>CM059584.1:35700000-37030833 GCA_030407085.1 Trichopria drosophilae
GTGTAACGTTCCATTCTTGTTGGTCTGGTTTTTTGTCACAGTGCTATTTTTGTTTATGGTTATTTGTCCATGTGATATTTTGTCATGCGTTCAATTGTCGGGTTCCATTTTGTCGTGTGATTAGTTGTCATGGGAAATAAAGACGTGGAACCATTTATATATCCATATGAAAAGGCAAATGGCTGACTCTTCTCTCACTCGTAGTTTGACTTAATTCCAGCGGTATGAAGCCCAAATTTTAGTATGTTCTATCCAGAATCGAAAGCCGAGTGGTACTTTTTAAAATTTATTAAACGCGGATACTACAACGACATATGTAACACCACATTACGACTTCTTTTCGTTAAACATTTAACACGTGTATTGTTTGTAATTAAAATTGTCCAAAACATACTATTAGTGTATTTCTGAGGTCGCCAAACATAAATTAGTAGTAAACATTGAAAATGGCGAATACAAAATGGGGGTTAAATTTTTAAAAATTGAATGTTTTCAGCTAAATCGCTTTTTGAAACTTAAAATGGTGGAAGTATTATTTCGAACTAAAATGCGAAACGTTTTGGTCATGCAGTGAGGACAATAAGTGTCGATGATTTTCCAGATTTATTGGATTTTAGATTTTTAAGAACTAACATCGGATTCGTAATCATCGACCCTAAAAACCCGGTCCGAATAATCATTTTCATGCGAGCTTATCACAACTTTTCGAATTTTAGTCCACCCTTTTGAATCCTCCATTTTGAATTCCAAGGTGTAGTTTTCATAAGGTTATCTAAAATCTTGGATTTTAAAACAAAACAAAAATAAGAAAATTTAAACAAAAAAGGAGCTAAAGTTCTTCCCACTTCTCCGTCGTTACTCCTGGGGCACACTAAGCGGAATTGCATAAATCGTGTAGAAAAGAACTGCTCAGTACTTGAAAATTTGATGATTGAATGAATGAATATAGATGACAGAAATCTGATTAGCGATCCCAAAAACCGAATATCAAGATATACAGCGTACAGTAAATTTTTCACAGTTGTACCCTGATACGCCATTTTGAATTTGTTAATTTCATGTTTGGCGATCTCAGAAATATAGCAGTATATTTTAGAAATTTTAATTACAAGCAGTAAACGTGTTAAACGTTTGAAGAAAGGTAATTGTAAGGTAGTGTTGCCTATGTCGCTGTAGTATCCACCATTTTGAAAATTTGATAAAGGACCACTCGGCTTTCGATTCTAGATATAAAATTTTAAAATTTGAGCCCCATATCATTGGAATTGAGTCAAAAATGTTTGAAAAGTATTGTAATTAGTAGCTGAAACATTGAAGAATAAAATATACAATTAAAATTATTTGTATTTGATTATTAACTGACCGCCACAACAATGTAAAAGAATATTCAATTTTAATTATTTAAAAACTTCAAATAATTAGAAAACACGAGTATGGTGGTTCAGAAGGGCAATTATAGAGGTTCAAGTGAATCTTTTTTACTGTGGATAATTATGAAAATAATTACAGAAAAATACGGAAATGCATAGAATGGCATTGACCGCTGATACTTTCGAGAATCAGAATTAGAAAAGATTTTTGTGGCAATCCAAATGAAAAAATGGGCACATAACCCGATCTAATAAAGTATTCGTGACTTGTGCTTGAATGTCTGACATTCATCGAGAATCAATTAAAAAGCAATTCAATCGCATACAAATTTTGCTTGATGAAAGCTAACTTTTATTAAAATTTGATGTAACGAATCCGTTCGAAATGTAAGTTTAACGATTCATCAAAGTAATGCGGAATTAATGTGAATGCATAACTTGTATCGTGCCGTGTTGTTACATGCTTTGGAATATACCCGATCGTAAATTGTAATTACCATTTGCAAAGTCGTTATGTACTTTTTCCACCACAAATACTTCTGATACTGAGGTAAGAGAGCGGCCAGAAGATAATACGTGTACATGATGATATGGACGAAGCTGTTAATAACACCTGAAAAACAAAATAAAAAGCGTCAGTTTAGGTAATCAGAAAATTTCTAAAAATAATGATCAGAAACATTGAATAAGCTGTTTACGGGACATTTACAAATAATAGTATCTAAATATGTTGACTTATTTTGAATATTTAACTTGATTTGTAGGATTTTGTTCTATTGAAAATATTCGTTTGAGGCCCACTTTTGTTAAATAACATCTGAATAATATATTTTGTTGAAAGATCCCATAATACAAAGTTTAGGTTTTGTTTATTTAAGAAGTGTATTTTAGCAGGTGAAAGTATACATTTTTTGTTTTTTAAATGTTTTTTATATATTTATTTTTTCTAGTATATTAGCCTGGTGAAATAAATTATGTTGATGTAATGAAAACCCCAAACCGATGGAAAAATACTAAAAAATGTATTTTTTGCGCACTTATGCTTAATTTTTATGCAGTACATCTATGAAATAGTCTCAAAAGTTAAGAAAAGATGCTGTATGGGTATATACATACATATAAATAGACTGTACAAATTCAAAAGTACACACTACAAAAAAATCTGTAATTTTATGTTGTGGGGCATTTTATTAAAGATTAAAATATAAATTAAATTCAAATGTAATGCATATCCACTATTCTATTATTTTTTTTAATAAGAAAATATCACAATGGAAACGTTCAAGAATAATACATGACTACAAAAAGGGGGTCTATGATGTTGTTGGGAAGCTGTGGGTTATTTCCAACGTAATTTTGGGCGTAAAATCCGAATTTGAAGTCAGAATTTCTACCACGTCAGGACTTTGATAGATATTTAAGGTTATGTACTCGAAAAACGCGTTTTTTGCTATGCTTGAGGTTACGTCCTGGGAAAAAATGATTTATATCTGGATCATATATGAACCATATATGCTCATACATAATCATATATGATTCATATATCATCGTATACGATTCTTATATAATCCAGATATGTTTTTTTTTTTTTTTTTTTTTATTATAAGCATTTCAAGGCTACGCGGCCTTATATCTGCTGACCTTTATTGATCTCAAGATTACATGTTATAAATAATAGTACATATAAGTATAAGTAATTTAATTTCAAAAATTCAATGAATAGTATGTTGCTTACGCTGGACGATTCACTAAGTCCAAGAATTTAACAATATCGATACAAATGGCCGACCTAGGTTGACAAACAATACTTTCGATACACTGAGGTAAGAGGGAGCCCCGCCGGCAGATCTTTCTAATAAGATCGGTCCTCTCTCCGTCGTAAAATGGGCATTGCCATACAACATGATTTACGTCTTCGACATAGTCGCCGCAACGAGCGCAGTAAGGTTCCTCTACGATATTTACCCTGTGTAGCGAGCTAGCTAAATTATAATGGCCGGATCTGATCCTGTTAAGGGAGACTATGACATTCCGGCTAAACGCGCCGCCGTGGAACCAGGTTTTAGGAGAAGAATTATGATACAGCTCAAAAAATCTCGACCCCTTGATTAAAGCCTGTTGACGACACTTCTCAGTCGTAGTTGTGTAAGCGTCTCTCTTAAAATCCTGTATCAGATCAGTAAATGGGATAATAACCCTTTGAGCCGGAGTCTTGCTAGTAAACGATTTCGCATATCTGTCGGCTATCTCGTTGCCTTCAACGCCAATATGCGCCGGGCACCACACGAAGTTCACCGTTTTTCTCGAATTGCCTTCCGTAATATCCCTAAAATGCTTCTTTATTTCCAAGACATAATAATTTTCTCTAATGCTCATTCTGCTCGAGCTTAAGCTCATAAGGGCGCCCAGAGAGTCAGAGATCACTGTGAAATTCGAGTGGTGGCTAGACTTAATCAGGCATAGAGCTCTAAGGATGGCCCTACATTCGGCCGTATAAACAGACGCAGTATTCGACATCGATGAGCCTACTTTTTTACCCAAATCCCTATAATAACAGGACAAGCCAACGGACTTACCACTCACCATGTCCTTACTACCATCCGTAAACAAGGCGTGAGAGCCATTCGATTGTATGTACTCGTTCAGAATTGCATCTGGGTTCGCCGTTTTCCTTAATCGAGGGCCTAGCGTAGTATCAACAAAAATACTCGTATTCACAACGCCGTAATCGTAACAGTAAATCCCGAAGTTCCGGTGTACATCAATCCCCATCCCCAGAATAATCAAGATGCACTCCTTGATCAACCTATCCTGAAGCATCGACTTTTCCTTAACTCGGTGGACCGTGTTGTAAACCGGGTGATTTCTATTTGACAGAACCTTAGCCAAATATGATTTACACAATAGCTTTGTTCGCTCCTGTATCAAGTGAATCTTGGATTCCGAAATAACTACATTATTCGGGGTTGTCTTCCTGTAACCCATCGCCGATCTCAAACATGACAACTGAACCCTCTCCAACTTCTCGAAATTTGAAGCGGCTTTGGGAAAAAATACAAAGCTACCGTAATCAATAATCGAGCGGACAAAGCTTTTGTATAAAATCAACAAAGTCGAGGGATGTGCTCCCCATTTCGTCCCGCACAAAAATTTAACCACATTTGACCTCAGCGCGCACTGTCCAACGATGTAATCGACGTGAGGAGTAAAACTAAGCTTATAGTCTATAATGATGCCCAGAAAACGGGCGGAACCGCTCGACACGATCTCACAATCACCCACTGTCAACCTTGTTTCACCCGGTTGTACGCCCTTATTATTAATGTGCAAGAGTACCGTCTTGTCCGGCTCGAGTTCCAGGCCTATCCTATGCAAATTACAACCTATCTTGTCGATAGCCGTACCGACCAATTTTTTAGCTCTATGCGCGGTGCCAAAACAGCTGTAAACACATATATCGTCCGCGAACTGAGAAACCGTGACGCTTTTGGGAACGCCCAAAGTGATATCCTTGACATAGATCAAGTAAAGCAGAGGGCTGAGAACACCACCCTGGGGGACTCCCCTGTAACAGTATCTAAACCCGTCACCCAGCGGGTCGGAAAAGATTCTCCTCGAATGAATTAAAAATCTAACGAAGCACACCAGCTTGTGCGAGCAACCAATAGACGCGAGTTTGTCCAACAGGATATCACTCTGAACGTTATCATAGGCACTTCGTACGTCAAGGAAGGCTGCTATGGTATCCTTCTTTTGCAATAGTGCCTCATCAGCCTTCAACGTGAAATCGACTAGATTGTCCATGCAGGACCTACCCTTCCTGAAGCCGGATTGGTCTGCAGGAAAGATATTGTAAAATTCACAAAACCACTGAAGTCTGTCTTTAATCAGAGATTCAAAGAGTTTGCATAAACTAGCAGAAAGAGAAATCGGCCTGACGCCTCTCCCGTTAGGTTTATCAATAAAAATAACAAACGTCTTAGACCAGTCAGCGGGGTAGCAATGCGACAAGTACATCTCGTTGAAAATGTCGAGAAGAAGTAGTCTGTACTTTAGTGGAAGTTTCTTTATCGTGTAATAATCGAGGCCGTCTAGCCCCGCGGCTGATTTATCCCTTTTCGAATCTAAAGCGCGATTAAATTCGGTAAAGTCAAAAGGGTTATCAAAAAATACATCGTGATTATTCAAGCATTCCGGCATAAAATCCGGGTCCGTTTCACACCAGGGTGGGCATATTCTGTTTAAAGTGGAGTCAATGCACTCAGAATTCTGCAAGTTACTGTTTACGTTTGTTGGCTGGACTTTCGTCCATTTGTCTTTCAAAATCTTACATTTACTCCAAACGTATTTTAAACCCTGATTAAAATTAATAGTCTCTGCAAACTCCTTGAAATATCTCCCCTTTTTGAGTCTATATGTACCGACTGCCATACAATTCCTCCTATTGTACTCAATCCGATCAGCAGTCAGCTTGCTGTATCTCCACTTTTTATAAGCCGCCTTCCTTAACCTATTAACCCTATTGCACTCCTCGTCCCACCATGGTACAGGATTTCTGTGCCTAGATGGATCGACGAATTTAACCTTCGGTGTACAAATCTGCAGACATGTAAGAACGATCTCTGTAAATATCTCGTACTTAGCGGCTGGGCTCGAGTTAACATATCTATTTGTGTAAAAAGTCGAAAAGTTCTGGTCCAGCTCATCTATGAAAACAGACCAGTCAGTACGCAGCGAACGGATCTTGAAGGATTTTCTTCTATAAATACATTTATCTACGTCTAAGGAAATAAAAATTGGCAAATGATCAGAGCCAAGGGGGTCGTCAAGAACCTGAACATTAATCTTGTCCGCGATGTCTAAAGTCGATAAAACCAAATCGATATTAGAGTGATTAACACCTGACGGGTTAATCCTGGTAATAGTATCGTGATTATGCAAAAAAAGATCAAAATCAGCAATGCTGTTCGCGAATCTCTCCCCGTTTGAGTCCGTTTTATAACTATTCCACGAAATATTATGCGCGTTAAAGTCGCCAACCAATAAGTTGGGGTAATTACCGTTGGCTTGTGAAGCGATAAAATCCCAATGTTCTTGGCTAAGACTCCCCTTAGCTCTGTAACATACCGTGATATCGAGCGCAGGTTTCGTATTCGTGAGTGAAATTTTACATAACTCAACATTTCCATCGGGAGAAACAATGTCGACCTCCCTAAACGCAATACGCTTACGGACCATTACGAGAATGCCCCCTCCGTTGGAGTCTTCGCGGTTTTTCTGCAATTGGACAAATCCTGGAACGAGCGTAGAATCAATCTGCTTCTTAGGCTTTGTCTGCTTGTTCTGCAACCACGATTCAGCACAAAGAAAAATGTCAACGTTTTGTAATAGAACTGGTAGATCTCTTTTGCGTTTGTTTATACTACGCGCGTTCCAAAAAAGGATACGCAAAGATTTGTTGTTTGTGTCAATGTTAGAGTTCGCGTTCATTTCCACGACAAAGAACTACACTAAAAACAGCACAAGGGGTATGAGGTGGAAGGGAACATAGAAGACTCGGACTGGACCGCGCTAGGCGTCGGACTCGCTGGTTCCCCCCTCCTCAGAGTGGGTAACCATATTCTCGCCATCGCCGGCTGCGGCGTTGATGGCGTTAGCCATCCTCGTCAGTCTGGACCTTAACGTGGAAATTTTTACGTATTTATTTACTTCACTCAGCATGTTGGAGAAGCCTTTTAGATCTCCAGTATAGTTCGTAACTGCAGCCGGGACCTCTTTGTATGAGTTGTTTAATGAACTTTTGATGAAATCGATCAGCTGGTCAAATGTTACTGGAAAATTACTTGATGAAGTAGTTGGTATTTCGATTTTGGCGGCGTCGATATGAATTTTAATGTCATCAGCAGAGAACTTAACTTTTTTCTTTTTGTTAGGTGGTTTATCTTGAATTATACGGTCTGTGTTCACAAAAGCTTCCGTCGTTTCTGATGTAGTAGAGTGAGGGCGTTTAAAGTTGTCCTTTATGCTTGATGGCGCGTGAAATAATAAAGAGCCATTGAATTTTAATCTTGCGTCGTCTGCTGGTACCTGTTGAGGTATGGACTCTTCGATGCTTGTTGTTTTTGTCACGTTCAAAACGGGGCTGTGATTGTTTACGTTTGTGTCGGACGGTGCTTTGTTATTGTTGCAAGGTACACTGTTATTAATATCAACGGCGTCAGTGTTCGTATTCGATGTTTGAGTTTGGTTAGAGTTTTGTTTATTATATGTAGGGCAGTATTTTGTAGTATGCCCTTCAATTTTACACAAGTAGCAAATCATTTTATCAGATGAAGCATAAATATGATATGCTGTAGCATCGTAATTTATCGTAAAGTCTGTTGGAATTTTTTCGATGTCTTCTGGTTCTAAGAAAAGCTGGCGTCTGAAGCTCGTTATGTGTGAAAAGCCAGGCTTATCCAGAGCAATTTTCAATTGAGTTAAGCTAGATTTTGGTTCAACTCCGTATTCTGCTAGCTTATCGAATATCACTTGATTTGGAATGCACGGATGAAGATTCGAGAAAATTATACGTTTTAGACGCGCGACGTATGGCCTCATGAGGAATTTGTGTTGACCAATACTTAGTTCATTTGATCCCTCTTGTGTTAATTCTTCGACGATAGCGGGGCTATTAAAGTAGCAACAGAAACGGCCTTGAGTAATTTTTGAGGCTGAGACTATGTTTTCTGGTTGGGTTCTGGTGGCGATGGCATAGATGTACTCTTCGACTGTAACTCCTTCTATAACATCGAACACAATGGCTTGATTTTTTTTTGGGTATACGAACGTTGCCGCTGCAACGTTCGAGTATGACTTAGGCTGTTGGGTAGCTGGCTTTTGGGAAGACATTTTGATTGGTTTCACTGTTTCACAAAACTGACGAATGCGCTATACTTTTGAAGAGTCAAAAGCAACAAAAAAAAAAAAAACGATGCCGAAAGATCGCTGCCACGCAGCGAGCTCCCCTTGGGAGCCACGCGAGTCGCTACGCGGTAATAAATAACCTCAAATTCGTCAACGATCGAACGAACGAACGAGAGCACACATCCGACACGCGCTACGGTTGCGGCAACACTGAATCCAGATATGTTTATGTATGCTCGTATATTGATTTTGACCTGATTTAGTAATATATAATCATATATGAGCATGTATGAGCATATATATCCCATATATATTCATATATAGCTAAATCTGATTATTTATATTTATATCAGGTCAAAATTCGTATACGAGCATACATAAACATATCTGGATTATATACGAATCGTATATAATGATATATGAATCATATATGATGATGTATGATCATATATGGTTCATATATGATCCAGATATAAATCATTTTTTCCTGGGGTACAGGATGCAACAATTTTTTAATCTTCTGTACTATTTGCATCTTTTAGTACTATCCTTTAAAACGAGCTTTTATTTGATCACCTATTTTTACCAATTTTTTCTTACAAGATTACGACCATTTTAAATTATGACATTGGTCCCAAAAACGTCATAAGCAGTCACATGTCACATTACCCTTTTAAAGTCTACATGTTTCTACTTAATAATTTGTCTTTAATATTTGTTCTTGGACGTTTCAGGGTTCTCTAAGTACGAAAATAAAGCCCGAAAATAAACATCGACATTTTCACGATGGCTGAATCAAAATGGCGTATCAAAATGGATAAAATTGAAATTAATATAATTTTTTGTTTTTAATTTTTCATTTTTAGAGCAAAATATTACTGTCAATATTTTACGAGAATGACAAAATTAAGACGGAAATGACTCTTCCCAATAAAAAAACCATGTTGACAAAACGCAGTTTTGATTGGGATTTAGATTTAGATTGGATCGCCATGTCTAATTTTAAATGTAACTTTAAAAGAAAAAGCTAGAATGTTAATTACCAATGAATGTGCCGTGTCCTCCTGGGTAGTATTTCGTTGCACCCCAAGCTATCATCGGCATAACTGTGTGATGATACATGTGCAAAAATGAAATTTGGTTATCCTTTTTGCGCAATACAAAGAACACTGTGTCCAGCAGTTCCGTTAGTTTTGCCAAAAAGTAAATATAGACTCCCCTGGCAATCTGGAAAAATGGAAAAATGTCATGTTAAAAACATTAGACAAGAGCAAGTGTTCATAGATTTATTTTTGTAAGCATGCTTTGATCAATCAGCTCGCTTAAAAATTATGCATTAAAATTTTGTCCAGATCATTTTTTTAAATCTAAAATTCAATTGACCGTATTAGCAGATAAATTTTTCGAAATCTTTATTATATTGGACTATATTACACTTACAAACTTATTGCATTCTGCATTGAAATGACAATTTTTCATTTGCTTAATACCAACGGAACCATGAAAAAAATGCAGACAGGATTGTAACATGTCTTAATGACAGAAATAATGCTGTGAAAAGTTTTAGTTGACTTTTAGTTGTAATATGTAACTTTTCAATTCCGAATATTGTAAAACATACCAGACTATAACTATTTCTGCTAAGATAGGAGATTATTTTTGTTTAATCAATTTCACTAAGTGTATTTTATTTTCTATTCAAGAATATTTCAAGAGTTTATTTATTGTATAATTGCAATATATTTAACCCCATGTACGATTCTGTGTATTGAAGTATCAGGAAATAGTAAATGGAACAATATTATGATTTTTATTACTACAGAAATAGTTAATTAAACTATTTTCGTAATCATGTGTTTTACTTTTATAAAACGGTCGCATTAACCATTTCTCCTCTTTCTGTGTATCAGATATACTGTCCTTAATTGTTCAAATCATCTAACTATACGTTTTCTATATACCTAACATCATTTTCTATAACGTCCATAAAGAGAAAATTACCTCATAAAGTGAAATGTGATCCGCAATCAAGAGTGTGTCATCCCAGATTTTAAGGATTTAAAAAATCACTATTTAACCTGAGTGTACAATATTTTATAAATTTAGAGAATGAATATATATACAAATTAAACATATATAATTATGGAATATTTGGGCAGTAAAAATTAAAAAAAATATAAATATTTATTCCACAATAAATTAACGAATCCACTTATATGTGTATTTGTTAATATCTAATCAGTCGTCTTAATACTAACGAAACGTTTTATCAACCTACACTTGTATGCTATATGGTTCTTTAACTATATTCTCCCTACATTTCCTGGAGTGAATCTTACTCTTTCTAAAGTGCAAAGTGTTTCATTCTTTCGACAAGTTTTAATCAGCACCCAACCTGTCACTTGTAGGAAAGAAAATTTCGTTACTTAACAGTAGTGTGTCAATCAATGTATACTTGAAATAATTTAAAGATTCCATTTTTATTTACATTCATAATTTGTAGTATGCATACTGTTTCACTATTAGGTAATATCTTAGAATAATAACACATTCCAACAAAATGAGACCTGGACTATTCTCTTCAAAGGTTTCGGATGTGTGGAATCTAAATCTGGCAGCAAAATTGTTCTATCATGTCAAAATTTTGAGATATTATAATCTAAAAGTGTAAAAAACGTCATTTTTGTCCATTTTCAGTAAGTTTTTGTTGCCAGACAAAATGTTTGTTCGCAATTTAGCAAAATGCAAATTAATGTGCTATTCATCATCTTTCAAATTCTTGTTTAGTAATTCAGATTTTGTTAATAGATGTTTCGAAGTTTTTGTTAAGGCACGATTATGATTTTCATTTTTTGCACTTTTGGGTTAGATATCTCAATATTTTGAGGTGATCTGAAATCTGCGACTAGATTTGGATTCAGCTCACCGAAAATCATCGAAAAAGTATGCTCAGGTTTCTGATGAATGCAATTTAATGAGGGTTTTCTCAAATTGCGGAAACAAATTTTGTTCCGCCACAAAAACTTATTAAAATTGGGTTAAAACGATGTTTTTCGCAGTTTTATGTTAGGATATCTCAAAACTTTGATTGAATGGAACAATTCTGATTAAGAAAGTCAGCTTCATTTTGTTAATTATTTTCATACAATATCACATTTAGTAAATATATGAAACTCATATCGATATCTTTACAAAAACTTGCATAACTCGATGAAAAAAAATCGTATCGGAATGACTAAAAAAAGCACTTTAAACCTGATGAATAGCACTTTAATCTACGTTTTGCCAAATTTTTAACGCAAATTTTGTTTTGCCATAAAAACTTTCCGAAAATTGTAAAAAATTATGTTTTTACACTTTTAGGTTACGATATCTTAAAATCTTGACGTGATAGAATAATTCTTTAGCCAGATTTGGATTCAATGTAAAGAAAACCTTTGGAAGAGAATAGTCCTAGTGTCATTTTGTTGGCCTGTGTTATTCGGAAAGACAAAAAAACATATAAAACCCAAAACAAAGAATATAAAAACCCTTAACAGCACCTAGATTCACACTCTAATTATTGGTAAAGAAAGAATAAATGAATACCTTAATTAAAAAAAAATTATCGACAAATACTGCCATTTTCACCATTTATTACTCAATAAGTTCTTTTCTCCACTGAAGAAGTTAATTAATTCGAATTAGAAAACCAAACAACAGAATCACTGCTAGTGTCTGTCATGGCTTTGCAAAAGTTGTGAAAATCTTAGCTCGGCAAGTATAGAAGTCTCGACCGTTTACTATCTATAAATTAGAAGCGAAGTATTGGGATATGAAAGGAAAACACTGAAACTCACTCTTAAAGCTTCCGGAGTAGTGGAGAAATCGACTGGCTCGCACTTCCAGCTGTATTTTCTTAACCAAGCTGCATCGAGGCCTTCGTAAAATAACCAGACGCTGAGTATCACTTGAAAAAAATTATAAGCTACTAAAACGTTATTCAATTTGTATGGTTTGCGACGTTCCATATGGCGGGGGCCCCAGGAAAGCACAAAATAAAGATATGAGAACATGATGACTGCCCCCGGTCCCAATCCATCCATCAAAAACCAATCCTTCGTCCTTGGGTCTAAAAACATAAAAAATCGAATTAGTTGGTAGTCTTCAACCTTCAATTCAAAGGTCCCGGGTTCAAGTCCCAGCGAGTCGAATCTTTTTAACTCGGTCCTCATTTCTTAACAAAAAAATTAAAAATTCTATAACAAATTTATAACAAATTTACATTATTACCGCCATTGTGGCCAATTATGAAGACGAGTTTCCGATATATTAAAAACGTTAAAATAAATAGTATCATAGGTAAAATACAATTTATTTAGATTTAACTACAAATATTAATTTTTAGTTACACTTAATTGTCCTGAAATTACTTCAATATTTACTTATTAATCGTATTTCGTATTGCATATATCTACGTAACCGAATGTTTTAATCGAATTAATATCTTGATAAATGAATAAGCACTGGTGTAAACAGAGATTAAGTAATTACTTAAACGTTCGTTGTTTGAGTAATGGATATTAGAAATATATCTAGTAGAAACGAAATTATAGAATTACACTTTTATGTATTAAATTAGTCCAATGACTATAAATTAATCGTCATAAAGACGTTATATAAATTACATGTTACGTACATTGGATTTAATTAATAGTCGACTAAGTCATTGGGTTACTTAATTTGATACACTATTTGAACAAGGTTTGAATTAATCGACAAGGTTAAAATCGTATTCTTCTTTACTCTATGCAATTTTTTGTTGGACGTTATCATATCAAAATGGATGTATCTTTGTAAGTATGGTACGTCACAGACGAAAGTCGTTGAAAAACCAAATTTGTTCATGCCTAGCCATTTCCTCCTTTCGATTTCAGTCAAGTTATTCATCAATTATAAATTTTGATCAAAGATAATCGAATACATACTTAAATTATAATAAAAATCACGTAATAAATGTTTGTTTTCGTGACTGGTATTCCAGCATATAATTTTGAAAAGCGTGTAAGTAATTTCTATAATAATTTGAAATTAGTTTTAGTAGTAAAAATATCGATATTCACTCACCTCCATAGTCGTTCATTAGTCGATTGTAAAATCGAGACACCGAATTGTTATAAAAGCCGGATATCTCGCCGGAAGCGAGAACACTGCTGGCGTTCATTGCTAATTCCACTGAAACAAAAAAATTTGCACCATCTTTTAATTACTAGTCGACTCGTAACTTCACAAATTATTTAATTCTAAACTTATGTAAACTTAATTAAAGTTAATGTAATAACAGTTTGTGATAGTGCCTGAACTAAGTTTAGTTAATTAGTATACTACAAAGCTATAAATATTTTTAGTGGATAACTAAACTTCACTCCCAAAATTAAGCTACTCTATTGACAGAATAAAGAATGTATTCTAGTTTACATCATTACATTATGTCTAGTGGCTATTAACAATTAGTTAATTGCTCTAATTTCAGTAGATCACTCAAAATTATGTACACCTCATGATGTTTACGCATGATTAAGTAACATTAAAAAATTAAATTTTTTATAATGATGTTGACCTCTTGTTACTTTATAATTAATGTTTATTAACATACTGTACAATAATTTAAATAAATAAAAGGAAATCGATAAAGGAAATATTTCATCAAGACAATAACATAATTCCAGTTATTTACTGATCATAAAAGATATTTAACGACAAGTCATTAATTTGTTAACTTAAAGCATTTAATATAACATTATCCATATAAATATCGTCATTATTTAAAATTGATGAATGAGCATTCACGCCCTGTCCCATGTTGTACGCTCCAAATAACATTGGCGTTATTCAGGGCTATCATTTTTTATATGAATACAAATATACTAGATATTCAGAGCGTACGATTAATGATAAAAGACATCAAAACTTTCACACATTAAATCTTCCGTATAAGGTTAAAAATAGTATACACTGAATGTGATATGGTTCATTTATTGTTTTAATGTTTATTTTATGAATGTTTATAGAAACAAATTACAAACAAAGCAATCAAAAATTATTTTTTCTCTCTCGCATACCTGGTATCAAAACATTTCTGCTAAAACTTTACGTTTGAACACGGTACGTATGCATACTCAGTTATACTCCGCTCGCGGAGCTATAAATTGGTTTTTTCCGCCCGCTTTTCTGCGCGTCGTAGTAGTATAAATTTGTTTCGTACTCTTTTGACGAGGGAAAACTCACTCTGTATCGAGTGAACCCTTACTCAATTAACTCGTAACTAGTAAGAATTATACGTTAGAGTGCCTTAGTTTTCACTACATAGTTTCTTGTCTGTATCGATTACAATGTATATCTCATTGATTAAAAAAATCATGTCGACTTTAGTACATCTAATACTTAATACTACTAATAATTTTTGATATGATTTTTCTATCCTAACTTTGAGATAAAATATATTTATTGCCAGTGACAGTAATAAACTGCGGCGGTGATTCTCATATATTTACTTTAACGAGTAATTTATTACGAAATGTAGAACTTTCCCTCTGTAATGTAACGTATACTAGAAATGTTTGAACATTACATTGTCAGCAAAAAGAATATTTAAATGCGATATTTTAGAAATATTCTCAGAGTCCGATGAGATGGTAAACATCCATAATCATGAATATCGTTAAATTGATATATCGTTAAATCTCAGCGATTACCAGTAACACTTACAGTAAAGCTGAAACTGCCAAAGATGCGCAAAAAACCAGTTTAAGGAAATCCATTATTAATGTACAACGTAAAGCACTAACTATTTCCTGATTTCGAAATGTTCAGTACTTTTTGTTGGATACTTGTAACTGGTACCAATTTATATTGATTTTTTAAAGAGGTGAATTGAATTGGATTGTTGTTCAACAATTATTTACAATTAACATTTGGTCGAGTTTTACAATTTTATTTTATATTGTTCGTAATAGTTGTATCGATTTTACTCTCTAAATTTTGTGGAGTGAAAGCACACACTTTATGAAGTGAACAGCGAGCTAAGTAGTGAACGTGTCAGTTCCCACTCTTAAGGAGTGATAATTCACTCTTAAAGTGTAAGACTTTTTCAGTATGATCGATCATATTTTACTACATTAAGAATGAATTTTCTCTCCAAGAAATTTAGAAAAACCCTACGGTCTCTAAATTTCCTTCACTCTTCACAACATAAATCGTAAACTCGAAGAGAATAACATAACAATTACATACGATCGATAATAATTAGTATGTATATAATGGTTCTTAACTTGACTGCATTAATATATTCAGCGGATTTTTTTAATTTCTACATTTCTTGCAGAAAAGTGTAACGGAAGAGCAAACTTTCATAGTGCGCAGGAGTTTTAATTCACTCAAAAAGAATGATAATTCCAAGTTGGTAAAAGTATCTGGATTTTTCACTTTGATAAAGAGAGTAAATTCAATCATGGTAAAGTTTGCCTCATAAAAAATGGACATTATCGATCATAATATGAAATTATTAAAATAATATAAATACATTTACACATTCCTTAAAAATGTAATGTTTTTATTTGTCATTGTTGTCAGTAAAATGCAAACAATGTTGATTGTTAATATAATCGCAGATAAACGGTTATATATTTTGTATAATTGATTGCTTATGTTGATTTTTTTATTTTATTTATGAGGGATATGAATGATAAATACAATAAGATCAGTATATTGGACAAACGGATGTAGATCCAAAAACCGACAAATCAAAAAGCATACTGGTCAAAAAACCGACAGTCAAAATACTGATATTCAAAAAGCTGACACGTCAAAAAGCCGACACGCTAAAAAGCCGACAGGCAAACAGCCGCCACGTCAAAAAGCAGACAGTAGAAAAACCGAATTGTCATAATACCGACAGTCACATAACCGACATTTGAAGAACCGACTGTCAAAAAGCCGACATATAAAAAAATAGATACATCGACAAGAGGGGAGTCAATTTTTGAAGTGTCAGTTTTTTTACTGTCTTTTCGATTATAGGCTTTTTAACAATCGGTTTTTTCAGTTTTTCAACTGTCGGTTTTTTGATCCGTCGGCTTTTTGCCTGTCCATTTTTGGAATGTCGGTTTTTGAAGTGTTGGTTTTTTACCTGTCGGCTTTTTGAATGTCGGTTTTTCGACCTGTCGGCTTTTTGAATGTCGGTTTTTCGACCTGTCGGCTTTTTGATTTGTCGGTTTTTCAACCCGCAGCCGTACCAACAAGCACAACTAATAACTGAAACTTATTAATTCTAATAATTAGAATTATGTATTTTTCTGTATTCATTACCATTTTTATAATCTTGCGGAAAAAATCAGTAAAATTAAAAAATGAAGTGGTAATAGGACATTATTAATATAATACATTAATTGCTGTATGTAACATTAAAAAATATTAAAATAGTTTTAAAATAAATACCAACAATTTTGAACTATTCCAATGGTAAGTACCAAGTAACAATAATTAAATTTGTTTAAAATTTCTTTTATTATGATTAAAATATATCATTAATTCACATTAAAACATGTACAGAAAAAAAATATTACTCGTAATATATGAAAGTTACACAAATTCTACGTTTCCATTTCAGAATATAAATTTTGAAAATAAGTATTCTATATTTAAAAAAAAAAACTTCAATTTGAAAATTTAAACAACAGAGGAAAGCCATATGTAACAGTTTTCGAGTGAGAAAATTCTGACGCATCATTTTCAGATATGTATTAAAAATGGAAAATAATGCGTCTGAAATGACAGGAACAATTATAATTACAATATTAGGTGTTTTGCAATGGTGGAAGAAAGTGATTATTTACTTACTCGAACAAGGACGTATAAAGTATACGAGAAAATTAGATGGATACTTCACTGACGTCGCTTCCGAAAAATGCATAAAAATGATGCTTGTCTCAAATAAAGGACTGTGCGATTATCTCTTATAAGATTATGCTTATTACTAGAATCAACCATGCGAACTTTAGAGTGGAATGAAGTTTAAGGCCCGAGTTTCCAGTAGTTGTACATTGAGACGGAATAATAGAGGAATTTATTATTGCGAGAGTCATACCGAATAGGTCATCAAAAATCTGTATGACACATTTTTATTTGTCAGTCAGGGCCTTGGTTTGTCAATGCTTATTTTCGTTCAAAAAATAATCTTTTTCTACTTATTTTACTTTGTTTTCTAAAATTTAAATTAATTAATTTTTTTATCTGTATTCTATTATTTTATATGTATGTAATCTTAGGTATTTTATTAAAATACATTATTATTTACGTAATACCCCAAGAACCCTTTTACCCACAAAACATATATTAGAATATGCTAAAGAAATGTGCTAGTTAACCGGTGTAAAAGAAAACACAAAAAATTACAGAAATTAAAAATCTTCGACGGCCGTAGAAGAACAACAGGGGGCCAAAAGGGGTTTCAAGAAAATTATCGTTATTTTTAATTAAAAGTGTATTCCATATTCTCGGTCCCAGTAGTCCCATAGACTCGGGAGTTTTCGGAATAGCTGAGTTTAAATCTGATTATCGCGAAAGACTTCAGAGCCAATTTAGAGTAACAATTTAAATAAATTTCAACAGTTTTATTCATATATGCACATGTTTGTGTTCTGGAAATAAGTCATATTCGTACAATATATATACGTAATTTCTTTATATTGCATACTAATATTTTTCTTGTGTAACCAATTACACTGACCAAAAACATTTTACTTTTTGGTTGGTATTGAGATTTTTGTAATTTCTTTTTTACTCGCCTCCACATTCACTCTCAAGATAAATCGTCTGTTTGTCGTCCGTAAAACTTTTAATAATTTTAAATACTGTCGTCCTCCACATGTGTTGATCTAAGAAAAATCATAAATAGTCTACGGGTATATTAATGGACATTAGTTTTATAATCAAGGAACCCGAAACACCCCGAGTACTAATTTACACAAGATTTCGAGTTTCGAAAAACTGACACCAGGTTCGTAATCAATGACGCTGCAAAACTAGTTGGACCATAAAGAGTTTGAAATATTCAGTCTATTCTCTAGGTTGTGTATAGCAAAGGGTTATATAAGCAAAAGCAAGTTTTTTATATTTTTCACTTCGACTCGTGATTCCAAGTCAATTGTAAAGAAAAAAGTTATATATTTTTTTTTAGTGAGTAATGTAAATATTGAGTACTATAAATTTTGGAGCTCTTACTTAAATTGCGAAAATACCACCACGGAACAAAATATAATTGAAAAAAAGACAAAATATAATTGAAAAAAAGACAAAATATAATTTGTTATATAAGATTTTATCGTTTTACTATAATTTAATATTATTACGTCATATTTTTGAGTTATATTTTTGATAGTTCAATTTTTAGTTACATAGTCCAAAAGACTGTTCGATAATTTTTGAAAATCAGGTATTTTTAGCGGCAAAAAATGTAATAAAATTTATGAAAAAGTACAATTACTTATATTTTAAGTTGTATTTTCTTCCGTTGGAGTATTTTTAGGTTTAACATTATTTGTTTAACTAAATCTTATTTCATTTAAAATCTCTCAATTCCAATTGTCTTTGATAATAAGTATTCAAATAAATGTTACAAGAATCTGCAAAAATATGTATTCTAGTAAAAGAATTCGATTACATTTTATTTGTTGGTTATTCTTTTCCAATATATTATACTTTGACTTTTGACAACAAAATTTCATTTATTTTTTATATACTTAAACTGGTTTAAATAAGAAGATAACAATAAAAGCCTTAATTTTACCTACTCATATTTCTACATATGAAATTTTACTGTAGAACTTACTATACAAAATTTCACTTCCTGACATCCTTATCAACAAATTTGAATTTACCAATAATGATAATTTCCATTAATCACCGTAAATTATGTGAAGACATGTGACATAAATTTCTCGAGGCATTTCATGTACTGCATTCAACAATGTAATAAACGTGAAACTTAGAGGAAATATCGCATTTAATCCAATTTCCTATTATAAAATTGCTTCGTAACCTATTCGGTAACAAACAGACGGTCATAAAAATCGCCGAGCCGATTTGACTTTTAAGGTAAAAGCTTTCTAACGGGAGTTATTCGTCGTGTTTAACATGGAGTCCAGTATTTATTGAACTAATCAATATTTATACGACATCGATGATTTTATAATTTTTCGTTGTCGAGATGACTGGGCCTATCCTATTTAAATTTAGAGAAAATATATCATTCGGCTTCCTGTCGTTCACTAGTTTCTATGTCAAGCTGATCCTCTTGGTATCAAGCTGAAATTATTTCTTTTCAATTGACGAGTATGTAATACATGATAGTTATCCGGCTACTACACATAAGATCAATATCTGGATAAGCATGCGAAGTATGTTTCATGCCTGTTGAGCTCAGACTTTATAATATATCATTTTTTTTAGGAGTTTGAGAGGAAGGATTGGTGATTTTTCGATTAGCAGTTCATAATTAATTTATCACCGCAAATCATCTATTTTCTTTTAATTTGTGGAATGATGTGCACTAATAAATTAATTCATAGATTTAGGACGATAGGTTGCTATTCAACGAAACGGAAATTTAATTTGCTTGCCAAGAATATTTTGTTCGTTATAGACAGATTTTCACGTGCAAGAATGGTACATTTTCTGACTATTATGTTTAGAAACCTACACTTTTATTACAAGTACTTGTTAATTGGAACTTAAAAATTGATATGAGAATGAACATGATTACTTTATACAATCAAATTAAAATCGTGTACCCATTAATTTTTGTTTAATGTATTAATTTCATTTTTTTTTACAAATTGGGCGTTGCGAAATGTATGTAATATGAAAAAAAAATGATCAACAAGAGCTAATTTATCCATCTGGTTAAGTGAATGGATTTCTATCAAGAATGGTAGGACTGATAAAGTTCAATTTCTAGTTAAAATTATTTTTTCAAATAAGTTCAACTTTATGGGGTCATAACAAAGTTTTTGGAATTCTAAATTTAACCAACTAGTCTTGAACTATGTAACAAAATGATCACATTCAGCTTTCTTTTTTATTTCATGTTTTATATATATATTATTCAATACTCGTAATATGCGACGAAAATTTTTACCTTAAAAGTCTGCTTTTGTAAAACAAAACGATGTCCTTCACTCCAAGAAAATTTTTATTTGCGAGTGTTAACCTTTTTATGACTTTCGAGAGACCATTGAAGTAATCACACTGTAGTGATTTTAGGGGAGCAAAGCTTTGTCTATTAGCAACATATTAATTTAATTTGTATAATAAAATAATAAAATTTGTATAAATTAAGAAATGAAGTGATTTCTAAATAATGAAAATTCTAAATAACATTTATAGTATTCGCTACATACTATGTACATGCAGGTAGTGCAAAATCAAAGTAAAGATTCCATAGATTTTACAGCTATTCCACAACACCTGAGGCATTTTCTGTTTGATGGGATATGTTTTATGTTCATTACTCGTAAAATTCATAGTAAACCTACATAAATGTATCTAACGAAAGTGCTCGCATCTATAATTTGTATCTTCTCAGGTCGCAGTTAGCATGCCTCTAAAAGTTACTTTCAAAACACTTACAAAAATAAGTTTATAAAAACGATTATTCTTGAGAATTTGTTGAAATTGTACGTTTTACTTTAAAATTAATAAAGACAATGATAGTCAATTATTCTTGCTTCTTTTGATAGGTACTCGGTCATTTGTAGCACTTGAAATAATATACTTAGTTGCAAACGGGAATTTTGGAATGCATAATTTAGTTGTTTACTGTATGTTAATAATAATTGCAGACATGTATTATTTCGATGGATATCTGTCGATGATCACTGTGATTAGTAGACTGCCAACATTGTCACATTAGACCAAATTTGTTTTGATTAGAGGTTTTGTAAGAAACTAATAATAAAAATTAAGATCAACTTTTTATAGAACGAATAATGAAACCGTTGTCTAAGGATGAATTTTAATCGAACGATTAGTACAACGTCTTCAAAAAATATTCAGATTCATAAATTAATTGCATATGATCAAATTTTTTACTAATGAAATTCCTAAACATTAGAGAAAAACGTCTAATAATATAACATTGTTTTCCTCAAGCTTGTAGATTAAGCTAGAACAAAATAGATAAAAATCAGAAAACTTGACTTTATCCTTTAAAAACACTGAAAAAGCACTTAAACAGATTTGAAGTATTTTTTGACAAAGTAATCATTTCAAATTCAGTTATTTTAATTCAGTGGATCGTAGTTTTTGTTAATATACTGCAGTCGATTCAATTTATTTAAAAAGAAACTATGTGCTTGTTTTATAGTTACTTAAATTGCAAATATATGAATGTAGATTTATCTGAAACGACCCATATACACTCATTTGACAATATCATATAATTTGTATTGTTTATTTGTACAGATTATTTCACATCTAATAAAAAATAAATTTGATACAAAATATGTAATGCCTAAAAAAATGTGCAACTTTTCTTCTATTTTGTAAAATGAAAGAGACGATATACTGGTTATTGAAGATGTGGAAAACTTTTGTATACATTTGAAATTATGTAAAAAGGATCAAAAAATGATTTATATTGATGAATATTGTTGAATAATGAATTGAACTTTATGAACCTTATCAAATTGAACATCAAAGATTATAATTTGAAAATTCAAAAACTTCTTTCATTGCACTCAATTATCATTTATTGATAAAACTTACCACAGTATGAAAATAGAGTTTATTTTTCAAATTATTTTTAATTAATGATGATATAAACCAAAATATAGTTGTACTATCAAAGATTTAATTATTTGAATTTAATCGTTGTTATTAAAAAACTAATTATTGTCTTGCAAAATAAACAAAGTTCTCAACGTTCTGGAAAGTTTGTTAAAATTTATTGTAAAAGGTATTTTCGAATAATTTGAGAACCGTTTAAAAATGTAATACCAAAATTTGTCTTTCAATTTTCATCTGTAATGGCAAAATTTCAAAGCTAATTATTTTCAGTGCTGTTATTGAAATTGCATATAAGAATGTGAATAATGCCGCAGTAATAAAAAACATAATAATTTTACTAACAACAATAATTAATAGTCAATAAAATAAACTAGTTAAAACATGCGATATTGGATTGTGCATATAGACATCGAGTATCTAAATTGATTTTATGATAACTGAAATTAAGCAACTCAAACATCGTATTATATTGTACATATCTTTAAAATATGAAATTTTCTGCGTAATTCATGAACTAATTTTATTATTCATGTTGATAGAGAAAATATAGAATTAATACACATGTATATTGTAATTTAGACTAAAGGACATCAGAATTACGAAAAATAATTGTAACCCTACGCTCATTTCAAAGGAAAGTTAAATGTTCCGGAAAAATATCACGCATCAAAGCAAAGATTTACTTGACTGGTGACCCTATTCAATGATTTGTTATTCATCTGCTTATAAAATTAAATTTCAACCTACGCCGACGGAAACTACTGCACTAATATTTCGTAATGTTTAGCTTAAGACCGCTTCTCAAGGTCCTTTCGTGGACTGACTCTAGTTCTAATTACAGGTAACCACAGATTAATATTTGATATTAACCTTGCCATCAGTATTTAGTACATTATCCTCCTACCAATATCGATTATAAATAATAAATAAAATATGATTTATATGTGATTTGATATGAATGCTAGAAGAAACTGAATGTGCAGAGAAGCTACTTTTAATTAATTATACATCTAATTACTTAGTGATAAATGAAACTTAATTAGAAACAATATATCATATAATATTAAAATGTATGATATTGAAAGGGGTGTGAATCCTGCTAAATAAGGGAAGACTGGTTAAACCGTAACTCAAATCTAAACATTTTCAATTTTAAAAAACATGACATTATAAAGTGTTGGTTGTTATTACTGCATGACAACTATTTAGCAAGAAGCACATAGTATTCATATCACTATTATACCAGCCATAGCACTATGCGTTTTGTTAAATACCTCTTCCAAAATCACAGCTACTTCTAAATTATGGTTTACGTATTATAAACTTACACAATCAGTTTTTCGTTGCACTGCAGTATTGCAGTTTGGAATTTGCTTTTGAATTTAATCTCTTATTATATAGTTCTTTTTTTTGTATGAATTTTATTACATTTAACACGAAACTTAACAAGTGTCGTTGAACAAACTGAAACATTTTTGACCACTAACATTTAATTTTAAAGCAAAACATTAAATTGTGTACATTTTTATTTAAATTTTAAGTAAAATGTTCTACACTTTAGTCTTCGTACACCTTCCAAGGACAAAATCGTCATGAGTGTTCCCAAAGAAACTTGTGTTAAATTAGCTTAGTTTGTTGTTACGTCATTTAAATATTTCTTGAATAATGTTGACAAAATTACGACAAATCAATTGTTCCGAATGGTTTCTGGGCATGTTTCGGTTCTTTCCTCAAAAAGTGCATTTTTTGTTTCACCATTTCAATAATATATGGCGCCGAACAAATGTTGTATCTCCAGAAAAAGTTGCACAATAACGTAAACTTTGAAATGATAATAAAAATAAAAAATCTTTCAATTTATCTATACAAAACATTCTCAAGATTTTCTCCAACAAGGAAAAATCTATTAAATATAACCCAACTCGTATATCTTTCGATCTATTAAATTATCATTTGTATTCTGTTGATTACGATTATACCCAAAACATAAATGCAAATCAAATTGAATATTTTCCATAACACTAACTGACAAAATTTTACTTTTTGTCTGCCTTTGTAAAGCGAAGTATCATTCCTACGTATTTTTTCATGCTGTAAACGATGGTGCTACTAGAAATTTGCTATCACTTCACATTTTGGAGAAAAATGAGATTAAATGTGTAAAAAATAGCGTGTTGGGCCGTATTTCGGTTTACTTTGTAGCAGAAGTGAATTTATATTATATATTTTGAATTTATTATAATACTTTAAAAATGATACTGAGCTTGTCAAAGGCAAAATCAGTGTCGGACAGTGTAATTGAATAACAAGATTTTAATAGATTTTCATTAAAACTATACTAAAAATGTCATGAGATTGACTTTCAAGATCGAAATCTCTAAAAAAATAAAAATAGTAACTTTTTTTTATTCATTTAAAATTGCAGTCTTAAAATAATAATCTTATACTACACTTAAAAATAATAATACAATTTATATAAGTAATGTTTTCTAATTTGTTATAAAAACAGTTGGGAAAAACGGTAAACTTAACTAAAGTATCAGTATTGTTACTCATAAATTTTCATTTCCAGACGACTCGCAATACAATTTCTTTCTAACAAACTTTTTTAACATTCAATTGTCAAAGATGATATAATGACTAATATTTTATATTATATCTTTGATCATTTGAAATCGAAAAATAAAAAAATGCATTTCCTTCATAACAAAATAACGTCTAATTATGCATATTCGTAAAAATTAATGAAAAGTAAACAGAACCGTTTCGGTGCACGATACTATTAATTCAGTGCAACGATGCGTCCAGCATTGCGTAGCCACAATAGTTCCGATTATATCCGGTTTCGAAAGTTTATACGAGAATTTTTCACTGTTGTCACAAGTAAACCACATCGATTCTTCGAATCACTTTAATTGTATCGATTAGTTTATCGACCGTTAAAGGTGAAAAGTATTGAAAGAGTTTTCAAAATTAACTTTTTGCATTTTTCGTAAAAATGCAAAATTGAAAACACCAGAAAATGCATCAAAAAGTAATAATTAAAGTATTAGTTAAAAAAAATCATTTCACATTTACGTTTTGAAACACATTAATTATCATTAGCTCTTGAAAAATATATGAATGGAAGTATTTTTCATAAATAAAAAATAATATTCAATATTATATAAAACGCCTTCTTAGTCACACATTTTGTCTCTGGGACATTTACCTTTCCACATAATCTATGTACACTATAACTCGACAATTTTTTTTATTCTCGTGCATAATCACGAAGAACGACCAGATAATTTATGGGTCACAACAATCTTTAAATCCCCTAACAATTTCGTAAATTCTTTTTCGTAAATGGAAGGAAAAAACAAGAAGGAGTGCAATGCTCGCCGAATAGACCGCCGAATGGATCTGCATTTTTTCCGCTTGAATGGACCATAACTGCGAATTTTAAAATTCCTGCCGATGAAAGTCAATTTGCGTGAGGCAAATCTTTTGTCTACTTTATTTGAAGGACATACGAACGAAACTTTAAAAAAAGCCGGTTTTATGACTTAAACAGGTATGCAACATATTTTTGCTGTAACGTTTCCACATAATTTGCGAATATTCTTCTATATAAGAATGCGATAAATAACTTTGGGTTTTCTGATATGGTAAAAAAATTGTTCGCTTTTATTGGACCTGTAGTTCACTGAATTCTTTTTTGAGCAAAATTTAATAGTATTAAAGCGGAACTATTGTATACAAGATCATATGATGGATATTAAAAAGTGTTTAAAAAATGTTTAAGTTTAAACATCCGAAAATAGAATATCCAAAGGTGAAAATTTTCGAAAAATATATTTTAATGTTGGTCCGGTACTGATTGTCCACTTATCAACTCAGCATTGCATTTAATGAAAACAAATTATTGCATTGAACGTATTGTCCAAAAATGACCAAACAAAATATGTAAACTAGTTAAACTCGGAGACTTTCTGTCTTCTATTGCAGAGCGAGTAATTTGAATGCTAAATTAATAATCGGATAATCAAAAATACACCAGCGCAGTGTCATTTATTTTACACCTTCAGATATTTTTAATTTAGAATTAATGTACATTCGAAATATTTTTGATTCAGGATTTTGAACCTGGGCCATAATATAGTAAACAAAAAAATTCCTAAAAGCATTAACAAAAATGCGATAAAAACATCTGAATTTTTAAAAACTATCGAAAAAAAAGTCCTTATAAATTTTGTCAAAATTATTTTGAACATTTTTAATTTTATTTCTGCAGTCTGAATGCTTTGAAGAGAACCCAAAAATTATAAACATATAATTTATTAATGGCAGACATTAAAAAAACAGAAATCTAGCAACCTTACAAGTCAAATAATGGAATTCAAATGAAATATTTATAAACACATTATGCAAAAGAAGTGAACAGTTTATAATTATTTTCTAGACTTTGTGTAGTGGAATTATTAGGTATGCCTGTAGGTGGACTTCTTCTTGCGTACATTTTAAATATATTTTCAAAATTTAAATGATCTATAAAATAAATCGTAATGAATACGATCTGTTGGAATTTCTTTCAAAGTTTGACTGACTGTGTAAAATTGAAAATAGAATAGAACTCACGAATAAAAATTCCTTGCGATTTTAAAAACAAGTTCTTGAATAGACATGTGTGCCAAAATATTGGTAATATCTAGAAATGTCTTTTACATTTTTTGTCAGCGTGAACTCTAGTTAGAAAAAAGTCAATATGATGAAATTATGACAATTGAAAAATCAATTTCATTACTGTAAAAGATATGTAATGTTTATAAATTAAAGTATAAGATGCTCGTATAGCAATTAATGCATTGAAACTTGAATAACATTAGCAGACTAAATACGTCAGTGATGCACAAATGCAAGTTTGGTTTTTCTGAAAAATATTTAAAATATATTATGTCAATATATTGAGATTTATAAAACAGAGGCTTTTTAAAATGTGTTAACCAGAATCCAATTAAACTTAAACAGAACCAAAGGGAAGAGGAGTTATTTTTGAAAACACCGCGACTGTATTATTTCAGGTAAATAAAAAGTAGTAATTAAAACCTTCGCCTTTGAAATCCCATTATTGATTTTATGAAAAAATAATAACTAAATATTCCATGGACGTCTTCGAAGAGCAAATCACGATGGTTTTATTGATGATTCGTCTTCTTTAACACAAATAATGTAAATTTGGCTAGAAAAATTAAAAAATGTTTTTTTTTTTGTTTATAATGGTAAGGATGGGAAAGATAGATTATTTTGAGATTAAGTAAAGTGAAAGGATTCGATTAGCATTGCATTAAACAAAAAATTAGTTGCTCCTCAATGACGTTCATCGAATATTTAATTATTATTTAATAATTATGAGCATAAAAATAAATTGATCTGACGTTATAAAATATAGTTTACCTTCAACATAGACACTATTAAAACTGGTTGGAAACTGTTCATATTTTCTATCAGGGAATACGAAAGTTCCTCTAATTTTGTTCAGATTATTTCGGATTACGATATTTCACATTTTCCAGATGACAGCAAAATCATCGCATCATGTAATCGGTATTTTAGTTTCGATGTAAATTAATTCATTAAAAAGTTTGACCTTTGCTTCGGATTAATATATAAGAACAATTTCTAGACGCGCATTTAGCGCATTCCACAAAACAAAATACTGTAAGAAAATCGATAGTTTATGGGAATCGCTTTTTCTAACAATTAATATGCTTAAATATATGTAAATGAGGAGGGAGTTGAAGTTCAATTACTTTTCTTCCAACTTCATTTCGAAGATAATTAATGCGCTCTGTTTGGCAGATCTTACTTATTTACAACACGAATAAGTTGCCTTATTGCGTGAAAAGATATAACATTTTTTTACTGTAGCTTTGCTAACCAAAAGAAATAAAGTAAGGTCACATTTACCCTATTGGAAAAAAGTTTCTTGTTATTTTTGTCGCGTTATTGCTTTCAAAATACAAGGAAGTGTCCAGAAAATTATATTCATTTTCTTTCGAAATAATAATATAAATTACATGAGAATCATTTTATAGAGTTATATCTATGTGTGTAATTATTACTTTAAAAACAATAGAAAATCAAATTTAAATTATATTCGATATAAAATTGTTTTATTGAAACATTGCAATAAATGGAATAAATCTAAAGAAGCGATCGGTTTTGCTACAGATTCTTATTAAAGTATTTTTTCAAGAATCAAGTGAATATGCTTATTATTGCGAAGTTAATATATAAAGAACTAGGTAAAGATTCTGGACGATCTAATTCAATTATCATGGAGGTGCCCCATTTATAAAACTAAAAAATTATTTAATCGTTCAAAATCACGAAGTAAAATTTGATTGCATTTCGCATTTACTTGTTTTGAAAAATACAGAGTAGAGATAATGCAATAATTGATTTGAATTGAAATTATCACTGTCAAGTCTCTTCAGATAACGAAATTCATATATAGTTAAGTTAAGTGGTTCCAACTAAATTTTTCGAGCAACAAAAATGGGTCTGTCTCAAGATTTCGTCTACGCCCCAAATGACGAAAAAATTTTAAAATAATTTGAAGAAAAAACAGTTTACTAGTAAACATTATAGTAAGTAGAAAACATAATACAGTATCTATTATGATTTGTCCTAAATGCAGTCTTAAATTCTGCGGATAAGGTGAAAGTACCGAGGCACTAGCATCTTATTGCCAGGTACTTAAAGACGTATAATGTGATTACTGCAGAAATCTTGTTAGTATTAGCATATAATGAGCAGACACCAGTAGGAGATTTCGTAATTACTTCGTAAAAAATATTAAAACTAAAATAATATTGAAAATGATTTAATTTGTCTACGAAGACATAATCCAACGCTGAGTAAACAAACTGTCTAATCCCAGCAATATTTATTGAAATGCATAAATTCTTAGATAATTGATCAAATTATAAATAAACAAACGAAAAATGCTTATTAATTATACTAACAGATTTGTTTTCACCAAATATCATCAAAAATAGGCAACAAAATATTGGTAACTGTCCGCCAATTTTTGTTACTATACTATTTCGAATTATGATAGTTCCAATATTCTAAAATCTCTGATAAAATCTGTCAGAAACACTTTTTAATATGTCATTATTAGTACTTATTTCGTAAGGTTTATATACGTTAGATGTCTACTAACTAATGTAACATGACACGATTCATTACTGTTTTCTGATCAAAATATTTCACATTACCAAAAATCAGCATTAATTTAATACTCTAGAACTGTGGTAAATATTATATGATACGATTTTCACAACATGAACTGAATTACTTACATACGTATTTTAAAGCTACACTATTAACTTCATTTGTAAAAAAGACTATTTCAACGACACGTATTACAAACATTTGTATACACAAATGAGTTGTTAACAAGTCGGCAACGTAAATCGCTATGCATATTGTGTAATAAAAATTTGTTCGTAATTCAATAAAAAACGGATCATGACAATGAAAAAGTTAATTTAGCAGATTTGCACGCATTTTCGAAGCTGTTTGTGAGAATCGATTAATAATTTATAACATTATTTCCAGTTAAAATGTCTTGTTACGAAAAGTAAAAAAATAATAATACGAAATACTAAGTTATGGGCATTTCATCGTAGGAATCAACATTGAATATTAAGTGAAAGTTTCAAGAGAGAAAGAGAGATTAGTTATAAACGTGTGGTTATGATCTGCATATAGTACAACACTAATTAATATTTCATGTATGCGTAAATTTTCCTTATTTCAGTTTGTATCCTCTACAATATAAGCCATTAATGTATTTAAACTTCGCATTATCAGACTGTTTGACTGGTATGTGTCTCATATGATCAATTTCTTGCAAGCTTAACCGATAGTCAATCAGTTTTTTTGGCTGGTTTCAGTTAGAATTTAATTTTTTACACACGAACAAAGTTCAAGTCTCGATGTAAGAACGTGCAAATTCTTGTAATACTGATCACAAGTTCAGAAATTGTAAGCCATTAATTGTCTGAAAAATTACTGGTTGTCGGTAAAATTACTTCATTCTCGTATAAAAATATGCAATTTTAAATCCGTCTGTGAAATTATGGAAGTTCATGACAATTAGTATTTAGCGTTGTTAGGATTGGTTAGGAAGTACTAATTATTGCTTCCTACTGCTTCTTCTCCTTAGATGCTTATTTTGTCTTGCGATTACTTTGTATTGTCTCCAGAATTCAATAATGACATTTCTGACAATTTTTGTGTTGTGTAGAAGATAATTAAATATAAACTACATTAAATATACAAATTTAAAAATACTATATTTTGATAAAAGTAGCTTCGCATCTGAAAGTATATTAAAGGGACATCAGATACGTGTCTCTTTTTAAATTATTTTTATTTGAAAAATAACAGTTAAATATTCTAAAGTTATCTAAAAAAAGACGAAGTTGTTATAATTGTGTTGGTATAGTAATGCAATAAAATAACAATAAATAGCAACATTTATTGTTTTTATACGCATAATAGTATGAACATTTTTCGAACAAAGTGAAACGGTGATTTCAGTGACAAAAATAATAAAAACTTCATTGAGATTCGGTTCTTGCTTAGAAAGTCACAAGTTTGACGTTTACTAACCAGTTATTTTAAAACCTTTTTAAATTATTTTAAAATAAAACCAGTTACCTACTAACGTCAAACTCAGCTTTGCTATGAAGAATACTCTACCATTAGATTTAACTACATATTGGAACTAAATTTAAAAAACGTTACAGTTTATTCAGCTAATTGCATTTATATTCCATTTTGCTACATTTCTATTGAAATTAGTGAAATATGGATTTAAGCAGACTCAACGAAATCTCTTATTTATTTGCATAAATATTCAGTATTAATTTCAGTTTAATTATTAAGTATTAATTTGTTGCTAATTTTACAACATATTTCTTTTTGTGTACCATTTGTTTAGTGCTTCATTTTTGTTGAATCTTAAAAAATGTGGTCATGTTGCATTAAATTTGAAAATTCAAAGATATACTTTATAGAATATTAATAAACAAAGTTAAATTAATTAAGGTAAATTATAAAGGAATCCACATATATTAAAAGCAAAGCATTCGTCATACTATAGATGAGCTATTGGAAATTTCAAAAATTTGATTAATAAAGTATATACATTACTGAAACAGTTGATTCGTTATTGATAACTGGATCCTATTTCTGTACTATATCATGTTACAAAATTAAAATTTGTATAACTCCAGAAGGTTCAAATAAACCAATTTTTCTAAAATATTCTAAAATTGTTTTACCTTGCTTTATTAGCAACATTTCATTAATTGTACTACAATATTTTCAATTAATTTAAAAGAAAACATTTAATATTTTAGTTGATTTTTGCTTACTTTGATTAATAATGCAGTGGTGCGTCTAATCCAATTACTGTTCGCAACTCATTCACATTGCAATAATTGTTAATCAAATGTATGAATTATTAACGACTCTAAACTTCTAGTATAGTCATAATATAAATTAGCAACTGTTACTGTAACAAATTTAATAGTGCAAGAACTAAAGTGTAAAGTTATAAATAAACAGACATTCATTATATGAAAATATACAAAAAATTTAAGGCAAAAATCGATGCCCATTTTTCGTCGATTTTTACTATCAATAGTATAAATATTCCTAAACTATACGTTATTTTCTCTTCATGTATTACCATCATAATCCTTATTGATCTTTAAACTACGATATGCAAAAATGTACGTTGAATGAACTCCAATGATATGTAAAACAGGTACACAGAATTTACCGAAGTAAAAAAGTGAACAAATTTCGACGGAATCTCGACCTTCAACCATAACCTCCGACAATTTTCTTAATTGTAATGCGAATGAATGCCTGTCTAATTTTAAAAGACATTTGCAGTTTTTTTTTAATAGAAAATTTTGCAGCACATTCAATTTTATACTAATCCACTACCTGTACTAAAATAACACATTTTAAAAATAAAAAAAGTGTTTCTATCGTAAAAAATGGACAGTAAATAACGCAATAGTTAGCATAGCACACTAATTCAGCATGTTTACATAGATTAATTATAAAAGCAGAGGGAGAAAAAGAAACTATCTCTTTGAACTCCATGACCGTGATCCTGATTATAGCAAATCAGTTTGAATATATTAATTAATCTTGAAATATGATAACAGGTACATGAACATATCCGCAGTAGTTTTGCAATCTGACATATGCAATATTCAGGTTCAAAACTTACAGGACTGTTCAATTACTAGTGAAAATGAACGTTGTAGCAATGTCATTAAGGTAGGATCCATTTAAAATAAATACTCCATTTTTAATGTTTTCACTATTTTCTCTAAAAAGATAAACTTCTTTATTATAAAAAAAAATTATGGGAGTAAATGCAACCGAAAAGTATACCAACCAATAAGATGTGATAAAAATAACAATAGTGTTTTTAAATGGCATTAAAAAACTTACATATTTTTAAGGTATCTTTTCAAAATGGTTCAAAAATGTAATTCCATCTCGTAACATTAGCAATCGTGCAATTACTTTTTACACCGTTTAAAAATGTTCTGCCTGAAAATATTGCGTTTCCTTCCATAAAAGAATAGTACCGCGGCTAAAAGTTTCTTCCTGTAATGGAAATTACACTAAAATAGGCTGAATGTTTAGAAGCAATAAAGCAAACACTTTTGCAAAGGAAAGCAACATATGACTTCCAAAAATGCTAAAAAGCAACCGAAATATTTAGACGAACCCCAAATTAGGTTGGAACTCAAAATTAATTTTGATGTTTGTAGGCAATTTTGTAACACAAAATACAGTATCTGAATCTTAGTATGTCTTTCATACTTGATTGATAGTAGATAATTGAAAGTTATTATAAATTTTCACAAATTAATAAATATTCTAAAAGTAAGTACATAAGAATCAAGTATTGAATTCATTTAAAAACTAAATTTAATTATACTTGTTTTCTGACTTTCATAATTCGAAAAATGTTAAGTTTAGTAAAACAACATATTTTTGTATTATTTATCATAATCAATGAAAATTAAAAACGGTTAAAAACGAACATTCCTTCGTCCCCATGATATGATGTAAATAATGGAAATTACTACTTATCAAATATACTCTTGAATAATAAATGAGTGCATTGATCTTTGAAACTTTTAGTTTCACTTTAATCAATTAATAAGTCAATATTTACTTCCAATATTATTGTATACAAATTGGTGTTTTGTGTTTCAAAACATAAAGTGCAAAATTACTTAATTAGTGAATGAATCAACAAATGTGAATAGCGCAAGGGGCCAAGAAACTTGAGCGTCATTACATAATCATCCACTGCACTTTTTCCAAACTATCGAAAACAATCGAAAATGTCTACGCACTATTTAAATACCACAAAATTTCAATATGCACATTGCTTTTAACTGATTTACAATGCTGATGAAACTGTACTCCAAAAGTAACTTCGCAATTCTAAAGTGAAAGTCGCGTAATGCCAGTGATCGTACGGGTTAATGGCGTATTAAGTCATATTCATTAATGTTAATAATTTATATTATTTCATACATATGGATTTCTTCTTAGTAAGTATGTCAAACACAATGAATATTTCGATTTTTTGCGGGATAATGTAATCGGAGTTACACGCGTCTCTTTAATTTATACATACAAGAGTCCCGAATGCTGTGGAAAAAATGGATTTGACGAGACTGCAGAAAACCATATTGAAAAAATTAATCGAAGTCTTGCCATAAAATCTGCATCTTACTTTCGTATTAATATTCCCAAAATAGTATTCTCACGTTGAAATAAAATTTATTCATACCTTTTTAATTTAGAGCGATAAATATATTTCTAAACAAAATTACAGCTGTTTCATATTCAATTAATTAAAAATTCATAAAATATATTTAATTATGTAATTGCTATTAAAAACTACAGAGTTGAAAATAATATAATTGAACGTATAACACATTTGTTTTGTATTTTATGAATTCGACAAATCATAATAACAGATCTGGTATTTTTTAATCACAATAAATCATATTACATAAAGAACATAATATTCAAATTTAAAATGCATTATGTATTATGTGACTTTTTTGCTAAATTTCACGAAATAAATTACTCGCTGTTTTTGCAGTATTATTTCCATGCGTTTCTACAAGAAAAAGGGATATAAATCAATACAAAAGCGTATAAATAACATAATCATAAAACATACATTTTCAAAAAAAACTTTTTGTAGGAGCATCATTTTCATTTCAAGTATTTTTTTTGCTTAATTTTTCTCTTACAATCAGGCATTAAATACTATCGAGACTTTAATTTAACTGATTTATTATTGTAACAAGAAAAACGATCATTATCTCTATCGCTCTAAATTGTTACAATATTCATAAACAAATTATAAATATTCTTCTTTTCTGTTAAATATAGCAATTCAATTTTCAACATTCCCAATTAGCGTTCACAGTTATCGACTTGAACGATTGTGCTCCACATAATTTTCACATTTCAATCCCAAAATTATTCAAAATTAGTTGTTCAAAAAAGTTATTCTTTTAAAATGCTGAAATATGAAAAATGAATTTTTTTATTTAGTGAGTGATTGCATGGTTTTGGTTCTAATTAGTTATGAAATTTATATCAAATTAAATAAATAAATGACAAGTCTAACTTGTCATAAACTATATCAGATTATTATTTTTAAAAAAATCAAATTTTTATTTAAAAAGCTTTCATAAAAATCGTCCTGGTAATTTGGACTGTAAATAAATGTCATTAAGGTTATGAAATTACCTTAAGTTTCATAAAAACACTCTATGTAAGTTGTTACTGATAACTACAGACCGTAACTATTAATATTATTTAATATAAGGTGAAGGTCCCAATGGTGGAATAAATTTTGATAGGTTTTTCATATTTTCATTAAAACAAAATAAATTCAAGAACGGTAATCAATAAAGTGATGGAACTGGGCAAATTTGCTGGGACGTAAATATAACGAGATGCAAATATATCGGAACTGTAATCTGATATTTAAATTTTGCAGCAAAGCACTAGAAATTCACATTCTGTCTTACAACGATGTGCAATGAATCTATTTGTAATGATTAACTCTCGTATATTTAAAAATGCACCATTTAAATCGGTTCGTCATCCGATTTTGTTCCATTTCAATTCGGTGCTATTTTTATAGAACCCAGGGACGCAGACCGAAATAACCGCTTTCATGAATAAACTACATTGCATGATTAATTATACATTATTAGGAATTGCATAGGTCGACATTTCGGGTAAATGATCGACCGTAGAGCAAAATTTGAAATTTACAATTATAATTCTAAAAAATGTAGTAGTTTTATTGTTGAATTCGAGTAGTATCGGGTGTACATGTATCAATATTCATATCGTACTGCCAATGTTTTTTCGCCAAATTACGTTACTTAAATTAACATTTTAAATATATCTTTACTTTCGGTATTTATTCGTGATTTTTCATAGTAATGCATGTACCTTTCATTGCAACCCTCATTGGCTTCAGTTTATGGGTTTCCAACGTGGAACTTATACACCATTTTCAAACCTTTCTTGTCAAAAATATTACGTATGAATAACATCTAATTAAGAGAAGATCAGATAATGTCAGAAAAAATGCAACTTCTGTTATTACTAATGATAACTGCAGCTGGTAGAAATCTATCCTTTTTTTTCTTACACTATCCATTTCCCATATACCTTTAACATAGTAAATATGTCAATTGTCTAATAGTTTTGACTACTTTTTAACTACTGAAAGTATTTCAATAGGTCCTCAACGGAATTTCATAGGTTATAGTTACAACCATAGTTAGTTAGAGTTCAATCAACAAAAAACATAGTTATGGAAACGACATTTTTGCAGTTGATTCTACCACATTTAAAAACATTTTTTAGTGTCTAACTACCTAGTACTCTAAAAACTATTCAACATGAGTTTTATGCATAGTATTACATTTCTTGATCTCCAATCATTCGCAAAACTTTTTCGTTTACTCGGTAAATAATATTAACTTAAGTAAAAAGTGTAAAATTAACAACATCAACAAAGTTATACTAACAAAAAAAGTATTTCTTTTAACTCTCAACTCAACTACTCAATGGTATTTGAATTGGTCAAGTAAATTTTTTTCAGTATAGGCAATGATTTAAATTGTTCAATTGGTTGCCTGAAGTTGATGTACAATTAAAACAATTTATTTTGGTTTCATTAAATAAGTTTGCATTTAAAAAGTTCACAGACATGATTTTTCAGGTTGTACAGTTTTATTTTTAAATGTATTGTCAATATTTAAAAATGTATATTAAATGTTTTTCGTTTATATGCCTGAAAAACGTTATTACTTCTTAAATATCTTAGTGTAAAAATCGTTGAAATATCAAAATATAGTTGAAAATTGAGCCTCTCTAGTGAAAAGAAGAATTCTGCCTCTCTAAGGGTGAATTTACAAAATGTTGATTAATAAGATAATATTCAAGACAATTGTTAAAATTTAGAGAACCTTTACACTTACGGGCCCTTTAAAATAATGAATTATATCCAAGTATTAGATATGTGTTTAAAGTAATAATAATAATCTGTTAAAGAACTAATTTATTAAGTAAATAAAAAGTTATATTTATTTACATATGAAAGTATAATTAACATTCTTTCTGAAGCGTTAGGATGATATACTAATGTGTTATTTAATTGCTATAAAAGTGTAATTTTTCCATTGCACGAAACGTGCAATTTTAATGCACATAAATATGTTAATTTACAAAAAATGCTCATTTACTCTCCTAAGTACGTTAGGATTATACGTTGTAACTGGAAAAATAAGGAAAGTGATACTTGGAAAAGTATCAACTTTAGGTTTGACATGATGACGATTAAAAAGGAACGAATTTATTAATAACGCTTCCGATATTTACATATTAATGTTTTAATATGCATAGATGTCTACTCCATTTCGCAATACCTCGATTTGCATCGGTTTCCAAAAATATAAACGAGATTAATAAGAATAGGATATAATTACTTCTGACGTACTTATTCAATGTATAATTTATTGTTTCACAAACAGAACTATCTGCATAAAAAGGTAGACAAAGAACGAGACGCAATTAATGTTTAATTTTTAAAAATTTGTAACATACTATTAATATATTTTAGGTATCGAAACATTAAATTAATAATTACAATTATCTTGAATATTATATTTCCAATGTGCATTTTAAGTTACCACACTATAATCATCAAAAAGCCGATTTTTTATAAGCTATGCCGATTTTCTAGAAATATTAAAGATGGACACACGAAAAAAAAAAACTTTTTAACCTAAACAGTTTGGTCTTCATAAACTATATGATCGATTTTGAGGACCAAATCGCATGGGTTTCAAGTACGATATGATTTTGGTTTTCGGAATCAGATAGTTTAAGTGTAAAGACAATTACAGTAGAATCTCGGTATATTTACCAAAAGAAGGGGTACGCCACTTCTCTCACTCTCCTCAGTCGAATTCCATTTGTGAAGTCACTACAGACCCATCCTGAGGCCCCAGTCCCTAATGAATAAAAAATAAAAAATAAAAACCCACCTTGGATCGATAACCAAAGTGATCAGTATTGTGGATAAACCGAATGGTCATTTTTTGTAAGGTAGTATGTCATTCCGTCCAAATTACGAGCGATTCAAATGTCAGTTCAATCAAAAAAATTAAAAAGAAAATAAAAAAGAATTTTTCAATCTGTTTCTTTTTTATCTCGGTCTTTTCACTGAAATCGTTTCAGAATTCTTGCATGAAATAAAAAAGTTTGTCCTTGAAACTTGAACTTTAAAATATGTATAAAGGTATTTTAAAAATAATGATGAAAGCTTCCTTCTACAATGGTGAATCAAATTCGTAAAAACCGTGAAAAACTTATAGGCCTTCGGAAAACCGTTACTAAACAAAAAGTTCTTATAGAATTGATCAAAGAACACGCTGAAATTTTTACACAATTTTTTAAATACTTTTTCAATCTTTCAGAATCCCAAAGAATTTTAAAACTTGTTCAAAACATTCTGTAAAAATTTCAGTTTCGTTCAAAACATCATTTTTAAAATAATAAACGAGTATTTCTCGATAGGGTTTCGCAAAAAATATTATTGAACAAAATTGAAATTTTTACAGAATCTTAAAAAATTAAAAAAGTATTGACAAAATATTGTAAGAATTTCAGCGTGTTTTTTGACAAATTTTACAGAACTTTTTGTTTAGTAACATTTTTTCTGAAAGTTTATGATTTTTTATTTTAAAAGTTTGTGAACTTTTCGATTGTATTTTTCGAGTTTGAGCTGCCATTTGTGATTTATTTTAAAAATACTTATATATATATACTTATATACATTCTACAGTTCAGATCTCAAGGATATGATTTCTTTTCTGCAAGAATTCCGAAAAGATTTCAGTCTGGACAAACAAGATCACAAAGAAATACAATTGAAAAATTCATGGTTTTTTGACAAAATCGAAGAACAGGTTCTGAAAGTTCGGTTAATTTTATATCCGATTTACCCCTTGAAAACTTTTTACGTTATTAACCTAAAAAACAACTGTTGAAAACAGTAGTAAAAAAATGTCCATTCATCACTTAGTGGGTTAAAATATTACATTCTGAATTAATATTGCAATGAAGTGACACGTTTTTTTAAGTTTAAGAGGTAATCGATTGTCACAAGCCGAAGGTTTTCATCGTTTGTAAGGTGCATTAAAAGGCATACAACTGTAAAGTCACAATGAACCTTGCATTGACGTATATGGATTGCTATAGTATTCATGACGATATTGCGGTATGTAAAGGCGAATAAAAAGCAGCCTTCTTGCGTATAATGAAGTAATTTCTAAATCAATTTCATTCAGCAATACAAAACAAGAAGCAGACACGCGTAATTCACTAAAGATGAAGACGAAATTTTATTCATTTTCTCAGACGATTATTTTTAATTTCTATTCAACATTTGAATAACAGTCTAGATATTAACTATAATCGTGATATAATGATCCGGAAGAAATCGCACGTTTTTCCAGAGATGAAAGGTCAGGATGTCATCATAAAATATATTCCAAATGAGAGCTCTTTAATTGGTTTTCTTTAATTACGTTTTTCCCATCCTGACGACAACAGAAAATCAAGTCTTAATAAACAATGAAAAATGGTTGTCATTGAATTCCATTTGAAATTTATAAACGTAAAAACAATGTTTAATGAAGACGATCATAACCCCTTGACGGACACTTTTTGTCCGTTGATGGTACGACTCTTGCCACTGAAATGTCCATCGGACAAATTCAATCACGGAAATCGTTCTTCAAGGCCGACGTTATCCTTCCTGATCGCGAGTGGATGCACACGCCTAAGGGCAATCGTAATGGAACGCACGATTTCGCAATGCGGAATCCTGCTTTCTTCGGCTGGTTTCAGAATTGCACGAAATTCAGGAATTAATGGTTACCATCTGCGCTTATCTGTAATCAATGCTGTTTTTATGAATCATTAAAAATAGTTACAGCAGCGTGATTTAACGTTATTGCCGACATTCGACTTGTAACAATTACAATTGCGCAAATCGATGAAAAGTAACCGGCGAGCTGCCGATGAATTCGTCGAAGTAAACAAATCCGACGTTTTAGCATCATTATTTCTTTGGTTGCGTTATACCTTTTTATGGCTTTCGATTACATACGAAAATAATGTACGTTCAGTAATTGTAGAAATATTTTAAAGTCAAGAAACATATTTTGTTGTTGCGTTTTATCATTTATGGAAAACAGAGACTAAAGAGCTTTAGTAAAAATATAAGGGAATCCAGGATAGGGAATATATTACTAAAATTCTTATTTAAACATAATTGATTCCACTACAGATTTGTAAAGACATTTCGGTCTTCGTTAATTATTAAAATTTTAAGAATTACTCATCTAGTTAATGGTATTTGTGTTTATCGTACTTAACAAGTAATATTTAATTATGACTCGTTATTATTATAATAATAATAATGATTATAACGTCTTTATTGGCGAACGAGGAGTACAAAATAGGCCACCTACGCGCCAAAGGGCGAGCCACAGCTAACGCTGTTTTGCAGACTGACCAACACACAAATAAATTAAAAATCAGTACTTAGTTTTAAGAGTAAAGATAAAATTAATATTAAATATAAAATTATACTGAAAGAAAAGATGTTAATTGCAATTTTTCCCCAAAATTGATCCCCAAAAGTCATAAAATCATCTGTAAGGTTCAGAGGTTTATGCCAATTTTCGTTGGAAAACATTTTTTGTCAAAGATGAAATTTTTTACGTAACGTTTTGGGTTCGTGACTGATTTATGAAAAAAAAATGAAGGCCAAACTATTTGGAGATTCGATACACCGATATCACTGCAAATTTCGGCCTTAATTTTTTTCATAAATCAGTAGTGATCTAAAAAATTGAGTAAAAAATTCCTTGACAAAAAATGTTTTTTCAACAAAGAATTTCACAAATCTCTGTGCTGAATAGACGAGTTTCTTTCTGACTTCAAGGGTACAAATGTTGGAAAAAATAATAAAATGCAATTAACATCTTTTCGTTCCGCATAAGGCGTTATAATTAATTATTTCTCAACTAGAATATACGGTGTAATTACAACACATTTAATTACAAGTGTGGTGAATTCAATCTATCGCACGAGTAACAAATTTCACCAGTCTTATATTGAAAGAACAGTATAGTTATAAGAATTACAAATGCAGTCAGTTTTCTTTGCAATTCAGAAAATCTAACGCTCGGATCCTCACAACTACACCATTCTATCAGTGTAGTAGTATTGGAGACTTTTGTTTTCAGGGAATAAAATATCGGTGCCGATTGCTTAATCGTAGTCAGCTTTCCAGTGATTATTATTTAAATTAATAATAATGAATCGTGTTTATATTTTAAACACACAATGAGAAAAATATTGACACAAATTGTGGTTAGTGGTTGACAGCAAAATATTGAATAATTTCAAATGCATTTTCAGTTGAAATAACTAAATGTTGTTCAAACGGTATCGTGATTTAGTTGGAAAAACTAATTAGTAAATAGAAACTAAAACTAAGTAACTCAATTTAATCATATACAAAAACAAGATATTTAAACAAATTCAACGGAATTAGACTGGGCAAGGCTTGAGCATTGAGATAATGATTATAATTTCTTGAGAATACTTTACTAATAATTGTATTCTACATAATCTTAAATGCAGGCAAAAATGGTTGCTTTAACACTTTTAGGTTCAAATAATTCAGAAAACAAATCCAACTGAGAGTTTGGTTGATTTTTTTTGAATTTCTGGGGAAATTGTTCATGTTTTTAGAATCATTAAATATTTTAATTATAATATCATGGTTTAAAAACAATACATAATAACACAGGACCACAAACAAAATTTGTTTCGCGACCACTTCAATCAGAAATAGTGGATTTTATAGATTTTTGGCAGCTGAAAATAAATTAGTTGCCTAATTCGACCCGTGACGCCAGATATTTCACATATCCTAACCTCAAATTGCCAAAAAGGATACTTTTGGCTATTTTTCGGAACAGATATCTTGAAATCCTGACGTATTGGGTCAATTTGGGTAACAAATTCGTTGTCAGCGGCCAAAAATTTACAGAATCCACTACCTCTGATTCAAGTGATCTCGAAACATTTTTTTTGAGGTCCTGTGTAATCCTTCAAGACACAATGGATTGATGCGGTGTTAAATTATTTTTAATTAGATATTTTAACAAAAACTGTTGAAATGTTTAAATTTAGATATTTACACATTTAATATTAAAAATAACCTTAATCTTTACTTTATACAGTTACAATTTATTCCACGCCCTCTTGCTCTAATTTCGTGTCATGTACAAAAAAGGAACTCTTGCACATTCTTCGTCTTCCAATTCACAAAAACATCAATATACTGTAGAAAACCAGTGTTAGTCTTCTTGATATGTTACATAAATCAATAACTTCGACACCATAATTAAAAACATGTATTTTAATTGAATTTTTATATATTTTGACATTTTCTTTACATGTATAGTTTATTTTCACTTAGCATCGCTTAGTCGTATGTAGCACGCAAATGTCATCGACCGTTACTTAAACCGATTTTTCAATTACGATGACAGATTATAGCACAGTTCATATATTACAAGTAGCACGCTTGTACCAATCTAATTATAGGAAAGTATGCTCAAGCATCGTCAGTTTATACAACTTGAATTCCTTGCTGTATGATTGCAAAGTTTCAGGAAGGTGTGTTTAATACGAATAGCTGTACTCTTCTGACATTCTATATTTTTATATCGTTATTTTGAGTTACGATATCGATCATTGTTGATATGGTCACAAGAACCAAATGTTCCAAAGAATTATATCATTTGTAATAGTTAGTAAGAACGTTCATGGTTTCTTTATATTTGTAGGTGTTTCTAATAGAAAATTAACGGTACGGACATTTCTCAGCATGGTTAATCAGAGGTAGTTATTAATCATTATTTACATCAAATTGATTACGATTCGAGTAATATTAATTGAAGAAATAAGTGATCGAGATGAATTATACAAATGATAATTATATGTAACGATTTAGGATTACCTGTTACTTTGTATTAATTCATTACCACACATTATGAGAGTACTGAATTACTATTGTCCTGTTTAAACATTTAAAGGTAGCTTAATTAATTCTAGTACATGCAAAAAGAAGTTTTAGTAAGTAAACACCAGCAGATTTCAGTAACTTTCTACTTTTATAGAACCAAATAAATATTTAATTGAAAAAGATATATTAAAGAAAGTATCCTGAAAATCATTCCTCTGCTATGTCCCAACTGCTAAATTAGAAGAGAATCATTAACTTTAATCGTAAAAGTCCTTACTTATTGTTTGTTATGTTATATTTTTTACTCATATAGGATAGTATTGACTGTACCTACATGAGTTTATAGGTTAAAAAATGCAATCTGAAATATTTTGAAATATAATTCGAAATTTGTGCGTAAAAAATCGATCATTCTCTCACCGTTTTAAAACAGTGTGATTGGAGCAAAATTTACAAGTTTATCAAGCTCCACTGAATTTTTTTTTGTAGTTGGCAACGTTAGGCTTGACGACATACACTATAGCGGACGGTTGAAGAATATATGTTTTGCTGAAACTAATTTGAAGACAAGTTTTTTTAATATTACATTTTTTAAAGTCATTCCATCATGTAACGTAATCAAAAGGCCAGCACTTTTTCATTTAATAAACATAGCCTATTTGTATATGTTTCCAGTATAGTAATAAAGTACTGTACACAGATCGTAAGAAAGTAAGATTATGTTTATAAGCTTCTGGCAATTTTTTTTCATTTCGTCATTCTCTCATAAACCTTTTGACCAGAGAATGATTCCTTTGAGAGAATGATGTATTTTCTGATGAAGTATAAGATATTTATGTTTGTTTCATTGGTTTCAGTATGCTACCAGTGTATAATGTCTAGAATCTGAATTTTTTATCTTTATATTTAATTCAAAAATTCGAAAAAGTTGGGGTCCATTATAATATTTTTATTATACAAGACATAAACTAAGAATTCAGCAAAAAAATTCGATAATAAGTTGAAAAAAAATATCAACTCGATAAAGCTAAATTCGACTTTTTTCGAGAATCAGCCATATATTGGATAAGAAATAAATTTAAGTATTTTATTCTCAGATTTGAGAATAAACCAAGGAGACAGTGAGGTAGTTCAAAAGATTACGTTCAATACTGATTATTAGTGTTTCCCATTACTTACTTACAATTAGATTAACCTTTAACCATTTATGAAAGATATATAAAGATATATATATTTTTCTGTACATCCAAGATCCATAAGTAAACACTTGGTCGATAACGTTTCACATTTCTGAAACCTATAAAACGGTTGTTCGAAGCCCGGCTGCTGTCTAGTAATGCCCAACGCTTAGTACAATATACAAATTTATTAATTACCTTCTAATTTTAATATTGCTTACAAATAGAATCAAAATATTGTCATCTCAGTAATACAACTTAAATAATATCATCAAACACAAGATTTGAAATAATTTCCTAAGAAAGTAAATGTTGATAAAGAAAATAAAGAGAGTTTTTTTTGTTTTGTTTTATGATTTTATCGGAATACATAATTACATAATACTAAATTATTTTTTGAATTAAGATAATCTAGTATTCTCTGAATTCCTTGCGAATTCACTATTAATGAAATGGAAATTAAGTCAATATACAGTAGAACCTCACACAAATGAAATTGTCGGAACTGCGGTTATTTTTTTCTCTCGCACTAGTGAACTGAGAAATGTTTAAAATTTCTCACAGTTTTGAAATGTTATGGCTATCTTTTTACAGAATAGGGTAAATATATAAATACACATAGAACTTTACGGTAGGTATGCCTATCTACGTACAAACATATATAAAATGAGTAAGCTGATGGTTTACCAAAGTGTGGTTCAAACTAGGGAAAAGTGTTCACGAGTATGAAAACGTCACTAGGGTGAGGTTCACTAGTGTAAGGTTCTACTGTAGTGAAAGGAGTCAATTATTAGTTTTAGCGAGAGAGAACACAGTATGCTAGCAATGACAATTCAATCTTCCGATTAAGTGGCTGAATTTACTCTTCAAGAAATTGAGATTGGAGATAATTTCTGTGAAGTTTATTTAAATAGCGTTAATATACCGATAAACATTCAGCAGCAGTTATATTCATTGGAAATAAGGCGATTTATCGTCCAAATCTGATATCTTCGGTATAACTGGATAAACTCGTGTTCTTTTAAGAAAACTGCTAAATGCTAAATGCTTAAAAAGTGAACATCGACTTCTTGAAGAATAGCGAACATTTGACTCCATCATTCGCTAAAATACCAGGAGCAGCCTTCTGCTCAATCCAAGGTAATCGATTTGGGTTGACTGAACTACGTAAGTCAGAAAGCGGTATTCATTCCAAATAAATCAAAGCATAAACAGCCTCCAGCATTTTAGAGAAAGAAATATGTCAACTTATTATTGAAAGACATCGCTTCCATTTCCTCCTACAATAAAAAGACTTGAATCAAAGAATGAGGAACAGAGTTTTATTACGTACTGGCGAACATGTTAGTCGTGTTCAATCTGTCTGTTTTTACAGGCATATTAACCCCGTTCTGGAAATATTAATAATTCAAAAGTGCACCAATAACTATCGAAGCAAAATGTGAGAATGGAACGTTATTGAAATTAATGAACATTTTGTCAAAGGTGACTTTAGTAAACTGTCCATTAATTCGAAAATAAAAGGTTGAAGGTCCATTTCTCATCTTCAAACGTTAAGTGTCACACGTAAGCATCTGTCAATTGCATATTATATTCATCATCGATCACAAGGCCCTCGTGTATTCCACGCGTTATGGTGTAACGTTTGACTGACTTTGCCAACATTTCTACCTCAACGACGGATTATTGGTTTCCTGCCACGCTTTCTTCCTGCCATTTCTCCTTACTATGTGAGAGCGTAATATGGAGCGAGCAGTCGAGTGTTTGCACAGAAAATCAAAAGTGTTACGTGTATGACTGAACTCTGGCTTGCCGATGATTGTATCGCCCGTTATGATAATTCGAACCAATCATGGAGAGATACATCGGAATCTTAGCTACGTATCCAAACGACAAATTTCTTTTTGTCAATTATCGTAATGCAGCATTTACGTCGTGCCGTTGCTTAACGGGATCTGCAAAAGCAAATGTTACCCAGTAACACATTGATGGAATAGGTCATCGTGGGAATATGCAGAAAGTGTCCAAATTCCAACTAAAATATGATTTCAAAAATTATTTTTAAAATTTTGAATAGTTTTTGTTTATACGTATTAGCAACGGAACTGTGAAGTATAAGAACGACAGGAATGGAAATTACGTGAGCGCTGGAATGTCTTATTAAAAAATGGAAATAGGAAGTGCGTTATTATTCTGTACTATGTTATATGAAATATATAGACTATGGAATTAAGAATTTTTTAAATGTATTTCAGGTCTCCTTAGTTAACATTTCTAATCAAAATTTTAATGTTATGTTGATGAATAATGGTGGGAAAGCATTTTGAAACTTCGAAAATATCAATCATGATATTATTTTACATTTTTAGGAAATTACTTTTATTCTGAATGACAGATTTTACACGTAGAAAATAGAACAAATGACTTTTACAAGAGGAAATATTATTTTTATCGAAATATTGTATTTTAGCATTATTTATTTTAATATTTAAAATACTCAATAGATAGCTTAGAATAGGTAATATAAACATTCGTTAGTCAATAATATCCCCTTAGTAGAAACACTTGTGTGCCAATAATAGAGGTGCACCTCGAAAACTCGACAAAACAGACACTTCAAAAACCCGACATTCGAAAACCGGACATTTCAAAAACAGACATTCAAAAACCAGACATTTCAAAAAATAGAAATTTAGAAACCAGATATGAAAAAAAAACGGACTTTCAAAATATGTGTGCATTTTGAAATGTTTGGTTTTCAATGCCTGCTTTTTAATGTCTGTTTTTAAATGTCTGGTTTTTGAACGTCTGTTTTTTTAAATGTTTGGTTTTCGAACGTCGGGTTTATAAATGTCGGATTTCTGAAGTGTCTGTTTTGTGATTTGTAGGGTTTTTGAAGTGCACCCGATAATAGTCATTACACACTTTTGGAGAATCATTATCGAACATGTTCTATTCAGTCTAAGTACACAGAAAAAATAAGTAATTAGGGTAACCAAGAGTAAAGGCACTGCACAACTACCTTTTAATAGTGCTGTTACTACTTAAATGATTGACCAAGATTACGTGCCGCTTCTTACTACTGAAATAGTATCTACTCTTATTCGTGTAGTCACTTAGAGAAAATAAAATTCGTGAACATATATTGAAATCGTTCAATAATTGTAACAGAATATTCTGGCCATTTATTTTCCAATATAGTTAATGGCTACATCACGATTAAATAACATGTCAACAATCAAATAATAGATAGTTAGTGGTCTTCAGTTTTAATAGCTACTGAAGGTATCTGTTTATTCTATATTATAAACCCATTTGAAATAATTCGAAATGGCATATAATTTAATACTAAGTCAGTAATTACTAGTCATGAGTATTATTTTGTATCATGAGTATATTTGTATCAATTTATGTTATTTTTATTAACTAGATATCATAAATTAGAAGCAGTAAATTCTGTCGAACAACTAGCGAATACAAGACATTATAAAAAGTAGTTCATAACAATTGCAAAAATTATCTGATATTGAAAGAAACAATTGCTTGATCTATACAATTATTCTTGGATAATATACAGTTGGTCAGATTATCTACTTTAAATGTGACATTAACAAAATCGGTTACTTACATAACCAAATCTTCTGCGTTAAACCGTCACTGCGACCAAGAAGTTGATCCCACAGCCATTGTTCGTCCGTTAAATCAAACCGAAATTTAAGATATCCTTCCATTATTTACCGACCAAGTTACCGGCTGCGAGGACTTCATACAAGGAACTTTAAGAAACTTCCGCTAGGAATTGATTTCTCGCAAGCAGTAAAATTGTGTAACTTTCCATATAATGTACTTGGCTCTAACTAATATTCTGCAGGTGTCAAAAACAAATAATTTTTTGTAAACAATTTAAGATAATGAAAAGATAAACGAGCTTTCTATTCTAAAACTTCTATCAAAGATATGAAAATGTATTATTTAGAATTTCTAAGGATTTTTATATTATATAGATGTAATTGCCGAATAACTAAAGTGATACCTTTTAATTAGAACGTCGCACGTTTCGACTAAGTTGATGAAAAACATTTTCTTGTTAAAAACTTATTTGTAAATCCTTGTATTAAATCTGTATATTTTGTATTAACTATATAATATTAAAGAGGGCCTAGATCTTTTCGTAAATGAAAAAAGTTGTCTAACGACCGTATTCCACCAATACTTCCATGCAATATTTAAATTCATTATAAACGGCAAAAAAAAACAAATTGTGAGCATGTTTAAATATATACATACTAACAAAAGATTCATCAGTTACTACTAAACGACCAATAGTTACTATTTCCTCTGAACATTTAATGCTTGAATTTAGTATATTAAATAATTGCCAGTAGTTTTTAGTACAATTTATATTAGATTCAAAACATTACAAATGAATAATTGAGAGACTAAAATGTGCATCCTGTAGAAAACTATAGAAACTGCAAATTGTTTAATACAGATTTTTAATTAATACGTATTAACACAAAAATCTCATTCGCATACGAAAAACACTCAAACTTGTTTCGAATTGTTTATGCCCATACTGGTATACTAGTATTACCCATGACTAGTATTGAATATTGTCTAATTGTCCTTAAAAAGTGTCTTCAAACTTACTTTGTAACAGCTGCGAGTGAAATGAAAATAATACTTTAAATAGAAATAAGTTATAAATTTACTTAATTTAAAAATGCGAAAAGTTACTTTCGTAAGACCATAAACGGCAAAAGAATTTCCCCGAGAAATTACTTAAATATTCCTCAGTTGTTAATTTCATAATATATTCACGAGCGTTTGCTAAGTATCCACGAAATATTACCGAGTATTTTAAGAAATTCTTTGATTTAGGTAACGTTCACGAAGTTTTGTAGACAACATTAGGTAAGTATCATCGATATTTTTTGAATGCCACAACATGAAAACATTACATGTAATTTTGTAGTAAAATGTTTTCCTGTTTTATAGTGAACAAATTTGTTGTTAAACACACACGTATTAAGTTATTATGCGAAGTATTTGGATACAGTCCAATGATGTATAAGAAGAAAATTGATTTAATTTATATTTTTGAGATGGAAGAACATGTAACTAATCCATATCGTATGGACACAAAACTCATGTTCTAAGCCAGTTGTTTCTCATTTATTTTTTTTTCAAATAAGAGCAGTAGAGTAAAATAGATGGGGAAAATGCTTCCGATCAGCAATACAACACGATATTATTATTATAACTTAAATCCAATCTATATCAAATCAGCGATCGGAATTTAAATTTTCTTATGCGCTGTTTAGGTAAACCCAGAGCGATTTTTTCCAGACTAGGGAAATAGTAAATCAGCCTTGAGATAAGATTCATGTAATTTGTACACCCCACCTGATCTTACACAATCCGGCCAAAACATGTTAAAAAAATTAAAACATTTTTCGATTTTTCGAAACACTCTCATGTACTGCAAAACTAGGACTGAATCTCGCTAATCGAGACTTACAAGATTGTAACCACAATCTAGTCTGCAAGTCGTGATTCAATGAATAGAAAAATATAACACACCACTATATAATAAGTGTAATGATGAGCAAACTACTAAATATTGTAAAACGGAACACGCATGTGAGAATCAGTTTTTAATGTCCTCACATTCAAATTTAATAAATAATAAAAAAAGTTTACAAAGAGCAAATAACAAACCAAAATATATTTTCAAATTCTATAAGATGATACTAGATTCTTAATGTTCTTCTAATTTATTACTATATACCGAAAGTCACCCTTTGACAAAAAATTAGTTACAAATGTTTTAGTAAAGTTTTCGACTAACGCTGAAAAGTGAATGTAAAAGAATCTCGAATATTTAAAAAAGGATAACTAATATTGAGTTTTTAAAGTGAATAGTATACCATGTTAATCAACCCTGGATCATTCTCATAACAACGACTTTCACGCAACTTTAACTACAGTTTGTTTTCAATCTGTTCCTTGTAATAATAAAACGTTTCAGAGTCACCAGTAGTAATGTCGAACTTTATACGGTTAGGGAATGTTTAATTGGGCTATACCTGATAATGTTATTATTTTTTGGGGTTTATAATGGTTTGATGTGGTAATTTTTCAAATGAAATTATTTTCACTGTATCCGCTATAAAACATACCCCTAGACTTTACACAATTCAGTGATGTTTAAAAATATTATCATTTTTTATGAAAATGATAGTGTTCTTCAGTACTAAAAGTACTGTGAATAAAATGTTATGACATTTATAGCATTGCGAAAAGTAAACTGTCGTAGTGTCGGAATATCTGAACAAGGTAAGATAAAATACTATTGATAGTTTTCGCTATTTCTTTTTTGTATAATTTTTTTAAACTGATAATGAACGTACCCTCATAGAAGTTTATTAAGGGCTTAACAAGGGTACAACGCTTCTGATCAGGGCCTTAATAATTTTCTAATGAGGTAGGTATAACATTGTGATAGTCGATAACATGTTTCTCAGTTTTGTACATCTCGTAACACTTGGTGACTTTAGCTGCAACTATTGGAGAAATAATAGTATTTTTCGATACAAGGCCGTAAACGTGTATCGAACATTATTTTTCGGTACTGAAAGCTGTAAAAATTCGATTTCGCGGACTGCATTTAGTCTAAATGGGTTATGTTTTTGACAACGCATATTCGTTTTACACGTGATCCGTAAAATGAAATTTTACGGAATAAAAGTAGGCCGTAAAACCATTTCCACACTGATGAATAACAATAAGTCATCAATTATGATTGGCAAAATCGATATAAATATAACAATAAGCCATATCTTATAGACAGATCACAAAATATTAAGGTGCATAAAAATTTTATCGAAAGAAATGTGATAAAGCTGAAAAATTCCAGGTATTTTCAAAACTGCATAGTTGCACGAAAAATGTCAACAAATGAAAAAACATAAACATCGCAACAAAAACGGAGAAATCCCAAGATCCTCGTAAACGATGCTTGGAAAAATGTTTTCGCGACTTTAATCGTAGAAAAAAGTGCTCGCAAAAAGCATTTATACGAAACGACAAAATTTAATTGCAGACATTTCCTTATTTTGTCATGCATAACCTATACCGGCGATTACCAGTGACGCGCAAAATAACGACAAACGCGCATAAAAGCGCGTACCTAGTTTTTCGATTGGCTAGAAGACAATATTTCCATTGGTTGAAAAAAGGGTGTTTTACGTCACTTGTCATTAATCGTCGATAAATATTTGTCTAGGTATGCGTGTCGTTTGAATAGATTCCATTTTAATCGGTTGCGATGCAACATGCGGATAATTCAATGAACTTACAAAGTCACGTATCATCCTACGACGCTTTTACGCGATCGATTAATTTGCCGTTTCAATATGGTGAAAGAAATACGTCAGTCATTTCTGAATAATTTCAATGAAGGAAATTTTTAAAAATTTGTCTTTTGATCACCACTGTTAAACAGGTCATGAAATTTCGTGTACCATTAATTTACAGTACATACTATAACTTGTCAAATGGTAGTTTCTAATGTTTATGTATTTGAGACGTGGAAAAGATAGATGGAGTATATTCTAATGTATGCGTGTATAGTAACCTCAAACTTCATTCAGATATCTACATATTACCCAGTCAGCATGAACATCAGTACAGCTCTTGAGGTTATGTACTCGAAAAAATGCGATTTTTTCTCTATTTTTGACGAGACATTTTTTTTCTTCTGAACGATTCATATCAATACTATTCCAGTATTATTCTCACGATTAAATATAAATGGTTTAGACGATGACCTCCGATTTTTGCTCACAAAGTTACGGCCATTTTAAATTACGAAATTTATTCCAACGTCATAAGCTTCCATATTAACCCTTTAATGCTTGCATATTGTTATTTGTTTATTTATTATTATGATTTGCACTTACAAGTAACACTACCCAAGAGACAGACGCCGATTTTTGTTTAAATTTGGATATGTTGTAGTACATGGAAATCTAAGGAACACGTATTTTTTGTAATCGGCTGTAAAACGTTTTTAGAGGTGAAACAGCCCCCTTAAAATAGGGGTTAAATAGAAAAATAGCGATATCTTATTCGCTTCACTAGTCTAAAAAATATCGTAATTTTTCTATTTTACCTCCTATTTTAAAGGGGCTGTTTCACCTCCTAAAAACGTTTTACCGCCGATAAAAAAAAATACGTGAGTTTTCCATGTAGTACAACATATTCAAATTCTAGAAAAAATCGGCGTCTGTCACTTGGGTAGTGTTACTTGTTCGACATTTCTGGGTTATGTTAAGTACAAAGATGAAGTCAGAAAATTGACATCGTCATTCCTACGGCATGGTGATAGTGATTAACAAAACTTATAGGATAATGCTACTAGTCATAATGTGGTTAGAATAACGTCATGATTCACCTTGGTAATAAGTTTGCCAGAAAAATGGAAGGTGGTCGTTTAATAGCTCATTTTAAGGGGTAAAAGTAGTAATAAACGCTCCAAGTCAGAAAAAAGAAAAACAAACATTCTTTACCCTAACTTAAAAAATAACCGGATTCTATGCACAAAGTTACTTAGGAAATAACCCATATCCTCCCAACGACAACATATTATACCAGATTTTCTCTAGACCTATATAATATGAAATGGTAAAAAGATATTTATACCTATATATTCTGAACTCAGAACTTCTAGTGAAATGTATCCAGAATACACTCCTACCATGTTTTCCGTGAATTCATTGTACTACTCGTTCTAGATATACGCAGAGAGAAAAAGGGGTTAATGGAAACATGAAAAAATGTAAGAAACGATGTTAACATATATGTTAATAGTAGAATTAATAACATGAAAGGTTGATATTTGAGGTTATGTACGAATCATTTAAGTACCGAGAAATAGTAAATGGAAAAATGTTATTGTTCATTTTCTTTCTCTCTGTGTATCCCAAAAACTTCTTCAAGATTTTTTCGAATTTTCTTTCTAAAATGATTAACAGACAAAGCAAAGAAGCCCAAAGATATGGAGATGGTGCGAATGGTTCCAATAGAGGTATACATTGTGATGATTAATTTTAACTAAACACACATGGATTAAATGAGAACTTTTTTAGTTAGTACGTATTACAAAACTTGTTGGTCCGCGAAAAATTTAGGTTATATAAAAGGCAATAAACATTGGGTTTTTTAATTAGTGGCTTCCAAAACTCTCGTATATTTAGTTGTAGTCGATTTCATTTATAATTTATGTAGATATTGCTCCAAGAGGATGATTTCATTTTGAAGATTCTTGTTTAGTATACCTTACGTAGTGTAAAATGTTCTACTTCTGAATTAGTGTTCACGTCCTTTTAGTTAAATAGGTTAAAAGCATAATTCGAAGCTAGCTAACTAATGTTACCTTATTGTGCACTTTTAAACGACTCATAAACGTTAAAAATTTAACATTCATGTCCAATTATTGGCGGCTTGTTATTGGAAAATAATCAGCTTTTTACCTAGTTACGATGATGATTAGTAACTATAAGCTGATATTTTATTGACTTTTATACACGCACATACTATTACATCTAGATTTACTTTTTATCATAGAAAAATATTACTTTTTACTTGTAAACGATTAAAAATGTACTACGCATACGAATGGCGAACAATGAATTAATTAACTTTTTTTTTTAAATGTAAGGCATGTTTAACATTACTTTTTTAGCATTTCAGAAAAGGGCACATAGTTCTATCGCCATGTATATTTGTACATTTTTTTATATTTTTTAGTTTCGAAGATATAAATTTCATATTTATAAATAACTAATGATAGGTTATGTACATTAGTCTCTATGTTTTGAGTGTAATGTACGCATGAAAAGAATGTAAAAATCTCCAGAAATACAGATGGTAACAAAATTTAAAGGTTGTTAAAATTTGTGCATATAAACAAGTATAATTTATAATTTTATAATATTATTTCACAAATTTCAAAAAATTATTTTACTAAAATATTCCTACGTAGTATTAGCTGTATCAACTAATTACTGTAACAGCACCAAACCTTTATACGCAAGGTTAAGTAAGGTTACTTGCAAGTTTAACAACCTTACGTCAATCTTACCCAGCCTTGCCATAAGGTTTTATGCTTTTATGGCAGTCACCTTGTTTAGTAAAATCTAGTAAACAGTGTAGTTTATTGGACTTTCCGTTTAGAAAGAGCAACTTTGTGTATTTCGTCATAATGATTAAACTTGGCGTAGCAGATTTCATCGTAAACATAGTTCTGCAAGATCAACCACTCTGTTTAGTGAGATTAAAGTAAGTATGTAGTATCTACTACATCATTTTCTTCATGCCAACACTACTCAAACTTTCTTGAAACTTGAAACATATTTCACGAACTTTAATTCCTTAATAACCATTTAAATTAGTTGCATATTTATTAGATTTAATATAATTTTATTCAATTCCTCCAAATGTTTATGAAATTTTATAAAAATACTGAACATTTCGCAGAATTTCATGACATGATGGTATATTTTTAAAATGTTTTTTTTTTACGATGGCACATATCTAATAGGTTCTCGTTAAATTATGCAAAGATTATGGAAAACAACAACAACAGGAATGTCTGTGATAGTCTTTCTAAAATGCGATGACTACAATTATTTTACAGTTCAAACATTTATTACGCCTACATTCAATACTAATATATGTTCGCATTTTGTTTGATTAACAGAAGTAAAAATTTGCGTATAATATTTAACCCATAAATATGAATATAGTTATGGGTTAAAATTTTACGAAATTCAACGCAATTTTATGTGTTCAATTTTCCCACGAGTCATCTTAAATATAACGGATTAATGTACATCTACCGGAAATTATTTTTTCATGTTTCTCAGTGAAACCTGCGATACATAGACTTTTATAGGCAAGCACTTTACGTGAGCCAATTAGAAATGTTAATCTAGTATTATGCAACATTTGATTCTTATCATTTTCCACATAAAATTTTACGTTTAAATCCCAAATATTGAAAATTTGTTCCGGACAATTGACATAAGAAGGTGACAAATTAAAATTATTACCTGTAGGTTTTGCAACATATGCAAAATATCAGGAATGCCGACATGTTCATAGTAATAGACATTCGATAAACAGGTCAGTCGGATATTAGAATGAATTATATAAACCCACATAAAGTTAACAAAAATGTAAACACACTAAATTTTTATGTTACATATTATGCCCCTTGATTGCACGTTACATGCCGTTCGCTATATTATTTTTCGTTTAATGATAGGCGGTTCATTACATCTAAATCGTTTCTTAGTTTCATTATAATTCTTCCCAGTTCATTACGTGTTCAAAGTGAAATCGACTTTTCCTTAGATGAAATGCATGTCATCTGAACTTTGTTTCCAGCATTCGCATAAACCTAGAATCGGTTTACACATCAAGTGCAGAATAAAATTGTTTCGAGTATTTTCGAATAAAAGTCTCAATTTAAATGTTGAAGTTCTCCGGGCGTCTAAGTCACCTTTCCAATAATTTGCTGAAAATAATTATGCAAATTGACGATTTACAATTCTATCGTTAATCGGTCATTGGTTTCGTCTGAACGAATTTAAAAACTAACAGTAAATGCAATATGTAAATTTTGGTATGTTACGTAAAAATGAGACGAAAAACGAGACCGTCGGAATGCAGAAAATGACAATTGAAGTCACGAGTTACATCGTAATCGCGTAATCATCTTACGACTACTTACGCGATAGGTAGACTAAAAAAATATATACACTCGAATGACCCACCCATTCCTTAACCAGCGTTTACGGGTTACCCAGTGTGCATCGAGATAAAAAAAATTTAAATTCACTCATACGTTGAGATTCGACTATTTCAGGTTGTTTTGTTTCTTTTTACATCGTCGATCGCATCTAGCGCAGGGAAAGTCTATAAACGTTAAAAAAATTGAAGAGACATGATTACCGGTGAGATGTAATTATATTTGCCCCTCGAGCGATACTACCTTGTAACTTCGATTGTTTGAGTTGTGTAATTTAATAAAATCGATTAAGTGTCGTCGATTTTTATTTGTTACATGGATTTTAAACGTCGACGGGAAGTTTAGAATTGATTCCATTAGATATACGTTGCGATTTTATTTTCTACGGACGTAACCTGTATTATATATGGATTTACGTAAAAATTAACGATGTACTTTTTTGATATAATTAACTCAAAATTGAACACAGATTTTTTACTCGTAAAAACATACGGCAAAAAATATTTGTATTATTGGTAATAAATTGTTTGTAATTAGTTTAAAGTTTCTCTGACATTCGATAAAAAATAAGTATAATTTTTTGCATTAGTGAATGACGACATGTCTAAATGGTGTCAATTATATCTTCAAAATCTATACTTCTAAGTGCACGGTATTAGCTCATACCGTTACTTTTTTCTTTGAATATATAAGATTGTGCTGAATAATTAGTTGGAATTAACAAGTCATTTAACACTTCGGAATGGCAAATACATATAATCAATATGTCAATAGAAAAAACAGCATACATTTTATCTATAATAGTCTTTTTACAGCAAAATTAATGGTAATTTTCCCACAATTCGTTTCTAATTATATTATCGTCTTTCTTGTGATTTCGGATCAATTTTACATTTTTTAATTTACATTTAGTTATGCCCGTTTTTGACATTTATTTGGACGACACAGACGTGAGTTTTATTTTTTTGATGAACAATTTTTTACAAATTAAACTTTTCCCATATTTTTGTGATGAACTCTCTTAATTTGAAGTAGTGAACATTTCGCAGTTTTCGTCAGTGGACTTTAACTGCGAATCAGCGGGTTTCGTTGCAAAATAAATAAATTTAGCTAATTTTAATACCAAAATATTTTCATTGGAAGAAAACTGAAAATTTTCGCTGTTGAATTATCAACTCCTGCGCATCCATGAAGACAACGTGAGTAAACAACGTTAACCACTTTATCAAAAACGTTCAAATCACCATCCAATCGTTCATTCTACAAATTTCCAAAAACAAACAAACAGAGCTTCAAAGCAACGGGCAGTAATAGGCTCCTTCAAACTAAATGCAATTAAGTTTCAGCTGTAAACCAAACGAGTTGATTAGCAAGATGCAGGACCATCTACAAGAAAATCACGTCTTTAAAATGTTAGAAGGTAATGTTTTGATTTACGTTAATTTTTACATTTAAACAATGTATACTCAATTAAGATAAAAATGGTTGAGCTATTTCTTTAAACTTCACTGTATCACGAAATGTGTTTTTTTTTTGTTTCTGTTGACTAGATTGATCAATGTAAGAAAAATAAAAACCCCTCTATGAATCAAAAGTTTAGGTTAAGCCGTGGCCACTTTCTTTCTTGGTTTAAAAATCATTACTTTGTTATCTACGTTTGTTAAAGAAGTCTTGTCAAAATTTAATTATATTAAGTCAAATTCATAAAATTACTTTTTAGAACTATATTTTACTCATAAATAACTTTATCTTACAATTTTATTCAGAAACTATACATTTATATTCAGAGTAAATTACCTAAAATTACGAAGCTTAAGTTGTTACACGTGTAAAAATCGAGTTTGTGGAAGGCCAGATTGTTTTTACAAAAAGAGTGATTTAAGAATGACTTCGACATTTCACATCTTTGTATGGACGCAAAATAAGTCGTAGTGCAGGTAAAGGAGGTTTTCAATGTGCACATGACGAATGTCCTGGTAGATTTAATGATTTACAGATACAAGAAAATACATCAAAGATAGCAATGGGCGACAAAAATTGCTTGCGTCTAATTCAACCATCGGACTAGACTTTTCTTATAGATTTTTCATCACTGAACACGAATCTGGCGTCAAAAAATATCACAAAAAAATATAAAAATCGAATAGAAATGACACTGTATCAGCCTTTGAATAAGTACGAGTACTGCGCATGTGTACGTGAAAAATGTGTATGCTACACGAAATCAATGACTGATTCAGTATCTTTTCAGATTGATTCTTTTCGTTGAAAGTTTTAGCATTAATTGAAGCCTAGTTAGCGACTTGTAGCTTATTAGCTTCACTTTCTAAACATGATCGAAAACTACAGTGTTTTTTTTTTATTTTTCAGTTTTTTTCAAAATTTGGACCTGCATTTTTTCAAGCCAGATTCGTATTCAGCGATGAAAAATGTGTAAGGCCAGTCGAGTCCGATGCTTAAATCAGAAAGCAAGTCATTTTTGTCGACCACTGTAATCATTTAAATCAGTAAAACAACAATAATCTTGAACCTACATCTGATAATTGAATTAAGTTTTTGTAGAAGTCGAAAATATTGATAATATAGTAGATATTGATAATCTTAGCAATAAAAACAATGAAGATAGAAATCAAAGCCATTAGTGATACAAATGATGACGACTAAGATATTGCTAGTTACAACCATTTATCCTAAAATTGATAGCCAAATTTCTAACCCAGAACTCTATGACAGGAAGTACATTAACCCAAATTATTGACGTGAAGAACTGGTTTTAAATACAAGTATTATCTTAAACCAAAAAAGCACTAACATTTTTAGAAACAAAGATCCGCTAACTAATGAATGGGCAGAAGAAGTTTTAAAAGTCTTCGCATTTAATTATCCTTTTCATGGAACATCAAATTGATGTATTAAACAAATATATAGGTTGCTTCGAACCAATTGAAATTCCTTTAGACTATCGAATAGGCAATATTCTTGATAGGCAGGCACATATATTCCGAAAAAGGTAATGGACACATCGTCAGAAAATTAAGTGATTTTGTTCAAGTGGGTCTGGTGTAATCAAAATACAGATTTCGCTGATTCAGAGTAGGTACAGGAAATTTTATTAAAATAATAATATAATATGTAGACTATCGATGGTGGATAAAATATTTGGTCGTTTGCCATACAATTTTTTTTCAAAATAAAGTGAAATTCATGGCTTTTTCCGCGGAGAAGTTATGATTGCTTGAAATTCATAAATGAATTAGAAAAAGAATGATGCCCAATGCTTCCGAACATTCCATGAAAGGTAAAAGAAATTTATCTCTGAAAGAAATAGGTTAATGGTATTTTTACTCGTATACTATCTCGAATTATAAATAATCTTTGATTTTCTTTACTCATATTATGCATAACATTTTTTTCAGACAAGTATTTCAAATAGAGTTTGGTATTTTCTCTTAATAATAACTTTCAAATAATAATCTTATTTCAATCTTGAAAAAGTTTACGATGTTATGTGCTAAATAATTTGCATATGGTATTGTTTTCTATACGACAACCCTGTCTACGCTGTTGAGTATTTCTTACATTATTCTTATAATTTTTAAAGAGTCACTAACTAAAATAATGGACCTCAACTAATGGTACTTTACTATAGATTTCAGTGCAAAAAAATACTTAATAGATTACAGAACTCAACAACTAATTTAAGGAAACTGAGGTATAGCTTTTTAATTAACAGCTTTTTTATCATTGATCGAAGAGCAGTAAGAAATTATTGTAGGATAATTTAAGTATCAAATTGTTTCATGACTTTCGTATTTTGTATTATATATTTTACTACGTATATTTTCAGGTTCAACCAGCAAATAAAGTGCTAACCATAACAAGTGAGCGTAGCAAATCGTTGCGAGTACTTAATGGATAGCGAGTCAAATTGTATTCATTAGTTTCGATATTGATTTGTCTATAAACTTCGATAATAGAGCAATAAATTTGATGATTTCTCACTCGAACATTAACAGAATTGTTTCAAATTTAGGAATTGCTGAACATTTTTTAATAAAATTATCAATTTTTAGTAGACATAATTGTAAAGCGTTTCATTAATCTCAAAGAAGCGAGTATCAGTGTTATTATTTGAAATGGTACAATTAGGAAATAAAATATTTAAATATTATTTAATATGTGTTGGTTGTAATATACAGAAGTTTTTAGTTGATGAGTGTTTTTCTACAACAAAATTTAGTAAATTTAACTACATGCTGAATTACCTAATTTGGGAACAACGTTTTTAGCAGTTCTTATAACTACCCGAGTAGAAATTTACCACAACATTACACTCGTGATTAGTGCCTTCAAAAACTTCTTGGGTACATTTCCGAAAACTTACTAACGTAACCCCAGTTTAATTTAGTTATTTGAACTATATATCTATAAAAACTACAAAATAATTAGCCTCCACTGGATAACTCATCATTTAGTTCAATTTGGTCAATATTTTTCTTAGTATACCTAGTTAAATTTCCGTTTCTATACCAATACATCAAACTTGAAAACTCATATTTCCATACCGTACAGCGGGTTTGATTTTTAAAACACACAAAATTTGTTGTGAACATTCCGAATCCGTACTACAGATTTCAGTACCAAGAAAAATTAAATAAAACTGGATATATTAGTAATGTAATTCAGAGAGATTTCAGAGTGTTGACGTTAAGAATTTCATACTGAATTTTGGAAAACAATTATTATCTACTAAAAAATACGAATACCTTGAATACTTTTCATATATCTCGATTTCGGAGTCACACAATAGAAAAGATGTTCTGTTAGAATTATTCCAATATTTGATTAATTATTATTATTTTAAAATTAAGAAACTTGCGTTGAATATTAAAGAAAAACTACGAATTTAATGTACGACTATTAAAATGAACTGAAATTTGGCAATTCGTAGAAGAGTTATAGAGATTTTGTTTAAAAAGTATTCGGAATACTTAAATACCTAAATACTTATTTTATCCACTTTTCTTTAACAAAAATATGTTATCATCCGATCGACGTTAAGCCTCTTATCCAAGAAGATTTATTTTCTTTCCTTCCACCTATACAAAATAAAAAATATGAGTGAGATATGTTTCGTATTCTATATAAATTTACATATTCCGAAAAAAATATAATGACAATAAATGAAATCAGGAAATTTCATTTCATTTTTGATCGCAGAAAAATTCAAGACTATTTGTTAAACTTACAGATAATTCTGTTAAATTTATGGATAAATCGATTCAAATTATAAATAAATTCTATAACAAATACGATTCTCTTTACTGCTGTCACTTTCTTTAAATCAACAAATTTTTCTGTAGAATTTATTTCTAAGCGTGTATAATCTTCATTAAGTAAAATACATTGCCCTTAAATATTATTTGATAACTGAAAAGCTAAGCTAACCTTTCAAATCTATTCTAAATTTCAAATCTGAAATTACAACAAAATGATATGAGTTTTGAGGTTAGAAATTGAATATAATTATATGATTTGAAAAAGTAATGAGAAAATTTCAAGAAATGAGATTAAGAAAAAAACTTGCCGACCTATCCCAAAGAACGTAAACGACATATATCTACTTAACAATACGATCTCAGCATATGTCGCATTTATCATATTTCTTCAGGTTATTTCATATAAATTATGCATTATTATATACTTATATACAAGCAGTTTCATTCACAGGAATAATTATTTTCAAAATATCCTAAATTTGTTAAGTATATTTAAAACATGTCTATAAACTTTGCTTTACTTACAGAACGTATTCAATACGGAATTTATTCTATTTTTTGGTCTGTAAATTTCAATGGCCTTGTTAGTTTTATGCTATAATTCATACATAAAATTACCTAATAAGAATGTAAAGTATTTATGAATGACTTTACGTGTATCCTATTTGGAATAATTGGTAACGTTTTGTAATATCTACTTGTAGTGCATTTCATTCATTTTCAACTGTCGACCCTTTGATAGAACTAAAGCATTTAAAATGAGATCTGTTCTCTATCAGATGTATGAATGTTCGCCTTGAAACTTCTGTCCGACTGATATTATTGTTGACAAACAAACAAACAGTACCAAAATATTTATGAATGCTATTAAATGTAATTTCATATCAAACATAGAACTTTACTCTACTCTCTTTTTTACGTTTAATGGGCTGTTAATATGACCCTGATAACGTTATTTAGAAATCTAAAAAATGTAAATTAAACAAAAACAACATACCCAATGAATTTTGTTCGGTTCCGAATTGTATTGTTACAAATTTCCTATAGTTATTATTTTTATAGTTTTTTCCTTGTATAAATACTTTAGTTTGTCGTTGTACAAGTCCCCTACACAGGTAATTAATGTTGAATTCACATTGAAACATATACTTTTCAATAAAAGTACGACGTCGATAATTTGATTAAAGTTGTGAGTTGGTATTTAGTCGGCCCTTAATTAGAAAAACAATTTTTAGTATAACATGTTTTAAATGTCTCATCATCATACCTTTTCTTTTACATACATTAATCAAGCGTTTTCTATTTTGTATCATCTACACTCAAAGAGCTTTACAATTTCTCCAAAATTTAGTTGTATGATTTAAAAACTATTCTAAATATATAAGGTTAATATCGTAATGAGAAACATTTCAAATAAGTCATAATTTTATAATTGCAAACAATTATTCAAATAAACATAATGAATTTTTTATATTAAAATTACGATCATCATTAGTCGTTTTAAATGATATTGACGTCATATGGTAATTGATCATGAGAACGCAAGAAAACGATATACAAAAAAGAAGTGATGAAAATTAGTTAAGTTAGTTAAATATGACATGCCGAGTATCTCAAATCCAAATAATTTGGTTTATCCCACAAAAAATCTATATGCTCCCCAAAACTTTACTGTCTAACCATCACAGCATGTTACTACTTATGGGCTAATTGTAAGTGAGGTTAAGAACAGTCACAGATGGAACGCAGAGAAAATCGACATTTTCTGATGGGTTTATATTACCTCAATATAATATTAAAATATCAATGCTTGATGCATCTTCAGAAGCAGTTGATAAAGTGAATTTTTTGAAATAAAAGTGTGTGAATGTATGAATGTATGACAAATGTATGACGAAGATTTTCGTAATTTAGGAGAGTCGTATATAACTTTTTCATTCATAAAATAGCCAATTTCATTTCCCAGGATTCTTAAGCATTATCCGCACATGTTTTGATGTTAGAAATTCAAATGATTATTTAATATCTGAACATGGCAAATTTGAAATATTTCAACAAGTTAAAAAAAAGTCTAGTAGTATGAAACTTGTCAAAAAACAAATGAATACATTTAAATAATTCTTGATTGTTTATAAATTACAATAAAAAATTGAAAATAACAAAAATGTTAAAAGTTGAAAATCAATAAAAATGAATATTAAAGTACACAAATAATTGAACAAAAGAAACTACGACTTACTGACAATAAATATGAATGAATGCATAAAAGCTTATCTGAACAAAATATTAGATTAAGCGATTACAATCTGGTGACAGGTTTATAAATGATAATCATAATGGTTAACAAATGCCTGTAGCGATCGTACTTAATTTGGTTTTGCATATGTAAACATTTCGATACAAACAAACGCATATGATCATGACAAAATTAATTAATGGAGTTATATAATTATTTCATGCATCTAAACCAGAAATATCGGAAAGCACTGCAATGACCCTGATAATAACAATAATATGCTATCAAGAGAGAAATTTCACTGTATTTAGAAAATTAATAAATCTATTGCTGGTTTTGTGAGAGGAAGAAGCTCGATATTAAATAAATGACATTTTTTATTTATTTCAGGATTATTGTTAAATCTATGTAATCTAGATAAAAATAATAATAAAAAACAGTAAGAAATCGAAATGTACACTAAAATTTGAATTAAATGCAGAGTAGTATTCAAGTAGATTTGTTGAAATATTATTTTTTACATTAAATCTGTTGAGTTTTGTGTTACATTGTCCAGTTATCCTATACCTATACCGTGGGAAATAGTGAAACTAGTCAGCAACTATCAAACAACTGGACTCATTTTCTACCCGGAATATGTATAATATTAGAAAAATGTGTATGTACATTAAAAAAAGTATTATTCTTATAACATTCAACATTGTCTATCATAATCTTTACAATGCTTTAATATTTTTTCAATAAACTAATAAAAATAAAGTTAAAATAAAAAACGATATTATAACAGATGTAAATTTAAAGAAACTAGTCTAAATCAGAATGTGTAATTAGATCTATTTTTACTTTAGTTGAATCAAAATCTAAAATCTATAAATTTAAATTGAATAACATTTTTTAAGAAATCACGTTTAACTTGTCAATATTTTTGAATTAAATTTTTAAAATATTTACCTTTAACTTTTTTGCTTACCTAAAATCTCTGATGCATATATAATATCGATTTAAATAGGCGTACCTCAACTTTTCTTCCACACGTGGTTAAACATTCAAGTAATCCAGTACTTGGACAAATATTATCGGATAAAAATAAGTAAATAATTCTGCAGCTGAAGATGTTCTGAGAACTTTTACAGACGTAAAAGAACGATTATTTTTTTCAAGAAATGATCAGTAATATTTGTTTACAATATAGTATAGCAATCTGGATGGTTTAAACAATTTTTTACGTTCGAAAAGTGTTGCATTTTATCAAAAAATATTTTATCTTCTATAAGACAAATTCGATCTCTCTAACTCAAATGAAATTCTGAACGTTCTAGGTAAAATTCAATATCAAATATAATCCATCTCTGTTTTTTCAAGACTAATATATGTAATGATTTTTCCAAATAAAGTTTTAGAATAAAAAATACAGATTTCATTATAAGGGTGCACCTTAAAACCCCGACAAATCACAAAACAGATACTAAAAAGCCAGACATTCCCAAAAACAGATACTAAAAAGCCAGACATTTCAAAAACATACATTCAAAAACCAGACATTTAAAAAAAACAGACATTTCAAAATGCATTTTTTTTAATCTAAAGAAATTACAATTCACTGAATAACTGTTCAACATGTCGTTTAAGAAGCTATTATGGTTCTTATAAATTAATGTACAAGTTCATGATACGTAAATGAAATCGTGCATTCGTATGCTTGAAATTTGATGTTATTGGACGATATAGTGTCGCTTAAACACATTTGCTACTCTGTAACTAGAATAATATAGACAATTTCACTCCATCCTTGAAATGTATCAATAATAGACATGACTTGTTACCATAGTTTTTACACTCAAAATCCCTACGTTCACGTTTAAAACGGTCAAATGAATATTTCCGACATTATATTCTTCTTTATTCAATTCAATTCAGTGAATACCAAACGAAATTTGTGTCTCAAATGATAATTATATTCCTACAAATGTTTGTAATTTATAAACAAGTGAAAAATGTTAAAACTGAGAAAAAATTTGAATATTCGGTATTAAATTTCTTAATTTATTTAAATTTATAAACCTCTTAAAGTCGACTACACACATTCTCAATAAACATATATAAAATAATTTACAAATTTGACTAATAACAATAAAGTACACAAGTTTGAGCATGATTCGTGAAGTTTCTCGTTTATAATGTTACGTTACGCAAGAATACACAAACGAATGCGATTCGTTATTTTCACCGCAAGTACTGTCGTTCAACAGGCAAGTTGAAAACAGTAAACATTAATAATACTTAAAAATAACATGGTGCATCGCAGGTGTCTTCAATTTTGTATTAAGAGAATTTATATTCTTTACATAATTAATATGTGTATGTTTACGTTAACCAAAAAAGTCACGTGAATGAATTTTAATCGAATCTTATAAAAGTCCTTACGTAAAGGCATACTTAAGTTGGCATTACCCTCTTATTTTTCTAGGCCTCAGCATAATTTTCACAAATAAATCTTTGGCGTGTAATATACTGTTAAGACCGTGACTTTTTATGAGCGTGAGCCGAGTTACGATTATTCTAATTGCAAAAAATGAATATCAAGATATTACATCGAGTTTTGGCGTTTCGAACTTTTTAGGAATACCATAATGCAATGTTGCAACATCGCACAATCCTGCATATTATTATGTAAAGAAAGTATATGGCTAATGCTATTTCCATACGTATTTTATGTTCTCACAGCGTTCAAAGCTTTTAGTTCATTGTTTGGAAACTTTAATCGCTACTAAGATGGTTCCTTGTTCAATTCAATTATTTATAAATATATATTTTTTTCCATTTGAATTGTTATCAATTATTTTTAGACAAAAATCTTTTTTCATTTCGCATTTGTATTTAAAATTAAGTCATTTTATTTGAAGTATGAGCTTTCAAAGTATTTATAATATACTTTTTCAAAGCGCAGATCTTCAATCTTGAAAGTATTATCAAATTATCAAAAATATTGAACGCTCTTCGGAAGTAGTGAAATATTTTAAATGAAATTGTAATCATCGATACTATTTATGTCCAATTCTTTTTATTTGAATCTTCCATTCATTACATAATTTCACTATAATTTGAGCGATTTGAATAATTACAAGTTGAATATAAACCACTACCCTAAAGAAGGCTTGTTCATTACTGCTCATGGATTAAATTTTCCTTATTTGGAACGAACTTTATTTCGTCTAGACCAGCAATGAAATTAGTTAAGTTTCAATCTCCATAGACTGAAACACTATTCACTTTGCTATGAAGAATTATTTCTTAACTATACAAAGCTATTTAAAAATTAATAATAGAAAGACATTAATAATATAAAGAAAAGTCTTAATCGTGTTTTAATCAAATAATTTAGTTACTTTTCTTCTAACTATATAGATACACTTCATGGAAGTATATATTTATTCGTTGACTATTCATATCGACTCGTAATGTAATGAAATCACGCAGTAAATGCTCAGATTCAATTGTTGTTTGTTTGTAGATTTAATTTTTTAAAAGTTCTGCCTGAGAAATAATATAAAAGAACATTATAAGCATGTAATAAAAACTTAATTTTTTGAAAAAAAGGGGATCCCAAGTTTTGTTGTAAAATGCTTAGAATTGGGTCGTATTCATTTTCGATAATTTCCTTAAAAGCAGTGTATTATCATGGGTTTGTCAATTTTTATCCCGTTTTTTCATTCTATTCGTAATTTTTCTTGGAAATAAATGTCACTTGATTTTGAGCGATCAAATTACTAAGTTTCAAAAGTCGGCAAATTTTAATTTAATGTTCTTGATGAGGAAATATACGATTTGACCGTCAATTTGAGTTCGTGAAATATATGACACAATATATTCTCGTGAACTGAAATCGTATTCCGAGAAGTTCATCAGAGCTACAATTTTAGGTAATATAAACTCCGCGCAAACCTTTGTTTTTGTGCATAAAAATTTGTCTGAAGTAATGCTTGTTGATGGGACATTAATATTGAATAATCTACAATGATGAAATGTCAGTCTATGTCAGTAAAACAAAAACTGAATCATTTAATTGATTAGCTCGAACTCGAAACATTATTATCGTAAAATTGAACTAATATATAATATATATTAGTTTCAAAACATGCTTCAATCGCAATACTAAAGTAATAACAATATGTAAATGCCTTATGATGAACAAAGATGGAATTTGTGCGCAATAATATTTTTTCACAATGATTTTAAATTCTTTCAATTCTTTACTAATAAAATTTGTATTTGTATTACTGGTGGAAACCAATTCTATTTTTAGAATTTTTAAAATAATTTTTCAGTTTTGAACAAAATTAGGACCAAAAATGAGAGATTACATTCGATGGAACTTAAAACCGGGACCATTCGGTTGCTAATCGAATATTGGAATGGTCGAAAAAAGTTTCTGAGGTCACAAAAAATAAATAATTTGAAATAAATAAAAGATATTAGCGTGTGCAAATTCTAACCTTGTTCATCATAAGGTTTGTATGTATTTTTTTTCCAGTTTCCTCTTTTCAAAATGTATCATTATCATCATAGATTTTAACCATTAAAGTTGTTAATAAATATGTTTAGCAACTGAAGTTTTGCAAAAGAATGTATACATTTAATTTCCACTATAATTCCAGTGAGCATTAATATACAATATTATGATACGATACAATAAGTTGGCGTATCACCAATAACCTTTCAAAAAGGATCACAATTCCACACCGTTAAAAATGTTATGAAATTTAATGTACATTTAATGAACAGTGCATTTGTTTCTAATGGTATATATCTATGTATATTTTTAAAAAATTAATGTACATTTGTATTTGTATATATTTTAAAAAAATGTAATTGTACATTAACCTGCAGTTATGTTAATATTTTTTAAAATTAGTATATTTTCTAATCCTAGTAGGACTTTTCACATTCTGTAAATAGTTTCCTATCGGTATATTTTAAGGTCACTCTGTACACTAGCTCCCTTAAGTGTGAGATTTGTCCTCTGGCATTACTGTACGGTATTAATTATATATATATTTTTTATTTATTATTACTAACAATACAGTCAAATTGTCTTTATTATTATTATTATTATTATTATTATTATTATTGTCGTGACAAAATAGTAAACGTCGGATCCAAAATGCTCAATCCAATGGAAACCTCAAATTTCTCGTGGGAGCCTTGACTACTTTATTCTTTTCATAATCACCTTACTCTATCAAGACGACATCTCAATATTAATGATTATAATTTTCATTCTTTACCGATATGTCAGTCTGTTTCACTCCACTAGGTTTACAGCCCCGAATATTTTTTGTAAATGTAACTAGAATCCTATAAAATTTTATGAATAGGAAATTGAATCTTATGAATTCAGTTTTAGGAAATATCAACAAATGCTCCCCTGAAAAAGAATGAAATGAAATTCTTTGACAAACAAGACAATTCTGGGTTTTCGAAAACGAATACTCACACTGATAATGCTTTTAAAGAGTAGTTGATCATTTTTGTCTAATTTTTAAAAACTAAACTTAAATCTAATTATAAAATAAATTACTCATGAGTGTGTACACCAAATGATCTAAAGTGAAAGAATACCGATCTTTCCGTCCGGAGTGACTTTACTAGTAAAAGTACCTTTACTCTAACAAAAACTGAACCTCAATTTCAATAAGAGAAATGTTACACCGAAAATTCAATTACGCTCACTAGAAGAAGAGTGAAAATACATTTTACGCAGATATATTTTCAAGAATGAATATAGGACTTGGATGATGATTTTAGGAAACGTTGTTTTCCATTATCACCTTTTAATAGTCTCCGAAGATGAATTTTCATTCGTAGAAGTATTGACACAATTTTTACTTGAAGAAGAGTCAAATTAGACTTTATAATCAGTAATGTTATGTTTCATTAGTGGCTATTTTAACGGACGTTGGTGGCAGTTTCAAAAAATGAAACTTGGAATTTCCCATTTCTTGAGAAATTCAGTTAAAGTGAAAAAGGCAACTTAGTATTACGTCAACGAAAATGTAATCTCGGATAGGATGTGTCAGTTTTGTCTCGAATAGAAATAGGGTCCCAGATGGGATCCAGCCTGGTTAACAGGATTGAAGAATTAACTCTGTGAATCTGAATTAGTGTAAACTGAATTACTATTTGAAATTAGTAACAAATTTTACTAAATATTGGTCAATTTCTACTACTGAAATGAGTAACATAATTTGATTAATTCATTCAGTTAATTAAAATTGACTAATAATTAGTAAATATTATTACTAATTTTAAATAGTAACCCACTTTTCACCAATTCAAATTTAGAGCGAACCAGTTTTGGCTCGAATGGAAACTGGGTTCTAATTGGAATCCAGCCATACTAGCCAGGTCCATTCAGATTCCGAATACAACTAAAGTAACCTGATCGAGTTCCAATCATTGCCCGGTCTATACCTCAAATCTATCTGGATTCTAGTCAGAAAGGTTTGACAAGCCTGGTCGGATCCCGAGCACACCCAAGGTAACCGCAAAAAGCGGCTGGATTCCGCTCAGGCACTGAGCCTGGTTGAAAATTCTACTCGAGCTTTTCAAAATTAAGTTCCATTCCTGGATGAAAAATTTTATTTTTTGATGCACTGTGCGTAAAGTGCGGCTTTACGCATTTTTGACATTTTTTACGTGCACTTGACGCATACTTGCATTCAAAAATATTGTTCGACGCATGTGCGAAAATTTTTTTTGTACCAATGTAAATGCTGACCTCGCTTTCAACTCGGCCCACAATTCTCACATTCGTAGAATAAACTTTTACGAACTTGTATCGAAAACTACTATCTTAATGGTAAATACATTATCCGACTACTGGTTTAAGCAGTAACATTTGTATTCTCGCATTTTCGTTTTGAAAGTCTTCAACGAAAAAAAAGATGAAACGAATATAGATATAATTTTCATTCGAGGAAAAGTTCAGAGCAAACTAATTTTATCTAAAATAGTTAATCCAATAAGGAAATTTCCCTGTTAAGGAGATTCCAATGTCGACTAATAAATCACATTCGAGATTCCTAGATTTCTTTGTTATCAACCAAACAGCAGATTAGTAAATTTATGAAATAGAGCTTTTTGACGCATTAAACTCAGTCACATATTTTTGTTTCCCAAAAAAAAGAGGTTAGAATGATAGCAGCGTCAGTTATAATAGTTTTCCTTATGGAATTATCATTACTCATCAATTTTTTTTTAAAGTAACTATCTGAAACTCTTGTGTTTAAAACAAAAATGATGCTGAGTTACAGCGACCGGTTTATAAAGCGACACAAGCGTAAAACACCAAAAATACGCATAATAAATAATATTTACCATTTTTCGAAATTTCGGCACTATAAAGATCAAAGTAATCATCTCACGCTATTTTAAATTTAGCGAAATCGGTTCAGAATCGGTGCAGAAAAACCGGAAATAAAATTCATGAAAAAATCTCGGATCAAGGGCCAGTTTATCCCTTAAGGATTACCAAACTACATCTTCCTATAATTTTCCTTCTACGTAATATTTGGTATAGAATTTTCTTTGACATCGGAAAAGCGAATGCCTGTCATACGTCGACTCGCATCATCGACTTCGCGAACGCTCTAAAATGAACCCTTACATAAACCATGGCTTTAAAACGAAATTACATTTCGATCGCTTTCATCGTCCGCTACGTGATTTTCAGAAACAAATCTCCAACGAATACATGGTTCATAATATCGTAAAAAAAAGGACGGTCCGCTACACTACTACCACCGCAATCTCTCGTTGGTAAGAAAGTGCAGTCACCGTAATTACCTATGCCGGGTCTATCGCACGCAAGATATGCGCGGCGTTTGTGTGTTACGAGATTGTCCGCAAATCGACTTCCACAGTCATCCGGAAGAGGCGAGAGCACGATAATTAATTCTTTTTCTTCGTGGAAAATCTCGTAATTCCCTTGCCCCCAACTTAGGCCGGTGCCCCCCGCGCCGATATCCCTCGTGTATAGACCCGGCGAGAGGAAAGTTCCAAAGGCTTCGCGTGCTCTTGTTTTCCGCACAAGCAGAAGACTTCGATTTCGTAACGCACTTTTATGCCGATTCCCGGCGACGTAATACGCACTTAATGCTCCATAGATCAACTTTCACCCCAGGCCCTTATGAGCGACGCACCTTTCGATTAGTAAAACCCGAATTGAAATTTGTCAAAAAAAATTAATTTTTGAAAATATAAAAATATTGGGCACTTACTTGTGTAACTACTTCAAAGAACAGAACTACGAGACTCCAACATCAATCACAGTTTCATCTCCCGGGATGCGGAAGACTCGTGCGAACTCCCTGTCTGCCCTAATCCTTGGGCCTACCACTTTCCGCCCTTGGGTGAAAAATGTCCCTTTTGGTCACTATTAAAATTCGAAAACGACTGTGACTCGCAACTAAACTTTCGTTGATATGATCGAAAGCGACCAGTCGACCTCGAAAAGCGACTCTGGGGGAGATACCGAATTCGTCGAGGATGGTTCGACGGCGATGCCGTGCGTCTCGGCGTTCCTCGAGAACTGGGGTCCGCCATGGGCCGACGCTCTTTTCCTGACCAAGTGCAGAAGTGGGGCCCCGCGTGTCGTCGCCGCCCCGTCAGGTATAGATTTTTACGCGGTGGGGGCCCCCGCGGATTCGCGCGACGGAAACGGGTCCAGCCTGCCTCCGTACTATCATTTCTCTCCGCTGCCGCTGGTCAGGGTTACGTCACTGTTAGGAAAGTTGGATAATCGCTGGTAACCTCTCCCTCTAGCCACCTGACGTCCTTTAACGGCCTCTCTCCGTCCACGGATGACATATTTCAGAGTTTCACCTTGTAACTTTGTTAATCGCTACTGCCCTTCTGGGATGAGCACCTACAATTTACCCCCACCAAGGGTGATTTTTGGAAATTTTAATCAAATTTTGTTTTTAACTGATAAATCCAGTTTTTGTTTAGTGACCAAACAATTTGTTGATGTATTGTTTATATCATTTATCAGTTTGTACGTTTCATTCAATCCATATTCGTTGCAGACAAAGTTTTCTATTTCATATTTAAAATTGCATGTCAGTTTCTTTACAGTTACATAAGCTCTTATATATGTGTCAGTAAAACGTAGCGAAGGAATTTGAGTCATTTCTCGAGAGCAAAACATAACCGCTCCGCAGTGATAACTTCCATAGATCTAAAAAGAGAGACAAGAAGAAATTAGGGATTTTATTTGTATTAAGATCATTTATCTTCATCGATTAGTGTTCATTTTGCTATTGAATGCGATATTACTTGAGTCATTTATTAAGGCCCTAATCAAGCGTGTAACATGGGGTCATGCCCCCATGAGAACACCAAGTTCAACCGGTTTTGAAATATTCCATGTTTTTTCTCAATATAATGAATAGATTTTCGTAGGCAAAAAAGTGTATTATCATACAGTTTATCTTTACAACAAAAATAAAAAAATTTTTACGCTCGAAGTGATTGATTTAATCTATTATACACATTGTTTTGTTGATTTTCGACCTTCATTCTTAACAAGGAAATGGATTAATATTTGAAGGTAACTTAGTCTACTATTTTAGAGTATACTCTTTTGATTAGCGTAGCCAAAATTAAATTACTTTAAATAAAAAAACACCAACAATTTGAAATTTCTTATTGATTTTGTATCTTATTTGAAATGTAGTGGAAGTGGTTCCAGATTCCTACCAAAAGTGCATAAGTGGCCAAGTCTATAAGAGGAGTTTGGTTTTTTATCTAAAATTAACTTCACCTCTGTGGTTACGCACAACGTATATACGAAAATATTTCTATGGATCAAGAGCTCCAAACAGCTCCGGAGCGCGAACTTTTTTCGAAAATATGGAATTTTAGGTCCAGGTATAACAAAATATTTCACATGGCCCGTTCTAAATATTGGATCCACCGATTGGAATTTGAGAAACTGATGTTAATCTCATTCTAATCTAATTTAAGCAGTGAATATAAGCCCTAATCTGGAACATCTGCAACATCACCTAATGTTGTTACCAGAAATGTCAATAAACTATCATTGATTTTAAATAAATAATTTTATACGTATGAATTATATAGAAACTTATGAAACCGCAAAATTCCCTGCACGATACGATAAAAGGTTATTAGAAACCGATATCATAGTAACAATTGCAAACTAAATCAAAATTTGTTAAAACGTTTAATTTTGTTTAAAAAATTGTTAAACGTGGTTTTTGGAAAGTTTCACTAGCATCGTTCGAAAGAGTGGCCTCAAAACTAGTAAAAGATGGATGTGTCTATGTAAACAAAAAAACTGTATCAACCAAACGATCCTGAAATGCATGGGCAAACTATGCACGTTTGGTCATTGAAGGATTAAGATGCGTGTCACATACAGTACCCAATGATGGAAACATTCGTAGTGTACTATGTGACAAACCCATCTCATCAGTTTCATTTACGCCACCAGAGGGGCTTAGTAACTATATAGCAAATACATTCAAATGCAATTTTCACTACGCCAGTTGACCTGGAAATTGTAAACTAAGTAGCTTTCAAGTCAATATTGATCCATATTATAATTCAGAAAGAAGCCCAAAATCAACAAAAAATGCGAGTTCTATTTGGTAAAAAATTTGGTTATCTGAGACTTGAGTGCCAGTGTAATAATCCGATGTATTCTTGGCAGCTGAATTTGACTCCTCAACTTGTTTATCCTATAAATGTAAGGATTTCGAAATATACGCAAGACGTTCCTGAAAAACAAATAAAATCGCCAATAATAGCACAATACTCATCCGTAACCCCGCGCAGTAGAAAAGTCGTTGGGGAAAACAGAACAACTTCTTATGTTTTTCTTCTGGAAAACACTCATCGGGAAAGTATCTTTACAATCCCAAAATTCCATATCAGCATAACCTCAAAACTCCTTTAGACTGTAACCGCATGCACCAATATGGTATATCTCCTTAACATCATCCGGTTATCGAAATTATATTAAGAATGTCCTGAGTGTTTCTTGTAGAATACAACCGAGGTAAATAAACCCATGAATCTCTAAACTTCATAACTCTTTCATTGCATTTACTGATGTATTTGATCTTATTCCATAAATAGAGTATTATACCTTTCCTATTCCAAAGGAATCATCCATCAAATTCATGTCGTCTTAGGTTTTGGAGTTATTTGCACTGACTTTTACTATTTTTTTTTATTAGTTATTTACCCTAATACTCGCAAGATTCTTATGATTTTCAGAATTATAGGAACCTTATGTGTCGGAGATGAACTGATTGCGGATTCGGAGACAGCGGAAAAAATACATGTAAATCATGTCATCATAGAACTAAAAAAAAATGTTTTTTTTGTAAGATTCAACATATGTACATGGTGAAACGAAATTGGAAGAGAGGTTATGTGAAATATAACGTAGAGACGAAGGGAGTGACGATTCATATTGTCCCACTATTTTTGTCACATTTTCTGTTAATATTTCGCTATGTTTTAATACTTTACAATTGTCATTTGGTGGATAATTGGAATGATTTGTTTATTGACGGGTGATTCTCTAAAAATAACACACTTTCAAAATTAAGATTTCTTTAAACGAATTTGAAAAATTCATTAATATTACAACTATATTAACCTTTTTGGCCCAAAATGTGAGAAGCAGGTATATCAACAGCTCAGTTTCTCGAGTAAAAAGATTTTTTTTTTATTTTTGGAAGGTGCCTTTCCTTCTATTTTCAAGAATGATCTACCGCTGTCCGATAAGCAAATTGTAAAAACGATTGTTTATACACATATTTTGCAAAATACAATAAAAATGTCATGATTTTTAGATCTTTATTTTTAATTTTTCATGATCTTCTCTGTAGAAACGGATTAGAATCAATGAGATACATGTATAAAAAGTGATCCCGATTGTTGAACATAAATAATATTTTTTAGAATCAATGACCGATTCAATATGGCTTCGTAATGAAATAAAAAGTTATTCAAAATTATTAATTCCGTGAATAGATATCAGAGAATGTTCTTTTTTAGTATTATAATTATAATATAAATATTGACTAGTTATGTATGAAGATTATAAAAATTAAAAATAGCGGATACAATTTGGCCGCCGGTACTCATCATCCATATAAAACTAAAAAAAAACGATGTATGTTGTAGGCGAGGAATTATTAATTCTGAATAAATTTATTTCGTACCGTGGATATTTGGAATCATCCATTGCATCTGAAAAATATTCTACCTACCATCATATTCTTCTGTTCAATAAGTGGAATCATTCACAGAAATCATGGGACTTTTACTTTATTTTGCGAAATTTGTGTATAAACAATCGTGTTTTGCAATTTTCTTGAAAATAGTAAGAGTTGCATTTTTCAAAAATTAAAAAAAAAAATAATTTTGCACTTGCAAATCTGAACGGATGATGACGAATCTGCTCTTCTCATTTTAAGCAAAAAGGGTTACGATGAGAAACTAAATAATTAATTCATTATCGATACTAACAAGTAACACTACCCAAGTGTGGCACCCCGATTGGACTGCAAGTTGGAATATTTTCAGAACTCCGAAAAATAATCGATACGTACTTTTCTTTATCGGCAAAGAATAAGGTTTAAGGGTTGAAACTGATCCCTGAATTGTTCGAAAACCTCTAAAATATTTGTATGACAAACGAAAACGCTTTGTAAAATTTAATCTGCCATTTTGGGTTCGCAATTTTGAATTTTGTAAATATGTCCTCAGATTCCAAATTAGCAACAAAAAAATCATCAGACACCAATAGTTATGGAGATGAGTCTTTCTTCACATATGCGTACATTTTAGGAGTTTTCGAGTAATTCAGGGATCAGTTTCATCCGTTAAACCTTCTTCTTTGCCGATAAAAAAAATACGTATCGATAATTTTTCGGAGTTCTAAAAATATTCCAATTTGCAGTTCATTCGGCTTGTTAGACTTCGTTAGTGTTACTTGTAAGCGTCATTAACATAAAATATGTTAGATATAAAATGTCGGACGAAATTTTAAATGATATAAATAAAAAATGACCAAATTATATTGAAATTCGTCATTTGGGTATTTTTGTGGTAGCTGATTATAAATCCGGTGTTGCCTTTTAGAATTGCAAATAGCCGATCCAAAATGTCTGTGGTTGATATTAAAAACTGACTAATTATGCACGAAACGTTGCTCGAGTGGTACACATGAAGTTAAAAAATGTTTTCCGCAAATACTACTGTAGTGCAATTTCTTCGCACGGAATGCAAATTTCAAACGAAAGGTTCAAAAGGGTCGACTTGTGCAATATTATCGAGTATCCTTAACTTCTAGATTAAGTCTAGTCGATTTCGCTCCAAAATTCTAAGCTTTGTAATAAGAAAATTTGGGTAAAAATGAAGGTCATTTGGTAAATAGAGATTTATTTTGTTTTTCGTTTTGTATACCTTTCAGCCTCTATATTATTGGTATAATTGACCTCTAGATTTTGTTTGTTATTCTGCAATCTTTTGCAGTCAAATTATATCAGAATCACATTTTGTGATGCCACATTACTGCTGTACGCTAAAAACGGACTTACTATGTTTATCAATTCGTCGAATTGTTCAAAAAAGTAGGTAGTACTTTTAAAATTGTTACTTTCGGATTCGGATTCAACTTCTCTCTGCGCCGATGAGTTGAAATTCTGACTCTGAAATTTGTTTCATGGGTTCTCTCCACATTTCCATATGACATACATTTTTTTGAACATTTTTTTGAACATTTTTTTGAACATTTTTTTTTAATTCTGAACTTCAGGTACGTACAAAAACCGTAAAATATCGAAATGTTAATTTTTAGGGCATATATTTTGCTTTGCATTGGATGCAACCGATATTTTTTAATCTAGGTTTACGGTCTCCCTGATGAGCTTACGTGTTCAAAAAAGCGAATCCAGAATCGAAAAAGATTGGATTTTATAAATGTGCTTGAGCGAGATGAACCTGGGTATTTGGAGATTTTTTATTTTATATGAATTGTCTCAATATATATTTTAATAATTTTAGTAAAATTTTTTTATGATTATTGACATCCTGAAATTTTCTGATATGATCCAATTGTGGTAAAATCGAAAAACTCGGACAATCAACACAAAATTGAGAAAATTTAATTGGATTCAACATTTTTAATTTGGAAAATCTTACTTCCGAATCATGATCAGTGAAAGTGAAAATTATCATACTACCTAACATTACAAAATTCTTTCAGCAGTATAATAAAAGGTTAATTTAATTTTTAAGCACGTAAGAAATAAACATGAAGTGTTTTTATTTCATCGCATGTAATACTAAAAAAACTAGTAATCAATTTGGCTACATTTAAACTACTCGAGATTGTTCAATATGTGCTCAATTGCATTTCATCATTCTCCGTGAATGTCCTAAAGTAGTTAAAATAACTACGAATGTAGTTCGCGGAATGAAGTTAATTTCAAAATAAGTTTCCAGTAAGTTTCCAAAAATGCTGGCAATTTCCCAACACATTTGCTCAAAAATGAGTGAGTAAACATTAAAACTGCATGAAAGGGTTATACTTACCTATGGAGACGTAGTTGTTTAGCTTCTTTCCCACCAACTGCTGAAAGTTGAATTTATCAGATAGATTTTGTTGAATGAACGTAAATAAAGGAATTTGAACCGAACAACTATTTTATTGCAAAATATAATATTTATCAAGGCAATCATAGTATAAGTTAGTATAAGTTTAAATCATGAGTGGTGTTTTATTATGGGCATGTCATTAAGTGGTCTTTAATATCATGTTAAAAAAACCTTCAATAATTCACATCTTAACTAGTTTTAACTAGCTTCGCTTACATGTAACTTACAACTTTAACGTTTTTTATTTAAAAAATTTAAGAATTAAAATTTTCAAAACAATTCAAATTTGAAAAGTTTATTTACTTAATATCAGTTATTTTCTAATTATTTGGCCTTAAAAAATATATTTAAGAATATATATTAATAAAAGAATGACTCATCATTTCTTTTCTATAGGAAAATAATTCTGGGAATACAAAATTATTAAATTAAATGATATTTTATAATAAACTATTGTATTATATAATAAAATGAAAGTTATTCATTCAATAAAGAAATATATCCATATATTGTTTAGAAGGAAAGTTCTGTTTATTTATGACAATATTTTTAATTTCAACTGCTTCATCCAGCATAGTTTTAAAATACTAATTTTAGGGCATCAATTACAACAAGAGTGTTATATGATCTGCCTCTTACTACTTACAGTAGAAGCTCCAATTATGAATTTATCTATAATAATAAACATCTATCAGAAAAAGAGAGTAATAATATTTCGTTTGTTACCGAATTTTTAAAAAAATGTCTAGATTGTCTGATCTCTCCTTAGGAAATATGTTGTTTTTAAGAAATGAGCAAATTTCTCTAAATTCAAAAGACGTCAAGAAAGTTTCAGATATTTTACTCACGTCGAAAATAATATTACTGAAGTTTTCTTGCTAAATTGACGAAAAAGTTTCAATTTTGAATATTCTTCGTCTATTTCGGCTATACATAAAATATATGTATTTTTATTGTTCTCTGACTGAGTAACCATGAATTCTATCCTACTTTAACATCTCTTAACATTTTTATTCGGTTTGATTCATATTTTGGGCACTGCCAAATTACTTTAGGTATTAACACACAAAAAGCTAAATCCAGTGCATAAAATTAAATTAGCACTCACCAACAGTACATTAACAATTTGAGTTTCATTTTTTATTAACGTAAATTCTAATTATATGCATACTGTATGAAAATAGTATACTTTGTAAATATCCCTTAAAGAGTTATTTTACGCGCCGAACGATCCACTAAGTCGTTGAGATCTCGAGAGGGTCTACATCGTCTACAAATACGGCGAATACTATTTTTTGTCAGAATATTAATAAAAGATAACATTTACACATTTCTGGGAGTGCGCAAAGTGACCCACATTTTTATTAGAGCGGATAATTGAACGCGCTAGTGACAATTTTACGCACTAGTGAAAATTGTACGCACTAATGAAAAAAGTATCAGTTTGTGCATTCCCAGAAATGGTAAAATCAAAATTTAGACATTGCTTGACTAAAATAGATTATTATGTACGTATACATTGATCAGACACAAATATTTACATGCAAAAATTAATTTACGTTCCAAGATAAAAATATTAAAAAACTTAAATATGAAACACAACATAATGAAAACCATACAGACATCACAGATTTCAAAGTATATAAAAATGTCCTATCAACAAAACAACAATTCTAATCTATATCTGTAATAAAATATAAGTTCCATTGGATACAGTTTTGCTATTATAACGGTCTGTTATAAAAATAAGGATATGAATAAAAAAAAATAAAAAGTATAATAAAAAATAATGGATAATTGAAACAAATAATGAAATTCAATATGTTGACGTTTCGATTTTATATTAAGGCGCTCACCGAGAATTTAACAAAAATGTTCAAAACTTAAAAATATTCGAGTAGTCCCTACACCTTTTAAAACAAACATGTCTAAAATTAAACTAGCAAAAGATATGTTACCTTTTGGTAAACAAAGTGGAGTCGTCTACAAAATACCATGATAATACTTTAATAAATTGTATATAAGACATACCTTCTCGGGTCACTGCTAAAAGAATATAAAAACAATATTTTTGCAAAAAAAAAAAACGTAAACAACACACCGATTAGAAATGGGTCACGATTTTGATTTCAATAATACAATAATTATCACTAAAGAAAAAAAATGGAAAAAAATATCTAATCTGGGAAAGTTTTTTATTAAAAAAGAGAAAAATACTGTGAATATAAAATTTGAAGTATCTTAGTTTGTGCCAGATGTTTATCATCATTTCCTTAATTAAGCGCTTTTACTTATACATATTTAAACTAATTTCAAATTTAAAGTTCTAGCCCATTTTTTATCGGTATTGAACACTAATACATACATATTCTAATGTCCTGTGAATTGTATAAATACGGCCAATTTCCACCGTTTTTTTACTCTCTTTCTGAAGAGGACGCGAAATAGGGTCTAAACGTCACTGAATTTTATTATTTATTTAAATTTTCTTTTATTATCCATTATTTTTTATTATACTTCTTATTTCTTATTATTACCCTAATTTTTATAACAGGCCATTATAATTTTCAATGGTCGATACTAAACAACATTTGTTAACGTTTAGTGGGTAAAATAATATCTATCTATATCTTCATACGTCTATTATAATTTTTGTTTTCAATATAACGTAATTCTAACAAAATTTGTATTGGATTTTTTTATAAACAGTAGGATCTTGAAAGTTATAATGCATGTGGAAATTGGAGTAATTTAATGGCCCATAAGATTATGTGAGAAAATATCGAGTGCTTTGCGATATTATCAAAAATTGCCGATAATGTGCAGAGGAACATACGAACCATTATTGTTTCATAAAAAAATTGTGAACGTTTACAAGTAATTCACTTAATGACTGTTATTATGGATCGAACGGTTTCCCTACTGTTCCTTAAAAACTCGTCCGGAGATAAAAGAACTTTAATAACAACGACTTACATTTTCAATAAATAGGTTACATTCACACGATAAACAACAATATCAGGGTCACAATTACTTATATGAAATAAAAATTCTTCATTTATCCGGAAGTTCTCTTTCGTATATATAAAGGAATCGACATACACTACACATTAAAAGTTAAAATTCGCCGTGCGATTCATAATAAATCAAAGAATAATACATTTTGGAAGAAAAATGGTAGATATGAAGATACTTTTCTGCCAGTGAAAAACCTACTGCTGGGATGTTACTGAAAAATCAGTCTGGATTAATTTAAGTAATGCGGAATCCTATATATCAAGCCAGTAATTAATTACCGTTTGATATAAAAGTTCTAGTCTATCAAAAATCAGTAAACTGAGAAATTTGATAAAGCCAGGGCGGAGTGATACGATGTACAAAACAGGTGGCAATCTTGTATTCGATTATTTTTGTATGGATTTTATACCCCTCGTTCTTTTAGAAAAGTGAGGTTATATCGATCTTGTCGAATTGTTTTAAGAACCGTTTTACACTCTACGGTTCTTAATAATACTTTTCATAATAATTATTTTTGAGAGGCATGTCATGTGTTACTTATATACGTACGTATACATATGCTCAAGAAAATGTAATGTTGCCCCATATCTTTACTGCGTTATTCACTACGTTGATTTTTTTAACATTAACCCTTTAAGTCCGAAATGTACACAATTTGCACATGGATTGTTTTGCAGCATAGTTTTGTGAATAAAATAACAATTTTTTAAAAATGGAAACATCTATATCCGACTAGTTTTGAGAAAAATGTTAAAACATTTTTTTACAAAAATACTGAAAAAAACGTGATTTCTTAGCTACAGTTTTTGTTTAATATGCACTTTTAACTACGAGAAAGGTTTCAGATCACCTTCTAACCTGTCAGAAACGTGTTCCCGATTATTTTACTTCAAAATTAAACACTCACATATTTTGATTTATTTTGTTTTTCGCTTCAAAAAAATTTTTAAACAAAAAATTGTAGATTAAAAATCGCGTTTTTACACTATTTTTGTAAGGAAATGTGTTAAACGTCATTTTTCGAAAATTTAAATAGCGCCAATGGAAAGAGCGACCTCAAAACTGGTCGAATACAGTTGTTTTCATTTTCTTTTAATTTTTATTTTACACATAAAACTTTGCTTAATTCCTTGTGCAAATTGTGCACATTTGGGACTTAAAGGGTTAACGATTGCCAAATACGTCTGGACACCCAATCTGTTATAAAAGCATTGCCATTATATGTCGACTACATAAAAAATTTCGTTTGTATTTTGAGAATGCTATCTCTAATTATTAGTTTTTTGCCTCAGGTTTTTCACATCGCACAAGAAAGGAAATTGTATTAATCAACAGGTAAGTGCGCTTTCCCAAAATATAATACTTCGTTTCAAGTTTCGAAGTTCAATGACTTTCTTTCATTTCCTTTTTGGCATGTTATGTGAAAAGCTGTTTATGATGACTCGCTGCGCATGACAAGGCGGAAATGAAAATCGACCAACAGTAATCGATTCATAAAAAACAAATACTAAAAAGACCTTAACAAAAAATCAATGGTTATGGTCAATTTCGTTTCATTAGTTTTTTTGTTTGTTGCATATGTTTTTAGTACACAATATAAAATTCGAATAACATAAAAAAGTGAAGAAAAGTATGAAATATTGCATTATGTTTAATATTATATTGAATTACAAAATACATTATTTGAAAGATGCGTATTAAAGCAGACGAAAATAATAAATTTTATTGAATGACATAAAAAAATTGAATCGAAATTTTTCAAAAATACCATGACAGATAGGTATCGTTCATAATTTATAAAGTTAAATACGTTAAATAGATTGAAAATTATGACATAAAACCAGGCTTCCTCACATGATTCGTTCACGCTTATTGGCATTAATTACACTGTTGAATAGATCACGAAAAATCGATGTTAAAAATAAATTTAAGACGCATAAGTAAATTAAGATATGAAAGGGTTACATTATGTTAATTTCCTGTGGCTTATTTGTCCCACAAAATTCTTGAACCGTAACATTCACAGAACGAATATCAATAATCGATGTGTGAAAAGAAATGTTTCCAGGAATCATCTAAGTTTAAGCGGTGCAAGTCGCAGTTTGCAAGTAAAAAAAAGAATGTTGTAACTCTTTCTTTCTTTTCCGTTTATAGCAATCGGTACTAAGAAATCTTACGTTTTCGGTCGTGAACAATGTAAATTCATTCAAGATTATTGCATCTAATAGTTTTCGTTGATGAAAATGGCATTTAGTGAAAGTAAGTCTGGACGAGAAACAACTTTGGTTTCATCGATTAATCGTTTGACTGTTGGCGTAATTTTATAGCAAAAAGTTTACACTTGAATTTCATAATAGTAAACAATGCTTGCTAAGGTAGTCTTGATCTATTATAACGTATATTGCGTGGTACAACTAGTTTTAGTAATCGGTGTCATAAAATAATACAGTTCATGTTCAATGCAGTTTTATATTTTCAATAAGATAATTTGTATGTGGTAAGTAATATTTATTACGATAAACATGTTAAAGGTCACATCGAAATTTTTTAAAATTTTTTAGTCAATCTAAACTGTTTGCAGATAAACTGTGGGCATTTTCTGCTCTCTTTCTGCAGAAAAGTACTCAGAATATTTAACTCGAACAACCTAAATACTTTTTGGATTAGTTTGTTGACGAGAATTTAGGTAATAATACGTAGATATTGTTATTTACAATAACTTAAAAGTTGCTTGAACACTTTTTTATTCAGTTTCTGTTCATTTTTATCTATTTTTGTAGTCTTGGAATAGACGTTTTTCAGCGTAACTATTCCAAGGAAAACGTTCATCAGTTATGATACGAGTATAATCGTCATCCTCATCATCATCATCACCTTCGTCATGATCATCATCATCATCACTGCTATTGTTATTATTGTCGTTAAAATTTTCATCCATTACTTTGTAGGAGTTTTTGTGCTCATTACAAACACATAACACAGATTTTCTTCAAAATTTTCCTGAAATGTACAATATAGTTTAATGTGAATCTATGGATACTAGCGGTAGAAAACAATGTAATTATTATAAACGGACGGAAAAGAATGATCTTATTACCAAACTTACCAAACGGATGATCCGCATCAGCCGAATATTCGTGAGATACTGATTATTGACTTCTAAATTAATAGCAACGTATAATGTTTTCAAGAACCGAGGATAAAAACAATAACCGCGAAACGTAAACAACATACGTTAGGGATTGTAAACAGTTCGCATTTGATAAGCGTTCTTCTCCAATTCAGATTTATTGCATACATATTTTGAATTATTTTGCTGAATAGTTATTAAGAATTTGAATAAATCTGTGAGCAGTATTTTTAATCCATTTAATTACATCTACTATGTAGAGAATTTTATAACAAAATACTGATTTGATCATTTATGTACAGTTCTTGCCTATAGTTTATAAAATAAGGAGAGCCTCCTACAAAAACATCTGCCAAATATATTCTTTATGCTTTTTCAAATTTCATGGACATGCAACTGAATATTATGTAATAAACAGTTTTGAAAAATAAATTTCATTCATGAAACATAATGCAAACTTACTCTAAGACCTGTGTTCTTGCATATTAAAATACATTTTAATTACAAACACATTAAATTCAATGTTTTAGTGGGCATTGACCTTACATTAAAGTTCATGTCACTTTTAAAAGTGAGTGTAACATTAACCTAGGGGCTAATTATGTACAGCTCATTTGTATTTTGTAACTTCTGTCTTCTACAAATTACCTCTCCACACTCATTAAATCAGATTTAAAATTTCGACTAGAGGGTACTGTCAAATGTCATCCCAATTCTTTGTACGTATTTATTCCTTTAATGGTAATCTTTTGAATTCTATGAACTATTTATATTTAATTAGCTGCATTAACAATCCTTAAGAAGTAGCAACTTTACTAAATATCATATAATAACGAGTTTATGATTTAGGATAGCAGGTTAATGAAAAATTAGATGGAGATAGTCTCTAAATATTACGATCTACATTCTAAAAGTTTTTGTTAGTTTATTCAAAATTATCATCTATAACACAATTTCCAAAAAAGAATTTGTGCAAACAGTAATCGCGACATCCGAAGTCAAAATTTATTAAAATCACTGAAATGTGTTAATACTCAGTGTAATTGGAGAGAAATTATTCTCGCATATTTTTTGATATTATTTTTTAATAACATCAACAAAAAATAAAAGATTTATCACCTTCGATGCATTTTGCTTGTTTCAACCTCAAAAATGTGCAAAGGCATTATGAGTGTTCATCTTTATTATAATTTTTTACACTATCACATGAAAAGTTCAAGAAATTTGGCCAGGATTTGCTTATAGCACTTTTATTTATTAATGATCTTTCAGTGTAGCTTTTACTTACAGTATTTGTTGCAGATTACAATCATACTTCATCTACAGCTGTTGGTTATTAAAAAATTAGGTATTCTGAACCTCGAATCGAAATTGACATTTCATCACTCAATTTTTTGGAAGCATTTCCCTATTTTTATATTACATACATTAATAATGGAATTATACAATTACTGATGTTTACAGTGTTTGTTTTCATTGATTACTTTCACACTGTACTTCTTTTGCATTTATTATGCTACTTATCGATGTTTAGACTTTATACATTCTTCAAGATACAGTGAAATTTCACTGAAATTTGATTTTGTAAAAGATATCCAAATATTCGATCGTTTAAGTAACAATTGAAGTAACTTTCTACTTATATTACTTGAGAACGTAATTAAATTTAAATAAATTACCTTGTCCACGATGTTTGAAATTAAACATCACTTCAACGGACATATTAATTAAAATAATCAATTGAAGCACGTTACTAGTTTAACATTTTTCAATAATTTTGGCTATTTGTGGAATGCGTAAAAATCCTTTATTATTTATAATAGTCAGATCGTGGATGCGCTCGTATATAAATAGCAGGTTTTATGTCATTGATCCGAACCGTGTCTGATTTCCTATTTATATCATATCTCGGTAATTGCAGGTATTGTCAGACTATATTTTTCTAATGGACTGGTTTACAAGTATTTCTTTCTCTTTTCTCAGGCATTTTTTATTCGTGTTTACATCAAAACATGTATCAAGGTTTAAAAGAATAAGATTTCGTCAAGTTTAAGGATTTCACGCATGATGAAAAAGTAATAAATTTGGAACTGGAGTGTAGGCGATAACAGATTTAAATTATTTCCATAAATCTTGTTGCATTGTAAAGAAGACACTGGACACATTTTTCGACACTTAGTATACAAGACGTTTTTGGAGAGAATAATTATTTCCTTATTAAAATAAAAACATTTGATGTACGTGATCGTCCATTTATATAAATTCAGAATTCACAAAATGTTGTGTTGAAAGACTCATTCGACGATGGAATTAAAATTTCACAATGATTCGCAAAATTTCTGTTACATCAATCCCTTGCAGCATCTTTCTATGAAGACCACTTTCGTTCAACTTTTATCACGACACACGTTCTTGACCTTCTTATTCCGGACAGACTACATTTACAAGTTTTTTTTTTCATACTGACATAATTCCCGCTTCTTCCTTACATCCTCATTTGTCAATCGAAATCTCCACTGGTTTTAACTCTTTGCATGTAGTTCGGCTTGTATTTATATACAAAAAAATCCTTGTCGCTATTTTTAACAGGATTCGGGTTTCTAAAAATGTTATATATATTCCGTTACACGATTTAAACACAAAATGTACATTGTAGTTAATAATAAATATCTAAAGAAATTAAAAATTATGGCATAGAATAACATTTAAATAATCCTACCGACCAAGCGGTTGTTCGTAGATTTATTTTAGCATAAATTTTTTAAAAACTGATCACGTAATTCAGTAGATTGTTTGAACATTGACTTACACTTGTATGAATGAGGACAAATATCAGATATGTATCATAAACAAGTTAGATTACAAATGTCACAACAATACAATGTATGATAAAATTCATTACGTAAAAATAATTCACAATGTCCTTTCTCGCAATGCTTGTATCAAACACTTAATCCAAAATACTATTAGAGCAATTTTAATATCTTCAAACCTAATTGCTTTGTTTCGTTTGATATATTTTTAAATATATGACACTATTCTCAAGGTGCTGGATAAGTGCCAAACAGAAGTATTTGTAGCATCATCAAATTACTGTTATTTACATCGCATAATAAAAACAAATTTACAGCTGAATATCGTTTAACAAAAAAAAACTGCCGATTGCATTAAACCTTTCTGAATGTTTCCAAATTTTAGTCACACGCTAGGAAATTTTAACTAAAAATTAAGCAATCCTGTGAGCAATTCTCCCTACATGGGAAAATAAACTTTACTTTAGAGGTGTATAATGAATATTTCCTTCGATTGGTTCTAATAAGTAAACAGAAGCACGATTTTCTAACTTAGGACCTGAATATAAAAAATAATGTTGGATACCTTTTTATGCAAAATAGATTATACAGTAAGATTATGCAATTGCAGCTAGACCAAGACCAAGACCAAGACCAAGACCAAGACCAAGACCAAGACCAAGACCAAGACCAAGACTAATTTTTATCTGCTGACAAAAACCCGGCACAATTTGCAAAACATTAAAATACGTAACTTGTGGATTTAGATTTAATATTCGACAGTCTTCGTCCAGGCGTCATGAGACTGGATGTGTAATAACGGCTTTTAACTAACTTTCGGTCACGATCTTGGTAAGATCTTTGTTTAAATGTATATGTATGTGCCTAGACTATAAGGTTCAAAATAAGTTAGATTCGAAATTTAATTTGCTACGGTTGAAGTATTATATTTACGTTTATATTTATTTACGGCTCGTGTATGAAGTGTGTATGCGATGGAAGGATAATGTTTGTTATCCCCACTTTCTGCGATTGGGCTGAAATCGAAAAGTTGAGTTAGTCCGGTCTGGAGCCTCGAATTATTACAAGCTTTTGTGACGCGGCGAGCATTCATTCGCCCAAAGAATAGCTCCATAAAATAAAAACTATTAAAGTAAATTGATCTGTAATATAGTGCGTCATATTTATTTTACAAGTACACAAAGAGTGAAATAAACTCTCTAGCAAAGGGTTAGAAACCCAACATTTTGGTCCTTCAAGAACCAGATTCACTGTTGAATCCAGCAACTGCACGTGGTCGATAATTTCATCTACACGGAAATTGGAGCTCTCCACTGGCCGGACTTTAAAGAAAATAAAGCTTGAAAATTCAATTAATCTTTTCTTGCAAAAATTAATTTCAAGAAACTGAGACTACAAGAAACGAGAATTCGACTACAATTCCAATTACGGAATTCATAATAGAAGAAATACGGACTGCAACTAATGTTTCAAGTGAAGCTATTTCCACAATCGCCATTTTGACGAAATAAGTCGTGGATTTCTCATCTGAGGGATTTTGACCGGTGCATGGGCAGAACTTCCATTTGCAATCAGGATTGGAATCTGGTACAGTGGCTCTGCGTCTCGCCTTCAGATAAGTGCAATCCTTTTTATTTTTTTTCTATTCATCTTTTAATTTTAAAATTTTTGGCTCAAAGCATTGTTCCATTTACAAACACTTTTCTCCTTATATGTACACATATTTAATAATAAAACAAAAGAAATCTCTTTTTCTATATCATAATGTGTAATTTATATTCGTTAATATTGTTAGAATATGTGCATATTTATTAATCACAGAAAGTGTACAATATTTACATAAAACTAAATATTATTGATAATATATATATTTTCAAAGTTTTTCACGCATTCATTATCGAGTGAATAAATCAATTTGTGATTATATATTATTATTATAATATTATTCCCGTTTGTATATGTTATACCAGCTTGTCTATCCTTAATCGTCTGATATTTTGTATATTTATATAAATTTGTCTTATTTTGCTGTCGTTAAGATAAACAAAAATAAAAATATAATTCAAAATGTCAAATATCGGCGAGTTGAAAGCGAAACGAAAATATTTAAAGGCGTCTTTAACGCGATTTAAATCATTTTTATCGAAATATGACACAACTATCGATGACATTGGAGAGGTTAAAACGCGTTTGAATACTATAAATAATAGTTTAAATGAATTTATTGAGATTCAATGTAAAATAGATTCGATTGAAAATGAAAGTAACGATTCTGATTCCGAGGAGCTAACAAATTTTGAAAACTCATTCATTGCGGCAGTTTCCCTAGCAAATAAATTAATTTCTGAAAAGCCGTTATTAAATTTAAATCAAATAAACGGTACTGAAAATACAAACGCTGCAGATGTAAACACGCTGAACTTACCAGCGTCTAGTATGTTTACAAGTCAAGTCAAATTGCCAACTATCAATATACCAACATTTTCAGGTGCATATGATAAATGGTTAGCTTTCCGCGACTCATTTAAATCATTAATTCACAACAACAATTCTTTATCAAAAATTCAAAAGTTTCACTACCTTCGCTCATCGTTGAGCGGGGAAGCGGCGGAACAAGTACAAGCATTAGAAACCTCCGAGGTTTATTACGACATCGCGTGGAACCTTTTGCAAGAACAATACGAAAGAAAAAATCTGATTATAAATAGCCACATCGATGCTATATTCGAAATTCCTTCCTTAACTGAAGAATCGTATATAGGACTTCGTCAAATTCACTCTGGTGTTGAGAAACATATTCGATCTTTAAAGGCACTCGATATGCCTGTTGAAGGATGGGATATGATAATTATAAATATTATTATATCTAAATTAGACCCGATCACGCTTCGAGACTGGAAAGGGGTCAAAACTGCATCACAAATTCCAAAATTACAGGAAATGCTTAGTTTTATTTCTGAGCGGTATCAAATGCTACAAGGCATAAAAAATAATACTAACAAATTCGTTAAATCTACGAAAACGCAAAACAACCCCCGTTCCCGTCAAACTGCTAAATCATTTGTAGTCAGCAATACCGGTAGTTGTATGTTTTGTAAAGGAGCGCATCTCGTTTCGACATGCCCTTCCGTTTTAAAACTTTCAATAAGCCTTCGTATGCAAGAAATGCGTAAGTTGCACCTTTGCTTAAATTGTTTGAGAAAGGGGCGAATGCAAAAACTCATCGTCTTGTCACAAATGTGGAAAACGTCACCACACAATTTTACACTTAGAGTCAACCGATGCAATAAATTCGGGCAATTCATCCTTATCAAATTCAGAGACCTTTTCTCGGTCAACCGTCGTAACAGCATGTAGCTCTATTAAGTCGAATAAGCAAATCCTATTGGCAACTGCATTGATAGTTATACGTGATAAGGATGGTCGATCGTTCGAATATCGCGCGCTTCTAGATTCCGCGTCTCAATCAAATTTCATAACTGAAGACGTGTGTAAAAGACTTCAATTAGCAACAAAAACCATACAAATGGATGTTTCCGGTATTGGTCATGGAAATACTCATGTGACAAAACGCGCTAGTATTCTTATTAACTCTCGACTTAACGCATTTAAGGCTCATTTATCATGTCTCGTCATCTCCAAAATAACGCAAAATATTCCAACAACTTCAATTGATTATGCTTCATTAAATATTCCAGACGACTTACCTTTAGCCGATCCTGCGTTTTATGAACCCAATCAAATCGACGTATTGATCGGTGCCGGTATTTTTTGGGACCTGTTATGTCAAGGTCAGGTGCGTTTAGGTCATGATCTACCGGTCCTCCAGAAAACGCACTTGGGCTGGATTATATCGGGTCCATTTGCTAGTGCGAAATATAGCAACCGTACGGTTTGTCATCTAGTAACATCGGATCCTATAGAAATTCAATTGCGTAAATTTTGGGAGATTGAAGAGCGATATACCAGTAATAAATCAAAGAATTTTATTTCTCCGTTTCTTTACGATGACGAGTGCGAAAATCATTTTAAAGAAACGTCCTATCGTACACCGAAAGGTCGTTTCGTTGTCTCCTTGCCTTTTAAAACCAACGAAGTGAATAAATTAGGCGAATCGAAAGAAATGGCTACAAAAAGATTTGAATCTTTGGAAAGAAAATTAGCAAAAAATGCAGAATTAAAAAATCTTTATGACCAGTTTATGGTGGAATACATCACGTTGGGTCACATGACCATAGTTGAGGACGATCAACCTGAATTAGCGTATTACATTCCACATCATCCCGTGTATAAACCATGCTCATTAACGACAAAGTTAAGGATAGTTTTCGATGCATCAGCCAAAACAACTAACGGCAAATCATTAAATGATTTATTATTAGCAGGCCCCACTATTCAACATGACTTATTTATGATTTTGTTAAGATTTCGGCGCCACAGATTCGTACTCACGGCAGACATCACAAAGATGTACCGACAAGTTCTTATTAACAAAAAACAACGTGCATTGCAGCGTATTCTTTGGCGTTTCGACTCGCATTCCCCGATTCAAACATTTGAGCTCAATACTGTTACCTACGGTATAACGTCGTCGTCATTCTTAGCAATTCGATGTTTATTTGCTCTTGCAGAAAAATACTATGAAGAAGCACCTGTAGTTAGTAGAATAATTGCGAATGATTTTTATGTTGATGACTTATTGACAGGTGGGGACAGTATTGAAGAATTGATTTACATTCAAGGTGAGATCACACGTATTCTTGAGTCAGGGGGATTCGAACTCCGAAAATGGTCATCCAATAATGCTGCATTTTTAAACCAAATAAAAGATTCTAATAAAACGGAAGAAAATTTTATAATTAGAGCTAATGAGGATCATAAGACGCTCGGACTCTTATGGAATCCTAAAACTGACATGTTATTGTTTAATATTAATTTGTCGAGCAAAGGTCAAACGGTTACGAAGCGACATATTTTGTCATGTATCGCACAAATTTTTGATCCATTGGGACTTCTTGCACCATTTACCATAATTATTAAAATTATGCTGCAAAAATTGTGGCAATTGGGACTGCCGTGGGACGAATCCGTACCATTGGATATTTATACGAGTTGGTCAAATATTCGAAATCACGTTTCCGTTTTAAATAACATTCAAATACCTCGCTATGTTTTTAATTCTAATGCAGTTGATATTCAATTGCATGCATTTTGCGATGCATCGGAGAGTGCATACGGCGCATGTGTTTATATACGAATAATGGATGCTCAAAATAATTGTTCGGTGCAATTACTTACGTCGAAATCTCGGGTGGCACCGCTGAAACGCATTTCAATACCTCGCTTAGAGTTATGCGGGGCTTTAATTTTAAGTGAACTCGTATCAAAAATTCGTGAGTCCTTGCAAATTCGCTTTAGCGGTACTTATCTGTGGAGTGATAGTAAGATTGCCTTATCATGGATTCAAGCTTCGCCAAGTAGGTGGAAAACATTCGTCGCCAATAGGGTTAGCGAAATTCACGATAAGGTAGGGCAGGACGATTGGCATCATATTAGCGGTGTAGAGAACCCCGCTGATATATTATCCCGAGGTTTAAATCCTGTTGAGCTAAAAAATAGTGTGTTATGGTGGAACGGGCCATATTGGTTAAAATATCCGATTGAGCAATGGCCCCGATGTAATACCGTAAATGAAATAACTTTGCGCGAGATACCGGAAGAAAAAGGAATAACTTTGTGTACTACGATGCAATTGAAATTGAACGTAATGACAAAGTTTTCTCAATTTGCTAAATTGCGCCGTGTGTTTGCTTATTGCTTGAGATTTATTAAGAATTCAAAAATTCCAAAGTGCAATAGCCACGAAAGAAATTTTGATGTGCTCCAAGCAAATGAGCTCTTTGCCGCCACTCTCGCGATTGTTAAAGTAATTCAAGGTAATCATTTTAATCAGGAAATTCACGAATTGAGCAAGAAAAAATCTATAGCAGAGTCTAGTAAATTAATATCACTCAACCCATTTTTTGACGAAGGTTTATTGAGAGTAGGCGGTAGAATCGGGAATTCTGGTTTGGAACATATGAAAAAATATCCACTTGTTTTACCGAAGTGTCATGTAACGGACTTAATTATTCGATACGAACATGACCGATTATGCCACGCTGGACCTCAAGCGGTTCTAGCGTCGCTTCGCGAAACATTTTGGCCTATTTCTGGGCGAAGTCAAGTAAGGAAGGTTCTTCGAAAATGTATTGTTTGTTTTCGTGCAAATCCACGCGCCATGACCACTTTTATGGGAAATCTCCCGAGGGCCCGTTTGACGCCAGCTCGGCCATTTTTGCGATGTGGAGTTGATTACGGAGGACCTTTCCTCATTAAAGATCGCAAAACACGAGGTGCGAAGGTAGTGAAATCATACGTTTGTCTTTTTATATGTTTTGTGACGAAGGCTATTCATATTGAGTTAGTTGGGGATTTGACTTCGGAAAATTTCATTGCAGCATTGAGGCGCTTTGTATCGCGAAGGGGGAAACCATCTGACATTTATTCAGACAATGCGACTAATTTCGTAGGCGCAAAGAAAGAGCTTTCGGAATTGATAAGTTTTTTAGTTGCTAACAAGCAATCAATAACGAATCAAACTAGTGAACTTGGAATTCAATGGCATTTTATACCTCCCAGGTCACCACATTTTGGAGGATTGTGGGAAGCTGGTATAAAAAGAGTCAAGGGCCATTTAAAACGAATGTTAAGCAATGCACTCGTTACATACGAAGATTTTTACACTATTCTTGTGCAAATAGAGGCATGTCTAAATTCCCGTCCTCTAAGTCCCTTATCTAGTGATCCGAATGATTTTTTAGCCCTTACTCCTGCACATTTTCTGATTGGCGAGTCGTTGAGTTGTGTCCCGGATCCAAATTTGTTGTAAATCACTGAAAATCGACTGTCTCGATTCCAGAGAATCCAACAACTAGTGCAGCAATTTTGGCAGCGTTGGCAGTCTGAGTATGTAGCCGAACTTCAAACAAGATCCAAGTGGAGACATCAAAGGGATCCAAAGGTCAATCTCGGAGCTTTGGTTTTGATAAAAGAGGACAATCTCGCTCCCGCTCATTGGAGAATGGGTCGTGTCATCCAATGCCATCCAGGATCTGATGGCACAGTTAGAGTCGTCACTGTTCGTGCAGCTAATGGAATATTCAAACGGGCTTTGCCCCGACTGTGCCTGCTACCAATGGATGAGCCAGAAAAATGATGATTTGATAGCAAATCAAGTGTGATGTGGATATATTGACAATATATAAATATTGATTTTTTGTTATTTTTTGTACGGTCAAAATCATAATATCATATTGACAGTAAGACCTGTCAAGGGCGGCGGTATGTTTAAATGTATATGTATGTGCCTAGACTATAAGGTTCAAAATAAGTTAGATTCGAAATTTAATTTGCTACGGTTGAAGTATTATATTTACGTTTATATTTATTTACGGCTCGTGTATGCGATGGAAGGATAATGTTTGTTATCCCCACTTTCTGCGATTGGGCTGAAATCGAAAAGTTGAGTTAGTCCGGTCTGGAGCCTCGAATTATTACAAGCTTTTGTGACGCGGCGAGCATTCATTCGCCCAAAGAATAGCTCCATAAAATAAAAACTATTAAAGTAAATTGATCTGTAATATAGTGCGTCATATTTATTTTACAAGTACACAAAGAGTGAAATAAACTCTCTAGCAAAGGGTTAGAAACCCAACAATCTTAACATTGCATACGACATCTATTCCTCTTAATATTCCTCAATAACGCTGGTTTTGGCCTAGGTTATGATTAAAATACATAATCAATAGTGCAATACTAAAAACCAGATCTTAATTGTAAAGATGGGTCTAAGGCAAAAAGGTTTTGGTCTTGTTTCCAATGGGCATCAGCGTCCTTTGGACATCAACGTCCGTTATGTAAAATATCATAGTGATCAGAAGACTATATTCAGAACAAACATTGTGCATTCGTACATGGTCTCATGCTTCTTGATACATACTAGACTAGCCACTTTTCTACTTATTTTTTTGTTTATTTGAGCAATTTGAATATTTTTTTTAGAGGTTGCTATGTTCAAAAAAAGAAAAGAACTCCCCGGGAAAAAATTGATTATATATAATTATATATGGATTTTGGCCGTATATAATTATATACAATTATATATGCTAATATATAATTATATATGTTTATATACGATTATATATAATTATATATAATTATATATAATAATATATAATTGGATCTAATTGTATCAAAAATTGTATATAATTATATATAATCGTATATAAACATATATGATTATATATTATTATATATAATTGCATCTAAATTTATATATAATTATATATAATCCATTTTTTCCCGGGTCACTCCTAGAAGACAGAAATATATCCCTCAATAAAGTTCGAAAATTTCACTTTTCGTGAAAAAATGGCTCCATTTTCATTTCAATGAATTTAGAGAGTGCAACAGCGATCTGTTCAAGAACTGTCGATTTGAGAATAAATCAATAAAAGAATTATCCTGGATATTAATAAAAGTATTAGTAAACAATCATGAACCGAGAAAAGGAATATTCTACAAAAGTTTAAGAAAAATGTAGTCAGCCATTACTAATTTCATTCGTTAATTACGAACGCTCTATGGAGTCTTTAAAAAGTGATAATTATAAAAAAAATGGAGGATGGAAGGAAGATGGAGGGGATAAATATTATATGAGAGATGAGGAAGAGATCTGATTAGATTTATTTAATGACCCTGGGACGGGCCCAAAGAGTAAGTGCATCACTAATACATTGAGTAAGAAGAAAAAATGTTACAAACAAATTACAGAATGCGTGGTATAAGTGCTCTCATATGAGCGAGAAAAGGAGAGAGAGAGTGAGAGAGAGGGGAGGGGGGGGGGTTTGATTGACTGAGGAGGGAGGATATTTACATTAGTACTCTGATGACCTAAAATAGCCATGGACAATATTACTATGCAATATTCCAAGTAGTACAATAAAGGCAATTTCACTCCTTGCAATTGAATTTAACAATAAAATAAACGTAAAATTCATAATTGCGTTATAATTTTTTAGGATACTTCAAATTAATTCATTGCTAACTTACTTCACACATTGAATACCAAAGTTCCTATGAATTAGAATAAATATCAAAATCTGTATAAAATTACAACATTGGCAGAAAAAGATATAGCTAGAGAGAAAGAGAGAGATAGAGAGAAGGGGAAATACGGACGCTAAATCACAATAAATTAACAGAGTTGTGCAATCTTCCCGAAGAGTTAAAGTATTGAATTCATATTTTATAGTATGGAAAGTTTGATGCAAACACTTTTAAAATTTAAGCACAAACAAATGAACACTATGAATACTTTCACATAAACAAACGCTATCACATATCTCTGTACCTTCGGGATGGTTAAGATGTACTAAGCAGTATCAAACTCCTGGGCTTTCGAAAAATGTGACATCTGTTGATAGAAGACGAGAATAACACAATAGAATATTCGAATTAGATTAAAATGAAATGTAGTATATATTTAAGCAATACTTTTTCGTTATCAAATTTGTCCATTTAAGTTCCAGAACATTTGATCAATACAGAACTAGAAATTGACACAGTTCACAAAAATTGTTGTGTATTTATTCCTTAAATAGTATGTCAAGTATTTTTTGAATAATTATAACGGATTTTCTTACATTAAACTTTCTTAATTTATTATAAACTTTTCTTATATCTTAAACTTCGAAGAAATAAAAAAATTAATTTAAGAATACGTTTAAGAAAAAAGTAATATTTTCAACTTTTTAAGTTATTCTGCATATATTAGCAGTTAATTTCAATATCTCGGAAAAATATATATTATAGACGCTAATACGGTAGTTTAACGTTTAATAAAATTGTGTGCATATTGACGTTTCATTACAAGATCATGAAGTCTATCCAACAGTGAAAGAAGAAACATGCGTTCATATGGGATATAATCCGGAAAAGTGACCTTATGCCTCAGGCTGTCTAGCAGTAATTGCACTTCTGTTATTAAGCTTAAGTTCACATTACATGGTTACTCTTCCATAGGTACTTAAACTGAAGAGAAACTGAATTGAGATGGATATACGGGAATCAAAATCTGCAGGCAAGTTACGTACGAAGCATTTCAGTTTGCTGAAGACGGTTCATTATCGATGTATTACACGACCAGTTACATAGTACGCTGGAGTCACAAAAATGCAGTTCTAGGTTCGAACCTTCTCCGTAAGGAATTTTGCTGAACGTAATTATATAATCGGCTAGAAGAAAGAACAGATATTATGGGAATACACACTTACTTTGTCTTGTGTTGCACATTACGCAAGCGTAATTATCTAAATTAAATCTATAGTAAACGATTTTACTGACACTAAATTCATTCAATATCTGTTACGTAATCATACCATTTTTCATTCATTTTACACCATCGTATGTCTTCGTTTAACTATTCAACGTCCATATGTGAGAATTTGCACACTGATTTCAAGATGTTTGTATTCAGAAAATTCAGTAAGTGCTAATACAATAGAAATATCCTTTCTCTTTTTCAGTAATACTGAAAAACACTTTAACGCGATTTTTTAAATGTAATAATAATATGATACCGGATTATCATAGAATTACTAAAAAAAATATGATTTACATAATTGGAATTTTCAATCATGGTTATATCTTATGTAGATTCAATATAGCATTTCCAGTATTGTAACTGTGCCAAATCGTGAAAAATGGATACAAAAAGCCTTCCTGAGGAGCTCTGGAACCATTTAGTAATTCCAATTTACAAAAATCAAAATACGTAAAAGCATTTTCTTGAAGCGAACGTATCCAGAACACGCTTCTGACAGGTTAGCAAATTACATACGCTAACAAAATGTGGTCGACCCTCGGTCCCCGAAACCAGAATACATTTTGCCGAATTCGAATACGAGATTTATATGTCTCAGTTGGTTCTGGTGTCCGAGATATCAACCCGAGAGTGGAAAAATAGCGATATTTACCAATACTTGGGGTTGTGTCGCATCGAATTTTTTGTTATACTAAAGAAAAGAAACTATAACCATCAGCAGGTATCAGTCTCGCCCTTTAATGTGACGTTCCATCAGCTTAAATATGTATTTTTTCATCGAGAAATCGCATTTTGAAATTTTTATGTTCATGAATTTATCTGCAACAGAAATCCCATTAACCCTTTGAAACATTTTCTTTATACGAATAATGTAACTGAAATAAACTGACAATACAAACAGCCGACAAGCGAAAAACCGATCGTGATAAAATCGACGGTCGAAAGGTTGACAGTCAAAAAGCTGACACATAAAAAAAATTGTCATGCAAACAAGACGATAACAAGTTAGAAGTGATTAGAATTTAAAAAAGTTCGACGGACAGAAAGGATCCGTTACTTTGCATTTCATGATTTTTTTTATCGCATCCTATAATGCAGATAGGGAAAATGTCCAAGGACATGATTTTTTACTTCTTTGACCTTCCATTTGGCCACAAACTAGGTCCAATTGGTTATTTTGGTGTACATGTATGGATTTTGCAGGAAAAATCCCAACAGAATCGACTCTTACTTATAGGGCAACATGAAATTTTTAAATTTTGTGTTATTAGACAAATTTGTCGGCTTAAAAGTGAATGTAAAAAAATACACAGAAAATGTCTAAAAATTATATCACACGAAGCAAAACATCCAGAAAATTAGAAAATCTTTCTAAACTGCCCAATTCTTAGACAAGAAAATTATATATAAATTGTGAACAATAACAATTTCCAATATTAATTTTATTCTATGATATGTACATCGCATAATCTATAAATATTGGAGAAGAAACAAGAATGTGTTGTCTCATAGTTGTACAAAAAAAACTTGTTTTAAAACTGCTTATTTAAATAAATTTGATATACGAGGATTTCACAATTACAATCATCGAAACGTTGGGCATGTAGGATATTTTATCCCAATTAAATCGAATCGTAAATGCCATTAAATTGAAGTTTTAATTGATATTCAGAAAATAAATTATTTCGGTATAACATTGAATAATTTTCCAGGGTCGAAGGGTATTGCTTTGTATTTATATATGATCAAAATTATTAACAAATTTATAATGAGGTTGTAATTATACATTGCATACTACAATAACAATTTTAAAGTAGAAGAAACAATATTTTATAAAAATATAAACACTCTTTTTACATGAAATCATAACTTTTTCGTGTACGGCATCATCAATGCAATCATTATGATATAGATAAAACGATTCTAATACCCGATCATTATTTTACCATTTCATTGATTACTGCGATATGATGAGCTCGCGCGTATTTTACAATGAGTAACATTTCGCTTTCATTAACAATTACTGTCAGACTCCTTTTTTAACCAGTTCTGAGGATTATATCATTTTTTATAACCATATTATTATACATGTTCCCAGCAATTGACGTCGTGTATAACGTCAATTGTTTTTGCAGTTAATTTGAATAAAGAACAGCTTCAACAAATGAACAGTACAGTAGACGTACCTGTCAAAATAAATTGATTTATCAATTCAAAGCCGTAAAGTTACGGAAAATGTATTACAAAAATTGATTTCTTTCCCGTGCAAATGATAGTTGATAAGTATTGCTGCATGTGAATGATAGAAAATTGCAATATATAATAAATGATATTGAAAAATGATCATTTATAAATCCAGTTCAAACCATTGGGCTTACTGGATTTTGAGTTAAACTATTAAACTACTAACTGTGGGTATGAATAATTTACATATTTACTAAGATTTCTACAGACATAGTTGTACACGGAAAAAAATAAATAATTGCACCACTTCAAAAAAAAAAACGTAAATTCAGGTAAAAATGTTGGGTATAGAAGAACATCAGAACTCTTTATAGTTACAGCAACCATTTCCAGTTTGTTATTCCACAAACAAAAGAAATGGTTGGAATAACTATTTTAACTTATTATTCTCGTCAGAAAAGTGATAAAAACAAAAAAAAATGGGATAATGTGTCATTTCTTTAACTTGATGAACTACTATTTAATTGGATGGCTACTACTGCGCTTATTTGCTTGGATATCAATTTATTCTTCTGAAACACTGAAGGGTAACCCTAACCTCATAATCTGCATCAGGTCCCTAAATTATCTTTAACACTTATTTCCATGTTATGTCTTCTCGACAAAATTGAACATACTATTATTGAATCCGATGGTCGTTTCTACACGCGACTTCATTTCTTTACTGAAAAGGTCGTATTTACAGATCGGTAGCAATAAATTCTATATACTATCTGTATTCTACCGTCATTCCATGTAACACTTCGCGACATCGAACAGGATGTGTTCGTCTTTATTACATAATACTGTTATCCAATCTACTAAAAAAATAGTTAATATTTATGAAAATAGTTCGTTTAACCACGAAAGTAACTGAACATTACTATTTTTGTAGTTGGATTGTATAACCACCTAAAAATAGTTTGACAAATTTAACAAAATTTCAGTTCGTTCAACCGTAATTGGTTTATCATCTCTACAAACTAGTTCGTACTTCGTTGTGTAAGACATTTTCCATACAGTTAAATCAACTATACTTTTTGTTTGATATATAAATATAAATGTTCAAAATGGTGCGTACTATTTTGGAATTGTATCCATAATAGAATAAGATTTAATCAATTAATATATTCTCCTCATATTTCAAACATTTTTCTAACTGTAAGAATCTTTCATTAACCTTTTGAGTAACGCAATTCAAAAGTAGCATATATTGCTCATTCTCATATTCTGATAAAAAAAGTAATAGCTTTTAGCTTCGTTAAATAAGAAGCTGGTCTTGAATGGTGACTGATAAATGGATTATGACTGATAAATAGAAATTTGTAAGCTAGTTCGGCGCTCATGCGTGTGTCTTACGTGTGTGGCTATAATAAACAATGCTTATGAGAGAAAACATAAATAAGGCGAAGACTTATTTTGGTTCAATTATGTTGATAATTACTATATATAACATAAATAATAAAGTGCATTGTTTGTGTTTAGTTTTGTGCGCATACACTTACACGGAAAAAATAGTTTGGACTCCATACAAATCAGGTTTGTGCTCAACATAAGCTGTCAATCTCAACAGTGCGTATATAAGAAAAAATTTGGGCACAGTACAAACTACTTTTGTATTGGGCACACTCTAAATTTTTATTGAGCACAAGCCAGGGTTTTGGATAAACACAAACCTTGTTGTGTAGACATAAGCTCAAATATTATATTTTTTAAAACGGAGAATTCAATACCGCCTTTTTGGCAGAAAAAAGTAAGGATATTAATAAAATCAAATTTTTCTATAAGCGAAGAAATTATTATAATCGATGCAGATGTAACATATTTTATTATAAATTTTTACTGGATTTGTTGAATGCGTATTGAAAATCAAATTTTTTGAAGTGGAAGATGGTGGAAATTATATGTGGAACAAGTTAGTAGCAAATGATTAAATTAGGTCCAGAATTCACAGTAGACTCTTTACGTGGTCACTTAATACAAATTTTATACATTTTATTACATTTATTTGTATAAAAGCAATAATATTGGATTTTATTATGACCCAACATTGCATTTTCATTCTGTCTTCGAATTGAAGCAACTACAAAATGCTAGAATCTCGAGATAAGTTTTAAATAATGTACTTTTAATCAAAGAGTCGAAATTTCAGTACAGAATTATATCTCTGTAACGATAACGTAATATTCAATTTACATCACAAAAAATTTAAAACATTTGACTTTATATGAAACACAAATTCTTTCATGTTTGATATTTTGCGGAGAATTGCATTTCTTTACTAGCATCTCACTAGCGATCATTCGTTGAACATATTTCTCTCCCTTCCTCCATCAGTTTTCTCTCACCTTGCGAACCTGAATTGTCTCCCCTTTCTCTTGCACAGTTTTACAATCCACACGTCTTTGTACTCAATCGTCGATCGAAGATCTACCAGCGGCATTATTCCGCACGATGTAACAGTTCTTAAATCATAAATAAATACAAAATGACATCTTACATATTTCGATTACAATGGAAAAATAATCGATATATAGACATACATATAGGAAAAGGTTTGGCGATAAGGAAGCAATTTTCCAATCACTCTGATTGTCGAGCGATCAGCACAGTTTCCGTACAATACTTATAAGTAACTATTGAGTAACACCCAGATCGAATAACAAACCAATGAGACTCGCGCCTGGTTCGCGTTTAACATAATAACATGCCCAATGTTTTGGCTTCGATAATATGTGATATAATATATACAGAAATCAATTATTTCACCAATACGAAGTGTACAGTTACATAAGGTCCATTCGAGTACTATTACGTGTTACGTGCTACTATCAGCGTCGATATAGTTATGTGATTCATTTGACGTTTATACACCGGTAAATAGCGTAAATGGAATTCAGTAATCTCCATGGTCTGAATTCTTCAAACATACACGGTCTATTACATTGAATCATCAAAATCGAATTTATGTGAGAAGGTAATGATGATATGTGTTTTTCATAGTCGCTAATTTTAAAAGTTTAGGGAATTGGTATAAAAATGTGATTTTAGGAATTCTTTCAATAATATTAATTACCTTGCATTTCTTTTTAAACATTCATTCAGATTAGCTACTGTACTTGAAATGTTCATGGCAAAATATTTTCTTTATTAATGGAAACATAATTTTCCAAATTTGTTAATATTTATATCTAGGATTTCCCATGTATCCACTGATGCAGAAACTTCGTAAATTATTTTCAATTTTGTTTAAAGTAGATAATCAGTTTTCTGTATTTCACAAATTTGAATATAGTACAGGCTGTTTTACCATTTTTGATTCGAGCATTCAGAAATTATGAGGTTTAGAATTTCAACATTTGAAAATTTGAAGTTCAAAATGTCTAAATTCAGTTTTATTACCGGTCTGCAATCTGGACTCAGTGTCACCCCTCATTGAAATAATTTGTCCATTTTTGTTTGTCAATTTTCAGCATGGACAACTTTGCTATTTATTATTTAAAAAAGCCGACACAATTTTTTTTCAGAAAAATCCGTAAAATACCAATTTTTTTTGTAAAAGTGTTATTTTAGGTGTGGTCGCATAACCCCTTTATGATGAAAAATAATTTTTTTTGTGTCTACAACTTTGTTACTTTAACATGCCTGAGTTTTCGTGGTTTCAGCTATCGCTAAGACCTCTTTCACAATGATAACAGGATTTAAAACAAAAAATTACCTTAAAAAATCATGTTTTTTTATATTAAAAAATGTGGTAGGAATGGGTGGTTTTTTCAAAATTTTCGTGCTGGATTCTGAAAGAGCACACTTGAAAATTCCCGCCTACAAATGTTTAGATTTTTTAAAACCTAAATAACAAAGTTGTCCATGCTTAAAATTGACAGACAAAACGGATAAATCCGGTGAATAAAGGTTAATACCCTTAAATACGTTATCAATTCTCAAATGATTTCTTTGTTTTTAGTTTGAATATCACATTTTACGTTAAGAATCACTTGAATGGTGTCGAATAAGTAATTTAATCTGTCAAAACACATCAAACCCCTTCTGAGGGATAATTAATACCGACTTCGTATGTTAATCAAATTCGCTTATACCGACACCGCATTTTTATTGCCAGCATACATTTCAGGGAGAATTCCTAATGAATTGCTGTATCACGTACATTTTATAAATATACGTCAAATTTCAGCAAAATCAGTTCAGATATGAGCTAAAATTCGCAAAAATAAATTTCCCAGATAAACAATACTAAAGGTATAATTTTCGTTCGTTTGTAAATCGATTTCATTAAAATTTGCTGTGCATTTATAAAAACATCCATAAAATAGCTGTACCGGCACACAAAGACGCTGTTTTTATGCAGGCGTGACCATAAACTTGTTTTTTGAAAAAACACTTTTCATTCCTTTCTTTGTATGGAAATTGTAAGTAGTTGACAAAACAGCATTTATAATGTCCAATTTTTGACAAAAAGGTTCTATAGTTATTACCTTGGCGAAGTACTTTCTTTAAAGTTCTATAAATTATCATATTTATATCAAAACACCCTTTACATTAGCCAGTCTATAACCTTTTACACGATGATTAAATTGCTATAAAATCAGAAGAGATATATCAAATAATTTCTAACTTTATTGGTTTAACGAGACACAAAATAGATATACGAAGCAGGTCATAAAACAAGCATCGCAAAAAATAGTATATTACGTATCAAGAGCACAATTAACGATCTCCGACTAGTATGGCATTTGTGGCTCGAGCGAAGCGAGTATATCTACATTTCATTATAAAAAATATAAGCATTTCATGAAAATATATCCTCTTGATTCATTGAAAGAGATTTTTTGATCTTCGATGAGTGCTAATCGAACTTCTAGTGAAAGTGAAATGTTAAAATCTAGAATTAACTAATATAGGAAAGTAATTTTGGCCACAAGAGCATATTACATGTCGAAACGAGACTTGCCAAGCCCAATGATATTATTTTTTTAAAAACGTTGTGTGGAAAGTGCGCATTCTCTCTACGGAAAACTATGCGAAAAATGACCGATTTTCGTTCATTCCTGAACTGTGCGGAAATATTCATAAAATTCATTTTCCTTTGTTTCTACGCACCATCTCGTAATGCGTGATCTGAGCAACGTTGTTTATTTACTTTGGAAAAGTATATTGTATTTTTCACCACAAATGAACATTTTGTACTCCTTGAAATGTTACCTATACTCATGGCGCGAACTTTCCACACATTGTTTGAAAATAGTATATTATGATACGTGTGCGGTAAATTAGTGATATAAGCATGAGCCGAAGGCAAGTGCTTTAATCTCGCACGAAATTACCGCACGGGTAACCTGTACGGTTATAGATATTACCGAACAGTTTGGATCTGAACGGTAATAGGTCATTTTCCGCACAGTTTTCCGTGCGGAAAGTTCTCACTTTCCACTGAGTGTTTGAAAAAAAAATAGTATATGATACTCGTGCGAATTAGTGATAACTGCATTCGAGCGTGATTAAAGCACTTGTCTTCAGCTCATACTTCAAATCTTGCATTCACTAATTTACCGCACATGTACCATAATGTACTATATTCTTTGTGTCCGGAATTATTATTGGCATTACAAAGAAATGCACACATTATCTTTTTTATATAAAAATATAAAATACTGTTTATTTTGTATCTTGTATATTGTTTGTTATTTATATCAAATATTATTCAAAACTCGTCCATCTACAGAAGTAACTGTAACGAATTGTTTAGAATATTTCTTTATATCTGTAAAATTGGAACAATGTTTATGGTCCGTAGTAGAAATTAATAGTAAGAAGTATATGTAAGTGTAACAATTTCGGAAGTTGCCGAGCGATGACCGTTGATGGAAAGTAATCTGGCGGTCCTCCCACCTTGACATTTTTCCACTATATGTACGTATTAATGCAGGCAATTCCCTATGCGGAAGGAGAAATAGAAAGTAAATAGAACGCAGATAGCTTCGTCTTACTAAAATTTAATGTACTTACTTTTTTTTAATGCTGTAACAAAACCGAAGCAAGTACTACATTACCCTGAACTTACGGTCCATATTCATTTTATATACAATGTTAATTTTCAAAATTCAGTATTATAAAACTGACTGCGTGTTATAATTGGTCGTGTACTATGTTTGCCGAATACAACAAAAAGAAAGATCGATCTTTATGCAATCAAATTATTTTATACATAAATGTTTATTTTTAACACAAACCCAGAAATTAATGATTATAAGAAGATTATATATTTTATGATTAGTTTTAAAAGTTGCTCTAATCTGGTCCATAACGATCTCAACGGCAGATATTCATAACCAATTTTGTGCAAAAAAATTGTTTCCCTCCACAACTCTGTACTACAGATATCGCGTCCATTTTGTTAAATTGAATGTCGTAACAACACGATATTTAAAAAAAAAAGATTTACTTGAATATCGAAAAGCGCGTACCCAAAAACGTCTAAATACGTTAGTTTAGCAAGAAATAAAATGTATTTGTTGAATTTAAATACTTATGAAGTTCAAGTATACTTTCAGGATGTCTGTGCGTCAAAGGGTTAATATTCTTTTTTGTTCTTAAAGTCTTTTATAATTTGCAAATATGATTTTTCTACGACTAATAAATGTCAACTATTTATTTATTTATGTATTTATTTATATACGGGCGTTATAGGCCTTATAACAATACGGATTCCGCAGAATGACGATCTGAACTCACCATGTTGTAAGATTTTATTCGAACAATGCAATAGTGTCTTTGAATTTGACCTTGCGAATGAACGCAAATATTGGCAATTTTGTTTACAACGGAACCACATGATTAGTGCCAGAGATGGAAAACGCATTTAATTTTACAATCGAATATGACCATGACAAATTATAATGAAAATTCTATCGATAATATCTTATTAACCTTTTTAAAAACCAATATGGTATAAAGTTCAATCTATTGGTTAACATTGCATGTATTATTTATTTAATTATTTTTTAACACTCCGGGAGTAGAACTTTATTTTGCGCCCTACCGTGAATTCTTCGGGCGCAAAGTATCGAGCTCCACGCTTAAAATATTAATAAATATCGTATGCAACAAGGGCGAAATATCGATCTTCGACGAGTGTGATTGTCGTCCTCGTTTCGCTCGTGCGACAAACTTCGCACTCGTCGGTGATACTATTAGTTACTTCGGGCAAAATTGCCCTCGCATTCATAATATTTTATTTAAAATGAATCGAAATTATTAACGTAAATTATTTTGAAAGGAAAACAAATAAACAGTTCTAACATTTATGTAAAAATAATAAACAAATTTTTCATTTTTAACAGCATCGGAACCTATGTGCTAATTAGTAGCATTTTGCTCATTTCATAACGAAATGTGCATATTTTGATGGCCGAAGTTGATGATGGGATGATGCGTGCATGAATGATGCAAACTTTCTCTCATAAGTGGGCAAAGTCCGAGGAGCTGCGGAATCTGGATCAAGGACGAGCAAAATACAATGAATGACCTGTCTACTTTCTTTTCTTTTTCTTTACTTTTACTATAGTTTATATATTGTACATATCAGTTAATGATTTTTTTAAATTTTACTAATTGTAGTCTATAATTTATTTTTCATCATAATTTTACTTAGTCACACAGTCAGACCGTAAAACAGCTTAGTGGTGCTGTGTCTCGCCTTTTGCTTATACATATTTAGTTAGTAAGTGAATTCTCCCATGTATATAGTGCATTCCTGACATAAGCAATAATGTCGATTATTATTATTATTATTATTATCAATTATTATTATGAATGCCGCTACATATATGTATAAGTCTAGAATACGCATATACATATATTGATACGTACGTTTTAACATGTTGATGATAAATGTTGTTATAATATATGCATTGAGTGTAAAATATTTGAAAACTTGTTGGTGACATCATCATAATAGATAATTAAAAACGAAAAGAAATGTATCTATTCGAACATTTTTCAGCAACCTGATGCTTGTCTGCGCCAGTTCAATGCATAAGAAAAATATTGAAATTACCTGTGTAAAACAGTTTTGCGTTATGTTGGAAACAAATATTTACTTGCTGAAAGTATTTTAAAATAATCCTGTAATACTTTTGAAACAACGAAAATCGAAATTAAGTCAAAATTAAAAATAAGCTGTTGGTACATTTGTATTACATCTATAAAAAATGTCAGCGTTTTTTTTTTTTGCAAAACAAAATGAAGAACCGCTACTGCAACTGGTATCACCAAGAAATTTTTTAAAAACCGGTCAAGAAGATTTTACGCTAATGACTTTTTATTCACCTTATACTTTAACAATGATTGATCACCAGATAACTCTACAACGTAAAGAATATTTACAAATATATATATCTATTTACGAAAGAAAAAACTTGGACGAGTATACTTGTCCTCAGACATACGAAAGCGACATTGTTTGGACCAGTATACTCAGGACTAGGCTCTATATAGTTAAATATCAAACTTATTATGAAATGATTTATTTTTAAAAAATATTTAAACCTTCGATTTTTTTCTCTCAATCCGCGTAAATTCGTTGATTTGACATTTTGGGAACATTCATCTAAAATGACGACATTTAGGAAATACATGGAATTGGCTATTCCAATCTCGGTTTTTTTATTTTAATACTCGGTTAGCCTCCCAGAAATCCCTAGCTGCCCCTCACAAAAATTGCGTCAGTCTTGCACATATTAAAAATGCTTTCAATAATTAGATATTATTAGACATATCTAATATAAATATTTATAATTTAAAAATGTTACAGGGGATCGTGATGTATCATCAATAGTTGGCATCATCAACACTGTTTCCATGGTTGATGGAATCTGGGCACTTCTTATCCACTTACATCAATAATGATTATGAGGCAATTGCTACAGTATACATCTCTTTACAAATTGATGATGGAACGAATTGCGTGCAGTAAATATTTGATTCGTAGGATAATACAAGAATATTGTTCGATCTGTGATAAATAACATTAAAATAAAATTTATTAGGTGACCAGGTACATTTCTTATATCTTCTAGGATGCCCGCGTGGAAATTATTAGGAAATCCTATATCTATGGATGTAGGATTGATAAAAGAACATTTCTATAGGATAGCCTAGTGTACCGGAATAGAAACTATTATATATACCTCACATTTTATACGATTTTTTAGCATTTTTATCAGTATTCTATATTTTCCTTTACATGTGTAATTTTTACGCCGTAATATATCGGAATTCTCAAATATTTAATGGCGAACCCCACGATATCAAATTTCCCACGGAAGAAGAGGAAGGGCTCCTTTTCGCACATGACTTTGACCCAAATTCTTTGCGAGTGGCCTCAAGAGACCTTGCATTGGTACGGGTAAGATGTTTACAGTTTCATTGCTCCAGTATTACGAAGTAATTGTTTCTTCTTACGTTGCCTTTTCAGAAAAGAATCGCCATGATTAAGATTTGTATATATATACACATATGTAATACGAGGCCAACACAGCGATTGACGTAAATGACCGGACGACAACCTGCCGATCCAAGAATGCTCTTTTTAACATGTTCATGAATAATGCACCCCTCCAATAACAATGATTAATTCACAACTTTTCCAAAACTTGGATATTTACATTTGCGCCAATCGTTGCGTAATAGCATGCATTTTTGTTGCGTGACTTTCGACCGTAAACATATGCACGCGCTCGTTTACCTTACTCACGTCCTGGAGGTGAATGAACATTCGGCATGTACACTTCATGATTATTTCAAGGCTGAGTATAGGCACATCATTGTATATGCTTAAAAGTGATTGAACTTTTTTCACATTTTTAGAAAAAGCAATAATTAAATGTACGGGACCACGTCGTCAAGACGGACAAAAGATTATCAAACCATTTTATGAAGAAAAAACTAGTCATTAGAGAATGTACTTATTTTCAGCAATTTTCATAGTAAACCATGCAGTAATAATATTCCATGTACTATTTCCTGATATTAAATATTATAACAATTTTAATTAGTAAAATATTATTCTCATGAAATCACTGAAGCGTGCCCATAATTTTCGTTCGGATAAGAAATGTTAATGATACCTATATATATTTTTTGATTATCCATGAAAACACTAATAAGATCGCCAAAGAATTTTTCAACGTTCTTATTTGTTCAAACGGCAAAAATAAATAAAAAAGTTATAAACAATAAAATATCTATTAGAATCGGGATTTGTTAGTTTTATTGAATGTTATAACGAAACACGAGGCGAGATTAAAAATTCGGTAACTCCAAACATTTTAAGGAATCCTACTTTTTCTTTTAGCAATAAAATCTTGAAAAGATGCTCTTAATGATACATTGATAAAAATGACAAACTCGAGGGAGAACATTGTTTATTTATAACATTAAAAATTAAAAATATAACTTGTTTAAACAAACTAAAATTTTTATTTATATTTTATACATTTATCGAAAGCACGTCGCCTAAACAATATTCCGACCAAATGTAATTAAATTGGGCATTCGGTTGGTCCTGGGTTTAACTTCCAGTGCATTGAATCATTACAGTTTTAGAGTCCTCATTCTTCTGAAAGTCTTAAAACTATCCAACCTTTTTGTCCAACCTCTCTATCCAACCAAAGTGGCGAATTTTTTTAGCAAAATTTGCATTATTTCTGACGGGGCAGGTAAGATTCTGTCATGAGACAAAATTAGCTACAAAAAGACACAGTGACAACATCGTGATTTACTCGTCTAAAACGTGCGTCAAGTTTTTATTTATTATTTAATAATGGCGAGCATAAATACTTATTTTCGTATCAAGGGCGTAAAATAACTTTTTTTACTCATTTTACATAATTTCGTATAATTTACGGGTGTACACACCTGCAATTTTTTCGAAACTATGTATACTTACATACGTAATTTGAAAAATCGGAGGTGTTGTGATTTCTGAAGTTTATTCTTAACCCTTTGCGGCATACATTTTTCTTTAAATGGAAATCAGCTGAAACTTGCTACTCGGAGGTTTTTGGGGTCGCTGATCAGGAATCTGGCCTCATATTTTGAAAATTCAAAATGGCAGATGCAATATGGTGGGTCAAACATAATTTTTTAAATTTAGATCCGCCATATTGGATCCACCATTTTGAAATTTGGAAAACTGGCTCCGGATTCGTTATTAACGACCCGAAATACTTCATACAGATTTTTTTCAAATTTGTTTATCATGTAGCTTAGTCACAATTACATTTATTGTAAAAAAACGTGTTTTTTTACACTTTTTTTATTTATGACAATATATGTATATACCAATAAACATTTTTTATGCCTTTAGTATAGTAAAGAATAGCATAGACTATATGCTGTAAAAAATTTGGCGTTAAAACATGTGAACTACTACTCGAAAATTGTGAATAAGTGGAGAGAAAAAGGTGACACTCTAGAGTGTCACTATGCCGCAAAGGGTTAATGTATTATTTATAGTATTATAACTAAATAACAAAGCCTTATTGAGACTTACAGAAAGGGTAATTACAAAATTGACTATTTTCGCAAAATGAACGTGTGTTTTACGGATTCTTCCATAAAATTATAAGCAGATCTTACTCCCGAAAATTGCGAACTGTAGATGATTATTGGTAAACAAACCCTATTCTCCATGTATATTTATTGTTTTGATTTAATGTTTTTACTTTTTTCTGTTGTTTTTTAAATGGATAATAAATCCATCATGTTAAACATTACGCTGTACAAAAATTGACTGATAGTAAGATGTAAATGTGAATAAGATTACTTGACACGGATATACTTATAGACGTAATGATTTTAAGTATTTGTTTATATAATGCATACGTACTATCTTCAAGAAACAAATTTTTCTTAGTCCATTTTTCCTCTCTTATGCCGCTACTGATGGGGATGAGTGGACTCGTTAAAATAAGGGAAGGTACCGTGATATGAACGTTTCTTGAGCTAATCATAGAATATTTTCCTGTTATCATTTCTCTAATTAGAAATGTGCGCATACAATTACATTTTAATTTTATATAAATTATGTTTTCAATTTTCTCATGTAGGAAATTCTAACTACACGGGACGTGGCGAACAGTATATTATGTCTATGACCATTATCACTTGTTAGGCAGGAAAATGATTACAATGCATATTACATGTTGCAAACCAACGCAAGTAAATATTAATTCGACATTTATCACGAACAATATAATTTATTATAACTAATATAGTTAGCCCGTCTTTTTTTAGTAAGACGTAAAAATATAGATTGGTAGCTTTAACATTCATAAATGATCATAATGAAGATTTTAAATATAAATAATGAATATCTAACAAATCCTAAGTGTACACACAAGGTAATATAAGCATACTGTGGCGAAAGTAAAAATAACGATTTCTCATTACTTTTGCGAGCAGCACATGCGTTCGTCCAGTTGACACTTTGGAATTGATTTATTTGACAAGTTTCGTTACAGAAGTTACGTCAATAATTCTTCGACTTATGTATTCGTATTATGTACAGCGACTCCGTATGCACCACTCTGCAAGCGAGATGATTTTACTTTTAGCAATATTACTTACAAGGATATGCGTGAAGCAATTTGCATGAACTAATTATGGGGTCAACTAAATAAGAGTGAATGTTTATGGCTTGTTATAATTTAATTTAAAATTAAGTTCTCCAACGAATTAATGTATTGAATAATTGAACAAAGAAAAATACATTTGAATTATACCGTTGGCGAAAATAATCTTGAGGGTCTGTTTATAGCATAGTGATTGCGCATTGAACGGAAGGATTAACTAGATTCCTTAAACTATTTCGAACCTACGTAGTAAAATTATGTTTTATGTGTACCTAATTTAACAATAATAAATCTACAGGGTGTCCGAAAAGTATGGAAACACTCAAATATCTCGGAAAATCGACATCGAATCGAAAAAGTAAAAATACACGTATTCAATGGTTTCAAGAGAGCTATCCAGTGACACCTAACACAACCCCCCACCCCCACCCGCTGGGGGTGATAGAGGGGGTAACTTAAAAATTTTAAATGGGAACCCCCAATTTTTATTGCAGATTTTGCTTCCTCAGAAAAAGTTACGTAAATTTTGCCTACCATTATAATTGTTTTTGTTGACAGATGGCGCTGTAATCAACGAAATTAAAAAATTATTCTAAAAAGTTTTAAAAATCTCGCGAAAAACACAACGGATCAAAAAAGTAAAAACACACGTATTCAATGGTTTCAAGAGAGCTATCCAGTGACACCTAACACAACCCCCCACCCCCACCCGCTGGGGGTGATAAGGGGGTAACTTCAAAATTTTAAATGGGAACCCCCAATTTTTTATTGCAGATTTTGCTTCCTCAGAAAAAGTTACGTAAATTTTGCCTACCATTATAATTGTTTTTGTTGACAGATGGCGCTGTAATCAACGAAATTAAAAAATTATTCTAAAAAGTTTTAAAAATCTCGCGAAAAACACAACGGATCAAAAAAGTAAAAACACACGTATTTAATGGTTTCAAGAGAGCTATCCATGACACCTAACACGACCCCCCACCCCCACAGGCTGGGGGTGATGGAGGGGGAAACTTAAAAATTTTAAATGGGAACTCCCAAATTTTATTGCAGATTTCTCTTCTTCAGAAAAAGTTACGTAAATTTTAACCTATTATAATTAATTTTTTTGTTAACAGATGGAGCTGCAATCTGCGAAATTAAAAAATTACTAAAAAAATATTTAACTTGACGTACATGGAATAGCATACCACGTTTTCAGAATTTTAAATAACGTCTTTTTTGCCTTTAAATATTTCTAGTTTACCGATTCTCACCGCGAGGAGGTAGACGATTTTGAGAATCTTCTGTTTTACTTTTTTTTTTATTTGATTTCTGTTTTTTACCTTTTTTTTATTCTTCACTATTAAATTTTTTTATGTTTTTTTTTAATGTATTTGCTTACCTTTTCTTCCAGATATTAAAATTCTTTATTCGCTCCCCCCTTGTAATTGTGCATACAAAGTTTTTGACAGAAAAATGAAGAATCGACATCCTTATTCTACGAGGGAAGTGAATGTCGTGTATCCGAATAGCGTAAATGGTGACCAAATCCGCATATGGTGTTATGGCTTTCTTGCATGACTGTGATTTTGTATACTTGTGTGAAAGTACTGTAGGTATCGCTTGCGGAAACCCATTGCATACACTCGGTCGATTTTTTCAACTGCCAGTGTTACAGAGAAAAGTAGTCAATAATCGAACATCGTCAGCGTCCAAATCAAAACAGCACGTCTTAGTATTAGTTAAGCTCTATTGTTTGAATGAGTCAAGGTCTCGGTTATTTTTCAGCTTTGTGAAAATTACACATGCGAGCGTCACTCTTGTCGAAAACTTGGTCAAATTCGTACCGCAAAAAATCGCAATTCTCTTCGTTCTCGCTATTTGATACTTAATGTAATGTTTCTCTAACATTTGAATTTATTCTAATTTTTTATCTTTCTTTTATTTCTTCATTCTTTGCTTCATATTTCTTCCATTTCGATACATTCTGTATTCTGCCTCCTGTTGTAATTTGGCATACTATGTCTTTGACACAAAAAGAAAGGATCGAAATCCTTATTCTGCGAGGATGCGGCGATAAAAAAAGAACATACGAACAAGTCGTCCGCCAAATTTAATGATACCCATCCTGATCGTCTACCTATTTGCAAATCAACTGTTTGTAAGACTGTTTCTCGGTTTCAAGATACAGGCTCTGTCAATGATCGACCAAAATCAGGAAGACCAAAAACGTCCACGAACGAAGACAACAGTTTAGCGGTCTGTGCAAGTGTCGTTGAGGACGTCCATATACTTCGGTAAGAAAGATTGCGCAAGCCACTGGTATCGGCAAATCGTCTGTCCATGAAATATTAAAAGCAAATAAGTTCCATCCATATAAAATAAAATATGTTACAAAGAACTTTCGGAAGATGACTTCGATCGGAGATTAGAATTTTGTGAGGAAATGATGAGACGTTGTGACGAAAATGAATTATTTCCTTTCTGGATATGCTTCTCTGATGAAGCTACGTTTTCAGTTGAGTGGAGAAGTTAAATAGGCACAACCTACGATATTGGTCGGACGAAAATCCTCATTGGATGAGAGATACTCACACACAACATCCACAGAAAATCAATGTTTGGGCTGGCATTTTGTGCAATCAAATTGTTGGGCCTTTCTTCGTTGAAGAGAATTTCACGGCTGAAAGGTACTGTAAATTTGTTAAATAACCAGAATTATACCGCAATTACGAAATATTGCTGGTATAGCGTTTGATAATGTCTGGTTTCAACAGGATGGAGCTCCTGTCATTTTGGTTTGATTGTACGCAATCTATTAAATAATATTTTCCCCCGACGTTGGATTGGTAGGAGGGGTTCGATCGAGTGGCCACCGAGGTCACCTGATCTAACTCCTCTGGACTATTTTTACTGGGGTTTCTTGAAGAACAAGGTCTACGAAACGAAACCAAAAGACATTGATGAGTTGAAAAGAAAAAATAATTCAAGGTTCCAATACAGTATCTCAAGAAATGCTGCAAAAAGTTTATGATAACTTCTATGCACGATTGGGATATTGTCAAGTTGCTGAAGGACTTCAATTCGAACATCTTATAAATTAGTGGGCATAGACATGTTAAAAATCCAGTAAAGAAAATAGAAGCGAAGGAAAATTTTAAACTTTAAAATAGAAAAAAAATTAAAAAAATAAAAAAAAAACAAATAAAAAAGGTAAAAAAAACAAAAAAAAAATATACAAAAATAAAAAAAAAGATTCTCAAAATCGTCTACCTCCTCGCGGTAAGAATCGGTGAACTTTGAAATATTTAAAGGCAAAAGACGTCATTTAAAATTTTGGAAACGTGGTCCGCTAATCCAGGTACGTGGTTTCGCTGATTGCAGCTCCATCTGTTAACAAAAATAATTATAATAGGTAAAATTTACGTAACTTTTTCTGAAGAAGAGAAATCTGCAATAAAATTTGGGAGTTCCCATTTAAAATTTTTAAGTTTCCCCCCTCCATCACCCCCAGCCTGTGGGGGTGGGGGGTCGTGTTAGGTGTCACTGGATAGCTCTCTTGAAACCATTAAATACGTGTGTTTTTACTTTTTTGATCCGTTGTGTTTTTCGCGAGATTTTTAAAACTTTTTAGAATAATTTTTTAATTTCGTTGATTACAGCGCCATCTGTCAACAAAAACAATTATAATGGTAGGCAAAATTTACGTAACTTTTTCTGAGGAAGCAAAATCTGCAATAAAAATTGGGGGTTCCCATTTAAAATTTTTAAGTTACCCCCTCTATCACCCCCAGCGGGTGGGGGTGGGGGGTTGTGTTAGGTGTCACTGGATAGCTCTCTTGAAACCATTGAATACGTGTATTTTTACTTTTACGATTCGATGTCGATTTTCCGAGATATTTGAGTGTTTCCATACTTTTCGGACACCCTGTATATAGACATTTTGTATGTTTATCTTGTATGTGTATCTCTCTTTATATGTTAATCATAATACCGCCAGGTGCTACCACAACGCGATTCGCATCCGTAAGAGTAATGTATTTTTATTTATCATGAGACTCGTACACACTACTAATGTAAAATAGTCATATGCGGAGAGAATAGGCATTAATATTAGTTTATCATGCGTTCCACAATCTTTTTTAATTACTATTCTAAAAAACAGTATTGTATTCAAAATTTTAGCATTATCTGAAATAGAAGATAATGATTTATTCTAAAGAATAACCAATAGTTATACAAATTCTTACTCAATAATGTGTGCAGGTTTAATAAATAAATCTGGATTTAGAAAATAGTTAAACTATGCAGTAATCATTTTGAGCTAGATAAGACGGACTTTTAAATCACGCGTTAAAATATTAATCCACAAAATACTACAAAAATTGAGGTATTAGAGTACAAAAATGTATCTGTAAAAGACTCATAAAAATTACTGTCTACGTTGTAAATATAATTGCATTTCTGCTTGAGTGATGTCGAAAGTATTGTTGTGGATATTCGTATTATGCATACATTAATGAATGTATGTTTATTTTACTTATTTCCCGAAAATTATTTAATTGAGAAAGTTCATAATTGTCGACAATCTTAGGTTTTATTTCTTATATTTAGGTTCGATTAAAAGCTAGGTTAGTTTAGGTTAGGTTAAGTAAGGTTCAATATACAAATATATTAATTGCGACGTGTTACTTAACCCTTTTGGGTTTATTTTTTAAATGTCACTTGACTTTAACTTGGGGTAGTTATTTTATCCATCCCTTTCCCCGTGTTTGAAAGTTCCCTAATTTAGTTTTAGCATTTAAACGGTTGCAAACTAGTCTATTTTTACAGTTCCCAGATTCTCAAAGTTTGGCTCTTTTTAAGTTGTTTTAAAAGTTGTGAACGTGGAGATTGGACGTGACATACATGTACACATGTAGTAGGACACACGGAGATTGACTTTCCCAAAGTTAAGTGAGTAAACCGTTTGTTACTTCGAAGAAATCAATTGAAATATTTCTGATATGCCAAGTAAACTTAATGCCAGATAATTTTGCATTAATGTATAAATTTTAGGAAGAACGTTATAAAAAAGAACCAACCGTTCTTTCGGCCTTATATCTTTAACGATTTTTCCTGTACAGTGTTGCATATTATATTCACTAAATTATGAAGTAGTAGTTTATGTGACGTGCGTGTGTAAAATGCAATTTTCCCCACCGTTTTTAACATACGATTAGATAGAGCGGTGTGCAGAATTCAATTCTAACTCACGCGTTCCCTACAGTATTTTTTTTCATAATATGCGTAAAATTCGACTTTACGTACCTGAAAAATGCGCACGACTTTTACGCATAGTATCTAATCGCATGTTAGAGTACAGTAAAATCGAACTTTACACCCTTATATCGAAAGCTACTATTAGATACATTAAAAAATGTTAAAAATACTAAGTGTGGATGTTAATTATATGAAAAATATGAAAAAACCGAAAATGTGTGAAAAATTCGGAAAAAAAACCACATCCCTCCGCTCTGTTAATTTTCTAATTAATCACAAATCTCGGTCTGCTACCACCAGCGATTTTAGCAGGATATAAGCCAGGAAATTTAAATTGTTTAATTTAAAATTATAACCTGCGATAAATTCAAGTTAATATTAATACTATTTGTATTATAAATAAGTGCTTTAAATACAAGCAGAAACAATATAATGCGACGCCTGAATGAGATAGGATAGACCTCGATCCGAATTCCGATCAAAAAAGCATACTCAGGACCTATCAACATTTTTTTTCCGGTTCTTTTCAATTGTGTTTTTGAAAATAGCAATTATTTTATTCATTCGGACATATTTTTTATCGAATGTCAACGTCAAGTCAAAGCTAGATAGACTCATCTGTGATTAGGTATTCCAATAATTAAATACACCAGTCGCAAACAACGCTTCGCGACATCCAACCTATACAGGGAAATGCCTGATTAAAACAAAAGAAAATAATGCACATTTACTTTTACTGAAATAATGTGATGATTCATTGTTTGGTACCTGGTTAAATCCTGTATTTTCTATCAGGATACATAACCTTGAATTACTACTGTAATTCTATACCCTTTCATCGAATTGACGAGACCTTCAAGAGCAGCATCGGAAACTGAAGTTACCATTTTTATCACAGATTTTGTAATCTTACCGATTATTATTCTGCCAATCGTCACAGTATTTACCGAGTCTACAGGAAGATGTCAGACAAGAGAAGACGTATTATTTGAAAAGTGTCATTATGAGGTTTCTAAGTCATGAACGTCAACGAGGACACATTTTCATTTAATTCTTGAAGTTCGTGTTAATGGAGTTAAAATAATGTAAACGGAAAGCTATTATTAAGTTTCTGCATTGCTTAACTGTTTAACGCCATTTCGACCTTAATTGACAAGCATAATTTGCTTCAGGAGATTTGCTAAAGTGCTAATTTCTTCAGAAATATTTTCCATCATAAGTTGAAGTTTTGAGATCATATAATTGATAGCGTTACTTGAAGTTTATAAAATATATGACGTCAAAAATGCTGTTTATTTAATTACTGCGTTTTAACAAGTGTTATTAAAAACCAGTTCTTAAGAAATATCGTATAGTACTTGTAAATGATTTTTCAAGTAATAGTTTTACTAACTTCATTAATACAATCGACAATAGTATATTGTGTGACAGAGGCAAAAAAAGTAATGCAGAACATAACTTAGAGGAGTGTCATATAGCTTAAAAATAGGACATACTATATTAAGAGGGAATAACTTAAGGGAGAGGCTATTGTACAACGAAATGTCTCATTGATATTCGTAACTTTGAGTTTTGAAAAAAAGCTTCACTTAATTCTCGACGCCGATATGATAAATAAAATTGTTTATTTCTATTTATCTTTAAATTTAGTACATTTCATGACTATCCGATATTTAAATTATGAATTTGTGTTTCATAATTTTGCACTCACTATGTGAATTCTCCCAGTTTATCGTAGTTTGTATGGAACAGTTAAGAACGTTATTTTCTTTAGATTCAAGTCAGTTGACTCGAATCAAGTGAAATATGTTGCAAAACAATTTATTTTATATGTAGACTTAAAGTACCTATATCACTGCAATCAAAAGTACTACAAATTACTAGTTAAAAGGTTTAACTTCGTAACTGATTAACTCCTCAATTGATTATTGTTAAAAACTCTTTAATCTGAGCATTTTTTAAAATTAAAAATTAAAATTTTAAAATTTCCATTTTAAACAATAAAATTTTGTCTTAAAATTCAAATATTTTTTGCACCTTTGTGTATACATTCAATAGAATCCCAATATTCTGATAGCTCGAAAACAAGTCTAAAAATTTGTTGACAATTTTTTTTCGAATTTGATTCCATATTGGAACTCCTGAAAGCTGAAACTTAATTTAAATTTCGGAATCTTCGACACGACCTCAAGAATAGTAGGAAACAGACTTTCGAATTTTTTAATTTTGATTTTGATACAAAATACTGACTTCAAATTCAAGTAAAATTGTTATTTCAGATGTTATTGGGTTCAATTACGCGTGAATGGTATTATATCGTTTTTCCCACAATACTTTCGTGTATCTTTTCTTTCATCTTTTAAAACAGCATCAAATGAATAGTTTGAATATTATAAATTCTTTCCGCATATTAAAGGATTCAGTTGTAACATTTAGCACTCAAAAAATATTATTTCAAAATGTTTTATGCAATCGTACGTGTAACAACATTTGTCTCAATAGTAACTGCATTTATAAAACAGTTTCATAAATCTGACAAAATAAATTATTTGTTACTAGCAAATAAGAACTATTGCAGGTTAAAAAAGGATTTTTAATATTAGTAAACGGTTTTAGGGATAAAATATTATATTTTCGTATTTGAAAATCATTTCGTTCGACTTTTTCAAAACAAACTTTCAATTAAATACTTTTCGTATAAATTATATTGCTTTGAGAATTTTCAAATAGGATATTTTGTTATTTTTATACATTTTGAGGTCGCTGTTGAATTCAATTTTGATCTAATTTCACGCGAAAAAAAAGAAATAATTAATTTTACTGTCTAAATGCAGGATCTAGCACAACTACGTTTTTTTAGTTGGTTTGACAATTTATTAATAGTAAAATTAACTAACAACCATGGCTACATATTATCCTACTACCTTGTTAGTAGTTCGAACTATTTCATTTTTCCGTGGATTAATTGTTTAAAAAAAAATCCTTTTCGATCCATTTTATAAAAATTCAAAAAATGTCCTATTCATTTAACATTTTTCAGTATGCAACATTCAAACTACTAATAAAGATTTATTTGTTATTGCATTTATTCGTATTAAATCGTTTTTTAGTGTAAGAGTAATCAATTTGATATTAAAAAGTAACTTTTTGTACATTCGTTTATTGCTAATTTATTTAAATTTTACATATATTTGTAGTCAGTATAAAGATCCCAATAATGTTTATTTCAACACTAGTACGTGACTGAATTTTCGTTTATATGTAAATATTCATGAGAGAGATATACATATGAATGAGTTACTTTTTCAAAACTTAAAACGAAATTAACATTCTAAAAAGACTAACTTTTTTTACGACAATCGTTAGACAAATCTGTATTTATACCACATTCATTCATATATTCAGTTTTTGTGTCCAGTTGTTGGGTCTCATTAAACCTTAACAAAAATGAAAGACGAAATAATTCACGTATAAAATTTGATTTTTATTATTAAAGATTGAAGTATATCGTTATAGTTGTGTATAATTTAAATCGTAAGGTACTAAATGATATATTTTATTGATTTAACACTTTAGGTTTAAGTTTTGTTAATGCTTTAAATGAGAAAAGTACACAAATAACATGAATTAAGCTTTATCAAATCTAAATTTGCGTTATCGATTACCACACTATCTTTGGAGTCTATTATTAACTGCAACACTTACTACTTTATGAATCTAAATGTATCTGATAAAGCAAGAATATTAATAGTGTTTACATTGTCAACGTATAAACATGTGCGATTTGAAACTGGAAATTACATTTTTGTTGTCGCTGTAACAAGTACGTTATGTCGTCATAATCAAAAGTGAAGTATAACTAATACCATAATTTCTTATCTTTATTAACTTTCTATATTCAAATTCATTTATCAGTTAAAATCTACAAGTACTTCAAGTTTTAATAATAAATAAACTACACGAGAACATTTGTTCAATTGTACTTTATTTATAAGCGAGTATCTCTAATCTCAAAACACAAATCTCTACATCATGTGTTACACAGCCTTGCACTTGAAAGTTTACGGGTCAGTAGGCAAATAAAACGCATTATACTAGTTTCCGATCGATAGAGAGATATCGAAACTTCGTACCTTCATCGATCTTACAAGGCACCTATACGTGTAGTATAAGGAAAGGATTTGCTTCACAATTTCTCTACCATATGCACATTGCACGAAGTATATCACAAAGGACGATTTAAAATCACTTTCAACGTGAATGATTAATTGGTGAGGTTGTGTTTTGTAATTAATGTTTTTTTAAATGTTTTAGAGATGTAGTTTTTAACAATTTTACGAAACTGTAAAACTTTTCAGTATCTTCTAAAATGCAGAAGCTTTTCATAAAATGTAAAAAATGGAAAAACTACAGTAGTTAATTAATTCAACTTGATTTAAGCTGAGCTTATTATCGCAAATTTTAGCTTAGTGTTGTTGCTAATGTTGTTACAGGTCAAGTTTTTTATTCAATGAGCTTTTCAAGCAAAAATAAGAGTACAATTTATTTTCTACTTTTACTCCAACCATGATGCACCTATTTAAAGGGATTATATATAACGTTAGGGACACTCTACCTTTGCCTTCTACTGTAAATTCACTCTATATTGAATGAACCACTCTAATAAAAGAGTGAATTCTCTCTTAACGAGTTAAAACTTACTCTGAATAGAGACAAAATTCACTCCTACAGGGTCAGAATCCACTCCACTGAAAGATTAAAAAATTATCATATTTTATCATCATCTAAATATTAACCTTAATTTTCACTCCAGAATTAATATAGTTAATTTATAGGGTGGTAATTTATAGAGGTGGCTTTTAGATTTTGGCTAAATAATATTAAAACACTGTGTGCTATCTGAAACTATTGGGAATTATTTTTTTTGTTGAAAGTATTTATATTTTTAACCTTTCGACTTTTCTTTTCTTAAAAGTGCTCAAACTTGTGTCTTGTGTCATGTAGTACAAGGGCGATTTGTAGGCATTCCGCCAGCTAATGGTTAAAAAAATAAAAAACCGTTTTCTTGTATTCCAGAAATCAAAATGACAGATTCCAAATGACGGCCGAATATGGAAAAATTAATCTAATTTTTTTTCAATTGTTACTCGGAGATTTTTGTAGTCGCTAATGACGAATCTCGCATTACTTTTATGATAGTACTAACATGCAGTAATTACTCGAAGTGGATAGATCGATGTATAGTGGCAGAATTGAAACAGCTGACTCTGACAGAGACAATTAGAAAGTCTGAAATGGAAAAGGAGTAAATTTCCATTTAGTGCATTTGTCATTATCTAATGCCCATGTCTTGTACAAAAAAACGCAGCACAAAACTTTTCTTTCCTGATTTTCATCTAGAAGTTGAGGTTTGCTCAAAATTGCGGATTGTAAACATTTACAATTAAATCTAACAGTATACGTGCGTAAAACAACGACATTTTTCCATACAAATTAAAAATGAAAATCCATTGACAGTACTTCATCACCAGTACAACCTTTACGCGATGAGCAACATGAAAAGCGCTGTATACGTATGAATATTATATCTGTCGTGTAACTTTATGCATTACACTGTATTACCAACCTCACCAAACGAAAGCTACATTGTAGTTTTAGTGTAGCTATTGTAGTTTTACAAAACATGTCTACAACAGTATGTAAGTCCTAAAATGCATTAGAAAAATAAATGTAGAAAACTCTGAGACAATAGAAAATAAATATACAAACAAACTAAAAGAAAACTAATATAAATTAATAAAAAAACAAAAAAATGAAGCCCTAGAAACGGTTGCATCTCAAAAACTCGACAAATCACAAAACAGACATTTCAAAAAACAGACCTTCAAAACCCAGACATTTCATCACATAAATAAAATGATCTCTGGTCGCCGTACTTGATGTCTCACTGGAAGGTCATTTTAATGTTTAACCAAGGGATTAATTTTGTAGGTCACTTGAAGGTCAAAACAGTTTGACCCCCGGAATATTTATTAACCACATTTAGAAGTCAATCATTAATTATATTATTAGAATATGTACATTTTAAAATTTCTGGGTTTTGAATGTCTGCATTTTGAAATCTCTGTTTGTTAAAATGTCTGGTTTTATAATGTCGGGTTTTTGAAAGGTCTGTTTTGTAATTTGTCGGGATTTTGAGGTGCACCCCTATAACTCTTTACGTCCTAGTCATTGACTCTGGGTAATGCTAGAAGAGAGTCTTGAATAACAGCAGCATATTTTTATTGCAAAATGTTATTTAAAATACTTCAAATCTATAAATTCAGAATTTATCAACAATTCCAAGTATCCCCGAATATTGCGTTTATAAAGAAATGGCCTTTGTATTGGATCGGCATTTTGAATTCAGAAAAACTCTTGACTGATTCGTAATCAAGCAACCCTAAAAATCCCGGAGTAACCATTTGCACAAAAATTCAATTAAAGGTTAAAAATTCGGCCGCCATATTGAAATTACTTTAGAGTAGTAATTTTTTTCGTAATTTTATTGGTATTGTTCTAACTTTTGATTATTTCATGGTGAAAAATGAAACTGGATCCATTAATTTAAAAATAAAGAGCTTTCTGCCTTCACTGATTCAAATCGATAGAGTTAGGATAAAAGTCAGGGATAAAATTGGTTACGATTATCAAAACTGGCAAACAAAAAAGAATGTTTAATTGCCTTATTCAATAATTTTAATTAGCATATTGGTATCCTAACCAAATTGCAATAACGGTACTTGATACTTGATAAATGATAAATATGTTTGTTTTAGTTCAATTAGTTACTTTGAGTTATAATAAATATTTTATAAATTATCATTGCCATGCCATTTTTATTAATTGCAATATATTCCATTATACTTCTAGTAACTATTTTTATAGCTATTTGCATTCTGAAATATTTTACGATAGCTATTCCTCCGTCCAAACTTCTTTGAGCAACTTGCCAGTTGCGAAACTAAAGTGCGAGGCTTATTGCTAAATGAACGACGTCTCCTTTGCCTATGTCTCTTGTTCACCTTTCGTCTTTTATGTTTTTACACGATGTTGATTCGCTCTTCTTTTCTATCGAATAAGCTTCTCAGCTGATGATTGACGCGACACAGTGGCTGCGTTCTTTTGCAATATGCGGTCAAACATCGTTCCTCGCTTATGGCGATCTTCTCTTAATATATAGCCAGTATGTGACATTTACATACACATTACACGTCACATACTGCATGAACGTTTAGTAGAAGACTTAATTGATTTTTAACTATTTCGTATATTGCGAATATAATGGTACTAAAAGAAAAAACGATTAGTGCCAAGAAAATTAATAAATCTTTCGCGAGACTATTTCATTATTGAAACTAAGAACTGGAGCATTCTGTATCTTTGTTAATAAAAATTGTTTGGTATTTGTATTCACTGAATCAGACTAACTTCAAGACAGAGTATATATCCAATTGTTATACACCCAACAGGCACGAAGAACCCAAATGTTTCTAAAACGTTTTTAGAATGTTCCAGAAACGTTCCTAAAACGTTATATGTCTGCAACTTTTACGGAACGTTTCATAAACGTTTCATCCATGTTGCAGACATAAAACGTTTTAGGAACGTTTCTGGAACATTCTAAAAATTATCTATTTTCCGCGCTTTTTTTGTTTGTAACTAAAGAACTATTGCTTTTCAGTTTTTGAAATATAGGGAAATATTATAATTTACCCAATGTTTCTAAAACGTTTTTAGAATGTTCCACATGGATGAAACGTTTATAAAACGTTCCGTAAAAGTTGCAGACATATAACGTTTTAGGAACGTTTCTGGAACATTCTAAAAACGTTTTAGAAACATTTGGGTTCTTCGTGCCCGTTGGACAGCCCATAACCTGCCAATCTATAGGCTATGGGCGAGTCACGGAATCATATTTGCTAATTAGCCCAGTTAAATTAGCCTGAAAACGTGGAAAGTTTTGGAACAGTGGAAATTTTTCAGGGTAGGTGTATTTTGAGGTCCTTAATAATATAATAAAAGTTCCTTCGATAGAGCTGTATTTGATAACATTCTGACGAAGATGTCATTTTGTTTAGGTTTTGAGAAACGTCTCTTTTCCACGCGTTTTTGTTTGTTTGTAACTAAAAAACTATAGCTAATATCTAATTATACTTCCTTTTATTTCTACTGGAAATTCAGAAAATTGTCACTGGACTTAGTAAACGGCTGTAAACACAATTTTTTGTCAGTTTCACACATGCATGTTCCCACCTTAAAATATTCATAAAATAGAAATGTAAGCATGGTTGTTAAAGGTAATGAAACGTCCTGGAAAATTGTTCTAGTTTTAAGTGGTTGAGATAAATATTTTTCGAAATATGGCCGTTCAAAATTTTACCATTTTTATTTTCAATCGTACAATTTGGAATCGTCGTTCTTTCAGTTATTTTGTTGTCAGTCGGTAATTTATATGTATACTAAAGTCTCTGAAAGTGGGAATTTTTAAACAAATTTATATTACGAAATATTCACATTATCGTTTTTTCATTACGTCATCAGAAATGTAGGAGTTACGTACGATTTTGATATTTTTCTCGTGTACACAAACAAATATATAGCTTATACAATCTAAAAATACACTTCACAAAATTAGTTTATGACGAGTAGTGGCTGACATGGAGTAGTTCTAATCCAAAACGGGGAAGGAATCGCTATTGAAGAGCAATTAAATAAAGAATTAACTTGAGACATGAGAAATACAATTTGATTCGCCTACACTTTGATGGCCGATTAGACTTCTACTTTCTTTTGTTCTACACAATTACATTGCAGAGCCTTGGTAAACAATTTATACCTTTCAAAAAAATTACGTGAATTAGTAATATTTATTCACAAATAATTGTCATTGCGTATTTCATGTGTTCTCAGTCGGTAACTTCGCATGTTTAGGAATTTCTAAAAAATGGAAATTATTCAAAATTTTGTAAATTATAATATTTCCCTATATTTCAAAAACTGAAAAGCAATAGTTCTTTAGTTACAAACTAAGAAAGCGCGGAAAATAGATAATTTTGCACTTTTACAGGCACCCTTATATTTGTATCGTCATTCGTAATTTTCACTAGATAAATTGAAAGATTTGCAAGAGGTGGTAATAAGATATACCGCCGGCACAAAAATATGCTATAAGGGAGAAGCAAACCTCGTGCTTTCCTCCCTTGTATCATAATAATATATTATATTACTACAAAATCCATGTCCCAAACTCAGCTCCCAAACTTAGATGGTGGAAACTCTAAATATTATGTATTTCAGATTATTACAGCTTTTTGACACCCCATTGCCCTTCTTATTGCCTTGCAGCATCTTAAACCTTTGTGTCAATTATCGCTTACATCGCATTTTATATTGAAAACTTATTAAAAAAATATTTTTAAAACATGCACTTGTAATATTTAAACGAAACAAATGAAAAAAATCCTGATTGCAAATAAAATATGAGTGAATTACAATAATCTCATCGGTCATGATAGAGATTTATTTGAAACAAATTATATGAAATAAATAATCTAAGTTATTGATGGAGCATCTTTTTTTTTAAATGTTTAAAAGTCTACAAAATTTTACCAAGTCGGTGTACAATATCTAACGTAAATGCAATCGTACTAAATAGCAGCGCCTGAAGGCCGTGGTTGTAAAGTGTGCACAGTTACTAAGAGGAAAAGCCACGAAATCTTGGGGGCACGTCGAGGCCATTTTCACTCCCAAGATTTTACACATAAAAACAATAAATCAAAATAGTAACATAAGCATATTTTAAAATTTTACATGCCGATTACTAAACAAAATCATTTGATTGTATTGCATTAGAAATAATTATCAAATGATATTACACTTACGCAATATAAAGTATATTCATGAAGATACTTTACGAGCCAATATAGTTATACGACTAAATAGTTTTGTAATTATTTTTAGAAGTTAACTTGTAAATGAAATTAAAGATCATTCATGGCACTTGTTTTTGTTCCGCAGAATCCTGAATATTCGCACAATATTACTGTCATGAATACATTCACTACATATAGCGACTAGCATGCATGACTGCACACGGATTGCACGAATTTCCGATTTTTTAAACAGTGTGAAGGAACCTGCAGTAGGATAATATCTGTGATTTATACATACATTTTTCACTGCGTCACCTTTTTAGGTAGAAAATGTGACATTTTTGCTGTTCTTTTACATAAGTACAATGTGAGATCTGACTTAAAATAATAGATATCACAATTCACAATAGACTTTGTTGACTACATTATTATAATTAATTTCCTGATACTTACCGGTGAAGAAACGACTATACGAATAACGAGAATCCCTGATACCACTCGAATTTAATACAGCAATCTCGTAGCATTTCCATTATCTGAAAAACGAAAATAAAGTATGTTAACATTCTACTTACAAAGTCTTCATTAATTTATGTTATGAGTAAAACTAGATGTTTGTTGAACCTTTCTTATGCTATCGTAGTTACTCTCAATCTATTTTTGTAACTTGAAAAACGAGTGTGTACTTTCCAACAATATAAGGACATTATTAATTTAATTACCAGTTAAAATGGTTGTTAGTAAAACGTACAATTACTAATTATGGGTCTAAAATTATTTTAATAACTTGCTCTTTTATCACAATATATGAAATAAAAAAATTTAAAAAAAAGATATATATGAAAAATTATGAAGTTTCATAAAGAGTGTAGAAACATACTCGTTTATTTTAGAATTTAGAATTGTTTGGACTACACTTTTAATCTAAATTAGGGGTAGAGTATTTACTCCAAAGGACTTAACTATTAGTGATCAGAGTATTAATAAATCTCGGTTCAACCCTTTCAATATTTCTTCTTTTGAAGAAATTTGATTCCATGCAACTGATTGCTTGTATGATGCACATTTAGGAATTTCATTAATTATGTTGTACTATAAGTATTTTCTGTTTCTCTTAAAATGGAATGAGAGCCCAAACTAGAAAAAGAAAATATAGCTGGAAAATATTTTCTTACAAAATTTACTAAACTCTTTCGAAGTTAAGAATATCAATAAACTATATCATGCAATTTTCAAACAACATTAGAATTTATCTTGCAAAATAACCAAAATATAACTCAAGCATTATTTAACTATTTTATTAATATTTAGAAATGCAAATAGCAAATGGTTACGAAAATTATGAACTTGGCGATATTGCCTGAAAATAATTTTTTCTATGACATACGATATTTCTACATCTGTCGAAGAGAATATTTGTAAACAAAATTATTTTTGCTCTTTGATTTATCGTGCATTAGATTTTGGTAATTTATGGTGAATCAAATATAAATACCTGAGTTGATATTTTCAACCAAAATCGGTAAAAATGTTAAAAATTGTTGCCATTTTGATTTTGTTAATGTTGCAGAAAGAAAAAGAAAAAAGGGAAAAAAAATGAAAGACAACTAAAACATTGTGATAATATAAGTATAATACGTAAAATACAGATGTTATCGATTTTGAAACGTTCGTATTTGCAAGAAAAAAGGGTTGAAAGTAAACTACAGTCTTAATTTCTAATATAGAAGTATTAATAACACGTTTTTAGCCGTATATTGCATAAAGAAACTATTTTCCTAACCAGAAAGGGTCATTTTCTAGGAAGAATTTGAAAATCGCGATTTTTTACGACAATTTGACAGAAAAGCAGTACAAAATTACATTCTTCGCTTTTTTAAGGGTTGCGTTATTTAGAGCACACTCAAAATCAACTAGAATGATGAGTATCTTAAAAAATGAATAGCGCTTTCATTACAATTTTCGAGCCCAAAATTGCTGTTTAATTTTGTGTTATTCAGGCGTTTATGGAATAAATGGATGTAGAATTTAGCACATTCTGTAATTCATCAACTCTAAATTAGCTGATGAAAAAATATCCAATAGTAATTTCAAACTATTGGTATTTCGTGCAGATAAAGATACTCGACATCGAAAAAGAAACATATATTTTTAACAATTCAAAAATAAATTTATCATAACGAAAAATTCAACTTTATTTATAAATTAGCTCAAAATAGCCTTGTTGTTAACTATTATGTAGTTTGCAAATATTGGAAATGTGAAAAGCAGGACTTTCACAGGAAGATGGTATGTTACTTCATATCACGGCACCATTTCTGGTTGCAAAGCTATAGGCGCATGTACTTCAGGTACGGACTCAAGTATGTTCATCTGTAAATTACTGAATTCTGCATTTCAATATTCTTCAGTGGTATTTTATTTATACTTCATACGGAAAATTTAAACAATTGATTTTATTTTCATTGAAGCAATTACATTCAATGAAAAGGAAACTATTATTATAATAAAAACAGTAAAATAACTAACTTACATATAATAAACCGGTTGCTAGTTTGTCATTATCATATATCAGATATCAATTTAATAAAAATTGCTTCTGTAAGCTAATAAAACCATGGGAAGATATATGAATGATTGCATTTCAAATGTCATTTTTGTGTCCTGACTAAAAAAAAATTGAATGATTTTTTATGCACCAAAATTATGTTAGTCAATTAATTTTCATAATCCCTTGGTTTGCCTAAATTCAAACTATCATTCGCGGAATGCTCAGAAAAAAATGTTGACAAAAGAATTACCTACAGAATGTCAATGGTGTCCCTTGTCCCTGCTGTAGTATTCAGAGTTCTTCCTATCAATAATAACCGTTGTTTCTTAGATCTTAATATAGAGAAAATTAATTTGTAAAGTTTGAAAATCTATATTTTGTAAAAAATTATTGAGCTATTAGAATTCTTTTTACCTGAGGCTGAAAACAAAAAAATTCGCGTATCTCTAAGTTTAACATTTTTCAGAGTATATGCAAAATGTTCAATGTTGCGCTGCATATTTAAATGACCGAGGAAAAATAACTGCTTCATCAACCGGTATTGGTAGCGACATATGTATAGAATTTAAAAAAAAAAATCGTATCTATAAAAACTTCAGTGCTGGTGGTGAGACTACACAATTTCAAAGGTACCCTCGACAAAAAATGATACACAACATTGATATTTTTTTATAATACTTCATTATCGTCTCAATTATTATACAAACTTAAAAAATATAAGAATCCTAGGTGATAATTATAACCCCTTTTTCTTAAAATGTTCAGATAAGGTAGCGAATGCCGGTTCCCCAAAATTTCCCTGTCCGACAAAATATGCTTTTCTGTTTGCTTTTTGCATTTGATGTGCAAACAATCATTTTCGAATTCATTTTGCTGTTGAAAACAATGGCGCTCTTGAAATTTTTTTACCAGGCGACAATTAGGCTGATTATGTCGAAATTTGAATTTTCGGCAATATTTCGAATTTTCTTGCAACAAACGAAAATTTGTTTCTCAAAAGTACAATATCATCTTCGACAAATTTTATACTGTTGAAAACAACGGTACTCTCAAAATTTCTCGATCATGTTACAGTTTCACAAAAAGGGAGATTAAAAATATATGAAAACTGGATTTTGGGACTTTCGTTATTAGGGACCTTTTTTTTAAAGAAAGAAACTGTTTATTAACATGCAATATTTTTCATAGTATTTTTTCGTGCTGAAAACGATGGTGCCCTCTAAATTCTTTATTTTACGTCGTTTTACAGGTTACTCTCTAAATTTTTGTTATTTGGCAATATTTTGAATTTTTTACAACAAAAGTAAATGTTTTTGTAACATAGGCAGTATCGTTTCCAAAGTATTTTCTCATGCTGAAGATAATGTTAGCCTCAGCTTGATCACATCGCATTTTCACGAAAAGTGAGGTTTAATTTGTCAAAATCTGCGTTTTCAGTTATATGCAGAATCCTTTTGCAATATAAGAAAATTATTCTTTATTGAATGTTATGTTTATTCCATTATACAATTTACAAAGATGAAAATAAAGAAAGTAAAAAACTTGAATGATTAGATTTTTTTATTGTTTTGGAACATTTCAGCTATGGCATATATTAAATTAAGATTTAAAATTAGTGGAAGTATTTATTCGCCTTGTGTAGAAAGAAAACTGTACTAACGAAATACTTGATGTTTTATTATATATTGTTATGAAAAAAAAAATCAGAAGAGGACCGAAGTTAGTAGAGACTTCCGTGCTTGGCGTCGTTTAACGGAGACGGCGCGAGGATGTGGTTCCCGCCTGCGGCCTCTTCAAATCAGAACGTTACATATTACCATCAGGGCCCGGTTCTAGTGACCGGAGTTCTTGTACCCTTGTACCAATGAAGAGGTAAGGTAGAATTACCTCCTTCCGGTATGGCGGAAACCTACCATACCGACAGTGGCGGATAATGCAGACCACTGTGTCGATCGTTTCGTCCCGGTCCCCACTACTGGACTCATCAGTAAGGCGACGTAGTGGGGCCCTGCCTTATACGATCCGGAGGAAGAGTGGAAATTGCGGGCTTATATACGAAAGTTGTGCTACTGCAGTCACTTGCGAGAAAGGAGTTCGACGGCAGTCGCCACAATACTCCCCCTCCAGTGACGTTGCAGGACGTAGGACTAGGACTTTTTTTTTGTAAACTTGATTGTGTATTATTATTTTTTTTCTATTGAAAAATTGTGTTGTAGAAACAAACGCATATAAGAAAAGTGCGATGATTGTAGAATCCGTAATGCAATGTTTAATACTTATTGACATTCATAAAGTCGTCGGAATCAGTTAATTGAAAATTAATTTCGCCTAATAACGCATACCGCACAGGAATCTGTGTTAACCTTTGAGACATTAACATTTCATTTTACTTTAAAGTGTTGTTGCTTAAATATTTATTTTTTTGCACCAGTTACGTTGAATGACGTCGAAAATATTTAATGAAAATTTAAATCCTCTTAATTAAATACATTTTCTACACCTGAAAGTTCAAACGCGTTTTATTATTCACTGTTACGATTAAATACGCATATCGTGTGATTATATACATAATTGAATATGCGATATTTCAAAACAACCTAATGCTAGAAACCATTTAGACATGAAATGCTTAAATACATGTTTCAATCCAAGACGTAAAATAATACTTTGTTTTATAATTACTCTACACATGTGCCATTACTGATTTAATAAATCAAGTTTAATTTCTGAGACGTATAAGGATTATAAGAAGACCCTTAAATACAATATACAAAGATTAGAAGAATTCGTCCATATATTTTGCAAAATGACTTTACGTAATTTTAATTATATTAATGTTAAATAGTTAAATATGCAATAGATATTCTTCGTATGTATCGGTCTATTTCTAAATATTGATTTGAATAAAAATAAATAAATAAATAAATACGTAAATATATAGACGTCACTGGGATGTCAGTGCACGTCAAGCGCATTACTTAATTGTTTTCTTATATGAAAAATGTTTTATATGATAACTATTGGGTTTTAATGTAAAAAGGAAAAAGTAGAAAATATCCCTTTAGCGCTAAAACTTGAACTATTGCCAAATTTGCCATTTTCGTGCTCTTCAACAGGGCTAATGACATCCTTGCCCTGGATGCAATATTTAATCTTAATTTTTGAAAATAAAATAACGAACTTAAGGCTGCGTTGAACCTTTAAGAACAATTTAATCACGTTCTTAACTTTATATCGTTAAATACTGAACGTGAGAAGGACCATTATGAGATAAATAATTATGTTTGCCTCCATAACAAAAATAAAAACGAAGATGCACACGGAAAAATATTTGTTGTAAACATCATTATTGTTTACAGGACTTGTTTATAGTATATACGCATTCTAAAAATACAACCAACCGAAATAGATAAGGAACCATTCGTTATTTATACGAGAAAAGTTTCGTATACTGACAAAAAATCTATCTGATAAATCCAATTTCGGTTGTACTCTGGAAGTAGTATTGAGTTCCGACATTTTTGCCCTAGTATTTTCCATCTATGAGTATATTATTCTGATTTGAATCGTTCAATACTCACTTAAGGCCTATGATTAATTTGAGAAATTTTTTAATTTTCCGGTGTTTGGCTGACATATTGAAACTGCTTTGTTCAAATAATTTCTCGAAGTGCATAACTGCCAAGTTTAGTTATTAATTGCACGATATAAAGAGATGAATCGGTACGATATTTCACGATGAAAATACTAAGTTACAGAAGAAAGCAACGTTAAAAGTGCATATTTTCACTTACATGTCAGCAATCATCAGCATATTAATTTTCCTTTAATTTTAAACGTCACAAATTAACGGAGTAGCATAAAAAATAACCGAATATGGATTTTAAAAAATGTATTTATCATTTTCATCAACTGCGGCAACGTTGGATCAATGATTTGGAAAAATTGAAATTTTTCCGTAAAAGGGTTAAAATTATTGTTAAACAGCCACTATGAAAATCAAGTAAAACTACATTATAAAGTACAGCATGAATGTCTAAAGAAGGTGCCACAGGTTTTTATTTTCGAACAAAATCAGGACCAAGTTCGAGATATTAAAATGAAAATTTGTAAAAATGTCTATCATTATCACTGTTCTGGCAATTTACATATTTACCAAAAACACAAATTATTCTGAATTTTGACGAATTTCTAAAGTTTAATGTATTCCTTTCAATGCTTCTTTTCAAATAAATATTTGCTTGACTCCAAATATTGTCTGTGTGAAACTCAAGCGAATGAAAACAGGATACTAACTAGGTATTTCGCCAAAGAAATAATGAAAAAAGTACATATAAATTTGGAATGAACATAATATAGATAATGCAACGAGTTTAATGAACCAGAAATAAGAAACGTAACCGTTAACAATGAAAGTTATGGACGAATAGTCAAGTTACAATAGGCACGCATTCCTAACAATGAATTTTGCGGTCGATCTATGTTTAGCGTAGTCGATTAATTCCCTGTTCTAGTGTATGAAATCATGTAGGAACTTAATGGCAATGTGCGAATTAAATCCGCAAAAACTACTAAATACCTGACATCCTGCCTACATTTGCAACCACAGCCTTCGAAGCCGTTTCATCTTGCGAAAGTGTGGCAACTCGTTCGAATTCAGATCAACGGTCAGTGTCTCTCGGCGGCCAAACACATACCGATCTAACTATAAAATTAGGCAAAATTATTAGCTGCAATACGAAGAATATGCCTTAGTCGAATGCTATTTGACATCGAGTCACTATTTAAATTCGTAAACGTTGGTCATAAATTCAATAAATTCGAATTCTTGGGAAGAAATAGTTTTCTTAATCTTGGGCATTTTGTTTGCAATTAAAGACGAAGTATTCTGAGTTAAAAGATGCATCTTGTTTACTATATTAATCCATTAACGTCCGGAAGGACACTTTTTGTACTTCAAATTCAATCAAGTATTGAATAATTCGTATGAAAATCGAAGTTAAACAAGATTGAAAGGTATGTATCTTACAATTTTCAGGGTTGCTCTTTCAAATGACGTTATCAAAATTGAGTTCTCACAATTACAAAATTAAATACAGGGATTTAAATGTCAAAAAACGCAAAAAATCGGGTATACTTTTTAATAAAACATTTTTCTCTCATCGAAAAAGCATTTTCCGTCACAAAATTCCTTCACTAAAGGTGAAGAAAATATTTAGAGTATTAAGAGGTATTTTTTAATTATTAAAAGAATAAAATCGTGATCACAAAATGGCGACGGAAGTGAGAAATTTCTTTTGATAAGTTAACAAACTGTTTTCATGAAAACTCTAAAGTTTAGAAAAAATTTCCCTAGAACAAAAATATCTTAGAAATTAGTCATAGATTTTCGGTCTTTTTAAATGACCTGGTTCAACATTTTTCGAATATTCGAAAAATAAAAAATTATAGGGGAAAGTGGGGAGTCTTGAAACACGGGGAATCGCGAAACACGGCCACAGATGTCGCTAGTTATGATTTTCATAGGGTTTGCGTACTGGTAAACGTTTGTCTGCTTAATACATTGATTTTCTTGCAGCGTTTATACCAATAGCACACTGTTATTGTATCTTTCCAGACCGCGTGTTGAACATTTTGTGCAAAAAGTTTTTTTGAGCATTCGTGTTTGTGTCAGTTTGGAAACATTTTAAAGCGAATAGTAAAGGTAAGTGCACATAAACTATTCAACAATTATTAGGCTTTCGACGTCCAAGTGTAGTTTATTCGAAAAAATTAAATGTGTTACTGACACGGTGGCAATTTTAAAAAAGTCGTGAATGGGGTGAAATGAAACACATCAAGTGGGGAGTTGTGAAACATGGCGAATATGCCACATGTGAACCTGAAATTGTATTTTACATGCGTATTACGCATTACTTGTTAAAAATTGGAATGTTTAAGGAGGATACTGCTCGCAGAACCGTTTTTCATATATTTACATTTCATATACAGTGGAGTCTCGATAACTCAAATTCTTGTTATTTTTTGTTGCGCATGGTTTGTACCATTTTCAATGGCTTGTTAGAAAACATGCAATGCCGAAAATTTGTCATTTGTTTTTTGTGATAATAAAGAATTTTCACCTAAAAATGCAATTTTCTGTGATTTTTAGCCGTGTTTCACAACTCCCCATGATTTTTGAAAATTACGAAAAGCTACTTTTTGGGCAAACAGCTATAAATTACTGATAACTTTGGATTTTATGCAAATGAACCTACCAGAAGCTGTATTTTAAGTTGCTCTAGAGATTGCAAAAAAAAATGCGAAAAAAAAATTTTTTTTTGCGTACTTTCGACCACCTGAAAAAGTGTGTTTCAAAACTCCCCACTCTCCCCTATCAATAGATTCTGAAAAAATTTGAGAAAATCCTTTGACAATTCTCAGAAATTTTTTTTAGAGTTTGCAGTTTTCATAAAACAAATTTGTCAAGTTTTAACAACAAAATTCTTACTGTGGTTACCATTTTATGATCATGATATTAGTTGTTTAATATTTAAAAAATATATTTTAATGCTATCTTTAGCGAAGGAATTTTGTGCCGGCAAATACTCCTTGTTTGTATATACAAATGTTTCTTAAAAATGTACTTATGCCCAATTTTTTTGCGATATTTTACATTTAAATCGCTATATTTAATTTTGTAAATAAGATAGCTCAATTTAGACAACGCCATTGAAAAGAACGCCCTCGAAAATAGCAAGACACATAATTTTCAATTTTTTGGAAATTCGTTTTTCATACGAAATACTTGATTGAAATTGAAGTACAAAAAGTGTCCTTCCCGGCGTTAATGGGTTAATAAGTAAAAATTTACTTTTTCATAAACTTCTGAAAATGAAAAGTAATATGTTTATTATCACGAAAATAGTAGTTTCGTTAAAAAGATTATTTTTTTCGACATAAAGAGGTTGTAATTTTTATGAAAACTAATTTATATCGAATGGATACTGCTTTTTCTGTTTTCGTTAAACCTTACATTCTAAACTTTGTTATAACTACATGACGGAAATGACTACACAACCTGCAAAATGAAGGTTATAAAAAGATTAATAAAAACTAGATGTCGTTTCCTGTGCAATTGGGTGAACTCTATTTAAGTTAAGGATTCAATAGTGTAAAGTAATGGGTACTTGTAACATGATACAATCAAAATGTTCTGGTTTAAGTATGCAAAAAAATGCATAAATTGCATGTTTATATATATACTTTTGTGCATGTCTAGATATTTATTTTTGCATGACCATATAATTTTTGCATGTTTATATATATATTTTATTTTCATATATTTGTACACTAATGGCCTTTTTCTTTCTATAGATTTATTATAATTGCATGCTAACCAGTTTATTCCAAATAACTGTCAAATCGAAATTGTATTAATCTTATAATTGAGGCCTTACATCGAATAACTCGCCCGACGCTCGAACAGCGGAAAATTGAAGTCCCCTGACCGATCGGAGATGAAAATTAAAAAGTGCGAAAACAGAAACTTTTAAAAATTTTTAATGTAGATAATGATGTAGATTTAAATTTTCGCTGTCATTCTGTCGAAATTGATTTCAGATACTTTTATCATTTTACAAGCCGCCAACACTGGATGTCGCCAATTTCAAATTTAATTTTTTCATACATAGGTTTTGAAGTTTAGAGTCCTTTAGATACAATTGAGACGCCGGATCGAACAATCGGACTTGTGGCATTTTAGTTAGCCTTTGGATTTATTTGACTGTAACTCGGACATTTCTCAAAATTTTGAACTGAAGTTTTAACTAAATCCTTCTCTTACCATTCTGAGGATAATAATACAATCGAGAAAATATTTTCAAATTCTCTGACATTACTACCCCGGTAAACAGTGGGTTATAAATGGGTATTTTCAATTGCTACTGGAGCAATAATTTCATTACTAATGCATACGTTTCTTATGTTTTCAGGATCGCCGATGACGAATCTGATATTTCAGAAATCAGCAATATCAGCAGTAACATGAAATACACTTCTTTCGAATGAAAAATATTCATTAACGAATGTTTTAGAGTGATGAAAAACACTAAACCTAACTTACAATTAGTATAAATGATAGTTACGTTCTTTTTAATAGTCATTAAAGCCTTCTTGTAGTAGTACATTTGTCTACATTCTAAAAATTTAAATTTTATAAAATACACGGAATAATATTTTAGTAATTTTAGAGATTTTAAAAATATTTTCTCGTTTTTATTATTATCCCCAGAATGCTATGAGAAGGATTTAGTTAAAATTTCAGTTCAAAATTTTGAGAAATATCCGAGTTACAGACAAATAAATCCAGAGGCCAAATAAAATTACACAGGTCCGATGGTTCGATCCTCAATTAGGACCCAATATAATGCATAATTGAGTAGATATTGATATTTTCAAAACACCAAGAAAAACATCAACTAACACTCATACAGAAAAAGTAGTTGCAAATAATGTATTAAACAGATTCAACTATCATTGAGTTAGTCATAGGTAAGTAGTACTTGTTTTACTTAGGTAAAACGGACTCGTGCAATTAATTGGACTATACTTATTAAATTAGTATTGATAGATTATATATTTATAAAAATATCTGTCTATTTGACAAACTCCTTTTTTTGTAATTATTTATCACCAAACCATCAAACAATTCAATCAGATTGGTACACGTGGATGTTCCTTCATTTATATGCATGAAGGCTAGGTTGTCATCAACCAAGAAAGATATTGATATTAAGCCCGACCCTGCAATGGTAAAGTGCATTTTACGAACGTTGCATAAACGTAAGCAATGTGATGTGACGAAAGCAGAATGTTTCATGAGTTATTATTTGCTGATTAAACTGATTATCGTAATATCTTTAATCACCATTTATTACTCGTTACTGTTGATTGAAAGTAACCAGGAAGAAGTAATCGATAAGAAGAAAGTCATTTACTTATTTTTTGTTTATAAAATCTTGAATATACAATAAAATGATCGGAAAAGTTACACGTTATTTTAATAATGTGCTTAAGAAATCTTTAACAAAAAGTATCAGTAAACAAATTGTGTCTATGCAATAATCACTTACTGTAATAAAATTTGAAATAAGTGACGCGATCAGTGTTAAAGTCATACAATACGCTACTAATTATAAGAATCGATAGACTTTAGTTAATTTTATAAATGCTTTCATTAATTAAGAATTTTAATAAACGTATGAAACATCTGTGTAACTTAGTTTATTGTGAAGTGTACATATATATTTTAAACCTTTTTTTTTGTGTGAAATTCGAGAATCATAAGTTACAGTTAAACGATTGTGTAGTCAAAGAGTGATTTATGGACCAACCTGACTTTATGAGTTTCACACTCAATGATCCCGGAAGGGTACAGGAACGAATGTGAACGTTTCCAAGAAAAGATGCACGTATGTATAGTAAAAAGTTATTTCGAAATAACGAACTTTGTTTTATGCAACATCGTCATCCTTCCCTATACTTTTTGAAGTACAGAAGTCCTCATTATCGGTATTCATTACGTTTGACAGTTGCAGTTGTATTCTTGTGACGGCTATAGTGAAAACGTGGATGTTATATTTGAATCAGCGAACATTTCAATATTCTTGTAGGAAGAATAAGTTATTTCAATTGAACAAATATTAAAAAATTATGCAAACTGAAACGTTTTGTGTATGTTAACAAATGAAACATGATATTTAATTTTCCTTCAGGAACGAATTAGATTTTATTATTGTTGTAATTATATGTACAATTTCAAGTAATATTAGCCATAAACTATATATTTTGAAGCAAACATTTCATTAATTAACCCATTAACGACGGGAAGGACATATTTCCTACTTCAATTTCATTCAAGTATTTCATATGAAAATTAAAGATCAAAAAAATTGAAATGTATGTGTCCTGTTATTTTCGAGATCGTTCATTTCAATGGAATTATCAAAATTGAGCTATCTTAATTACAAAATGAAATATAAAGATTTAAATGTCAAAAAAACACAAAAAATTGGGTATACTTTTTCATAAAACATTTTTTTCTCATAGAAAGAGTATTTGCCGGCACAAAATTCTTTAGCTAAAGGTGAAGGAAATAGTTGTAGTATTAAGATATATTTTTTAAGTATTAAAAAACTAACATCATGATCACAAAATGGCGATCGCAGTGAGAATTTTCTTTTTAAAACTTAACAAATTTTTTTCTTGAAAATTGTAAACTCTACAAAAAATGTGAGAGCAAACATTTCTTAGAGTGTATAAAAGAATATTCTCCATTTTTTTCAGAATGTGTTGATACAATTTGTTATTTTTCGAAAATTAAGAAAATCCAAATTTTGAAAAAAGTCATTCAAAAATTGAGAGTATTCGTTGTCTAATTCTACAATATCCGGGCATCAAAGCCAGTATTGGCGCGGCGTTGATCGTCGGCGATGGTACAGAGCCTATTGCAGCTAAATTTTACAGGCATTATTGTCTTTGCAACGTCGCAGCAGCAGCACGATAAAAAAACAAAAACAAACGTTGAAACGAATTTATTGTTATTGGAAGAAACCTGGAAGATGTATATACATCAATGGGTATATGCATATATCCCTCCTTATTGACGAGTCTTTTGACGTTGTAAGCCCCTGGGCGGGGCCAAATTTGGAACTCCAACGAGTTGGATTAGTAAGTTCGTAAAACGTCGTACTAGTTCAATCGTATTCCTGTAAATAAAAATATTAATTTCTAATTCGTCGTTTATCACGACGAGTTAGTTCACACTTCAAGGAACGCGGGCGCTACTTCATATGCGGTTCGGCGACGCGCTCCTGGCGGCTACGGCCGGAACTTAACTGCTGGATTTCCCTGGGGATTCGAACGTCACCGCTGGCTATGGGCCGAGTCTCCACAGATCGGAGGGCTCGTACACGGAGAGAACTGCGCAAGTATGTAACTGTAGGGAATCCTTCGCCACTGTACTAAGATTTCGGGGCTGCTTCTGCACCTTGTGCCGCGAGATATCAATCTAAGAAAGTCAGAGTCTCAGACTGTGAAAATGCTCACGGATGAGACAGCAAAACTACGATGCTTTCTTCGAGGCTTGCTCCCGCCTAAGTTATACTTTTTAGACTAGAGTTCTCCCGGACTTTTTTGTAGGAAATTTCCTCCTCTACCAAAAAGGTTTAGTAAATTTTTGCTCTATCTTGCATCGTTTTCGATACGGTCGATATTCGACTGGCAATATTCTGTTTGAAATAAATTTGCTAGGCTTGGACCGATGTTCGGTCCCGAATGTTTCCATCGCTGGGCCGAGATTTGGCACTATCACTTTGCCAGACATGGTCCGATACTCTGGCCCAATATTGGCCCGACCCTGGGACGACGATCGGGAAAAATGCCTATGAGATCAATTTGCCAGGCCTGGCCCGATGCATTGGCCAGTTTTCAGCCGAAGTTTGGCAATTTGTTATAGCCAGTATCGGCTACCAATACTGGCCCTATACTGGCACAGTGAAGTTGCCGACGTTGGGCCAGCATTGGTAGCCGAAAGTCGGCTGTCAATGCTGGGCCGAGATTTGGCACTATTAATTCGACGGGGTTGGTCCGATGCTCGGGTCGGTTTTGGACCAACTGTGGGCCAACGATCGGCAGTACCTTGTATGAAATAAATTTACTATAATTGGCCCGATGTTCGGTCCTGAATGTTTCCATCACTGGGCCGAGATTCGGCACTATCACTTTGCCAGACTTGGTCCGATACTCGGGCCCAATATTGGGCCGACGCTGGGACGACGATCGGGAGAAATACCTATGAGATCAATTTGCCAGGCCTGGCCCGATGCGATGGCCAGTTTTCAGCCGAAGTTTGGTAATTTGTTATAGCCAGTATCGGCTACCAATGCTGGCCCGATTCTGGCACAGTGAAGTTGTCGACGTTGGGCCAGCATCGGCAGCCGAAAGTCGGCTGCCAACTATGGGCCAATACTGGGCCGTATGGTCAGCATCGGCATTTCGCACATGGGATTCTAAGATATTTTTATTCGCAGAACATTTTGTCTAAAGTTAATAGTTTTCATGAAAAAAATTTATTAACTTAATTACCTATAAAAAAAAAAGAAATTACTCACTGCCGTCGTCATTTTGTGATCACATTTTGTTAATATTTTAAAAATATATCTTAATACTATTTTCTTCACCTTTAGCGAAGGAATTTTGTGACCGAAAATAGTTTTTTTAACATTTAAATCGTTATATTTAATTTTCTAATTAGGACAACTCAATTTTGATAACGCCATTGAAAAGAGCAACTTGGAAAACAGTACTATACATACCTTTCAATTTTGTTGAACTTCGATTTTCATACGAAATACTTAATTGAAATTGAAGTACAAAAAGTGTCCTTCCCGGCGTTAACGGGTTCAGTTTCTGAATACAATAAAATATAAAACAAAGTGAATGAAAAAATTTTGAAAATGTCTAAGAAATATTTCAAAATTCAATCATATTTTTAATTTGTTGCCAACTGTAGTTTATTTATTAGGAAGACAATAATTGGAACTAGCCATTTTATAGATATGTTTGAATGTTATTATACATCTAAAGTTGAAATTAGGTGCAAGAAAATTTATTCGAAAAAAAGAGAATTATATAACTAAATATTTCTGAAAACGACATTAAAAATTTATTTTAATTTATCTTAATACGTATATATTCTTTTTTGAAATAACAAATAAAATCGAATAATGAATTTACAAAATCATTGAGTGACATCTGAAAAAGAACTGAAAAAATCCAAAAACATCTTAGAGCCACGAGTTGCAGTAACAAATATTGGTCGTTACTCTTTTCTCACTGACCAACAATTTAGTAGAAAGAAAAAGATAATTCTCGATCTCGATAATAATCTTCATATTAGTCCTATTCTTTGTCTTTTTAGGAAATCGTCTACTATTCATGTTTTTTTATTGACACTTTGTATGAATATTAGTTAATATTATAAATAGATTTATATTATTTAATTATTTCCTTGTTTTATTATCATTCCCTAGTATGTGAATTTTCTTTTATTTTACTATCTATAGTTTGATGTTTTATACTACATTCTTTATATGTTTTAGAATGGATTAAATATTTTTTATCATTTAATTTAGTGCGTAATACTCAATTTTTTGCTATTAGATAAATAGTTTTGCAATATATTCGCTTGTTTTCTTCATTACATTTTTAATTGTAGTTGACTCAAAAATGAGATGTATACTAACATGATTTTTGTACACTGTTTGAAATATCGCTTGAAAACTTTCAGCAAATGCTGCGTAATTAACAACTTACTATACAATTAAAACAATATGTTTGGAAATTAAAGAAAATATTATAAAACGATTATATAGACCTTATACAATTACAAAATTTGTCATTTTGCAACATTTTAGAAATTTTGCAGCATTTTTTGGAGGTTATTTCGTACAGTAGAGATATTTATTATATTTTTACACATAAAATATAAATTCTTTGTTCAAAGGATTGTTGTGAATATAATAAGTAGTAATATGATCAAATAAATGTACTTTGTCCATCAAAGATTTAGTTAGTAATATAATTATTTTTCATTTTATCAGAATTTCATTGACGGGTCAAAATTGCAATATTTGCAAACAGACCTAGTTTTAACAATTAATTTTCACCTTCATTTAAATCCTCTTTAAGATCTTGTTAATTAATATATAATTATTATTGATTTCTTTCCTTTAGTTAATTCCTTATTCCATTTAGGGTAAACTTCTAGATTATACAGATCAACACTTTTAAGTATGGTCTTATGTGTTGCAAGAATAGCAAACGTCGTTTACTCACCGAATTGCAGACATTGGGCAAGGAGTTGACTCTGGTTTTGATAGAGTTTAAATTTATCCAGGAATTATATTTTGTAACATGACTCTGGAAACCATCTGAGGATTTATTTTTAGCAGTATACATGCATATCATTAACACGTCATAAATGCTATTGGTTTAAAGTACACGTCTCGGCGAAAATCACAACTAAAATATTTACTGATTTTTATTATTCTTGGTATTTTAAAATAATTTAAAAGAACAGATTATTTGAAGTATTTCCTGCGATTTCTTTTTCTCAAATAGAGTGTACTAAACTAAAATACAAATATTAACAACACAGACAAATCTAAAAATAATTACTTTTCTATAAACTTCCTACAACAAAGTTAATATGAAATTACTTCCGTAGGTATCAAAGAATTCTCTAGAATACCTCATAAAATGCAATAAATATAAAAACGTTTATTCGTTGAACGTTTCTTTTTATTCCGAGTTCACTCTGTACAAGATTTCAAATTTTTTCCTTTTTGGTGTAAACTTTCCATTTGTGATCCTGTTTAGGGTGGTATATTTAAGTTTTACGAGACGGGATTCTGCCATTTACCAGCGAAAGTGACGTCAAACATATTCGCTAGGTCCTGGAAGATAGGATCAAAAACAGGCTTTTGCATCATTTTTTTCCATCGCCGAATGCAGCAGAAAAAGTTCATTTTTGTCAGCATTTTTACAAGAAGCCATAAAAACGTCACTAAAATTCTACACTTTACGAGTGGATCGGATGCTTTTTGCTTCGAAATTTCCAGGGCCTATTACACCCGGAGTGAATGACATTATGAATACGATTAGGAGAATTAGTTCAATGAACTTGTTAGCTTCGTTCAGGCAATGATTGCACTCTAATTCGGGCACTGTATATAGATACAAATATATAGTTTCACCAGGTGCATCAAAAAGTAGTTGACGAGAAAGTAAACCAAGACAAAAACATATAAACACTCATAAAAACCGCTGGTATGCATTGCAAGAAATTTAAATTAGTCACGTGAAATAACAAAATCTGTACTTTCTTAGTAAGGTGATTGACCCAACGTATTGTGAATAGCTAACACGTGTTTACAAAAGAAAATAAATCAAGAGAGTTTTGTAATATATAATGGATCTTATAATATTCGAGTCATTGAACCAATACTTCCACAAGAAGTGGGTATTTAAATTACGAGCATTTTATCGATATGATGATCAAACTAAATAAAATTGTTTTCTTATAAGTGCTCCTTGTCACCATGATTTTTTTAATTTCATATAACTCTATCAAATTTAGTCCGATTTGATTATTTTAAAGTATACCTTGTTTTTTACTTTCTTTTTGTTAAACATAATTGCTTTATGTCCTTATAGATACTGAATACTAATCCTTTTAATAGATATTATTATTTTTGCAGATTCCTAAACGTTTCATACGGTTTAGTATTCTTTACATGACGATTTACATTAGAATAACAAATATAATTATTTTAAATAAAAAAACCGAAACTCATAATGATAATTCCCAAATATAACACACCACAAAAATAAGTCCATTCTCAAGATCGTTTTGGAGACGTGGAGAGTTTAAAAACATTTAAAAAGTAAATTATAAATGCCTTACAGCATAAAGGCTCTAATATACAAGAAATTAACATGAAGCTTGACAGCAATTTTGAGGATTAAAACGGAATGAAAAACATTTTGTAGTATATTTCTTTGGTCTCAAACCCCGCTCATTCAAATTGGGTATCAGAAAATACTGCAAATTCAAAACTAAAAAAATCACGCGTGGTTAATGAATAAAAAAACACGAATTTTCGAGATTCTTTTTCACTATTCGTTTTTTCATAATTTTCCGCATAAGAATATTTTAGATGGTTATAAACATTGCGTCAAGAATGTGTGGACTAATGACGAAGCTTATATCCAGCAGAATCGACATGACGGTCCCCAAAATACAATTTCATAAAATTCCCTGGTAGAAATTCATACATTTTTTTCTTACACTATCCATTTCCGCCATACCTTTAACAAAGTAAATATGTAAATGATCTAATATTTACTCAAGAAATGGTTAAATTTCGACTAGGGATATCATAAGTATTTACCATTTTCAAAAAGGTATTCTGAAAACGAAGAAATTTTAATTTTCCTGAATTAATTAGAATAATTGTACCCAATTTTCCTCGCCAGTATGGGACTTTTTCCGTGAAAACGCAGGTATTATCGGCATTTTGCGAGTATATGCCAGACACTATGGAACATTCTTTAAGGAAAATTTTCTCAATGTAAAACAATTTAAAGCGAGCAAACAAATATTTTGTTAAAATTTAAAACTGTTTAGACTATCTATTTTTATATTATATTTTTTATAAAGTTTAAAGAAACCAGACAAATAAAACGTTTCTATTTTCCCATAAATTTCCTAAAGCATGTGAATGAACTTTTCACGACAAAATGCAGAAAATATAATATAAGTAGGATGTGGCATTTTCATGTAGCGTCTGCATTCAACAAAGATATTGTACACTATTGTGCACCCGGTTTTATGATTTATTTTTTATGCTTAGAAAACGTTAATTTGAAGCATATAAATGAAGGTAATCGGCGTATAATTATAAAGCAAATACTATAAAGATTATAAGTCCTTTCTAATGGTGGAAGAAAGAGGTACCCTAAAATATATTTTGTTATAAATAGGAAGACCACTTTTTTAATGATGTCAAATTAAACAAATTTTTAAACTATAAATAACAATTGCACAATGACAATATTAACTAGTCTAATGAGCCATAATTATTTTCGAATACGTGTATTTTAGTTCCCTGGTAGAAAACGGTCCAGTGTTTTCTTACACTGCCCTTTGACATGAGAAATAACAAAACTGGACAGAAACTAGTAAAAAACTGGACTCATTTTCTACTAGAGTTACATATTATCGGATTATTATATATTTTGTAAATCCATAAACCATTATAGTAGCATTATATTATTATAAGTATTCCACATATATACATATTTTAATGTGAATAATAAACGAGTTGATCAACCTTCATATAGGTATATTCTGAGTAAAAGTATATCATCACGATGTAGAATAATAATTGTTACATACAAGTAATGTTTTTGAAAATTTTCCCAACCGTAAGTGAATAAATTAATTGATATCCCATACATAACATTGCATAAAATTAAACTATTTCCAGTGTAATAATGTCTTTAGATTATATATATCTAAAATTGTAACAGTAAAAACTCCAGGCATGAATATGATTAGAAATAAGTTCAATTAAAGCCAAATAAGGGATAAAAATTAAATTTAAATTGTAAGTTCCAATAACAGTTCTTAAGAGAGTATCGAAAACTTTGATTAAATCCGTTCACAATCGTCGTTGGAGCAACTTAGGATTATAATCGAATCTAAATAAGTATCATTAATCGTTCATTAGATCAACTTTGATCTAATTGGTGTAGACTCTGCAGGATGATTCTTTCACCATTTTGTCATTCAAACTAGATCACGAATGAATCATATTCAGGTGATTCCAGATCTAAAATTTTGTCAAAAAGCTTCTTTTGATCTAATTTTGATCAGTCGTCAACTGATGAATTTTGATCAAAATTAGATGCTATTTATTTTTACTCCTAAATAAATTTTGTACAATTATTGCATGTCTAAGGCAGAGTATCGTATGATCGGCTTACTAATGAGTCCACATACACCCGACGAAACGTATATGATATTTTGCATATGTCAACAATAGTTTTAGTTATTAAAATTAATCATTTTTTTTATTTCTTCTCTGACATAAAAATTATAAATTTCTTCTCATATATGTATATATATGAAGTAGCTCATATGTTGTGTAATTTAATCATAATGAACGATAATAAACCTTTCCTGTCGTCCACCCTTTTGTTTATATTTACAATTTTAAAATATTGCTGCTCATTACAGCACACGCGATCAAAATATTTGGTGATTTTAGTATAGTGGCTGTTTATAAAGCAACCTAATTTATTGACGTTTCATACCTTTTTGGTGATATACCCATATTAAACAATCCTGTTCTTATAAGGATATTATACATAACTGCATGAGGTCTGTGGGAAAAACATACAAATAACCCGATGGTTCTCAAAATCCGAATGCTAATATAGAGGTCCATTAAATATGACGAAGTCTTGATTTTTCCTTTATACATTTAAATTTCTATATATATTTTTTTTACATAAATACAATATCAAAAGAATGCGTGATATTACCGTATGAAATTTCAATACTTAATGAATCTAAATATTGGCTTAGAAAGATATTGTTTAATCAGAAACCGGTTTTTGCTACGAATGTTCCTGATTTTCTTCTGTTTTACGAAGATTTTATATCCATACGCAAACAATGACGTCAAATTTTTTCATACGGAATTCATCGGAAAGTGTAATAGTTTTTACAACGGATGCCTTGTCGAATACAAAAAGTTATTTTGAAATGAAAATGTGTTGTTCTGAACAATTCAGAAAACCTACCAATGTACAAAAATATGACTATATTAGAATTATATTCACTAAACTATATATTTCTGTGGATCATGCGGTTAGATAACGAGATATATAATATTTGTATTAACTATAGCAGTTAAAACAAATAAAAATGTATACACAGAGAAATTAAATTATTTATATGTTATTATGAATAAATGCAAAAGAAATGAAACAATAAATATATTTTTAAAACCATTTTTTATTATTTGGGTTTACAATTATTATTATCAGTCACTTTCCGCCACATATAAACAGATTAAACTACGGGTGAAATGGAAACTGTTAAAAATTATGCAACCACCTTATTAGTTATTTAACATTAAAATTAACAAAAAATTATAAGTGTAATTAGTATTTTATAAATATTACATATTGTATACTGTGAAGATTAACTGTTAACTATACAAAGTTCTTTCCAAAAACGATTAATGATTTGTGCTACCTACACGGAACAAAATCATGAGCAGATTTTGCCAAACTTAATTAAGTAAAATTTACCCAGTTTCATTTAAGAATATAAATAAATAGGTATTCTAGCCATTACATAATAAGTTTTTAAATGATGTTTAATCACAGATTAACGAAAAACTAGGCTAGATATTCTATAATAGCACACACAAGAAAATTGACACCAGTTATATTAAATACAAAAATGATCTGAATTTGTTTACTTTAATAAAATTTTAATGCTTCACTGGTGTTAATCAAGCATTTAAATGATAAATTCCAAATAAGCCGCAGTAAATTAGGATTGTGCCTTTAATTATTTTTATTGACAATGGTTACTCAACTTTTTCGGTGAATTTTATAAGTTCTAGGTAGACTCTATTCATTATTCTTTTCTCTGTAGACTTAACTAAAATAATTAAAATCTGCTGCACATGACGATGAATGGAATACGAAAGTGGAGTAACCTAACTAGTACGAAATAATCATTTACATAATAATATTTTGCATCGTATCTTTTTTATCAGTGGGGAAATCGTGTAATGATAATTTTATGCATTAATGAAAACAAGTGTCACTTTATTACCTCAAAAAAGTTCAAGAATCAAATTATTCCCGCTGCACGATCAACAAATATTTAAGATTAATCTAAAAAATAGTTCCATTTACTAATTTATAAGATTTAAATCTTTTAGTTTTAAACTTTAAACGGTATTCACTATTTTGGCTTTCTAATTTAAAATAAAATTTTATTTCTTTTCTCTTCTTAAGTAACAATTGAATACATTTCAGAATTTCATATAACAAAAATATAATTACTAATTTTGAAATTGCATGCTAAAATATACCACTACACACATAATAAAAATTAATAATTGTTGAATAAACAATTACTCAGTGGTACTGCACTATTAAGAACCGTATACTACCAAATTCTATCTTCAATTAATCTACATGGACACTCAACTCTATTAAAGAAAATACATTTTATTTCATTTATTGGTATTACCAAATTTAAAGTACGTTCAACTTACTATACTTCATCTGTTTACCTACTATCAGTTATTACTTAAAAAATATTTAAATTTGTTACGTATCTTCTTCGGTAAACGTTAGCTAGAAGAGTCCTGCTTTTGTTTTAAAGGATTTAAGTTGCACAAAATAAAAAATTTCCATATAAACACAACGGTACAGAATATAAAAATCATTAATGATATATGGCACCATTAAAGACGTTTACTGAATAAAATTATTTTTTGCTACGCGCATTTATACACAATAAAAAATAAATGTCTGCAACATTAAGAGTTTCAAAACATATGTACTTACAAAAAATTGTAAAATACGTGAATTGGTAATGAAAGCGTAAAAGAAGCAATACTACGTCGATTACCGCTTGTGAATTATGACACACAGTTATAAAACTTTGTTGGTCGAATAAAGAAAATATGCACCGTGCTGACACGCTTTAAATGCCGCAATCAGTTGATGTTATATTCAATACTTAATTAAATACTCATACATAGTGTATTCTTCAATAAGGCCAAAACTCATTTTCGTTACTAACAAGAATCTGTACAGTGTCAAAAAAGCATAAAAGATTATATTATATTTAAATAAGTTGCATGTTATTACTAGGTAAACTAATTTTAATCGTTACCCTCCAAGATTCACTAATCGCCAATTGCATATTATTAAAATAAGCGATGTTTTCAATTGAATACTAAAATTATTATTATCATTAAATTTAATTTCGACGGACAAGAATTGGCAATCAAAAATGAAGAAATTTAGACTTTCCTTTCGCGTAAAGTAAACGCTTCAGCAACTTAGTTCTTGTCGATTTGGTGGTGGGGTCGAAACGAATGAGCAGGTAAAATTGCACAAGGTCGATGACATTCAAATTCGCAACATTTTCTGCAGCTATATTAATCTATTTGAAAAATAGTGGACTTGACGCAACGAAGTCTGTTGGTCATTAATGAGAAATAAAATCGTTTATAATTGACACCTCCATAGTCGGGTACGAAAAAGTAAATTATTATATGTTTTTACTCGAGGATTTCAAGAACACGAAACTCCAAGTCATTTATCTATTTCTTTTCAATATTAACTTTAAGATTTAACGTCAGTAGGTAAAATAAGTACTTAATCATCATTACGTTATATTAGGTTAATTTACCGACTGAAAAATATTTGCTTCAGGACTAAGTCACCAGTGCCCAGAGTTCGTATTAAGCAATACTTGATGCGATCCGAGATCAATTAGTATTTTAGTTCTGGCATTTTGCTATGGAATTTTGACTCGTATTTATCAGAATTCACCTAAAATAATACACGTCTATACAATAGGACATCCGATTCCATTTGCCCACTTTAAATATTAGAAAAATTATGTGTCTTAGAAAAAGAAAACTTTATCACAAAAGTTCCTATGAATTCAGTGGACCGACTATAATTACTTTTTCAATAACGGATTAAAATGGTTGACATAAACAGATCTAGCAATAATTTTCAAAATTATGTCTACAACTTTTAGAACACATTTTTTATGTGTAGATTGTAGAATTATTTTAAGTAGCGACCAATTAAAATTTGATTTAAAGTATTGGTATTATATTGGTCAGTTTAAAAAAAATGTCAAGGATAATAATAAGTAAAAAAGGGAGTATAATAAAATAAAATAGATAATAAAAGAAAATGTTTAAATAAATAATAAGATGATGTTTTGACTCTGATTCGGGTCCTCTTTGGAAAGAAATAATAAAATATGCAAATTCTCTTTGAAATTTATTTCAGGCCTTTTTCGGACGAAATGTCGCATTACGAGTACAATAATTATAGTTTGGCCCGACTATACTAAAATAAAATAAAATAAATAGATCTAGAGAGGTTAAGTTTACAATAATGCTCCACGAAGAATACTAAAAATCTTAAACTTTACTCTAATTATTTAAAATTTAGTAATGTTTAGCCTTAAGATTAAGTTCGACCCAGCCAAAGTTGACTTTCAGCGCTGGTATTCTCTAACTTAGGTAACAAATTCGAAAAATCTTCTTTTCAAAATAGCACTGGATTAAATTACTCGATACGACGATTCTTTTACTAAAATAAAATTGGAAAGATTCATTTAAATTGTCGAGTTGTTGATACATCAACCATTAAAAAAGTTAAATTATCGTATTTAGAACTTTTGATTTCTTTAGCTGCATATATCTGCACGTTAAATAACTTGACCGCTAACAGGTTCTGTATCTCTCTAGCGATAATATCGAGAACTAAATGTCTATTATCGAAAAAATACACGATTCTGGTATTATTTTGCATATAATCAATTTCTAAATAAATTTAGCTTTTTAAGCCCATATGCAGGCTATAAATTAGGTTTGATGTCGGAAAGTTTCGGAATTTGGCGTTTACGAAAGTCATTAAATTAACTTAATTAAAATATTCGAAACTATTTTGGTGTACATAAAAAAGCATTGCGTAAATAATTACGGATATCACGTGGAAAACGCATATAAATATGAGATATAAGAACTCACATTGTGAAACAGAAACCTGTAAGATTTGAGTCATATTTTGATGTAGCAAAAAATGATATTGAAGAACGAGAAATAAGCCGAACATGGAAAAAAAACTTTAAAAAATCGAACACTAACATACGCGCACCTCCTCAAACAATTTTTAAAAATTCATGAAGATAGGGCTCAAACCACTCTAAACTGATGAAAAAATTGGTTGTGCCATCTCGAAAATTGGGCCAAAAAAATCAATTTTGAACTTAAAAGAATTTTTTAAGTAGGAAAAATTGAGTCTATAGGGTTACAAAAATTTATGCTTAAAGGTCACAACAAACACTACTTTCATGAATTTTTTCAGAAATTTTTATCGACTCATTCATTAAAAAAAAATAATTATCAAAAAAAGGCATTTTGTACCATGTGGAGGGGTGAGAGAGGTGTTTTGGCCATATGGACCATGGGTACCTTATTTTGGCACCCTAAAGTACCTATTTATTAGGTAAAATCGAAATTCCAGATGCAAGGGCATTTCACCTATCTTAGCCTTGGATACTCTTTTATAGGTTTCAGGTGTTAACAAGGAATCCTTAAACTTAAAATATTATGATTAATTTTCCTTTAATTAAAGATTTCTTTACCCTAGGCTGGCCCCACGGGTGAAAGCAAAGAAAAACTCTATCATAGAATAAGTTGCGTTCAATTTTATATCAGGCCCTCTGTACTCTAAAATGTAAAAACATCGTCAAACGCAACCTCTCTGATTCTTTGAATCTCAATGAGTTCAAGAGCAACAATTTCGTTGTGGATATTCTGCCTTGACTGTCAATAGCGCTTTGTATCGTTAAGACTTTAAAATATTGGGTGCGAGTCGAAAAACCGACAAATCAAAAAGCCGACAGGTCGAAAAACCGACAGTCAAAAAAACGACAATCGAAAAACCGACAGTCAAAAAACGACAATCGAAAAGCCGACAGTCAAAAAACCGACAGTTCAAAGAATGACTGACCTCGTGACGATGTGTCTATTTTTTTATGTGTCGGCTTTTCGACTGTCGGTTTTTTGACTGTCGGCTTTATGACTGTCGGTTTTTTTACCTTTCGGCTTTTTGATTTGTCGGTTTTTCGACCCGCACCCAAAATATTAATAAAATAAGTGGAAACTATTGAATCGTGTCCGGGCCTCTTTTAGACACGAATAACAAAACTGTCAAAAATTAAAGTAGTTTTATTTCATAAATAGAATATGATTTTGGTTCAAGAATCAAGTCACTTAAAAAACCTTATTTGGGCTGATTAAAATATCGAATGCGATTTAATTACAGTCATCGCTATCGTTAGCCCGCGAAATTCGTGGTACCTTTATTTTTGTCGCATACATTTTATAAGTAGGATGAGTAGATAAAATGGAACACTCTGCATAAATTCTTGTAAATACCTAAAATAACCACAAAAAATGAAATACGTTGCATATCAGACTAAATGTGAACATAGGAATGTGAGCCTCGTAAATAAGCAATTCCTCGAATATGAAATCGTAATTATGTTGATTACTTTATCACCTAACTTTCGTCAGCGTTTTAGAGACGAACAAACACGCGGTAAATCAAATGGTTCGGTGAAAGAAAAAAATGACCTGATTTTCGCCTCACTAATGCGTAATCACAGGTCGCGCGATCGAGTTACGGCAAACGCCTCACAAAAACGTTGCACTTACTTCGTTTTAGTTGAACTTTCACTTTTCCGGGAGTTCGCCGTATTTCTTTCGAGGTCGGCCAATCCATATTTACGTTTGATTGCGGCTATTACGCAGTTTTCGCAAATCACCACCGGATGAAATCCCGACCGAACTTACTTAGTGTGACCTTGTCGTAGTGTTTTTTTGGTCGCTGCATATGATTTTTTGGTCTTATTTTTTGTCACTCAATTGGTCGGTGCAAAACTTTTATCGGTCATTACTCGAATATTAATTGCAAATGTTACGATACGTGATTAATGATTTCTAATTTTTCTATGAAATTATGGTATTGTTTAAAGTAAATTAACATTCTTAGTAAATTTGCGTCTGTGGAATAAGTACATTATCGTTGAATATAAACAGCCTTTTATGATAGGAAATTGTACAATAATTTCTATTTAAAAGAATAGTAGTTTTAGTACATCTATTTCAATCTATACTCTCATAGAAAACTACCACGGCGCTCGACTGGTGGTAACCGGAACTCCTTTTTAGATTGGGATCTAGAATGTTATCCGAACTAGCACCATGCAACAAATCGTCACGTTCCTCCAGATAAATGTTGTCATAACTTTGACGTTATAGACAGGAAGTAGACTGGTTTGTCTAGCAACAGTCCAGCGCAGGATAGTCTCGAGCCTAAAACTGACGTGACACTGGTGGCGAGCAAGATCTCTTTAGCCTGGCATGACAAAGAGGACAATGTCATTCCACAATAAAGCGCATTGTTTTCAGCAGCAGTTTTCGTCGCCATAAAGAATTACAATAATTAATCTTTTGTGCAGTTTATTGTGAAATAAGTTGTGGTAAAGTTTACTTTGTCATTCCACTTAACGTCGGTATCGAATGATTCACGGTAATGCAGTTGAAGATTGATCTAAATTTGAGTCTAGATCCTGCCTAGTTACAGTCAGTCACCTGCTCTAACCAACGACATGATGCAGTGATAGGAAAAAGTCTCGGAACAGTCAAGTATTTCAATAACCATCAATATTTTAAAAATGCTGACGTGTTTTTTTTTTAATCATGAACACGTGGGGGGGGGGGGGGGATAGAAAATCTTAAATGTCAACATGGATCGAGTAGGGACTCATTCGAAAGGTCTTTTCGAGTCGAATACAAAACACTATGCATAGATGGCGCTGCGATCACTTTTCGAGCAATTATTGGACTATTAAAGTTTTAAATTTAGTAAATTTGGAACAAATAAAGATTGTGAAAAACGCAAAAACACGTGAAATAAGTTTCCAAAAATACCTGTCACTCCTGTAAAATATAGCTTTTTGAAAAAGCATTTCACGCATTTCAGCATTTTTTTTTATATTGATGGTTCTCGATGTATTTGACTTTTTCTCATCACTGTAGTTTGTAGTAGTTAAGGAAGTACCTTAATGTAAAACAAATCGAATATCGCAAAATTAACCGGTACCAGATTATTCAACATGAGAAATATTTATTTTACCCCTTGCTTAACCGGTACTAGACTAGACCCTCACAAATTCTAGTGACTAGAATAGAGCAAGTTTGGTACCAGTTAATTTTATTATATTCGATTATTTCTATTAATCCAAATATTACCACGTGTTGCAATCTTTATAAAAAAAGATAAAAAAATGCTAGTCTTTACTAAATATTCTGAGGTAAGGAAGGAGCTCATCTTGCACATAAATGAGAATATTAATTTCTAACCTGATAAGCTATATGAACATTGATTTTGCACCATTAGATAGACTGACAAGGGGATGTTGTCAACTGCCCATCGCTGATATTGCTGGGACTGAAGTATGTTATTCTATATCAAAATCTATTAGACACGCTTTTTTTTGTTGACAATGGGCATTTGTTTACGAGTTATTAGCAATAAACGAATTCAATACCAACGAAAATTATACCAAACTTTTACATACAGAAGATCATTCTTAAAACCATGACGTTGTTTTCTTTACTATATTTCCCATCGTTAAATATGCCGAAGAGTACAAAACCGCAACTCTACTGCAAACATAACCTCAATAGTTACTTTAAATATTTCTCAGTAGTATCATGTTTGTAATAAAATTGAAAATAATCTCTGAATAAAAATGTGATGTATAATTTTATAATATTTTTGTAATATTGCTAGCACAATATTTTATTGTATTTTACTTGTGTTTCAGTATGTTATAATATGACAACGAAGACGTTTCTGATAATGGGGTGTACCACTTTTGGCCAACTTTTGGGCTAAAATGTATTGTGCACCACCATCGTATACATTCATCATTCATTCATTCATCACACTTCAGTGGCCCCATTTTCTAATTATAAAACGTGTGAATTATGTCTGGATCAAATTATTTTAATAATATAGATGAAGCTTAATTTACTTGGATTAATGTGAATCACTTTTCATTTATTTATATACTAAAAAGTTTTGTTTTCAGTCTACAATGCTAAATGTTTACAGTATTGTAATTTTTCCCCAAAAACTCGAAATAGTCTAAACATTTATAAAATTTCAATATAATTAAATACACGCGTCCAAAGTAGGCTATACCAGAACCCTGCTGAAGAGCACAACTGGTAGCCAAGTGCGACTCGCTTTTTAATGGAATAGATTTTGTTTATTATTTATTATGTGGGGTTTTCTATTCCCCTTTTCTCAATAGTAAAATACATTTTTCTGGCCTTATGTGCTCCGTTATTATAGAATATCGTCGCGTTCGTTCGCATTTGATCGACGCATTGTTTACGTTCTTTTTTTCTATGTAATAAATAAATATTAAATTATTTTATAAGCGGTAAAGAAATTTTATTGTCTTATTTACTGTATGTAAGAAATATATTTACATATTTATATACTAGTTTAATAATCTCGCACAGAATTACTATTCTATTATTTTTTTTATTAAAGAGCAATGCGTTATAAAATTTTTCGAATAGGTCCGTAATCTTTTGCTACAGTCAAAATTGTATATCATAGTAGTAAACATTTTCTGATAATCTCAACTTCAAAACATTTCCATAATTTGCACATAACATATTCTTTCCGTGCACAAAACACCACATTAAAGACCAGACTAATGAGTAATACTCATATTAAAATAATACACTCATGTTTAAAGAAATTAGCGTAAATTACTGAACAAAATTTACTTGCCAAATTCATCTACCATTGAAAAGTTGAGTCGAGAGTAGTTAAAAGAAACACTTTGTTTGTTAGTATAAGTTTGTTGATGTTATTAATTTTACTATTTTGACTTAAGTTAATAATATTTATCAAGTAAAGAAAAAGTATTCAAAATAAATTCCGAATATTCCATAAAACTAAAAAAGGCATGCACTAATATAATAAAAAAGCAGACGCCAACAGCTGCACTAAAAATAATTCCACTAAAAAATTTCCAGAAAAATTCTTAGTTGATTTGACTACTTTTTAACTACGCAGGGTAGTTCGATACGCTTCAAGAAAATTTTCTAAGTTACAGTTACTACCGTATAGAAGTTAAATCAACTAAAAATGTAGTTCTGCTAAGTTCAATTAAAAATATATCGCTCCGGCATGTTGAATAGTTTTTAGAGTACGATGTAGTTAGACTCTAAAAAAATGTTTTAAAATGTAGTATAGGGGAGAGTCCGGTAGCCCCAACCACTAATTAGTTCTAAGAATGTAAAGATAGATTTTGGCGAATTTCATCATTTTTTTTTATGGTACACTACACAAAACTGTAAATTTGAGAATAGGAAGCTATTAGTCTTTTCTTTAATGGTATGGCATAAGTTTTCATTCTTCAAACTCATAAAATGAACATTTAAAAAAAATAGGTAAGTTTTGCAGTTAATATTTATTATCATATAATAAATAAGCTAATTATCGTTGTGTCTATACAAACATTCATCCCTCAGCTTTCGATTTAGGTTATAAAAACTTTATAATTTATGACTCATTTGTTTATAATAACAATTTCAAGTCTCATACATACTTTCCGGTACCCCCGATCATTTAGAGCCCGGTGGCCCCGACCGGTAAAAATATTCCTTTTCTAACAATTTTACAAGCTAACTTGACTTCGGTAATGAAATTAAGCGTAAATGTAATTCGTTCTATTTCGTTTATTCTTCATGAAAATCCTCCCGCGAACAGACTGACACTACTACACATCGTACGCTGGCTTTCGTTATGTGAAGTGATTTATAGATTTATTTAGGAAATAAATAATTCTAATAACAGTAACGGAAATTACCAGATTTTGAGTACGTAATTTTCTACATTATATTTTTAAAAAAGAAAGCTATTTTTTAATGATAATTTTATTTTTCAATAATAATATTAGTAATAATTTTTTAATAATAAAGAGACGAGTCGAACTCTCGGGAATTTTAACGGACAATGCCATTTACGAAACTGCGAAGGCAAAAGAGCAAGAAAAAATTATATTTATGTTCAACATTTTTAAAAATTTAATAAAAAAACTTTTTTAACGATATGTTTATTACATTGCTTACTACAACGATTTTAAGTTATATTAAATAATGGGGCATGTAAATATTCTTTTATTTCCAATAAAAGTCCATTATAAGTATTTAATAATGCATTTTTACTATATACAAGTTAAGTTATTGAGTGGTCGGGGCTACCGGACAAGTAAAATGTCGTAACCAATTTTATGAGCAACGAAAAGGATGCAATTCTTCAACAGATTCACTATTTTATCTTCAAATTCCCCACGGATGCATTCAATATAATACAAATATTATTTTTAATACTTTCTATTACTTGTTAAAGTCGCGAAGAATAAGTTATATCCTAAAAACCTTAGGTGGTCGGGACTACCGGACCCTTCCCTAATTAACTGCCAAAATGTCGTTACCATAACTATATTTTTTATTGATTTAACTCCTTCATGGTTGTAACTATAAACTATAAAATTCCGTTGAGGACCTATTGAAATAGTTTCAGTAGTTAAAACGTAGTCAAATCAGCTAAACTTTTTTTCAGTGTAAATACGGTTTAGCTATTAAAAATAGGGAATGATATTTAGAACCTTGGTATTAACTAAATTTAAAATAACCATGTGTAACAAATATTTCATTGTCAATATTTTGGTTGATAAAAACGGTCATAAACTCAGGTGAAAATGTTGGGAAATGTAAACGGAATAGGCTTTAGCAAGAGTACTTCCGATTAGTACTGTATCTTGTTAAAAATAGACTACAACTAGTCTTGCTTGTTTCTATTAATCATTGACTCTCCACTCTGTTAGATTTCGACTCTTATCGCAATATCATATTCTGTACAACGTCCCCCTAATGCAGGCAACCATCGGTCTTGCGTTCTAACTCTCTCCATGCATAATGCAATTTTATTTTCATTTGAACTCATTTTCCTTATGCGTATCCAAATCAAATTATGAATGCTTCTTCTTAATCTAGTTTTATAGCACAGAAACACTGTATTGTTTAAATCATGCTTGATTAATAATAATTGACACAAAGTATCAAATTTAAAATCGGAATTAGGTCTCTAGGAGTATTAGTAAGATGTAATGGTTCTGTTTAGATTAAATTTAAATTTATTGTGTCTTGTTAAATTTGTAGACTTTACTAGAAAAAAATGAAGCGGTAACCGTAAAAAATGAAATGGACCGTTGATTACGAATGTATAAGAACAGAAAATTCAGGATTATTTGTAAATTTGACATCAAATTTTCGATAGCTAGTCATATTTTAGTTATATCTATAAGTTATTTAAATTAATACTGCTTGGTGTTTCTTTTTTTTTATTTGGAGCTCCAAATTCGTAGTTTCTCAAAAACAATATAAAAATCTTTTCCATTCAATAATAAACAATCTTAATGTATATGCTTCCATTATTTTTACCTATGCCTACTATGACTGTACTTTCTCATTCCATAGTGCACTACAGGTGTCCGATATATTAGTTTGACCACAACAGTTCATTGTTATTTGATTTCTTCACGAATCGATGATCTAATATAGAAACTTTGTACAACGTGTACCAGTAGTTATAAATCGGCAAATTCACAGAACTTTTTATTTTGGTAAAAAAAATGTGTCTTTTTTAATTCAAAGCACACACGGTTTTCTCACGATAAACATGTTTAATTCGTCAATTGGAAATGGCAATCCAGCACTGTAACTTATTTCTAAAGGTCGGCGTTCCCCACACAGAGGGTTAAGAAATAAAACGTGTAGATTTTATCTGAATTGTACTATTCAATTTTACTACATGTTGTAAATGATATAACTCAATAATAGTTAAATATAATGTTTAATAACAATAATACAGTATATTAATCATAGTAATATTAAAAACATTAAATTTGAATATATTTTTCAAACGACTTTTTTTACTTTCAGATTTTCGTTTGAAGTAGCAGTAGTAGATTATTTGGTTGCCTTTCGTTAGTTATTGTTTGTTACCGGGTTGGAAATGCAATAGTTATTTGGTTTTAATGGATAATGAACAGAAGAGGGATATTAAATACTTGAAGTGCATAACAGATAATTCATGACAGATTACGTATGTAATAATTACATGCCTGGTAATATAAATCTAATTACAAAGAGAGGTCAAGTGTACGTCGTCGGTATTGACGGGGCTCTAATATGTAATTCTCTATCGAAAGCCATGAGATAGTACATTACGCAACAAGTGCGCAAAATAGGTGATTCCCGCACGAGACGGGTTTGACGCCCGAGCGTCTCGTGCGGGTTCACCTTTGCGCATGTGTTGCGTATACTATTTTTCCTAACTGAGTGCGCAAAATTCGACAGATTCAATTACATATTTTTTTTAAATTTTAATTAGCGAATCCAATTCAGTGCGCAAAATAGATTCCCCCTCCAGTGCGGGATTATCCTATTTTGCGCACTCGTTTGCGTTCGCAAAATCGCATATTGCGCACTGAGTTAGGAAAAACATATTTTGTTTAGTTGTTATGGTCTTTTATTTAAAATATACTAGCAATAAACAAATGTTTGCAATTATACGAAATAAAAGGATTGACAATTACTATTCCTGCGAAAATGGCTAATTAGGGGTGTTCTTGCTTAATACATTTTTACATAGCGACTGTAATAGTATTTTTCGATTCTAGTGCGTAAAATACGATTTTACGCACCGTTTTTAACATGCGATTAGATAGGGCGGTGCGTAAAATTGAATTTTTACGCACGCGTGCCGAACGATATTTTTCGATATACTATGCGTAAAATTTGTGCGCCGTTTTTTGTGGGTCAAATATGATGTTACGCACGTGTGATGACCGCGGTGCACGAGTGCCCGGCGCAGCCGGGCAGCACGAGAGAGCCCCGGTCAGCAGTAGTGCGTAAAATCGTATTTTACGCACTAAAAACGGTGCGTAAAATCAAATTTTACGCATAGTATATCGAAAAATAAAATTTGAAGTACATTTTTTTACGAGGATTATAAACTACTTGGAAAATATTGTTTTAGTAGCATTAAGAATAAAAATTTGTCTACTGTGTATGCCATTAACCCGGCAGAGATATGTGTTGTTTGGGTTTTTATTAAATGCCTATTTTTGGCAAACTGCAATTAAATAATAAATTAAATAAAAATATTAGACAATTTTCTTTGACAATGACAACCTAGTTTTGGTGTTTGAATTATTAGATTTAACAGTCGACAATTATAAAACTATGAAATGCAAAATATCTACTGAGTACTAAACACTAACCATTAAAAAACGTTTGTTAAAAATACTTAAAATGTTACTTTAAATATTACTTAGTTTAAGTTCGATTGTAAATATAATAATTATATAACATATGCGTTACATTCATGGACTACTCTTCGTTTAGTAAATATAATATCTTTTTATCTAATAACAAATGTTATAAGCATTTAGTAGATTAATTTTAGTAAATTTAATTTCTTAACATAACTGAAATTATTTTAATAATAAATTTTTGTATGATATTCCCATTCAAAGAATTGCTTTGAAATATAATTACAATAATTATAATTTCATGATCCATCACTCGTATAAAGGGAACTTGGAATAATTTAGATATCAGTAAGTGTTACATTGCATTTGCAGAAATTTAATGGCTATCAACTACTGATTTCTGTTTTTACTGTTGCAAGACAGTGTTCAACATTATATTTTCCACTTCTGCTTTTTTCAATTTTACTTTATATTTATTTCTTAACAAGGACAAATTTGTAGGTCCATAAATAAAAAAATGAATAATTAAATAAATTTCTACTAATATTCAATGAAAAAATATTTAAAAATCGATTTATACGTATTTAGTTTTTATTATACCTATCCACTTTATTCGTCGTAAGACTACCTGCTGATCGCCGCCTTGGTCAAATAACGCATTCAAAAGAGATTAGTGACATCTGTAACTAACCTAACATAACTAAAATAATAATACGATCTCCAGGAGAGTTTCTCCAAATGCATTATAACTTATCTGATTTATTTTTCAATAAAATTCGGTACTACGATGAAAATGTTTCAAAATAAAATATTAGTGATTTTAAAAGGTTGACACAAATGTATGCGTATAGTACTTAGTAAAATAAATCAGTTCTGATAACTTAAGATGGTACTTTGTCTGTGGGTATCAATTGCGAGAACGAGCTTTTACCCCCTGTTCTCAAAACATTAACAGGTTCACAGGCTGAAAAGTAGTTTGTCACATCGATATGGCATGAAATAGATTAATGTCTTCTGTTATCATAATCATGTGGAGAATGCAATGGAACAATGTTTAGGATTTATTGTATAATTCTGAAAATGATTAATATAAAAATATTTGTTTAAATATTTATCTATTTCATTTTCAAAGCGACTTTTAACAAGACTAGACAATTTATAGATATTTCAATCAATATTAATTCAGGTTTTCGTCGTACACAGGATGACTCATTTTAACTTTTTGAAGGTTGAAGTATGTTTTTAGTGAGAACTACTACTTCCGAGACCGTTTTGAGACGAGAAGAAAATATACGTCCGAAATGATTATTTATAACTTCCCAAAATGATTTTGAGAAGGTGAAATGTAGAAAGTTTTAATATTTTGAAAAATAAGTGTTTTAGAGAAAAAATCTTATATGTCCAGGGACCAAACCATTACTCTAGCAATGTCAGTGAACCCATATTTTCATGATAATTTCAAGGTCAAGTGGAGATTTGTAATGAAATTTAATCGTACATTTTCTTGCTATTCTGAAATTCGGTTTCAGAAATAGTGGTTCCCCCTAAAAGACACTTTAATTTTTAAGTAACCTTGAAAATCATGGACCTCAAGGTCAAAACCCATAATGCAGGAAAATGGTCCCCTTATTCTTAAACAACTGTTATCCCGAAATACTTATTTTTTTAAATATTGCTACTTTCCACATTTTACCTTCTGAAAGTCATTTTAGAGAGTTATAAATAATTATTTTGAACTATGAACTTTCTGCTCGTTCCGAATATGGTGACAAAAATAGTAGTTGCCATTTAAAAACATCATTTTAACCTACAAATAATATTGAAAACAAATGTCAAGGTCATTGTAAAGGTCGTACTTCAATCAGCCTCTTCATACCGAATAATTTGTGTTTGAAACACCTTTTTATTTTATCGGGATGTTTCGAGTTATTTGGATGTTAAAATAGGTCACCTTGTAGATTACTACTCTTTTTATCAAATATTTTACATGTCACTACGAATTGAACTTTAAACTTTAGTAAAAACAATAAATGGTAAAAATTAATAATTTTTTTATTCCATTGAGAATTAATACTTATTATAATCATTAGTTATCACATTGTCGCCATTTCAGAAATATGTTGTCAATAATCGGTCATCAATGAAAAGATAAAACTGCAAAATACATAAAAAAACACTGGCGATGAAAGAATTGGCACTTTCGAAGATCAAGAATGTAAAATATTCTAAGCTGGTATAACACTGACGTATGCGAACCTTCCTGTCTCTCCCTTGAGGTCGTCGTACGTCCTGAGGCATTTGAACCCGAAAAAAGTAGAACGACGTCATAGATTTTTTAATTGATATGGAATTACATAGTGGATATATTCACCTCAATCTTGCTATAAACTTAATATACAAATCCCATAACTTGTCATCTGGAATTGGATTCCGGAATGTTATCCATTGACGTCACAGAAAAAACCAGGATTATTATCGGCGAATGGCCACACGTATTATTCCATTCGAAGAAGACACTGACATTTATGATACTCTTCGAACATATTTCTAACTCCAATACCAATGACTTTTAACTACCCACTTGAAGTATGCTGCATATGCGTGTTAGGTAGACAAAAACTTACAGCCAAATTTATTGGAATACCGTGAATTAAATGAAAAGACCAATATATGTGTGTTCTTGAAATCTGAATCTTCCTATATAAGCATTGTTTTCAAGTTTATATCGCAACTAAATTAGTTTAAATGAAAAACAATTTGTTATTCTTTGAATTTTTGAACGGTTTGTTAACTCATAATATAAGAGAACCCCGGAACTAATTAGCCCAATATGATCCGAATAGAATAAGTTCGAGCTACTAGAAAACAGCTTGTTGAAACCGATTAAAGAATTAACTAGATAATTCGAATTTCATATGCAACTAGAGTAACTCCCGGCTGGATTCCGGTCAAAGCCTGGCTTAAAATTCTACTCGGCGAGTAATTTCCAAACGCAACACGCTACAACTATATTTTGTCGTCGTTATATATATATTTTAAAATTCAAGGACATATTAAAGTTGATAATATTTCCTCAGGCTTTGCTTCCTATGTATTTAAGGAAAATGCTTATAATTTCAATTATAATTTTATGCTTATGATTCCGATTTTAATTTTTCCATAATCACGAACAGAGGTAATTAAAAATTGATATTGTTCGCCATATTATGGAAAGAATAATAAACAATTGCAAGAATGTTATGTAAAACATTCAATTTTCCAAAATGGTATTCCAAACGGAAATATCTCTATTATAGTTAGAACTAGTCAAAGCTTATATTTGGAAAAGGCGATTTATATACGCCAATATGGTGGTTGTAAGGGTGTCACGACATTTGCCCATGACTAAAAATATCCGCCGCAAAAAAACATGGTGCAAAATATCCAAAACCAAAATATCTGAAAAAAAAATAACCGGGGACAAAATATCCGCAAAAATAAATATCTGTCGACAAAATATCTGAAAAATATTTTATGCTGTCATTTCTTTACATTGTTACATTTAGTGCGATTCGTTTTAGAAAATTCACAATGTTGTTATTATTATAATGTTGTATCAAGCCCGCCAATGCTGTGTCGATAACATCATATGAACGACGACGGCACTCAGTTTATTAAGGATTGAGTAGGTTAAAGCAGGTTAGGTTAGACAAGGGTTAGGTTTTCTTTTTAGGGGGGAGGGGGGTCTGGGGGGGCCTGCGGCCCTACCTGACCGCCGGCATTAGCGTTACCCGATGTGCACCGCGTTCTTTCTGCGTATTTTGACTCAGGATATTTTTGTTTTCATATATTTTCTCCCCGGATATTTTGTCGCTGGATATTTTTGTTATCGGGTATTTTGGGCCATGTTTTTTTTCGCCGGATATTTTGGGTCATGTCCAAATGTCGTAGCACCGGTTGTAAGCCTGCGAATATATCGACAACATCGCTAAATATCCATTTAGGCTTTGGAACCATTTTTGGAGTTTAATTTCTTGACCGCTTGATAGAATATGAGGAAAATTCAAATGAATTTTGTAGATTTTCTTGGTTATGTCGGTCCATAAATGAAAAAATATTAAAAAAATTCTTTTAAAACGTTTCGGTCACAAAATGCGTGCCTTCTTCAGTTTAATCTGTAATAATTATACAAATTTGTACATTAGTATTAAAACAATAAATAAATTTACAAATTTTGGAATTAGCAAAAACAAATTACTTTCATAGAAAAAAAGTCGATGTTTTTTGTTGACAGTTCGCATTACAATTTTTGTAAAGATTTTCTTGTACGAATTGAGTTCCGGAAAATATTTTTGAGTGGCGTGAAGATGGTGTGAAAGTCCCTATAAATGTGATTATGATGACTTTAATTCACTCTGGGAAAAAAGTACTAAGACATTTCATAGGAAGACTTACACGAAACGGAGCAGCAGAACTATTTGTGGTTCAGCGATGTAAAAAATGCTGAGAGTCTGCCACATTTTGAAAAACTTTGATGTGACTTACACGACCGCTCAAAAATATTGCACATTGTAAAATATATTTTACCGGTAGTACTTCGTGAAAACGTCAAGACTAACGATTCATTTATGATGGGATTTAAATATAATATTGTGTATACTCTTATTATTCCAGTCCGAGGAAATAGAAAGAACAATACGAGGCATTTAAATTTTGAAGTATATGTATGTTTCTGTTGTGTGTATCTCTTAACTACTTCTGATATCCTGATATTACGGAATTAGAACATTGTAAATTTCTGGAAAATTAAAATTTTCGAAACGTTCGTTAACTGTGTTCTTGCATTTTTTATGAAATAGTTTTCTATTTTCTTTCTTTTAAATGTGTTTGTCTCTGAAGCTAAAATTTTAACATTTGAGTAATTAAAGTCATGACCTGTTTCCATTCTGTGTTTAGTAAGTGCTGTGAAATTATTTTCATTACCAAAGATATTTTTTTTGTGTTCTTTGACTCTAGTTTCAAGTAACCTCCCTGGCTCTCCAATGTATACGTAATTGCAGAAACCACAAGGAATTTGTGTAGACAACATCACTTTTTTAAAATTTTTCCAATTTATCTTTAAAAGGTCTAATTCCGCCGATATTGGTGTTGATTGGTTTGTTAACGACACGAACGCGTTGTTTTTTCCTGGTTTTTGAGATTCTTTCCGTTAAACCCTTCACATATGGGAGGCAGATGGTGCATATAGACTTTGTTTCATCAGAAACCGTCCGTTCGTTATTATTGTTGTAGATCTGGTGTACCCGTTTTCTAATAATTTCCTGAATAAGACTAATCGGATAATTGTTTTGCATCAAGATCTTTTTAACTAAGTTTAAATTTTTTTCCCTAAACTGAAAATCTGCTAATAAAATTGCCCGGTCAATCAGACCATACATTACACCAATTTTGTAGTTTAATGGATGTTCAGAATAAAAATTTAGGTATCTACCCGACCAGGTGCCCTTGTGATGCCAATCAGTTAAAAGAACGACATTATTTAATCTTATAATTTTTAAATCTAAAAAAGCTATTGAACGATCAGTTTCAATTTCAGTTGCAAAAGTTATTCTATTCTTAAAATCTTTAAAATTGTTGAAGACATTTAACAGATCGTCCAATTTTTCAGGTTGAACGCCTATCAAGATTGAAATATATAGAGAAAAATTGAGAAAAATAAAAAATATGTTAGAGAAAGATAGAGAACTGTCGATAATGTTCCAGAAAGATTGGTAATGATTGAGATAGTACCAAAGAGATCAAGAAAAATCGAGAAATATCGATATGGATTGAGAGAAATCGTGAAAGATCGAAGAAAACATAGAAAAAGCTCGAAAAGGATCACGGAAGATCGAGAATGATCAAGAAAGGTTAACGGCGATTAGTAGAGTGTGGAATGGAGTGAGGGAGATCACTAGAGATCGGGAAGTATCGAGGGAGATCAAGAACCGTCGAGAAAGATCGGGAAATGTCAAGAACTATAAAGAAATATTCGACCGATCTCGTATTTAATGCAACTTAAAAGTAATTAAATATATAACTCTCATTCTCCCTCTTTCTTCAGCTCCTTCATACTTCCCACTCGGAAGTCTGCAATCCGAAAAGAATCCGCTTTAGAAGTTTCGGTAAAATCCGATGTTTTTTAAACTATTTAAAAATTGTAACCGTCTTCCCTCTTCGGTACCTCTTCCTCTTCCCCTACAACCTCTACTATTGTAGAATTTTGACAATTTGAATACATGATTTCATATGAATAACTCAATTAATCAGGTTAAATTCGTTTGAACATTTTTTTTAATAAATAAAAAAGAAAATTATTTACTGATTTTTACGTGTCTTATTTTTAGTCCAAATTCCACATTTCAGAGCTCGTTCAAAGAACAAAAAAACCAATCGATACCTTTTTATTGAACGATATCTAAAACCATATTTATTACAGCCTCAATTTGAATTAGAAAGATGCAGAAAGAACAGTGATTCTGTTAAATAAAAACCGTAAACTTATTTCAGATCAGTCATCTAATTAATGCGTGTGAAATGTTTTTTGTCGAAGGACAAGGGTTTAGCGGCTATATTTCAGCCGTGATGAAATTGAACTACAAACTTTTCGGATCACTTCGTTGATATTTGATGGAAAAAAATTTAAATTTTATTTCTCACACTCTGTGCGCAAAATGCTATTTTGCTCCCGCAATGTAGGGAGCAAAATAGCACATTCTCTCCCTAGGGAGCAAAATAAATATACCCGGGAGAAAAATAGGTTTCTCGCATTCGGTGGGCAAAATACTATTTTGCTCCCTATATCGCGGGAGCAAAATAGCACGCCCTCGTATGAGAAAATAGTATGTGCAACAAGGGAGAATAGGTATTTGTAGACTCGTGCGAAATGCCGTCCTCGCTTCGCTCGGGCGTCAAACTCACACTCATCGGCAAACACCTATTTTGCTCCCTAGTTGCACAATCTACTATTTTATTTTATATTGAGTGCGCGTGAAGTACAGAAATGAATCCCGCGTGTCGAGCGACCGCGTTCGTTCGTATCCTAAACGGTTCTGCTTAATGCGAATTTTGGAAATCGCCATTACGCGATGAGCGCCGCACCGCGGATTACATGTCACTTGTAAATAATCGTACTATTATTGTTCATCAAATACCAAATACCATCCATATAATAACATTAAACTAACAAATAATTGCAAACACTGAAATCAGAAACTTTGCTGACAGTTCATCCTGTTCTATATTTCAATGCAAATGTATTGACACCAAGTTCCTTAAGCGTGCCTTCAATACTAAATTACTATATTCTATACTGCAGACAACATTTTCAGAAACTAAAAAAGTCCAATAATTTATCGGGATTTGAATTATCACTTTAAAAAAATTAAAAATCTTGGAGATGCAACTATATCCCCATGCTGACTTAAGCTATGATATTCAAATAAGAACCGGAGGGAAAAGACTTACGTATAGATCCAAATTTATTAAGTAGCTCACGAAATCGGTAGAACTCGACATCGTACTGACCTTATCCCAAAACCGGTCAAGCAACAACACTATCCGATTTTTTAGTTACTCAAGAAGAGACGTTTTAGTACATGGATAAGATATCGGATGATGATACCAAGAAACCGATAACAAATTGATGGTAAAATCTTATAATTATTCGCGAGATCTTATTACCCCTTTCTTGTTATTTTCAATCACCCTTTTTTCTCTTCTTATTCCTTGCTTTTTTTTTTCAATTTCATCCGTATCTTAAGTATTGTAACATATGTATATATATATATATATATATTTGTAGGACATATAAAACATATAAAACAGAGGGTACGTTAGAACTATTCTAAATTTTCGGTTTCAAACTAGTTTTATAAAGAGACATCAATTATTATATAAAATGTGTATTAAAATTGTCTTTTCTGATATGTTGTACTACCGTGATCAGCATGTACGGCAGTGTTGGAATTTTTGGGGAAACGCGGGATCAAAAACTTTTAAAAAGTTTTGACCAAACCATGTGTTGGGTTTTGCATTTATGTCTTTTGGGTCCCTGAATCTGAATTCGGTATCACCGCATCAGAGTTTTCGGGAAATGCATGTTATAGGGGAATAGCATGTCGAAATCTCTTTGCACTTGGTGCTGAAAACATCATACAATTGAATCATCCAGCATAAATGTAAGCCAAATTCAATTTGACAAATTGAATATAGCAGCGAAATACTTCGATTTCCGATTCTGATTCCGAGTAAATTCTGGAAACTGATCGAATTCTCTTGAAACGTCTTACTCGGTGGTACCGGAAGTCAAAATATATATTTCAATGTGTCAGAGCGCAAAACAAAATATTTGAAGTTCTAAATTCAACATGGCGGATTAAATATGGCGGTGGAATTCCTGGATTTGCGAGTAAATTTCCGGAAACTAATTGAATTCTCTTGAAACGACTTATTTCAGAGATTTTGGGATCAACACGTAATGGCGTCATACTTTGGAAAATAGGAAATGAATATGGTACATATTGTGGTGCATTTTCCTAGGTCCTCTCGTAAATTCGTCAAATTGAACTATTTTTTGACTCTTTGGTTACCATTTCTACTCTCAGCGTGACCCAGAGACAACGACGTAGTCGTCGATAGAATTCTCCTAAAAATGGCATTTCAAGACAATTCAATTTGCCATCTAAAATTTGGCTCACATTTGTACTGGATGATTTGATTGTCTGAAGTTTTTAGCACAAGGTGCATATAGAGATTTAAATGAGATAATATGCATTTTCTGAAAAACGCGAGATATATGAGCAAAACTGATATCAATTTGAGATTCAGGGACCCAAAAAAAAAACACTTGGGAACATGGTCTGGTCAATAATTTTTTTTTTAATTTTGTGGTCTCGTGTTATGGAAGTAACTTTAGAAAAAAAATTTAAATTAATCATTTAATTGTCATAATATGGTTATGGGCAATAACTTATGTAAAACTGTTTAAACCTAACGTCACATTTATCATAAGCAACCAAATTAATTGTTAGGCAACGAGTTTGAAAATTAATGATAACTAATTAATTTATACTTAAAAATTAAGTTGTAATTGAACGTATTTTTTGAAAATATTTTTCGTGCATTTTACTTTTATGTAACACGTCCGTTTAATTTAAAGTTATTTAAAAACTACTTTTTGGTTATTAATAAGTAGATTTGAGCATTCGCATTGAAATTTAATATCGACTGACAATAAGCGGTCCTCCTTCTATGTCTTTCATTTATGTTTTCCTTGAATAAGTTGGCAAATTTACGTAATCTTTCTTTCTGCGTTATAAATGTATCTAATAAGCTGTAAATATTTGTGGTGGCCGTATATCATAAAAACGACAGCATTATAATCCAACAAATTGCAGTGCAATTACTACTAACATGAACATGCCTATTAGCGTAAGTTCAGGTAGTAAAATTCCTGGTAGAAATTTTGAGACGGCCTGGTTCTGTTCAGGCTTTCTAACTATATTCAGGCCCTTATCAGGCTATACTATCAGGGCCTGATCAAGAACGTAACGATTCTATTGGTCCGAGTCGGATCAGACATCCTGATATCCGGCCCTGATCAGAACTTGGAAAGAGCCCGATGAGGTTCCTCCAAAGTTCGTTTAAACAATAATTAAATAAAATTAACAATCATACAACTGTATGAGTCACTTTCATATACACAATATATTTAATTATATAATTATATATTATTATCAATACACAAGTATGTTACATAAAGTGTCATTCAAATGATTATATAATTTTTTTATTTCTTCATTTTATTTTTATACATTTATTAAGTTTCATACTATTTATATTTTAGTTACATTTTTATATGTCACGTCCCTATATTTCCATTTTTCAACGTTCGCGAATAAATTAGAAAAAATCTTACCCCGCGCGAGAATCGAACCCGGGTTTCTCGCTTAGTACGATATAGCACCTTAAGCACTATGCTACACTCGCAATTGCATTATTTTACGAAAATTGGTTTATTCCATTATTCCATTGAGGCCCATGCCTAACAAAACTCAGGTAGCGCCAAACTAACTATTGTCAATAAGATTCCTACCAAAAATAAAATACGCGTGTTTTTTTGTTTCTAAAAAATAATAGTTTTGTAAAAACAATATAACATTTTGTGATAAAAAAATGTCGACAAAAGTGGTTTTATGTGAAATCTGATATGCTCCAATCCAATCTACGAGAAAAATTAGACCAAAAATATGTACAACGTATTGTTAAAAGGCATAAATTTATTGTTAAAAATAATAAATAAACAATATGGCCGAAAACCCGCTTTGGCCCATGCCGAACTAACGACTGGAAATCGGATATTTGATAAAAATAGAATACGTATGTTTTCTTATTTATAAAAAATAATTATTTATATTAATATGTTATAAACAATGTTCTCAAATGTGGTTTTAGACAAAATCCGATTGTGACAATCGATATTACGGAGTAAATTATGTATGAAACATATGTCTATTATTGTTACTAATTCTATATAAAAGTAACAGTTATGAATATTCGTTTTCTACATAATATACTCCGTAGAACCAAATATTGCGTTCATGTTTCTCTTAAAACCACTTTTGATGATGTTTATAACAAATTCTCATATGCGGCTACGTCCGTACGCTTACCTGATAAAGTTTGCCTTGCAATCCCCGGATCAGCACATGATCAGGCAACAACTACGTTTGCCTGATAAGGTGCAGGTTGTAATCCCCTGATGAAGGCCTGGTCCGGCAGTATTAAGGTCCACCTGATAAGGCACGTGATTGCTGCCTGTTCAGGACCTGATCCGGGAGTGATCAGGCATTCCTTATCAGGCCCGCCTGATTGCCGCCTGAACAGGGCCTGATCAGTTTTCAGGTCGCCTGGATCGATTTCAGCATGTAAAATTAGTCTGACGGAATTGACGTTTTATGGACTGCAGTTCCCGGTTTAGGTTTTTCCCAAAAAGGTTGTTTCACCTACGCCATTGCACACCTAAAAGGGGATACTTCTCAAAATGAAGTTGTCCTATTAGGTAAATTATGTAAATCTAAATGAAGGTGTCCTATAAAGCCCTCCAAAATGGTGATCTCGATAAAATAGAAGAAAAGTAGGATTCATAGAGCCGCCTGTCTTTCAAGGGGTTAAGAAGTAACTGCAAAGAAGAAGATGAAAATCAATTAACATTGAAAGGCATAATTGAGGGCATTATGATGTTTTCTTTATCTTTCTCAGACAATTTCGTCAATCATTTATTGTAATTTGTTGTATCACTCTCAAAAAAGAAGTTATGTGTCAATGTCGTCAGTATTCGACTCCCACTATTTCATTGTCCGTATCATTCTTCACTTACTAATTTGCTAAAATCTCGGACACAGTAAATTTATATTATACCAAGTTTATTATGAATTGCAATTTTACCTTTTTATTCCTGTAAATTTAATTTTGTTGCTATTACGATAAAACTCTTGCATTTAAAGTAATCAACTGATGTAACTAATACTATAAAATGATTGTTGCCTTTGTAATTCGAGATGTTCTAGTTCGGACATTTATGTGATTTATTAATTGTCAAATAATTATCAATTATCAATAATATATAATAGGATTTATCTATAATTCATTTTTAAATTCTTTTACCTTAATTTAGAGACCATAAATTAAGAACGTCAACTAGCAGCAGTGAAACAGGGAAACTACTGGAAATTCCGAATAAAGTAATAACATTTTTTGTCAAGATGCATGATGCTGTACTTATAGACCATGAATAGCGACATTGAGTCTCCTATTAACAAGTGACTTATTTGCATTATTATAAGTCATATTGACATTCCAAACATTGACCGACAATATTCGTACCGGAATAAGATGAAAAAATCAAACCATGCATCCAATGTGTTGTCATAACAGTCCAAAAAAATTATTCAAATTTTATAAAAACATAATGGATCAAAAAAGTAATAAAAATCCACTTTCGATATGAGAATTACTAGAATTTCTGTATATACATGTTACAAATTAAAAAATCCTTGGATGCGCTGTAGTACCCAAATTCTGCTACAGAAACAATACAGAAAAGGAGTATTTAATTTTCGGGAAAGTTGTATTATTAACTTTTTAATCTAATGCTAAGTGCTTGTTATTCCATTTTGATCTAATTTCCTTTACTTGTTGAAAAAATACAGTACCTGAAATGATTCAAATAAGTTATTTTTATTATGATCTTCTTCGGTCTATTCTATTTCAGCCGAATTGGATGAACTTCTTTTACTCGGACACCAATAATAAATAGAGTTTAAAATAAACGACGCAGTGTCAATTTTTCAAATGTTTATAGTATCGTTCTCTATAAGTTTGCGGATAACTGGGCTAAATCTTTTAAAAACATGTTGTCGATCTTAAGTGGTTTTCAAGTATTTCATTTTACTATATACGCGAGTTTTAACATCAATTACAACTTATTTATTTAATTTTACATAAATAGGTTTTATGGTTCCGCTTGCTTTGGCAATATGGTGCTGTTACACTCTCATCTCAACATTTTTCGTCGAAAGGTAGGAGTTTAAGATAATTACTGCGAAAAACGATTTGTAATTGCAATTCTACGGAAATTACAAACATACCTGACTTTTCAGTGTCCTTTTTCGTGCAGCAATCGCAGCAAACTATTAGAAATAAATTGTGCTTGAAAACTAATTAATACCAGTTATTCAAGTACCAATCGTTAAGTTGGTCTATTCGTTAAGGGTTTGGACTGCACAATATGAAATGTTTTTTTTTATTGATCTCTTGAAGTGCGACCTGTATATTTCGAACTTTTCTTAGTTGCACTATCGAATTTGGCGAAAACACATTTATTATAAACAAGACGATAACATTACACATTAAGGAGCTGTGGAAACCACAAAAAAGACACTGGAACCAAATTACAAAAAGATTCGTAACGTAAGACTGAATTAAGAAAACGAGTGTATTTGCAGTTAAAAATCACAGGTCTGTTATTTAGTAAAATAAATCATAAATATCGTTAATGAAAAATTAGTAGTACTGCATTCAATAGACAGGTAGTCGTCATAATGAAGTTCCTTGTAATCGTGAACTCTAATTAATATTTGCATGACGATAAAATAAAAAAACTCTATTATTAAACAGAAAATTGAAATATTTATTACATGCGCGAATCATAAAAGCAGATGACGCAATATACAATAATACTTATTATTTTATTTTCACATTATTATCACAAAATAATTATCATTACAGTTTCCGCGTTCCCTAATTTTTGTATTTTTTACCTCAATACATGCATCGATAATATCCTCTTTAATAAACTTTAAGCATATTTTCCGTTGAAATTCACATTGGACATTCGGAGCAAATTACATCTGATTTCATGTTCGAACAGCTCGTGAAATATTGTAAACAATAATACGTTTACCTAACGACTAAAAACTAATCGGGCAAAAAATTAATGTTTTACAAGTCATACCGCAGTTTTAATAAGCTCACTGAATTAAAAATGCATATCTGTGTATACGTCATAGGAAATAACTGTGCAGCACAGCACTTATCTAATGAACCTATAATTTTGAATTAAAGCATTTAAACAAACGAATAATGAAATAATTACTTATGGTTTAAAAAAATCACATTTATATGAAAACTTTTAACAATAAATGTTAATTTTTTATGTTCTATCGAATTTCAGTTTGACTGGAAACTTACAGAAAAGAGCAAACAAAATGAAAAATTGTCTGTTCTGTTGCTATATAGGGTAATGTCGTCAGACATTGCTATATTTTGTCCGAGACATTTACACCAACAATGTCAAAGCCGTCACCAGTGTCGGTGAGAATAAACTTTTCAGAGCCTTATCAATGGATATTATAACAAAATGTTCCAAATTTCTGTAATTTAGAGTTTCTTCCAAATATCTAATTTCAAACATTGAATATTTGCTCATGAATTTTTGGTTAAAGTAAGTAAATAAAAAATTGGCAATATATTTGAAGCATTTTTTCAACCTGCATTCCTTTATTTACATGAATTACATTTCAAGCAGAAATTTTAACTATACATCTTTGAAAAATCTACTCTTTGAACTTAAAATACTGAAAGTTAACTATCTAAATCAGTGAATGAAATGAAAAAACATTAATAGTCCAGTAAGGTTATAATCACCATACTTTGTAAGGTTGTAACATTACATTGAGATTAAAAAACCTTCTCGTAACCTTATATCAACCTTACATTAAGATTTAAATCATCGGCTAAACTTATTAAATAGAGGTTATAGAATAATGTTACATTAATATTAAATGATATCACTATAACATGCATGCAATGTTTCATCTAGATTAACATTTAACACGTCAATAAATAAATTATTGTGTTTCACATGCTTTTACAATCCATTTCACAAATTATAAAATTTTAAATTATATATTTTTATTAAATATTTAAAAGTTACAATTTTAACTGTCTTTCAATTACAACATAAAGTTGTAACAGAATATTAGAGCAAGATTGTTGTAAGGTTGCATATAGGTCTCTCAATAGCTCAGTGTACTCTGTTCCACATTAGCAAAAATGTACCAATATTCACTCCGAGCGGTGTAATATGTACTAATTCCAAACTTATTTCCATATCGGGAGTCAAAACAAAGCTGCAAACATCAAAATTTCACTTATCGGCGACAAAAGAAGTTAAGTCGATTGATTATACAAATAGGAACATTATAAAAAGGTTAATAGGACTTCAATCCGGACAATTATGCAACATACAATTTTCTGTGTTCTGTAAGGTTATCAGCAAGTTACATTTACGTTACATTGTAAGGTTCATTACTGGTAACATTTGCACAACAATGTGGCAACGAGTCGTTTAAAGGTTTAAGGTTATAACCTCTCCGTAACCTTGTCATAATGCTGTGTTCTGTGAGGGTCAGTATCATTTTCGTTTTTATAGAGAGTACTGACACGTTACGGTATCACTTTCAGTTTATATAAGATAAGTATTTCAGTAATAAAAGTTATTAGTATACTGAAATCGGAACTATTAATAGTTTTCAAAACAAATATTTTTATTTACCATCGAGAGAGCAATCAAAGCAAAAATTTCGAGGCTTCGAAGTTGGATTTCGGATTTCCACTTTTACGATTTGTACATATAGTTATAATCGAAATTGTCCGTGGACTTGATAACTCAAATTCAAAATTCAATTGTCCTGGCTCCTTCCTGGAAAAACTTTGCTAAAATTTCAGTAAACTTTACTTCACTTCATTTGGAACTTGATCTTTACTTTCCTTTGGAAAGAAAAACTTCGCCCTCAACGTAACCTAAATTAATAACAAAATCGGTTCATGGTTACAGAAGACTGCCCTTCCTTTTTAAGAGTACCATCTGTTTGAGTTTAAGGGAAAATAGTTACGTTATAATTCAATATGTGTGATTGTGATAGTAGTCATGCGATTATTAGGCACAAGTTGGAAGAAAAGCCGCTTAGGAAATTAACGAGAACAAGAGGAGAGGTGATTTTTGGAACACGATAGAATAGGGTAGTTTTTTCCTTTTCTGACTATCATGGTGTAGACTTCGCCGTAATTACGTTCTATTATGGAGTGCTACGAGACAGAAAAGTTCAATCTTCATTACAATGGTTTAAGGCCTATTGACAATAATGCGACCGATTTCGAAAGAAGAAGATATTGGATGAAAGAGAAAACCAATTTTATCACATTAAAACAAATTGACTAAGAAAGTTGGTAAATCAAGTGGAAACAAATTTTGACAATTTTTGGCCCGAGACTGCATGATACCTAAACATGGTTGATGAGAAATCAACCACGCCAGAAGTCAACTTCTTTAGTAGCAACTCATCGATTGGTAATTTTTTATTTTAGTAGAAGGAATTAAACTTCAGTTCGGTTCATTGGAATTACTTATTGATACGAGGATATCTTCGGCTTGGTGATTATCGTTTATTTTATAATGAATAGCCGAGCATATCATTTTCTAACTATAGTATTTCGTAAAAAAAATGCAACGAAGATAATGACCAAAATGTCCCCATATTGATGTTCAGAGTCGAACTATATGTCTAATTCCATAAAAAATATCCCTTAATTCGGCACAGTTTCATCGAATTTTCAAATGGCATGCACCCTCTTAAATCAACGATTTTATCATTGTATGAAGTGTTTGAAAACAGGTGAAAATTATGCCAATCACCGCGCATGCTTGTGACACCGTTTGTTTATCATCGCAGTACCAAAATCAGTCTATAAGTGTAGGGTAAATAATAAACGATCACACAGCCCCACAAAAAAATAATTTCTGCAACACGAGCTCCACTACCATGACTGTACGTTTTGGGGGTCGCTGAATCTGACTCCGAGGTCTGTTTGATCTCATCAGGTTACACTCAAGGTCTAATGAAGGTCATAATTAGAAAAAAACATTAAATCCATCTGAACCACTATTCCAAGTCATTTTCGGGGTCGCTGGATCCGAATCCGAGGTCAGTTTGAACCCGTAAGATCAGGAACAAGGTCAAACGAAGGTCATAATTAGAAAATAACCATTGAATTAGTTTGAACCACTATTCTGAGACATTTTAGGAGTCGCTGAATTCGAATCCGAAGTCAGATTTTTTTCATGTTGTCAAAAATGACTATCAAAAAGTATTACAATAACCTTACCTGATACAATCAAATAGATCCTGGAATTGGATTCAACAACGAAAAATAAGAGTAGATTGTTCTCCGATCCGATCTTTTTTATTTTGATCTGGACTTGACACTGCTCGTCACGTGATGGGGTCAAATTGACCTCGGATTTGGACTTAGCGACCCCCAGAATGCTGTGGAATATTGGTTCAGTTCGTTTCAATGATTTTTTTCTAAATATTACCTTCATTTGACCTTGATCCTGACCTGATGGGATTAAAATGACCTTGGATTTGGATTTAGCGACCCCCAAAACATACAATCATGGTAATGTAGCTTTGGGTGCAGACTTTTTGTTATGGGGCTGTGTAATCGTTTATTAAATACCTTACAATTTGAGACTGATATTGGCACTGCTTTGGTAAAAAAGGGATGTCACAAGCATGCGCGGTGATTGGCATAATTTTTTTCTGATTTCAAACACTTCAAAGAACGATAAAATCATTGATTTAAAAGAGTGCCATGTCATTTGAAAATTAGATGAAACTGTGCCGAATTAAGGAATATTTTAATTCTACATATATTTTCGAATCTTAAGTTCTAGTTATGTAGAAACTATCGAATGAACTGAATCATTATATTAACCCTTTTGTCGTCCATAATGTACGTTCTCTCATACACAATTTCTATTGTGTAATAAAATTGTAATAATAATTCTTAAAAAGATTGTTTATAATTTTGTTAAAAATATATTTTATTTACTATCTTAGAGGATACTCTTTCGAATGGTAACTTCTAAATTGAAAAAAATTGAGTACTTACTCAAGATGTTGGCAAAAATATGTGAAAAAATAAATTTTTCGGGTAATTTCTGAGTTAAATTTCTTCTTTTACATCGATACCGAGATTTTTATGACCGAAAAAGGATATAAGAAGTGCATAAAATGTTTGAACTTAAAAAATATATGCGAGTTGACATTTTTTATTTCACCTTGAAACATCCAAAATAACGACTTACTTCAAGAATTTTTTTTCAAATTTTGACAGTATGGAAATAAGTAACATTCTAAACAAATTTTCAGCTGAACCACATGTCTTATAAGATGTTTTTGGGCGCTGATTACGACTCTGAAGTCAACATTTTGGAAATTCAAAAAATTTGACCCAATATGGCGGACATGGTAACAAAATTAACAAATTTTGGAAATCATTTCTCAACATTGTTTAAAGATTCTCACCGGTGTCTCTTGCTATATATTTTTTTAGTTTCTTTGCTTTTTATTATAGTTTTGCCCTTTTAAATTGATTTTTTAAATAATTAGAAAACGATATACATAAATGCGCTGACTGGTACTACGTTTTATTGCTGCAGCGTCGCATTATACAAAATATTCAATGCAAAAATGATTCTCTACAAACATTTGATTAGCAATAAGTAGCTAGTTATTACAAAAATTAGGTACAACGTGGCCATCATCTTGACTCAGCCATTTTGAATTGGGAAATTTTGACCTAAGAGTCGTAATAAGAAACCTCGAAAGCGAACAAATGTTTTCGCATGTCCAGAAAACTTTCAAAATTTGTCAACCCATATCCCGTACCAGGTCATTTTGAATTTCGAAATGTAGACTTCAGATTCGTGATCATCATACCCTAAAACATCTTATAAGATAGTTAGTTCAACTGATAATTTGTTTAGAATGCTACTAATTTTCATACAGACAAAATTTGAAACAAATTTCTTGAAATAAGTCGCTATTTTGGATATTTCAAGGTGAAATAAAAAATTTCAACCAACATATATTTTAAGTTCAAACATTTTATGCTCATCTTATACACTTTTTCGGTCATAGAAATACCGGTACCGGCATGAAAAATGAAATTAACAAAAAAGGTCCCCAAAAATGTGGTTTATTCCAATAGTTGTGCCAACATCATAGGTAAGTACTATATTTTTTCAAATTTTGAAGAGACCATTTGAAAGAGCACATTCGAGAATAGTAAATAAGGCATATTTCAAGGAATCTGTGTATTGATTTCAGACTGTAATATGCGGTAGAAGTTGTACATGAGAGAACGTGCATTAAAGGGTTAAGCCAGAATAAGGACCCCAAAAAGATTGGTGTTGATCTCCTTAGAGAATGTCAATATTGTAACATGCAATGAATCTAATTCCCATATCGCTGCGTCTTATTCTTAATATATATATTTTGACAAGTATATTTTTTGATAATGACAAATTCAATTTGATAACCATATAACAGCTGGCATCCATCAAACTTTGTTAACGCTCTAATATGTCTATCGAGTACACTACTTAGTATAGTTTATTTTAAGACATATTTTGAGAAATAATAAGAAATCAATATGCATTCAAAGATTGTCTTCAAATTAGCCACAGAGACAGTGAATGTCTAAGGGAATATGTTTCGTAGAGTATTTAAAATTAGCAGCATCGTTATCGAAACTTTTATGACAAGTTTCTAACTCATCAACTTAACTGTTGCACTTTCAATCTCTGCATAGCACTTACGATAATATAAGAATTATTTTCATAATTTGTATCACCTTAACTTTGTCACAAAGGTTATTTAACCGCGTCCTAAATAAACCAATTAGCTCAAAAGTGAACTAGAGGACTGAAGATGCCGGGAAATAATTTCCATAGTGTAATGACCTCAGTCTGCGTAGTAATGTCACCGATTATAATTTTCACTTATCATCCAAACGAATTAAATAAAATACACTCAAATCTGCACAGTTATTCTCGGTTTCAAAACATACTTGAAGAAAATAGGGAAAGTTATGAAAGTACACATGAAACGAAAAGTCCATCGATGAATTTGAATCCCACTATTGTGTCCTAAATATATCATCTTTCCAACAAACAAACGATTTATTTATCTCGCGTAATACAGGGCTACTAAAACCTTCAGGACAAACTTAAACCATCATGACGATTAGTTTCTAGAGTAAACTCGCACGATGTTTTAGACAGTTACTCGTCACGGATTCATCTTGTCATCGCGTCTGATTAATAAACATCGCGGTTGCACACGATGACATTCCACGTCTGGATGGTCGCATCATCGAGAAATACCCGTAGGGGAGCTAGGGAAAGGTCGAAAGTAAAACTCCGAAAAGAAAAGTTTGAAGGAGCGCGACGGCCCAGGCGATGCCTGAATGGGACCTTGACATTGGGGAAGGGGCCAGGAAGCGGCGGCAGCGGCTTCTCGACTCCCACTGCCATTGGAGAAGGCAGAGGACCCCGACTTACGTTACGCTCCTGGGGCCCCACTCGTATAACCAATACTTAAAAGCCTGGACTTTGCGGCACCTTCGTCTATTCGCGCAGCATCGTCCGGTGGACCCGCGTCCGTGGAGGATCGAGTGCGCGCTTCAACAGGGAATCCCCCACTTCTAAGTCCCAAAAATTTTCTCCACCAAAAATTTCGAAAAAAATTTGTTCCATCCTTCAATGACACCGAAGTAAACCCAGCAAATCAAAAAGAGAAAATAGAAACCCATTGAGTCTCCAATTGGGACCGAATGATCGCATTGATTCGACGAGTTGAGGAGGTCGCGGAAAAATCTTTCCACGGCCAACCCTCCTGACATCCGGTGAAATTCATCACCTAGGTCAACTTTGTCGTAGTGTTTTAGCACCTTCGATAGGAAAAGTTTCATTTTTTTCAATTAAACATTGAAAGGATTCTACTTGGTGCAGTTCTTATTTGACCTTTGGTCAATTCGTGCCAATAAAGAGACAATCGTACGGACTTTAAGACTGTGTAGTGAAGTGTGGTGATCGGCTGTAAGATTTTGGAGGCAGGACTTTTCGCTGCAACAGGTAAGCTTTCGCGTACTTTCGATTAGTGGCTGATGCAGGAGGAGACTTCTCTTCCGCTCTAACCGGAAATGACTCATTTTTAAACGGAGAACACATTATCTGGGCGTAATTAAGTAGCATTTTACATTTAAATTAAGGTTATCAGTTACTTTTAGGATTTTCTATGGACAAATGAAATCTTACAGAACTTTTTAATATTAGTCTTCATATATTACATTTTTTATCAGTCGTTATCTTAAAAATTATTTAAATTATCACCATCACTAATAATAATTAAAAATAATTAGTAATGCCAATTGATTCTTTATTTTTTAAATAATAATTCATAAGTAGTCATGGATTTTACAATTAAATAAAAATTTCAATTAATTTTTTATAAAATACATATTAAATAACAAATGCAGGTTATTTTCCAATATCTAAATAGTCAAATTATAAATTTGACTTTCGACGTACTTTTATACGTTATTGTAAAATATAGGCAATTAATAAAAATTATTTTACTATTAAAAAAAGAATAATTAGTACAGATAAATTAATAAATTTTATTATTATTTTAAATTAATGAAATATTTCACAAATTAGAAAACACATATTTATTAATTATATTACGTACAAAAAAAACTTTTCAAAGACATTTTTTTCGAAAATTTCAGTGTTTTTTTTTTAATTTGAATTATGGAATTCCATAATGAAGATCACATAAACTTACACCCTAATAGTATCAAGTAATTAACTAAAATGATTGTTTATTATTAGGCACCTAATAATTCATAATTAAATATCACTCTCAACAAATTATCAAATACAATCATGATAGATGCCCACACTTATTACTCCATTGAGACACCGCTTAGATTAATCGATAATTTGCCAATAATGGTCAGGTCCGTAATGTAATTGCACGAAAATGCCATAACTTAGATCGGGCTTAAATTGATTGCACCGAAATCCAAACAGCCTGCAGCAAATGTATTTGACTGAAATCTGTAATGAAAGGCTACGACACCAGTCGACAAGCTTCATTTAGCGTTAATGTGTATGCCATTTACAGATAGAATAATGCGAACCCGGTATTTACACTTTGCTCATGTTTCATTACCGTTTGCAAAATGTAGTAAAAATGATTATTGGCGTTGGATAAACAGAATCTGCAGTAAAATTTTAATTATTAGGCTATTTTATTTCTAACAATTTTAAAAGTAATAAAATCATATTCTGGAAATTGGATAATAAGTAAATAAATAATTAAATAAACTAATTAATTAATAAGTAAATACATAAAGATATGATTCATAAATAGTTTTATATAGTAACTTTATACTTTTTTAAATACATTTTTAGTATTTAATACAAGTAATTTACAAATTAATTGGCAAATACTAAATATTTGTTGAGATAAAATTTTATGTTAGATTATGATTTTTAACTAACACTAGGGTGATAATAAAGTTAAACATAGATTATGTACTTTTTTTATTTATTATATAATTTAATTTATTCGTGTTTATTTCAAATAAAAAATGTTCGTAATTGAAGAGTTTATTAAAATATATTTTTTAAATAAATGCCAATAACTTTGGTAAAAATGAGATTTTAGAGCTAAGTTCATTTCGTATACATAATTTAATAATCTCTTAATTTTTATGTAAATTACCATATCTTCACTCACAGGGATTTTATTCAGAAACGAACTTGAAATTAGAATAGATCAGAAAAATAATTATTCCATAACAAAAAAAAAAACATTTTAGTAGAACGTTTATATTAAACTTAAACTATGCTGCTAAAAAAAGCATGACATTTATTTTATTTTTCTCACTCGAACTAGGTCTACTAATGTAGCTACTTCTTAAAACTACTAAAAGTGTTAAATTATTATATTTTATTAATTTATTACATCGAATATGTAATAATTATTTTAACAAAAAAATTGTCCAAACTTGTCTCAAATCTTCATTTTTTGTAATTAAGTGAGGCTGAACACTATTCTAATCATTCTTTTAGAAAGAAAACTGTTGAAATTGATACTTACTAGGAATAAATATATTGCTAAGTACAGACGTTTTAACTATAAATAAATATACTCCTAAAGAAATGTAATAAATGTACGATGAAAAACAATACCATTACCAAATCACTTACAGCACAATTTAACGAGCGTACAATAGATTTCCTAAAAATCAAAATTTTGCAATAACTTACGTCCATTCACTATTAATTTAATTAATTGAAAATATTTCAAACAAAGTATTCACTATGCATTTCAATTCGTTTTACGAAACTCTTCGGTTTATCGTCGTAAATTAGATTGATAAAGGTAATAAACTTTCCCTATGCGCCTCGCATTTCGTCAAAGTTCACTTTATATTCTGGGTATGACCTACAATAATAAAACGGTAACTACACATACTTAGTTTTGACACATATCGTGATTTTAACAGCGGCCAAATCACATGTTGATTTCGTTGATAATTGAGTTAAACATGTTTCTTACTATTTGCTCCGCTTGAAGAAGAAAAATTTAATATGTCGTCATGTCCATTAACAAACACTCGGGATATTATTATTCCAGTCATAAAAGCGCTATAATAATTAATCAACCATTTTCTTTTCAATACTTGCTTGGATTTATCTTTCTCAGAATCTTAGACAAAATTGTACAATCATGGGGTCTTGACCATTCCAAATATGTTGTTGATTGATATTCGAGTATTTTTTGTAAATGTACAATTTGTGGTCTGATGATCAAATATTAATAAATATTATTAAAGAAGCAAAGAATTGTAAAAAAGTTAACATTCATTCGTGGAGCGAAACATTAAATTTAAATCGTACTTCATCATCTTCATCCCATTCACAAATGTTTACCTCAAAAAACAGAACACATTGAGTTGCCTGATTTTAACTTCCGGGAACGTCCGAGTTCGATTCCCGAAACGGCACTCAAAATTTCATAAGAAGTATAGATATTAATTGTTTTTTTTTTTTGACATTTTTTAAATGAAATAAACAGTAAACAGTTACGTTGAAAGCCAGCTGCAATTAATAATTATTATAAAAAAAAATTAAATCGGAATATTGTTTAGAAAGGGTTCTTAAACTCAACAATGTAAACAAAAAACTAATATAAAACTAAATCATATATACAAAAAGAAAGTCATCAAAAAAGTTTGGTGCCATCTAGGGATTCGAACCCAAGGTATTTTGATAGCTGTAGGATTGGGGACCAACTGCGTTTTAATGATAATCCGCTGATAAATCATAGTTTTAAAGTACTAGTTCATTTAATTAAAGTATTTTCTATGAAGTTAGAGTTTGAATAATATTTCTAATTATTTAAATATTCTATTTTCGGAAATTCAATGAGTTTCAGCTTTTCCTAACTTAGCTTATCATTACCTAGTTTGATATTGTTCTAAAATTTCATTCTTCATAAGAAAAGTTTATACTAAATATAAACGTGACTACTGTCACACAGAAACCGAAATGTGGAGAGCTGTAACATTTTTTTTCATGTATATCTGCCTCAAGAAAAAATAGAACTCTGAAACTTTCTTCCGTAGAAACGTTTTTAGGTTGTACGAGTTTTTACTAAAATTAGTCACCTCTGGACTTCCCATTGAGAAAAAGAAATGTATCCTCAAAGATTGAAGGAATGTTGGGACCATTGCATAAGACACGTCGAAACCTGTATTAATATCCGGCACAAGGTCGATGGACCGTTTTCGCGAAGTGCTCCTTATTAATTTGGGAAGACTCCTGTAACGCTGACATCGCAAAATTCGTCGTTTTTATTGTGAATGATTAACAGCCGTTTTCGTTTAATCTCCCCTTGTCAATTCAAAGAACGTTAATAAAAGTTTTCGAAGATCTCACAAGTTTGTACAAGTGCATCCATCAAATTTAATTAATCGTGTAAGATTTGTTAAAAGTAGTTCTCCAGCATTAAAATATTTTATTTGCCTTAATTTTTAAGCCAATCAAAATATTTATAATAACTAATGATTATTAATAAGTTTAATGTTTTAATTTCCCGACTTAATACCTTACACTGACATATCAATAAATTAAACGAGATTACTGTACTATCGTCCTGCTCTTTTAGCACTCCTTCTTATGAGCTTTTACTTTTTATGTATGTGCAGCATTTATCACCCATGACTCTGCATGTTTCTTCTGCACTCTTCAATTTTAATCAGTATGTTGAATTTCGCTGCCTCCTGCGATTAACGTATTTGTAGTCCTTTCGATAATTTTCATTTTCATTAATCATATAAACGGATCTTACTTTTTCTGAAGTTCGAAAATTTACTTTTAACGATCCCGTCTCATTTTTTTCTCATAGGTGTCCTTCAGTTTTTCTATATATCCGGTATCTGTATCTCGTTAATCTCGACTACGCCCTTTTAAAGCGCAACCGAGTTTGTTCTTGTGTTTGAAAAATTGTTGCATTTCGCATTCCTCTTCTTCTTACATTTTTTCTTTGGACATAAATCGCGTCTCTGTGATCTCGATTTAATTTTCTTGACCTTGATGTTTTCTTCATTTTTCTGGACATGTTATTCTACCTTACTTGATATACATCGCGTAACTTTATCGAGCATCGAAAAAAAACATCATTTGGCAAGAAATATTATCAGACGAGAAAATATTACACATTCGAGAAGGATACTTGACTTGCGTTGGTTAATATACGGTTGAACTATCCACTTTACAAGTGCAATCAATTAGCGACATTACACTGCAATTCATTCAGTGCTACACCGCCCATAGATTTTTCGCAAACGTCTACGAAGTGTTATATTGAATTTTTCAACTGGGATTTAAGTGGGTTTTGTATTTGCAAAATGATAAATTAATTACTACAATGCCGAATCAGCATTTAGTTATCTCCAAAACAAGCTTATAAAACTTTCTATATATGTGTTTTTCATAACTTTCAATTCAATTTAGTTGGCTATTATAACTTGTTTACATGACAGTGTTTTAGTAATGTACGAGAACAGTCTTAGTTTTGTATGCTCGTAAAGTATGATCACACTATTTTACCATTAACATAATCTTCTACCAGTCATGATTTTAAATCGACAATTACAAAATTAAACAATTATTAAATTTTTCGAATGCATTTACAAAAATCGCATATTCCGGTGTTGCCATAATAATTATTAGGGATTTCATACTATGATTACGTATTTCATGGTACATATTTTAATTTTTAATTTTTTAATTTTATTTTATAAATTTCGTTTTAAAATTACGTTCTTATCTGCCTAAACCAATTTCAAACGACCGCGAAATATGAAAAGGTCGTACACCGTGAAATAGAACTCGAAAGTACTTCGGAATCAGATTTATACATACAAAAATAAATTAAAAATTGTTTTGTCTTCATTTTGACATCGAAAATTATCTCGTCCAAAAATTTTGAAGTGAAATTCATAATCAACAAATCAAATGGCGTTTGCATGTATACTTTCCAAAATAAAATTTCCAATTGTAGTTCGATCTGAACATTTACTTTAAATAATAGTATTTTTCATTCCTAGGACGCAAAATTACGTTTTTTGCCGCAGTAGGGAGCAAAGTGTGACGAGCGCTCCGCCACCTGCAGTATTCATTGCTGTGGTTGAAACGGAGATGCAAAATCGCATTTTGTGGCCTACAGGAGCAATAGAATATTTCTTTAAATAACTATCACTAATTTTTACATTCACTGGCATGTGATGTTTGCGTTTATTTGATTTAATGACGCAATTTATAAATGAAATTATTTAAAATAAAACTACCCTAGTCAATTTGAGTAATCAAACCATTAATGAAGCTATTAATTTCTTCCTACAGACATAAACACACTTGATGTTCATATCATGCAAAGATTAATGAGATTCTTTTCAAATTTTATAAACTCTTTCATAACTATTTTCGTACAATTCTAAACGAAACATTAGGTAGTGATTGTACCCAAAAATTCCTCTTAGTAAATCATTCAAAAAGATCTGCAATAATTAAAAAATACAAGTATATCGAATACAATTTGACATTACTGCAAATAGAGATTACGAAACTTGTATAATAATCAAGTCGATTTCCAGTTTTCTAATATCATGATTAGTAAAAGTAATTTATCAAAATATATTTAGAAAATCCATAAGAAAATAATAACAATTTATTTAAAAAAAAAATGATCTTGAATTGATGTAATAAAATTATTTATTCTCATATATCAATTAAAGTCGACTAAGTACGAACACTTAGACCATGTTAACATAAAATAAACAGTCTTTCATTTCTGTCAAAACGATGTAATTTAAAAAAAAAAAAAATAAAAAACAAATGTACACATAAATTAATAAATAGTGATTGTTTTTATAATCTGAATAACCTGACAAAACGTAATGAATGTCAACTAAACCGAAACCCGTTAAAAACTTCATTTCTAAAAATGCTACATTTTCCAATGAAATATATTTTCGTAAAAATGGATATGCTTTACTTGTAATAGAAGGAAATCGGTTGCTAATAAAGTTGTATAAATGACTAATTACATGATCGAGCGTGTTCTAATAGAAAGAGAAAATGATTGATTGCCTTCAGTTTGTTAGATATATGACTACAAATTACTAATTCCATTACTAATTTCGTGCAGAAACTCAATTCTTTACTTCATTGAAATCAAGAGAGTATTCTTTATAAAATATGCACGTATAATATATTTTTTATTAACACTAGAACTCGTCAATAACTGATCAGAAAGCATATATTCAAGAGTGATTTTCACTTTCTCTTGCTGTAAGGTATTATTTTTTGCGCGGTAATGTTTAGTCATCTTTTACATTTATTTTATGTTGTAAAGCTGTGATGTGAAATGAAAAACAAAACGATAAAATGGTATTAATTTGGTTGACAATGGGAATTTGCTTTAACTTCTCAATAATTTTATTTTAAAATTTTACTTTTAATCATGTCCATCACAAATCAATTGTCTTAGAAAAATATTTTTGGTTTCAGTAATAATATTTACCATATATAGTAACGGAAAATGCAATTAATCAATCGCAAATTACAGTTTTCATTTATAAATGGATACTACTGATTTTTATTATTGGACTAACTATTACTATTCGCGAATTTTAATAATACTTACCAATAACTGCTTATAGATGAATTAATCGAAAAGAATAACTTAAACTATGTACTTATAGTAACTAAAACTAAATAGATTAACATATTTTGCAAACAGTATTTAGTGATAGTCAAACAATAGTTTATTAATTAAAAAATGGTGGCTTCTTCCCAGCAACAGTATCTCATGGTAAATTTGACTAATTATTTAAAATAGCGGCTGAAATATTTTTGTGACCTCGGCTGGATGTTGTGCTAATATCTTTTAATAATTTGTTTGTAGGCTTAAATATTATTAAAAATGTTGGCAGATTAAAAATTGTTTCACAGAAATGCAATAAAAAAATAAATATGGTATATGTATAAGTCAATTAAATGTAGAGATAAAAGCACAAAGAAAGACATTTTGATTTTCGACATAATTTAGTACACGATCAAATAGTTAATTCCGTAATCCAAACAGTTAATTTGCAAGACCTGAAACCACATACGAAAAGAACAAACAGATTGGTTGTCAGAACCACATAAATAGTGATAAATAACTCCTTAAATTTGTTTTTTCAGAACAATGCACATAATAAGTATGCCGAGTTTAGCAATAATATTTTGATCTTAACGGATTATACTAGTGTATCTAATGTTTCCTCGATACCGAAGTGCAGCAAATATAGAACACAAAACTCAGTTAAACATATTTACTTACATAAAATTGCACGTAAATTAAATCAAACATTTATTAGATCATTTTTAATTTCGGTCTTCTTTCTTCGATCATCGACGATTTTCGCTACTAACTAAAATCCTTCAAGCACCATAATCGGCCAGTTAGCTTTATCAATAACAATCCTATAGTTTAGATCCATCAACCACAACCTCTTGGTTGTAGAAACTGAACTATTTGTAAGCATTTACATTAAAAAATGTCTATAAATATCCGATTATTTATTTAGCGCCTACAAATACCGAATTATCCAAATTGTAATAAATATGTCTTTCGTCAGACAAATTACATAAACTTTACAACATCGCAATAAACACATTAGACACAGTTTGTTATTAAATCAAGTATCCAGGTTTGTTTAAATACATTGCACGTACGTATCAATATCAAGAGGAAAATGACTTTTCAACTAGACAGTACACTAGACGAGTCGTTATATTCATGTTTCTGAAATTGATTTCCACCCAACGTAATTAATGTCGAGATTTACAGCTTGAGGCGCTATTTACGACCGTTTTCATAGAAAGACTAGTCGTCTACTGTGACTTCAGAAATCCTAAAATAGACAAGAATGTTAGCAAAAACAGAATGAATGAACCACCGGGTACCAATTGTGTTGCGAAAAGATTGCGAAGGTCGTTGAAATCAACTGTCTTTGAGTGACGCTCTCTCGACAATTTTTAACGTAAAAACAAAAAGATATTTTTTAAAGTTTGTCAGGACCCATGTTTTGTAATACAATTCGCAATTTCGGTTTCATTTCTGCGATACATTCGGTAAAGTTCCGTCATTCTTGCTACAATTCTTTTATATTTTGAAACGATCGTTTCAACATCGTTACAATTTCCATATCAGAAATCGGAATAAGTATGTTTCGCATTGTGCAAATAATGAATTTTAGATACATTCATTGATATCGTATTTCTAGTAGTACTTTGTTAAAATGTTTCCACCAACTGTCTATCACGATAAACCTAAACATCCGGTCAGATTTGAAATTTGATCCATTATAAAATAATCTTTGAAGAAATCAAAATCATTATTTTTTCTATTGTAGTCATGATAATTTCCAAATCTTTAAGTTAAGCAATTTAATGCTATTAAGAGGATACATTTATGATTCAATACAACGTGTAAATTGATTGATTGGGTACATTTCTTTTCGCACGAGATTAAAGTTCTCTATAGAAAGCGATGAAAGTTGCGTTCTTTTCATAGTCAACACCTGTCTCAGTTTTCAGTTCGACTAATATTATATAAATTTTCAAATCATGTAAAGTTTGTTTTGAAACACGAAATAGACAAACATTGTTTCTGATAATAATTTTTTTTGAAATTAACCTAATTCCGATATTTTTTCACTATTTTGAAAACTGTTTTTATTAGGACGTTAATCATGCAATAATGTATTTGCATGTAAAGTGACCATTCGAAAAAATATTTCACGCGTGCGTTTATAAAAGGAGCAAATACGTTTGCGTGAAAGCAATTAATCGATTACCTTTTTTATCAATGACTTAAAATACGATACTCGCAGTTCCGCAAGTATTGGTGACTGGTCGTGGTTATTACGAAGAAGAGTGGCGAATAACATGACCTCATTATTGGATCCGAAAGGAAGCTACACAACTTCACGAAGCTTCACGTTTTTCGTGCTCAATAAGAACCCGTTTTCCATCGACTTCTGTTTTCAAGGCATTCCCATCCTCTTGATGTATATATACCATCCTAGTATATGCGAAACTGGTTACGTTCTAATGGCATTCATTTTGAGCACATACACTAAACTCCATGAATTAGTATAAGCACAAAAACAAAAATTATCTTTCAGATGTTTTAATAAGTGTAACATTCATTTTTGTTAATTATGGATAAGTGTGTTACTGGTTTGAACTTTTGGTTTTTAAAATTTATTCTGTGTGACGTACTTTCCAAAGTAGGTATTTATATGGATTAATGCCAATTTTTTAAAGGATTTTGTTTCAACTTTTTACTGTAAGATAAAACAGTTTGATTTAGAATTCTGATTTTGCAAGAAAAATATTTCAAAATTCTGTTGTCAAATATGATGACAAGTGTGATTAGTTTTGTTTATTAAATGGGTTAAAACATTATTTTAAGTATGACTCCTTAAGGCTCAGTATTTAATCTATTTCTAAAAAAGATTTGAATAATTTTTAACATTTTCTCTCAGCGAAAGTTTGATCATTGAATTAAGACATTGTGCTGATACGAATACACTTCAGCCATTTTTCATTAAAACGTGTAGCAGAATCTGATACGCCATCACATCTTGAACTAAATGTAAAAAATGATTTGTGTTTACAAACTTTATTTTTTTTTTTTTTTTTTTCATTTTTGTTTTTATAAATTGTACACACAGCATGCCGAAAAATACCGTTCGATACATGAGCGTAAGAATTCCATTTTAAGCACCGGTTCTATCTAATCGCGTGTTAAATAGCAGTGCGTAAAATCGCATTTTACGCCCTTGTTTCGAAAAATACTATATTTTATGCGTGAAACTAAAATTAACTAAGCTCATGTCAACGTATAAAGAAAGATTTGAAACCTGGAAATAGTTGAAACTATTAACTAAATAGTAGGATAAAACTCTACCATCGATTGTAGTTATTGTTACTATCTATTGGTTTCGACAGATTATGTAGCCAAACCTACTTTTTCAATAGTCAACTAAAATCAACTATTTCTTTTTTTCGTGTAATAAGAATAAAAGATAATTTTATGCAATATATTACACTATAAATGTGTACTATCCAGTTTAAATGGTGAAGACTGATCGACGAGAGGAAAAATAATATTGAAGATAGCAATATAAAATTAAACTCGCAATGTGGTTATTGATGTTCACGTTCTGCTATTAAGTAACAACGTAATCTAAATAAGATGCAAACTACTATTTGTTAATAATTTTAATAACATTTTACTTCTGACATTAGAAACTCGTCTGTGTAATTCAAAGTTGTTTTCAAATTTGTCTGCATATTATTTGCAAAACTGGTACAGTTGTGAATGAAGAAAAAAAAACATTTTACGAATATTTTGGATTGCTTTTTTATTGGGGAAAAGGTTAAAAAAATATAAAAACAATTCTACGTGCTTCACTATTCTGACAACACAAAAATTGTTTCCAAAATAATTTTTGTAATAAACTCTGAATGAAACCGACGAATTTCTGATTTGTTTAATAAAACTTATCTTCCACACCATCATTTTTTATTGTACTCCACAATTATCTCTTTTTATGCACTTTAACATTATTTTAATTTTTATTTTTACTCACAAACTACTTCAAAATATAGAATTGCACTTGTTGTTGCAGTGCAAACAATTTGATTACAACTTTACCGATTTTTGACAGTTACTAATTTCTTCCCTGGATTTTTGCCCTTAATTTTATGTGCAATTTTAAAAATTAAAAAAATTACAAATATTAATTCAATAAAAATCAGAATCTTTCAAGGATTTTTTTCACGTACCGTTATTTTTTATAATTTCCCACATTGGAATAGCTCAGATATTTTCAAATATCGCGTCATAAATGCTTGTGCTAGAAGATAGAACTAGTACAACTAATTAAATTTCAAAATGGCGGCTCAAAAATGTGTACTCAGTTCAATTTTTTTTCAAAATCATAATCGCCTGTATTCAGTTGACTGTGGGAAATGATAAAAATTTAAGATAAGTGGAAAAAAAGCTAAAAAATTCCTGAATTTTGTGAAATAAATGATCGTAATCTTGTTACTTTTAAATTTGCTGCATTTTTTTGATATACCATTCAGAAGAGTGAGGTTTGGGCAATAAAAAACGTTAAATTGTTTTCACTTTGTTTAACTACTAAAAGGGACTGTCAAATTTATGTACATTTGGTCCTTTAAGGATTAAATAATTCAGATATTTCTAATTTGAAACTATTGACGCCGTAATCGGAATAGTAAGTGACTGTACTATCACATACATTAGAAGTAAATAAATAGCCATTTATAATATTTGAATAGTCGAACTAAGCTAAGATAAATATATAAATAAAAAATACAAGTTAATGTCTTTTATTAAGGAATATTTACGAGATAAAAAGTTTGGAAATTATCTAGTTCACTTGCAGAAATTGTGTAACAATTCCTCTGACTAGAACTCCGAGAACATATCTGCAACTATGTTAATATTTACTATCATTGTAGTAAGTAGTCGCAGTCAGAATAGTAAAAATTGCTATACAATTCCTTTCAGCATATAAAGAATTTTGGCTAGCAAAGTTTTTTCAGTTAACAAATCCTCAATCTTTAACATTTTTACTTAAAAACAACATGTAAAACTGTAGAAAAGCAATGACATTAATTCAACACTGGTGTCTTGCGGTTTCTAAATCTGCCAGTAATTGTATTACTCATTATTCTTACTAATAAAATGACAAAAACTACTAAGTCACATTGAACTAATTTATCTTAATAAATGTTAATAAAATATGTTTATCAAAAAATTCAATTCCAAACTTGAGATTAGTAGAATTTGACTAATCAATTAGCAGATTTACCTCTTTATTAATAAAAATCAGTACTAATTTAATTAGCCACCCACTTTTCGCTCCCCCATTCGTAGCTTTCACTAATTCAGATTTAGGAAGAACATTCGACATGTGAATCCATAAATACAAACGTCAATTAAATAAAATTTAAGTATCCACCTTTCAAAACTGTCTAAAATACATTAAAAAATTTTAAGCTATTGTTGTTCTCGATAAATATAAACTTGATACAAAATTGTTATATTATATAACATATTATAACTAATAAACGTTTCATATGAACAAAATCGGATTGAATATTAAAATTATTACATTCAAAATACTCCTGAACTTTCTAGAAGTACTAAAAATAAACCCAAAGTCAAATTAACTACTATTAAAAAGACCAATGACTCCAATTGAGTAATATCCAACCCAATTCCTTGTAATAGATCCAGCTTTAGTAAAAAAAATTCTGTCATTTACTTTCAACTCATTTTCCAAACATTTAATACGCAGATTATGTTAAAATGTTTAAAATACTTCGTTTCGAAATTCTAGTTTTTATTAAAGATCTTTCAGGTGTAGCTTTGGACCCCTCAAAAAGGTTCAGTATTGTCTTTCACGATGTCCAGAAATTTTTTTCAATACAAGATCACCTAAAATATAAAATGTATTCTTTGCATTAGATAAGACAATCCTAAAAAATGAAAACTTTCAGGTACTTTCAAGGCGATAAATTGCAGTTATTAAATGAATCCAAGATGGACTGGTGACCTTGGCGTTACAGGAAACGATTCGATTAATCTAGCAAATGAAAAGTGTTGATACAGTAGAGTACACTATCGCTAATCGGCGCCTTGGCACTACATCCGCGAAAAATTCCGAGAATTTCGTTTTTATTTATTAGCAAATGAGGACGCTGCTCTGAGAAACGAACGAACGTAGCCGAAGAGCTCGTGCCGTTTCACAGGCATCGCAGGAGAGCTTTGAAAGTAATCGTCTGCGCCAGCGGAATTATAGAGAAAGAGGAGAAATTGCGTATAAAAAAAATCCAATTTTGTTACCACGCCTTTCAAATTTCTCCGTTCGAATTGCAATAATTCACCGATTCCTCGCAAATTTTAACGAGAGCGACAGTCACCTCAAAAGGAAGAAAACATGTCATCTAAACCAAAAAATATTTGCATACATATTAACACTTACAAGGATGAAATTTCCCATCTCCACTAACTCGAAAACCAAAAAGAAATGTTTCGGCCGCTTCTGGTAGTTTCTGAAAATGTTTTCAAAATTTGAATAAAAAAATTTTACTTTCCGTCTTTTCGCGTGTATTCTGCAGCCCACTCTTGATCTTGACCGTCCTTGACCCACATGTGAGATAATTTACGCGATAAGGTGCGGCAAAATGAAAAAAATCTCTGAAATATCTCCATTTTGCTTAAATTAATTACTCCCACTTTCGATTTTGGTCGTTGTAATGGGACGTGCCGTTAAACCCGTTCTTTACGTTAGCAATTGTTTAACCGATATTATTTCTTCGATTTCTCTCCAGGTTTTCTTAGTTTGAAATTTTACTTTTTGTTGGGAAAAGATTTAGTTATTTTAATGAAGTAACCTTTTGGGCACGGCACTGTTGCACTTCTAACTTGTACGTTTTGAAACAAGTAGGTTAAGAGCGTCTTGCGATATTCTATTGAAACAGACCGGGCTGAACTATGAGATGGAATCGTATAGATGCTGCTTAAAAAATGCGAAATCTCGGTCATAGGCACTTTCTGTACGTAATCTTTCAACGTCACACCAAAGGCAACCTTTAAATGTATACCTACGTAGTAGATTTACGAGTATAATGAAAGTATATTGTATGTCAGAATTCTGAAATCGGGCTAAATAACTTACTTAAGCATGTTACTGCCGGAGATAAATAATTTTGCAGTGATAAAAGTGATATGTTCTTTAATCAATTACTTTTTAGTCGCAAAAGTGAAACCATTCTGTTGCTACCGTGAGATATATTAGATGACTAAAGTTGTAAATATTATCTGGGAACGTGTATCCTAATTACAATCATATCCATGGACGAGAATAATATGAATAGTTTCGAATCCCTCTATGATCTTGTTAGTAGCTCTGACTTTCTGCAGACACCGACTATTTGTTTATTTCAAATAGTAAAACACTCCTTAACAATTTTCTAAGAACATTCTATTATGCACGGAGATAAAGGTATGGTAAGATCTACGATACCTATTGTAAATTTCACACTAATCATTATGTATATTACGAACTGCAATATCCATCTTAACCCATTAACGCCCAAGAAGACATATATTTCACCAAGATTTTCGGAATATTTCTTGACATTAAAAACCAATTCAAAAAATTTGAGACAAAACATTCTCGACGTAAAATTGATCGCTCTTTTAGATTCTTTTATCACATTCTGTCTACAATATACGTGTCAAAAGTTATAAACAATTATTAACAAAAAATCGCGTTTTTAATGAATATTTCCGTGTCGAACAAGAAAAGTCATTGGGTCAAAACCTCAAAATGTTGTATCTTTAGTGTCTCAGCTATAAATTTTCGTAATAATATACAGGAAAATTGAAGATGGCGGCTTCAAAATGACGACTAAAGTTTTCTTTTTTTGTGAAATATTAGCTTAGTGTACAATGAATTTTCTTGCTTGACATGGAAATATTGTTTAAAAAATATTTGTGAAGGAAAAAATCGCGTTTGGTTTGTGAATAATTCTTCATAACTTTTGACACGTTTATTGTAGACAGAATATTATGATAAAAGAATCTGAAAGAGCGATAAATTTTACGACGAGAATGTTTGGTCTCAAATTCTTCGAATTGGCTTTTAATGTCAAGAAAGTATTCCGAAAATCTAGGTGAAATTTGTGTCCTCTTGGGCGTTAATGGGCTAACATTTCTTTCCTTGTGCCATTTGACGCCTGGACAGAAAACGTTTGGTAATTAACTAATATCTAATATAATTAACTAAAGAAAACTATATGCTAATTAAGTATCGAGTCAAATGTCTTTACTGGTATGTTTTACTGCAGTCGGATTATTAACTACACTGGAAACAATTTTAGATTAATTTCGGAAAAAATGGGGCAAGTAATAATTATAATTTATTATATTTATTGGGTTTCCTCAGTTAATAGTCGCATAGTATTCCTGTTTCAATTTGAAGCCGCGAAGCTCAATGTGAGACAGTGAATATTTACCGTTTTTTTTCTTTCATATTTTTTAAGTATAGCAAATTCACTAGTGATCTCAGTATTCAATATTTTATTTCTAATAGATCAAACTGATTTAGAAATAATAATAACAAATTATGTGGGGAATTTAAGATAAGTAAGTAAATAAGTTATTTCTAAATAAATATATAAACTATACTAAAAACTAGTTAATGTTTTCATTTACATGTTGATTAAGATTTTTTCAAATGATCTTTAACCCATGAAGGATCAAACCGACACTTTTTGTTTTCAAGTTCTGTCATATATTTCCGAGATTGGAAAAATTCTAGAACATTCTGACGTGAAATTCGCCGAACTTTACAAATCTGCGATTAAAAGGAAAGAAAAATCAATTATTTAAACAAAGTCGGATTTTTTTACTAACATTTTTCTTCCAGTAAGATTTTTATATTGAAATCGCATAAGGAGGTTCGAAAAATAGATAGCAAAAGCGTTTCTTAATTTCACGATATTCACGTTTATATCCAATATGTCGGCTTGCTATAAAAATATTGGTACTATTTCGTTATTCCCAAAAATAATGACCCAAAAGAAAATGTTCTTGGATAACCTGAAACCTTAAGTTAAAATTACATCCCAGATTACAAATTTATTAATCAACGTAATTCATACAAAGTGGCAAACCCAAAATTTCGTTTCAATTTTGATAATAATTTGTTGTATAAGGATCAAACCGAGATCAAAGGATTTTTGGACCTTCGATCACCAATTTTAGGTTCGCTAATTTGAATTTATAAAGTTAAGAACTTTATAATTTGTTTTAGATCAAATCTTGTTTTGGAATCATCATTATTACAAAACGAAATAGTGTGAACATTTTTAAATCTTGCCGCCATATTGGATATAGATATCGTCAAATTAATAAAACAGATATGATTTCAGATCCAGATATGATTTTTCTTCACTTTACCGTGATCTCCTTACGCAACTTCAATGCAAAAATCTGGCTGGAAAAAATGTTAGTAAAAAATCCCGACTTTTTTTAAATAATCAAATGCAACGATTTGGATTAGCATTTTTCTGAAATTTTAATTGCAGATTCGTAAAGTTCGATCAATTCTACGTCAGAAATGAGTGGTATAGATTGTTTTTAGTCAAGGAAATATATGACATTCATACGTTGAAAACTTCTATGAAAAATTGTGCGTCTGGTCCTTAATAGGTTAAAAGAATATTAAATATAATAAATGTTTTCATCAACGTTTTGGCAACCTTTAGTACTGATTATATATTTAATAACCATCCTTATTATATGCTATGACAACGTGAAAAGCTACCCAGAAAATCAAATCAATTTAGTGAACAACAGGGAGAGAGGCACTTTTCTTCTGCTGTTTTGTAATTTATTAATTTTTATAAAAATCTACAAAAATGTTTATGGTTTCCACCGATGGTTGGCGTTTAAATTTGTCATATACTTGTTCTGAAATTAAAATAGATTTGACGATTTGTTACGAGCTTGTAGAATGGAATTTAGTATTTTCTAGAGTGTATTCCAACAACAAAATTGTTTCTTTCATAAATCGACAATCACAAATTAATTTTTCTCACACTCAGTATTAAAAAAAAATTCATATGCTATAAAATCTTTCTTTAATCAAATTTTAATTAAAAAATGTTCAAAAATATTTACTCTGAAATTTCGTACTCCCAATCCCATCATTTTTTCAAAGAAATTAATAAAGCAAAAGAGATTACAATTTACAAGGTTTTCAAGAATCCAAATCAGGACCATAATGTTAAAAATGAATAATTATTTTGGGTTGTTAAAAGAATTGATTCAATTGAATTGTGAGCAACTAATTAACTAGGGGAAATTACACTACATAACAAAATATGTGAGAACTAGGTAATAGATAATGAAACCAAAATACTTGTACTCTCGTAATTCATAATTTCTTGTCGTAAGTATTCACCCTTGATGGAGTGAAAATTTACCTTCCATAATGAACTGACTGACTCTTTTTGGAGTGCAACCCACTCTGAATCGAGTGAAAAATCTCATTCATAAACGGTGTCAATTCGTTTTTTTTTTATTACTATGGCGTTTTTAAACAGTTAGCAGGGACTATTTTGTTAATCATTTTTCATACTGTCATACGATCTACATTTTTTAGAGGGAAAAAGATAATTTTAATAATAATTTCAAAATCTTATATTTTTTACTGCTAAGAAATTATGGTTATTATAAGTAGGTAAAGTTAATTACATTCCGAAAGAAACAATTTATACGATTTCAATTCTTATTTATTTAAAAAAATCCATGACATTCAAATAAACCACAAAAAATGAAGAATTAAATGGAATGCAGGGAATCGAAAGTTACATATTTAGTTACATAATAGCCATGCAATCAGGTATAACTGCTTTATATAGTTCCGCATAAATTACATTTATAATTAATTATAATCACACATAAGCGGACAAGTAGGTGAAATGCGGTTTTGTTATGTTTCTCTCCGCGGAGATCCCTTCAAACTAATTATTAATATATCAATGATTTCAAGCCATACTTTAAATACTAAAACAATCTCGCATATGAAGCTTTCAAAACATACTTTAAAACTATACGTATACCATAAAACGTATAAAATCAATGTTAGCGTGTTTATGTTTCCGAAACGCATGAATTTAATTGTTCTTGAAAATACATTACATAATTATAAAAAAATCGATATTACACAAAATCGTGATTATTTGTGCATAAACATTATGATGGTCCAAAGTAACCGAGTAGAGTGCCCCCCCCCCCCCAATATTTGCCAGAAAAGGAAAGACAAGACGGACGCGGTGGGGAACATAAATCGCGGGTAAGGTAAATATTGGGACAAACCTAGTGGCAAATATTAGGGGGTAGCAAATATTGAGAACGCAAATATATGGGGGGGACTATCGTATTTATTTTTTTTGTGCTTCATGGGAATTTGAAAATGTATATTGAAAAAATAACACTCAAATTTTTACAGATTTTTAAAGCCAGTTGTAGTGGGCGCTGGCGGCAGTCGAAAATGAAAATCGGAATTTAATGAAATTTAAATTTTGTTATCCGTATTAGTTTAAATATTTTGTTTTTAATAGTATTGAGATATTATCCTGGAGGCTTTACCAAGTGACCTTCAATTTATTCTGACAAAAAATAGAGCTAAGGTATCCCTCCATGCCTTTAAAAATATAATTTTACCGAAAAATAGATATTTAAAAGTTTAAAAAACCGATGTGCATCGCAAATTCCTATACTTCCTTATTTTCTCAAATGTTTACAGGTGACATAACGATTATTTCAGATTAAAAACAAACTTATCCAAAGTCGCTATAACCTGAAAATATTTCTAACATTCGATTTTTCTATAGTGTAGCGTTACAGAAAAATATTTACTCTAATATGAATAACAACATTAAAATCTCATTAAATTCAGCAAGCTCAAAAAAGTGTAGAAATCATTTTTTCAACATCTATTTTCAAATACCTGTGAAGCACCAACAACAAAAAATAGTCCATAATTTTGGACTACCCTAATGTGTTATTTAACTATGATCATCATTAGTATGCTACTATGCCACAGAATCAAATATTTTCATGATAATCCAGAGATTCGATAACTCGTGTTAAAGTTAAAAAACCTGATCATGTCTACTTAATTAAAGATCAGTTGAATTTACGTAGTTTGTACGTCAATACAGTTTAAAGCAATGCGGACAAATAATCATTTACATTTGTAATTATATTCTATACGAGTAAACTTGTAATTCAGTGATCACCTATTTAATCTTTAGTGAAAATAAATCATTGTAAAATTGAATTGCTACGTGGTAAATGAAAAGTGTGTACGTTACAAATTTATAGGCGCAGCATTAGCAAATAAAACGGAAAACATTTTCTTATGCTTGACAAAGCAATTCAACTTTTTATAAAGAAATAATACATATATTCAAGGACGTACATTCCGTTAATAAAATTACCTACCAAAAAAGTACGATTAGTAACTATTAGTCCAGGCGACGGCTTGATTCGCAACAAAAGCAACACTACCAATTTTTACTGATAATTACTAAAAAAATGAGTTGAAACACATCCAAAATCATCGAAAATCGGAATGGGGGGTAACTTGTGTTTTTATTACAAAATAGATCTAATTTATAAATAAATGATTGTAACTTTTCAATGACGCATTAAAACGCAAAACATATTAAAGAAAAGTTACAGGAAATGAAAAAATGTATAAATAAGGTAGGAACAATACTTCCTCTAACTGTTGACATTTTTGATATAATGACTTGGAAAGTTGCAACTTATTCCTATGTTGATTAAAACGAGCTTTATTGTTCTATTTTTAGTTAGTTATATACAATTTCAGGTATATTTTTGACGTTGAAAATGCTAATGCCCTTTTTAGGTCGTAATTCTGAGAAAAGCGAGGTTATGTCGGACAAAATAGACATTTTATATCGCATTACCTAATTTTTTCACAATCTAGTCGCATAATCAGTAGATATTAATAGCATTTATGGGTAGATTGCAGTGATATTAGATCTATGCAAAATTAACTTTTAATTCCTAACTTTTAAAACTGAAATCTGAAGTTTAAAAGGAATGCACTTCTTTTCTGTTGTACTTATACACTGTTAAATATTTCATGAAATTTAATGTACTTTTATTATACGCTAGTATATTAAATTAAATGTAACTGTAAACAAAATATACGTCTGCAAACCCTGGAACTATTTTAAACATTGTAGATGAAGTAATTTCGCGAATTAAGTATTTTTTTTAAATTTCCATAAGACATTAACATTTTAATCACACAAATCGCACAACAAGGATACAATTTTATTTTAAGATGAGCAGTTTCAAGCATCTTTCAATATTCCTAGACCATATGCAATTTATTTCAAAATATATTAAATATTTTAATTTCTTGTGGTGAATAGAAATTTGTCTTCACATATCATAACCCTTTTCTGCTTTGATGTAGCTTATGTAGCTCAGATTACAATCTATTCTATTCACAACTTTCTCTCTACTTTAATGCTTTGATATAAAATATAATCTCAATTTGTTACCATTTTTAATAATATAGGTTGCAACAAAAAACGATCGTACCCTTAAAATATAAGTATTAAAGAAAAGAAATAAAAATTAGTTAGTTAATGCTTTTATTAAAAAAAAAACTAGATTAATCTTAAGGTTCAAATATAGCTAGTATCCAACGAAGGTAATTAATATCTAGTTAAGTTATACAGAATACCAAAGAATACATGACTTCTAATTAAACAGAACTACACTACACGCTAAAATTTCACTTAAAAATTAAAACCAGAAAACTGTAACAAATGTGATTGTAACTGGGCCGTAGTTTCTTTATTTGTGAAAACGTAGAAAGCTCGAGAATAAATACTTACTAATGTAATTATCAATTTTGTAATGTTACTGAAATTTTGTGGTAATGTGCAAACAATTTTTTTGCTTAATAACTTACATATATACGTATTTCATTAAAACATTATTTACTGTACTACCTATACAAGATCTTCTGAATTTTTCTATTTTCAGTCAATACCAATAAGTTACGAATTCCCTTTTCAACTTAAAAATGTGATACTATCGAATAAGCTCCATGCAACCGAATGGTTGCTATCGACAAGGAATCCGATTAATTTGAATTCGGGGATTACGGAATGTTCAAAGTACTTAATCTGTGCCTTTATAGTATGCTATTTGTATGATAATTTGCATGTACCGTAATAAGATATTGCCAGATTCTTATAAAGGGATCTGATCGGACCCACAGGGATTTCACAAATATAACGGAATAGAAACTAACGTGCTTCAAAATAGCCAATATGCTAAAAATATCTGTCGGTCAGTAAAAGCATTTTAAAATGCTACAATCAATAAATATTACAGAATAACAACGTAGGTATATGTTCAATTCCTAAAAAGATAAATGTATAAAGAGTTGGGGGTACGCTGTTAAAAGTGGTTGTAATTTTACAACAAAATTATAGTACGAAAATAATGTAAAATTGCAATTTCAAAATATATTTTGTAAGATTACAACATTTTATTGTGAATTTACAATTAGTAAATAATGTGTTATAAAATTACATTTATTATGTGATTTTACAACATTCTATCGTGGTTTTAATACATATATTTTAAATTTCAATGTTATATTGTAAAAGTACATAAGAATATGTAATATATGCCTATCTATCGCCTTCATCAAGATTTGCCCCGGCCAGAGTTTAAAACATTTTTGAAAAAGTATTTTTACGCCAATGACAATTTTTTGAGATCACTACAATCCAGTTGGAAGTAAGGAATCCAAAAATATCGAGTTTAAGTATGTGCAATCCATTTCGATCTACCGATTTTACTCATGTATTTTAGGTTAGGTTATGGATTTTGCTGAAAGCCGATAAGTGCAGTTAAAATGTTGATAAAATTAAGTAAATGCAAGTAGATTGGAACTGTATTTTATATAGATTAATATCTCCCTAAGCAAAAATAGAAGTAAAAAGGAAACTTTACAGGGAAGTGAGGTAATATTCTCTTTTTCTCATTCTCTCTCTTAGTGAGTCAATTAGGCAGGTTTTGTTCGTAATATAGGTTAATAACCATATGTTAATAAAAAATATGAACACAACAATACGTCTCGATATTTTAGGTGCTTCGTGTATTTATGCAAATTTTGTAACTTTATGTCGAGTGGAAATCTGATATTTCGCATCACCACCTGCATAGAATAATGACGAAACACTTTCATTGCGGTCATGAAAAATGCAAAAAGATTTTCAAGACTGAAAAAGAATTATGTTTGCCGGAAAATCTGAGCATATTATTTCGATCTTTCACGATTTTCTTTTCACGTAATAAATTCAATGATTTTACTGTGACACTACATTAAAAAAATAGAAAATTACAACATGTTACTGCAAGGTACTTTCAAGTACTTTTTTACTGTATTTTCATATATTTTTTTTGTAAGTTTACAGTACTTTTATGATGAAAGAAACTTCAAGCATTTGTTTGAAGATATTTCTTGCACTGGTTATTAGAATTTACTGTACAATTTGCGTGACGATAGTTAATATTACAGCTCTATTAGTATTTCAGTGATACAATTGGATGCAAAACTAAATGTGTAACATAAAAATGACCATGAATAAAAGGTGGAATGAATCGTCCAAAACATTGCAAATCTCCGATATGTAAATTTAATAACAAGCTCATAACTGAAAGTTAAATAAAACGTAATTACGTATACTCTGCACATAACCTATTTTAAAGTATGAATTCACTCAAAGATACAGTCATACTATTCTGCCAATGATAAAAGCATTATTCAATTTTAATTGAATAAGATTATTACAAGAAATTATTAGAAACGAAAGATTTGAACAGACTTATTCAAATAGTATACTCTTTACTATTTTGAATTAAAAGAGTAATATTACAAAATTTAACGTTCTAACAATGTAGTAGTAACAAAATATAAACTATGTAGTGACAATTAAAATCATCACCAAATGTCTATTGTGTGAAGTAAAATTCATTTAAATGATGAGTACCATCAACTAATGATATTATACTCCCTGTAGATAGATAGATAGATAGATTTATTTAATGCATCACACTACGTGTGTTCACATAGATTTCCCGGTACATTACATGATATTCACATACATTTTTATATGTATATTATACTCCCTGTAATTGGACAGTAAATTGATAACATAAACAAGTTTTATAGCTTAACTTGTTAACCAACGGTAGAATAACAACCTTCGACTCATTATTCAGTACGTCTGCACCTTTCTTCAAATATCTTCTTTGGCATTGAAGTCTCCAGTGACTCTGCAAAAGCCAACTGAAGTTCACCATAAATAACGTGGTATTGCATCAGTGTTTATACCCATGCTACCTGTAGTTGAGTAGTCTCAATAGCAATCTTGTGAAGACAAAAGAAAACATGAATATTTAGAGAGAGTTTTAAAAGTTTTTTATTTTAGCACGAAAAAAAAATCTTCGCAATGATCTCAAATGAGTCCATATACCCATTATTTAATACAATGTACTGAATTTCATAATGTAATGTAACGTAATGGGCTCGTTACGAAGCTTAATAATTAAATAATACATATGAGAAATATCAAATCGAATAACAGCGTTCGCTCTGGCGATCCATATTAAAATTCAGATCAGAATCAGATTTAAATCGCCAAATCAAAACATTAATGGCACATTTGGAGGTTTAGTAAAATTACTTTAACAATTTTATTATACTAGTATCTAATCAAAATCAAATTCTGCTAACTTACTAATTCTAATCAGCTTATATGCAATTCAAATCCGTTATATTATACCTAGAATAAGTTTTTTATCGTATAAATATGCATTAATAAAGATGGTCAACATTCATACCGACAGTTGATACATGCAAGTTATAGGTTATATTAACTTTTATATAATTTTTAGGACTGTCTTAATTTTATAAAGTCCTTTTTTATCGACTGAATTTTATTAAAAATTTTATTCAGCATCTGTCTTTTGTATCAAATTTGCCCTTTGAAATGAGCTATTAAGCAATCACCTATAATTTTTACCTAAGTTATGGCCAAACATTACTTGCATTGTTTACATAACCTATAAAATTTTCAGCGTTTTCCATTACCTCAAATATCTCAAAACCAGTGACGAATACACAATTATTAGTTTTTAATTATAAATTTCATAAGGTGGCCTGTAATTTTGACTTTGAATATATACGTCTTTTGCTCATTTACATTAAAATGCAGACATTATCAAATAATATCTAGATCTTCAGATGGATAACTACATAATATTTTGAACTATATCAATAAAACCTAACCGTATAAACAGAAGCAAATGAAATAATCTTAAGAAAGATGTTTTCTACAGTTAAATTCTTCGTTTGAAACTATGTTTATATAACAACTGTGTAATAGAAATTGAAATATTTTGTGCCCATAAACGTTCGGCTTAATATCACTTTTAATTGATTGAAGTGTGGGAAATATGAGAATGTGAGATTTTATTTCAAGAATTCGAGCACTTCCTCTCTCATCTTGCTCCATTTCCATTGCTTCCTCCACGACTAAAATAGTCTGCGCTATCATTCAATGTCGTGGAGTTGAAATTTTACTTTTTCACAAATAAAGATGATAAAAATCATGCGTACCAAGTCAATTAACGAAAAGGGACATGCTGTTTTGACAACGTAGTGCAAGTATTCAGATTGAAGACGGCGAAGTAAGAGTAAACATCAATCAGTACAAGATAATTGAAGAATTTGATACCAAAGTATTTTATTATTTTAAAAATTTTCATTAAAGCAAAATCTTTTCTCGATAAATTTACTTTATAAAACTATATCTTTTGATTTTATCAATTAGTTAAAAAGAATAAAAGAGTAAATTGACTTTCAAAATAGAAACGAGAGACTAAGGGCAACTTCTATTAATAAAACAATACAATTAAAATAAAATATTGGAGGACTTGGAGTTGATAAAAAATGCAAACATTAAAACGGATAATCAAATATAAAAAATGTAAAATATAAAAATTAAAAATGATTAAAATAAGGCTCATCAAAACAGAAATAACATTTATCATTTTTATGTCACTATAGAATTCCAAACAATCACGAAAGCCTAAACGGAGAAAAATTGCAAGGTTTAGGCTTTCGTGATTTTTTCACTGCGTTTCTCTGAAACTGAAATTCAGTTAATCCAACTTTCGTTTAGTTGTCTGAGCTATTTGTATCTAAAAAACCCTAGTAGAAACATGGTAAATAAGAATGTTATACAAGAATTGTACAAAAAATGTTTTCATTTCTACCGGGGAGCTATAAAATAATTAACCCCCACACTCGATTATCATTCAGTTAATTCCACTAAATATTTTCCTCTGTGTATTACAATTTGTCTTCATATTCATTTTTGCATATTTTTATTGAAGTATATTTAATCCAGTACACCGGAAGTATGTGAATATACAGTGGCTCTTATGAGTGCTGGCCATAACTGAAATCCACTATTCTTTACGTTATTTTTATAAAAAATAAGTTAGACCAAAATTCGATACGATGCATCAAATGTGAATGGCGAGCATTTTTGATATGCCAATAAGAGCGCTGCCGAAATCGCTATAACCAATGAGTACTCTTGGCTTAAAACGCTGAAGATTGCAAATTCTATGCATCACATCAGCAATTTTTATATTCGACTTTTCTCTAAAAAATACCATCAAAAGTCATCAATCTCCACTACTCACTAGACAAAGAGCATAGTGTAAATTTGTAAACGGAGTAAACCATCACTTCGGGGTTAGATAATTGTGTATAGAAATCAGTGCTAAGTCACTGAGATTCTTTCGGATGTTGGGACAGTCATCATAGTTATTTTCCCATCCTCGTATAAAATTCATGCTTCCTAAAAATCTACCAAAGTTAATTTAATACATTCTAAAAGAGACTACTGATTATGGTATTTTTAATTGGAACACAAATATGAAATAACCAAAACGTGAAGATGACGATGAAAAATTTTAATTGGCAATACAAAACCGGAAGGTATTACCTAAATTATTACTTCCAAATTACAACTTTGACCCATCAAACAAATTTCCGTTCAAGAAGAGACGTAACTTTTGATTAAGAGGAGTCGTAATAATCGTAATACGTCATCTTAATGGTTCGATGCAGTGGCATTTATGCTACATTCATAAATACAATAAAGTAGGACAAAGTGAGACTTTGTAAGAATTAATAAAATTTATAACAGTTAAAATGGCTTTATGTTATTTGAACATCGCAGCTAATACAATCACTTAGTATTTGGTAGCGGAAGAGGAAGAAATCGCATGTCGAGATCGATGGAAACAAACGATCGATAAAAGTGACGGATTGATCCCCAAGCGGATCGACGCTCTAACAATCGACTGCTCATCCCAAAGCTGACCTCTTGCATATGTATATTCGTAAAAAAGTCGTCGACAGACGTCACCCGGTTCGGTGAAAAAAGTCTCGGAGTCTTGCGAGTCACATTTCTTCGACGGCATCGGTAGAATTCGAAAGTAAAGAAGAGTCGACGGAGGATCGATGGATCCCGATCTCGGGGAAGGGGACCTTTAGCGAGAGTCCAATGGTACCGAGATCACACAGCATCGCCGATGCGTGGAGTCGGTGCCGTACATCCGATTTATAATTAACCGAGCACCAGGTATTCGGCCCACTTACCCACAAACGGTGAGCGCCTTGGTGTACGATTGCTCTCGTCGAAACGAGCGATCGGCCCTCGCCTAAGCAACCGTGTATACACGTCGCCAGAGATAAGGAGAGTGATGGGGGGATCGGGAAAATCCTATCAGATCCGGGGGACGGAGGGGGATCTATAGAGGGGAAGATCGGATGAAGACGGGAGAAAACGGGAACGAGGGAAGAGAAGGAATCCGTTGAAGAGGCGATCTTTTTAAAGACTCTTTCTTTCTCTCTCTCGATCTCGTCTCGCAAACGGAACTTTCTCCGTAACAAGTACCGTTCAGCCGCCAGCGTGTACCGCAGATGGCAGCCGAACGGGACCAAAGTGCGCATAGGTTAATTCATAGGCGCGATGATCGACTGCCGACGTCACTCCTAACATATACCAACCATTGGCACTTAACTCGCGCAGGGAAAGCAGGAAAAGTTTGCGCTTTTCTTCCAGTGGATGAACCTTTGGAATTTCGGCCTAAAAAGAGTTTCGGTGACGACATAACCAGACTTGAGAAACTTTTCGTTCTCGCCCGACATGTGACAATGCCGCTAAAGATAAGTAAACCTGTCGCAACACCACTTAAAGATATCGTTCGTTTAAAGAAATTCGTGTTTCAGAACCTGTGCTAAATTTCGGTTTCAGGATGTTCGAACTTATCGCTACGTGCGGTGGTTCCCACTTTTGTTAAAAATTTCAGATATCGAAACATAAACGTAAAAATGCAAATTAATGTCGGAATTCAATTGTAAGTTATGTGAGGGTTTACGATGTGGAGGATTTCCTGCTCCACCTTATACCGCCAAGTGGTGCAAAAATTTAATTGACCGGTGCACGGGTATATTCTACAAATTTGCGACTTTTTAAAAGATTATTTTAAATTTTTTAAGGGCCTCATAGACCATTGGTCTAAATGAAAATTGTTTCGAAAAAATTGAAGTAAAATGAAAGTCCTGATTGTGAAAAACAAATTCCTTTTCACAATACTAGAAATATTCCCGAAACTGCACTATAAAAAATGGAAATGAATCTGTTGTAAGCTTCATTCATAAAAATATGGTGATTTTCCCACGTTCAACATTGTAAATTTCCTATGTGAAATTGGGAAGTTCCTGTATGAGGTTAGGAATTTCACAACTATTTGTAAATACCCTACGTTGAAAGTGGTAAAATTACAACTCGACGCATTTTTCCAACGTTGTACATGGGTCAAAATCGAGTCCATGCTGTACATGGTAAATTTACCAAATATTGTAAAACTCCAATGTTGTACGTATGAAAATGACTAAAAATTAATGAAAATTACAATAAATTTGTATACTTTATTTATATTTTTTACAGTGTGCCTATTCACAAACATAACCTCACTTTTCATCAAAATACAGCGTGATTGGATAATTAGGGCACCCAATATCATAGTTGCAATTATATTGTCATGTACTTTTTACTTTCAGTTTCTAGATTGTTCAAAATGCATAATCTAGTAATAAAATTTATGTGAAGATTTAGTGAATATACTCAAAAATTAATATTACTCCACTTTTATTCCGCTACAATTTCAATTTGTCTTTTTTCACACATGAAACGTTCAACATAATTTTATAAAAATATCCATATATTTTCTTAATTTTACTTTCGATAATTACCATGAGATAATTTAAAACACTAAATTACAAAATAATATAAAGTTAGTACATAACGAAAAAAATACGATTGTTTCATCATTCTTTGATCACATAATTTCTTTGTATTAATTAACAAGATGAACGAAAGTTGCTTCAGCATCAAATACAACCAGAATGAAGTGTAAAACCTTTCAAAAGGTGACGTTTACGGAGAAAGGAGAAAAATGTTTCGTTCAGTGTTTTCAAACGTTTTCAAGACATAAATGAGCACGTTCGTTTTTTACCGATCAAATAATCAGGTTAAAACACTTCTCATTCTCTGGCTTGTGCTCTTCATTACGTTTTAATACTTTATCATATCCAATCAATCAATGTGATCGAAAATGGGACGACGATACCAGTATCCCATGATCAAGATTAGATTTTCATATCCTGTACATGATTTGTCGAGTCACCATATGATATATGTATAAAACTGTCATTTTTAACTCCCCTTCCTCCATGGGAAGAAATATAATTTAAAATGTAAGTAGTTATATTTTTTTAGAAAAGTTGTTGTCTTTTTTTGTTTCTAAAAATACCCGATTTTCAAAAATTGTGGAGTAGTCTTTTGGACTGTGTAACTAAAAATTGAATTACCAAAAAGTTAACTACAAAACATAAATAAATTATGTCAAATTATAAAACGATAAAATCGTGTGTAACAATTTGTATTTTTGCACTTATATTTTATTTCGCTGTTATTTTAATATATGTTCTAAAAAATTACCTCACTCACAGCCAACATTTTTATGGACCAACTATTCCTTTTAGGATTATATATACAGATGAAGAATTTAGTTCTTTGGCTTTGAAATACGTAGTTACTGTTTACTTTGAAATTATATGTTTATCTTATATTATCTATTTTCACTGAAATCGTTCTTTATTGCATGCATTAGAAAATATTATTCGCCTATTCCAAAAATATCCACTTTTACATTACATTCCTTAAATTTAAATTACATTAATAATAACATATTGTATAAAATATTCAGAAAATTGAAAATTGAATCTGTTTTTTTTGCTTAACATTTTTTTCTACCAATATACTAGTAACATTTGTTTATAATCATCTAGTACTAAATTACGGAATACTAAATATTGAATGATACCAGCATTTAGTCAATCCTATTGTTTTTATAACTATTTCGAACGAAAACGTTTATAGTTGTCTTAAAAAACACAATAGCGATGCATAAAATATACCTCAATAATGAAATAATACCTTTCAGCAAAATTATAAACAGATACAATTTTGTGCGATTATGCAGTATGTTAGTCTCGTAAGGAATTTGTTTTTGTTTCACGTTATTTATAATAATATTTTACTGTGTTTGTAGGCAGCGACTTAATGAAAATGGGCTTTTTCTAACTATCAACGGGTTATGAGCACAGGGAAAGGAAGAAATTTTAGTTGACCTGTATTCCGCGTTTCGATAATCTCATATTTTATGATCGATATTTACGGTCTCGAATGTTTGTCGACTAAGTATACATTTAAGTCATACTTGATTTTATCTTTATTTCGAGAATTAATATACACAATTATTACCTGAACCAATACGCATCAACGAAATAAATATCCTGGGCTACTTCTTTGAATGGTATGATGGGTGCTAAAACTTTTATAGTTGGAGTTACTACTGAAGAAGTCAGATTTGTTATTTAAATGTTTCTACCGTATTTTACTACTGAAAAGTATATTTCTCACGTTGAACTGGGTGATAATTTATCGTAATATTAAAATTTACATTGCACAAACTAAAATATCATTCGGGAATTTCAATTTGATATTAAGAAAATCGTAAATATAATCGAAAGTCTGTTCAATCTCAAAACTGATATAATACTTTTCTTACGTCAATTTTTAATATTTGATTGATTTTCTCATTTTGAAAAAATATGCATCAGGAAAAATTTGCTTTTGAATGGTTTTTTAAATACCTTATGCAGTTTAATAACAAAAAAGTAAATCGTAAAATAGCATATGCAAATAAAAAATATCATTCAGGTTGAATATGAATTGGTGTAATTATAGAATTAGCTATAATGACATTTTCAGTGTGTTTGACGACGTTTTGCGAAAATATTTTTTAAACAATTGTGAATTAACTGATGTATAGTCCGGTTATTTTCACCATTATATTAAAGTAAGGCATTTTTGTTATTTGCAATTTATTATCACTGTAACCAATACATTTTACTGAATATATTTTATTCATGATTTTTAAAATTTTTTTTGCAAAATTTTTAACTGCAAGATGACGAACAAATAGGTCGAAGTATTCAATTATAAGACACTATTAGAAAATGGAACCACTTAAGAAGTGTAATCATTAAACAATTTAAATTTGGCAGGCGTATGACTTGTAGTAGCAACTGATGTTAATTGCATTACTCACACACCTGAAATATTTTCAACCGGCCTCTGTCGAAATTCTTTCAAAGAAAAATCTTAAAATGCCGATTTTTAGATGTTAAATATGTATATTAAAAATATGCAGAAACAAAAAAAAAATAATTTCATTTGTGTGTTAATTGATTCTGCAGCCAATTTTTAATTGTTTAATGATTATTATCATAACGCCTGCAAAACAAAAAATTAAAATATTTTCATTTCCGTCACTGGAATAAAATATGTTTTTATATGTTTTTAATGTTTCTGAATTGACAACGTTTATTTCCTGAATACATTGTTGAACAGAACTTACTTGCGTAAAAAATGTAGGTACTTATTCTTTATAAATATGAAGCAATTAATAATTCCGATCAGGACTAAAACTAAGATACTCGAGATATTTTCCAAGACACTTCATAAATCGTGGTGTATAAAAAAAAGAATCTTTTCACTTAAAAAGGTTGAATTAGCTCAACACTACACTTCTACTTTACTTCTTTGATTAGCAAAATTATAATAGCTGTGGGTTTAGAAGAGAGAATTAGTCAGGAACTGGCCTGTTACAAAGTTCATCGGTTAACGTTTGCGATAACAAATTAACTACAAACTAGACTTTCTCGATGCTTCCTTAAACACAAAAACTAGAATATCGCTCGTTAGTAGGCGACTAGAATTAGGATGGAGCTAGAATGGTAGAGATTAACCGCTAGACTCACAGAGATTAACCTCAACTTTAGCTGACTTACCCCTGACTCAATAAAAATAATTATTGTAATTTTTTATCTTGATGAATAATTAATAAACTGCCAGTGAAAAGAATGATGCTTTATTGAGAAATGACACTGGCGTCTTTGACACCCCAGCGTCACCAGACCAGTGTCATAATTTCCTCGACAAAATTGCAAAAAAATGAGTATTTACGCAAAAACTTAATAAAATGAAAATTCTGTGATCATTTTTCTTTATTTTTCATGCTCTTTTCCATTGAAACCGGCTACAAGCAATAAAATACATACATAAAAAGTGATCCCGACAGTTGAAGATAAATAATATAATACTCGAATTTTTCTTAAATGCAATGGTTGATACAAACTGGCCAGGTAACGAAACAAGTTTAACGAATACACATGAACAAACACAAAGAATACTTGCAGAAGAAATTCACATAGATAATTTATATGTGTTGAACCGAGCGATAACTGATGACCGTATTGCTTCAACCATTTTTTAAATTGACCATTTTAGTGTGTCTTAAATTGTTATATTTATGAATTCGTAAAAAGAACACATTGACCATTTGAAACACATCAACATAGGTGAAGTGTGTATAAGATTCAATGCCGTATCAGCGGCAATACCGGATATGCCATTTTTAATTATCATATCAAAATTATTCTAATCCTCGTACATAACCGATCAATATTTATACCATGCTTATAAATCTGAAAAAAAATTCTATGGTTTGTATTTCGGAGAACTGCTAATTTTGAATACATTTGTTTCGTTACATGACCATTTTTATTGCTTCTAAAAATACTCTATCCGCATATTTATTTTCAATAATCGAGATCAATTTTTATGTTTGAATTTCATTGATTATAACCCGTTTTAGTGGAGAAAATCATGAGAAATAAAAAAAAGTGACAACCTAAAAATCATTGCATTTTTATTTAACTTTGCAACATGCTTGTGTAAATAATCATTTTTATTGTAATTTTTTTTGAAGTAATCGATTGTCTTTGAGACACTTAAAAATATTACGAAAGTTATCTTTGAAAAATTAAAAAGAAGTTTTTTACTGAGGAAACATAGCTGAAATTGACGTACCTGTTTTTCTGATTTCAGAATTAAAAGGGCTAATATCCTCCTCATAAAGTAAAAATTCAACATATTGTAAGGAATACCAATTCAATAAAACGAAATGCCGAGTAAGTTACTGTTTGGTGTGCGTGAATTATTGCGAGAAAATTTAATGAGATGATCTACCAGAAATGAGTGAACACGTAAAAACTCGAATTAGTATAGCACAAGATAAAATTAATTTTGTCAATAAAAAACGTTAACCTCCAACGGAAAATAAAGAAGGCGATCTTGTGATGATAACAAATTTTGATTCTGGTATTGGAGCAGCAAAGAAATTATTACCTATATTCAAAGGACCATATTCAGTTGTACAAAAACTTCGATATCGATTTGCCATTACAGATATTGAAGGATTTTAAAATTCATAACGACCTTATAAAATACTGTACACCTATAAGTATGATTGAAAATGCTTTGGTAAACATACTAATTGTAAATGGTGTTTTTCTTTCTTTTTTTTTATTTAAAGCTTTTAAATCAGTTACAGATTGATGTAAATGGTGTTATGGAACATTCTGATCAAAATGTTGCTGCGGTTTCTCTTATATGAAGTTTGAAACTCATCTGCTACATCATCTTGATCCTGAACAAAATTTTTTTACGATTTTTTTCTTTGATTTTGGAAAAAAAAAAGTTATATGCTGGGAGTTGAACCCTGAACCTTTCGATTGATAATGGTTTTTTTTCGATTGATAATTCGATTCTTTTTCAACATTCGCATAACTTTTCAATTATCCAAAAATTTCTGATTTAGAAAGAAAACTCGTTCGGAAAATCGAAAAGCATTTTTCAACATATTTATGTGATAAAATATATCCATTCATCGTTCTCAGTATCCTCAAACGCTGAAGACATCCTCTGTAATAATTTATTGTCGTAGAAATTATCCAATGACGAACAGCAGGATGAAAATGTCAAAATTCGCATATTGGTGCCCGTTAAAATTTCAATTTCACGTGTACCGTATAGCGCGTATCACAAGTGGCGTAAAAGCCGTCAGTAAGTCAAGTGGCGTTAATTACATGCTTCAGGAGCATAAAAAGTATAAGTACCGGGAAACATAAACGACAACACATAGCTGACATTTTAATTATTATTAGCGCCTCTTACCAAATTTGTATTTATTAATCCAATTTTATGACCATAGTACATGGCAAAAATTGTAGATATTTAACCTTCAATTAGCAAAATCATTTACGTTCTTTGTGTTGTTATATTATTTTCAAATTTTTAACTTTGAATATTTAATAAAAGATTTTAACAAAAAAAGTAATGTATAATCTCTTATTAATAAACGACCTTAATTGGATATTTATGCATATCCGCCGATTTTAGGTTATCGTATCATAAGATCTTCTCACGAAATATCTGTACAATAATTTTATTACCAATGCATTTAAATTGCACTGTTTAATTTTACAGATCTTTAATACATAATGTTATTTATTGGTATCCTTGGTACTTTGGAATCTGTTTTAATTAAGGTGTTATTACTTTTGTAAGTGTAAGAACGGATATTTTGAGTAATTCATTCTACTTATTTCGACAACCTGTAATTTAAATGTACACGAATGACACGAATAAAAAAACTGGACGAAAGAAGATTTTAATCGTATTAACATGATTTTCGCTCAGATTGTGCAGATTCACTCCATAAATCGTTTACTAAATCTAATTAATCTTCTTGATTATATGCTATTACGTTAACATTACATCATTTTCACTGTTTTACTAACATTATGGTACATTCCTCATTTAAGTAACGTATTATTTATTAGTACATTTACGTGATCTTAAAAAATTGGCTCAAATATTTCTTGTTTTTTATTTCATTTTTAATAATCCAGATTCCAAATAATCTCGTTTTATAAAAAAATTATTTCTTCTTTAAAGCAAAGATGTTTTCTCATAAATTCATGCTTTCTCCGTGACATAACAGTTCACCGTAATCCTCTAATTTTAAACGAACCTAAAGCCTCCTCATTCTGCATCTTCGATTTGCAAAATTTCCCCGTCATCGGTCTGTTTATTACAATGGGAATCTTGAACGAGTATTAGCACATTTTCTAACAAAGCCGAAGCTTACAGCACTGAAGATTTAATCTATCTTGTACGTAACGAAAAATTATGAAACACTTGACAAACTAACAAATGTAAAATGGTCAAAGTGACAAATACCTTGACGAAATGTCAAAGATAAATCATCACCAGGAAATACTAACTAACGTAACGAGATTGCCAAGTCAGACTGATTCCTGAATGGGATTTATCAAGAAAATAAGTCTTCGAAGCATGTTTCAACTAAAGGAAATCTTGAGTGTCGAAGGATTTACTATATTTCACCTGATAGAAATTGTTCACTTGCATTGATAGGTGACCTGCTGAACTACCCGAGGTCGAAGTGACACACTTAGAAAAACGTATTCACCTGTCGGAATACGTGAAAACATCAATCATTGATAGTTTTCCAACGAAAGTTAGCACCTAATGATGTTTTAATTCGAAAGAAACAAAAGAAGCGTTTAAAGTAGAATCGCGCATATTACTTTCTCATAAATTTCAGACTCTTTTTTAGAAATATTGCAAAGAAATCGGAGTCACTGATGTATCTGAGATAAGTTAGAAAGTAGAAATTTGTAAGTGCTTACTTTGTAAGAAAAATTCGCAAGTAGGATCTTGAACATTAATTAATCAACGTTTTTATAATTGTTGCAAAGCTTCTTCACTGAATGAATTCAACTTCCTTTATAAGAAAATGCTTTTGATCGTATTAGGCGGAGAGTTTTATAATGGTGAATATGTTGGTCAATAATATACAATTTCTGAGAAACGTTTCAAATTGGGTGAGGACAAAATGTATTAACCTATATTTTACAAAACGGTACATGAAGCAGGAGTGAGAATGCTAAATTTCTGTCTTTAACTTTTCATTTCGAATCTCTGAGCACGATTGGCAATCAATGTAAGCATTAAAAGTAATAGTGACAAGGATGTCATCGATTTACTATATAAATTATTTGAATAATATAGAATAATAGGATCCTATCTTTGTATCGGGTTTTTAGATTGTTCAGAATTTTTTCCTAGAATTTCTTTTCGATTTTCGGTTTGCTGTCGCCTTTCTGATATTTTATAATCATTGTAAGTAGTTTTCTCATTGACGGGGCTCTTTATTAAAGACTGTTAGTCTGTTACTTGCTACTGTTGTTATGATATTATGACAATAAATTTTATTTATTTATTTTCTTTATTTGGCTTGAGGTAATATCCTCTCTGGTCAACAAAACAAATTCATGATTTGGTTCACAGATTCTTATAATGTGCTTGCTGTTTCAAGTTCAAAAAGGTGCTAACATTTTAAGTTCATTTGAAGAAAAAAGGTTTTTGATAATATCAACAATGATTATGAGAAAAAGGTTACTCGATGAGATTAAAAATGTCAAATTTGTATATATCGATTGAGTATTTTATTTTGTGCATGGCTAATTCAATTAGTAGCCTGGCATCTCTTTCACTAGTCTTTTAATATATATTTGCATATTTCTAGACACTTTTCAGTTACAAATATGCCACCATCATCAATTAAAATTCACTGTTATTTACATCAAGTATCTTGACACTCATCATCTTCAATTCTTTCATTCATCAGTTTTACTAATTATCATGGATTTATTGTGGTTTTATCCCTGTAAACCTTATAAAATTTATTTGCAAATTTGGAAATTTGGTATCGGTCTTCAATTATGCAGAAACCGTTGTTCAATATGAAAGGAGTCACAATAGCTCTTATAATTGAGAACGTTTGTAACATATCGACATCTTTCCTAACTAAAAATGATGACTAACTACGTATGTAGGGATTCCTATAATAATTTAAAATTAAAAACGGCAGCTGAATTATGGTCGACGTATTTTGATGAATACGTTTGTTCTAGACAAATACACAGGAATTTCTGTGTTTTAGAGAAATGATTATCGAGTGGTTCACTTTCATACGATAGCTCTTGAAAATTAGTTATATACTATCGATGAACTTCGCGATTTGTATTTTACTTATTAAAAGTGAGTTTATTAAAATATCGCTCCGACGATTATTTTCCTATTAGGCTTAAAATTACCGTAAGACAACCTAGAAATTATATTTGAAGAAAAAAGTGCATGCAACTTTTATTTAAATGTGATCGAAGCTCACTGTGCAGTAATACACAAATGGATTTTTGTTCATTGACAAAATCTCACTAAACAGGATTGTTTAAAAACAGTTTAAACCATTGTTCTTCAACATCCTTAACATATATGCATATGCGTCCAGAATAACAACTTTTTAGTTCGGTTTGACGTTTGATTTAAGGAAATTCTCAAGTTGCTACTCATATGAGCGAACACAACATAACCAAAAGGTGCCACGCGACGTTAATTGATGATTGACTGATAAAATACGACGAATTCCATTACAAAATAATTAATTTTGTCTCTCAAATTTTTTTTCATTGTTTTTTAACTAATAATACAGCTACTGACTGATAACATAGACCCACAAACAAAAGTGTGTTGTGCTGGATATGGGGCGTCATTATTCCGACATATTTTGTCCCGCTGAACACGGATCTGTAATAAAAAAGTAGGGGGGGTTAATTTAAAAAATAACCTCGTAAAAACGTTTTTTAGCGTTAAAGGCTTATACAAAAAAAAACAGATGATTAATATCAAGTTGAGACCATAGTAGTCTCAGGTATTTTGTTGCGCTAAACATGATTTTGATGATAAAAATGGTGGTTCTTCGGGTAATTACACTTCTGCAATAAAAAAAAAAAAAGTTCAAAAAAGTTGCAGAAATTGAATTATACTACGTCCTCCATTAAACTATATATTTTGTATATCTTCATGAAAAAATATCCCAAATTCAACCACATTCTGTTTGTCAATTCCATTATCTTGAGAACTTCCGTAATAGTATGAAATGAATAAAAAGAAATAAGCACCTAAATTATGATAATATTATGTGTATCACAAATTTGTGAAATACGCAAAGTTAATTTAATACAGCAGCAAAGATTCTTTTTCCAAGGAAATAATTCAGAAAGGAACAATTTAGTTTAATCATTAAAAAAATGATGTTTTTATAAAATTTAATTGGATTTTTTTTCCATACAGAGCTTTATTAGGAGTTAAATTTATCTTACCATCAGCAAGACAATACAGTAAATGTTTATGAACTATTCTCAATCAGTGTAATACAAATGAAAATTAATTGTAACAATTAAAATATAATTGCGAGTTCATTAATCAGAAACATTGTCTTACACTATGACACAATTGCTTCCGATAGGTTATAATTACAAAACGCAACATTAATCTAAATATAACGCGATAAACCGGTTAAACAAACGTGAAAATGATATCTTATAATAAGCAGTAATTATCATCCATCGTATAAATATAAACGGTCGGCAGTTAGCCCATTACATATTACATGATACCGTTTAGATAAACAAAAATAATACTATATAATTAACGTCAAACATAATCGACGATCTCTATTAAACAATAAATGCTTAAAGTCCTACGTATACTGCATGTTAAATGTGCAGCATGTAACTTTCTACACCACCGAAGACGAAAACTCGAACATGGGATATGAACAATGGGATCGCAGAATAATTATCATTAAGTAATTCAGGTAGAAGCGTAAGTAAAAATAATGGCGAGCCTTCGCGTGCAGAGTGCGAAGTGACGAAATTCGACTATGCAGCGTGTAACAACATATTTAAACGTTGCACAACGCCTAATCAAATTGCAGCAAGATCAAGCTACGAAAATATCCATAACAAGACATGTTCTTCAAACGTGATTCGCTGCTATTGAACTGGTTCAACTTGGAAGGGAAACGACCTGCTCATAATTGCCAGGGATTTCATGTCGGGGTTTTCTCTATTCGAATCAACCAGGTCGAATTTGAACTATCAGGACAAGTGCGAACTAATTCCACTATTAATTTTCGAGTTCGTTGATTACAATTGCTACTCTCGCTCCTAGCGGAAAGTCGTTGTAATCAGTGCTCGTTATATACTCGATGCGCTTAATGAAAGTGCGCTATTCCACAATTTTGAAATACTTTCGCATACGAGCGAAACCTTACAAATATTGCACTATTCGCAGCACATGCCTACAAATTTCTTCAAGGACAACGATTGAAATTGTTTCTAAACCCTGTTTAGTGAGATTTTTGTCTTATACAAAGATTAAATTATAGATGTAAGTCTGGTCATTTGTAACTTTCAATTAACCAAGACACGTGGAAGAATTAATTACACAGAAAAAAGTCTTAAAATTGTTTCATCTCACATTAAGCACTGTAAAAGGCTTAATTTCAGCCTAAAATTGAACTAATTTTCTTAAATTAAGTCAATATTTGCGCTCAAAACTTGTTTTTAGTTTCGGAAACTTACTTTTAGTCAATATTCAAGTTCGAAAGAACAATTCTTCTCTAACTTAGGTGTGCAAGCTCGAAAAATTGTTCTTTAAGCATAAATCTCGACTAAAATTAAACTTTGCTATCTGAAAGTAAGATTTTAAACGCAAATATTGACTTAATTTAAGAAAATAAGCTCAATTTTAGACTGAAATTAAGCCTTTTACAGTGCTTAATTTGCGATGTAACAATTTTAACATTTCGTTTTTCTGTGTAGTATTTCATGTTCCTGTTAAAAAAATTTAAATGTTTCGGTCATTTATAAACGTATTATTGTAAATTATGAGTGCTGATTGGTTATTTAACTATAAAAGAAATTAAATAATTTTAAGAGAGATATTAATGATGTTTATATTGGTGACGATGAAGGAGATAATAACGAGGCGACAGACATTGTAAAAGTTATGATCTGTTTAAACAGAATCTTGATGTTCAAACCAGTGCAATCCATGTGCCATTAATTTCTACGAGATCTGAGGCAGCACTTCATAAGTAGAGTAGAAACAGCGCGAGTTACAGATCTACTCTTGATGTTGCTATACTTTACTGTCGCTGCCTCGACATCCAACACTTTCAACGATATAATAGGCATACTCGAAGCGGAAACCATAATTGCGAAAACGGAACACGAACAACGCTACTAGTATTCATGATCGGACTGTTGATTCTAGCATCTTAACATTTTAATTTTACCAGAAAATTATTTGCAAAATTGGTTTTATTTGGCATTTAATTTTCTAGAAATTTAACAAAACAAAAAAATTGTCACCGACAGTTTATCGATAGAAATTTCTAAAATATTTGATTTTTAACATTTAAAATTACGGAAGTGTCTGTATTCTAAATGATTTAACCCGTTAAACGCCCAAAGGACACTTTTTCTTGCTTCTATTTCAATCGAGCATTTCGAATCAAAATAAAAGTTAACGAAACCTGAGAGGTACAAATCCTACTGTTTTCGAGGTCACTCTTCAAGATTCCGAGGGCAAAATTGAAGTTCAGCCATTAGAAATTCAAATATGACGCTGAATTTGAAAAAAATTTCAAAAAATTGGAAATATTTATTCTTACCAATTTTTTGGAGCACTTCGAATATTGGGATTCTATTGAAACTCTGAATAAAGGTGAATAAAATACTTCAATTTTAAGAGAAAATTTCACTTTTATACCCAACATCATTCTAACGACCTCGAAATGGCCACAACAATAAAAATTTCTTTGAAATGTTCTGGACGCTCCAACTCAAAAACTGCTTACATACTTAATTACTACTACATATTTAATGTATCCTCTCATGAATTCTAAGAGTTTGTTCTCCTTTGCATTTTTTCCAAAAGTTGATAGTTTTTGAGAAAATCAATTTCAAATATTATCGCTTAGGATTTTTTTCTCGAAAACTGTCCACATTTGGAAGTTCATCAAAGAATACAGTAGATTTTTTCATAAATAAATTATAATTTGTAAATCGTAAAAATTACAAAATAAAATTCCCAAATGTAATAAAAAAATTTTACACAAAATTCAGAATATTTCTCGATAAATTTTAAGAACTTTCATTCTTAGCATTTTTTGAATAAAGATCATAGTTTTTGAGTTAGAGCATCCAGAAAATTTCAAAGAAATTTTCAATCTTGCGGTCATTTTGAGGTCGTTAGAATGATGTAGGGTATAAAAGTAAAATTTTTTCTTAATATTTAACTATTTTATTCACCTCTGTTCAGTTTTTTTCAATAGAATCCCAATATTCTAAGGACTCGGACAAAATTGGTAAGAATAAATATTTCCCAATTTTTTTTTCACATTCAGCGCCAAATTGGAATTCCTGATGGCTGAAACTCAATTTTGACCTCGGAATCTTGAAGAGCGACCTCGAAAACAGTAGGATATGTACCGCTTAATTTTTGTTGACTTCGATTGTGATTCGAAATACTTGAATGAAATTGAAGCAAGAAGAAGTGTCCTTTGGGCGTTAATGGGTTAATAAAAATTATTATATTCAAAATACAACAAAAATGGTTGAAAAACTTGTATTTTATAAAGCAAAGGAAAAGAACGAGGTTCTTCCAAATGCACTGTTATAAAGACTACGATTTATTCCATTTTTGCAATTGCTGGGGGTTAGAAGGGAATCGGGACACATTTTTTTAAGTGTTGTTTATTTTACTGTCTTCTTTTCGATTGTCGGTTTTTTTGACTGTCAGTTTCTTGGTGTGTTAGCTTTTTGATTTGTCGGATTTTCGATCTGCACCCAAAGAATCGAAGCATTATGCGCATTGAACAATATAATTACTTTCGTATGACACCAACCACATATAATAAATATTCTGCATTGAACAATTTAAAAAAATGGCTGTAGCATTAAAATTTGAATTTTTAGGTATCGTTAGCCTTTAAAATGCGATAATTTCTGATATACTAAGAATTGACATAAATTAAGTAATGCAATTTGGATTTTACACCCGGTAGGCGTTTACGAGATACCCCGGGCATGACGATCGTCTTCGGGCGTAAAATAATATTTTACGCCCTTAATACGATAAGTACCATTAATTAGGAATTTTACTGTTAACATTGACGTTATATTTTTGTACCTTGAGTACAAATTACATTTTAATTGAATTGATAAAAGGTAAATGGTAAAATACTCAATAAAATTTAAACAAAAGGCCCACCAAAACTCCACAAGATAAAAAAAACAACAAAATCAAAAGTGACTGAAAAATGAATTTCGAGTATCGTCTACGTGATTCGAAACCTGCACTTTCTATCTCGTCAGTACATTGGCACTAATTCCTTAATTATTTAAGTTTTTAGTCTCAAGTTGCGTTTAAGACTACCTCGTTAATTTTCCATTTGTTCAGGAAATTTATTAAGAATTTCAGGGTGTGCGTTTAATTTTATAATATTTATTATAAGTCATGAAACTTTTTGTAGTTTGCTTTACTTGGTTAATCATGATTAATGTCAGGGTTATTTATTTGTTGTATAGCACTCTAAATTATTACTATAGTGATGTGTATCAAGAATTTCTGCAGTTTTCATAGATTTTCAAAAACACTCAGAAATTATATTTGTTACTAGCAAATTGAAGGTATACCAAGTTATATTTAACATTGTGTTGAATTATCGTGGTATCATTCAACATTGGAACACACTAATACAATTAAAAAAAAATCTAAATTGAAACAATTAATTTGTCTTTAATTATGCAAAACCGTAAGAGCGAGATAATTTCGTTCCGCATTTAACTTCAGTGTCAATTTACGTACCGACATCAATGTTACAAAATGTATGGACATTATCGTAAAATACGTCGAGGTGTTATTAATTGATGTTTATGGACTGATGAAAGTAATTGGATTATATTACAGAATTCATCCGTTTTATACTGCGTTTATGTATAGAAAAACGATTAGGAAAAAGGCGACATCCTTTCTTATCGAATCTAAATCGCACGCGTCGTAAATAATTAGAATAATTCTGCGAGTATTCCAGTAATAATAAATACGTTCTGCTATAAATCTTATGTCATTGGTACATGTTCTACGGGTTTCGAATTATCGATTTGATTATCGTCAAAAAAATGATTATATATTATGATTCTAATAATGTCATTTATCTAAATTCCTTAGTATAAATTGCAACTTTATTTATATTTTTAAGAAAGTGAATAAATTGGCTATACACAAATGTAGTCCATTAGAGATTTTCAGTGTATTTAAAATGCCTTCAAAGGAAATTCGAGTTATCTGTTTTAACATAATGAATGTTAAATTTCTGTGTTATTTATCGATTTTATCTCGTTATTAACTTTTTTATAAACGCAATTTTTACGAGGTATAGATATTTTTATGAAGGATGCTGAGATAAAATTAAGTTTTTGTTTTCTTATTTTGGAATCACTATTGATAATAATATTGTTCAGGAAAAAATTCAACTCTAATGTTAACAAATTTAAAAAACCTATGAACCTTGTCGAGAGGGTTTATTTTCTTAAAACATAATAAATTGATTTTCTAAAATAATGAAATATTCTCTTTAGTATAATTTAACTGAATATATATTTCTTAAATGTTCCAACAACGTGAGTATTGAATGTGCTACGAAAAACCTTAAAAAATAAAAATATTTCTTAATAATTATGTTCGACGTGACTTTATGAAAATTATTCAGTAATTCCATCTCAGTAAAAAGTGTCATCGATTTTTGTATTTAGTATATATGTTTATAATAAATTTCAACTGCCAAAAATAAAATGTATAGTATTTTAAATTGCGATATTTAAATATAACCAGATTTTTTATCAAAAACACACACCGCCTTCCTAAAAAATTAATAATCTGCAGTACATTAATCTTAAAAATAATTTATACGTAAAACTCTTTGTAATATAATATAATTTGCATGCAAGAAAGGGTTGATCATTTATCATTTAATCGGCATATATTATGGAATTTCTCACGACCTCTCTCTTTAACATCCTGAAGTTCTGCGAACCCAAACAGATCGTTGTCCTCGAATTTTCTTCCGCCCATCAGGCACCCTTTTTTCTCTTAGTATTTTTAACAATCTTCGAATCTTCAAGTAGTGCCACGAGCGAACATTTCTCCTTTTTTGTTTACATTCGAGGACAACGCGAATCCGAGGTTAACTAGTTAGTTTTTTCGTGATCTATATATCATTTTTAATATAGCATTTTTTATCAACGAAAATCAGATTAAACGCAGAGGAATTTGTATTTAGCGAGCAGATTATTCGCTAATATGTTTTTTGCTGCAACCGACACGTGGATGAAACACTTTCATTAATAATCATGCGGATATATCTGTTATAAATAATTTTTAATCTTATACTTTTTGTAAAAGTATCAGCGATTTCAGGAATTGATTCATATTATTTAGGATATTGTTTTTTTACAAAATTAATGTTTCTTTAAATTTAATAGTTCACGAAACGAATAGAAACAGAGTTACATCCAAAATATAAATTATTTCTAAGGAATTAATAATTTTGAAAAAACGTGCTTCGTTTCGCGGCCATTTTGAATCAGCCATTGCGTCTAAAAAAATGCTATTAGTATATTATTTATGTTCAACAATCGAGATTACTTTTTGTATATGCATTTCATTCATTAAAATCCGTTTCGGTGGAGAAAATCGTGGAAATTAAAAAAAACGACTTAAAAAACATGGCTTTTTTTTATTTTGAAACATTTTTGTAGAAATAGTCGTTTTTTGGTAATTTTCTCGATGGGAATCGATAGAGCACACTTCAAAATATTCGGAAATTGATTTTTGAAAAATTAAAAAAAAATTCTTTCTACTGTACAAACTCAGCTCATATTGATGTACCTGTTTCTCTCATTTTGGGCAGAAAAGGGTTAAGATGGAGAAGAGTTCTTCAAAAACGTTAAATTTTGAGATCAATCATTATAGTTAATATCTCCCAATATATCAGTCAGTTAAAATAATCAAACTTGCACTGGAAATATATCTTCATTTTCATATAGAATGGCTGCCCATGCAGAACAAGTTTTCGGAATATCTGTCACGAAGGCGTCATTTTGTTATCATTACAAATACGTATCAAAACAATTATATAATCTTAATTACTTCTGAAATTCAATACAATGTTCGCGTTCATAACCTGGTCGGAAGGTGTAATAATAAAAACTCCAGCAACAGATACATAACAAAAAAAATAATCGTATTATGTAAATGACCTAATCATGAATAGGTTAATTAAGACACAACTAAATCTTCTAACATTTCTTGCTCAATTTGTTGTCAACGATGTCTTTCTATGTAAGAGGATAGATTCCTGACATAATATTTACTGTAAATTAAATATAGTAATATTCAAAGACATGTTTGAAGATTATTGCACATGCTTTTCTGTTACAAATTTAAATATTATCCCTATATAGCTTGCCGATTGGTAACAGATACATCTCAAATTGGATATGATGTTCGCGTTCATAATATGGCTTGTATAACCAGTATTTAACTAATACATAACAACTGAAGTCATAACTTATTTTTTATTTATCAGGAACGTAATTCATTTTTTTATTCGTTGCACGTATGAGAGGTTACGTACATAAAAAAATTATCGGATTAAGTCGTATTCTTGTATGAAAAAGACACATATTTTTGCGTGCAATTCTCTACTATACAAACTATAATCAGTTCAATTTATTAAGTTCATTTGATAAAGTCGACTACCCGCTAAATTTTAAACCCATAAAAAGCGCCGTTTTCAATCGTTTCTTCATTTCTTCAAACTATTACTTATTTCTTTAACCTTCATCGGCCAAAGTTTATGTCTTATTCAATGTACAACAATGATTTCTGCTTCAAATATCCGCTATATTGGATCCGCCATCTACAATTTTGTAATACTGGCAATGAGCTTTTATTCAGTGACCCCGAAAACCCCTAAAAATATATTGGTACTTAGGAAGCCTCAGAAAATAATTGTAAATACCGAAATTCATAAATCTAGAGCAAACGATTTCGCCTTTTTCCTAAGTTGCGTTTAAAGAAAGAGGTTAAGTATCATTTTTTTACATTTTTTAGCGGCAATGGATAGAACGACTTCGAAAACATTAGATGATAATAGATGAATATTATATTTTCTGAATACTCAAATATTTCAAAGAATGCCAACCTCTGAATGTAACCTCTATTCTTTCATTGGTTTATTTTATTATTGTCTTTCATGAACTGTAATTTAAAATCATTCTATTCTTTTACTGTGTTATAAGATTCATTACGAATCAAAACATTTCCTTTTACTTCACTATAAAAAATAAATATAAAATAAATTTCTAAAATTCAATAAATTAAAAATAAAATATGTCTGATTCTTACGACCAATACAAGAAAAAAACAGTGACGTTTCGTGCATTCTATAATTGTTGAATATGTAAATTATTCGGAAAATAAACGCCCAGAGATCAAAAAAAGGTCTATCAAGCCCAGTTTTCAACGAGCTTCATTGTACAGGTGACCGATTTTCCTTTGAGCCGTGAGAATCACATGATTGTAGTTTCGATTAGAAAGTAGTGTACTGATAATACCATTTACAGTAAATAAATATAATTAGATTATAATTTATAGAATTATACTACAAAGTTTCAATATGTCACTAGTAAAAAAGGTAATTGTAACTAAATGTAGGTCCATTTTTTGTTTACATTAATTATAGGAATTAACAACATTGTAATTTCATCTAAATGTCTATTTCTTTCGTATAACACAAGGTTACACTCCGAACTGCATTAAACCCGTTAAACATTATAATATTACTGACATTGTATCAATAAAAAGAATATTTTTATAAATAATTTCTGTTTCTGAACGGTTTTTTCACATGTAAATTTAGAGAACTATAAATAATAATGAAAAATAATATATTTGTGGCGCAGATCATTAAACATTCCTGTAAATAGATAAGGTCAATAATGAAACACAAATGAAAGAAACATACAAAAATATATATATTTTAATTCATGAAAATTCATTAGTTTATGGAAATTATACTATAGAAAGGTTTTTTAGATAAATGTGTCTCTGTAATAGGCGATATTATTACTACACTAATTTCAAATCTACATTAAATGTATGTTAAAAACATACTTAACTATTTTATGTAGAGGTCAACTTTAGTATACAAGAAGGGCTCTCAAAATTATTATACAGTTCTTTATACTACATCATCCAATTTAAAAATGATGCTCTACGAGCATAAAATTCATGTATGGATTTAACAATAAGTATAAGGCAGAAAATAATTAGACTTTAAAATTAACAGATAACTCTCTTACATACATTAGATTAATTCTACATGATTTCACGATAAATTTTATATTGTGGTTTTCTGATACATCAAGAATTCCTTTTTAGGTTTTCGATACAATTTACAGATCATTTTTCTCCATAGATTAAAACTAATACAACACTACATACGATCTTATTCCAAAATACTAAAGAACTGAATTCATCAATGCACTTTTAATGATTAAATGCGTATTTTTTCTGCCTAGGTTATACCAGTAATTCTTCTAGCAAATGTATATTTTTAAATATGTGTCTTGATAAAGCGCTCATGAACAATCATTACCCTCTGTAACAAAAATGCAGTGACCTTGTGTTTATTTTTAAATGCCTGGATTTATAGAATGTTTAGAAGCCGATAAACAAGAGAATGTTAAACAAAAATTTTAATTCGTCTCTAACTTTAAACAGTTAATTAAAGATCGAATAAAAGAAGAGTTTTTTGTGTCTTTCTAATTCCTCTAAAAACGTTAGGGTATAACGATCTCTAGTAAGGCTTAAGAGAAAGCTTGAACCTCAAAGTTTAAGAACGGATTAGCTCGAAGCTTGTTACTTGAGGCTTTTTTGGGTCTTATTACCAATCTGTTATCAAGTTTTAAAAATTCAAAACGGACGACAAATTTTTTAAACATCGTTCAAATTTGCTGGGGACTTTTAGATACCTATTAGAGCTTTATACCTTTAAATTTTTGTTTTTAGAGGAATTAAAAAAAGGACCAAAAAAGACATTTTTTGATACTTTAACCTTCCCTTTTTAAGGGACTAAACCAATTCAAAATTGTTTTTAAATATTTTATTGTTTATTGGCATTTAAACATTCAGAAAATACAGGTATTTTTACTCGGGAGTTTTTATGAAAGTCAGAATCAGAAATTCTATAGAATATCCAGAACTATTTTCAATATACTGTTTCAATGATTTTTATTTACTTGATGAGAAAAACACATTGAAGTGCAAAGTACCAAAAAAACGTATTTCGGCCATTTGTGGTGCTTGGAAATAAGAAAAGAAGGGACCAATACTGTACACAGCGAATTATCATAGGATATACGTTTCCTTTAAAACTGAACATTATTCATTTTTTTCTGTTTTCCCAATAATATCAGAGAATGAGTAAATTCGTGTGCAGCGATCCTAAAAACATATAATATACCAGATGTCGTCAAAGTAATCTTTCATATAATTTGTTTTGGTCCTGTCGAACCACATGTGCTTACTAAATCCATTGGATTTACTTCAAAAATTTGATAAAAGTCATAAACAAATTGATAGTACCAATAACACTCAAGTTATACAGTAAAAATATTCAGAATTGGTTCAGTGATGTTTAATTTCGTTGACTTAATACTTTACTATACCATTTGATGGCAATTTTAGAATATATTTAAGCATCGACAAGTGCAATAAAAGTGAGCGAAGTAAATATTTCTAGAAGTCCAAGATTTATGTAAATGTAACCATTATCTATCAAAATGATATTCGATGCAAAGTAAGCAAAAAATATTTACTAAATTTTTATTTACTGAACTACAAATTTAGGGATATAATTAAATTAGAAATACGTATTTGAGGATATTTGTTCTTCTTTTTTTTTTGGTTAAAAAATTACTCCTTCTAGTCTTAGTTCGCACAGAATGAATAAAACAAACTAGCCTTTAATCAAATATAGTCAAACAACCGTTTTCATTCACTCCATATTACATCATGCAAAAAGTTTGTTATCTCAGGTGGTGAAATACTACGCCGGTAGTGACAAGGTAACAAGTGATGCATCAAAGAAAAGGAAAAGTTTTAAAGACTTTATGAATGACCGAGTACTCCGTAAGGAAATATGACGTACGTTCGATGGAACAGGTTCTCGACATATGGCCTTGCAGCTAGTCTGAATTTGACATCCTCATTGTCACAATTTATTTTGGTTTCTTTTTCAACCACTTCCTAGTCGCATATAATTTTCGCACGTCATCGAGATCTTTCACTTTTTTTGCGTGCCCAAATTCCCGACAAAGCGCATGAACCTTGAGTTCTTAACCGGATTTCCAAAAATATACATTAATGTACCTTTATGAATAAATGATGAGGTTCTATTTGGTTGAAACTCCTATATCAGAATTTGAAAAATTACACGCACTCTGAATGCTTGCAGCATTCCTTAATTCTTGGTCGGTAGAATAACTCTTATTTTCGAAAGTGTAATTGAACGTTGGATAGCATAATATGTTAGTCTGTTCGTAGTAAATAATCTTCGTTTATGACATTAATCGGTAGTTGTATCGTAGCATTCGATCTGGGAATGATCGCGATTTCCAATCGAATTCAGGCCGAATCCTACGTAGATCCAAAACCGAAGTCTACATACGTCTCCGCATACGGTTTCCTACCGATTTGAGAACGAACAAGTTCGTGTGATAATTTAGCCATAAAACCATCCTAAGAGAAATTAAGAAACACGAAACTCTGTTCGAATTGAAGAATTTTCACGGTTGCTGAACCAATTTTTCTTATTTTTTCATTCCAATTTTTTTAGAGCAAACCTTACTTTAAATTGTTTTTTAAATTTAATTATTTAATCAAAAATCGCCAAGCGTGTTTATAATAACCTTTTTTTAATTTTTTTGTATTCTTAAATTAGTGTCGATATAATCTTTATGTGATCTTATTACATATTAATCACATTGAAAGAATCTGAACAGAATACATGATCTAATGGTCAAACATTTATCAAAACAAAAAATCACTTTAAATTCTGTGAAGATTCACCTTGCATTAAAACTAAGAAATCTTCGTATGCACTAAATATAAAGTAAAGCAGTTAAACAAAATGATTTTAAAAATAAAAATTATTTTTGCACACTTGTAATCCTTGTACTTCTGTTTTTTTTTTATATTCAGTGCATTAATTTCTTTGCTTTAAAATACTATTTATCTACATAATTAATTTATTTGACTTTTTCGTTATGAAAATCCAAATATTTTTGATAATTTTTAATTTCTTTAATTTATAGCTTGATTTTAGATGATGTTGAATTATTCATTTGTTAACATTTCTTAATGTTGTCAAAATTCAATCAAAATAAGATGAACATGTATCCTACATAAAAATCATGTTTTAATAGACGTGTCACTCTAAAATTATTGGACTCGAGTATCAGTCCATAGGGGTAGGAAATGATGTTGACTACATTTTCAGTACTATTAGTATAAAAAATATGTCTCCTGATTCTGGATTGAGCATATTCTATTCTCCAAAAGAGTCGTTGCTTTAAACCTATCGGGTTCAACATGAGATAATTAATAAAAACAAAAAACATGAGTTATTCATATGATTGTTGATAGCAAGGGAAATTTAAAAATTCGAATAATATCATGTTTGTAAAAACTCTACAAAACTCTACCTATCACGTGGACGATTACTACTGTAAGATAAGTAGAAAATTGGAACATCTTGATTTTAAAACTAGAGTAGTTAATTAATTATACTAATACGTGAGAAAACGAAAATATTTATGTACAAATATAATATTCGTGATACATGAAAACGACAAGACTACTTTCCTTTATTACAAGATTCATTGACATTTTACCAATATTAAACTAATTTTAATTCCATTTTCGAGAACAAGTTTACAATATGAATAAATGATATATTCCTTTATTGAAAAATGTAATAAGTTTACAATCTAATAAATTATTGAAGAATGGTAACTAGTAAACTACATTAGAACAAAAAAGAAATTGCATCGAAATTTCTGAAATACTCTAAGAACGCTTTATGTGACAAATTGTTGTTTTTTTTTAACGATTTACACAGTAATTAAAACAAGATATAGCTATATCTGTTACTGCAAGGTATTGAAGTGATTAATACGAAGTCCTTACATCACCACCAAATGTAGTTTACTAACATTAATTATCTTGTGCTAGTCGCATTCACACATTCTTCGGTAATTATCACCAGGCTCTAGGAAAGATTTATTTATTAAGTGAAAATTCTCATTTACTTTTTTTTCAAAACAAACATAATTGCAATTAAGTAGATAAAGTTTTTTATTCAAAAGTAGATCATACCGTTGTCATATATTTGTGAAAAGCATCATTTTTTTAACATCGGCCTGGTTTAAGTAATTTGTAAAGTTATTTTGTAGTTTTCACTCCCACATATTTTTTATATCATATTATATTTTAACTATAGCATATTTTAACATATCTGCTTACTGAAAACTGGAAAACCTAATTCATTTTCATATTAGAACTTCTATTTCGAATTTTGAAACTCTGAAGTCAAGTTAATCGTCAGCCACCCTGAAAACCGAATAATCTACTAATTTAATGTAAAAATCAATGGTCTTCAACTTTTTTTTAATTAGTAGAAACATCAAACTTCAACTTCCAGATTATTGGGCTAAATCCATTGGTAAATTTTAATAAAAATTAAATTTGTGTTTGAATGCCAATTCAACCTCCAACCTTCAGGGTACTGTGAAACAATTTTATAAAAAATGTCAAATTTCTCACATTTTCTGTTTCTTTGGTGCAATTCATAAAAATAATATTAAAAAGGTGTTAAAATGCTTTAAAATATAAGTTTTTCTAAAAATTGAAAGGGAAACTCAGTCATAATGCAAGTCTAGAGTATAAAAGACGGATTCATCACCATTAATTATATATTAAAAAAAACTACTGCCATGTGCAAGCAAAAAAAATTACAAGACATAAATAGATAATTAAAAAATATATTGTTAACTTCAAAACATAAAATGTTATTGAACTTTTCATAGGACAGAACTTTGTTTAGAATTTGAGAGAAAAGTTGTCACCGGGGCAAAAGGATGTTGAATAAATAGTTTAAGGAAGAGCTTACTTTTATGTCATAAAACTCTTTTAACAAGATGACAAAAGTTATATGTAGAAAAATCAACTAGTAGTTTCTATCTTTCGCATAAAGTATTCTTCGATTGGGTGCAATTTTAAAGTTTGCAATACGTTACTTTTTTGAAATTGAACAAAAAAAAACATGAAAACTAAAATGAACAGTACGTTCGAAACTAGAAACTGACATCGATGTTAGAAATGTAAATTCATGGATTGTTATCTTATGTATAAAAATAGGGTTTAAAACGAATGTGGATGTACTATTTTTGAGATTATTTCATAACTAAAACATTTTCAATGTTTGAGATGAACTCTCGTCCTAAAAATGCAAGGTATTCATGGAAGAATTGTGTAACATTTGAGATGCAACATATTACATAAAGTTACCTAGAGGTTTTACCCATTCATGCTTACCGAAGAGATAAATCGAAACAATCCCTAATTCTTCGGTGACGATCTGTACATCCCGGCCTATTATGCAATCGCATTTATCATCCACAAGGAAGTGCAAACTCCATGTACTTTCAGGCTTTGCAAAGCAAGTGAGAGTTGTAATTATGTGCATCTTTTGATGTTTCAATGCATGTAAAATTTGGAGGAAGTTCTTTTCTCACAGATACATGATGTAATATTGCATAATAATGGATAATGAAGTAGTTAACCTGCATTAAAGATCAAAATATGAAACAGTCATTCACTGAAATTCTTCTTTCTTACTTTGAACAAATGGATAATAATATAAGAGGATTAATTCATGCAGATATTTAAAATATTTAAAAATAGCCACTCGTATACAAATTGGTTTTGTTACTTCGACCCAGACCTTTTCGTTTTAGATAAATACACAAATGTAAAGCGAACGAAAAATAGTTTGGTTAATTTTCCATTTTCCAACGACTAAAACTCATTTTAGAAAATTGTGACTACCATCATTGGCTAAAGCACCTCGAAAACATAAGAGACAATGATAACCAATGATGATGAATGATGAATTTGAAAGTTAATGAGTTACATTATCCACATCTGCTTTCTATTGTGTTTCGACTTCGCTATAGAATAAATAATTAAAACTATACAGGAATTAGGCAGTTAGCAAAAGACCATGATCTCTATTTTTTCTATTGCGTACTTATACAAAATTCTAAAAGAAAGAGAAATTTTTTAATGCGACCAACTCTACCATTCTTGAGTTTGCTCTTTCTATTGGCGTGGTCAAAATTTAATTTAAATTGCATGACAACCCAGTATTTTAAATAAAAAATGAATAAAATTGCGTGTGCTTCGTTGTTTGTGAAATTCATTTCGCATCAATAAAGTAGCAAGATCGATGCCTATTTGCTATCGAAAGTGGAAAAATATATGAATTTTAACTAAAAAATGTTCCTCCAATCAACCTAACCTCATCGAAACGTCAATGTGTGAAAAAAATAAACCTTACTTGATCCATTATGAACATTACTAATGAAATTTGTATCTCTAATGGTATAATTGGTAATAAAATCTTGTGAGGTTATTCATCGCGAATTTTTGGCGAGATTTCTAAAATTCAAAATGGCGGATGCGAAATAGGTGACCAAATTTCATGAAAGAACTCAAAAGCATGCTACGGATACGAATTTCGACAATAATAGTCATAATTGGACAAATAAGGTTTGTTTTTCGATATTATTAATGTTTCGAAGAAGTTAGGTTGAAGTGACAAAAATTTCTAGTAGAAATTCGTAGACTTTCTGCACTTTTGGTTTCAAATAGGCATAAATCCTGCATAAAATTTACAAAAAACGAAACACACAAAATTTTGTTCATTTTTTATTTAAAACACACCATGTTGGTTTTTGAAGCATTTAAATGCATTTTTGACGTCGCCTATCGAAAGAGTATACTTGAAAATAGTACGGTTGTTCAAGTCAACATTAATTTTATTTCTAACCAAAAAATGTACACCATCGGGACTTATTGGGTTAATCAAATAAAAAACTTCGATTTTTAACTAATATTTTTTTACTATATACATTATCAAATTAATACAATCGATTACTTGAAATGGGACCATAGGATTATTATGTTTTAATTTATTTCATAAAAAATGCTCGATTTATCTTTTAAATAAATGGACCATTTTCGTTTCAAATTTACTGAGCCAACGATGAAATCGAAATACATAATCTATATTTAGCGATTTGCTTGACAAATGAGACCAGTACTTTGAAAGATATTGTCAGTAGCAATTAACATATAAAACATGCTATACTAGGATATTTGAATCTGACGTACTGTACATTAATTTAATGGTGATGAATAAGAGAAAACGTGATTCTAGGTAAATTCATAAGTGAAATGTTAAATGAAACTCGTGTAATTTCACTTCTCTCAGCGTTACTTAATGCAATGTCATTTACAATATCAATATGCTACCTGCAAAGTCATCTTTTATTCTCTTTCACCTTTTCCCAATTATTTTAATTCGCTATTCCCGATTAGCGACTAACGACTACTGTACATACTACGTAGTACATAGATTCCAGATCTGTCTCATCAAACTGGACTTTTCTACTTGCCCTTTAGTAGTAAATACTGAATGAATATTTTCCTCGTTTCCAAACATAATGTCGCACCTAATTTTAAGAAAAAATTGAAAGAAATACTATACTGTTGTGAACAATAACACAATCTTCCGTGCAAAATGATCATAAAGTTAGATTTAGAATTATTGAACTTGTTTCGCGTTAGTGAGCTATAAACTGAAATTTCAATGCAATGAAACTCTTAGTTCAAATCTAGTAACCCATGAACAAAATAAATTAAAGTAGTTCTTTAAAATAAATCTTTAGTTACAACTACAGAATAATTTATATATAATTTTTAGAAAATATGTATTGACGATATGAACTGACCACAAAGTAGCTAATAACTAGAATTATTGGATTTAGCGCATTAACCTCAAACCTGGTACATTGTTATATCTTCTACTTAAAATTACAAAAAATTCGGCATAATTCCAATGCTAAATTTTGTTCCGTGCATTGAGTATTTTTGTTTACATGTCCAACTTGAAGGTCGAAAATAGAGAACAGTTTTTAGTACATTTCTATTGCAACACTAGAGTGGTTCTGGCTAGTATTATTTCGGACATTTTACGAATTTCGTGTTCCACATTATGCCAAAAACTGTACTGTTTTCCCGGCTAGTGACCGATTATTGACAGGAAAACTGACCTTGATTTTGCTCGAATTGAATTTCCACCTGGGAATACATTTTGAAATAAATGTTTAGTATTTAAAAAAACTAGTATGTATATTTGAAAAAAAATGTACGGAAATTCTGATAATCTAAAGTTAGAATTAATTGGATTAATAAACATGGTGCCAATAAGAACTAACCAGCAATATTTCACATTTAGATTCCATTTTTTTCTATTTCTAGCAAAAAAAGTCTAGTACCGACATTTGATCTGAGATAAAGAACTTCTTTTGCAACAACTCGGCTGATTTTAAAATTACTTCGACGATTTTAATGATTCTTAATAATAAGTCCTATGATTTATCTCTTAGACATTTTGACCTACGATGAATATTTCTCTTGTTATAACCATAAACAGGCTGAAAAATGCGGATCTTTCCTGTTTATCGCGTCTAATGCATTTTGCTAAATAGATCACAAAATTCACGTGCAAAGACGGTACAGAACTTGAGAAGACACAGAATTTGACCACTTATATCTTATGTTTAGATAAAAATTGAACGCACAGACAACCTTTCGCTGTGTCAGCTAGAAAGTAGTCCAAAAATACGGGATATTTCGTAAGCCATCGTGTATTTTGGGTCGCTGATTCCAAATCTGTTGTCAGATTTACAAAGTACACAATGGCGAATCCTTAACGGAAAATTGTTTTGAAATACGGTTGGCCTGTTTCAGTTTCATGTTTAAAGCGTATTAAGTCCCTATATTAATTTTGTTTAAAACATAATATAAAATTTTTAAACACCAGCTTCATCTTTAATCACAGTCTTTAATTTTTGTTGCAGTAAATAAAAGATGGCGTCAGCAGCTGCAGAGTTGGTGGTGGAGAGGGAGCCAGAACCTCGACATGAAATTTTGGACTCCAATAGATCATTCGTCGGTGCCGAAGGCCTTGTCCGGATGGCCCTTGACCAATACACAGAAATCCTCGCGACTGCGTCGGATCCACGAGTCATCGACTGGCCCCTGATGGATTCGCCAGTATGGTCGGTGGCGATTGTCCTCTTGTACCTTTACAGTGTCACACTTTTAGGACCTAAACTGATGACCAATCGGAAACCTTTTCAATTAAGAAGTATCTTAGTAGCTTACAATGCTTTCCAGGTTATCTTCTCTATAGGAATGTTGTACGAGGTAATTTCATATTATATTTGACATACAGAGTTTATGACAATGATTTCTTTGTCCTAGATCTAACACAAATATGCTTTTTTTATGTTACCCAAGTAATGCAAAGTATGTTTTGTATTGAGAATCATAACAAAAATTAGCACCAAAAGTAGTCTAAGATTCATACTAAAAATATTTTAATTGCGATTATTTTAATTTCTTGTTACATCACATTGTTGTTGCTTTAAGGGGAAACCTATGAAATTTCAGCCTATCGAAATTTACATTTAATTTCTCATAAGAAATGATAATACGGTGTCAAATGCGTTTTAAATTACTCGTAGAAAAGTAGTTTTACTTTACCAATTTATAAAAGAAAATTTTACTGCTACTAAACTACTACTACTGCCTAAGAAAATCATTTTTCATTTTATATTTATTTTTCTTTCTAATTATACATATATATGAAACGAAGAAACGTCGAAACCAAGTAAAATTCTGATACCAACTTTCTAGTTTTTATTTTCCACTTCAGTGACGAACATTTAATTATTATGTTTTCAAAAATTATGTAAATAAGAAATTACGTGTTCCTATATTAGAAATAAACTTTTCAAGAAAAATCAAAATAAACAGTATACTAAATTTGGTATCGGTAATAATTGCGAGTAAAGCATGTTTGGCGTCATTGACAAGTGCACTTGAAATCCTTGGAATTTTATGAACATATGAGACGCCGCCTTAGGCGACACAAACGCAGACGGAAGAGACCATACGCACGGAATAATTCATGGGATAGCATATTAGAGCCGGTTTGACAACTCTTACACGCGTAGTAAGTCCTGCTGGAAAGTAGAGCACTGCCAACTTTGAGTTTGAAAAATACGGCGCGAACTAGACATAGGCGAAACCGAAGAAGATTCTGCAATTTGCTTAGTTTCAGCAAAAAAATGTTTGAAAATTACTTGTAATAATTAAATCTTTTCCGGTCTATCATATAAGAAGACGAAAGTAATCGAAAACCAATATTCTTTGAATCAAAATTAGTAGTAGAATGTTTATTCTTTCTGTTAGTAGAACAATTAGTTTGCTAATTTTTTACGATCTACACTGAATGTGATTAATCGTTTAGTCGAATATTGATCCTACTCCCCTGGTAGAAATTCGGTTCAGTTTTATTGTACACAGTCGATTTCTTGGCTAAGTTACGTGGTTTAAACCTGTACACAGTAGAAATGTCCATAAACTAGATAATAACTAGTCAGAAATCAGTAAATCAGTTTTTTGTTACAAAACTGTCTAAATATTGAATAGAAATAAACGGATTGAAATGGTCCACATGACTGTCTAAAAGACCTGCCTATAATAACTATTCAGAAATGCTATTCAAAATATGTATGAAATAAATGTGGATTGGAGAGGGACGCTTATCAAATGCAAAATAAGCAAATTGTTTACAATCCTTAACGTGTGTTGTTAGTGTTTCTTAGTTGTTATTAATTTCATTCTTTGTGGTTCTTGGAAAAATTGTACCTTGTTGTTATATTAGAAGGCATTAATCAGTTTCTCGTGAATAGTCGCTTAGTGTGGATCGCGTTTATGCATTTTGTGAAGAAATATCTAGCATAATTAGTGTACAATAAAATTATCTCCCTTATGCCAAGATAGTCGGCCCTTGGCTCTAAATCGAATGTGCATGCGAAAAGCAGAGTTCGCTTGTTTTTATGATTGTTACAATTAATACTTCAATTCTTTGTTGCACAATCCATGCAATACAATTCTAATCGAAGTTATACTATATATGAAATTGTTATAAAATATAAAAACAGTGACATGCTTGTGTTTTTGTTCTGCTGTTTGAAAGATAATCTCAAAATAAGATTTGGGGTTAACTACACTGTAAAAAAAGTCGATGTAATTTTACTGCGTGTCACGTTTGAAATAAATTGATTCACGTGTAACGCAATAAAAATACAAGCCGTATGTAAAATTACGTGGTGATATATTGCAAATTTATGATCGATGTGTACTCGACCACAATTAAATTTTCAAATCTCAGATCACGCAAAACAAGAAAACACATGGTTTTCTGAAATAAACGTAAAAACAGTAAAAAATGGCCGAATTTTTATAATTGCTGTTTACATACTAATATTGTATATCTGCAATGTAACATACGGCTTGTACTTTTACTACATTACACGTGAATCGATTTATTTCCAACGTGATACGTAGTAAAATTATATCGAAATTTTTTACAGTGTAGTCGAAAGTAAACCTAACATTTCATATTCCTGCTCGTGTTTTTAGTGCTACCAAGAAAAACACGTTAAACAATATCATAATGAATAATCGATCATCAATAAGATGAGTACATGAACACATAAATATTAATAACAAACCATCCAAATCTGTCTCAATAGCTTATTTAGGCTTATAATCTTTGATAAAAGTAGATCATACAATCATTATTCCCATTTCTACTTGTCTTAAAAATATTAAGTATATTCCTTGGAGATATGATACTTATTACATCAGATACAGTTAAAAAATATTACAAGAAAATGTTTTGTAGTAAAAACTGCAACGAAGAGTCTTGCAAATGAATTTGGAAGGTTTGTTAAATTTGTATTCTTACTCATATTATTTATACTACGTTGAATAACATGAGCAACCGTAATATAGTATGTATTGATTGCCAACAATTATATTAGTAAGTAGTATCGATAACAATTATTATGAATAGAGGATATGGTACGGAATTATAAAATTGCTTAAAAGCCCAATGAGCCTAAAATGCATAAAAAACTAGATAGAAAATGGATAATAACTGTAGAGAAGATAGATAAAACATGTACATACAAATTTCTATATCATCATTTTAGCAAAATCTCTATCCAGTACTAGCAAAATTCTGACCTAAAAATTAGACAAAAACTGATGAGGTTATGTGTTTTAGATATTCCGAATCACATCTTCCTATAAACTGGGCAGAAATTGTCCAGTTTATCTAAAAAGGCTATCTAGAAAATATCCATAAAATTGTTGCATTTCCAATGGGTTACAGGTCAAGTTTATTGTTCACAAACTGTCTAGTACACAAGTTTATTAGCCAAAAACTAGCTATAGAACGTAGGCGAAGTTTCTACCAGGGTATTCACTGATAATAAACAAGTTTACTATTTAAATAAAAGTAACTCCTTTCTTAGTAATGGGGGTGATTTCAACAATATAATTTGAGGAAAAGAAAAACATATTTTTAATCAAATAAAGAGAGAAAAGAGAGAAAAGCAAGAACAAATAAAATAGTGTAATGGACGAAAAGAATCCAATAAATTTCTGGAAATTTCATTTAAGAGATACTAATCTATTATTTTTCTGTAGATTATGAATTTTGTACGTTCAGTTAGATGTAATTTATTTGTGAGAAAATTAATGTATGACTAAATTATCATTATCTTAATCATGTAAAAAATAACATTGGTTATTTGAAATTTTAAAATATTATTCTAAAACAAGTTTTAATTGTATTTCGTAATATTGGTAGGTTACTTAGTTATAATATTTGCGTCAGACATCATATTGCTATTCGATTCAAATCCAGTTAAATAAAACCAATATCATAATTGTAACACACTAAATTATTAAATGTTACATCTTGCTAAATATAAATAATTAATGATTAAAAAAAGTCATAATTTAAAACACTTTAATATACTTTGTCAAAGTCTTGGGTACTCTGCAAGCGGGATAGTACTTAAATATCGACTATCAAGTGCGAAAGAAGAAAAATAAAAACCAAATAAAATCTAACCTACTCTCAAACGTTTATTAGTATACATAACATTAGTTAAAATAACCGATATCAGTCTAGTAAAGTACGAAAAAGAAGTTGTACCTAATCCACAAGTAACTTACAAAAAAGAATATCTGTTCACTAAATAATCATAAAACCAATTATTTCTGAAAGCGTTGATAAATGAATTACAAATTTTGCAACTGGAATCCACGTTAATAAATCATTATGAAAAGAACCAAGATTTTAAGATTTGACTTTGGTCCGTGTATTTTGAGTATTTTTTTAAATAGAATTCAGGTCTATTGCTTTCATCAGATTCATTGAAAATTATAAATGGAATCTTTTTATAATTATTAATTGTTAGTTTTAATTTTTATAAAATTAGCGTATAATAGCCCTAAAAATAGCGTATTTAGAAAAAAGTTGGTAATCATTTAAAGTCTTCGATGATATCTATGATTTCTTTTGCAATGAAACGAAGAGACTAGACCCATAAGACGAGTTGTACTATTTGCATTTATAGTATCTTTTATCTTACATCCTTCCTTCAAGGAACCGACTTTTAAATTCTCATTAAAAAAAAATTATTTTATATTTATGTCTATCGATACATTTCACACACATATGTGTATAACATCTCCGTTTTTATTCCTTTTTCGGTGCTCTCATCACTAGACGGAAACCTGAATATGATTCTACAATACAGTAGTGTAATAGACGAAAAGAATGCCAATAAATGTCTGGGAATCTCATTTAAGCGACACTAATCTTATTATTTATCTATAGATTAGGAATTTTTTGCGATTAGTTCGATGTAATTTATTTGCGAGACAAAGAGTGTGTTATTATAATGATCATTATCTTATTCGTTTGAAAGATAAAAATCGTTATTTATTTTAAACGTTTCAAAATATTTCTCTAAAATAAGTTTTAATTGTATAAAATGTTTTATATGACTACTCTAAAGAAAAAAGAACAGAATTACTTTTCTATATAGTGCTACCACCCATCAACGAATAAATTAACACGTCCTTTTTTCTTTTCTGAATTAAAAAACGTTTATCTTCATTCCACGGAAGGAAATGAGTTGACAGAATTGTCATTCTCTTTGTATATAACAAAACAATACTCCTCAATTTTTTTATAAAATCTGCTATTGTTATAAACAAACGTAATTTCAACGGCTTGAAGTTAATTACAAAAATACGATTTTGTTAACATTCGTCCGCCATATTATATCCCACATTTTGAATAGTTAAAACTTATTTTCAAATTCAAATTTGATGCGTTCAATCGGTTTTATGCAAACTTCATAAAATCATTAATTATTAAATTTGGTCCTCATTTTTTTTTGAAAAATCTTAAAACAATTCAACCTTTGCATCGTTATCATAATCCAAAAATTGTGAATATTTGTAGCAAAATTTGGGTTATTTTCTGTTAGAGCAGACAAATTTCTACAATCAGACAAAAATTCACTAGAAAAATGAAACGTATGCATCATGACAAGATCGTGATTTGCTTGTCAAAGAAAAAAAATGAAATTTATAGTTATAAGTTCAAAACATGATATTTACGGAATAGTTCTTAGAATTCATTGAGAAATATAGTGGCATTTTTTTTATGATGTTTTCAGATATTTTTTGTGTAAATTTTCTTCAAAATTGTGATTAAAAATTGTGAAAAAATGTTACCATATTCTATTATGAATTCTAAGCGTTTTCCAAATGTAAAAATTAATAACAACTAAAAAAAGTAAAAATACGAAATTATCAACATAAAAAAAGATTACAAAGAACAAAAATGCTTAAAATTCCTTAGAGAAGGAAGGAAGCTAAACTTTTTCAGAACATTTGGTAAATAATTTTCAATATTAAAAAAAATCTAGATAAAAAGTCATCATAAAAAAATTTGAGAAAATTCTTACCTATTTCATTATATTCCTCAATGAATTGTAAGAACTTTTCATTCTTCATATTTTCTTTTAAATCTCATAGTTTTATCAGTTAGAAAGTCACGACATTTTCAAATAAATTATCATTCAGGACGATATTTTGAGGTCGTTACAATTATCTGCGGTATAAAATTAAAATTTTATCTTAACATTCATATCTTAATATTTTCACCACCTTTGTCCACAGTGTACACAATCTGAATATTCTAATAGCTCAGAAAAAATTGCTAAAAATAAATATTTCCCTATTTTGTTGGCAATTTTTTTTCATATTTGGCGCTGTATTGGAATTGTTGATGAGTGAAGCTCAATGTTGACGTCGGAATCTTGAAAAGTGATCTTTTAAATTAGTGGGATATCTACTTTTTTCGATACGCCACATTGGTTTAGTCATTTTGAATCTTAATATTATAATAAAATACAAAAGATTTTCAATTGTTTATAAAATCTTCCGCCATACTGGACCCACTATATGCAATTTTTCATATCTATAGCCATATGTGTAATAAATCAATCTCAAAACGTTCAAAAACTGATATTTAAATGCTTTCATTCATTTCAAAACATTTCTAAATTCATAATTTGTCTTTTGGTTGAGTTGTAAGTTTTATTTTGTTATAACTAGTGTTTTTTCGTCAGTCTTTTAAATTTTATATTTTTAAAAACATACCTTCATTTATCTTTTCTTTTGTTACTACATCTTAAAAAATCCTAGTTTTTATTATTTTTGTGTTTGTGGTTGTAAACCAAACGCAGTAATCATTTTTAAATTATTTAAATATTTAACGTTAGAAACTTAAAATGTGTAATTGTTTTCGGACTTTGTAAACATAGTCGAATGAATTTCATCGTACTAAACATAGTTGGGTATCATGGAACAGACTTTTTATTGGCTAATAAACCTTTTACGATTATAATTTTTAGGATCGTATATCGTAGATAATAATGCAATGAAATGAAATAAGAACTGTCTAATTTTTGTTGGAAATGTCATTGCTCACATATCTGCTATTACACCATAGATAATACAAAATTTTACTAAGCCTCAAATAAAACAAATTTACAAAAATTGTGTTACTAGTAAGGTTTCAGAACCGGACTTCATACAACCTTTTTAAACATTTCTACTGCATTGTTATCTGAAATATAATGCGGATACTTATATACGTTTATGTATAATATCAATGATAACTCATATAGTAACTAACTCAGATTGTATATAACGCATTATCTGTACATTTGTTCTGTAAACCCGTGCTAGGAATTTGCTTGATAAAAGAATTGTTACAAACAACAGAATCATTGCATATGGGTATACGTATACATGTACACTAATTCAACGAAACGCCTCGTTTGTGTACTTGCGAGAATATTCTACCGAAGCGCATCTATTGAGTAGTCGTTGAAATTTCGAGAGAGCAAATCATGAACTAGCAATCCTATTATATTCACTATGATTTGTATATACTAACTAATCAATTACCGTCTACTACACGAATACACAGTTCGGTGTTCTTAGTCTCTGTAGAAAGAGAAAACACCGACAAGAATAAGGTGTTGAAAGGTAAATTAAATCAGGATTCTCAACTGAGAAATATAATAACAGTCTCTATCAGTATCTACTGATCGCTGTCGATTTATATCGATCTCTCCTGATTTTTTCTCGCTCTTCTTCAATTTTTGTTCAATATCTCCGCATTTCTCTGAATCTTTCTCGATCATTCTCAATGTATTTCAATTTCTCTTAATCTCTCTGATATTTTTCGCTTATTTCGTTCTTTCTCGATCTCTTTTGATTGGTTTGAATCTGTCTTGATTTCTCCCCATTTTTCTCATACATTCATGATTTCTCTTTATTTCTCTGAATATCCCTGAATTTTGTATGTTCTTCTTCAACATTATTGACATACTTAACCTTTTTAATCTTTGTTAATCAGCGAAAGAGTTCAAAAAAGACCAAGTGAAATTAATAGCGAGAGATATAGAAAATATCAAAAGACATCATGATAATGACAGATGGAGGTCGTGAAAAGACAAGAAAGATCGCGATTTGATGAGAAATGGTCATCAACGAATGAGCAAATTTCATATCAGTAAATCAAATGCACATAGAAAATTGCCCTTATCTCTAGAGCATTATAGGAAATAAACAGTCATTGTAGTAAAATAGAAAGACTTTCGTGCCATTTAAGGGATGTCCACGTTTTGCTTATTTTTCGCGACGCTACCAATATTTTTTATCTTATAATTTGCAACATTTACTACAAACAGTATAAAAATATGCTCTTACTATATGTAAACTGTGACTATAAAAGTATTATATTCTCATAGTAATATGGTAAAATATGATCAAATAACATTTAAATAAATTTAAGTTATTTCCGTAAAATTTCTAACAAAAAGTTTTTCCTTGTTTCAGCAAAACTTGAAACAAATCTTTATTCTATAAAACAAAAATAACTTAATTAAAAAGTAGAATTGAGGGCCTCAAAACGTAATATAAGTAATTTATGTTAAAATATATAGTCTCTTATATCTCGAGAAACACGAGACTTTAAATATATAAATGATTAACTGCACGATTGTTTTCAATGAACGGAAAAAAAACGCTTACGCACATTACGGCGGCAATTTCTTAATTCTTCAAATTTACACTGTTTTCTAAATGGAGTCTTTACAAAATCACGTTACAACTAAATACATAAAGTAAAAATGAGTCTCGTTACTCGAGCGAAAGAACGAAACGCCACTCATAAATTCTGCAGTAAAACACTCGCCAGTTATGAAATACGAAATATTAGAACTCATTAAATTTTAGTATCGAGCCCCGTGTAACGCACTTGCAATCCATCTTAAGAATCGTAGTGTCTTTCAAAACACTCTAGTCCTGATGCAATCCCGACAATGTACAATTCATGCCAAGCTGTCTCTTAAAGTTCCAAAATTTACGAACTTACTTTCGCCCGCTACCGATTAACGTCGAGCATCATTAAAACGACATTCGAGCAAATTTCCATCATAAAGCGCACTAATGCAATAACTAGTAAATCGAACTTTTTAATCGCGCAATTTTCTTAATAAATCGTCCCTTTTGAATTATTGCCGACGAAACGAATCGCTGAGTTCAAAACGAAGACGCAACCCTCCAGAATGGGGTTGACGCAACCAGAGGCTAATTCGTGGCACAGCAAGGAAAATTGCATCCACAATTATAGAAAAGGAATGACAAGCTTGTTATATTATTATCAAAAGTTTTTCACCTCGAGAAAATTTCGTCATTTTCATTAGTCCACTAGTGCGACGCATCCTGTTTTCAAAACATTGCGTGAACTTTTTTAGCTTGGTTTTTATTTGCGGAGAATTTCCTTTGGTTACTTTCCATTAATCAATCACTTTGTGTACTACGTGTTCGTGTACGTGAGCCGTTTTTAGGTAAGATTGCATTAAAAATAATCTACTGGAATAAAAATGCTCACGTAGTGGGGAAAAAACGATAGACAGAGCCTTGAGAAATAAATTTTCCAGAACTATTATTTATCGGCATTGAATATAATGTCAGCCTTATGAGATATTCAAATTAAAAAAATATTTATATGTAGGATAATTTATCATTTATCAATACAATTATGACAATTTTGTACATGTTTAATATTGCATGTATGCTGTTGGAATATGTTACAAAAAGGACTTCCCAACTATTTTGTTAATTTTATATGCAGAAAATTCGGGGTGATACCATAATTCCCACATGCCGACCAAATTCTTACGTGTCTGATCTATGAAATAAGTGGGTTAGGCCTACAAACTAGTTTGTAACCATTATCTAGTTTGTAAAAAACACAACATAGATACAAAACTTGTATCTTACATTATGATTAAGGAAGTTTTATACGTGTAAAAGTAATCAAAAGTAAACATTGTTATAAAATATGAAACATGAAACATGAAACAAATCCAACAAAATCAGAAACGTGTTGCAAACAAGTACTAGTGGCCGGAATTTTACTAAAAATTACTTGCATAATGGCAATGAAATTTCGGTAATTAACCCAAACCCAAAAATGATGAATTTCTCACATTAAGATCGGTGGATCGGAGCCACCGGTTCGTTTATTAGCAATTGTCATATTCTATCATTACCATTGTGAAAATTGATATGTACAGAAAATTCCACAACAATTTGTTGTTTGTTTTTTTTTTATGTTTAATTTTATTTAATTTGTGGATTTTTTAGCAACTGTAGAACCAATGGCGGTTTTATGAGACATGATAACTTCTACTACTTTCTTAGTTCAATGTTTTGAGGAGGCAAATCGTCACTTAGTTCATTTTCCTGATTGGATTTTATTACTTGAATTAATATTTGCATACTGAGATTTTAATTGTTTTAGTTTGTTAACCCTTTGCGGTATACATTTTTCAAATGTGCAATTTTGCGTCAATGATTGCGAAATTGAAGTCGGTTTCTCAAAATTAAGAAAGAAATTAAAAAAATGTATAGGATTCGCCTGAAGCTCGTTAGCCAAGGATTTTTAATCCAGATGATACTGGGTACTAGGAATTTTTTGGGGTCGCTGATTACGAATTTGCACTCAGATTTTGTAAATTATAAATGTGAAAAATTGAAATTTCAAAATCTGAATTCAGATCAGATCCCAGTGTCATCTCGATCATTTTGTCCTCGGATATTATTTCTATAAAAATGACAATTGTTACTTGTTAATTTGTTTATGAAACGTAATATTCAATGAATATTGACTTAAATGCAATGTTAAACATTTCTTCAACTCTCACTTATCTTGAATTTCTAAAAAACGGGCGCAAATGCATTATTTTTGTTTAAAAACTCACTTTTTCAACTGAATTCCGACAGCTACTGTAGTAGCCCCTTATCGGAAAGGGTTAAGATTTTCACTTGACCAAGTAAATACTTTACGACATTCGGATCATTATGACGAAATATTACCAAATTCAATGTCTAAAAACCAGTTGGAAAAATCGACCATCAATCAAAAGTTCTATATAGTAATACTATTTGAATGAATGTTTGACTACACTGGTGCCATTATTGTTATTTTAAGAGTACTTTAAAATAATTGACATTGTTTGTTATCGATATGGTGAAACCGATCGAAAGGGAGACCAATGTATGTATGTAAATGTGCCATGTCCAAAACCATAACAGTACCTTGACCCCAATATTCTGGACTGGTTACAGCACCTGATGTCAGGATGGCTTCTAGAGTACAGCTACAAGTGTCAACCTGTCGACTACTCTCACAATCCGACAGCGATACGGATGGCGAATCTCTGCTGGTGGTACTTCATCAGTAAATTCACGGAATTTGCAGATACGGTGAGAAACTCGCATCATACGATGCTCCCAATAGCACTCCTTTCCCTTCTGTGCAATCTTTAATTAGATTGAAAAACAATCTTGTTACTTTGAAAGTGTAAATATAGGAATGCGAACGGTACGCAGTATCAGGTAGTACTTTTTGTACACTCTGTAACGTCTTGAGTTATATATTAAGTAAACATTTTGTTTATGTTATTAGTTGTGGCTAAATCGAAATACGTTAATTAGTTAATAGACATACAGTATAATTGCACATCAAATTATATTTTATTACAATTAGGCAATAACTCAAATAAATTAGTCTCATTGTCAAATATTAATACATTTTTTAAACGTAATTGGCAATTATTGAAAAATAATAAAATTTGATTGAGAACATATAAAATCACTACTAGTAGCCCACACTTCGTATTTTCCCGCAATTATAGATACAACCAACGCATAAATTAACAAATTAATTTTACTTAGTTATTTTTAGTATTTATTATCAAGTATCTAAAGGTACTTTAATCCCACCCTTTACTCTATAGCACTATTGAATAGAAAACAAACAAAAACGACTATTGACCAATAATTGATAATTGTTAATAATAACACTTACACCTAAAAGCTATTGAGTGATTTATTTGAATATATTTCGTTTTTTATGTAATTCTGATTAGACTAATTAACATCCAAAAGTTCTCCTTCAAGGGGCCATCTCATGTGAACGTAAATAAAACTAATTGTTATTTTAGTTCTAGGGAACTACTGCACATACACTAAAAATGTTTTCCCCCTTATAGCTATAATCCAATGGAATAGAAAATAAATTTTGTTTGTGATAAAAAACATTTTTTATTCATTTATAAAATAAAGTTCGAATATAAAAAAAAATAACTGCACAGATAATTCCAGCACTTCTGACGATCTGGAACAGAAAATGAAAGAAGATTACACAACCCAACTAAAATTTGAGAATTTCATGTTGCCCTATAAATAAGAATCGATTTTGGTAGGATTTTTGCTCCAGAATCCAAATATGAGCTCCAAAATATCTAATTGGACCTAGTTTTTTACCAAATTAAAGGTCAAACGGGTCAAACATCGTGTTTTTGGACATTTTCACATTTAATAATAATAATAATAAACGTCTTTAGTGCACAAAATAAAAGCTGTACGAAGGGTGAGACACTTTGGACATTCTTCCCATAGAATCTGCCAAAAAAATCAAGAAATGCATTAAAATGAAGGATCCAATAAGTCCGAACTTTTGGAAATTCGAATCACTTCAAACTCCCCGAGTAAAAATTTATTACGGTCCTGATCAGGGCCTGACCAAAAGCATTACACCCTGATCAGGGCTTGAACAAATTTCTGCTCGGGTCATTACCGTCTTTTCTACTTTTCCAGGGAAAATGTCTAAACCACGATGTTTTACCCTTTTGACCTTCAATTTGGGCAAAAAATAAGTCCAATTGAAGATTTTGGCGTATATATTTGAATTTATCAGAATTGACTCTTACTAGTGGACAATATTATTTCTTTAGGCTGTGAATAGATCCTCAAAAATGCCTTGAATCGAATTTTGGAACCCTTTGACTTTCAATATTTCAGAAACTCTAGCCAATTGGATATTTTGGTGGGCATCTTTGGATCCGGGAGCAAAAATACAATCAGAAAAGACTCTTACTTATTATAGCAACAAAATTTTGTTGAGCTGTGTTATTAACCATATCTTGATACCTCATCTTTTTTATTATTTAAAAAATTAACAAAATTTCGTGAAAGCACAAAAAAAGTTCTATTTAAAAGTTCACTATAAATGATGCAAAATTATTGTTAGTTATTTAAATATTAAATAAGTTATCAACAAATTTGAGCTGTGGGCGATTATCATGATAGTAGTGCATATTATATTAAATTTTCGATACTTCCGACGGTTTTGAGAAATCACCTGCGGCAGGTGCCAACATATAGTTTCGAGAAGCATGCATTCAACATTTTTCAAGTTCAAAAGCCAAAGAAAACGCGTTTTCAACTAGTAAACAATACCTTGAACGTACACGATACTTTCCATTTGGTTGAAGATAATAAATTATCGAAAAAATAAAAAAAACCAGAATGTGCTATTTTCCCAAACCGTCATTAGAATGCCCGAGAGTCGACACTAGAGCCCTGAAACTCACTGAAAACCAACGTTTCTCCATAAACTAAAACCCATCTCGTTCAAGAATTATTAAAATATAAACGTCCATTTATTGAAATTACGACAATATAAATAACGCGTAGCTAATAAATTATGTCGGATGCGTAACTATCAAAATGAGACATTATTCGAACTAATTACGCAATTCTAAATAATGACTCGTAAATCAAAAAACTAAGCGGTTAGCAGTTGCAGGTTTACTCGTAAATACGCGATAGTTTATAATTCTTTCTAGACGTGCACTCTGTAATTTTGGTTCTTCCTATAAAGACTATTATAATTTCGTACCCTGAAAATGAAAATAGATTCAAGAAGATTTTTAAAGTGTTTCAAACGACGCAGCCAATTTATAAATTTTGAAGAAAAAAGGTTGGGGAAAACAACATTGAAAATTCATTGTTAATAAAGTTGTTGAATTTATTCATAAACGGCAGAATGTAAAATGAAATTTAATTTTTATATGACTAGGTAATTTCGATTCCGATACTTTCATTTCAATTTTCGAGAAATTGTTATGTTGTTCACCGTTTTTTGAACCTCAAAGCATCTAAAAAGTTTTTACCGGTACCGAATATGAGTTTGGAGTCAGATTCTCAAAATACAAAATGGCGAAACTTAACAAATCGCCATGCAAATATCTAATTTTGCGGTTTATGCGGTTCCTAAAAACGAATTTAGTGTAAGATTTTCAACCTTCCGAATAACGAATCCATAAGACATTATTAATTGGCCTCCGAAATAATTATAACAAATCCGTCCTCACTGACCCCAAAATACATAAGGGTATCTTTTCCTATCTTTTATTATTTTAAATTTTAAGAATCTGATGCCAGTTTCTTCCTAACGACCCCAAAAATCCCCAAGTACCGATCTTTACGAAGATTCGCTAACATTTTCAATTATCGATCCACCAATTTGGGTCCACAATTTTGGGTCCACAATTTTGGGTCTGCTATTTTGAATTATAGGAATCTGACACCAAATTCGTATTGAGCAACCCCCAAATTACGCATACTGTACAGTTAGTAATGACCTGTCTATTACTTCAATAACAAAAAAGGTTAACTAACTTATTTATACATTTCATTTCAGAGCTAAAAATATGTGAGTGTACATTTTTGAAGTAAATAAATTGAATTCATCAGGAATATTTATCTGACAGAATAGCGGATTATTGTAAAACATACTATTGACAAAAATCTAGCACTAACCAAATTTTGAACCTCTTTTTTTGAACATTTCAATAGGGCACTCCAACGAGCGAGCTCAAAACTAGCCTGAGAGGATGTAATAATTTTTTACAATTTACTTATGTAAATAAAACATTTTGCAAATGGTACACATTTGGACATTAAAAGATTCATATAAACGAACGAAAAATGAAGAACTATAGTGAAAAAATGAACAATGTGCATTTTAATACTTTCATAAATGTTAAAATCAATGAATCAATATCAAAAATACACTTTAATTCAGGAATATTCATATTAAGGCAGTTAGATGTATTCAAAACATAAATCTGTGTTTGAAATGGGCAAGGATCAAGTATTCAGAAGGTAGTACCTCTAACAGTATCCAATAATATTTAAAACACATCATTCGATATTTTTACAAGAATTTGGAAAAAACGATTCCAAAACATCGTAAGAAATTATTTTTAATAATTTATTTTTTCTTTGGCTGTTTCAAATTTCGCTCTCCTAAATCGACTCCTTATCTGCCGATCGCACATTGGATATAATCGATTGCAACCGCTACGGCTCGTTACCACTTCTTGCAGCATTTCTTAAGCAATTGCTGCGTACTTGCATTTAATGTATACATACTCGCAAGTATGAAATCGCCTTTGTGCACGCGACACGTCGATTTCTCGGGCAGGTAAAACTTAATCGACTCTCGACTCTCGATTCTTGTCCTCGATGATGCGCGACCTGTCCGGAGAAAGGATCTATAAGCCCCCCTCTAATGTCCGATTGTTTTCGATAAACGTTTCTCGCAGGAGTCGTGGACATTGATAAAAATCGTTGGTACAAAAATGCGACGATCGATCTAGCGTGCGGTCAGGTAGATTTCGTCACTTTTTTAACACAAAACCTCTATTGAGTGTCGTTTAAGGGGACAAAAACACTTAAATACAAGTTTGTACTTCGCAACCCCAAAAGACAGGATGCAATGGATTTCTTTTTTTTTTTAAGCGCCACGCAATTATAGCGAATAAAATATAATTGCGCGCCGATGTAGACTGCGTGCGATTCGCACGCGAATCATTTTTGACAGTGGTGAAACGATTTAGAGGAAAATGGACAAATCATTTTTATAGAGTGCAAAACATAATATCGAGTTACTGCCTTTGATGTTCATTCAAGCGTATCGCAACACGTGTTGCCACTCGAGTAAGCTGATAAATCACGTTGACTTTTGATCAATAATCGTTATTCGATTGTCCTAAGAAAATGCATGTTTGTATGCAATGTTTTGTGCAACCTTGCATTCAAATGCTCCTGAATTTAGCAAATTGCATATATTTTTAAATGGGTGTGAAAAACTACAGTTAAAAATTAACATAAATATAACAATTTTTTTCCAGATATTCTTCGTATTGCGCAAAAAGGATAGTCAAGTGACGTTTTTGCACCTGTATCACCATTCCCTGACACCGCTAGAGACATGGATTTGCGTAAAGTTTATCGCTGGCGGGCATGGTACTCTGGGGAATTTGATAAACAATGGCGTACATGTGGTCATGTATACTTATTACATGCTTGCCGCCATGGGACCTGAGTATCAGAAGTACCTTTGGTGGAAGAAGCACCTTACTTCAGTGCAATTGGTAAGAAAATACAGAACTAGTATAGACAAATTATATTGAACAAATACCTTTGGCGTTTTTACGTAAAGAATTTAGAAATCTTTACCTAATATAAATAGGTCCAGAAGGATTTTTGAAGCTTCAAACTTTTAACGAGAACATTTAAGTGTTTAAATTTAGACACATTTCGAAACACAAAGAACTTGGGGAAATCTATTTTTTGTATTAATTTAGATTTAACTTTTTTTGTGAAAACTGCGTTTGAACAAAATTTGCGTTCCATGCAGAGAACACCTTTATATTACCTCCAAAAATAGAACTCAAATGTTGCTCTAGCTGATTAGAGTTGAAGGTTTCAGTTATATGTCTGCATGGTTATCAATTACCCTAATAGCACATTTTATTGCATCCATATTCCCGGAATATTCCTTTGGAATATTTGAAGAATATTGAAATATTCTGCATTAGAAATATTATAAACAATTTAAATTTTGTTACAATATTCCAAAAAATATCAAATAATATAGATGAAATAATAATGCAAAATGAATGAATATAATTTTTAAGCTCATTTCAGAATATTTCATTAAGGTGTCACAATTATTAAAAGATGACCTAAAAAGTCAGTAGTTAATTGTTAAAAATACAAATATATGTAGGTGCCTTTATAAATTGATGTAAAAAAAGAGCACGACGAGCTGGATTTTAAATCCTCAATACAACTTGCGAATCTCGAAGAGGAGTTCCTGATATTTCATCCGTTTTTCGTCCTCGTTGCTGACGATAGTTGTCTCTGCTGATGCAGAAAACTCGATGATGATGGTGAATTTTTCATCGAAGTCAACAAGGACGATCTCAATTATCATTATTATTATTTTAGAAATTTCTACTCAATTTATAAAAATTATAAAAACAAATTCTAAATATATGATGAAAAATGACTAAGATAAATAAGGAGATTAAATTTTATTTCATTCAGATTCTTTCGAATCTACCTTGATCAACTTTAATCAACTTTGATCTATTGTAAATATGAAATACGATTTTAATCTTTTCTAAATTAATACAGTTTATTATAATCATTATCATGTCCAAATTATTTAAATTCAGATTTGAATCAAGTTTTATATTTTTGTCACATCAAAGTTCATCTTTTTTTTTTTTATTTATTAAGCTTACTCAATTCTCTTACAGAGAATTATACAGCTGTTGAATGAAAAAGTTCATCTTAGTTGATTATAATCGATTCAAATAGATCCGAAAAAGTCTCAAAAATTAGGTCAAATTTTATCATATTCTTACTTATCAACACTCGGCGGTTTTCGTGAAATCATTTAAAAATTGTGACACCTCAATGAAACGTTCTGAAATCAGCATAAAAACGTCAGTTCGATCGCAGCTACTGTCTAAACAGCTTCAAATTCAAAAGAGGCCAAAACACCCCCGTGTCTCATACACTCTTTTCAATTGGTGAAATACTTGTTGTCGATTTTTTGTGGTATTTGGCAATTTGAAGATAGAAATAGTTATGCAGCGCATTAATAATTTTTTAGTGTGTCATTTATTCGTTTATTCATTTTCAAGATGATCTTTTAAAATTTTTGTTCGAATTCGTTTTGACATCTTACCTGTGTTACAATATAAAAAAACCTGTGTTATAATATTAAAATTTATGTTAACTTTCATATTAATAAGAATTTATGGTAAAAATTTAAAGAAGAAAAAAGGTGGTGTTTTCGAGAAAATTGAGTGGATTTATTGTTAGAAAAATTGTCACAACTTTGTTAAATTTTATGATTTTTTAAAATTGCAAATGAATTTTTGAAAAATTCAAAGCCACTTGTAAGAATCACCAAACGAAAAACACTTACCATGATTAGGTAAAAAATTACAAGCAAAACAAAGTTTTTAAGGTTTTTCTTATTTCACCGACCGACAAAATTTTACTTTTTGTCTGCCTTTGACAAGCGAAGTATCATTTCCGACTTATTTTTTCGTACTGAAAACGGTGGCGCTATCAGAATTTTACTATCACGTCACACTTTGGAGAAAAATGAGATTAAATTGCCAAAAATATCGGTTTTGGACATATTTCGGTGTACTTTGTAGCAGAAGGCAATTTAATTGTTACAAACGAAGTTTTTCCACGTTTCCGACTTATTTTTTCGTGCTGAAAACGATGGCACTAGTAAAATTTTTCTATCACGTCACGCTTTGGAGAAAAATGAGGTTAAATGTGGTTAAAAAATTCTGCTAGCGCCATCGTTTTCAGCACGAAAAAATACTTCGGAAATGATGCTTCGGTTGTCAAAGGTAAAATCAGTTCCGGACAGTGTTTTTAGTGTAACTATAACTTTGATCTTTGATCATAAAAAAGATTTTTTTTTTCAATTCCTCAAAATGCGTATTCCTGAACAAAAATTGAACAATGATATCAATCGATTGTTGAATTCGATTTTAATGCCCGTTTAGGAGATACCATCATAAAACTTACTAAGTAGTAACAGTACTAGTGCTGCAATAGTAAACACATGATAAGTGTTCAGTGAAAACAGACATTACTGGTCAGCCGCGTAAAATCGTCCTGCAATCAGCGTTCTGAATCAGTTGTTCAATTAATTTTACTTTATTTTCAATTACATATTGTCTTAAACTATGACGCTCTTGTACTTCTAACTTCGTGTTGACAAAATTCTCCTTTTTTAAATGCGAATATAAACATATATCTTGTCACAGCATGGAAAATTATTCGTGCATAGTACCGTACGTTTCATAATATGTTCTTTTTGCATTTCAGTTCTTAAATTATTTTTAAACTACAGAGACAAAATAAACAGCACATGTGATTGTTGATAAATCTCTACAGGCGCTTAATTTCTGGTGAAGAATTAATGGCAACTTCCTAATGATGTAATAATAAACATCTGGAATACTCCCATGCCTTCGTCAAAAGAATATAATTTTTTTAAACTTAAGAAAATATTTTTCCTAAAAAGTAAAGATTTTGTACATTTCAATAATGTTACATAAAACGCTGAATCAACTGTATCCGCATCTAAAGTAATAAACCGCATATTTGTTAACAGCTGAATAGCGACTAGATCTCAGAATCAATATTTTACGTAACCACAACTCCAACCGGTAATCAATTTAATAACATTATTTAGCTGCTCACTGATCAAATTAAACTTGTTAATTACTGCACTAAAATTGATTGCTAACTATGTAATGACATCAATATCATGCAATTTATCAACTGCTAACAGAAAGTTATTAACTCACACAAAATTTATATCTTCTTATTTTACTTGTGAATGATGTTTATTATGAGATAATTTCGATTCAAGATGAATTATTTTAAAGGAATATACCTTCAAATACATCAGTATTAAATGAAACGAATACATCAATCTAAAGGGAAATTTTTAAATGTAATTGTATAATCATATGTAATTTTTATTCATTAACTCTAGAGAAATTGGCATACTTTAATGAAATTCAACTCTTCTTTTATTTTTTGTCTTATGTCATTTTAAAAAAACGTATATATTACATATGTATAAAATTCAAGAATTTACTTTTATGTGGCTAGCCATTAGAATCATACTTTTTAATAGATAGTTTCATTCATATCGTTGCAATGCCAGTACAAGAGAGCAAAAAAGCAAGTGGTTTTACGTGATGGCAGTAAAATGTACGACCTCGTATTATATCTATCGTTAAACAATATAAATAAACCGCAACAAATTGTACAAATAATAACAATATAATTGAAAATTACAATATATGCTAAATAATAAATTTAAAGAATAATTTAAATATTAAGCACCTGATCATTGCAAACATTAATACTATTACACAAGTTAAATGAGTTTAATTGGCAATTTATTATCTGCTTATTTTAAAAATATCTAAAACATAATTAAACACAATGGAACTTTTTGATAAAAAACAACACTTCACAAAATGGATTACAAATATTTATTTCAATTATGGTATCATTGAAATATGTCACTACAAAAAATTCTGTGAACTCAGAATGGAATCTTAAGAGTTCTAAAAGATGGATCGAACTTTTCGTTTTGTCTTATCATTGTAGGTTCTTCATTTCTATAATATATTCATCACAACAATCTTTACAAATTTTCTAGATGAGATAAAATAATGTTTCATAAATTTTCTTTAAAAAAAATAATATGCCAACATATAAAATCAAAATTCTTGTATTGAAAGTAAAATAATTTCTCCGCTCATTTACAAGTAAACGTTAATTATTTTAGAGATCAAATTGAATATGAGTCGTGTTATGTCGTCGAAATGTTTTTCAAAATAAATTTTAAGTCGTCAAAATATTTTATAAAACCATTTGAAAATTCTCGTCAAATATTCTCGTACATCATTGTGATGATTCAGAAGAATTTTGTAAGAATCATTTTTTAAGCCGATTGATATAAAAAGTTTATATTCATTTTTTCTGGAAACCCTGTAATAAATTACAATATTAACTTTTTTCAATTTTTAATTATTCATATTCGAAGTTATAATGATACGCTTATGTTTTATTAAATATTACGTTTCGATGTAGTAATATTTACTACATATTCGTTTGTGAATGTGACTAATTGAATGACGAAAACTAAGTTCATAAGAAACGTATACTCGAAATTTCAAAAGGATTACGCAGATGGATGTAACACGATATCGTGTTGAAGAGTAATTGACTTATAAAAGATGAAGACTTAAACACATCCAATTGCCAACAATCGGATCTAAGTTATTTTGCAACAAAGTAAGAGTAACTGAAGTGAAAATGCGTTAATAAAAAATTTTAATTGATGCTCTGATTCGTAAGGAATACACGCGCGATAATGTTTGCGAGATTGCCGGTTAAAAGTTCTGAAACGGATAATTATAAGAATATCTGGTCTTCGACAATTGCAATGATATCAAAACAATAACATTGGTCAAGCGGTGAAAATCACTTCGCGAAAATAATGATTAAACCTTGCAAGTCATCTATCCGGTACCGGATTGCATCAATTATTTTCACTGCAATTCCCAATCGGTAAATAAAATCGCACAGAAGTGTCTTAATATTTGCGTCAATGCTAGATTTCGCTATCGAATAATAGCCCGATTAAATTCGAATGCATCTTGCGTAAAATGCTTTCGGTTGGTGCACGACCATTTTCACAGACGAAAGTGAACGTGTGTGTAAACGGGCGGGCATTATTGAGAAAAGGGCGAACTAAATACGGATAGTGAGACTATTCTATTAGTCGACTTTTTATAACAGCGAACTAAGTCGTCAAGTCTGATTAAAGTTGAGGAAAAAGAGTGGTTTGCACTTTCTAGCAAATTTTGTAACAATAAGTTGTCCTGAGCTTGAAAAAATTCGTCGCGACATATTCGCCCAGTAAAATTAGCTCTTATTTGGGCATTTAGTGGAAAAAATGTTATACAGACTTCATTCAGTGTTGGTTTAAACACGACTAAATTAAATTACAGATAATTTCATTTTTCATTCGGCCTCAGTATGCCCAATATTCACTGAGATAGAATTCATTTAAAAAACGCGAAAAATACTCGCTTGTGCTTTTTTTTTTAAATAGATAAAAAAATTATACATAGGTACTTAAATCATCTAAAATTTCGAATTTTATTCGGCCTCTTAGGTAAATATTTCCCCAAATATGATAAGTGAATTAAATTTTTAGCAACGTAGTATTAAAATAGTCGAAAACAGTAGATTAATTAAAAAATATGTTAACAACGTAATAAAAATATTAATAAATTAACGTATCGTTGAAAACAAAAATTCTTTTCGTTCATTTTTTCAAAATGGAGGTGATTTTTATATCTTTAAAATCACTTTTTCTTTAATCTCCTACTGTAAATCATAGTTCTTTGAAACATTTTCTTGTGTATAGAGTTCTGTAATAAATTATAGTTGTTCAACGAAATATTGCATCTAAAAAATTATTTTAACAATTTATTTATTCGTTTATAACCGTATTTCTATGATCCCAAAAAAAAACGAGATTTTCAATCAAATTTCGTTGAAAAAATGAGATTATTATATATATGTTCATATGTATTTTCATTAAAAAGATACTTACTTAATCGAAAAAAAAACAATAATAAACTGTGTATTGTGATTTGAATTAAAATTAAATAAAAAAATCGATGTATAATAGAATCGAGGTACTGCTTTAAATTAAATTACTTTCCTCGCTTTGTTATAAAATTAGATAAATATTAAAAAAATAATTAAGCGATAAACTGAAGACTAAATTAATATATAATATATCAGTTTTCCGGATATCAAAAATGTCTTTGAACGATTTGTCCATAATATTTATGCCTCGCAAAATGATGGTAAATTATCAAAAAAAGAACTACATTATTGCCTGTTTCTGATAAAATTGTTCATCCAACAGAAATTACGAAGAAACAGATTTTTTCGAAATTTGAGAAGCTTCAATTTAAGTTGTTAGTATTTTTCACGTGTTTGCTGTTGAAAAGGCACAAATAGTATAATTTTAAGTAAGCATGTTTCTAATGAAAACTCATGTAATCAGTAACAGACAAATGTAATATTTTAAAAAGAGGATATTATTACTTTTATTTAATTACAATACCACATAATAAATTAAAGTTTAATTTATTCTCTCTTTGATTATTTTTTCACTTTTCAATGTCAGTATTAACTTTTCAGTAATTTTTTTTCAAATTCGTGGAAAAGATTGTTATAAAGTTGATTGTCAGAGGTTAGTTTTGCTTTTTTACTGCGGGTCCAATTTGCAAAAAAAAAATATTATTGAGTAATGCTACCCTCCTTAATTATTAGAAAAGTCATGATTTATATTAATATTGAGTTACTTCAGTTTAATACTGAATTGAAACCGGCAACCGGCGTGAAACGCCATCAAAATAATTACCTCACAGAATTGTAGTTAACAACTGTAATTTTATCCTAAAAAAAAACATAAACAAATAAAAATAGTATCTGCTATTTGTTAGTTTTTTTAGTTTAATACTGAACGGAAAACAATAAATAGTTGGTTTTACTATCTAAATAGTCCGATGTGGCACTACTATGATTTTTTACTGGTTTTGCTAGTTAAATAGTAACATAGGCTATTTAATTTGTTGAGATCACTATTTAAATAGTAAAACTAACTAAAAATGATCGCTATGTCTAATTCTACTATCTAGTTAGTAGTTCCAACTATTTCATTTTTCCTTGTGTGATTACATATATAAATTTATACAAAATGAATTCGCCATTAAAGTTGAGTAACTTCTGTTAGTTAAAGTTTTTGAATATTTACATCAATATTCACTGTAACACTTAAGCGAATTTTTACTAAATTCTAGATTATCGACAATGAGGTATAAAATTAAATTAATTTAAGGAAAATCAGTCAATGTTTATTTTACTATATTCTAATCCACCTTTTCAGTAGTTTATACCCAAGATTACTTTTATATACAGTATTCTTTACAGTATTATGTTAAACTATTTCAACATTTGTTCTACATAATTGTATTCCTCATATTTTACTAATTATTTATTCCCTGGCAGATCAAATGTTTCTGATGCAATTAAATATCACAACCAATATCTTGAGATTATTTAATTAATAAACCTTATTTAATATCTATTATTCAATTAATTAATGTTTACAATATTTATGTCAACAAATTTAAAAAATGGACCACTTCACTCGTACTTATAATCAACTGTCATGCACGATATGTCGAGCAAAATACCATGAAAAAATATTCAAATACAACAGAAATTTAAAGAAAGTCACGTTTTACAACTCATGAAATAGGATGCGGGTCGAAAAACCGACTAATAAGAGAGCCGACAAGTTAAATAACGATAATCGAAAAGACGACAATAAAAAAAACGACTGTCCGCTAGTCGATATGTCTATTTTTTTACTTGTCGGCTTTTTGGCTGTCGGCTTTTTGATTTGTCAGTTTTTCGATCCACTCCAATAAAATATCAATACTATAAAATAATAAATTTATGTCAAATTTTCATGTATTAACTTGGATAATAGTTTGCTTTACTTTGCCCGGTTCAATTTTCTAATTCCTATAAATTATTTAAATAACAAGTTTTTAAAAATTACCAATTAATATGTTTTTCACCAGCTTACGAACACTTAAACCGAACGGCAAATAAACATTTATTGAATCAGTATTAGGTCAGTATCAACAGCATATATATAATCGGCAGATTTAACATCCATAAAAATTATCTCTGAAGTTTTGTATGCGTATTATCGAAAATCCTGATCATGTAAATTTGTATAGCCACCCAATTCACAGATGTTAAAAATATTTATTACTTCAATTAGAGTGATTGATAATATTTTCACAAAGAAGAATGGGAACTTTATTTAGTGACAAGAAGCGAAATTCAAAGTAGCAATTAATTTCGCAACTCCTCAAAATTAAGAAGAATAATGACTTGAAACTCAGACATTGAGAAATAAAAGTATTATATTTTAAGGTTTTTTTATGAATGAGTTGGTTGGTTTTGTAGAAAATCGATTCTGTATATTTTTGTTTCAGATCATTTTTTCCAATATCTTGACCCTAATATGGTAATATCGATTTTAAAACATTTATTTTTAACAAACGGAATCTCGAAAAAATAAGTTTGATTTGAAATACTTACACAATTCTTCATGTACGTCCACATTTCTATTTTCATAATTAACATAGTCAGAATCTGCTAATGAAAAAGCAACGCAAATTACCAAACAATAGTAATAATTGTACTAGTAATACTTAGAATTATATAGGGATTTTTTTGATATCACTTTTTTTCAAAAAACGACGTTTTCGTATAGAAATTCAATATTCTTTTGAATTTGAATAAAAATAACAAATTTCCTGTTTTTTTTATTTCGACCTGCATATTGAACAATATCAAAAATGTCTGTCACAGAGTAAAAAAAACATACTCGTTTCACACGGGCGTAAATCATCTACTTCGCGCACTAGTGTCGTAAAGTATTACTATTAAAATTTTCCCCCGTATATGAAAATAAGGAGATCTGATTTTAAAAGATTTCTTTCACATCTTCAAACAAATAACATTTTCATAGATTATTGAGGTGGGGAGGATCTAATATTCCGGACGAAAATTACATAATAACCTGAATTTAGTTGGATCTCGGTAGAACTCGCTTATACTAATTTTTCAATATATTTTTACCATTATTTATTGTAAACGTCAATTTTTTTTACAAATTTTGACCATCTCGTTTGAAAAAGCACCCTCGAAAATAGACAGATAGATTCTTTACAAAATAATACTTCAATTATTTTGTAATTATATACGCAGTGGAAGTCGTACCAGTCGAAATATGAAAGCGGAAACACGTCTGAAAATCTGCCTTCTTAATTTCGCATTCGTCCTATCATGAATCCTAATAAAATACGTAAACATAATATCGCCGTCAAATGCGATTTTCTAGAATTTAAAAAAATGCAGTTACGTGCTTGTACTTAGCGACCACAGATATTTAATTGTACAGTTTCATTAACTGTATAATGCTACAATTAAGTAATGGGAAATAGTATACAGAACAATATTATTGTCTTGTTTACTAATATAAGAATTCACTATTTTTTATAATCATATATTTCACTTTTATAAAAATAGACCACAGTTGTCGCTATGAGACCGTCAAGTTAATTTAAATGATTTTTTGGCTTTCAGTCATTTTCAACAATATTGTCAGATTTAATGAATTAAATCACCCTGAAAAATTCAAATTCCAAGTTCATTAGCTGCTGATACATTTTTTAAAATGCTTCAAATGGCTTTGTAATTATAATATTTACAATAGTGATTAAAAAATATTCCTAAGTTATCCTTCAGCCTTTCCATGTAATTATGATAAAACTTTACTTATTGTTCCATTGGATGTCGGGGATTGTTATTCAACTCCCTAATGAGTTTACTTTTTCAAATATATAAAAGCAATAAATAGAGCACCAATTACCCCACCCTCTCTTTCCCACATAAAATACTGACCAGCACCTTGCATGTGTAATTCGGTTACATAATCTACGTCCTCAAATAATTAATACAAAAAGATCCTAGTGATAGGAGGTGATCTCGAGATTCTAGGCGAGGCTCGCATTAATTTCGCATTCAGCTAACTAGAATCTCCTACATCGTGTGTGACAAAATTCATCTCGTAAGGGAACCAGGGGGGAAGTGAAAAGCGTCATTGAGCAACTCATTCTTTCAGCAAGCTAAACTCTTACGAACAACACTGATGACGTAATATTTTGGCATTCCGATATACAAGTGTATATATATATACATACGGGTCACGGTTCACGTTCCGAAGACGATAGGTACTTTACGTGATCTGGCTGTATCTGTCTGCGGTCATGCACAATTCGCTTATCTAGCCAAACCTAGGTCATTGGTAAAGTACACTTTTGCAAAACTACTTACAGAGATCTCAGAGTGCGATGTGCAAATGTTTCAAGGACCGTCGCTCAGCACTTTTCGTGTCAATTTACTGTGGGAAAGAATAACCATAAGAAATAATAAAACGGAGTTAATATTAACTTGTCGTAACTTTGAATTCTTTGTCGTCGTGGAATGTTATTTGGCTAAATCATGTTCTATAGGCTGTTCTGAGGTCAATAAAAGCAAAGCATTTTTCGTTGCTCGAAAAATCTGGTGAATAAAAAAAGTTTGAAATATTGTAAGACTAAATAATTTTAAGGAATTAATACAAAAAAATTTCTGGATTATTAGATTTTCAGACGTAAAAACGTCTGTTTTGGCATTTTCCATAAAAGTTGGGGTAAACTGCAACACTAGTAAAATACAGATATGTAATGCGAAATCTGATTTAAAAAATGTTCACTAACATATAGTCGACCTTTGAAAAGTAGACATTTCACCAAAGAGGTTTAATTAAGAAATTTCCTTAAACCACCAGAGCAGAAATGCCATTATTTTTGTATTTTCGAGGCATAATAACTAAAACCATTTTAAAATGCATAAAAACACTTCACATTCACATATTTAATCATAAAATATCCACAAACACATCGAAAAATACAGAGTTGCACAACGCCAAAAAAAAAACGCGTTGCATACAATCCCGAACATAATATGTTCGGTAAACTAATTGTATTCAATGAAAGTACAAAATGGGTGCGGGTCAAAAAGCCAACAATTCAAAAAACCGCCAGTCAAAACTACGACAATCGAAAAGCTGATAGTCAACTCAATACGAATTCTTGACCACCTAAATGGAAAAAAGTAAATAGTGACGGCTAGTAATTAAGTATAGTAAGATTCAGCAATAAGTTACTTTTTGTAGTTGGTTTTACTACTTAAATATTAAAGATAGCCAATTAAGTAGTAGTGTTGACAAAAAAAAAACTATCTACTTATTTTTTTCCGTGTAAAAGTATTGAAATGTATTTGAAAGATTTCAAAGTATTAGTTCATTCGTATTCTTTCGATTCTCAAAATAAAACGTGAACTACAATTAAATGTTTACAGAAGAATTTAGAATTTCAATTTAAGTCTATATATTCAGTTCATGATAAATATGATTTTGAATCCAAATTTTGATCTGACAGACCTTTAATATGTAAAAAGTAAGACCTAGTAATTTCTTGGCTATCTAATTTGTCGAGGTCACTATTTATATAGTAATTTCCTATTCTACTATCTAGTTAGTACTTCCAACTATTTAATTGTGTCCGTGCATTGATAATGAGTAAATTCCTTTTTTCGAATAAAGAGCAATCAAACCCGTTTTATACTAAACTCTCTAAATATGAATTATTCAAAAACTACTAATACGAAGAAAAAAGTAGGTCAATATTAATTAGTCAATTTATTTTAATAAATAGGAACACGTTTCTACTCACCCATTAAAGTCTGCCAATTTAAAAGTTGTAACTTAATTACTTAAAAGCATGTTATGAAAAAATCTTCAATTATCTGCAGTTTTATGAGTTTTACTTTATATTAGTACAAACTTTTATTTTATGGGAACGATTCACTTTTCGTTTTTCAATTTAAACTTTTCAACCGATTCAAATTTGGAGAAAAGGAGTTAAGAAAAAGAATGCTTCTAATGAGGTAAAATATAACTAAGATTTTACATAAATCCTCTTTATCGTACATCTACAGTGCAAAGTTCAAATTTTGGTAATAGTTGAATAAACCATCTATAAAAAAGTACATTTGCAACGCAACGATTTAGTTTTTCTTCTAAAACTCCTCTATTTTGATCATTGAACAGATTAGTATTATATGTCAACAAATGCTTTTATACTCGGTTCAATTAGTGTTTAGACGATCCTTTTTTCAATAGAATTTAATATTAATGCTGTACATGAATAGAATTGTATGTAATCCTCAACTTTATTTCTTAATAGCTCAGTATGCCTTTCATAACTTTTAGTGTGCACATATTGATTTTAAACGAACATATACGATGCAATTTTTGTACCATGCAATTTTTAAAAAATTACCATTTGCTCTCAATGTTTTTCCATATGACTAACGGCGTATTTTTATTTAAATTACATTTACATTTCACTGAGTGGATGTGTGGTAACTTACAGCTGCTTAGTAACTGATCAATTGTGACATAGAATTTAATCGTTTTCGTCAATATTTACATATCTTTCATGACGGAGTAATAAGTTAAGAACTTGATTTTATGCCCTTAAAAAATAAATTATATAAAATTTGTAAATAGTTTGCGACTAATTATGCATTACATTCAGAGTATGATTTATCAAAAACCACTAAAATCGATAGACTTTAAAGAAACACAAAGAAGTAAGTCGTCCAAATTTTATTATGAATTATTAAATTGTTTTGGTTTATAAATTAATTGTCAATCAATTGCGGTGTCGTACTTATAATAATTCGACGAAAAAAGTTAAAAATTCAAACTTATTTTGTTTCATACAGAATCGAAGCCGAGTGGTACTTTTTTAAATTTTCAAAATGGCACACTACATCTACATATATACTACTTTACGACTTCCTTTATTTAAACTTTTAACACGTTTACTATTTTTTAATAAAATGTGCCAAAATATACAGTTTTTAAATTTCTGAGGTCGCCAAACATCAATCTATAGAAAAATTAACAAATTCAAAATGGCGAATTCAAAATGGAGGTCCCAATTTTTTAAATTGACTGAATTCGGCTATATCTTGTTATTCGAAGTTTTTGGAGTCGCTGATTAGATTTCTATCATCCAGAAGTTGCCGAAAATTTGCCGCGATCAACAAATATTCATTCATTAATCAAATTTTCATGTACTGAGCAGTTTTTTTCTACGCAATTTATGTACTTCAACTCAGCCTGACCCAGAACACAAGTTGTAATCTGATGTTAGTCCCTCAAAATTAAAAATGCCCGATCCAATAGATCGGGGAAAACCCTCGACACTTACGTTCATGAACATAACTTTTTGCATTTTAGTTCGCCATATTATATTGGCCATTTTAATTTTGAAAAACCAGCATCGGATTTGCAATCAGCGACGCCAGATTACCAAATATAAAAAATTATCTGAATACAGTCAATTTTTTAAATTTGAACCCCTATTTTGGATTCGCCATTTTGAATTTGGTAATTTGTATAATAGATAAATTTGAGCCCCGTCCCATTGGAATAGAGTCAAACGATGAGTAGACTCATGTACCTAACTTGTTTACTTACTCTAAGAGTGAGTTTTCACAATTACGTGATTTAATCAAATAAATTACACAGTTTATAGAGTAGTGTACCTTAATAGCAAAAATGAAAATAATGTCTATGTTAGAATAATAATTTACGAAATGCATAATTCTCTTGCAACAATATTTGATGGCAGTATTACAACACATCACCTCTCGCGAGTTTTTGTAAACACATAGATTACATAGATATAGTGACCGTACAGTAGACACGATTGATCGCGACTGCGCCCAAAGCATACATGATAAATGAACTATATTTTCCGTCTGCATCGCTAGTATATTTGCAAAGAGTTGTAAGACCTTTAAAGTACTTTTATGAAATCGCACGCATTTCGACTTGAATTTTTTTAGATTTGCCTGCGATATAACTGAAATCTGCGTTACTCTGAAGTATGTAAGTCGCAGTTACGGAAATGTCGACTTGCCTAAGAGACCTTGCAAATAAGTTGACAAAGTGCATCCATTTTTATTTAAAATCATTGTATGGTAATTTACGATAAGATATCTCGCAGTTTCAAATTGCGAATAAGCTTAAAATCCATATGCATTTCCAGATAGCAGAATAAAAAATAGGTTAGAATGATTTCATAATGTGTTCTATAAGAGGTCGGATGCGTCAAATTATGAGGTTTTTCTGAGCTTCAAATCGTAATGATCTCATAATGATGTCACGTTCAGAAAAAGCACATAATTTAATACGTCTAACCTCTTGTGGAACACATTCTAAACTATTTTTTTTATTTTGCTATCCGGGTTGCAATACCTCTGTTGAGAGTGATAATTTACTCTTCTATGAGTGTGATTTTGTATTTCACTCTTGAGGGAGTGAACCGCCACTCTTCATAGAGTGAAATTTTCACTCTTAACAAAAGAGTGGCTCAATTTTCAAGTTGGGCCTCTATAACCTCTCCATCCACAAAAGTTAACTGTTTAACAAAATTACTTTCAAAATTTTTAGTACAACCTCTGGAAACATTTATGATTTTTTCAATAACTACACGAGTTGGCAATGCAAAATCTCCCTTTGTAAAATAGTGCTTTGTTATTTTCAATAGTGAAGATATTTAGTATTTATATTTCCTCCTGAATTTTCCTACAAATTACGTTTTCTTAGTAATTTGTAACGTTATCCATGTTACTGTATAGTTTTTATTTTTTTAATATTTTACTTAACGATGATAATAGTACATATTATTTACTATACTACTATTTATTTACATATTAACATAATATTTTATCCATGTAATGTCTTGTATCAAAATCTTGCATTATCATTAAATCACTATTCTTTCTGTTTTCAGGTCCAATTTTTCTTGGTATTTATACACAGTACCCAAGCTTTGGTATTTGATTGCGGTTATCCAAAACTAGTTGCTGCCTTGTTGCTTCTACACTCCACGATTTTCTTCGTCCTGTTTTCGGACTTTTACAGACACGCTTATCGTCGTGGTAAAAAATCGGCGCAAGCTTTTGTGAAGGAACTCAAAGCCGAATAGATCACAAACCGGAAGTGGGAATACACAAAAATCTTTCAAGAAGTTGGATCGACACTAGACCGTTTCGCCGTAATCTAGTCCTCGCGATTTCCACCTTGGAGTTCCGACCGGTCGTAGGATTGGTCGAAAAACGGAACGACCGGAACAAGAGGCCAAAGGATGGCACGATTTCCCCTGTTCCATGGAACAAACATAAAATAAGAGTGTACCGATTGTACGATAGTCTTGACATAAGTGAACCCGACGAAGAACCTCCAATGAAATGATTCTTCATTGTTAAGCTCATTGAACAAAACTGACTAAAAATGGCAAGAATTACATTAATAAAATTTTGTATTCGAACCAATTGTAGTCTGTTTTCATTTCAAACTTGAAATGACAGTGCCGAAATGTTAGATAACACGTAGTTCGGTATTTAAAATAAATATTGACTTGTAAAATTAAATTTGTTCGACATGACCAAGAAAGAACTTTTTTATCTCGTAATATCTGTTTATATAATTTAAATGAAAGTGTCAGTTCAGTATAACTGAACGACAACTAAATCCAAATAACCTTATTGTAATTACACCCCGTCGAACATATTAAAATATTAGAACTTTTAATTGTGAATGAAGACACATTTCGTCACACGATGATAGCTATTAAGGTAAACATTTAATTACCGCATTTATTGCGCATTTTTAATATTCTTCATAGTCCATACAAGAGAACTGTAAATATACTAATCTTAAAACAAACTGCTTTTTATATAGTTACGTTTAAGCGAGTTTTCTATAAACACTTTTCAGGAATGTATAAAAAAGTTGTACAATATGAATAATTAGTATTTACAGTAATATTGTAAACGAATAAAGTACGTTCAGTTTGGACTTTTTATTTAATGTGTGTTTGTATACGTATTAAATTATTTAAATGTCACACGTCTTCAATTATATACGTTAGGGACTACGAATCCTAACAAATGAGCTTTTGAGCTGTACACATCGATAAATGTATGAAAATGTTTGTATGGATAAAGTGCCCAAATTTTACAAATAAAATATTTTTTACCTGCTACGAATTCATTTAATATTTTTCTAAGAAATTAGTATTAGAATAATTTCCATTATAACATTGATTCTTTAAGATCAGGCAGCGGAAATTCTAAAAATCGTTTATTGTCCATTATCTAAAAGAAAAAGACTGCGATAATGTAGAATCTTTACAGACGTTACTATTAAATGGAAATATATTACATAAGTTATTTAACTGATTGTCAATCGAAATTGGAATTCAACTCAAAGAAGGACGTCTCTAAAGAACAGAAATATTTTTAAAATATTATATAAAAATTCAGAAAGCCGACAATTCAAAAAACCGACAGACATAAATCGGACAGCCAAAAAAAACGACAAATAAAAAAATGGGGTGCGGATCAAACAATCGACAGTCGTAAAGCCGACATTCAAAAAGCCGACACATAAACAAGAAGACACATCTTCAGGAGGACAGTCATTTTTTGAACTGTCGGTTTTTTGAAAGTCGTCTTTTCGATTATCGATTTTTTGACTGTCGGTTTTTCGAACTGTCGGCTTTTTGATTTGTCGGTTTTTCGACCCGCACCCAAAAAATGACTGCTTATCAATGTGTCTATTTTTGTATGTATCGGCTCTTTTACTGTCGGCTTTATGATTGCCGGTTTTTCTACCCGCACCTCAATAGCCTACGCATAAAAAAATAGGCACATTGACAAGCAGAGAGTCATGTTTTGAAGTGTCGGTATTTTTACTGTCGATTCTTCGATTGTCAGTTTTTTCACCTGTAGGATCTTGTATTCGACATATTGGATTTTATCAACCAACCAAACATTGTTTTAGAGACGTTAAATCACAATAATTTTAACCCAAACTCGATTCGATTTTGAATACTTTCAAGCATTTCAATTCTAACTGTAGATTTGTCTTTAGTTGGTTGCCGTTTTAAGATATCGTTTTCATATTGTCAGAAAACCATATAGGCCCACAAAGTGAAATTAATAAGGTTTATTTTAGAGGTTATACTAAAGTCCATCAGAATAAACTTTAGCCAAATTCAATTTAGAAATAAACCTGAGTTATTTATAATAGATTATTTTTAAATTATTTTAAAAATTGTAAAGGAGTTTAGGTGAATTTCGCCCTCGAGATGGAACCTCCGAAACTGGAAAATTCGGATAGATTATGATGAGAACTAGCAACTAATGGAAAATTCGATTGTTTTAACATCTGGGAAAGTTTAATAAATCGTTGTAAAAGTCGCGGATTATACATGGAAATATGCTGGAAATCTAAGTAGTAACAGTCAGCACCTACAACGCACAACACACAGTGCGGCCTATTACTACTGAAATTGCTGCATTTTCCTATGTATAATCCGCTGTTTTAAGGGCGTTTTTTAAACTTTCCCAGATAATAAAACAATCGAATTTTCTATTAGGTGTTATTTCTCATCATAATCTACCTAAATTTGTAGGTTACGGAGGTTCCATTTCGAGGGTGGAAATCACTTATACTCGTGGGCATCCTTCTTTACAATTTTACTACTCAGGCATATTTAAGACGTCATTAAGATTACATCTTATCAGTTAGCAATAAAAAAATTAAAAACATTGGAATATGTTCATTTAAGCTCTAAACTCGAAATAAATAAAGATCACGATTGCAATGCATTATATTACATTATAAGCAGGATTTGGTATAAAAATCATTTTAATTAATTTTCTTGACCGGTTAATTTTTTGTCGAAACATCCCCTTAACCCCTTCGCTGTGTAGGCAAAAAACAGAAAGTGGGCCAAAAGTGTGGAGAGGGATCCGGCCCATGGTATTTCATAGGTGATCGTAAGCGTCGGTCTTTTTGGTCGCTGATTACGAATCCGTTATCAAATTTATGATATAAACAATGACGGATCAAGTATGGCTGACGAAAATGAGAATTTTTACTGTATCGATTTGAAATTCCTTACTTGGGGTTCTTTGGAGTCGCTGATCATGAATCTATTATTAAATTTTCTAAATACAATAGGGTCGCTTATTAGGAATCCGTTATCGGACTTTCAGAAACCAAAATGGTAGTTATATATATAAATATTTTGAATTTACTCATGACCGATGAAAAATAATTTAAAATCTGTGTTATGTTTTTTAGTACTAAATGATTCTCAGTATAATAAATAAGAGTTTGTCCTATTAGAAGTTATTGAAAATATATTTAAAAACTGAAAATTTCATAATGATGATAAAAATGATATTTTTGGGAATTTTTATATGAAAGAAAAAAACTAATGAAGGAAAAAACTAAGAAATTTGATGCATTGGAAATTGAACCATTTTATTGCCGGTCGAATGATCTTCCCAAATTTCGAGAAAAAAAAACTTGTTAGAGAAAATTAAATGTACTTGCAATCTCCAACATAATCTGCTCGTTATAAGGCAAAATAATGCATTTATACATTATGCATATACATTAGATATATACCATTAATACAATAAATACTATTCTGACAACTACTTTATAATGATCCCAAAACCACTAAAAACTAAAACATATTATCAAGAAACCCCTGCGCTGTTTTCATCAGAATTAATAACAAATATATATACCTATTTTCGAAACTCGAACTTTTGAACATTTTTTCATTTTGCAGGCGCCATTTTAAATTAGTTTTATTAGGATTTTGCAAGATTTTGGGGTCGCTGGTTACGAATTTGAAGTCAGTTTTCAAAAATCAAAAATTGGCGGTCGGATTCATTGAATTCCTTATAAGGAAGTATTATAATATAAACACACTATTCGAAAATTTAAATGTGTGCACTATACTAGTCGTAGAGAGTACAATAATATATTTAAAGACCCAACAAAAATTCACTTAATCAGTTTGAACTTTTCGCCTATCAACAAAAATGTGCGACTTTTACGAGTGCATATTTGTGCAAAATCTTAGATCTCTTTCAGCATCAATATGTTTCTAGTTGATGTTAGTTATTCTAAAATATTATCATACTTTTGTCGTTTGGAGTCTACAGTCATCATATTATAGTTATAGGAACGATCATCCATTCTTTCACACTCACAATATTTTTTTTCATACGGATCTGTCAACCTAATAATAATGTACATCGAAACTTTTTAAGTTTATTTTCTCAAATATTGTAACACTTTGCATGTTAATTTTACTTTATTAACGTAATTTCGTAAAAGGTTTATTTAAATTTGTACTATGTACATTCCACAAATTAAACTGAAGAAGGCAGACTTGATACCAAATCGTATTTAAATAAACTGCATTTTTCGACCGATACACTCAGAAATTCCGAAATTCTTTTACGAATTTTGAAATACATATTATATACATATATATTACACTAATTAGTATGTTACATATCGCAGATGAAAAAAAGAAGTAAAAAGTCATAAAAATTCGCGGTATTTACTGCGCTAAACACGTGCTCAGAAAAGGGGTGGAAGCAACATAGTACGTCGATATATTGACAAATCAGATATTATCTGCAAAGGAAACGAGTTTTAAAAACATAAATAATAAATAAGGTGTTAGTTAACGGCACCATTTATCATTAACAACCCCTCTATCAATAACAATGAATCTATGAACCCGTGAATGGAATAAATTTAACAAAAAATAAAACAAAACTGAATCTGAAAATAAAAACATAATAATCAGATTTAACTCTTTATTTAAGACAATTTCTTATTGGATTATAAATGTAAAAATTCATAAATTAGTTTAGGATTCATTATTTATGTATAGTATAAGGATATATGTATTTTAATTTTTAATTTAGGTTAGGTTAGTAGAAATAATTTTTCATCTTTTGTACAAAATATTTTCTTGATAGTTTTTTAACAATTTACTTGCGGCTATAATATTCATATCTTCATGTCAACTTATGAAAGCAACTACCTTGTATAAATTTATTAATAAGTAGATTGTGTTAAAGCAATAAAATTCAATCTTTGTTCTGTTATGGTTATTAATATTATCCATAATTTTTACGTGTAAAAATGTGCTCCTTTAATTTGTCGGATACTTATAAATTTCTTCCTTTAAAAAACTCATTTTTCACACTCATTACTAATAACAATACCAATACAAAAATTTATATTAAATCTGCCGGACAGCAGTTTATAAACATTCGACATAAATACCTGGTTTTAAACATACATTTTGCAGAAAAATATCCTCGTTGGAAGACAAAATTAGTTTAGAAGAACCACTTCATATTTTAGTCATTATTTAAGCTTAATTCAAGCTTATTTGACACAAGAAAACAATCCTTTCACACGATTAATCCAAGACATCACACGAACCACGCGCCAGCTGGCGGCGACGAATCAAACTACATCCATTCTTAAGTAATTAGTGTAATTATTAGTAGACTATCCACTAATCGCCCGATTATGTAGTTCGATTTTACTCGACGATGCGACATCACGAAGACGTGAACTAGACAGGAACTCCACCAAAATAGCAAGGCGACTCGTTGCGGGAAAATCGGAAATTAAAAATCAGGAGGGAAACTCAAAATGAAAACTGAGGGTGATTTAAAAGGTGTAAAATATACTCGTGTTGCAGCGAAGGCCCGGCTTGGAGCCACGGAGTGCATTATCGATTCTACCCGAAGTCGACGGCCTTACCGTCGCAGGATTGTGCAGGGTTGAGATAAAATCATCTAGATGATGTAATATTGGATTCACACTTGATTTATTCGTCGTTAGGGATGAATTTTTATTAGTAGTAATTTTCTGAAATGACTATTTTAAAATAGTTGAGTCTATTTGTCTATTATGATAAGTAGCATTTTGAATCATGAAACAAAACTTTACTATTTCAGAATAGATATTTTAACTATTACCATACCTAGTCTTCATTTCACACTATGATTCATAGTAAAAAAATGATCATTTCAACTACTTTTTTTCTGAGTGGAGGCTAAAATTCATAAAGTATTTTTGAATAGCAGATATCAAGAGATTTCCAAAACACCCTATTTAACACGTTTTGTTGGGATAAGGGATAGTTATGATGGTGTCACCATTAAATGACTAATTCTCAAAAATAACTTTGCAAATATAACCCGAACTTCTAATTAAACAAACTTTGAATTAAATGAAACTTAACGAAAAATAACTTCACGAAAAATAACTTTAACAAAAATAACTTCCTGAAAAAATATTTTTGGCCAAATAATAATTGTACAACATTTAATGGCATTTGTTACACTAATACGATGCAAACGAAGTGTAACTTATATTAAATTAAAATCCGTATTCATAATAATTGATGTTTTTGTTTACACAGTGATTTAGTCATGTTGTCGTAATGATCGATTAAAGTCATAGTAGTATTCCTAAATGGAAAATATAAGTTGATTCTATAGAATGTTTGAAAGGTGATGCGACTATTCAACACATAACTTTTCAACACACAAACATTTCATCATAAAATTTTTCAATAAATGATCATTTCAACATAATGTATTAAACATCTTAACAAAATAGTTTATGTTAGTTTAGATTAGGTTATAAGGTTAGGTTAGGTTAGGTTAGATTTTTGTATTATTTTGCGTGTATAATACATAATTGTTATTTTCAATTATTTTATTCAAATGCATTTTTTGATTCGTGTTGAAATTATCACGTGATGAAATGTTTGTGTTGAAATGTGTAAAACTAAAGAATTTTCAAACTCGTTATTATAAGGTTCTTGGGGTTGCACGAATCAGACAACAGTTTACAAAAATTCTACTATGACGAATAAAAAATTTCGAAGCAATATATTAAAAATCAATCCAATTCTCATGAAAATGATTACTCGGAGATTCTTAAGATCACAGATTACGAATTAAACATCAGTTTTCAACAATTCAATATGGTTCATCTAAAATGGCGGACTATTTCTTTAAAAAACAATCCAATTCCTGAAAGTTGTATAATAAATGAAACTTCTTGCTCGGAGATTTCTATGATTGCCGGCTATGAAGATGATCATGAAGATTATCACAGGCTGATACCGAGTTTGAAAATTCTTTGATTCTTAAAGATTTTATAGAATAAGCTTGTATTTCCCATATGGCAATAATATTTTTAGTTTGAACGATCATAAATATCACTTATATCAACAGAAGAGAGGTTAGATAGAGTATTTTAGAAAACTCTTAACATCTACTATTCAAAAATATAATGGAGAAAGTGCGAATTTGTGCGCAAAATCGGCCTGATTGGCCCTCCTCCTTTCTTCTGGGTATAATATTAATCAAACTTGTGGACAATTGATATCAAAATTTTAAGCTCGTTTTAGGAATTTTGAAGAAGTCTACTTTTCAGACGAACAAGTCTTCTTTTGAAATACATTTGTTTTTGGCTATCAGATGTACATTTCATCGATTCATGGAACTTTTTCTTATTGTGATAAAGTAACATGCGTTCTATTCCTACATGAAAAAAAAACTTCGGTTCCAATTGGCTAAACCCATCACTGGAAGGAAGCAAATGAAATACACAAAAGGATAATTTAATTTGACTTTATTTAATTTTATAAAAATAATTAATGGATTCAAGGAACCATGTTTAACACAAACACACTTGTCATTTTTAAAATCATAAATCAATGCACTGTGTCACTGAAGGTATTTAAAAAAACTCACTTCCACTCCAAGAAAAGAATGTTGAGGGCCCCCTACACTGATACCATGGATAATTTGGAATGGAACTCTAACTTAATGTCTATAATATTGTCATGCAAGGCGCAACAACGTATAAAACAATCGTAAAACTATTCGTGTTGTTGGATGTGATGAAAATCTGCTCCGAACCATCGTCGTGATGCTACTGAACCTATTTCGTATTGTAAGGTGGTTATTGTTTATGGTGTTTACTCTTATTGCATGTTTCTCTAAACAAAATCGTAATTCCATTTAATTTGCGGCTTTCTTACTGCTTGAAGAAAAATTGACGCAGAAAGCTTATAACAAACACCATAATCGTCTCATTTTAACCCTTTGTGTCACATTTTACAAGTTGCATCCAAATCGCTTGAAAATTTTTACTTTTGAGTTTTCGGGGTCGCTGATTACACATGCGCCGTCAGGATTTTAAAATCCAAAATGGCGGATCCAATATGGTGGATCAAAATGTTTAAATGTACATCAAAGTAGACAAAACTCTGTATCTGGGTTGAGGGGGGGGGGGGGCTAAACCAGGAACTACGGCCTATGTAAAATGTATGATTAAAATAGCTAAAGTTGTGTACGGTTGGGAGGGGGGGTTAAAATATGGAAAAAAGCAGTACGACTTTAAAACCATGCATTATGTGTACATAAATATTAAATTAGGATTAAAATAGTCTTTGACAGAGGTAGACCAGAAGTCAGCATTGCACGCTTGTAGTAATTTGAGTTAAGTATTATACGCTGTGGACTACACGATAGGTGACCGCATGAGAACAGCTTTTCTTCATATAATTAATTTACAATAATAAAAGAAATATAAAAAAGAGTAAAATTAAATTAAATAAAAAATATAAATATTTTTTTTTTTTATAAACGGGACATTCAAATTCTCGGTACTCTATACTTTCTAATACTTTTACAAGGATTAAGAAACAGCATTCAGAAGTATTGAAATTTTCATATTTGCGCAGATAGATAAGCCCGCAGAAAAAACCGAGCATGCTTCAAGTATGGAGATAAGCTCTGAAATTATTAGCATGAAATAAATAAATATAATATAAATAAGCTATTTTTAATAGAAACGCTTTAAAAGATCATATTAAAATCTTTTACGATTTGAAAAGTGTATAATTCGATGGTACGCATGTTCAGACACGATCTGTGCGTGGCGCTGCTTTATATGATCTCACATAGCATGTCCAATTATGTCTGTCCCAGGACGCCCTTTTCAGGGTTCAAAGGTAATGAAATAAGGAACATTTTGAGATATTTAAAAGAAAAATCGTAGGGGGGAGGGGGTAAACAATTTTATATAAAAAATAATTTGGCATTTTTTTGCTTCAAAATTAATTATTTTTTTGTTAAACTCTAAGAAATTCTGAACAAAATGCACTTTGGTTCATGAAAATCCATCAATCCGTTCAGAAGATATCAATTTTTAAAAAATTTACTGCCTTAAATTTGAATCTCTTACAGTATGGCAACCTGTCACTTAAAAAATCTGTAACTCTATACCAAAAATCGTAGATCGATATGTACAAGAATATATGTGAATGCCGAGAAAATCGGAAAAAAAAATTTGTAGGATGGCACTTTTTGCAGAAAATGCTCCATATGTTATAATTTTCGAAATTTAAAAAAAAATATTCAAATCCACTATATTTTGTTTGTAACATTACGCAGGCCGACAAAATTTAAGAAAATTGCAGAACCAAGAACCAGAACAAATTTTCCAAAGGTATTTGACGCGCTGAATTCGAATCCAACCTTAGAATAGCCCCTATACGTCAGGTTTTTTTAGATATTTTAACCTAAAAGTGAAAAAGTACGTTTTTTGGGTACATTTGAGGTGCTGTAACTTCAAGACAGATTTTGTTTCAAAACGATCGTCACAGTATCTCAAAGTACTATTTCTGCCCTTCAAAATCCGTGTTTAAACTTAGAAAAATCTTTATTGGTTGCTGTTAGCGTGTATCGGTTACAAAAAACCTGTAAATAAGTTTGAAGCGAACATAATTTCTAAAAAATTTGGTCGACATATTAGATCAGGGCCTTAAAATTATGCAAGTTTGGTGATAGTTTCGTATTCAGCGACCTCGAAAACCCCCGAGTAATAAGTTTGAAGCGAATTAGGTCGATTTTTACAAAAACTGTCAGCCATATTGAATCCGACATTTTGTATTTTGTTATTCTGACTTCAAATTCTTACTCAGCAACACCGAACATCTTAAGAGCCAATCCAAATTTAGGTCTTTGTGGTTAATTTCTTTCTATCTTTGAAGCTTTATGTGATTCTGCTCAGTTTCTGAATATCGCTGAATTCTCCAAACTCAGAAACTTTAACAGACGATATCTAAGTAACCAAGAACGATTTTTCTAATTTTGAAAACGGAAGGGCAAAAACAATACTTTGAGATACCGTGACTTGAAGTTACAGTACCTCAATTGTACCCAAAAAAGTACTTTTTACACTTTTAGGTTAAAATATCTCAAAAACCTGACTTATAGGGGATGTTCTGAGGTCGGATTCGAATTCAGCGCGTCAAATACCTTCGGAAAAGAATATTCTGGTTCTTGGTTCTAAAATTTGTCGGCCTGTGTTATTTAAGATTTATGTGATCGAATAAAATCAGTTTGTATCATTATTGCTTGCTTTTAAATTTTTTTTTTTATGTTTTCCGTTAGGCTGAGCATTTATCAACGTATTTTATAATATTCCATCTTAATTTAAATAAGTTTATTGACCGGATAATCAAATCAAATAATTAAAGTAAATATAAACACGGTCATTGACAAACGTAAATAAAAGGGGGAACGGCAGAGAAAAAGGGTATTATTGATATCAAATTCAAAAATTAAAAATTAGTGAAAATATGCATTAACAAAGCAAAAAAAAAGGAAAACAAAACAAAAAATTTTTATTAATTTTCGGCCAAAGATTAAGGCCCTCTTCAGAAATATTGTAAGTGTAAAAAATAATTCGATTCGACTTTTCATCGTAATGACGTATGAGAAAAGAAAAGGACAATTTAAACATAGGTTTGACAAAATCGGAGAGGTCACCTATAAGGAAAATGAATCATTAAACGAGCGAGTTTAATTTTAAATGAAACAAATGATTAGGAAGGACTTTGTAATGTATTTGAAATTTTTGTCCATTCCTTTAACCCCTTCGCTGTGGCGAGAATTTCACAAAAAGTGCCCAAAATACGGGGAAAAAAATTTTGGTTAGATTTTACTGTAACTTGGTGTATAGGGGTTTCTTAGGACGCCGATTACGAATTTGAAGTCAGATTTCGAAAATTTAAAATGGCGGATTCAATATTGCCGGCAAATTTTCCTAATACCAATCATTTCGCCTGAAACTTGTTACTCGGAGGTTTTTAGGGTCGCTGATTACGATTCTGAAGTCACATTTTTGGAAAAATCAATATGGCGGACGTATTAATCAAAATTCGAACTGATTACGAATCTTATATCAGTTTTTGCATGTACAATATTACGGCAATTTGTTATTCATATGCCAATAATGCTGCTCGTGGCAGGTTGGCAATAGAAACACTCTCGTGATTATTTATAGAATATTTATACCGAATTTTGTATTTTTATCAAAAACTTCTTCGATTCTGCAGGCACAAATCTATATTTTTAGTTTTTATAGATATTTTACAGAGTTTATTATCTATCCAGATTATTCCGTGTAAATTTCAAAATTTTGTTATGTACTCCTGAGTTATCGTGTTACATGTGGCAAAAAACACTGATTTCTAGAGTTCAATATGTTACAGGTTTTATTTTAAAAACAATTTTAAACAAAAATATATAAAAACAGGAAAAAAAATGCACTTTGAAGACCTTTCTCCAACCTCCTCGTAGTAAAGTGTCTAAGTACATATTGTATATCGAAGCTAACGGGGGAAGGCTAACATTAACCCGCAGTATTGGATCCGCCATTTCGAATTTTCAAAATATATCATCAGATTTGTAATCGGCGACCTCGAAAACCCCTGAGTAGCAAGTTTCAAACGATTTCATTAATTTTTAATGCTGAAATTGACCTAATACGGCGACATAACTAATGACAAAGATTTTTACAAAATCGTAAAAACAACATATTTTAAGAACTTGTATCTTTTTTTTGACAACATGTTTTTGAAACAGGGCAACGGCATGTTGTTCGGTATACCTTAGGTCAATTAGAAATAGTCAAGTTTTTATATTGGATATATTATTGACTTCATTAGACTAATTTATGTCATGACAAAGATTTGCGTTTTTGCCGCAGCCAGAGTTTTCTCCTTTTGTCTTAAATTAGGACTTTTGTCCTAAATAACAAAGATCTTTGTCATCCGCAGCGAAGGGGTTAAGAGAGAAACAATTTTAATTCCATAATGAAAGCGTATAAACGCAAAGAAATTAAAAAACATTTTTAATTAATTTTCGGCCAAAGGTTACGCTTCGGCCAAAAGAAAATTTTTTGTTTAAAATGGTTGGTTTTGATTTCCTTTTTTTTTGCTTTTTTAATGCATATTTTCCCTAATTTTTAATTTTTGAATTTGATATCAATACAGTAGAACCTCACACTAGTGGCACTGTCGGGACCAGCGGTTTTTTGTTTTTCTCACACTAGTGAGATGCGGAGCGGTGGAATGTTTACCCCCTCTCTAGGGACGTATCGTATTTGCGAGCGCATGCGCATCGGCAGATGTGCAAACATGTGCATATATACATATGTCTACACACTTTCATAAAGTTCATAACCAAAAATACTTGTATTTTTCTCGCTTTCTCAAAAGAGAACTCTTTTGCCAGTAATTTTACATTTGTGTCCGCATTTAGGTTCTTAAGCGTAAAATTATTTTCACATGATATTCCAAGCCACCGATACTAAATTAATTACAATAAATAATACACAAATCGTAATGTGTTACAGCTTGAGTATGTAAATACATACGTAATACCCATATGTATACATGCAGCTTTTCGAGTATGTTTGTGTACATACATACACATGCATAAGAAAGTGGCAGAGTGGGGGTACGAGGGGAAGTTGATGTTTCACTAGTGATAGAGACAAATTTTCACTAGTGCGAGAATTTCACTAGTGTGAGTTTCACTAGTGTGAGGTTCCACTGTAATACCCTTTTTCTCTGCCGTTCCCCATTTTGTTTACGTTTGTCAATGACTGTGTTTATATTTACTTTAATTATTTGAATATTCCATCTTAGTTGCAAAAATCACCGCTGGATATAAACAAAGATGCGGAAGTGGGGATAGTGCACGCAAAGAAATTTTAAGTCAATGCGACAGCATTTTGGGAACACAGATTCTGATGAATTTAAAATGTCGGTTAGAATTCGAATTCGTTAAAAAGAAAATTTGTATAAACAGATCCAATTTGAGTGTACCTTTGAGAATATTTATTCATAATTTCTAGACGATATAGTTATTAATAATTATTTGTAATGATCTATAAACGTTGTTGAAACGGATAAACTTGATACTTTTTTCATTCTAAAGCTTCCGTATTGAAAACAGTGCAAGATACACTAAAAATGCACTCAACCTTTTTTATAGAGCACAAAATTTCCTAAAAAAAAGTCAGCCAGAGCCCTAGTCTAAAGTTAATAGATTATCCATGAATAACGCTGGAATTTTGTCTTACAAGTTAATTATGAATATTTTAGAATTTTTGTAAAATATGAGGCATATTCCATCGTTGCTCGTGGCTAAGCTATTAACTTTAGCCTAGGGCCCTCAGTGACTTTTTTGTTAGAAATTTTATGCTCTTCAAAACAGTTTCAGTGCATTTTTAGTGTATCTTGCACTGTTTTCGAGTCGGAAGCTTTAGAATGAAAAGAGTAACAAATTTTTCCGTTTCAACAACGTTTATAGATCATTAAAATTAATTATTAATAACTACATAGTCTGAAAATTATGAATAGCTATTCAAAAAGGTGTAATAAAATTGTATCTGTTCATAAAAATTGTCTGTTTAATGATTTCGAATGTTAACCGCCATTTGAAATTCGTCAGAAATCGTGAGGTAGCTGTTACTTCCCTGGGCAGTGGCATTTACTTCCTTTCCGTATGAGGGGATATAACTTTGGAGAATCTTCCACCATTTTGAAAGAACCGATTGTATAACTTAGGACCTACTGTAGCGTTACGACATTGTCTTACGAATCATTTCCTTCATCCGATTAACTTGAAATTTTACATTCGCGGGTTTGTTGAATGGCTGATTACGAATCCTTGGTCAGATATTCGAAATTCAAAATGGTGAATCCAATATGGCGGGCAAAAATCCAAAAATTTGCCTGGTAAAGTAGAAATTTGTTAATCAGGGATTTTCAGAGTGGCTGATTAGGAATTCGTTGTCAAATTTTAGAAATTCAAAATGGCGGATCAAATATGGCGTACAAAAACCTTAAAATGTTTTTCAGTTTTATTTTATTTTTCAAGAAAATATATTTTCATTTCGTTATAAGAAAAATATCTGTTTTTTATTTATCCAAGAGTTGAACATAATAATTAATGTGTTATGAATATTATTAATTACTTGACAAACTTTTGAAAAAAGCACAAATATAAAGATCATTATTTTTTATATTTTATGAAATCTACATGATGAACTTAAATATTTGCAAAGCCAAAATTATTTTTAATTTTGAGTCAATTGTTATAATTTAGTTTTATAACATTTTAATAATTAAATAGATATATTTACATGCATTGCAATTTTAAACTTTTTTTTTTCATTTACATTTTATATGTATTATCATACAGTTACAAATTATTTACAGCTATAATCTTTAACTAAAATGATTTAAGAATACATATATCAAAGTAAAAATTGAAAACAAATTATACATACTTAATCAGAAATGTTTAAACTCCAGCTTAAAGACATGTACCTAACAGGATTTCACAGGTTAACGGATAACAATACTGTGCATGTAAATATTTTAAAAATTTACAAGTTATTAGGAACGGTATTTATAAAATTGATGCAAAAGTTAGAAAAATATATTTTATTTTGTACAACACTCCATTACATTTCTTAATCACTAACAGATCCAACAACTATTTAGAATTCAACGAAGCAGCCAATGATTCCAGTGCGGCTGCCATGCGCTCTTTGGCTATAACTTCTCGTTCGTACAAATGGAGACGTTTTTCTGCAATATTCAATTTTTGCCTTTGGTATTGCTCTCGAGTTTGCTCTATAAGTAAAGACCATATTGCAAAATTGCGAATGGTTTTTCTTTAGATACAATATTCGAAAAATAGAAGCGAACTTACCCATTCTTTGAGTAATAGAATTATCTAAAGGCATTCTGGAGCTTTTTTTTTTATCGCTACCTATCGTAGTACCTCCAATATCATTCTCGTTATTAGTATATTCAATAGGGCTAAAAACTTGCTGGCTCTCTTCGCTGGGGATATCACATTGAATATTTTCGTATTCAGTTTGTTTAGAATTAATAAATTCTTCATCACAATGCTGTATTCGGTGATCGAGACTATCTTCAAGGTACTGTATATCCGTATATTGATTTTCTTCATGATCACTCTACAAATAACAATGTTATCAATAGTTCATTTTAAATAGAATAATTCATTTAAACCGTACATACACATATAGTTTCTTCTTTTACCGATTCTACATTGGAATGTAATACATCAGTTTCATTTAGAATCTTTGATTCTGTCGTTTCAAGACTAGGTTGATTTTGATACTCATTCGTTAAGTAAGAATATCTTTGTACTTTATTACGAGTACAATCTTTGTAAACTCTTATCCTTTTTAATTTTGTCTTTTGACTACTCTTTAGATCGTGATAACTCTAAAAACAATATATTCGTTTTACAGAACTTTTATTATTGAATGTATTTTACATTCAGTTTACCTTTCTCCATTGATTCCATTCTTTCACTGCTCCTGGAATTTTATTGAGTCTTTTAGTTACACTTTCCCACAAAGCCTGAGCATCGTGTCGTGTAAAATCTTTTGTAAACTTTCCTAATAATAAGTATGGGTTACTTCGTACAAAGTTTATCAGCATCTTCCTTTGCACAGCTGACATATACCGTTTATTATCCACAATCATGCCTTCTCCATTGTTGCTCATTTTTTAAAATTGTTCATTACTTATAGTTCAAGGGGAATTTTAAATTTGTTATCGATTACATATATTTTAAATTGTGTAGTGTTTAAATCACTCTATAAATGTAAGAAATAGCACCGAGTACCACACACCAAACATTTGAATAAAAATCATCTTATAATAAATATTACACAAATGTAATTGTTTCTAAATTAAAAAAAAAAAAAATTGAGCAGCCGCTTCTTGTATTTTAAAAGTTGACATTGTCGAATGCCTTCGTCATAGTAAGACAATTGACAGTGGAATTGTTTTTAATTTGAAATGATGCATTTTAATGTAATATTTTTATATTTTATGTGACAATTGCATCCCATTTACATTTTCTGTAAAAAATCGAGATATTTGATACAGTAGAATTACAATTTGACTTAGGTTATGGCCGTTCTACTGTAATAGTGTAATTATGTTCGCCATTTGTAATTTTTGCACGATTTTGTCGCCATCTACAGCCCCAGGTGTTAAACATTTTAACTTTAGCATTTTAACATCTAATTGCAATTTGTAGGTTTAAGCCGTTAATTATATTAGTAACAATTACGATTATTGTGTAAAAACAAGTGTAAAAGTTTTGTTCAAAAATCGGTTTTCAACTGACTACTACACTGTAAAAAATGTTGATGTAAATTTACCACGAAAACCGTAGGATACAAAAATACCACTGATAATCGCAGGAAATTTACGAAGTGCTGGTAAAATATAACCTATCGGTGTAAAATTACCTTGGAGCAATGTAATTTTAATAAAAGATTAGGAGAATTTTACATCATTCAGGTTATTTTTACACTATCTGCACTGTGATATCGCACCTATCGCACTAAACTATTGAGAGTTTACATAATTGCTGTAATATTACAATTTTTAATTTTTTCATTTTAATGTAAATTTACCACGATTATCAGTGGTATTTCTGTGTCCACTGATTTTCGTGAGAAAATTACACTTTTATTGTAATATTACTATGTTTATGGTAATTACAACAAATTTGTAATTTTACTACAAAAATTGTTGAAAATGATTACATTAATGCAATGTAATTTTACTTGGCACTTTTTTCAGTGTATATACACTCCCCGGCAATCACTTTTGCCATGCCAAAGCCGAAATTTATTAAACTTCAAAGTTTAATATCTTTGCGAAAAATTATCGTAGCTTAAAAAATCGAACGGCATTTCAAAGGTTATTGCAATAGCTTTCATTTGAGCAGAGAAAAAAAAATCGAAAAGACGCAAAATTCAGATTTTTATCGAAAATAAACCAACAAGAAAAAATACGATATTTTTTATCTTTAGTTAATTGTTTGCCAATTTGAAACGAATAATAGTAGGGTAATGAAACTAACAGGGTTTTAAAGGTATGGTTTTTATCTTTAAAATGATCGCTCGCCCATTTTTGTGCGACCTTTCTGACCGAAGTTATGACTATTTTCATAAAAAAACATGCTTTTTTTTATTTTCTTATTATCTCAAAAACTAAGAGAGATAGAAAAAAATGTTACATACAAAAAATACTCGTTTTTAGGTAGAAAATACCAAAATAAAGTCAAAATTTTAAAAATCAAAAAATTTGTTTTTTCATTTTTTTTAGATAGAAATTTTTTTTAATTTCTCATTTTATAATACAGTTATAGTTAACATAGTTCTTTATTCAAAGTTATACATACAAACAAATTTCAGAGTTACTTTTAAAAATGTACATATTATAGTGACACAACATATACGTGCAATAATTGTACTGCATGTATGTACACCTAGAGACAAAATATCTGTTATCTTTTGTCTCTATTTTCTTGTTGATGTTATTACATTGTATCATCTATGTATGTATTATAATTTTGAGCAATTTATTGTAACATGACATATTATCTCATATGTATGTGTTCTGTGTACGTTATAAAATAAAAATTCTACAATTAAGAAATAAAGATTTTTGTTGTTTATTGAAAGAATTTGTTATGTAATACATAAATCAAATATATAATAATTTGACAAAACATTTCGTAGTGCCCAATAATGCAGAAACGTATTTCCTTATCATTAAAATATTGATGTGTGCATTTGTAAAAGTAACGCTACGTTTTATTCGTATACATAACTTTGAATAAACAACTATATTACATATAATGAAAAATTAAAAAAAAAAAAAATTTTTTTATTTTCAAAATTTTGACTTTATTTTGGTATTTTCTACCTAAAAACGAGTGTTTTTTGTATGTAACATTTTTTTCTATCTCTCTTAGTTTTTGAGATAATAAGAAAATTAAAAATATCATGTTTTTTTATAAAAATAGTCAGAAAGGTTGCACAAAAATGGGCGAGCGATCATTTTAAAGGTAAAAACCATACCTTTAAAACCCCGTTAATTTCATTACCCTACTATTATTCGTTTCAAATTGGCAAACAATTAACTAAAGATAACAAATATCGTATTTTTTCTTGTTGGTTTTTTATCGATAAAAATCTGAATTTTGCGTCTTTTCGATTTTTTTTCTCTGCTCAAATGAAAGCTATTGCAATAACCTTTGAAATACCGTTACGATTTTTAGAAAAATACGATTTTTTTAAGCTACGATAATTTTTCGCAAAGATATTAAACGTTGAAGTTTAATAAATTTCGGCTTTGGCATGGTAAAAGTGATTGTCGGGGAGTGTACAGTAGAACCCCTCTTATTTCAACTGGTCATGGCTTTCAAGATTGCGCCGACCCCTCTTATTTGAAATTTCCCCTTACCACCTTACTCTTCTTAACGCTTTAATAGTGGATGATAATATCTGATATTTTTTTATTTTTGTTAGACATCGTATATATTTTAGAGTTGAATTATGTAAAATATATATATATAATTTATCTGAAAAATGTGTAAAGAATTTTAAATTTGGATAAAAATGTAACGAGATCACAACTCGTGCCTTTATGTGATAAATAAAGACTGCAACATTTCGCATTTATTTATGGTCATTTATATCTGCATTCGAGTGTAGAAATAAACATTTTAAATTTACATTATGCACTTTATTACATGTAATTATGTCTCAATAATTTTTTGTTTCGCAAACAAATACACTGTGATTAAGACCGAAATGAATATAGGAGACAATATTTAACCCAAATTTGCAAATATGATTAATGAAAGCTTCAAATCACTTCAAATTCAGTACTAAGCTGATTTTGGATGTGTTTGTTATTTTGCAAATGAAAGACTTTTCAATTTTTGTGCAGGTTTTGAAATACACATAATTAAAAATTGGCAACATCCTAACCTTCAAATGTGCAATTTATTTTAACAAAATTAGCAGCTTCTCGAACAATTTGTATGATGTAAATCGTGAATTTGATGCAAAATTTTAAATTAATTTGAAATTTCATTATATATCAATCTACCGACTATACATGTTTACAAATTTAGGTTAAACGGTATTTACACTGTACAACTTTGATGGTGTAAACATACTGTAAACTGTATCGAGATGTTCGAGCGGTGGTGGAGGAAGGCCTGAGGGGAAACGATTCACATAAGAGGGGCAATTTAAATAAGAGGGGTTCTACTGTATATACATATAAAGGAAATGCGAGGCATTAAATCGTTACTAATGAGAGTTTTTTGTTACAAAATGATATCCTAACCACCCTTGTGGAAAAATATTGCTGAAAAGTACTGAAAATGTGTTCCTAAAAATCTCTAAAAAATACTGATTTAATATCGAAATTGGGACTAGTATATTCAGGATATTTCAGAGACTTTCAGCAAATTGTAGTAATATTGCTGAAATATACTGAATATTTATCTGAATTTTACTGAAATATTTATCTGAATGTTACTAAAAGATTTCTCTGAAAAATACTAAAATTGTTCTGAATTTTCCTGAATTACACTCAATTATTTTCAAAATTACTGCACTAGAAACGTTTTCAGTGTATTTTATCAAAATATAGTAAGTTTTCTGAAATAAGCTGATATTTTCCTGAATTCTACTGAAAATTCTAATGTATCTTTTATTGAAAAATACTGAAAATCTCTTAATAATACTGACTTAATATCAACATTCGAACTATTCTTTTCAGGATAATGACATTCGATAAAATGTAGTGATATTGCTGAAATGAACTCAATATTTATCTAAATTTTACTAAGTATTATTCTGAGCTATTTTATTTAAAAATTCTGGAATTGTACTGAATTTGTCTGAATTTCGCAAAATTAATATCGAAATTGGTATTTTAGAACATTCAGGAACTTAGTCGATTTTATTAGAATTTTGTACATTTCTTAAATTTGACTAATAATTCTGTAAATTCTAATGAAGTGTTATCTTGAACAATATTAAGAAATTGATCTGAATTCTTCATACAATTTTCATACAAAGAATTATGAATGTCTTTCAATAAAGTTAATAAATTTGGTTAAAATTGACTGAGACTTTAAAAATCTTCTACAACACCAATTTTTATATTAATTTAATGGCATTCAGGAAATTTAATACAATCTGAATATTGTCTAGAGAAATACTTAACGTTGTTATTTAGTAAAATTTCGATAAATATCGAGTTCATTTCAGCGAGGTACGTATTGCTGTATTATTTTACTCAGTATAAATACCCGAGTATTTTTTTTTTATACAAATTCCAATTTCGAATATGAAATCTGTATTATTAACAGTTTTTTGGAAACATATGAGGGATAAATTTGTAATTATTAATCATTTCATAAGAACATTATACAAAGTTTCTGAATAATGCTAAAAATACATGAAATTATCTGAAAAAATGTAATAACAAATTACAAATTGTTATAGAATATTTTTAGAGACATTTAGAAAAATTCAGTAACCTTCAGTATTTGTGCGAAAAACGATTTGTTAAAATTTTCTGAAAATACCTGAAAGTTACAAAAAAATAGAATCTAAAGTTGTATTGTGGCTTCTATCTATTTCAGTAAAATGTAGCTTCTTTCATTAACTTTTCATTATGTTTTTAACATGTCAATGTAATTTTAGCAATTTTCAATAACATTTTACTGAAACTTATTCTGAATTTGTCTGAAAATATCTAAACTTACATGCTGAAATGGAGTCCCAATTTCGATATTAATTCAGATTGAATTTCAGCAAAATTTAGCTTAATTGATCGTTTCAGCAAATTTCATTATTTTTTCAGCAATATTTTTCAACAAGGGAAACGAAAAAGTATACGAAAAATCTGTGTACGATTACGATTTAATATGAAATAAGTCTGTTCTTTCCCACTCTTTCAGTTACGAGTGCGAATGCATACGATATTATACGCGATACATAAACGCACATAACCTCAAAGGAACGATTACTTTGGATTATCGAATGATTTAAACTCAAAACTATAGAAAACAGAACATTTCTGCGAAAATTATGAAATACGGAAAACGATATAATCAATTCTTCGATTAAATTAACAGAATTTAAAGCTATTCTCAGCCCCAACAAATCAATTTTTGTAATGCGTTAAATACGGTATCGTATAAGATCGAATGAATTCAATTCTGGTATTATAGGTCGTAAAAAATAGTATAAATTCGAATAAGAATCTCGAATAATCGATACGCCACTAGAAAGAAACAGAATGCAAAATATCGATTCCGTATACTTCTTCGTTTACTGGGATGTTCAACAAAAGTTGTAAATTTTCCAAAAAAGTGTGTACAACATTTTTTAACATTTCTTTTTTTGCAAATATCTTTGTTGGTATTGATTTTACGACAAAATTTCAAATAAACAAAATGAAAGTTTATAAAATTTCCTATAAGAATGACTTTATCGAAAAAACTGTTCATGACGTTAAAGTTGCTTAATTTTACAGAATTCATAAAAAGGAAACATTGTCCACGTTTCCAGTTACCACTTTATCATTGTTATTAATTTAAAAAAAAATTTGACAAAGTCATTCTTGTAAGAAATTTTGTAAGCTTTCATTTTGTTTATATGAAATTTTGTCGTAAAATCAATACCAACAAAGATATTTACAAAAAAAAAAACAATGTATAAAAATGTTGTACTCACTTTTTTTGAAACCTGATTTTCAACCCTAAAAGTGCCAACCTATATAAAAATAACACAAAGCGCCATGTGGGGTCGTGGGAGACCCCAATCCGAAGATAATATCGTACTGCGTGGACAGTTTTCGTTATTTCGTTTCAACAAAATTACTGGATACTCTCCAAGTGTCATTTTACCGCGTAGGTAAGTGATCTTGATAAAAAAATTTTTGGTGCTCGTTATAAAAAATTAAATACAAAAGTGACGTTTTTCACAAAAAAAAAATCATAACTCAGCCAATTTTCAATATTTATTCCTAAAAATTTAACTTGTGCCTCTTTAAGATAAAAAACGCTGTAAAAGTGTAATTTTAGAAGGGAAAAAATGTAATATTTATGTGTGGGGTCTCCCAGTACCCCCAGGGCGCTTTAAGGGTTAAACAACATTTTTACGCTTGTTTTTACACGAAAATCGTAATTGTTACCAAATTTGACTTTTTTCATGAAACTTCAAAAGGCTATAACTCTTCAACAGTTCTTTGTAGAATCTCCAACTGGTGCTCATTTTACAGCTAATTTCATCCTTTTCCAAACCCTTTGGATACTACTACTGTCTAAATGTAGCCAAAAAATACTTATTTACAAAAATTGTCATAATTTTATCCTCTACAACTTTTATTTGAATCATTTTGCTTTTATTGGCCGTAGAAGCTTTTTTAAAAAAAATTTAAAAAATTATTTCGAAAAATAACGAAATATAATTATGGCCAATGCTTTTGAAGTATACAGGTGCCCTAAACAAATTAATATAGAATACTACAGAAATATTTAAGAACTAAACAAATACAAAAATGCGGGACTTCGTCCTTAAATGGCCGACTATACCCCCATCTATCCTATGTTTTAGTTTTTTAACCTGAGAGATTCTGTTTAATTATTGTGAACCATAATTATTTTTAAGTAAAGGTTTAACTGTTCACTGAATTACTTATATAAATACTGGACATTCACTTTTTGTATACATATTTTATTTATTATCTCAAAGTTTGTTAAAATCACATAGTATAGTAGGATTATTTATGTACACTTTTATTATATTTTTTAAGTAATTTATGACTTTATTCTTGCATAAATGTATATTTATGTACATTGACAATTGAGTCTTAAATAATGACTTTAGTCTTCTAAACTTATGAATGGCAAATGTTACATATCTTGCATACACTAAGTATTTATTACGATGATTCAACTGCCTTATTCTTCCTTTGCCACTCACGAAGTCTTTTTTCTCGTTCCCACTCTTTCATCCTCAATAAGTAACTGAAATAATAATATGCATTTAAAGTTAAACTGTATAATATATCAATTAAAATGTAATGAAACATCAACACAATTAAAAAAAGAAAATCTATGTCCTAAATAATTGGTATTTATAGTGTACAATCTAAATATTACTACACTATAATATTAAGCATAAAAAATATTACACCGACAAAATATTACAACAAAATATTACGCCCTAAAAAATATTAAACTGACAAAATACTATGTATGCAGTAAAAATATTAAGTTAGGTTAGGTTAGGTAAGGTAATATTTATAAATATTTATATGGAATTGCTCCTAGCATTAAGGTATGAAAAGATATTAATGTAAAAATTCTCGTAACTCAATGTATTAACATAAGAATTGTGAAAGGATAGGTTTAGTTAGGTTAGGTTAGCTTTAGCTCATAATATTAAGGTATAAAAAAATATTGATGTAAAAATTCTCGTAACTAAATGTAGTATCATAGGAATATACAGTTTCGACAGAACCCCAAAATTACATTTTCTGCATCGTGTGTAATTTATTTCATATGGTTATGTTTTTAATGAAAAGAGTTAATGGCATGTCGTTTAAATTTTCTATTCATAAAATTTTTTAAACGTAATATTTTGTACATAAATATTTTGTTACCGTAATATTTTATCACCATAATATTTGTTATCGTAATATTTTGTCCATAATATTTTGGCTTAATATTTTGTGTCGTAATATTTAGACTTGTATTCGGCATTTATTGGTACGACTGAAATAATTATTTTCAGTAAATTTTCACCACTAATATTACAAAACAAATTAATATAAACATCCCAATTTTCTATTATTGCAAGATACAAATAAAATCAACTTGTACATCCGGAGGCAAATGCCTGCAATTGACGGCAAAGTCTACCTATCGGTATGTACGATCGCCTCCTGATGCAAAAGTTGCTTATGCTCATGATACGCACATCATTTTTCGTCATAATGGATATAAAATTAAGTTTATACCCCAAATTTACACAACAAAAGGTTAGGAAACTGCTGCGATAAATGACTTCTGCAAATTCGGATGTAAAATCGAATTTTACAACTACTATGAAGAAAATAGTTTTCTTATTTCAACAATATTTTATTAAAATGCACCTTTAAATGTCTGTTTTGTATTTAATCAGAATTTATGTTTATCGAAGAACAATAGAAAAGTTTATTAAATACTAACAATTATTTCTAACATTTATGAATAAATGTAAAGCACATCTGTACATTAAAATCTCATTTTTAAATACTTCTCGGCATAAAATCGAAATTGTATTGAAATGTATTGACTTGGATTAATTTTTCGCTTTTCAATACGCTATTTGAAATTTTCTAATACATTCGAATCCAAAAATACTTCACTATTATTTTAATACAAAAATATGAATCCAAATGAATACACAAATAATATCGTTGCCAAAACTACTAAAAATACTCGAAAAAGGCAAAAGTCATGAATCCATCTGAATACAAATGAAGATTGAAATGATAATTTTTTAATACAATCGAATCCATAAATAATAACAGTTAATTACCGGAATTAATGAATCCATTTCAATACATGACTGAGCAAAATAATGCCTGCTTTAATCCAAATGAATTTAAAATAAATCAAGACAAAAATTAAAGTGTGGTGAATTCATTTGAATACAAATTCTTAATGATTCTTCATTTTAATACAAATGAATCTATAAAAAAAAAATAACTTCCGCTTTGAAGTGAAAAAATATTAAAATTATGTTCATTTCGTAATTATTCATTTCAATTACAAAAAAGTTATTTTCGAAAATAAAAGCCACAAATGACTTTTCATTCAAAATTTGGAATGTGAAATGTTTATTTTAAACCAATTTCCAATTACATTTAGCAGTGCTGTCGGAAATGGTACACTTTATTTAAGTGTTCAATACACAAGAGTCCAAAAAGTATTGTACACTTAAATGAAATGTACTTGTACACTTATTGGACACCTAACTGACACTTATTTTCAAATTTACGCAATATCTCGTAAACGGTATGAGATATCTGAAATCTGATGAAATTTTGCCATGATGTGCGATGATTCAGCTGACGTACACAATTAAAAAATTTCATAATTTTAGAAATCGAAAATTTCGAAAATTCTCGAATCATGTTCAGTGGCTTCGAATCATCGCACCAAAGTACCCCTGATTTATGTCAAATTTCATGTATCTCGTACCGTTTTCAAGATATTGCGTAATTTAGAAAAAACATTACAATATTTATTTTACCAACAAAAATATCTACTATCTACATGCATTCGTTCCTTTCAAAAGTCGATAAGCAAATTATTACAAAAATGTAAAATATGGTAATAAATTTAGCAGATTATTTTTATCTACACAATTCATAAATGCTTCAACTATTTGTTAGTTTCGCATCATCTTTTACAGCAAGGAGCTGGTCGAGTGATTACGGCTCGAAGTTGTTGCGCGGGAGACCAGGGTTCGATTCTCGGTCTAAATTACTAAAAATTAAAATTTTTAAATTTTTCAATACTTTTAAGATCAAATAGCGCATTCAAATGTATTGTAATGCATTCAACATTTTCAATACATTTCAATGCATTTCCGATTGCTGGGTACATATGAGGCAGAACAATTGCCACACTCCAGTTTATAGACCGTGTTATTGGTTAGCATTTTGTATTGTTTTAACATGGTTTTTATTATATTTTTATTGTATATTGGTTTGTGATGTTAATAAATATGTTTCGGGTTGTAGTTTTGAAAATGACGACATTGAACGTCGAAACGTCAACTTGCATGTTGTGAAGAAATGTTATTTTTTTGACACGAGAAGATCGAGAAATGAGATGAACTGAAGTATTAATTTTGTTTTTTAATTACGTATATGCAATCATGATTCCAGTTAACATTTGAACTGGTCAGCATTTACAAACACTCTATATGTGTAATAAAGTATCATAAGAAAAAACAAAGTCTCGTTGGTATAAACCCATTAAACGAAAACGAATAGAAAGTTAAAATTACGAATTGAAACAAATTCAAGTGAATTAAAATGAATTAAAACGCATGAAAATGATTAATTGAATCCATTTTTTAATTCATTTTAATTCACTTGAATTCATTTCAATTCATATTAACTTTCCGAAAACGAAAACGTAAGTTAAAAATACGAATTGAAACAAATTCAAGTGAATTAAAATGAATTAAAACGCATGAAAATGATTAATTGAATCCACTTTTTAATTCATTTTAATTCACTTGAATTCATTTCAATTCGTATTTTTAACTTTCTATTCGTTTTCGTTTACTGGGAAGTTAAAGCAAGACATTCCAAGATTATTTATTTCTCAAAAGTATTGCTCGATTTTTAAAACTGTAATAAAACTTTAGAAATACATTTTCAATCCACTCGTATATTCTATAAAAAATTATATTTTACTCAAAAAATACTATTTAAATACAGAATTTTTCAGTATTCGAGTATATTAAAACGTTCCACGGTGAGCTACGATTCAATTCAACCCAAAAGTTCTCTCACCTCGCGGTTTTCTTCTGATATCTTTTCAGGGGTGCCTAGAGAATATTTTAATAAGCCATAAATGAAAATAATCGTTAGGAGGGAACTAAAAATATCTTAATTTTTCAGTTTTTTTTTTAGATTATTGGCAATATTACCATGAAAATAAAGGTTTGATATTGGTTTTTCACTGTAATATTTGGGTTTTAACATTAAAAAGTAAATCCTGAATTTTACAATGTGTTTGTATACTACACATAGTCGAAAATATTCAAAAATATGCAAAAAGTGGTACTTTTTGGTACTTTTCTTTTAATATCGTAATAATTAAGTAGACTTAATTTCGAACAATTTAAAAAAAAATTTACTAAGATATCTTGTACGGTTTCGAAGGTACGGACGTTTTAATTTCGCGCATTCTGCGTACTAATATTTCGCTTGCGCTAGCGATTGCATTGAATTCATTTAATTGCGGTTTAACGTATTTCTCGATATTCGATTGATCTTAATTCGTATATGTCATTTCATTGTTTGTATGTAAATCAATGTTTCTGTGGTCGTCAGGAAAAACCAGATGACTGAATTTTTTCAAAAGTCCAGAAAAACACGTTTAATGCTTTAGATTTGCATTTAAATCTGTGTAAATGTGATATTGAAGCCAAATTTCGATCTGACAGAGAGATGGCAAGTCAGAAATTGATCCTGTTTTCGGTGGTTTGTCTACTTCTTTAAAAAAATGCAGTTTCTATTTTTTAATTCTTGACGAACACAGATTTCAATATTCGTAAAGTAAACTATGAAATACAAATTGACTTGAAAATAACAGAAATATAAGAATCTTTTTAAAAATACATGTGTTGCCATGTTTATTTATTTGGTTTTCGACAATCTCAAAAATGGTGATCCGAAACCGACCTCCCCATGGTTTACAATAATAATAATAATAATAATAATTTATTATGGGAAATATACAATACCACTACAGTATAACTGCATACGTTTTAATTTCACTGGATTAACCTCACTAGAAGTTCAGTGACTATTCACTGATTTTGAGAGAGTAGGATGATATATAGGGGAGAGTGGGTCTATACCGACTCTCATTTGAATTATCGGAATTTGCTGTTACTGTACCAATCGAATTGGCTGCAATATAAGTATAATTACCATGAGAACTTTCTTTACATCTAGCAATTCGCTAAAACAAAATAGGGAGTTGATTATATATAAGATCATCGACATCGAATTTCCTAAAATCCTAAATTGGTTTGAAGAAAACACATTAACAGTTAACATCACTAAAACTAAGTATATAACGTTCGGTTGCTATAAGGACAGTATCCCTACATCAAGAAAACTATCCATATAGGAATACCTGGAGGAAAAAAAAACAATTGAACGTGTGGATTCCTATCCATACTTAGGTATATTAATTGATAGCCACTTACGTTGGAACAACCACATCAGTATGCTAGTGAAAAAGCTACGCTTCATGCCATATGCTATTACTAAACTCAGGGAACTTTTAAGTACTGATCAATTACATCAAATTTATTACACCTTGTTTCACTCTGTAGTAACATATGGAATACTTGCTTGGGGTAGTGCTTGCAAAAATGCAATTAAATCTGTAGAGATATTACAACGAAATGTAATTAAAAAAATGTTGAAAAAAATGAGATTATTTCCTTCAGAAGAACTCTTCAAGATAAGTAAAATATTGGATATAAGGAAAAGTTTATGTTATGCAACTACATTGTATGCAATTAATTCTACTACGTATCGGGAAGTACAACATAAATACAATACCAGAGGCAAAGAACAACAAAATGTTGAGCTCCCTGGTATTAATAAAACTATTGGACAGAGATCTTTTGTATACATTGGAGGAAAAATCATGAACCTATTGCCAAAGGACCTACGTGCAACAACGATGATTACTAAGTACATGAAGAAAAAATTAAGAAATTGGATAACAAACGACATAGTCTCTTCAATATTACCAAATCAAGTGACATAAGTGCAATGAAATGTAATTGGTTTTAAACTTAATGTAAAAGTGTAAAAGTGTGTAATGTATGTAATGTATATAAGTGTATTTAATTGTAATTACATCAAGTATTTAGGGACACGGACAAGTACTGTGTACTTTTGCGAGTACGATACTGCACGTATGCAGTTATACTGTAGTGGTATCGTATATTTCCCACAATAAATTATTATTATTATTGTAAACCATGGGGAGGTCGGTTTCGGATCACCATTTTTGAGATTGTCGAAAACCAAATAAATAAACATGGCAACACATGTATTTTTAAAAAGATTCTTATATTTCTGTTATTTTCAAGTCAATTTGTATTTCATAGTTTACTTTAGGAATATTGAAATCTGTGTTCGTCAAGAATTAAAAAATAGAAACTGCATTTTTTTAAAGAAGTAGACAAACCACCGAAAACAGAATCAATTTCTGACTTGCCATCTATCTGTCAGATCGAAATTTGGCTTCAATATTAAAATGATTTAAAAAATAAAAATCACATTTACACAGATTTAAATGCAAATCTAAAGCATTAAACGTGTTTTTCTGGACTTTTGAAAAAATTCAGTCATCTGGTTTTTCCTGACGACCACAGATACATTGATTTACATACAAACAGTGAAATGACATATTAAGATCAATCGAATATCGAGAAATACGTTAAACCGCAATTAAATGAATTCAATGCAATCGCTAGCGCAAGCGAAATTAAAACGTCTGTATCTTCAAAACCGTACAAGATATCGTAGTAAATTTTTTTTTAAATTGTTCGAAATTAAGTCTACTTAAATATATTCCCGTACAATATTTCACTGCGAGGCTTGTAGAAAAAGTTATTCGACAATATTTGGAAGTAGAAAAAAATGTTCACCCTGTAACGTAACTTCGAATGGACATTTCGTTGGAAATATGACAGGTAATGCTTCACATTTTTTTTTTGATTTGTAGATGATTATAAACCGTTGAATTCATTCCTATGTTATCTTATCGTAGAATGATTTACAAAAAAGATATTAAAAGAAAAGTAACAAAAAGTACCACTTTTTGCATATTTTTGCATATTTTCGACTATGTGTAGTATACAAGCATATTGTAAAATTCAGGATTTACTTTTTAATGTCAAAACCCAAATATTACAGTGAAAAAACTATATCAAACCTTTATTTTCATAGTAATATTGCCAATAACCTAAAAAAAAAACTGAAAAATTAAGATATTTTTAGTTCCCCCCTAACGATTATTTTCATTTACGGCTTAAAATATTCTCTAGGCACCCTTGAAAAGATATCGGAAGAAAACCACGAAGTGAGAGAACTTTTGGGTTGAATTGAATCGTAGCTCACCGTGGTTCATTTGTATAGTTTAATATTTGTTTTAAAAAATTGTTTTATAAAAAATACACTTAAATTAAGATTCTTTTAAATACTATAATATTATTGAGAGTAACTTACTCTTGATGTTCGCATTCTTCCATTTCGTGTCTTTCATCTCCGCAATACAACGGCCATGGATAATGATCATTTCTACACGCAAGGAACTTTATTAATAAATGAGCACAATAATCTCTCTCTTTTTGTTCAAGTTTTACAGCATTCATCTCCTCATAAGTAGCGACCATAACTGTCAAAAAAAGCAGAATAATCAGACCTTTCGCATTACCAAAATATGGTTATGTCATATGTTTTGACTTTCAATAATTATCATTCAAAAATAAAAACACGAAAATATACAAAAAACAAATGTCAAATTATTGTATTACCGTTACACAATTCAATTTAATTGGTAACTTAAAAATGTAATAAAAGTATAATTTTGAGGTTAGGTTAAGAAATTACCTCTTTCTTCTCTGCCATTTGGAAAACCCAACAATGGATCAAATGAAGGAGTTTCATCTTGATCTGGTACCTTCATTTCAGCAGTTGCAAGAGCTCTCGAAGACCACTGATGACCCATTTTTTTTACAAATTTAACAGAAACAGAACAATTCTGATTTCTGTCCTGCTTTTGCCACCTGAATCTGACCAAAATCTGAGTATCTCACTGCCCTCTATAGGATGTGGAAACTTATGTAATACTCATAATGTACTCACTAATATGATCTCAAATGTGACAAGACAGAAAATTGACAGCAAAATATTGACGAGTACAAATTACGAATTCATTACGCCCCAAAAATATGACTTGACAAAATAAATTTCGACAATGCACAAGAATATTAATATTCTATTACAATAATCGTACAAAAACTGAAATATTTTAATAACAAATCGCTGAAAGACAACTAAAAATTAATTTATGTAATGGGTAATACTTATAACAGTGTGGTAGTAAAATAAGAACACATATTTTGTATCAAAAAATGAAGTTTATTATGCGCCAGCTGAAATGAGAAAACCATGATATTAGTTTTCTAAGTTGAGAATAATATATTTCGCTTCTTGGCCAGGAAGATGACATCTTATTTGCTACAAATTTATTTACATTTATCAACATTATTTACGACTGTTCAATGTACCGAGTTTTAGTGTAGTAAACAGATTCTTATTGCTCGATATTTGTAAAACAATTGTACAATCACTCTGCCATACCGTGCGAAATACTTACGAAATTTCGCAATTACTCGTAAACACATTCTTTATAAAAACCTAATTAATACTCATTCATCATCTTCCTCCATTGGTTCCGTCCCTGCAGCACCTAAAATAACAAAACATTAATAAATCATCATTACGGAAGATCTTTGTAATTATCGAATTCCAATATTACCGTTTGTATGATTTTCAGTGCCGGGTATATGCCCTGCTTGCAACAATTTGCTCAGTCTTTGAACTTCTTCCAAGGAGGTAGCAGCTGAAATAGCATCTTTAATCTTCATCCTTTCGTCGGTGGTAGTCGCAGGCTTATCCAAGCCATCAGCTCCCTGCGCTTGTGATTTTGCTTTCTTTGCAATTTCTTTAACCATTTCTTTGCCTTTTTTGCTTCGGAAATATTCATTTGCTGCTTCTCTTTCGGCTTGTTTAATCTTCCTGAAGTCCAGCAATCGCAAACTTGGCAATTTGTAAATTAGAAACTGACGGTATTGTGGTTTTGCTGATACCGGATTTTGCAAAAGACATAAATTGGTTAATTTTGTTAATGGAACTAATGGTTCCAAATCACCAAGCTCGTGAAGCATATTTCCTGTTAACATAAGTGTTTCTAAATTTGGAATGCAATGCTCCAATCCTTCTGCGATCCTGACTATGCGGTTGTTATTGAAAAATAAGGTTTTGATGCGTTTTAACAGGGGAAATCCATCTACTTTTCGGATATCGTTATCCGAGAAATCAATTGTATCAAATTGATCCTGAAATTAATATAGTAAATTATTTGTAACGTTTCTGGTTTGATCGCAATGGAAATAAAATGAAAAAAATTAATTAAACAAAAATTTAAGTATTTTTAATCAATTTTTTTATTGCAACTTAATGCATAATTAATTATAAAATATAATAGGTACCCCAGCGGAAATAAGAAAGGTACGAAAGTGTAGGAAAACGTACAAAAATGTATAGAAACGTACAGAAATGTAAGATATCGTACAAAAATGTTTTTTTTGGGCAATTTCGGACATTCTTATTTATTTATTTTATTTTCTACAGCCTAAAGGCCTTTTACAACTTAAAAACAAAAATAAAATACGTAACGCAATTGCAACAAGTATTTATTTATTTATATATTTATTTATTTATTTTAGAATAAACGGGAAAAAATCCCTTTTTACAAACAAATTTTTTTTATATCAGTGTATAAACAATATAATAAAATATACATAATAAGATATATAAAATAAAGAACGTAACAAATAACGCAAAAACTAGTTAAATTCATGAAACGTACACTTAATGAGATTGATAACAGAATTGTATGATATATTATTATCAAACCGTAACTTCTGGAGTACCGCAAGGATCTCATTTAGGCCCGTTGCTGTTTATTTTATATATCAACGATGTCTCTTCAGTGATTCAAAATTCACAAATATTACTTTTCGCTGATGATGTTAAAATTTTTCGAAACATAAATTCTTTATCGGATGCCAAATTACTTCAGGACGATCTTGATAGATTTTCGGATTCGTGTATAAGAAATATGATGTCATTAAATTTACAGAAATGCCATTCTATATCCTATTTTAAATCTAGGAATTCCTTAAACTTTGAGTATATACTGTCAGGTCAGCAATTATCTAAAATTTCCCAAATAAAAGATCTCGGAGTAATTTTTGATGAGAAACTGACTTTCAAAAATCATATTAATTATGTTACTAATAAAGCACTGAAAATGTTGGGATTTTTACAAAGGACAAGTATAAACTTCACTCTTATTGACACAATAAGAATGCTTTACATAACTCTAATTCGGTCTATTTTACTTTATGCATCGCCAATTTGGTCACCGATATATGATGTGGATATGAATTCGATAGAAAGGGTACAACATAAATTTTTACGATATGCAGCATATAAACTTGGAACACCAATTCATCCATTTTTACATGAATATAGTTCAATTTCAACCAAATTAAATTTGCCTACTCTAAGATCAATATATCAAGTTAATGACCTTAATCTTTTATATAGAGTAGTCCACACACATATTGATTGTCCGCTTTTACACAACAAATTAAATTGGAATGCGAACATTAGCAATATTAGAAACCTGAATATCTTTTAGATAGATAGATAATATTTATTATTGTCATGGAGCAAAAGTTCCTTAGACAAAAATAGCAGACTTTATTAAGCATTTCACGTACAAATTATGGTCGAAATGCGCCGATATTTAGGCTATGTAACTTAGCAAATGCTATGACTTATGAAACTAGAATTATATTTTTAGAAGGTTCCTCCTACACTTTTCAAAGATGTATCAAGGCGTTATTGTATAGGTACTATTAACTTGAAATTAGTATATTAAGTGGAGGCTATGTTTATATTTTATATTGTTGTAAAAGGGGTAACACCCGTTGATATAAATAAATTTAAAAAAATAAAATAAATAAATTTATATCTATATTATAATCTTGTGGATTTTGTGGAAACAAAATACGTTGATTTTACACTTTTTCAAAAAATGACCCATATAGGACATCGGGCTTTAAAAGAAAAAAAATTTGATAAATTTATGCTGAATGGACTATTTTGTACGTTTTCTATCTCGCATTTTATTTTATTTAATTTTGTTTTCGTTACGTTCTCACATTTTTTTACACTTATGTACGTTTCTGCACGTTTTCATACATTTTTGTATTTTTTTTCACATGTCTGTATGTATTCATACATTTCTATACGTTTTCAGACATTCCTGTAAGTTTTGAACGTTTTTGTACGTTTTCATACATTTCTGTACGTTTATATACGTTTTCAGACATTTTTGTACTTTTTCACATGTCTTGGCAAATTGCGGCTAATCGCGGCTCAGATTCCATCAGAAAATAATTCATGTTAAAAGTCAAGTCAAGTATACAGCGACAAAAATGTACATAAACGTACCAAATCGTACAGAAACGTATAAAAGTGTACAAAATGTCCAAATTTACAAAAAAAAAAGTTTTTGTACGATATCTTACATTTCTGTACGTTTCTGTACATTTTTGTACGAACTTCACCAAAAAAAAAAAAAAAAAAAACATTTTATATGATATCTGTACGTTTCTGTACATTTCAGTATATTTTTGTACGCTTTCCTATGAATTTGACCCAATAAAAAACATTTTTATAAGATATCTTATATTTCTGTACGTTTCTGTACATTTTTGTACGAATTTCATTTCTGCTAGGGTATATATTACTTAATTCTGTATCTTACATTTCTCTATGTTACTGTATGTTTCAGTATATTTTTGTATACTTTCCTACGAATTTGACAAAAAAAAAAAAACATTTTTATACGATATCGTACATTTCTGTACATTTTTGTACGAATTTGACAAAAAAAAAAAACATTTTTATACAATATCGTACATTTCTGTACGTTTTTGTACATTTTTGTACAAATTTCATTTCCGCTAGGGTTTATATTACTTAATTCTATATATTTATTAGTCTTCTTAAATGATTATATGTCATGTTTGTAAATAAGAGTGATCTTTGTATTTATCAAACTATAAATATTTACGTTATACAGATCCTGACATAAATATTACTTGAATATTCTAATTAATTCAAAATAATCACAAATGAGGAGAAATGTTTAGGTTTTATCGAGCCAACGTTCCAAAATTATTTGAAACAGAGTTAACTCAATATTGTTATTTTTATTTGTTTAAATATTTTAACTTACATTGTAAAGTTTAAAATAATACTAATTAAACTAATAGAATTAATCATTTAATGAAAACAAAATTTCATTTGTTAATAATCATAAGCTATTCTTAAATGTATCACCCAGTAGTGGGATATTTAATTAAAATCGTGAACAAATTTATCAACATTCACAAAAAACCAACAACAGTGACGACTGTTATTATCAGAATGATAATCTAAACAAAAACACTTTTTTCTTAGATACGCACAACTGTAATGACTCTCACGATTGTTAACGAATTACAAATAATCACGATACAAAAATGGTATTGGTACCTTGAGATTTTTAGATAATTGCACACCACACGATTCTTCGACAATTATCAAAATTGTAAAGCGTCAAATGTAGACAAAACAAAGAGACCATTAAAAGCGAGAATAAATGAGCACAAGTCTAATATTATCAAACTATCGCAACAAAAATCATTACCGAACATCGAGAATAATCTAAACTCTATTTCGATAGACCTTTTCATTTTAAGCAAAAAATTGTGTGCTTGCGCTACACGCAAAGAAATTTTAAGTCAATGCGACAGCATTTTGGGAAGTAGTAGTTACCGCACAGATTCTGACGAATTTGAAATGATAGTTACAATTCGAATTCGTTAAAAAGAAAATTTTTATAAACAGATCCAATTTGAGTGCACCGTTGAGAATATTTATTCATAATTTCTAGACGATATAGTTATTAATAATTCTTTGTAATGATCTATAAACGTTGTTGAAACTTTTTTCATTCTAAAGCTTCCGTATTGAAAACAGTGCAAGATTCACTAAATATGCACTCAACCTTTTTTATAGAGCACAAATTTTCCTAAAAAAAATTCAAAGTTAATAGATTATCCATGAATAATGCTGGAATTTTGTCTTACAAGTTAATTATGAATATTTTAGAATTTTTGTAAAATATGAGGCATATTCCATCATTGCTCGTGGCTAAGCTATTAACTTTAGTTTAGGGCCCTCGCTGACATTTTTGTAGGAAATTTTGTGCTCTACAAAAAAGTTTCAGTGCATTTTTAGTGTATCTTGCACTGTTTTCGATACGGAAGCTTTAGAATGAAAAGAGTAACAAGTTTTTCCGTTTCAACAACGTTTATAGAACATTAAAATTAATTATTAATAACTACATAGTCTGAAAATTATGAATAGCTATTCAAAAAGGTGTAATAAAATTGTATCTGTTCATAAAAATTGTCTTTTTAATGATTTCGAATGTTAACCTCCATTTTAAATTCGTCAGAAATCGTGCGGTAGCTGTTACTTCCCTGAGCAGTGGCATTTACTTAAAATTTCTTTCCGTGTAGGATACAATGGTAAAACTGTACGAAACTTTGCCGTTTTTTGTACAAAACTGTACGAAATACAGTACTCCTTCTCTTATTCTAATGTCTTCCCTTAATCTAATTTTTTCTCTCCTCCTATTCTAATATTTCCCCTCACGCGTTCTCTATATTTCTAAATACAAATAATGGCACATGCGCAACAAAAGAAAAAGAGACAAAAGTGAGACTACAAATCTAAGTGGTGGGAAGAGGGGAAAATTAGAATAAGGGAAGAAGGCTGCCATCTTGCCTGACTGGACAAATTAGAATAAGGGAAGGACTACTGTACAGTAGGACCTCTCTTATTCTAATTGCCTTTCTTATTCTAATTGTCCAGCCCCTCTTATTCTAATCGTTCCCCCACAAGTCTTCTCCCATTATCACCCGAAAAGTCAACAAAAAATATTGTCCACGAATCACAAGCTCACAAACAAAGTAAGTGGGGGTAAGGGGAAAATTAGAATAAGAGAGGTCGGCGCCATCTTGAAAAACTTTACTAATTAGAATAAGAGAGGTCAGCGCCATCTTGAAAAACTTTACTAATTAGAATAAGAGAGGTCCTACTGTATTTGAATTCGCGCTTGCGCATTTCGCATCGTGAAAAGGTCTATAGGAAAGATTTTAAAATTCTTGATAAAGAATCTTTTTCTTAAAAGATTAATATTTGAAATGTTAAACATAATGACTCAAAATGAATCGATTAACAAAAACGAAGATACTCAAAAACTGAATTCGATCTACATTAATACGCTTTCCAATTTGAAATCTCGCCGATACTTTTCTTTTAACTCCTTCGTTGGCATAGGAAATTCTACAAAAAGTGCCCAGAATGGCAGGATTTTTTTTTATCGCCATTTCGACTCCAACCCGTACTGAAGGATTTTCGAGATTGCTGATTACGAATTTGAACTAAAAATTTGAAAATTCAAAATGGCGAATCCAATATGGTGGCTGAAAATGAAAAAAATTTGATTTTGGTGAAATTTGTTACTCGGGGGTTTTCGAGGTTGCTGATTGCGAATGTGAATCCGCCATCTTGAATTTGGAAATTTCAAGCTTGAATTCGTAATTAGCAACCTCGAAAACCCCTGAGTAACAAATTTTGTTACTATCGAGTAACTCTTTTCATTTTTTTTCATTTTCGGCCGCCATATTGCATCCGCCATTTTGAAGTTTTAAATTTTGGCATTGACCCAATAGTCAGCTGTTTTGATAAACATTTATGTTCCGACATATATGTACATTAGTTACGAAATATTGTCTGCGCAGATATATTAGGTTAAGATCTTTCAAAAACAAAAATGTGACATGTGAATTATTTATTCATAAGAAGAATCATATGTTTAGTATGTAATTATCTAAAAATCTCAAGGTACTAATACTATTTTTGTATCGTGAATATTATTTGTAATTTACTCAAAAACCCACTGTCCGATTTTAATTTTAAAAATGTCGTTTGATGTTCGTATAATAGTGTGCACTGTAAAACATGGAAATGAACTTTACAAATCTGTTGTAATTTTCATTCGTAAAAATATGGTGATTTGTCCATAACATTGTAAATTTCCTATATGAGGTTAGGAATTTCACAACTACCCTATGTTGAAAGTGGTAAAATTACAACCCGACGCATTTTCCCAACATTGTACATGGGTCAAAATCGAGCCCACGCTGTACATGGTAAATTTACCAAATATTGTACGTATGAAAATTACTAAAAATGAATGAAAATTACCACGGTATAATAAAATTACAATAAATTTGTAAACTTCTTTTCTATTTTTTACACTGTTACTAAATTTTACGATTCATGTTGATAAAATGTCAAATTCATTTTCAGGGTTACAAATATGCGACTTATAGATCTCAATAATGACAAAAGAGAAAGTAAATATACAATGAATACCTAGCAACAAACAATGATTGTTAAAGCTTGCAATCTACTCATCGTCAACAAATGAAAATTCGTTATTTTGTTTTAAAAATGCTACACCAAGCACAGAAGAAACAATATCGCGAAATGTAATTATTGAAATACTAACCAATGTGGCACCTAAATTCTCAATTGTTGGAATTTTGTAACCTGAAACAAATATTGACATTAAAATACTTTATAGGTTATAAAACACCGGTTTTGTAGAGTCAAAATTTCGACAATTGCAACCAACCTCTCAGATCTAATTCTCTATCCCTAACTGGATTAATATACTGCATTGACTGCTGAATTAAGTCAGGTGTTAATTTGACCATTTTTAACAGTTTCTAAAACTATATTTACGGATAACTGAACACGTATTAATAAGCATACGTCTAAATACAATCACTTCTCGTAAAACGTTATCTTACGCGTACAAACATTGTCATGCACATATGTAGTATATATGTGCACAATTTTATTCTACACATGTGTACATGACCTTATGTACTAGAGGCCTCTTGCATAGTCTTGCCGCGAGTTTTGAATGTAAACGTTTATGTATTTTTATGAGCTCAATCTGAAACTGAACGCAAAAAATAGAGAAAATTACAAAAATTCACATTAACCCATTTCGTCCCAAAGTGTCCGTTTTGTCCGAATCGCCAAAGCCATAAACCACTATTTTCGAGGTCGCTCTATCGATTTATGCCATTTAGAAAATGGAAAGACAATGTCCTAACCCTCATTTTCTTCAATTAAAAAAAATAAAGGGTAATTTTAAGGCTATTTTTTTCAAAAAAGTGCAATTTTCAATGCAAAATACACCATAAAATTCAGTGAAATGACCAAAAACAGGGCGGTCGAGGTCCATAATAAAGAGTATGACATATACTTATTTTATTTGTTACATCTAAGGGTTGCAAAACCACCCTTAACCCGTAATAGTCAAACGGAAACAAAATTTCAAAATCTAAAAATTGGAAAAAATTCAAAAATTGTTCAAAAAATTCTGAAAAAGCAGCTTTTTGTTAAAGCAGCGGCAAAAATGGAACTTCTCGAATGGTCGAAATTCAGGAATTTTTTATTCGAAAATGAGACTCTTTCGGAATAAACGTCGCTGAACAAAAAGTTCTCAGAATCGATCATAGAACACGCTGAATTTTTTCCAGAATTTTTTGAACAATTTTTGAATTTTTTCCAATTTTTGGATTTTGAAAAATTCAAAAAATATTCAAAAAATTCTGAACAAAATTCAGCACATTCTTTGATCGATTCTAAGAACTTTTTGTTGAACAAAAATTTTTCAAAAAGTCTACGATTTTCCGACAATTCATCATTTTTGTTTCCGTTTGACTATTACGGGTTAAGGGTGGTTTTGCAACCCTTGGATGTAACAAATAAAATAAGTATATGTCATACTCTTTATTATGGACCTCGACCGCCCTGTTTTTGGTAATTTCACTGAATTTTATGGTGTATTTCGCATTGAAAATTGCACTTTTTTGAAAAAAATAGCCTTAAAATTACCCTTTATTTTTTTTAATTGAAGAAAACGAGGGTTAGGACATTGTCTTTCCGTTTTCTAAATGGCATAAATCGATAGAGCGACCTCGAAAATAGTGGATTTGGCTTTGGCGATTCTTTTAGGGGCTGAAAATATATAGTAATACGTCGTTGAACATTGACGGACAAAACGGACACTTTGGGACGAAATGGGTTAATGTATGCGAGAAAATTCGAAAATATTTTTTCTTACATGGATCAAGTGTCTGTCTTTATATTTTAATGAGGTAATTCTGAAATAGAAAACTTTTGAGCTTCATCACTCACACATACTGCACAATAGCGAGAAATAGCAGAATATACTTTATTATAATTTTGTAGATGGAATATTGTTTGCCCTAATCTAATATATCTGTACTACAAAAATTTAAATCCGATGTTCGTTAAGCTCCAAATATCGGGGATGTGAATTATTTAAAAACAGATTATTATTATTATTATTATTATACGACTTTATTGAGACCAAGAGGGAAGATACATAAAAACTCCATCATGAGCAAATGGCGAGTCACAGCTATCAGCTGTTTTACAGACTGACCCATAAATCAGTAAATTTAGCAGAATACAAAGAGAAAAAGTCATAAACATACATAAATACACAAAATATAGTTCACAGAAATATAAACATACATACAAAAAATATAAACATACATAAATACTCCAAAATATAGCTCACAGAAACGCAACATTCACACTATTACAATTGACGATTACGCAAATGATAAAACTCGCTCACCTTATTCATAAATAGACTACTAGAAAGAACAGATTTACGAATGTTTAACGGAAGAGCATTGAAAATTTTCGTCGTATAGTACGAAAACGAGCCAGTATATTTGCTGGATGAGTGAACTGGATATCTTAGAGTATATAGAACAGCGCTCCTACAATTAATATACTCTGGTTATTTTATCGATAATAGTTTACTTAAGATTTTTAAAATTCGGATCTCCATTCTATCCTGTATCCTCAGTTGGCCAGACTTCAGAAAAGCTGGCGAAATATGGTCGTATTTCCTAATAAGGTAAATATAACGCAAACAGGCGTGTTGAACTGCCTGAACTCTCGACCAGTTCTTCCGGGAAAGACAGGGGCCAAATACAGATGTACAATATAAAAGATGTGGAAGAACAAGAAGTTCACATAATCTAGATTTGGTGTCGCTGGTTAATTCACGTCTAAACGGATAAAGTTGTCGCAATCTCACAAAAGAAATTCCAATTTTTTTGGATATATGTGAATCAAAGGACCAACTGGAATCAATAGTAAGGCCAAGATCCACTGCTTCATTTGTTAATGGGCTGATATTGTTTTTTTACATAAATTTTACATAAATATTGATATTATCGATATTAACTTTAGATAAGTAATGATTGCTTCCAATTAATAACATTTTAGTTTTATTCGGGTTGATAACTAAAGCATTATCATTAGCCCAGGTTTCAATTTTCAATATATCCAAATTAAATGTAATACAATCTCTAATCAAGTTTTCCGGACTTACAGGCATGAGAATTTGCGTGTCATCAGCATAGGTTTTAATGTTTACATTATTACAACAATCATAAATGTCTATGGTAAAAATTATAAATAATAATGAACTTAAGATTCTGATCTTGTTATGGTGTATTTCTCTTGTAGAAAACTTGTTTTTCAACAAATGATCTGTGCAGTGGGTTTCGTTTTCTATTCGTAGCATTCTGATCAGCCTGTCTCTTAAGTGTCCAATAGCAATCTGCCATCATCTTGACATCTCCCATGTTATCGGTTCTCCATTTCACTTATGTCTTGATAGAATCGTTCTTCTTGTTCTTCACTGTAGTCTCCAAGGTTTTCAGAAAAGTAAAAAAACTCTTCAACCAAATTCTGGTAATCGTCACTTCTTTTATTTGCTAAAACTTTCTGAGATACATTCTTGAAATTTAGCCATGCTGCTTTATCAGTGTCATTCATCTATTTAATGTAATGTTCGTCTCGAAATGGAGTTCGAATTTGAAGACCATCGAAGATACCCTCCCAGCAATCTAGATTGGATAGGATTGGATTGAAAATTTCAATTCCCGCATCGAAAAATGTCATTTAGAAGTATTCAATTTTTCAATTCTTGTTAATCCTTTTCGGTTTGCTGAGCAGTAAACGGAAATGGATTCATTTTGATGAAATTGTATCCGCGGTTTTCATTATTCTAATCCCCGCAAATCCAAAAATAATATTGTAATATAGTATATTTGGATTCCCAGGGATTGATATGAAGCACGAATTCAATAGCAGGAATTCACATGCATTGAAAATCCATTTATTTTTGGTAATATTATTTTTGAATTTGCAGGAATTGAAAAAATTAAAATCGAATTCCTCAGCAGGCATTCACATGTATTGAAAATCCTCTCGTTTTTGGAAATATTATTTTTGGATTCGCAGGAAATAGAAAAATTCTGTATGAATCCCTCAGCAGTGATTCACATGGATTGAGGATCCTCTAATTATAGGCAAACATTATTTTTGGATTCGCGGGGATTGAAAAACTTAAGACCACGGATTCAGTTTTATGAAAATGAATCCACTTGAATCCATCTCCAATCCATTTTCGTTTGCTCGGTTCATTTTGAATTCATACTTTGATTCCGTAAATATGTATTCAAATGGATTGAATTCAGAAGAAAGGAATGTATTCAATTTTACGAATACAATCGGAAGCGTAATTTGCCAGATTAAATTTCAGAAAAAGTAATCCATATGTATTCACTTTTACGAACACAAAGAAGGAAACATTTTTTGGATTGAAATGAATACACTTGAATAGTTTTATAATTTAATTATTTAATTATATATAAATAATCAATATTTAATATTGAATACGGATGTATACAAAGTTTCGTTTTTGAAAGAAAACTTTTCTTGCATTGAAATGAATACGCTTAGGTAGTTTTGAATCCGTAATGTTGAATATAGATGTATTCAAAGTTTCGTTTTTGATAGAAAACTTTTTTTGCATTGAAATGAATACGCTTAGATAGTTCTAAATCCGTAATGGTGAATACGGATGTATTCAAAGTTTTGTTTTTGAAATACAACTTTTTTTGGATTGAAATGAATACACTTGGATAGTTTTGAATTCGTAATGTTGAATTCATTATTTCGTTTTTAAAAAGGAAACTATTTTTGGATTGAAATGAATACACTTAGATAGTTTTGAATCCGTAATGTTGAATACGGATGTATTTAAGATTTAATTTTTAAAAAGAAAACTTTTGTTGGATTAATATGAATTCAGAAAGTAACCTTTTTATTCCTATGAACGAATAGAATTGTATTTACGTATTAAAATGGATTCACCGTTGACCAAAGTTTGGATTCAGAATTTAATAATTGAATCCAATTTTATACAACTCTATCCAAATTCGATTGCTAGGTGGGTAGTTTCAGTAGAAATTCAATATTCTAATAAAATTGAGAAGAATAAATGTGACGTATGTCGTGTAGCTTTATGTACAAAATATTTCCTACTTTTTTGAAAATTTTTTATGTTTGGCGCCATATTGGAATTTCTGATGACTGAAACTCAACTTTGAACTCAGAGTCTTGAAGAGCACATTTCGAAATAATTCTGAACTCCTTTTTATTTTGCTGTCTGGGTAATTTCAATAGAAATCCAATATTTTAATATAAACATTTCCCAATTTTTTCAAAGCAGCTTTGAAAATAGTAAGATATGTACTTTTCAATATTTTTCTACTTCGATTTTGATATGAAATTGAAGCAAAAATAAGGATCCTTTGGGCTGGGTTAAATTGTAATTTTCCTCTATTTTCAGAGTTTATTTTTAATATACCACGGATGCCAATTTTCAATTTAAAAATGTATTTACAAAAATTGTTTTATTATTATTGTTTATCGACATTTTTTTAATAAGTATGAAACCGGCAACAAAATAAACCTAAAAAACAACTGAAATGATTTAAAATTCCAAGCCTTTGAATAAAATATTTGCAAAAATCTTGTTATGTTGACAAAATATTCAGAAATCTGTTTAAAACGGTTAAAAAAACTGCATTCCTTCATTTTTCAAGGAGAATGTCTTGAATCTTTTTTGTGGAGAATTTCATGATTTACATATTTTATCCGAAACACTTTGTCATTAGATTTATATGTCTAAAAATAAATGCAAAAAATTGAAAAAATAACGCATTTTTTTGTGTTTTGAAGAAATCTCTACAAAAGTACAAAAAATTCTTCTTCCACAAATTTCAATATTTTTCGATGGCTCTGATTTTATTTTGTTCTCAAACCTTCAGGAAGAAATAAGAGCGAAATTTTAATTTTGTAAAAAATTACAGTGTAAAAAATGCTAAAAAAAGAACTTTTTTTTTTTCTCTTTCATGTTATTTCTCATCCAAAATAGTATCAGAAAAAAATATATGGGCATTGTTCTAGAACTTTTAAACTTTGAGGTTGAAGAAAATTGCATTTTTTTTAGGCACATTCATGAAATTAATTTTATTGGCTTTAGAATTGATCAAATGGCAGGAAAAACCTTGCGTGACTCACTTGTACACAATGTATTTTTTTTTTTAAATGTAACATATGTTACGTTACTCGTAGAATTAGTTTTTAGTTTTGTAACGTTTAATATACATAAAAAATTCAGTTCTTTTGCTTATGGCCTAATTTTTAGAAGCTAGTATATAAAATTAAACGTCTAGTTAATAGTTATTGAAATTTAAAATAATGGATTAAATATGGCGGACTATTTTTACAAAATTTCTTTGATTTTTATAAAATTTGATATGTTAGGGTTTTTGAGGCCACTGATTACAAATCCAAAGTCAGTTTTCATTAAAATTTGAAATCCAAATACATGATTTAACATTAAGGATACCAAAAAATTAAAACGATTTGTAAAGAATAATCATTTTATTATTGTCAAAAATTGTGTTTTTTTGTTGTATTAAAAAAAATACAAAATTTATAAATACTTTAATAACATAGGAGAAAAGATCACAATGATTCCAAAGTACTTTTACTAGGAAATTTAAAGTTTGACGTGGTCGCATTTTTTATGTATAGGTGGCACACATTCGGGCAAAGGCTCAAATTACTTCTTATCATATAGGTAATGTACCCCTGTTGTGTGGTTTCTTAAAAACCAATGTGAACAAAATTATCTAAGGTTGATTGCTAAATTGTCAACTATAAAAAAAAGTTATCTCGCAAGTTTGAAGGTATATAATTTTATTCCTCAGTGAGGCACATCATTAAGTTAAGGATTTTTCATTTGTTTACATCCCCAAATACTTCCACAAAAAACCACAGACCATAAAAAAAAAGGTGCAAAAAGTTTCAGTGTTAAAACTGAAAAAATGTAGTGAGTGTCGCGCACCAAAAACAGGCAAATTCACTACTTTTTACAAAGTTATATTTAAAATTTTTATGGTATCATAATGAGCGACAACATAAAGTTTAAAAGTTCTAGAACAATGCCCATATGTATATATGGGACATTTCACGTCAACCGGCCCAGAGCTCTACCCAAAATTCTAAGCAACTAAAATAAACAAATAATAGGTCAAAATATTCGTAAATTAATACCCTTTCACTTGCAAAGTGGCGAAATTCAACATTCAAAATGGCGTCAGTACTCTGTCACCTAAAAGACACTAAATTCCAAAATAAGCAAAAGTATTGATCAATTATTTTTAAAAAGTGATGCAAAAATGATGAGTCATGACATATTTTATTGTTTTTGGAGTCGCTAATTACGAATCTGAAGTTAGATTTTCAAAATTCAAAATGCCCGCTAAACAATATTCCGTTACAGCAACATCTTTGAAACGTCGCATTATAGCCATGCGACCAAACTTGTTTCATTGCAAAAACATTTTTGGGACGTCCTTGGAACCAGAAATGTCCTGCCACATTTACGGTTTTTAAATAACGTTTCATTCGTAACGTACCTGCGACGTTTGAAAACTATACATCCAACGTTGTAAAAACGTTACATTAAACGGTCATAAATAAAAATTATAAGAAATTCGACGAATTATTTTATTCAATTTGAATTTTATTATTATTTATGTATCGTTAGATATGTTATGAAAGAATGTAGTTTTATAATTTTACTCGCAAGTAAATCTATGAATCTAAGAAAAATCCGTCCCGACCGAGGATCGAACCCGGGTCTACCGGTTACAACACTGACGTCTTAACCACTACGCTACGCTCGCATACGTATTACCATGCGAACGAGAGCTCTTATACTCAATCGTAGAAGGCTTCTTGATAAATGCGGGTTTAGTTTAAACAAGATATGTTTAATTAATTTTGTCATTTCCATATTGGGAATAATAATATTTTAATATTATTTGACTATTTTGTAGTAATTTATTGTAATTTAAATAAATATTTTTAAGATATCCGTATAATATTTTTTTTAAACGAAATGGATTAATAGACAATGTTTAAAAAAATGTAAAGTTAATTGACACACGTATATTTTACAAATGCACTACTTGGAAATAAGTTATGAAATTACGCGGATATTAAAATTAACACAAGTGAACCACTTTTTAAATTATGAATTAAATTTAATACAATTTACATTAAAAATAATAAGGTGCGAGTTATTTTTCTGGACAAGTGACGGAATATTAAAATTAACATAAGTGAACCAATTTTTAAATTATGCATTAAATTTAATACAATTTACATTAAAAATAATAAGGTGCAAGTTATTTTTGAAGTTATTGAAGGCGAAGTCTGAGATGGAACCGGTCGAAACGATTGAATTTATGCAATAAATCATGTCTACGAAACGTTGCATTCGTAACATTACATGAATGTTACGTTAGTAACCTGAATGCGACGTTTTAAATTTCCTTGGTGATTTTGTGACGTTGCAGAAACGATTCCATAAAACGTTTTTAAAACTGTTATAAAGTGACATTCTGGTAATGTTACGCATTAGCTTTGTGTATTTAGATATTGTGCAACGTCGTGTAAACGGCATCAAGAAGTTGTTACGAAACGTTACGTTTTTGCCATAAATGGGATAACATGTAACGTTTCATTTACGTTACATGTTTAGCGGGTGGCGGATCCAATATAATTGTATTGTGGCCTGTAAAAGGGCCGATCGATATAATTTTTGAATTGTAATGGTTTGGTAGCCTTGAAAAAAGGGTAATTGTTATAGTTTTTAAATTGTAATAATTTGGTGTCCTTAAAAAAGGCCGATTGATATGGTTTTTGAACCCTAAGCTTTTGGAAGCCTTGAAAAAAGCTGATTGTTGTAATTTTCAAATTGTAAACATTTGATGGCTTTTTTAAGCTTAGGGTTCAAAAACCATATCAATCGGCCTTTTTTAAGGCCATCAAATTATTACAATTTAAAAACTATAACAATCAGCCTTTTTTAAGGCTACCAAACCGTTAGTGTTAAAAAATTATATCGATCGGCCTTTTTGCAGGCCACAAAACAATTATATTGGATCCGCCATTTTGAATTTTGAAAATCTAACTTCAGATTCGTAATCAGCGACTCCAAAAACCGCCGAATAACAAGTTTCGAGCGAATTCAACACATTTCTAAAAAATTCGTCCGCCATTTTGAATTTTGAAAATCTAACTTCAGATTCGTAATCGGCGACCACGAAAACACCCGAGTAACATCTTTCAAGCGAATTCAATGCATTTCTAAAAAATTCGTCCGCCATATTGAATTTTGAAAATCTAACTTCAGATTCGTAATCAGCGACTCCAAAAACAATAAAATATGCCATGACTCATAATTTTTGCACGACTTTTTAAAAGTAATCGATAAATACTTTTGCTTATTTTGGAATTTAGTGTTTTTTAGGTGACAGAGTAATGACGCCATTTTGAATTTTGAATTTCGCCACTTTGCAAGTGAAAGGCTGTTAATTTACGAGTATTTTGACCCATTATTTGTTTATTTTAGTTGCTTAGAATTTTGGGTAGAGCTTTGGGTCGGTTGACGTGAAACGTACCATATTTTGTTTATGAAAATTCGGGTATGGGTCCCCTTAAATGAAATGGTATTTTTTTTAAGTTTTGTTTCTTGTATCAACGAATATGTATAAGGTTGGACATTAATAAAACAATTATTCAAAATAACGTTTCGATCTATTCATTTTGGGTCCTCTTTAGACAAATTTGAAGAACAAAATATTAAAAAATCATTAGTTCAAATGATAATAAATTATGTTACAATAAATTTTTTTTCAGTATAAATTATGAACAATAATGATAAATACAAGATGTATAAGTCAAATAAATACTGTTAGTTAATATGAATTGTAATTACAATTTTTCTTACCTGTAAACTGTTGTCAAAATTCTTAATTTGATGGAATGGAGAAAAAAAAACTATTGGATCTAAAATTTAAAATAAAATTAAAAGGTAAGTTTTAGTAAAAGTTAGTAAGAAAAAAAGACTTTGTTTAAATGTGAATTAATAAAGTTTACACACATACAACAAAAAGTAAAACTCAATTTAAATTAATTTATCTTTAATTTCGGGTTTACCTGTATCAATTTCCACACAATAGAACGTCAAACTTCATATAAATAGCAAAATCGATTTTTTAATTTTCACAACTTAAATGTACAATACAAATTAGGCATTCTTACAACATTATAAAAACGCAATAGGAGCTATAAAGAAATATCTATATTTTCCCATTAACTTTGACGTGAGATTTTATTTCCTCTCGCTGTCTTTAATGTAAACTTGTTCATTTATGAAATATTTTTTCTGGTCAGTGTCTTATTAACTGTAGTAAAATGTAAAATATAACGTTGCAATTGCTTGCCACTTTCACCACCACTAATCAGTATTTAATCATCAATTGCACCAGCATATCTTATGATTCGAAATTAATAACTGGATAGACTTCAGAACTGTTTTCTTCAGTGATTGAAATTTTAATATTTCAAAATTACAATCACTTTCTATAAAACCTCGTACATTAAATATGATTAGTTAATGTGAGCTTTGACGATAATTAAATGCTTTTTAGTAGAGGTCAAATCGGTTATTTGTGTACCACCCCTATTTATAATCATATATTTTCAATAAATACTTGAGCACAGTCATAATTGCAAGAACTTAACTACAACAAACGTGTGAAGTTAAATCGATGATTCATTATCGTCGCGAAGAAAACGCTGCGTGATAGAGTTTCTGTATCATGTTTGCCATTTTGAAAAAATGGTCTGCACAATTTATTTCTTTATATATATGTATATACATAACACAACGGTTGCACGATAATCTGCACAAATCGATTAACAGTTACGGCTGTTTATCGCTAAAACGAATTATGCGAGTACTTAGATGCGCACGGTTGAAACATTGCGAAATCCAGCAACTTACCAGCTGAAAATCACACATGTCGCACCATAAGTTTGAAAATGACAGGCTGTCATAAAAGTTAGGTCTTGTTACCAATGTCCCCTGCCCATATCACTTTTACGGATCGGCTTTTAAAAAAAAAAAGAAGGAATTTATATAGATACCTAAACTTGATTACTTAACAACAAAATATAAAACTTTCCGTCTTAAATCTAGGTGCTCGCAGTTAATGTGCCTTATGTCGCAGTTTGCTCGAGACATATCGCAAAAGCAATTCTTGGTATAATTTCATTTGCACAAATCCATTCCACCGCGTCGTTCAGGGCTGAAGCTTAAGGTTAAGGAATTCTCTACAGTAATGACTCGATCCCGATGCAGTATCGTACAAAATGTTGTCCCGTACGATTATTGTAATTCACGATGCCTCAGACTTTTTCGATTCGAGATGGAGCGTTCGTCGCAAGATTAGCGAACGCCTCCCTTCGAATGCGCTATCAGCCATTGCAGCGTTATATCGATATTGTCCTTTTCCTTACACGAAATGCTATAGCAACAAATCTCGCGGTCTTGAATCGCAGACAAATTCCTGAAATTAAGACGTTGGATTAATTGTATTTATTTGCAAAAGATCTGTATCGTTATCAGTTAAAATACAGATGGAAGATAAACTTACATTCTTTCGATAAGTCCATTTTCGTCAAGTGCATGAGGCAGATCCCTCTTGTTACCGAGTACAAGTACCGGAATCCCTGTCAACTGCGGCTTATCCAATAAATTATGCAACTCGTTTCGACTAGCTTCTATTTTTTCTGAATCTGCAGCGTCTACCATGTAAACAATTGCGTTTACACCTCTGCAGTATCTTTCCCACATCGATCTGAATCGTGGCTGACCACCAATGTCCCAAACTTTAATCGTCACATTTCCCTTTGTGATCTTTCGCATATTAAAACCAACAGTCGGGATCATGTCTTCGTTAAATTGACCAGACTGAAACACAAACATGCAAATAACGCAATTATAATCTTTATTTTATGCAAAATGTGCATATGAAAGTTTTGTGCACAATAATAATGTCTTAAAAATAACGAACAAAAAAGAACCTTCGTATTTTTAATGTTAACATTAGTTCGTTTAATTGGGCGTTATCTTGTCACGCTACATAATTTTCAAGGTAAATTTTGGGTTTACGGTCTGAATATTACTAAACTGTAATATTATGGTAACAAAATATTACCACAAAATATTACGGTGCCAAAATATTATGGACGAAAATACTACACAGTAAAAATATTATACCGAAAAAATAGTATATGTACAAATTTTCTAATCATGAAGTAAATGTATTATTGGTGTATATAAAATATGATATTGTGAAAGGTTAGGTTAGGTTAGGTTAGGTTAGGTTGGGTTTGGTTAGGTTAGGTTAGATTAGGTTTGGTTAGGTTAGGTTAGGTTTTGCTCATAATATTAGGTTAAGTTAGGTTAGATTTGGTTAGGGTAGGTTAGGTTTTGCTCATATTATTAGGTTAGGTTAGATTACACTGTAAAAAACAAGAATTAATTTTACAAACTCATTGTAATTTTCATTTTATATAAATTTGGTAATATTCCCACGTGTGAAATAGTATTTTTACTATTCGAGGATAGGATTTTTACAATATTTTTGTAACTTTACCAGACAGCATTGTGCATTTACTACATCGAGCATAGGAAAAGTACAACACGTTGTAATTTGATAATGCTACACATTGGTAATATTTGAGCCCACGTCAAACATGGTAATTTTAAGGGAAAAAAGCGACGAAATTTGTAAAAATACAATGCCCAACAAGAAAATTTACAACGTTAAAAGTGTGAAATTTACCACATTGAGCGTGGGTAATATTTGAGCCCACATTCAACATAGTAAAATTCATTTCTATTTTTTACAGTGTAAATTTGATTATATTAGGCTAGGTTTTGCTCATAATATTAGGTTAGGTTAGGTTAGGTTTTGCTCATAATATTAGGTTAGGTTAGGTTAGATTTGATTATGTTAGGTTAAGTTTTGCTCATAATATTAGGTTAGGATAGGTTAAGTTACACTAAAAAATTCGTAATGAAATTACCCACGTATAACGGTAATTTTACAAAGCTTATTGTAAATTCCTTATGCTTAATATAGTAAATTTCCAAAGAACTCCTAAAGTTAGCATTATACGTAATTATAGGTAAATTTAATATATTCAAAGTGGGGAAATTACAACGAGCTTGTAAAATTATTATTATACGTATAGAATTTCATTACGATTTTTTACAGTGTAGGTTAGGTTAGGTTGGGTTAGGTTTGGTTAGGTTAGGTTTTGCCCATAATATTGGATGTACACTATAAAAAATGTAAATGTAAATTTACAACTTGCAGTGTGGGACCCAATATTGCTCATGCTGTGTGAATATTACTTTTTTACCTTTGTAAATGTCAACTTGTAATTGTAAATTTACAACAAAATATAGGAAAAATTGTTGCTTATGTACTAAAGCGCAATAGCCTTATGCGGGCAGGTGATTTGAACTCTACATTATGTAGTAAAATGTATGCACGTAATCCTGAACCAATTGTAGTGGCTTATAATAATAATTTGTTATTTTAATAATTTATGAATTTAGATTTTACGATTTAATGTTTTCTTTCAACAAAAGTTTTACCGAAAAAAGATTATAGCTCTAAAACTTGCTTTTGATTAAAGTTTTTCTATCAACAAAAGAATTTAGATTTAATGTTTTTTTTCGACAAGAGTTTTACTATTGACAAAAACTCATAGCTCTAAAATTTGCTTTTGATCAAAGTTTTACTATCAACAACAGATTTTAGATTTAATGTTTTCTTTCGACAAAAGATTATAGCTCTGAAAACCTCTAAAATATTAAAATACATCTTATAATGAATTTTACAATATATTCCTCTGTTTTACATTTAAAAACCAAATAAAACTAAAATATGTGGAATTTTAATGTAAAAATTAATTTTACTACATCAATGGTTTTTCTCCTCATATTGTAAATTTACCAAGTACAACATGTGCTCGATTTTTACCTATTTATAGCGTGGGAAAAACGCGTCGCGTTGTAAATTTACCACCTTCAGTGTAGGGAATTTACAAATCATTCTGAAATTCCTAATCTTCCGTAAGAAATTTACAACTTTTAACGTGGGAATATGACCATATTTTTAGGCACGAAAATCACAACAAAATTGTAAATTTCATTTACATTTTTTTACAGTGACAAATGTTCGAACGAAAAAATGTTCGATCGTATATTTAAGGTTTTAATAAGGTTATAATAAGGTATAAAAAGATATTCATGTAAAAATTCTTGTAACTCAATGTAGTAACAGAGGAATAAAGTTTCGACAGAGCCCCAAAGTTACATGTTCTACATCGTGTGTAAATTATTTCACGTTTTTATGTGTTTAATGAAAAGAGTTAATTGCATATCGTTTAAATTTTTTATTCATAACATTTTTTAACCATAATATTTTGTTACCGTAATATGTTGTTACCATAATATTTTATCACCGTAATATTTTTGGCATAATTACAAATTTTTTGATGTTATGAACTGTATTTTTAAATAAAAAGAAACACTATGTGTATAAAATGGCCATTACAGCTCAGCTTTTATTTTGTTTGAAAAAAACAATATAGGCCCAAAATTTAAATATTAAAATATTAAATTTTTTTATAGACACCCCTGAGGAGGCGTCATCAAAAATGTCATATTTATATTGTTTTTTTCAAACCAAATAAAAACTGAACTGTAATGGCCATTTTATACTAATAGTTTTTTTTTTTTAATTTGGCATAATGTTTTACGTTGTAATATTTAGACCTGTATTCAAATTTTGTTATGAAAAGAATAGTCGTTATCAAATTTAATGCCCAATGTATACAAAACAAATGAAATAAATTATTTTAACGAGAATGTATCACAATTCAGAGTTATGTATTTTTAGATAAGAAATATCTCAAGTGTATTTAAGTATCATTAGGCATCTAATTATCTGTTTTGTTTCAAAACATTCGCTGATATATATGCAACATCAGCATTCGAGGATGTAGTTAGTATGCATGTATGAATTTGTGATCTATTTAAGAGATGAATCATCCGTGAGTCTTCATTCTAATGACTTGTGTTACATTTCCTGTAAGTTTCATTGGTTAAAATGATGATGTAAATGTATCCCACTTATATATATGAAGATATATAAAATAAAATTTAATACTGTAATAAAAATTGATAAGTTATAAGTCTACAAACATTCTGTATTTATTGTATTGTGTTCTAATATTAAAAATTGCTGAGTAATACATAGGATAAGAGGTTCAGTTGTGAACATCGTTTAGTTGTGAATATCCCTGCACACAGTTTGATTGAAAAGAAATGAATCAAATTTGACAAATGTCAATTGTGTGTTATCACTATAGTAGCTTTTGAGCAAGTATGAAAGGAAAAAGTCTTGTTTGCTTTTTGCTGCGAATAAATTGATTTTCTTAACTGTATACGTTGTCACAAATCTATTTTTCAGTATCCTTAAAAGCTGTACAAATCAAATTTAATCAAAGGAAAAGATAAGTGCAATGCATAGTTACATAATAAATTTATTATATTTAATGATTTAATACTCGCAGCCACCACAATATGCAAAAGAAAACTTTTTTTCATGAAGCATTTCTGACAAATCATAAAATATTGTTGTATATATTGTATAATTTATAATCCAATGTTTTCTCCGATCGGCTTTTGTTTGTTTCACTTTTCTCCGTGCAGATCGAAGTGTGCTCAAATGCAAAAGAGCTAATGGATTGTGAAGACAATGAAGGATAATAGGTATTAATATGGCCATCTTCTGTTGTTCTGTCGTTTAAGGTTTTTGAAATTAATAAATTGTAATTTCTTTATATTTATATTTAATTATCGTTCACATATCTAGGGTGGTTCTACTTCATCTTTCGAATTTTTAGTAGTTTTTTCAATAATTTCCACAACCGAACCAAGAAATTTTGTTTGCCAAAAATGACGACTCTATTAAATGTTTAACCAAAATTTTCTAGTCGACTAACTCAATTTAGTTTCTTCAATAGTAGTTAACTAAGGTCTCTAGCTAATATTTAGTAAAGCAAAATTTATGCGGGGAACAAAGTTCCGAAGATCAAAATCCTGAAAGGCCAAAATTTCGATATTGCATGAGTCCAAGGTATTTTAATTTGTTTTCATTGGGCCAAATTGTCAAACACAAAGCAAAGAAAGTCACTCTGAAGCCATGCTGTATCGAAATGTTGAACTTTCGGTGTATTGATTTTCTGAACTTTTTTCCCCGGCCAAATTTATGAACCAAAAATAAAAGGATGTTCATAACCGAATCACTTTCCCTAATTTCATTTTGTAGTTTCAATTTTCTAAATAGAAAAATCTACTTTTATACTTAATTCAATTAAATTCAATTATTCAAAGGATTCAATTAAAAAAGTTTCTGTTTCAATTTATATTTAAATTTCTGAAAACACGAACATGGATTCTAGAACAATCTCAAAATCAATCAATATTTCAGGAAAGACATCCAAAAATTAACGGAATCCGTAAATATAATTTAACATAAATTGAAGCAATGAGCCAAATGATAAGATTATAACCTAAGCTTCTGGAACGTCATTCATTCAACTAAGTTAAAAACATAAAAAAATGTCATTATCGTTCACATATCTACTGCAATTGTATATATTATCAGAAAGTATTATAGAGAGATGAAAATGTTTATCTATATCGTCGACAAAATTGGTGTCATAAGATATCGCCACCAATAAGAACAAGTCTCCATTTTGTGCAGAAAGTATAATTACCAAGATCAAACCTAAAGGATTCAAATTGCTCATTTTATTTATTACAATTATTACTTGAACCTTGTGACGTTTTCTGCATTTTTTATTTCTTCAGGGAGTGTATTCCAGAATCTGGATGCCTTAATTAAAAAAGAATTTTAGAATTTGGCCATTCTTGAATAAGGGACTATTAACGATTCTGACATGACTCTGATTGACCTTAGCTGAGATTCAATTCTGAGATGGAATAAAGCAACTAGATAATCAGGATTCTTGTTCGAAAAAATGGTGTGGGTTTGAATGTAATGCTGTAGTATTGAATTTTTATTACAACAACGGAAAACATTATACGAGACAATGAAATTAGATTCAGGTAAATTAGTCCATAAACGAGTTAGCCTAAATACTACCGACCCAGTAAACGAAAACGATTAGAAAGTTAAAAATACGAATTGAAATGAATTCAAGTGAATTAAAATGAATTAAAAAGTGGATTCAATTAATCATTTTCATGCGTTTTAATTCATTTTAATTCACTTGAATTCATTTCAATTCGTATTTTTAACTTTCTATTCGTTTTCGTTTACTGGGGAGAGAACCACCTAGCAATTGAATTTGGATAGAATTGTATAGAATTGGATTCAATTATTAAATTTTCAATCCATACTTTGGTCAACAGTGAATCCATATTAATACGTAGATACAATTCTATTCGTTCATACGGATAAAAAGGTTACTTTCTGAATTCATATTAATCCAAAAAGTTTTCTTTTTAAAAATTAAATCTTAAATACATCCGTATTCAACATTACGGATTCAAAACTATTTAAGTGTATTCATTTCAATCCAAAAATAGTTTCCTTTTTAAAAACGAAATATTGAATGCATCTGTATTCAACATTATGGATTCAAAACTGTCCAAGTATATCCATTTCAATTGAAAAAAAGGTGTATTTCGAAAACGAAACTTTCAATACATCCGTATTCAACATTATGGATTCAAAACTATCCAAGTGTATCCATTTCAATCCAAAAAAAGTTGTATTTCAAAAATGAAACTTTCAATATATCCGTATTCAAAACTATCCAAGTATATTCATTTCAATCCAAAAAAAAGGTGCATTTCAAAAATGAAACTTTGAATACATCCGTATTTAACATTATGGATTCAAAACTATCCAAGTGTATCCATTTCAACCCAAAAAAAGTTTCATATTCAAAAACGAAACATTGAATGCATCCGTATTCAACATTACGGATTCAAAAGTAGCCATGTGTATTCATTTCAATCCAAAAATAGTTTCCATTTTAAAAACGAAATATTGAATGCATCCGTATTCAACATTATGGATTCAAAACTATCTAAGTGTATTCATTTTAATCCAAAAATAGTTTCCTTTTTAAAAACGAAATAATGAATTCAACATTACGAATTCAAAACTATCCAAGTGTATTTATTTCAATCCAAAAAAAGTTGTATTTCAAAAACAAAACTTTCAATACATCCGTATTCACCATTACGGATTTATAACTATCTAAGCGTATTCATTTCAATGCAAAAAAAGTTTTCTATGAAAAACGAAACATTGAATGCATCCGTATTCAACATTACGGATTTTAAACTATCAAATGTATCCATTTCAACCCAAAAAAAGTTTCATATTCAAAAACGAAACATTGAATGCATCCGTATTCAACATTACGGATTCAAAAGTAGCCATGTGTATTCATTTCAATCCAAAAATAGTTTCCATTTTAAAAACGAAATATTGAATGCATCCGTATTCAACATTATGGATTCAAAACTATCCAAGTGTATTCATTTCAATCCAAAAAAAGTTTCCTTCTTAAAAACGAAATATTGAATGTCTCCGTATTCAACATTACGGATTCAGAACTATCCAAGTGTATCGATTTCAATCCAAAAAAAAGTTTCCTATTTATAAAAACGAAGCATTGAAAGCATCCGTATTCAACATTACGGATTCAGAACTATCTAAGCGTATTCATTTCAATGCAAAAAATGTTTTCTATAAAAAATGAAACTTTGAATACATCTATATTCAACATTACGGATTCAAAACTACCTAAGTGTATTCATTTCAATGCAAGAAAAGTTGTATTTCAAAAACGAAACTTAGTATACATCCGCATTCAATATTACAGACTCAAAACTATCCAAGTTGTATTAATTTCAATCCAAAAAAAGTTTCCTTCTTTGTGTTCGTAAAATTGAATACAAATGGATTCGTTTCTTCGGAATTCACTCCATTTGAATACAAATTTACAGAATCAAAGTATGAATTCAAAATGAATTGAAATTTTCAATCCAATTGATGGGCACTTTAACCCTTTCGGCGTGTCGGACTAAAATCAGAAAGTGGACTCATAGTGCGGAATGGGATCCAGGCATCGAAATTTAATGGCTAAACGTATACGACTGTTTTCGGGGTCATTGATTATGAATCTGATGTCCGATTTTTGAAATTTAAAATGGCGAATCCATTATGACAGCCGAAAATGCGAATTTTAACTCTTGCGCATTGAAATTAGCCATGTCTTCTATAGAAGACATCGACAGTGAAGGGGTTAACAGATTCCTACAATTTTAAAAATGTTCGAAAATATTACAAAGAATTTCACAACATTGAACAACATCGTACCAGTCGATCGTACAAAGTTCATAGAAATATAATAAGAATGTATAATTCGGAGTCACAGTTCGGAGTAGTTGGCAATGATGTCAAACACCCAGGATAGTGGCAAATGTCAAATTTTGGGGTGTAAACGAAAATATCTCTGGAAAACTTGTGGATGAAGGGTGTGTGACACCGGGTGTAAGGGGGAGGGGCCGCTCGGTACAACGGACATAACCAATTTCCAGGACGAGTTCCTGGAAATGTAGAGGATCGATCGTCGTTGATTTCCCCGATATCGGGGGGTACGTACCGCAATGACATTCACGAAGGTGGTCTTGCCGCTGTATTGGAGGCCGACCAGGGTGAGTTCCATCTCTTCTTTCCAGAAGAGCGACATGAACCAGTCGAGGATCCGGTTGATGAGGGCCAGCATCTTGGAGGCTGCGATTCGCGACCTGGCTGACGGGACCGACGCGGGTATGCACTAGGTTCGCGCGATGTGGCCGACTTAGAGTTTCCTTTTTGACATGTAGTCAGCAGCATACGAGACTATTCGGAAAACGACGACGACGTCACCCCCTCGCACACCCCTCGTCTGTCAATTTCTGTCACTAGGCGTGCGCGTCGCATTCCTCAGTTCGCGTGTACGAAAGTGCGATAGAGAGAGATGGATGCGTTTATGCGTGTTCCTTTCATGAGAAACCGCGCTAGTCATGCGCTATTCCATATAAGGAAGCGCCTATCCGCCATCTAGCGGCGCAATTGTATACTGACGGTGTATTAGGTGTGACTCTTTGCATGGTTCATGCCTATGTCATTCGATTATCGACCGTAACAAGCCCTAAATTCGATTATCTCGAAATTTAATTTCCTTTTGCAACCGGAAATGCATTAAAATGGATTGTGTTCAATTAATTTTCTATTTTTATTAATTTTTTTAATGTATTCTGTTTCACAATTACTTTAACCCGTTTCCGCCCAAAATGCCGTAAATTTCACTACATTTTAATCGTCACTTTTCTTATAGAAACTACCCTGGTAACAATGAAGCGTACGATAAAGCGTCCCGGGAGTGTCCCGCAGGCGTTTTCGATAGAATGTACACCCTACGGAGCGGATTCTGACGCTCAGTTCAACCTTTAGTGACGCTTCATTACGTAAACGTACAAAGCGTGAAATTAGACATATTTGACGTTTGCGGGACGCCCGATCAGATGTTTCTCGGGAGTATGTACGTTGAACGTCCATGTGTCGATTTTGAAGCGTCCATGTTTCACGGCTGCCGGACGCCCGGTCGGATGTTCCCGGGGAGGACTTTTAGCGTTCATGGACATTTGTAAAACTTCCGTTTTTACGTTTGCGGGACGCCTGATCGGACGTTCCTAAGGCGGATTTGAGGGTTCATGGGACTTTTTGCGTAATTTTCATAATCGGCCATTTCATAAACGCTCGGTAAAGTGGACATGTCCGCTTAGTGGACGCTCGTCAAATTACATGGGCCCTAAGGTGTCCCTAAACTCCCCAAATGTCTAATTTCACATTCCGTGAACGTTTTCATATCCGCTTCGGACGCTCCTCGTACATCTCTGGGACACCTAATTTGTCGCTTAACGGACGCTTTCGGGACGCTCCCATTTTTACCAGGGTAACGATGAATAATTCTGAATATTTAGATTCTATAGTTTTCAACCCACCTCTTTCCGAATCCGAAGTCCGTTTTTCGCTAGGAGCAGCCATTTTTTAAATATGACGGCGAAAAGGCAAAAAAATAGAGAAAATTTCGATTTTTGGATTGGTTTTTCATGTTTTTCAATAGGTTCGCGATGACCGATCATTCCAAAGACCTGGATCTGGTGGCATAATGAGTTTGACTAAAAGTTGACATGATCAGATATACAAAATGTAAGATGGCGGATCCAAGATGGCGGATTTTTCGCCGAATTTTGTGTTTTTATAGCATTTCCGACTATATAATATAAAACCCGCGAGTAACCATTTTCATTTCGGACATGCAACGTTTTGTATTTTCCTCCGCCATTTTGGGTCCGCCATTTTGAATGATGAAAATCAAATGTCATATTCGTAATCTGCGACCCCGAAAACCACCGAGTAGTCAGTTTCATCTGGATCAAAAAATTTTGTTGCATTTCAGTCGGCCATCTTGGAACCGCCATTTGGAATTTCGAGTATCGGATAGAAGATACTGTTACAAATGATTGTGTAAATCAATAATAATTGCGTACAACAATATTTATTAATAGCTAATAATAATGTCGGAAATGCTATAAAAACACAAAATTCTGCGAAAAATCAGCCATCTTGGATCCGCCATCTTATATTTTGCATATCTGATCATGTCAACGGCAAATTTACGGCATTTTGGGCGGAAACGGGTTAAAATTATAATAATACACCAAAGTTGTTTGAAAAATGTTAAAATAGGAATGTACATAATTTAATTTTCCCCCCAGCAATCGAGATTGGTTAGGATTGGATTGAAAATTTCAATTCATTTTGAATTCGTACTTTGATTCCGTAAATATGTATTCAAATGGTTTGAATTCCGAAGAAAGGAATCCATCTGTATTAAATTTTACGAACACAATTGAGGACGTGGATCTTAAAAGGGGTCGCGCTCTCAAACGGTCGGAAAAGTATTGTCCACGCGTAACAATTAAATCTAAGGGAGACTTTATTCAATAAATGTTGTTGACTTGAACTCGTCATATTTCCTCAAAAACTGCATGAAAAATTCTGCAATTTTCAGGGTACATGCACAAGATAGTGGCGAAAGAGATTGGTGAAGTTAAGTTAACAAAATATCTACCGAATTATTAATAATAATTAACAAATGTAGAAGTAAATTTAATGAGCTCGAAAATTCGCCGTTTGCGAGCTATATCGAGAAAAAGTGTGTTACAAAATTTACGTTAGAGAAAACTTCTAGTGGGAAAGTTGTTCGTCAATGTATGACGAAGATTTCTGCAAAGTTTCACATTTTTTGGAACTAAGATGCGTTAATTATACGTTATTATCTAAAAAACGCGTGGGGCGCTGATGCCGGCGATTCTGCACGCTTCATTTCATACACCACATACAAGGAACATACGAGGAACAAAACATTCTGTATAAATTTATGATTAATATTACTTTATTTATAGACTTAATAATATTTTGTTGTATTTTTAATTTATGTACAGTACTTTTTCAACGCAGATTAGTTATTTCCTTTCAGACATGAACGGTTTACAGGAATCGCTATGGCTTTTTCTTCCCGTTCTTCTTGAATTATTGTTTTTGTCGCTCATTATAAACAAAATTTACTGATCACGTCATGAAAAATACTTATTATAATATTAAATACAATATTTCATAAGACAAAACTACTTTCCTTACCTTACGGGACTCGACGTGCATGAACTTGTAAAACATTGTTGTCGTATAATAGAAGAGGCGGAAAGTTTAAAAATATTACATCTTATATTAATCTAATATAATTTGCTAATTAACTAATAAGTATTAATTTATAATCAATATCAAACATAAATTTATACAGAATGTTTTGTTCTTCGTATGTTCCTTGTATGTGGTGTATGAAATGAAGCGTGCAGAATCGCCGGAATCAGCGCCCCACGCGTTTTTTAGATAATAACGTATGATTAACGCATCTTAGTTTCAAAAAATTTGAAACTTTGCAAAAATCTTCGTCATACATTGACGAACAACTTTCCCACTAGAAGTTTTCTCTAACGTAAATTTTGTAACACACTTTTTTTCGATATAGCTCGCAAACGGCGAATTTAATTTACTTCTACTTTTGTTAATTATTATTAACAATTCGGCAGATATTTTGTTAACTTAACTTCACCTATCTGTTTCGCTACTATCTTGTGCATGTACCCTGAAAATTTCAGAATTTTTTATGCAGTTTTTGAGGAGATATGACGAGTTCAAGTCAACAACATTTATTGAATAAAGTCTCTCTTAGATTTCATTGTTACGCGTGGACAATACTTTTCCGACCGTTTGAGAGCGCGACCCTTTTAAGATCCATGTCCTCAATTACGAATACAATCGGAAGCAGTATAAGAATACAAATAAATACCCAGTAAACGAAAACGAATAGAAAGTTAAAAATACGAATTGAAATGAAATGAAATGAATTAAAATGAATTAAAACACATGAAAATGATTAATTGAATACACTTTTTAATTCATTTTAATTCGTATTTTTAACTTTCTATTCGTTTTCGTTTACTGGGCAGTAAATAGAAAGTTAAAAATACGAATTGAAATGAATTCAAGTGAATTAAAATGAATAGATTAAAAGGGAGCGAGTATTTTAAAATAAATACACTGTATATATAAAATGCATATTCTCTAAATATTACAAAACCCGTTTCAATTTTTAATGTGAAGTGGTATTTAAATTTCACTTCAGAATAATTGAAAATCAAGTTCAAGATTTTTTAAATTGTGCTCTACTGTTTTGCAGTAATATTAACCCTTTCAGTCACGAATTTTTCCAGCCACGGAATTTTTTTGAAATTTTGTATACTTGAGTTTTTGAGGTCGCTGATTATGAATCCGGTGTCAGAGCTTAAAAATTCAAAATGGCGGATCCAATATGGCCGACCAAAAATTTGAAAGATAATGAATTTAGCTAATATTTGGTATATAGGGGTTTTGCTATTTTCTTTTTTTTTTATTTGGGTTCGTAATCAGCGACATAAAAACCTCTATATACCAAATATTAGACAAAATCATAATTTTTTAAATTTTTTATAGGCCATATTAGATCCGCCATTTTGAATTTTGAAAATCTGACACCGGATTTGTAGTCAGTAACATCAAAAACTACGGCATACCGAATTTCAAATAATAATAGCGATTAGTTCTTCCTGGCATGAATTTCTTTTGAAAATTATGCCTTTTTTGGTACTAATTTGTTAATAAAAATAATTATTTAAAATAATTTTGTAATATTAGTGTCTTTTAACAGTTATTGGAGTCTTAGGAAAGCCAGGAACAAAAAAACCGCATTGAAATCGAGAACTATCTGTTCAAAAACCTTAAAAAATCGAGAACTATCTGTTCAAAAACCTTAAAAAATCGAGAGCATCTAGGTGGGACACTGGTGTCCGCCTGTGACTGAAAGGGTTAAAGCAAAAAAATTAAATTTACCTATTGAAAATAGGTATTCAATGACCTGCATCTATTTTTTTTAATTTAATAAAATTTACATTAAAAAAATGTTTATATTGTTTCACTGAATAAGTGACAGAAACTCACAAATTTTGTATATTAATATATTAAATAGGAACCGTATTTAAAAATTAATACAATGTTATTAATCTTAATACATTTCCTCTATATATTACAAAAACGATTTTTAATTTTGGATATGAATGTATAGTTAAATTTCACTTCATTGCAGTCTCGGTCTCAAATTATTCTATATTTTATATTTAGTTTTGCAGTACTATTACCAAAAAAATATTGAATGTTGTTAAATTTTAGGCAGGACAAATTTTACGAAATTAAAAAAATTTCACTATATCGCCCTGAGTACATGGCAATTCTGAAAATTTTTCTTGGCTCCCGAAGCTTTACAAGATATTTTATAGCGGCTGTCCTATAAAGCCTATCCGAGTGCAGCTTCCGCACCCTTAATTTCGCGGTGAGGCGATGGATGGCGCGTGAAATCGGAAAAGAAATTCAGTTTCTCGATATGAAGTTGTGATACCATTAGGTACATGTGCAGTCGGTTTCTGACCATTTCTGATTTTAGAAATGCTTTAGTCTTTCAGATCTTAGCGATCAGTCTGTGGTCTTTTCTCTTTACCCTGCATTATTATACTGATGTTTGGAAATAAATGTACATACTTTGCAATTGGTTTTTTGCGCAATGAAATTATCGTATCGATCTGTAGAGTGAAGAGAGAGCACTGACTCCATTAGCCCCAAATTTCAGACTGATTTCGATTCTTCATCATGTCAATGGCCGAAGAAAAATCATCTACTTGATATGCTTTTAACCCATTAAGGCCTAAACGGACACATTTTGAGCACCAGTTTAAACGTCGATAATTTGCATCTAAAAGCATTTGGAAAAATTTTACTCCCACTATTTCTGACGTAAAATTGTATGCTCTTTCAGAATCTTTCAATAAAATTTCGATAAAATGAAAAGCAAAAAAGTTATACACGTTTTTTTGTTACAAAACATGGTTTTTAAACATTTATTTTTCATTCTAACATCACTTTCACCTCGAAATTGGTTTGGGAAACACGTCTAAGGCGAAAATATCGCATCCATGGATCCTTAAGATTAAAACGTACCATGTTCTAATTTGAATTTCGAGATGTCGACGCCCAAAATGGCGCCTAGAAACTCAAAAATCTTTTTAAAACTTAACAAATTTTTTTCTTAAAAACTGTAGACTTTAGAGAAAATTTTCTACGAACAAAAATGTCTTAGAATTGGTTAAAGAACCTTCTCAAGTTTTATCACAATGTGTTGATACACTTTTTGATTTTATGAAAATTAAAAAAATCATTTAAAAAATCTGAAAAAATTTGAGAAGGTTCTCTAACCAATTCTAAGACATTTTTGATCTTAGCAAATTTTCGCTAAAGTCTATAGTTTCCAAGAAAAAAATTTGTTGAGTTTTACAAAGATTTTTGAGCTTCTAGGCGCCATTTTGGAAGTCGCCATCTTGAAATTCAAATTAGAACACGGTACGTTTTAATCCTAACGGTCCAGGGATACGATATTTTCACATTAGACGTGTTTTCTAAACCAATTTCGAGGTGAAAGTGATGTTGGAATGAAAAATAAATGTTTAAAAACCATGTTTTTTTTTTAAAACAAACGTGTATAACTTTTTTGCTTTTCATTTTATCGAAATTTTATTGAAAGATTTTGAAAGAGCATATAATTTTACGTCAGAAATCGTGGGAGTAAAATTGTTCCAAATGCTTTTATATGCAAATTATCGACGTTTAAACTGGTGCTCAAAGTGTGTCCGTTTAGGCCTTAATGGGTTAAGGGTCTGCATGCATACTAAACATTAAAAAGCCAAGAGCCTTGGAAAAATATGCGAAACGATGTTGTCAGACGTTTCATTTAAAATAAATCAAATCCTCTGAATCACAGGATTTCGATTTTCTAACACCAAATTTTACTTCAGCCTATTTACAAGACAAATGGCGAAAACAACAATAGGGGGTGGGTACAAAATACTAAATTGCTGGGTATATTGACATGATATAAGCATATAAAAGAAATAAAAAATGATTGCAAGAAAAGACCATGAATATTAAAACCCATAGCTCACAGAAGTTGGGATGCAGACATACAATCGCTAAAAACTACTTATAAAGCATTGATTAAATCAAAAATAGACTATGGAGCCACCCCATGTCAATCAATAAGCAACGGTTAAAAAGTCTCGATCGAGTTCGAAATAGCGGAATGAGAATAGCCTGTAGCTTTTCATGTCAGCACAATATCAAAACTGTGGCATGAGTCACAAGAACATAATTTAAACGATTAGAGACAAACGGCAATCTATTACAAAGTGCAAAGAATACTTGGATAAGAGGAGTAGTAAAATTATCGTAAGTAATACGATGCAGAAAATATGCAGTAAAAAAAGACACCTTCATCAGCTTCATTCACCGTTAAGGTTTCAAAATAAGAATTCTAGCGAATCAATATGAGAATATCTTAAACGTCAAAATGCCAACATACCATCATCATGAAATTGCAAACCACCATCATAGACGGAGAACAAACCGTAACGTGCAAGACATGCCAGAAAAGAAACCCGCATTCAGGCCAAGCTAAATGAATACCGCAGTTTTAAAGTGTGATATGTGACAACAGCAGCAAAAAATCGCAGCGAAAAGACTATCCAAATGATTCATTCTAAGGAAAAACACAAACAGCAGTACTTAGTTTCTCAAAAAATACGTCATATGAAACAGCCGAATTTGAAACTATAGAACTCATTACTAAAGAAGCGATAATCGGAACATCCAACCAAATAATTGTTATAAGGGCTAAGTAAGTACCTATTAAAAAATTATGCTTGAAACAAACGAAAAAATCCTAGGATCTCTAAAAAAAACATTTACCAAATGGTATAACAAGAAAGAGAATTTAAGCCACTCTGGATCCCTTACATCACAAACTATTTAAATAACAATTATAAAAATAACAAAAATAAACCCATAAATATAACATCTCTTAAAAAGCAACACCGCGTGTCTTATTTTTCGCGACTTTTCAGGAGAGCCAAAAAACTACTTCCGCATAATTATGAATTTATTTCACCTCGTTTTTGTATTTACAGGTGTTTATGAGATTTTGTAAAAGTATCGGTACAACAACATGGAATAAATAGGTTAATGGTAAATGTCATGAGATACGCGATGTTGCAATTTTAAAAAATTTTACGCTATCTATTGGTCAAATGAAAAATTTGAGGTGACCTTTCAATTCAGCGTAACATTTTTTATACGCGATGACATATATATTTTGTCCAAAAATGATTTACGCGGTGTTGCTTCTTCAGCGACGATATAATAATGATCCGGCTGACATGTGGTACAAGTCGAAGTTTTGAAAATGAACATTTTCAGTTTTTTTTTTCAAGAGTTACAGGCCGCACTCAAAAAGGTCGAAGCCACTAGTTCTTTTTCATATTTATGTATATTACTAGAGAGTAATAATAATATTAAATTGTTAGTTTTGGAAGTGTTTACTTGTGCAAGTCAACAGGTATTCATTGTAACAGTGCAGTCTATAAACATTTCTCGTATATTTTTTAATTTTTAGGATAAAACATATATATGATTCATATTCCACGTTTGATCAATTATCTACAATTGTGGGAACAATATGAAGCCCCCATAATAACATCGACATCTTTGTTCTGCTTTAAGGGGAACACTTGTCTTGACAAAAGATCTCGTTGGTTCGATAAATTCATCTCAATTCACAAATATATCTTGGCAACGAACATTCAAAGATGCAATAATGGGAAAAATCGAAACAATAAAGAACCGTATCTTTTGATACGAGTAAATAATGTTTGTCACTTTCTGACATAATACCTTTTATTATCAGCATATTGTAATAAATTACATTGTGTAATGAAGAACAATATAGTTGATTAATTTTTTAGTAATAACTTAAATATTTCTAAAAATGATTATTGGAGTCGGGTGCGTCGATTTTATTAATCATCAAATGAAAGAATTATTTCATTATTTTTTGAGAAAAGGTGTTTCCATGTTTGTAATTTAACTGCACTTCAATGGAAGCTGTAGAAATGGTAATATATACATTTCCATTAGAACTTTAGATTAAATAAGCAAATTCTACAGTACGAAACACATCGTGACTCCAATTCGAGTTGTTTTTAAACTATCTGTTAATCATTTTACACATACAATTGTCTTGTATTGTACTGTATTCTTAATTTTGACCCGAGATATATCAACCTCTTAAGTCAACCATAAAAAGATAGTTACAAAAATAAATTACAATTAAAACTACTATAACACTAGAGAAAAATAAAAAGAAAAATATAGAGTTAGATTAAATAATAATATCTATGACACAAATATTTAGATTTACTAAATATCTACAAGACATATCGGAGACATGCTCATGTTCTCTAAAATCCTTGGAGTGAAAATTCAGCTACTCTTTTATTAAGAGTGAAAATTTCACTCTATGAAGAGTTGCATTTCACCCTATCAAGATTGACAGGAAAAATTTTAATTTCTAGAAGAGTGAAATATAATTTTCAATAGAGTGAAAATTGGACTCTTCGTAAAAGAATGGCTAATTTTCACTTCAAGGAATTTAGAGAATGGGTTGACTACTGTACATGGGCAAATCCACAGAACTTTTAACTTTTCTGTGATTCAGTGATATACGGAAATAAATATGTTCACTATTAAAATATATTTAATGTATGTTGATATTTCGTTTTAAACACATTTAAATAATATATCGGGACGATATCGAGTCAATTAATAAACACAGACACTTGATACAGACGTTTCCGAATTCAAAACCGAAAAATTTAACTTGTGATTCTTACAAATGATTTAAAACTGTACTATGCTACATCTATGCCATGCAAAATATTTTACTTTCTCAAAGTACAAAATGTAGTCAAGTAAATGCACTAATTGTAAGTAATAGTCACAGTCTGATAAATGTGCTTGCTTGTGATAAAAAACTGCAGGGATTTAAAACTGCGTGATAAATTTGTAGAAATATAAAATTAATTTAGATTATCTATTATAATTTTCATGCCATATTATTAATCGTTTTAACTCAGAGTCTAATTTGTTACTAACATGAAAACGAAAAAATTACGCCGTCACTCATCTATGTGCCCCTTTCAAAATTATTCTATACAGGTTTAATCATTTTCACTTTAAACGTGATTATTTTCAAAATTGCCTTTTTTACTGCGGCACACTTAAAATAAACAATATTTTTAATTATTTCTTTCTGTGATCGATCTCAAATTTCATACTTTATCAACAAATTATGACGGCATCTTTAGACTTTGCAAATTGGTGAGCACCACTCGTCCCGGATGGCTTTACTTCAACGGATCTTCGTTATGCGATTTGCAGAGGGTTTTAAATACATTTCAGTAATTGTATTCTGAATTTTTGTAGGTTGATGACAACAAATCTGAATTTAAAAATTTGAAATTCAATATGGCGGACCCAATATGACGGACAAAACTATCAAAATATAATCTAAAGTGGGCGAAAATCGAAGACCAAAGGTTTCTGCGGTCGCTGATTATGAATCTGAATGTAAAAATTTGAAATTCAAAATGGTGAATCCAATATGGCCAACAAACTTACCAAATACGACTTAAATTTGACAGAATTTCTTTTTTTATTATTATATGAAATTATAAAAAAAAGTAATGTTAATCGGGTTCCTATGTATATATTATACACAGTTACAATAAAAATAAAATCGTTAATTTATCAACATATTATTTTTTTTTTTTTTTTGACGGAGGGGGGAAATGCGTTAGGCACCATAGGGGGTTGAAGATGTTGTGTAACCCCCCGTGTGTCGGACTCCCTCACCTTTGATGTTAACGGCAAGGTTTACCGACTAAAACCCTAACCTCCCTTGGCCCTCCAGAATCCACGTGTGCAGTCTGCAGCAGAAAAGTGGCTCCGATATCCATCTCCTCCGCTGCAGACTGCACCGGGCCATTTCGTTTGCAACTGTAACCACTCCCTCTATCATTGGGTAAGTGGTTACAGGATCTCGTGTGACCTCAGTAGACGGAGAGATCCCAGCAGCACTGCTTTCTGCATTCGGCCTGCGATGGAACTTGCATGTTCTCGACAGGCCGGAACGCTTTTGATGTTTTGGAGAAAAGTTGGTCTCATTCCTCCCAGCACTCCAATTATCAGCACGACGAGCTTGATTTTGAACCCTCGATACAGCTTGCGAATCTCGAACAGGAGTTCCTGATATTTCATCCGTTTTTCGTCCTCTTTGCTGACTATATTTGTTTCTGCTGGTGCAGAAAACTCGATGACGAAGATGGATTTGTCATCGAAGTCAACAAGGACGATGTCAGGCTTATTAGCTGATATTTGCCTGCTCGTCGGGAATGAGTAATTCCAGTATATTCGGCACGACTCATTCCCGACAACGGATTCAATATCAGTGGGGACGTACGGCAAAACTGGGGTTGCATCAATACCATAAGTGCTGCGAAGATGGTAATACAGCACTCGAAGAGCCGCATTGTGACGTTCGATGTATGCTGAAACTGCATACATTGGGCATGCTGCCAAAAGATGCATGAGTGTCTCAGCATGACATCTACACAATCTACAAAGCGTACTCTGTACCGCCTGGTGTAAGATGTTCTGGCGATACGCTAAGGTATTGATGACCCCATCCTGGCACGCAAAGATAAAACCCTCGGTCTCGGATTTGAAGCCGGCTGATCTTAAGAAGGAGAAGGTCATCTCTGCCGACAAGCCAAGTTGTTGGACATTTCGAAAGAATTGTCCATGCAACGGCTTGTCGATATGCCTTCCCTCCAACATACGGAGTTGTTCCTTCCGTATGTTAGCCCTGAGACGCACTGGGCACAGATTGATGACTGATTCAGCCTCCTGTGCACCACTACGTCCCACGTTGAAAACCAGACCGAGGTTTCGCGCCGCTCGTTCTGCCGCGTTGTACAAAACGGCCCTCTTCCCCTGAATTTCATGCTGATGTACTAGCATCATCAGGGGATCCTCCGTTCGATTAATCACGTCGCAAGCTGTTTCGAGGACCAATCGGTCATGCATACACTCCAGGCTTAAAAGGCCACGACCTCCCATATTTCGGGGCAAATACAGTCGTTCCACGGAAGATCTTGGATGCAAACTGCGTTGCATACAAATCATCTTCCGTGTGCTTCGGTCAAGATCCCTTAGCTCGTCAACGTTCCACTTCAGTGCTCCAAAAGAACAGAGCACTGGTGATACGGCCAACATATTCGTGGCTGCCACCATATTTCTCCCGGTCAATTCTGATGACCAGATCTGACGGAGAATGCGCCGGTATTTCTTAATGATGGTGGTTTTAGCAGCCTGCACATCCTGGACATGCCTTTGAGGTACGCCCAGGTATGTGTAGGCTTCTTCGGCGCTAAGGTGGCGGATGACATTTCCGTTGACGAGCTCCATATCGTTGTTATGGGAGCCTGACCTTCCTCTGTGCAAATGAACGACTGCACACTTGTCCAATCCGAATTCCATGCGGATATCTCTCGAGCATGTGAGGGCTATGTTCAGAGATCGATGTAATTGATCTTCGCCTGATGCGTATAATTTAAGATCGTCCATATAGAAAAGATGGGTGATCTTATGTACACGTTCACCAGGCGGTCCACACATGTACCCTTGAGATTTCCGGAGAGCAACGGATAGAGGCAATAGTGAGATGCAGAAGAGCAGAGGACTCAGAGAATCTCCCTGGTAGACACCTCTTTGGAATTGAACCAGTCTAGACATGGTTCGACGCTTGTCCGATGTCATGACAAAGCGTGTTTTCCAAAGAGGCATCAGGTCTTCTACAATTCTCACTATGTTTGGGTGGACATGGAGGCGTTTGAGCAACAAGCTTAAAAGCTCGTGCGATGTTGAGTCATACGCCTTCATGTAATCCAGCCAGGCTATCGACAGGTTACGCTTGTACTGGACTGCGTCCTGACAAACACACCTGTCGATAAGCAAGTTGTCCTTGCAGCCGGATACACCCATTTTGCAGCCTCGTTGTTCTACTATCCGTTGCCACACCGGTTTCGCGGATTTCTCAATACGTTCGTTCAAGATGTTAGTGAACAATTTGTATAACGTATTGAGACACGTGATCGGTCTATGGTTTTTCGGATCGGACAAGTCTCCCGATTTTGGGATCAGTGTCGTTCGGCCCTCCACCAGCCAGTGCGGAATGGGTTGGTCTCCATTTATATAAGAGGTGAATATTCGGGCTAGGTGTTGATGGACAGAAGTGAACTTCTTCCACCAATAGTTATTAATTCCATCCCAGCCCGGCGAGGAGAAATTCCTCGCTCCCGTGATGGCATTTTTCACCTCTAATGCACTGACGGGTGGGCAATCTTCACTTTGTTGTGTGACTTCGTCGCACAACTCGGTGAAGATTTCAATACCTGGAGTGTCTGCATTAAGCCTAGATGTTTTCTCGTAGATGCTCCCCCAGAATTCCTCAACTGCGGCCATCGACGGAAACTCGCTTGAGGCTGCGATACGATGTTTGAAGAGGTTGGAAGGATTCGTCCAAAATATTGCATTTTGTCGAATTCCATCCTCCCGTCTTTGCAGCCTCTTTTTGGCATCCACCAAAACCCGAATTTTATCCGCCAAAAGTTGCTTGATATTAAGCAACTTCAGCTTGTTCAGTGTGTGATAGTACGTCCGCAGTTGTTGTGCGAACTTCTTGACTTTTGCCGTAAATGAACGGCCAGATGTTAAATAGTCGATCACACACTGAACTCGGGAAGCGAGCTTCTGTGTCTGTCGAATCTTGCCGTTCAATTGAGACATGCGTTTTGTAATCTGCCGACTCCCCGATATCTGTGTCAGATTTCGCGGAGTCACCAGATCACTTGCAGCCTCGTAAACGGCACAATTGACTTGCCACAGGTCGCAGTCATCTGGAAGAGCATCCAGAAGTAAGCTATTTGCTCTGTCTAATTCTCGTTGTTTAGGCAACATTTTTGTTGTCAAATTTTGCCTAAACACGAGTGTCGTGCTTTCGTAATGTGGAGCATCTCTCCCAGCACCGCGTACGGGCTCAGTTGTTATTGCCCGCACATCCGGTACCGGTTGACAGCTGGGAACAACGAAACCCGTCCGCCTCAGATAGGCCACATAATCTCTCAGTTGTTGTTGAGAAAAGCGATCTGCCAGTTCGGGATGCATTACTGCAAACCGACTATGCATTCGCGCCATGTAGCCCCTCTGTTGCGGACAGCTCTCCTCGTAGCAGCGCATTAGATCTTGCCTGAGATCCTCCGTCCACTGAAATCGTCCGTGGGAATGAAAAGGTCGTTGTCCCGGGACACCCGTTTCGGCTCCTCCACCTCGGGACTGGGCTGCATCCGAAGCAGCCCGATGGTCAGGAGCCCTGCGCGTTATTCTATGAGTAACCGCAAATACAGGGAGTAGGGTGGTTAGCCCTACCCCCCGTTGTTATGCCGCTCTCGTTTGTCTCTTACCTCGCCATCCACTGGGGTTGGTTACCCAATCTCTGGCAAGGTTGCTAAGAGTCCAGGGCCCACCGGCTTTAATAAGCACACGTGGAGGTGAGAGTAGGCCATTTGGGAAGATAGGCTAAGATGCAGCTTTTTGCATAGCCGCATTGTGTTACGCGTCATTCCCTTTGGGCCCCTATGTATATATTATACACAGTTACAATAAAAATAAAATCGTTAATTTATCAACATATTATTATTATTATCATTATTATTACTATGGACATTTTCAATTGATTTTTAAAAACTTTTAATCTCGACAACTGATTTGTAAACGACGACTTCAAAAATCCCCGAGAACCTAGTTTTATTTTAATCAAGCAATTTTTCATATTTTGGTTCGCCATATTGGATCGTCATTTTGAATTTAAAAAATCTGACAATAGACTGGTAGTTAGTGGCTTATACATTTTTTTCACACAGGAACCGAGTTTTATTTACATTAAAAAATTTTTCGTACTGTAATCCGCCATATTGCGTCCATCATTTTGAATTTCGAAAATCTGACAACATAACCGTAATCAGCGATCGCTAACATCCTCCACCAAACAAAAACAAATTTCATTAAAATCGAATAATTTTTCACATTTTATCCGACATTTTGTATTTTGCAATCACGCCGTGTCGTAAAAATCCACAAAACAAATTCCAAAATTGTTTTAGTGCCGAAAATTAAACGTTCCGTGGATTTGCCAAATACAAACCTTTTAATACAAACCTGAGAGATAGTTGTTAAATTGATTGTCCTAATATTGTACGGAGAACAATTTTCAAATTTTAATTTTCAATTTATCGGCGTCTTCACGAAACGCAAAACGATGTACATCACAATAATGAATATCCACATATAATTGCTGTCATTTAGATTTGAGCAAGATCTGAGAGTCATCTGCAAAAATGACATGGGAAGAACTACGAAAGACTTTATGAAGATCGTTAATAAATGCCAACAATTTTGAAGGTTTCCCGACTCAGTTAAATTCAGATTCACTTACTTGTAAACAGATTTGTAAACAGGTGTATGTAAAGTTGTAAACAGATTAGAACATCATTAGAAATTAAAACCAATACAAAACCTTTTCAAAAAATTTGTTTCCTTTTTCGATTATTTATACCTTTAAGAATAATGTTGATGATAATTCTTTGTATTGTCGTAGGTACAATATTTCTCAATGATGATGTTTTTCGCAAAACTACGTTTTTTTCTTGTTGCCCTATACTAATTCGAAAACTAATCGTCTTTTTGTTTGGTATTTCCAATTCACTGCACAACAAATACCATCTGCTTCAATGTCGCTTTGTATTTTTCTTTTAAATACTTTCATGTCATATAATAGCCGAAATTAGGGCAGTAGAGCAATATTTTAAAAGAAAAATTGTACATAGCGCATATATACTTGTCGATTATACATAAGTATACTCTCAAAAGTCCAAAGCATACAATAATTGTCCTTTAAAAGATTTGATTGCTATACTGTTGATTGTCTTAAGGTACTACATAGAAAAATCCCGTTTATTAAAAATTTTAATGAATTTTAGAGACACTAAATATTCGAATACATAACGAGGCTATGTCCAAAATTTGACAGTTGTTTACCATAGATTTTATGGTAGTTTTTGAGAAAATAATAATATAAATACCTAAATATATAAATAATTTTGTACTGTGGTAGCTTATGAAGATGTTGAATTTGTTGTCTCATAGGAACACATTTTTCATCAATTCGCCATTATGACTTTAATCCGTTCGTCCTGAAATGGGATAAATTGTCGCCGTTTTTAGCTAAATAATTTTGATAGAAAGGGTGAATGAATTTGTATACAAGTTCATATCTTATTGGTTTCAAGTCTGCTCTTTCTGAATCTGAAGTCCATTTTCCAATATCGTTGGTCGTTTTTCCAATATGGCGCCTAGAATGGAAAAAGACCCGACAAAAATGGTAGTTTCCTAAATTGAAATTGTATTTTTTATCTGAAACTGTAGTCCAATCGAGTCCTACTTTTAGATCTGGTACTGTAATTGGTTGTACTAAAAGGTAGTGTAATGCGCATACCAGAATTCAAATTGTTGGCTTCAAACTGGCGGCATTTTCAACCAATTTTTTGTTATTCAGTTGTAATCCTTCTGTAAACGAACATGCATTCAATACCAATTGATAAAAGATGACTTTCCACATCATCGATCATGAATCACTTTTCAAATTTTCAGAATTCAAAATGGCAGATCCATTATGGCGGTCAAAAATTTGAAATTTTTGTACATTCTTATACAATGGCGTGAGGGATTTTTGAGGTTCCTGGTCACAAATCCGTGGTCGGATTTTTGAAATCCAAAATGGCAGATTCAATATGGCGGACAAAAATCCAAAACTTTTATCAATTTTTGTAAAAATGAGTACCTGTGTTTTGAGGTTCCTGATTCAGAATTTGTTTTCACAATTCAAAATCAAAATATCAAAAGGACTATTGATCATCAATAGTGATGCGATATTACTTCTTCAATAGTGACGAGAAAGTGCTTCTTCGCATCAATGTTGCCTTTCGAACCTCTAACAATACAAAATGGATACAAAAGATCCATCAACGAAATCGTTATCCGGACAACTCAGAAACCCTCATATATAAATTTCCGAATCAATCGATGTAAATTTCGAAATTTGAATTTTACAAATCTAACGACGGATTCATAGTCCAGGATCTCAAAAAAGCCCCTAAATGCATTTTGTACAGAAATTTCGGTTTCAACCGCCATATTAGATCCGTCATTTTCAATTTCGAAAATCTGTCAACGTATTCTGAATCAGGAACCTCAAAAAAACACCTATACTAATTTTTACAAAAATTGTTAAAAGTTTTAAATTTTTGCCCGCCATTTTGAATTTAAAAAATCTGACAACGGATTTGTGATCAAGAACCTCATGCACACTTGTATAAAAATTTATAAAAGTTTCAAATTTTTTACGGCCATATTGGATCGGCCATTTTGAATTCTGAAAATTTCAAAAGTGATTCATGATCGATGATGTGGAAAGTCATATTTTATAATTTAGTATTGAATGTATGTTCGTTTACAAAAGTATTACAACTGAATACAAAAAATTGGTTGAAAATGCCGCCATTTTGAAGCAGACAATTTGAATTCTGGCATGCGCATTGCACTACCTTTTAGTACAACCAATTACAGTACCAGATCTAAAAGTAGGACTCGATTGGACTACAGTTACATATAAAAAATAGAATTTCAATTTAGGAAACTGCTATTTTTTCGAGTCTTTTGCCATTCTGGGCGCCATATTGGAAAAACGACTAAAGATATTGGAAAATGGACTTCAGATTCAGAAAGAGCAGACTTGAAACCTATAAGATGTGGACTTGTATACAAATTCATTCACCCTTTCTATCAAAATTATTTAGCTAAAAAACGGCGACAATTTATGCAATTTCAGGACGAAACGGGTTAAAGATCGAAGAAGAAATTTGTATGAAAATAAACTGAAATATTGAGAGTATAGGGGGGTCCCATAACGACAGGTTGTATTTATCATACTTCCCATATGTGTGATAGATGGCGGTGCCATATATCGGAACTGACAGTAGCGTGACTGGAACGATGTCATAATGTTGATAATTTGGTCGTAGGTTCGTCTACAATTCTTATTTTATTGGAAGATTATCATGTCCGATTATATTTTAATAATACTGGAATTCATTTCTGAGCGTGAAACTTCAGTTATTTGTTTGCAAATATATGTTGTTTTGATTATTTATTGCCTCGGTTTTTACACCAGTAATTAAACTTATATCGCCTGCATAGCTATCACGATATCAATGCATTCAAGGACGACCTGTCATCTGAAATATATCAAAGTGGTCCACAACCGACCTCCTGTCGGTAGCCAGAAACATAATCCAATTTTTGTTGCAAATTAATAGTTTATATTGTATTTGTAACGTGTAAAATGTTATCAATATTGACTTTTGACAACAATGACATGGGTTTATTCTCAGAGATAGAATGAACACCCAACAAAAAAATCCGTAAAAGAGATCCGTCGACTGCGAAAAACTATTCGCGGTATGCATAAAGACTGAAAGTTTCAGTAAAAAGGATAAAAAATCTGCTACAGCAGAAAGATTCTGTATTGTTTGAACATAAAAAATTAGTTGTATTAAAAATCCTGGCTGCTCCTTTTTGCGACTTATGCGTAATTCTTAGATTTTTACAATTAACTGTGCGCTACACAGCTTTCTAATATGTATATATAAAAAAAAAATTATTGTTCATTTTTGCATTGGACAATCTTAGTTACGACTCTTAGCCGAATCCAGGACCAATGACGATGACGTTGGTGAATGGTCCCGTTTTCCTTTTTTTTAAAATTTTTTATCTTTTATTATTATTATTTATTTTCATCTTTTATGATTATTTTTTAATGCTTTTAACATTTTCTTGAATAAATTATAAATCAAACGATATATAATAACAATAAGTAAGTTTTAATCATATTTAGTAATATAGATTGGGTGAAAGAAAATTATAAGTAAAAATAATAAGTGTAGCGAAGAAAATTCTATCACTGCTTTTAAGAGTTGTGATGAATATGATATCTTATACCTTATAACGTGTCCAGAATTTATTCGTTCTGTTGTGACCAATATCCAAATCCATTATTGTTTTCTATATAATTTAAACTTTCTTTTATCTGATCAAGAATTTTGTGAATGTTCAGTGTTTCAGAAAGATCATCAACTCCTTTTAAAGCCTTATCAAATTCATTAATATAAGCATCAGGTGAGAGTATAAATTTTCCAGAGGTAAAAATAATGAGCTAAAATTAGATAAATATTTCTAATTTTATAAGGATTAACAAAGAGTATACTTTTTAAAATCGCTTTTAATATTTTTTATTATATCTATCTTTAATATTATATCTTTTAGAATATTTCTGGATCTTCTGGTTTGCAAGATTCTTTCAACAGCGATCGACACGCATCCCTTTCTAACCCATACCATGGTAGTTTTTTAAAATAGATTTTGTAAGACTATGTAAGATTTTTAGTACTGGTATAGTCGTGTAAAAATCTAAGAATGCGCATAACCCGCAAAAGAGAGCTACTAGAATTTTGAATTTCTCGGATTTTTCGTGTCCAAATAATGCAGAAATTTTCTGCTGTTGCAGATTTTGGATCCATTTTAGTGAAACTTTTACATCCTTCAGACACACTATATTCAGAAAAAAATGCAATGAAAAAAAAGTACCAATTATGAGACAATTTAAGATTTGTCACCTATTATGAGACAAGTTTATTAAAAGTTATATTGTCATTTATATGGGCCATTCCGCCAAATATCGTCGGTTCCAAATTGTTTTTTTTTCCTTTCGTGGTTTTTCCAACTACTTATGACTAGAAAAAAGATATCCCATGGTGGCGAGGCCCCGCACCTCAGTTAAAAGCGCTATAGACAATAAAACGATTTAACGTCGGAATTTTGAAATTTAATTTTAAAGAGTGTAAAAACACCTTAAAAAAAAGTGTAAAAAAGATTTTTGATCCAAAATTTTCTGAAATTTTCAAAAAAAAGTCATTTTTTTGTCGAGGCCGTGTGACATAGTAAAAATTACAAAATAAAACTTAAAACGGCATTTTCATTATGATTGCTATATTTTTTTTTAAATTTGAAATTTTTTTCAAAAAATTGAGAAAATTTCCGATCAAAAACATATTTTAGGCCTGTTTGCTCGTAAGCGGCACACTTCACAAAAAAAAATAAAAATAAAGATTTATTAGATTTTTTAGCATAGACTACTACCTTAGATAGTAGGAGGTTCTATAGATATATGTATGCTTTCTATGGCAGTATTTGGGCCCGTAATTTGAAAAATTATTTCTATTATTGTTATTTAAGGCTTTAGCATAAATGACTATATTATCAACTACTGATTAGAGAAGCCCTAATGTCTTTCAGTGTCTGGAGTTGGAAGTTGACGAATGCGTGTGTGTGCTGTTAAATGAACTTTATGCAAGAAAGGCAGAAAAGAGTTTCTAACCTATACGAAATGATAACAAACTACATTATACTCTTTGTGTTACATAAAATATTCTAGTATTCGCTGTAATGATGTCATCGTCAATATTTAAATTTCTTATCTTAACTATTAACATAACAAGTGTAACCGATGCCAGGATTACAGAAACTTTAGGACAAAGTACTTTATATTAAGTTCAGAATCTAAATTCTCTTAGCTTAACTGTTAAGCTATTAAGTTAAATGTAAAGAAACATTTCTCTCACTGATAGAGAACCTCTACTACTTACCTCAAGACGTTTTGGTTTTGGATGAAACACAGGAGCTTCAGACAATTATTGCAAAAAAATCACTCCGTGAAAATTATTTCAGAAGGCTAACTAATATAATTCGTTTCCTGATATAGCCACGGAATATCGGAAATAAATTTTTCTCAAACTCTTACGAGTCCAAATCCTTTTTCAGAATTTTTCAATGCAAATAAGCTCCATTTCATTAGTTTATTGGCCGGGGAACAAATTTCCAAAAATCAACACACCGACGGTCAACATTTCGACATAGCATGGCTCCAGCATGATTTTCTTTACTTTGTCTTTGAAAATTTAGCAAAAAGAAAACGATTTGAAATACCTTAGACTCACACAATATCGAAATTTTAGCTTTTCAGGGTTTTGATTTTCGAAACTTTGTTCCTCGGGCAGTTTATTGACCTACCACTTGGTCGATACAATATAGGAAAACCAGAATGTGAATTGGCAATCGACTTTGGACATATGCTCTTCTTCTGGAAGCCACTTCTCCATTAACAAAATATCCTTCTGAGGAACCTTGACCTAGATTAGAAAGTAAAAGGGTGATAAATGAGGACAAAACCATTAATAATAATCCATTTATTTTTGTAAGGGTACATCGCATGTCGGGTGCCCAAATTCTACGTTCAACAGCTTCTCAAATAATGGCGATTTTTCCAAACTCGAAATTCACATTCGAGCGCACGCGCCCTTTTCGTCGAAGCTCCTCGCTCACGGAGGATTTGATTAGAGCGTTTTCCAACCACAGTGACGACTGGATTCTTGCAACAAAGCAACTTCAAGTATCGAAAACCGTCGTGGGAGCGATTCACGCCCGGGCGTATGAATAATTCACTTTCGGCAAAAAAATATAATAAAAAATAGGTCTGTCATAGTTTTGTAATAAGCAAATTACATATTCGTGTCGACAGACTACACCATCAACAATTTCAAATTACAGAAATCTACCTACTCTCGCGATAAAACTTAATTCGTATTATAAGAATGCAAAAATTTGAAAAATATGGCGGAATTGAACGCACTTTCTCCAGTATGTGCTTCGAAATTTTAAAATCAAATGCGAGTGCAAGTTTATGTTGTCATAAACTTTTAAGAGCCTTCTAAATCGACTGGATGTCTTCTAGTTCGAAGTTGATTTTCGTCCTTTTTGAATTCCTATTATAACGATAAAAAAGTTAACCGAAAATCATGAAATATTTCCCTCCACTACTTGGACATCCAGTACATTTACAAACTTCTAAAAGTTATCGATTTAGAAGCTTCTTAAAAGTATCCAACACAACTGGAAGACATAAATTCTGTTACGAAACTGACGATAGATTCACAACTTTTCAATCTAAATCTTTCTAATCGGACCTTGAATCGATAAAAAATCACGGTTCAAAACTTGTGAAACTTTTACTGGCTACGTGACAAAAATTAAATTATCGAAATTCATCTGCATAAAAATGATTCCGGGAAAAGCCAAGAGTCCTCTCAGTGTTAAAAAGGCACCATGTCCGTAATAAAACATGTCGAAAGTTGGGAACATTTTTATCGCTGTATTGCACGAAGATTTAAAAAAAAAGGTAACCGCAACTCCATGGATCATTTCTGTTAAAACGTGAACCCCCGAATAGGACCCCAGTGGTCCATCCCGCGCGCCGAAGAACGCTCGACGTTTTTATGTACGGAGCCGCGCCTAAGACGATGACTCTATTAACAAGTGCGTATATATATATAAGTATATATAATCGCTCGCAATATGTATAAATAAACACTTGCGCTGGAAGTCGTCCATCTTTAGGGGAAGGTGACCTCCCGCCGTTACTCCCGATGATCGTTGTCTTGATCGACAGCGCAATAGCGCCCGTCCCTTCGGAGGGTGAAGTATAGGCACAGTTTCGAGACTTTTGTTCCTCTGAATTATGATATAGTACAAAACTAATCTATCTATTTACAAGACATGTCCGACGTCGAGCAGGGCGACGGTCGGTTACGAGAGATCCAGAAGTGAAAAGCGACCGTTTCTTTCTTCGCCGCGCTCTCGTCGAACCGCGTTAATATCGAGAAACAAAAAAAAATGGTAAGGACACTCGCGTCGTTGAAACGTGATTCGTTATGTACAAGAATTGTCGGTGTGAATGCCGTGAAGAACACAATCCGTCCTTCATTCGATCTTCAAAATCCCATCATCAGCCACCCTTTCGATTCTTGAAAGAACCATCTGCTGGTTAGAAAAGCACGATCCTCTTCGTTAGTTGGAACCTGAGTCTTATTTTGTGAAGCTTTTAGTCCCTTCGATGGAGAATAAATATTAGGACTCCAAGAGGTTTTAATCCTACTGGCCGCCAAGCTTCAGCTATGTTAATCTTTCGAAGGGTTTCGAATCGGTATTGGCTGATTATTCACTTCCTTCAGAAGGATCGATGAAGGATCGCTCGGGTTCTCTTCTTCACCTACTCGCAAGATAAATCGAATAGACCTTCACTGGTATTATAGGTTCATGACTTGCTCAATGGCGGCACCATCAGCATGCACCAAACCTAAATATAACCTAAGAATGTACGGTGGCCCTTGAAGTTGAAGCTTCGTCCTTCGATTCCGCAAGTTTCGTGAGAAGGACGGCTGGCGAGGCTGCGGCTCGTACAGGCTCGGCGGTTTTTTGGGCGATGTGGATTCACTCGCTGGCAGCATAAGGCTTTCGCATATTGAGCTCCGAAGCGATACTATCGCCCTTCACGTAATAATCGGCAGCTTCTTTCCTTCTTGTACCATTTTCGGAAGTTCCATTGTGAAGCTTTCCGTTTGAGACGCCGTTGCTCGTAATGCTCTCTTGTTTCTTCGCCGACACTGGCCTCTTCCTTTGAGCATAGCTTTGTTGGTAGAACTCGTTGAATAGGAAGAAGAACATGACAGCGTGCATTCCGATCCACCAGACGAATGCCTTGGGGTAGTTGCAATCGATGAACAGGAGTTGGAAAGCATGGATCATGATGGCGATAAACTGGAGCATTTGGAAGGCAGTTAGGTATTTCTTCCACCACAGGTAAGGCTGGACTCTGGGGCCCATGGCAGCCAATAGGTAGTACGAGTACATGACGATGTGCACGAAAGTGTTCAGCAAACCGAAGAAAGTCGAATGGCCACCTGTTGACAAAATGTTGAAATGTTAAACTATATCAAACTTAAATTTTAAGTGTACGTCTTCCTCTTCATCATAGTAAACTTATATTATAAAGTAAGCGTGCTTCAAGTATCAGCTATTACGAGTTTCCAAGGAATTCAACAGAAATTTGACGATTCTTTTACTCTTTCAGTTATAACTAAATATCGATTCATTTCATACGTAACATTTCAGTTTTATAAGCCTATTTCGATTATCTCTAATAATCTAATACTAAATTATTGTTGTATCGACCAATGATGAAACCTAATACAGTGTCCCTTCCCTTATTTTAACTTTTCGAGTCAAGGAAGATGGCGGCTTCTTCCCTTATTTTACCGCTTCCCCTCATCCCCACCACTCGAAGTATGAGAGAATAAAAACAGAGAGAGGAGATATAGTGGCGTTCTTCTTCACCTGTATGCCATCGCACTCTTTTGAACACTTTCAAATGACGAATGGTGGGGGAACTCATGAGGAGAAGACGTTAACATAAGGGACTAAAAAAAGTTAAAATAAAGGACGCAGTAAAGGTAAAATAAGAGGAGTTAAAATAAGGAGAAGGCCACTGTACTAACTGTAGTGGTTAGTTTTATTCTTTGTAATGGAAGAGGGGTGTAGTGTTTTATAAAAAATATTTTACATTATTACAAAGCGAGAAGGGTATTGTGCTATTTGCAACCTTAAATTTCTACAAGGTCCGAGATTTTATAATATTTGATAACAAGTCGTTCTCCTGATAAGGATAGAGAGCAGTTCACGCAGTGTTGCCCATTGAGGAGAATTTTGGGGATAGTGGCGGAACATTTTATTATTCTAATGCTTGAATAAATTTGCCTTACTATCGTACAAAAATTCCCAAAAAAGTGGTAACACTGACCCTAGCAGAAAATGAATCCAGTTTTTTGCCATTTTATGTCCAGTTTCGTTATTTTCCGCGTTAAAAGTATAGAAATACTGAACAATGTAACAAAAAATGGACAGGTTTCTACAAGGGAAGTCTATGTCCAATTATATGAGTGAAACTATTTCCTCGACTGTTTCGATGAAATCTTGCTATAAAGCAAGTGTTCCAAGATCCAAGATTGCAAGATCAGTTGTTCCGTGACGGTTGAAGCGAGCAGTCATGCGTGCTTGTGTTGTTCACAGTAATTATTTCTGATTCCCCCACTCGTTGTGATTACCATCTTTAAGTGCAATGCTAAGCGGACAGTTGATTTATTATGCATCATTTACACATTTTGGATTTCAAAATTGCCTTTTGGACGATAAATTTTTGCACTTCTCTGCAAGAGACTAGACCATCGGAAATCTGCACTGTACCAACCGTTACGGCTTTGCAATCAAAGGAAGCATAGACATAAAATTTTACCAAAGACAGATTCATCTTATTTAATCATTTTTGGCATACAGGATATTTTACCAAGTGACTGAGCTTTTTGGCCTATGTTTTTAATAGTAATTGTACACGATATCTGTTCGAAAAGTGAAATAATTATAATCGTTTAGAATCGTTCAACAGTTCCAAGAATTAATAGTCCATATCTGACGCGTGCGCAATGCCATTTTCTTCAGCGAACTCGGAACAAATGGAACTTATTTGTATTTACTGTTTAAGCAATGTCCCACCTGCCTCGGAACATTGTTCCTTGTGCACACGACCTGCCCATGCAAAGTGTATAACATCTGCGAATAGATTAACAACCGGTGAATTTCGATGTTGCGTAGTCTCGGAACCTGTTGAAAGTGCAACTGTTAATATTAATCCCGACGAGACTCTGGATTTAAACCCAAATGTGGTAGTAAAACCGAAACGTGGGGGTAGACCGAAACGTCAACGAATTGATGATGGCACGCCAGCCTCAGCTTCAGTTGATGTTACTTTCCAAGAACTCATCCTTAGTAAACTGGAGAATTTTGACTCTCGATTTTCTATTACGGACCGATTGATCGATAAGGCCTCTGGAGTTATGGTGAAAAAATTCGACCAGTTTTCGTTAGAAATTAGGTCCATCGTTGAAGATCAAAATCGCCGACTCGAGACCATCGAGCGGATAACCGAAGAAAAGTCTCAAGAAATAAAGGAGCTGCAGGTGCAAGTTTCATCTCTGTCGCAGGAAAACAAGCGATTAGTCGATCAAAACTATAAAATCGACTCACGTCTGTCATCTATCGAGTCATTTGAGAACCAATGCAACCTCGTTATCAGTGGTGTACCTGAAGTGGATAATGAGGCTCTTGTTGACACAATATGCACACGTCCTCGCAACATTTTCGTGCGTCTTATGTCGCGTGAAAAGAAATACAATTCTTCAAGAGCGCAGATCAGCAAAATCATTAAAAGTAGCAGTTGTTTTTCCTAAAGCCGGAAATGACCATGGAGAAATTTTTATTAATGATTATTTACCTCACGATCGTTATACACTATTGAGGAAAACACAAGAGTATGCTAAACATAATGGGTTAAAGGTAATTCGTCGTGGTTCATCATTTTACATCAAATCTCCGAAAGGGACCACACGGTGCATAAATTCTCCTAAGGACCTGGAGGAGTTCCCCAATAATGATTGACAACTACCTTGCAGCACTTCATCTAGCCTACCGACACGTCATCGAAATCGTCGTAGTCACCTCCGTAGCAACGGTCAAGGTAGCACACTTGGAAATTTATCCGTTTACTACCAAAATGCAAGAGGAATCCGTACCAAACTATCCAATATTTGCAACAATGTGACTAGTCTTCAACCATCCCCGGACGTTATAATATTAACGGAAACTTGGCTACATAACGACATTGCGGATTCTGAATTGGGCTTCCTCGGTTATTTCGTTTTTCGATCGGACAGAGCATTGACTCCACAACAGCGTGGAGGCGGAGTACTGGTGGCCGTCAAATCGTCTATTTCGTGTAACCTTGTATCGCCATTTTCGTTAGATAAATCCGAACATATATGTATATCTCTTGCATCACACCTCGGTCGATTATTAATCTCAGCTTCTTATTTTTCTCCAACAGCTACTTGTTAGAAAGACATCTCATTAAAATTTAAGAGCAGTCATTGGATATTAGCTGGTGATTTCAATCTTCCGAACGTGGTTTGGGATAACAACGTGACCTCAGGATTCCAAACTACGAGTTATATTCCTCCCGACACTAAGATTGCCGTAAACACTTGTAGCGATCTGTTCTCGTTTCTGGAAGTGACTCAATATTTCCCTGCACTCCCCAGCAAGGGTTATACTCTCGACTTATTTATGTCATCTGTTCCTAATACCCAATATCACAATAGTCTAGATTACCTTATTCCATCAGATCAGCATCACACCCATGCCCATTTCTTTTTACCGCATCAGCACGAGAATATGTCTGATTATAACTTTGTTTCTTACCATTTTAAGAGTGCTGACTTTGCTGGGCTGAACAGGGAGTTGAGTACAATTAACTGGGATGTCATAAAAAATACTGATCTAGACGAGTCCATATCTTCGTTTTATAATATATTATACGAAATCATACCGAAGTATGTTCGCAAGTTGCGCCTAACCTCAAGACACTTCCCACCGTGGTTTAACCCTGAATTAAAATCTCTGATCTTTGAAAAGAAACTCGCGCATCGTAAGTGGAAGAGCACACAATCTTTAGCGAATTTTATTGTATTTAAAAAACGTACAGCGTCATGCATTAAGCTCTCCAAAGCACTCCATAAAAGTTATATTAGAGATATTGAGGTAAAATCCAGGACAAATATTAATTCGTTCTGGTCATTTGTGAACAATTCTAGAAAATGTAATGTTTTACCGCCGAGTATGAACTATCGCAATAGACTGGCGCAAGATAATTATAGTATTGTAAACTTATTCGGGAAATACTTTAACTCGGTTTATTCATTACCACATACTTTGCATCCGGTTATTGAGCACTATGTCTCTGGTGATTCGATCGATAATTTCAGAATCTCTTTGCCTGAACTTGAGACGGCGATAATGAATCTTAAATCTTCTTGCACGCTGGGGTCTGACGGAATACCAGCTATTTTTATCAAAAACTGTGCAACTTCATTACTCAAACCTCTTAACTATCTTTTTAATGCTTCGCTTGACAATGGAGTATTTCCATCAAAATGGAAGGCCACGTTTATCACTCCGATTTTCAAGAATGGGCTTAAGAGTATGATTGAAAATTATCGACCGATTGCAGTGATTAGCTGTATACCTAAACTTTTAGACTCCATCATAGCGTTGAAATTTGCAGAAGCTCTAAAAAACATAATCGTCGCTAATCAACATGGGTTTTGTAAAAACAAGTCCACTGTCACGAATTTATTACTGATCTCAGATTTTGTTACTAACTCATTTGTGCATAATAACCAGGTAGACACCATCTATTTAGATTTCTCAAAAGCATTTGATTGTTTGAATCATTCGGTATTGTTGAGCAAGATTAATCGTTTGGGTTTCTCTGGTGTTTTCATGAGATGGATGAAATCATACTTAACAGGTAGATCTCAGCGCGTAAAGATTAAAAACTTTATGTCGGAATCTTTTACGGTTCCATCAGGAGTCCCGCAAGGCTCACACTTGGGCCCCATTCTATTTATCTTGTTCATTAACGACATCTCAGATTGTATTCGATTTTCCAAATTTTTAATATACGCGGACGACATAAAACTTTTCACGAAAGTTTTATCACCCAGTGATGCATCAAATCTGCAAAGAGATTTGCACTCTGTGGCTGAGTGGGCGAGTCAAAATGGACTAACTTTGAATACCGACAAATGTAAAGTACTGTCTTTTACTCGTCGGACAGAAAAATTTGAATTTTTATATAAATTATCGGGAAAGTCACTCTCTAGGGTCAACCAACACATAGACCTTGGTGTTCTAATGTGCTCTAATTTTAAATTCAAAGGCCATCTAACTCTTGTTCGTTCGAAAGCTTCAAAGATGGTGGGATTCATAAGTAGAAGCACAACAGATTTTCATAACCCGCTAACAATTGCTTATCTCGTTCGATCATTAGTTATTGCATACTTTCTGTACGCATCGCCTATTTGGACACCATATACGAACTCTGATTTCGAGATGCTCGAAAGTATTCAAAGACGAGCCCTCAGATACCTCTCTTTTAAGACCGATCATCCCATGACGTGTTTCGATTACAGTTTTGGCAGGCTATTTTTTGAATTCAAGTTTCCCACTATAAAATCGTTGCATAAATAGTATGATATACTAATGGTTTTTCGCATTTTGAATAGTTCTTTGGATTCTAACTTACTTTCATTATTTCCTCTCAGAAACACCCCCTATCCAATACGTAACCAAAGAACATTATTAGAATTTACTGCCACTCAAAATTACTCTTTTAACTTCCCCACCACTCGTCTGAAACGTGCATCATCTTGGTGCGTCAATCCGTACTTTAAATAGTTATAGAAGCTTTAAGAGGGAGGTGGCTATAATCTCCCGTAGTTTTTACACGTAGTGTCTACCAAAGATATTCGTTATTTATTGTAATCGCATCGAGTAGTTTTAATAATTAGATGTCTATATTTTTATGTTTAATTTATACTATTATTTTATTTTTGATCGCCGTTTGCGTCTTGTCTTAGTTACTTATATATTGTATGACTGTGTTTCTTTTACAAATGTCTGAATTACAACTGTATTAAGGGCCCTTTGGTCCGTAAATAAATAAATACAAATACAAATACAAATAAAGCGTTTAAAAAGAGCCGTAAAATGTTTTTGGATCTTTTTTCTTACATGGTAAGAAATAGATGTTACTAGGTAACATCAGTATATTATCGGGTACAATGTTTTTCTCTTTGTGTAGCGCCCGATTGTTTAAATAATTTTCAAGCTTCATTACTGTAAGTAAAAGGAAAACATTTCTAAATGAATACTAAATTTTATACTAATTTTGGGTATTCTCCGATCCGAACTCGAATTTTCTGTGAGAATTATCATTGCCATCATATGATCCATGTTTCAATACCAATCATTGTTATGGTTCATACTTATGGGCTAATGGGACTCACTTTATTCAAGCAGCTCGAATATATCAAAATTCTAACGGCCATGTTGTTGCTTCTGGGTCACAGAAAGAATAGAATAGCAAATTCCTAATAAACGTCCATGAAAACCCCCAACTGCAAAGTTATGCTAAAATATTAAAGTTTCCATGTGAGTAAATTCAATGTGAAAAATTTATAACCAACGTCCGAAAAACCCAACAGTATCAAATTTCATTAAAATCAGTAAGATATTCAAAATTTTAATTAAACTTCATTAGCAATCTACCATTTTGAATCAGTAATACCTAATTTTAAACGAAAACCATAATTTTTCCCTTGAAATTTAACAATTCTCAATACCTCTGGCCATAATTAGGATTGAGATAGTTTCAACACCTTCGACAAATATTGTTCAAAAATAAGTATTTCCAACCGTTTGGTACTTTTCTCCAAGTCCTTCGCCACGTTGAATTTCTTGTTTATCAATCTCAACTTTGACCGTGGATTCTTCAGTAGCATCTCAAAATTATAGGAAACATGGTAATCGTTAAAAAATGTCTTCTGTTTATAAGAATGAGGCATGGCATCAGTCGAAAAATCGGGATTCTTTGGCGTTTGATTAATTACAAACTCTTTTTTTGTGTGCATCTACTTGGTTGATTCACAACAGCTGTTTACGATAGGCTACCGCGAGAGTAAATGACTAATGTTGCGATACATCCAATAAAACAAGATTTTATTTGAATGAAATTTTGTGTTGAAAACAACATTTCTTTTGTCGATTCATTAAATATATTGAATCAGGGCTTTAGCGATTTGCTTATAAGAAAAACACCGGCTTTCGAGTGGTGCAAAGATATAGTCAACGATCCAACTGACAGTTACCACCGACACAAACAATGACAAAATAATAAAATTAGTCCTTCGGTAAAGTCATTGTAAGGCTTTGAAATGTGGACAAAGTCCAGTCAAGACATTTTGTCCAATAGGGACCAAAATTTTAAAAAATACATCGTAACTTGAGATCGAGTACAATATATAAGGAATCCATCAATCATCGGAATGGCGAGATAAAAACGCGTCAACGTATCTTAAAAATCAAGTTGTTTTTTTAGCAACCGAGGGTGATGCATTCTGAGTTCGTTCCAGAGCAAAAAATTGTTAATAAAAAGTTTCATCTTGACATATTGTGCGTGAAAATAACCGCCAAAACTGACCTGAATTATAAAAGGATAATTCTTAGATTTTGCACGTTACGAAGCGCTATCGCAGACATCGATGTGAAGAAGTAAACAGCCCAAATCATCACATTCATTTGACCTAGCTTTTTTTATCATTCGTTGCCATTTTCAAACATAAAATACCTGTTCGTGATTCCCAATTGGGGTATAAATAGACATAAATGATATAAATGAAAATTTGACGAAGTAATTGATGGTCTACTTCGATGGCGATAGAGGCATATTTTATTGTCTTGGAACATTGTATACGTCGAGCCGAAGACGAGTGTCCTATTTACATTCGTACAAAAATAATTTTCGCACATGGGTCACGTGATACTTTCTATTGAAAGTGTGTATAAAATGCGACAGTAAAATAAAAAATGTTTTAAATAGCACTTTATAATCACTACCATATAATAGTACTTTTCATTCCTAGGGCGTAAAATAATGGTTTTACGCCTCGGTTAGTGGTTACACGCCAGGGGGACGCGGAATCACCATGTGACGCGTAAATTCTACTCCCGTGGTGCGAACTATATATTTTTGATTCCGTGAGCGTGAAAATGACCATTTTTGCAAATTATGAGTTAGCAAAAAGTCCTATATAATATATGCGGAGTGAAATGGCCACTTTATGCCCGCAAAAATAGCCATTATACGCCTGCTGAATCTAAAAATCTATTTCATATGACAGTGTGTGTAAAGTGCAAAATGCTCCACCATTTGCGGGTGTAAAATGGCAATTTCACGACCCATGTATTAGATAGGGATTTTGCTAAGTCATTATTATAGTAAACATGGCCATGATCACACCTAAGAAATCAAAATTCCTGTATGCAACGCGTAAATCTGTGGTCGTTACGAAAAACCAGGTAACTACACCTTAGACAAAATTGAGAAACCACCAATAAATAACTGTAAAAACAAACTCATCAAAGTGTCTGAATTCAAGAGAATGGTTCATTCTCAGACATTTTGATTCTACAGTGAGGGGATGGATTTGTAATTCATAATCAGTCTGTCAAATCAAAATTTTGATTCAATATCATATTTTAAAATTACTTGAAAAAGAAAAATCACATTTATAAAACCTTAAACGCAAATAAAAAAATTAAAATGCGCGTTTTTCAGTAGTTTTAAAAAAATGTAGTAAATTGGTTTTTTGAATTATAAAAAAATTGTTAGTTGTGGACAATAGTCACTTTAGGAACAAAATTATTATAAAAGTCATTTAACGTTTTCGATAATGAGAGAAAAATTAATCTTCATCTATTGCACTCTAAATTGAAAGCACCCATATAAATGTAATACAAATCCTGTCCAACGTTTTAGATCGTTATTTTGAATTTCGAAACCTTTCAATCGACTATACGAAAAAGCAATAAGGGCTTGATGGGTTAGTAGATATGTAAAAAACTATAAATTTACAAGAATTGCGACTGAGTCATTGTCATATAAACATGAAATCGGCTACGTGCGAATGAATTCGGTTTAATCAATTTGTGTTCAAATAATCTTAGATCATTTTATTAGTCGTGATTAATATTAGGATTTAAGTTTTGACATTTTTGAAAACCATATAAACTTAAGTTCGTTAAAGGAAACTCGTGGATAACTTTCTCGAAAGTAATTTATCTTAATCATTAATTTGTTGAAGCATGCAATTGTATTAGTTACTAATTAAACTAAAATAACATTCATTCTGAATGCATTGTTTGCTATAATATTGAGTTATAACATACCCGGCGTGAATTTGACACCGAACCAAACTGACATCGGCATAACACCGTGGTGAATGACATGTAGAGTGGATACATGATTAGTCTTCTTCCTCATGACGAAGAAAATCTGAAAAGATAAATTACAAATTATTATTATTCAAAATAGTAAAATACATCCATTTAATGACATTAATTCCTCTCGATATTGCTTAAATTTACTCTTAAATTCAATTTAATAGTTAGTAGATAAGATCTGTTCGAATTAATGCTTCAGTATTTAGCCAAGTATCAATAATTTGTTAATTCATTGAAATCCGTGTTGAACATTCTATATTCTCAAAAATAAATTTATATTAAAAAGAGAATTTCTTAGTATTTTCATAATTACATCAAAAACATCTTTTATGTACGAGCTAAAAATTCTACGGGCATAAAATAGTCCTTAAAAACATACCGTATCCATGAATTCCGTGAATTTAGAGAAGTAGTACCACCAGCTGGCGTGAACCATCTGCATAATTATAATATAAATCAGTAAAAAGGTAGTAATTTATCGTATATCAGTATTAATAAATGTATTGTATTTATTTGTCATGTATTTCTGTGTAATTATGCACATTACTCATTATGACTCATGATGTTCTGTACTTGATAACGAAATGTTTAAAATATTATTAAACATTATAAAATGATGAAAGGCGACACAATGTTTTACGTTTGATAAAAAAATGAAATAAAGGGTGGATATAATTTTGCGGTGATATGTTCAAACATTGCGATGGATACGATTAATAAACACAAAAAGTGTATTGTAAAGAATAATAATTGTGTAAAGTGGTGACTTTTGAGGTCTCTTATCCTTAAATTTGAACAACAACGGGATTTTAAAGTTTGAGTTAAAAATAGGTAACTTGTTGATAAAATGAAATTAAAAAATATTATCATGCTTTTTGTCTTCTGGTAACTATTTCGAGCATACTATATAAATTAGAAAGCATTTCGGTAATTCGTATTCGAGAAATGGTATTAAATGTTACAAAAATTATTATTTCAAAATTGTCCAATTTATTTCTCTGGCAAAAAACTAAAGGTACAATTAAAAGCCGTTAAATTTCTTTTTAAGTTAACATTTTTCAAAATCGATTTGAGAAATTTCAATTTTATTAATGTTTTATAAAAAGTTTTCTTAAGCGACGCATTTAAAACCAAAATTATAGTTTAAACACACTTAAGGGGAACCAATACTAAATTTTCAGCCATGTAAAGTAATTGTTAAAAAATTCAAGATATCTTTTTTTCTGTCACAATATTAAGTGAGAAATAATATGAAAAAGAAAAGAGAACTTTTAGGTGTTATTCACATTATTTGCAAAATAACAAAATATTGTTTAAAGTGCAAAAATCTGTTTTGTCTTCCACAAATTTTTATATTTTTTGATGATGTTGGTTTTTTTTCCCAGATTCGTAATAATTAATGATATGGATTTTTCGAAATTTTAACGTTGAGAAAAAATTATAATGCCTAGATTAGAGAAAAATGTTTTTAAAAATTACCAGAAGTGCTTATTCTTCCTCAAATTTCTTTTTTTTTTGTTTTGTTTCTTAAACTACGTTTAAGAAATAAGCTTATGAAATTTGCGAAATTTTAGTTTTGTGAAAAACTATATTGCCAAAAATGCAGAAAAACAATAAATTTGGTTCTGTTTCACGTTATTTCTTACGCAAAATAGTGTCAGAATAAAAATATTAAAATTTTTGTAACTTATTATTTAATAAAGCTGAAAATTTAGTTAGGAGTCATCTTAAAAAAAAATTAAATGTTTAATGTTACTTAAACACTTTTTTATCTTCATTTTAGTTAATACTCTGAATTATCTATGCAACTAACTATAGACCAGGAATAACTGAACATTCAACAAGAATGATATGGAATGGTTTATTCGAATAATTAAATTAATTAGTCTGTAGTATAATATGCTTGATTAACTGCTTCAAAAGAGGTTAAAATGTCCCAATTCGAGCCACTATCGATTTCTTGGCTCTCAATACTCCACACGGATAATCTTTTTGAAGCTCCAAAATAACAAAAAGATTCTTTTCTATTGATTGTCTAATTTTTCGTATCTACGAATGATAACAATATCTCCGAACTTAAAAATTTAAATTAATAAGGTTTAACAATTGTTCATACAATATTTTTGAACCTTGTCAATTGTTGGAACGATTTTTCATGTGCTTTAAAAATGTTTTTCCTTCAATGTAATAAACTGTTTTGATGATTATTGTGTTTCTCTCCCTCTTTTAAGTTAGCAGCGCTCTTGATACTTTTTGTATATATGTTATCCGAAAATTGTTTTTTCTTTTCGTACGATATAGGAAAATTCTCCCTAATTATCTTTTATTTGTACGAATATGTACGGATTTTAAAAATAATATTTTCAAAAATAAAACCTGTCCTATCGATCATAAATCTTCAATTATTAGACAAACCTCATCAGATAGTTATATTTAAATTGTCAAAATTGTTATAACAGCAGGCATTACGTGTGTATAACAATTTAAAAGTGTTTACTAATTTGGTTTTATAATGCTGTGCTTTTTAATATTCTAATTACAATAGAGTCCCGGTATAATTTTGTCTAGCTATATTTACTTCCCAGCATATTTGTCCGGTTCTGTCTTGTTATATTTACCTAACGTTACTCTCTTTTCCCCACACCTTACGGGCTGGGAACTTAGGAAGGGCCTGCTGTGACGTCACGAACATAACGCGAATGAGAGGAGTGGGAGAAGCGGGCCCCTCTTCTTGTGGTAAATATACCGAGAGTCTATTATAAAGACTGTTTTCTAATTAGCATTCTTTAGAAAAGAAAGAGAACAGGTTTATTTTTTTTGTCATTAATTTGTAAGTCCTTAAAGGATGTGGTAGAATTATATGTTAAAAAATCTGAATTATTAAAGCCACTTTTCAAAATTCGGGCTCTGTAACTGCAATAATTCTAACTATTACTTATGATGTCCTACAAAATATAAAAAAAATTCGTTGAGAGTTGATTGAGAATTTGATTAAATTGTCTGGTATATTTCAGAAAATCCTTTATATTTTCAATGTAATTATGTTGAAACTTCAGTGACAGAGTCTGAATTTTGATTAACCGTTCTATTTCCATTTCAATTTATATGTTTACATACAAATTACTACCTTGTCAATTGAGGACTTTAGAAACCCCTTGAAACTTCACTAAAAACCTTTTTTTATTATTGTACTAATATTAAAAAACATGATAATATTTCCATATGCAAATATTTTAAAACTATTATTGGGGTTTCTGTTGAAAAGTACACATTTTTTTTTAATTTCTAGGTTATGAAAATTACATATGCTCAATAAACTTATATTTCTGTAAACCCTCTAATACGAATATTTATAAAAATAATAAAAAGAAGAATGCAACAATCAAGAATACAATTCCCCTGAAGAGAAAACCAAGTTTTTGCCATCTCTGGTAATTTTTGTTAGGTTAGGTTAAAACCCTTTCTTTTTCATTATATTATTAATAAATACAACATAAATAAAATATTTATAATAAAAGTAATATTCATACTCGAAATTCAATCTTCCATAAAGGAAATTTCCTTGAAATTTTATTTGTGTGGGAATTCTTTCTTCTATGAAAAATAAAACATCCATTAAAACTTGAATTCGGGCATTCTCTTTCACCAGCATTTGAAACTGCTGTAGGTAAAATTTAAAAAAGTAGCTACAAAAAATTATCGAATTTAAATCAATATCTGTAGTAAATCAATGTCGAGGGTCCTTTAAAGCGTCACAAAGGTGTCACCAGAAAACAGAATTGATGTCATACTTGGACCACACATGGCGAGAACAAATGTGCAGGTGTTTAAAAAACTAGTGTCGTATCGGTATCGCAAGTTTGAACAGTGTGTCGCCTTGTTGTAAAGTCACGCATATAATTACGGAGCCGTGAATATACCTACGCATGTATTCGTTTTCGTGATCGTGTGTGTGTGCGTATGTCAGGAATAGTGAATATATAGTGACGGTCGTTGATTGGAATCGGTGTCGTAAGGTAGTGATTCGTATGGGTACAAGAGTGCGTGTTTCTTGCAGCTTTGGTGTTACGTGGTGTTAATTGCATCAGGCGAGTGTATGTCCAGCCGTATGTGTTAGCGCACCCAAGAAGTCCGAGGACTTGGTACATGCGACTTGTTTACTACTGGTTGACAGATGCGTCCGAAGACTTATTTACTATTGAACTACTAACAAGTAACTAACAAGTACCGACTCTGGATCGGCCTTACGTGAATCGCAACGTGTTCCGGCCGACGTGCTCAAAGTCTACACTTCTAATAGCCTTGTCTACCACAAGCATATATTTTGTTTTGTCAAGTTAAAATCTTTTCCGGATACTGAATACTCGAAAATGAAACTTCTCGAAAGATGAATTAGGTACCGAATTATATTCTGACATTCGATATGGCTCGTTAGTTTTGTATGCTAATCGTTTATTCAAAATTTATGTATTTGTTTTATACATTGTTAAGGGGGCATGTGCACATAGTATTGTTGAAAACAAATTTTCATTCTGTTGGAGCTTGAGGTCTGAATAATATCTGGTGAAAATTTCAATGTCAGTCGACAAATGTCATGAGTTATTTAATTGCGACATTTGAAATTATGATTTTTTCCAGAACATTTTATTTCGTTCGTGGCTAATGTTCATGGTTAAACTTAAAAGATCTTGATTATTTTAAAACTCACTATGATGTGATATAAAAAATCGATATTTTCAACTACATTTACAACTACGTTAGAGTATCTGCTCTAAATAAATTGTGTATTGCATTTAATACAGGTCCAAGCTTTTTTCCCGTAATTGCCCAAGTAGCTCTAACCAACTTACAATAAGGATTAAAATTCAAAATCGTTGGAAGCTGAAAGTAAGTATTTTTTTTCATCGTTAATATTTTTTCATGTTTTATATCCAGTTTAGTTATTTCTGCGTTTTGTGTAACAGTCATTAAACGCAATAAAATTCGCAAAAAAATACTTTTTCATTTTAAGGTACAAAATATGAACTGAACCGTGTTGTGGAAGATAAAATCAGCTCCAAAAAGGCTCAGCTTCAATTGCTTCATGCAAACTATAACTATTAACTTTAAGGAAGTTATCTTCGTCACAATTTATGCTCTACAAAAAAGTTAGAATATATGTTTGATATAACTTTTTTCGACATCAGGCGAGTGTATGTCAAGCCATTAATCCCAAAAACTGAAAAAGCTTAAATTTTTTGCGTTATTACAAGGCATACAAATAACCATGTACAGTATAGAAATTGACATTTACGTCAATAAGAGTCGCAATAACTGTTGATGAAACTTTACATAAGTTTTTCTCGAAACTTTAGATTTTTTATAATTTTTTATATTTATTAAAAAAAACGCTAAAATGTCAATGGGCTTGGATAATGTAAATGAATTATCCAAAAATATGACTTATATGAGCACTATTGAACATTAGTAACACGTTTTCATTAGAATACTTTTTTAATAACGCTTATATACAATTGTATAGAGACCAAAACGCTATACAATTGTATATTCTAAGTTTTTCTTCGATTATGTTTTATATGTTTATATGTTACATTATATGTTTTTTAAATGTATTTTTATTTTCTTATTTTTAAATGTATTTGACCCAACTATTAACATAAGTTTTTTTATTTACCTTTGAGTTAATTCATTTCAAGGACCGACAAGTAATCTTTTACCTCAAAATTGTTGCTTTAGTGTTATGCATCTAAAATTCTACTTTTTTGCACAGAAACTCATTTCTCGTGCGGGCGAAAAATTTTGAGTTATGAATTACGACGGCAACTAGCGACTGCAGGTGTAACTAGATTTCGCTTATTCTCAATGATAAATTTAATTACTAGCGGAGTGAAATCAGTCTACTAAAGTAGATCCTCACACTATTGTAGTTCTCGCACTAGTGAACACTTTTCCCTAGTGTGAGCCGGACACTAGTAAACCCTCAGCTTACTCATTTATGTCTGTGGAGATAGGTAAACACCGTAAAGTTCTATGTATATTTATGTATTTACCTCATACTGTAAAAAATAGCAATAAACTTTCAAATCTATGAGAAATCTTAAAAATTTATTAGTTTCTAGTGTGACATCAAAAAATCGCAAAAAACTTCCGACAGTTTTATCAGTGTGAGGTTCTACTGCGTTTGGAAATAGAATTATTACTGGATATACTTTAATCCTTTCAGCACGGAAAGGTAAGTTCCGCTGTGTTTACAAGTACCGCTGCAAACTAACCACACCAACCAAAAACAGAAATTAAAATTCGAAATCATAACAAAAAATTAGAATACTTTTTTGCATTATTAAGAACATCTATTGCATAATTTTTAGACAATTTGGTTATTTATACGGTTTGTAATGGCAGTTACTGGTGACAAAATCAGCAGTTTTTTAATTTTATTGGGATCGTATCGAAAACAGTGAAAGCAGAAATGTACTGAATGTTTTGGTTGAGCACGACATTTTCTATACAAAAAAGCCATGGAAGCACCTAGTCTAAAGTTAATAAGTTAGTCACGGCAAACACTAGAATTTCATTTTCACGAAGAATACTAATTACTTTAGATTAAGTCACTGAAAAAAAAAGATTCAGTGCAGTTTTGTCATATCTTGCATTGTTTTCGAACGAAAAAAGTACCGTCTTTTTACTTTTAACGGCCATCTGAAAACATTTAAATAACCAATGCACTAGAAAGTATGCCTAAATGTTCTTAATGGTGCAATTAATTATTTAATTTCCAAACAATTTTTGTTTACGATACAATTGGTTCAATATATTTTTGCGAATAATAAAATCTTAAACCTTATGTGCAAAATGAAACCTTTTCAATATTTTTGTTACATTATCTAACATAACGAAAACGTGACACAAATTTTCAAAGTTGTACTAATAAGTTATCATATTGGATCCTTTATTTTGAATTTAAAAAATTTGACATCAGAATACTGATCAGCGATCTCAAAAATACATGCATATTAATGTACTTCTCGAAGCGTTAACTCATTAGTTACTGGCGAAAATCTAACTAATTTAATACAAATTTACATTGTTAAATTTGTAATATCGTCTTCTAATTCAGATTTAGAGTGAATTTAATCCATTTCACTACATTTTTTTTGACAAACGTACGGTAACGAAATGTATATATGGAATTAATTCAATTTTTCGCCATTTATTTACGATCTAACCTAAACCAGAAATCAATACAAAAAACACACTTACTAGAATAATACAAAACATAAAAAGAGAAGATGTAATGACATCGCGACACAAGGGGTGCAGCGAAGAACGAGTAATCTCACCGAAACATGTCATAGAGAAATAGTGGTTGTTTTTTGAAACAAGAACGACTCAAAAGATAATAAAACATCGTCAACGACTCTTGCGTATATGCTAACTAAGGGAAGTTGAAATTCGTAATCGTCTCAGGAAGGAGGAGAGAACCGCTTTCTCCTGTTCCTGGTGACGGAAGTGAGACGGACTGCGTGGGAATTTAGAGGAGTGCGAGAAGGACGACGAAACATTAGTCTAGTTCTTGCAAAGCGCGAAATACCGGCCTATCCGCCCTCCCCCTGTATAAGAGCGAACCTGAACTCCAGGAGTCGGAAATTCTGCTAGTGCGTGAAACTCTAAAAACCGGAAAATTAAACGTGTAAATGATGGAAAATATATTAAAATTGGCGAATCGCGACGGGGCGTTCACTCCCTTACGTCTAACGACCGGATTGCGGCCGAAATCATAACATGTTTGTTGTTCCGTCGAGCGATCCGATTGCCAATCGATTAATGTCCTATTACGTTGCTTTAATTAGTTCCCGAAGGTTATGTCTAGCAAATTATTAACTGACATCACCCAGATGTACTCTGCAACTATATGAGTTAGTCAAATTTGTACAATTACAAATTGTAATGCAATATTTGACTAGTAGCTCAGTTGATAATATGATGTACGAATGTGGCTAACTTATCGGTCGTATGGTGTTATACTAGTTGCAAATAGTAGATTTGATTTTTCGTTGCTAGTTAAATTTTATCATTTAAAATAGTAGAAAATTCATCTATTTAAAATGTTTGGAACCGACTAAGAACCTGTGCGAACATTGTGCACGCAATATAGTTTCTCCAGCTGTCACTAGATGTCGCATTGAGTGATACCTCTACATTTCGCATCTATTAGAGAAATGAGTTGCCGTGTTTATGCGTGGAGAAGCTTATAGCTCTTATTAGTAATACTAACTATAACGTAAATTACCTATTACTTGTGTCAGTGACCTAAAGGTATCTAATGTTTAGGATCATTAGCGCGCTACGCGCGAGAAAAAATGTCGCTTTGATGGAACCGAGAGCTGTCGCTGTTTGACAATCAGAGTAGTTTGCACGATTCTAAGGTACTTTATTTAAGGTGCTCTAATTTAACAATATGATCATATTACCGGAAAAAAGATTTTATAGATTCACATGCAACATTATTATATCACATTTTCTTAATGAATTTGTTATTGATCAATGTTAAATTACTTTTAAAATTGTTCTTTTATATATGTAACATAAATCTGAAATTTAGCTCTAAAAATAAATATCGAATAACCGTACTAATAATCCTATACGTAAGTTTTAGAGCCACATTTATTGCAACATTTTTCCCCCTCATTTAAAATTCTTTTAGTACAATGTCGACGAGATTATGAGCCGAATTTTCATTTTCATTTTATCTTAATTATGTTTAGAACAGCGAATATAATTCTCACCTATTTACTGTATTTAAGTCTTTGATAAGTTTAATGTAGTGTAGTATTTTTTAGTAATTTACTAATCTAAGTGACTTAAATTTACCTGTACGAATTATATTATTCCGACAGTTGTTTTAGTAACCTATCTCGTTTTAAAATACTATAAAATGCCGTGCAAGTATTAAAATTCTATTGTTTGAAATTTAGTATTCTTCTTTTTTTCGTCTACTTTAATATGTTTGTTAGTATTTTTCAATCAATACAGTTATATTTCCGTGAATTGCGTAATCAATTTTTAACAGTAATACGTCTTCTTATTTTTCTGTAGATCGGTTCCAAAATGGCCGAATTTTTTCAAAATCTCTCAGATTTAACGCAATTGGAATTGTTTTAAACAATGTGTCCGGTATTGATACATCATGTCAACAAAATTATGTAACATCTTAGCCATTTTATAAACAGATGAATTCAATTTTGTTCAATGCTGCGGTTACTTCTATTTTTGGATCGATGATAACGGATATGAAGTCAAAATATAAACATTTAAAATGGCGGACACATTTATGCATCATTTTGGATTTTTTTAAATCTGAATTCAGAATCGTAATCAGAAACTCCAAAAAAATTCGAGTACCAAGTTTTGAACAAAAATCATCCGAAGGATTTTTCGGCAACACGAAAACGTTACATGAATCAGAAATATCACTAATCAATACCTACCAATTAAAAATTTCGTGGACACCATATAAACATTTTGAGCATACAAATAAAATGGTGTCCTGGGACCAACTTTTATGAAATCGAATTGAGTAAGAGGTGCAGTGTTGGTTTTTATAATGTCTACAGCTTCCTTACAGATGACTAGTTATTGAACGAAATGATCTTAAGAAACCGTACATTTCCTGTTGAAACGTGTACTCTAAAAGATGGCCCTTTTAAGTTTTTTATTTTTGTAAATTTTCGAACGGATAATTATTTTTCAAAATATTAATAGTATATTAGCAGAAAAATCCGCAAAATAACTTATACTATCTACTGTTTTTATCATAAACAAATGGCTCTTCGCTATCAGTATTATCCTACCTACGTATTCAACATGGTTCTATAGCTCTATATATTAATTTTTGGAAATTCCAGGTTAGTAAATTATTACCGTGAAAAATAAATATATTCAGTTACCAAAGATACTTAAAATAACCATAATACTTAGAGAATAGATTTGGAATGAAAAACTTTTTTCTTATTCGTTTAAACTATATTTTTTAACACGTAATAACCACTTTTTACGAATTTCATACGAGTATGGCTGTATTAATCAGATATATGTCTAAAGTACCAAGACATATTGCTAATTATTAAAGAGAATTTCTACACTACCCAATACTACCCATCACTACCCATTACTAACATAATGCTACTAATTACACATAAAAGTTTAGTCACATTCTACTTTTTCAATTTTAATTTCTAGAATGTGAAATATTTATACTTCATATTATTACTATTATTATTTTTCTTTTATTGATATTATTTCGCAGCAAATAAGAATTTGCATTGAAGCTTTTTTCAAGCTTTAGAAATTCATTTGTTGATCATCATGATCTTCAATTAATATTTCTTCACTTATAGCTAATCAAAAGGGGATAAATGTCGCAATTAAATACCGCTAGTATAATGTAACCTGCAAAACAGTTGTAAAGCTAAAATAATGACAATTTCACCTGTTATTCCATTCGATTTCATAAAAATCGAACCTAGAAAACCAGTTTTACCTACATTTTTTTTCAAAAAGATTTTTCTTTAAAAAAAAACTGGCGTTTTTTTTTTTATAGGCACAAAAAATTTTTGCGGTGTCCAGGAATAATGTCTTCTGAGAAATCCCATACGAAATTTTTAATTAACGTCGGTTCTCATATCTATTGATTTCAATTGATACATCAATTTTATAAATCACAATTAGTGATCCCGGACCCACCTAGTTGTTAGATACAGGCAAATCTGAGCGATTTTTGCAGAAAAAGTTCGGCTTGTTGATTCGCTATTAATAAATTAAAAATCTGAATTCAGTTCGTAATCAGCGATTCCGAAAACCCCAGTAACCAGCAAAATAAAATGTACGGCGAATTAAAATTTACTTGTCTGCCGGCTTGAAAATCACAATTCATATACCAAACTATAGTACCTGCATATAAGTAATTGATAGTGAGCGGAAAAAACATGTTTCCATAAATCAATATAGAAAGCATACTATCGAATTCAGATTGATGAGTGCATTTAAATAAACATATTTTTAAATAACTGAATAAATATTTTTACTGAAGATCGATATTCTACTAGTAAATAAAAACGTTAAGCTACTTTTTGTATACGATGGATGCAACTGAAATGGCTCAATTTGACTTTAAAAGCAAACAATTCTTTAATGGTTTCTCAATCAATATTGCATTTGGTACATAAATTAATAAAATTAGATTAGCAGAAACAAATAAAATAATACCTTGTTTTACAGTTTGTAAATATTTCGATCGTTGAAAGGACGCAAATTTACTAATTTTAGTTTTTGAAAAATGTATTCCAGAACTATTTGAAACATCAATGAATTACTTCATTAAGAGGGTTCTAGAGTGCTCCTCTGATAAGGTAGAAATTGTCTTTAAAAATTGTAAATAACAAATGACTGAATCGATTTTTAAAATTCGGACTCTGTAAGGGTGATTCTAATGGCTATAGAAGGCATCTTATAGAAAATACCAAAAAACTTAATTAAGAACTGACCTAGAATTTTCGGAAGTAAGTGATTTTTACAGATTCCAGAAAATTCTTGGCCAATTCTCAATTATGCCTTTGGTATTTTCTAGGAAACTGTCTGTAGTTATTAGAATTACCTTTACAGAGCCGCAATTTGAAACATTTTATTCAATTAACTTTAATTTATGTTTTTTAGTGAAATTTTCTACCTTATCGGTGGACCACTTTAGAACCCTTAAACTTGTACTCATAAAGTTTCTTTTAGTAAATTTGATTACTTTTTAGTTACTATCCACAGTTTAATACAGGACTGCAAGACTGCTAGGTTCTGCATTTAGAATGCATTTAGTGGAATGAAATTTAGAAGTTAGTTTCACTAATTTAACAAAAAATTGTTGCAAATATTATTATTGCATAATAATAATAATTATTAGCCATTTGGAAAAGATTATCTAACTAAAAATGTCGGCAATTTGTACTACTTTCCGGTAGACCACTCAATGACAGTTGAATTTGTCAAATAAATTTTGTTTGTGCAATCTCATTTTTAGAATAATAAATTGTTCAATATCAATATCAATTGAAGTTCAGGTAAAAAAAAGTTAAGTAGGTAAGTTATGTAATTTAATTTATGTACTAACGAAACGACACGTCGAGTGCGTTTCATTGTTTTGCAAAGAAATTTGAATTTATTGATGTCGAAAAAGAATGTTATTCTCAGATGTTTCATTTCAAATTCATTATTATTCTTGCCGTCCGTCATTATGATTATTGAACATCATCGTGATCATCAATATTGTCATGATCGTTGAATATCGTCATTCGACATTGAATTATCGTAGTTATTCTACTAATCAGTCCTAACATCTTCAATGTTCCTTGTCTTCTTTTGTCAACATTTGGTAAATTTTCGTAATCAGATTAAATGAAGTATTACAAAAGCCTTAAAAATGGTAAATATAATCTCGAAATCACGTGTAATCATGAAATTGATCATTTGTGCTTTACATTTTCTAGAGTAATGTCTTTAAACATTTGATCTTAGAATTGAATGTACGTTTGATATCGCTCCATATACAAGTTCATTTGAAAGAAATTGTGAACATAACTAAGAAAGAAAGATTAAAAAAAATGTTATGCGAGTTAAGTTATCAGTTATATGACTCAATGAATACATTTTTGAAATTCCGACCATTGTCTTCGAATACGTGTATATGGTCAATAGTTTAGATGTAAATCTATAATTTCTGTTAGTTAAAAAGCTTTTTATTATTGCGTTATGTTAAAAATATTACTGAGTTTTATAAGTGTTTAGGCTCTGATTACTTCTCAAAGTATTTATTTTGCAAAATATTCTGTCAATACTACTGTCAACTCTTTTGTATCATCAGTATATAATCTTTTATGAAAATTTAAAAAACATAAATGATAAAAATTATAAAAAATAGTATGGGCTTCGTAAATTATGATTAACAAAAAATTGTTTAAACCAATTCATTTATAACAAATAAATTTAATAGCAATTATATGAGTAGCATTGAATTCCTTTAACTTTGTAATTCTATATTCTTATTTTAGACTTTAGTTGATTTCAGTTACTGCAAAATTACTAATAACATGTATTAATATAATTTTTTATTTTGAATACAAACGATTGTATTAACAACATTTTTCTTGAATTTAAAATTGTAATTTACTACAATTAAGAAAATGTTATAACTTAAGTTGTCATTTTTTTAGAGCAGTTTATTTTGAAAAGTGTAGAATCTTTTAATTCTACAACATCGAACATTCAATTTTTTTCTTTTTTTGTATACTAGACTTAATTCAGCTGTTAGCAGCAATGATTCCACATTCTTAAAATATCGATCTCTTATAGAATCCAAGTAAGTTTTACAGCTTTTTAACTGCATAGAAATAAAATGTCTGCAGTTTCAATAATAACTCTTACAGAATCTGGTTAGAAGCAACAAGAATGCAGTTAATGCAGTTGCAAATTTCATTTGAATACTGGAAATTACAACTAAGACTTGAAATAGTAAAAAAATTTAATTTGGTAATTCGTAGATCTATATGATTTAGAATTCTCAAAAACTTTTCGAATAGTGTGCTGGTTTGCACGTAGAGAATAAACTCTATTATTTTAATGAGTATAGTTTTGATTGTAGACTATAGTTACATAAAAATTTGCATAATTAACATCTTAAATTAAAAGTAAAAATTTACTATAAATGAAAGTTATAAACACATAAACTTCCTAAAATTTGTCTTTTCTATACAAGTAACTAATAAACGCTAAATTGACAACGGTTAAAATACACTAGAAGTGTTACGAATTTCTAATTTAATTACATTTTAGATGATGAGTTTTCTTAATGACCGTAAAAAATAAATCGAATGTCATGATGTTAAATCACAGCTCTAATCATATTAAAAAAAGCACGCCTTGAAAAAAATGTCAGACTGATATATTGTATAATCACGTCTAATAAGTGAGAGTAAGATTTATTTATTACATAAATAGATCAGTTCTATTTCGATAGAAGACTACGTTAATCAGGATAAGATTGATACGCTAATAAAATGTTACATACTTATTTTATATAATTCGTAAGTAAAATAGCTCACTAGTATACGCTATTACTTCAATGTAAAAACTTAATTGCACATAAAGTGACTTTTAAATCAAAAAGCTATAAACGTTTTAAGGGTTCATAAAATGATACAATTTGTTGACATTTTTAACAAATAAAAAAAATTACAATAATTAAAAAAATGAAAAAATTGGTTGACTGTTTCGTCGTAAAAACATCAATTTGCGGTAAAAACGTGATTATGGCAAAAACGTTGATCCTCTAGGGAAGGTCGTGTTCTTCGCGAACGGGTTTACATAACTTACCTGCTCTGGACTTCTTACGACCGCGACGACGCGATAATGTCGGATAAATTTCCAGAAACACGTGCACGTTTACTTTTATCGATTTTTTTAAAATCAATGAACTTAGTATCGAATTCCTTTTGGGTCCAATTTACATCCCTCGTTTTTTAAGGTTTATTTTGATTGTAAATCAAAAAGTTTACATTTTTGACATTTTTAAAATTTATTTTTAGATATTTATTTTTTTTTAGTGTCAACTATTTTTCACCAGATATTTTTCCCCTCGCTCTTACACAATATACACATACTTTCATGTGAAGACCGGTAAGACGGCGTCTTACGTTTATTACATTTACATACTTAAATTCTACATTGTTTTTCTTTTTCCTAGTACTTGAATAGAAGAGTTTAAGCGCACGCCAAGAACTCCATTAAGCGAGTAACTACACGAAAAGAATCGAGACTTGCAACAGCCGAAATTTCGCATTTTTACGAGCAAATTTCGATACTTCTAATACGTATGCAGTAAGTATAGGTTTCGCATACGATCACATGGAAATAAGAAGCATCTAATACTAAAAAGCAAGAATAGAAATGTTACGTTAAGATTTAGTTTTTCTTTTTTTTTGAAATACCATAATTAGAAACTTAATTTTTCAATACTATAATTAAATCTTGATATCACAAAATCGTTTCATATTTTAGACATCATAGTTTCTTAAAAACTCTGCATTATCGACCCCATGTAGAATTTCGTACCCCTGATATGTTTTGTAAATTGTAATTTTGTCGCTTGCGCGAAAACGACTACTAGCGCCACCTCTTGGCTGGTTTTGTAAGTTTTGTATGAGATTGGTAATGCAGTGACTATGTTTTCGCGATGTCGTTGAAACTTTGTGTTACCAGGTGCGATTCAGATTTAAGTACAAGTTTTGAGATAAAATTAAGGTAGACAAAGTGAGTCCTCGAGTATCTTAAAGTGTGAGAGAAGTGCATGTAAGAGAGTAATAAGTGCGTAGAGTGTAAGTATAGTAGTATTATTGCGAAATAAATATTGCAAAGTGTTAGTCAATGAGAACCCACCCGTAGTACTTGGGGTCGGTCGCTGTAGTCTACTGGCTGACACCTTAGCGAATACTCTCCCGTGAGCCAGCCGGACATTCCAATCTGCAACCACAACCGCCCAAGGGCCATCGACCACATTTAGTGAAATTAAAAATGAAAATTCTAAGACCGACACCGCAAATATTGTGCCATTTTCAACTTTGCGGATGGCCCTTTATTATCTCCAACATTGAACTCGAACTACCTTAAATTAACTCCTGTAAACTATTAAAGATAAGATGCACTGAGAATTTTATGGATTGCATCATTGTAAATTCCATTTTTTATGGATTTGTTTTTTACAATTTCTTGCATTTCTCAGTCTATCCTACGTTCCAGAGATCAAAAGTGAAGGTCTCTTGGCGAAAGGGCAATACTGATTAATTTTTTTAATAATGCAATACATTTTTTTAATTTTAATGAATTTGAAAATAGTTTGCAGTATTTTCGTTTTGCCAAAATTTCCCATTTTTCCGTCGAGGCAGCATGCGAGCTCGCGGCTACTTTTGAATTAGCGAGAGCATTAAGCAACGTGAATTTCACGCGCTGATGTCCGACGCATGCTAAACGAGACGTGCGTAACCAAATTACTGTATTTAGGTTTCATTCCATTCTCCTGTCTTCTGCTTGCCTCGCTCAACAAATAAATTATAATACATCTCGTGACAGCATCCAAAAAGTTCCCCTTCAGAAAATTCAATATTTTGACAGTGTGATTTACTTAAATTTGAGGAAAAACGAGATGAAAAATTTGTCTCAAAATGTTGCCACCTCTGAAAATGGACATTTTTGATTCTTTTACAAAAATTATTTTTTGCCTTGTATTTCTAGTGTTGAATTTTCTTATCATTAAAAAGAAAGAGACTACCGGACACAGTAAGTTTGTAATTTATAGTCAATTTTGTCATAGCTATTGCAATTTTCAATACTGAAAGTCGCCACAAATGGCATTGTTCCAAGACCATTTTCTCCGCCTAATAACAACATTGATTAAGTTCAGTTACGTGATTGAGGTTACACAATTTACTAAGAAGATGACTAAGTAATTCTTTTAGCTATTTGAAATACATTTTTTCATGAAGATGCTAAACAATTTTTAATTTTCAATTAGGAAAAAAGAATCTGAAATATTGTGAAAATTATAGATTCATATAAAAATTTAGTAGTGAAACTGCAGTAAAAAGATTTGACAAATTTCTTTGTATGGAAATTTTAAAAAAATGATGTTGATGTGATTGAAAATATTAAAGAATGGTAAAAATTTGTCACAAATCTTTTCAGAAAAGTGTCTGAACTTTCCCTGTAATATTACGAAATATTTACAAATCTTTGACTCAAGACTTCTTTCTTCCGTGCAGCTAATATGAAACATTTTGCATTTAAAATAATGATGATTTAAAAAATTGTCATTTTTTTAATCAACGATGGGTAATAAGATACAAAATATTCGAAAAAATTCATTATTATACAGTAGTGCTTCAGTATGTCGCGAAATATTAACTTTAAAGTATAATAAAAAGTAAGGCAAAAATTAGTAATGGAATTGTGTAATAATCCGCAGTTCCTTTTAGAATTTATAGTGTATTTAAATGAAAAAATATTCAATATTTCGAAATATTGCTAATGAATAATAAATAATGTACTTTTTAAGCTTCTGCTTGTAAAAAATATTTAATAATTTCGAAATAATTTCATATATTCACAGAGAAATGAATTATTGTTTACATAGCAGTAAATTTATTGGTATAATCCCTTAACAAAATAAAACAATGTAAACATAAATGAATTCAGTAATTCCCCTACATAAAGTTTGCTTTTATAATTACTAACATCATTATTTAATTATGTTTACCATTGTGTTACAAATGATTGCATTTTCAAAGGAAATAGCGTTTAATTATTTTAAATAATTAAAAAAAGTTATGTTATTTGAAATGTTATTTTGTATTATCATAATTGTAAATTTTGTTTCCAAACAAAGGTTAAAATGACTATAATTTAATTAAGTCAATACTTAGTGCAGTGGAATGTATTTGAATCTAAAGCTAAACTCTGATTAATTGGATAATTATATTAAATTCTAAATTACAGTTTGTATCGAAAGTGAAACCATATAAACAAGATATTCTGATCTTTCCAACTTTTTCTGTTTCATTAGTAGATGAATATTAAAATACCGGTAAAAATAAAGCTCATATCTATTTAAATTGTACATTTCGTTTTATAACTTTTTATTGTAATGTAAAATATTATATTTTTGAGAAATCTAGTTCGTAATTTTTCCTCTATGAAAAATCACTTGACAAATCATAAAAGAACGAAAAAAGTCTAAAAAACGAAGGTCTCTAGTTATAATATTACAATACGCTTAATAGGGACCACATACTAGTTTTATATTAAGGTAAGTTATTTTTCTATATTTCTTAGGGGGATCAATATGGTTTCAGAAGAACAAAAAAACGATTTTAGAATTTTAAGATACTTTTATGTTACAATTTTGAAAGTCGTAAGAAGTAAGTTTTTAAAATCCAAGTATTTCTTTAAAATGTATTTTCCTCAGCTTTTTAGTTTGGATTTAATAAGTATAAAGATATAAAGGTAAGCATAAATGGTACCTTTTCATGAAAAATCCTTTATACAACTATAATTTCTCCATTTTTGTTTAGTTTATATTTACATGAATTGAAAATGCATCAATAGAACAATTCGAAATTTTATTATTCAAAAAGGAAGTTTTAACCAATTATTGTACAAACTATTTTAATATTTTTATTAAGTATTTTAACTATTTTAATCTAATTCGAGAAACAAGTCTTGAAACAATGTACGATAATTATGAAGTGCTCATCACATGTACGCGGAAAAAATTGCTAAGGCTTTCCGCAATCAGGTTTCATAAGCAAAAACCGCACAGTTTTTATTTAACGCAAACTTTTTCTGTAAAAAAAAATTGACTACTAGATCAATATAAACCAAACTAAATAAGAATTATGAAAATCACAAACCTACTTTTGGAAAATGTCTAAATTTAATTATGTGTATTTAAATAATTTAGATTTAACTTTTAGTTAAAAATTTGACTTAAATATAGTTTTGATTTTTGTCCAGTTTCCAAAATTTTCAATTACATTTGGGAGTGCTCTAAAATTGTTTTAAAATAAAAAGAAACTTTGAGTTACTGTAAGGATTATTCCGTAACAAATATTTCAAAGTTTTGGTCCATGTCGTAAAATGCAACAAAAATGAAGTATTTGATTCTTTGACTGTGTGCATTTAAAGTAAAACAGAAAAAAGTTACAAATGAAGTAATTTTATTGAAAAATAACCTAATTTTAACAATGTTAATTTTGTGAAGAAATTGACCAAAAACATTTGTTAATATTTCTGGTATTGGGCACGTGTTTTTTTTTATTTTAATCGAATAAAGCGTAAGGTAGAAAATAATTTCGCCTTTCATTTCCAAAAAGCAAATTTACGGAGGCCCTTATCCTTCTTAAGCTATGATTTTTGCAAGAGAGCAACCGATTATGATCACATGTCTTAAGGTAAACCACTACAAAGCTACACGAAAAAAAAGAAATAATTGGAACTACTATATAGATAGTAAGATAAGCCAGAGCCATATTTTTTAGTTAATTTTACTATCTAAATAGTAACATCTACTATTTAAATAATAAAACCAATTAAAACACGTAGCTGTGCCTGATCCTACTGTTTAGGTAGTAAAACTATTTCTTTTTTTTTCTGTGTACCAAACAAATTTCATGCTATTGACAAGTATTTATGGCTCCGGATTACGAATATGATGAGAAAAAACGTAGGTCATGCGCATTGAAGGCGTCGTTTAAAAAAAAGTTCTCATTTTTTTCAAACAAAAAATGCAGAGCTTGAAAAAAGTTCTGATCAGTTTTATTCGTAATATCGGCTGAAATATCAAAAAAACAACAATGGATATAGAATAATCAGAATTACGACATTAAAAGAGTCTAATTTTAATGTGGGTTCGACATTTGACCAAGTGCTATGAGGTTAAGGTTAGGTTAGTACAGAAAAATGACGCTTGGGGACATATAAGCTACTACTGAATTCTGTCAAATCGTTTGTAAAGTTTAAGATTCTATGTGGGTTAGACATAGCCAAGTATGTAGGTCAGTTAGGTTAGATTAACACAAGAAGAGGCGATTTTTCAATAGCAATACTTAATTTTATGAAGAAAATGCACGTAGTCATATTTAAATACGATAATTAGAAAAATAGATGTTGCAATTTAAAAAAATTCAGTAATCATGAAGTAACGGGACCATTTTGAATTTTTTTATACAATATTTGCAGAATATTTTCTAGATCTTAACCTATCATATATTTTATTTGTTGAATTATACGACATGGACCACAACTTTGATATTGTTGGCATGGAGTGACCTGTAGAGGATTCGAACATCAGATGTTCTGATAGTCGGATACGAAAGTCTTAATATATTTGTTTTTCAAAGTAAAAAGTTTGTGATGAGTAATAACTTTATGATTTGTGATCGGTCCAAACTATGTTGGCACAATGCACTTTTTTTTGAAAATTCAACCTTTTTTCTTTGTATCTGTGTACTATTGAGAAGAAACACAAAATAACAATAAAACCAGAAATAATCTCAAATTTAAATAATAATTTATACATTTTCCCCCTTTAAAACTCAACAGATATTTTAAAAAAATCTTGTTATTTCAATAACGGCAAACAGAAAACAGGAGTTGAATGAAAAGAGAAGAGAAAAAGACCCGCTAGAGAAAAATCAGCAGTAGGAGCAGCATCAGTAGTATGTCTGCGCCAGATCTACATCGAGTCCCAGAAATCTGCATGGCATGCCTTGCCCAGGCAAAGAAAGAATCGGTATTCGGTAATCTCGTATGGGATGATTTTCGTTGTTGGTCGTCGGTAAAACAGTTACCACCTGCGAAAATAACATTAACACTTACCCGGACTGCCGTGGGGCTGTCGGTATAATCCACAGGTTGACAGCGGAAACTATAGTGCTGCCACCAGCCGCCCATCAGGCACTGCATTGGCAAGAAAATGGTTATGTGCTCACAAGCAAGTATCCATGCCAAAACAAGTGATTGTATTCTTGTATTGTCACGTGTGCCATTTTTAATTTCGAATTGTTTTTATTAGATTGAAAAATTTTAGTTCACAACTTGGCAATTTGACATCAATAAAAACATCTTGCATAAACCGAATTCAATCACTTGTTTGAACATGTAGAATCGTTCATTAGGTTACGAAAACTATTTTAATATTTTCTCATGTCATTATATAGATCTTTTAGTAATTATAACTAAGTATTTTTGTAAATCAATGAACGTTTCGACTTTTCGATACGATTATCACTATAGCAGTCAAGCAGACGATACGATCGCTTCGGTCTGACTTGCACGCGACCTTTCTACTTCCTTAGTAGATATTCGTCGATGAGACACGAATCAAACTCACCTCGTAGAACAGCCACGCGGAGAAAATGACTTGAAAGAAATTGTAGAATATGAGGATATTTTTGAGTTGAAAAGGTTTTCGATTTTCCATCAATTTTGGTCCGACGACCTTAACGATGTATACGTAGGAAAGGCAGATGAGCAGCGTTGGAAACGGCGACCGTATCAGGAACCAGTTTGTCGTTCGAGGATCTGAAAAGTAAATAAACTGTTAAAACGTGCGATTAATTTCACTCTGCGACAAATTATTAATATCTAATCCAGGTCTTTACGCGACCTACATTAATGTGCAAATGATTAATTTAATGATGAAAGAAATTAATCGCTATTTTTTATATTAGTAATTGGATATATTCCGACAAAATTTTCAGCAAAAGCCTCATGACTTTTGAAAATAACCGACCGACAGGCAAACGAGATTAGAAAATACAATACCAAAAAAACCAAAATGGTCAAAGTTTTGTATTTGCTTTTTATGCGAAGATATACTGGGGAGAACCAAAATGAAAAACTGTCGTCTTTTTGACTATCGGTTTACTGGGCTTTCGGTTTTTGACAGTCGCTTTCTTGAATGTTAGCTTTGAGATTGTCATTTTTTTTTATCTTGTCGGTTTTTCGACTCGCACTCAGTCTTTTGTAAATATACCATTTTCGAGGTGCACCTCAAAAGCCCGACAAATCACAAAACAGACACTTCAAACCCCGGACATTCAAAAACCAGACATTGCAAAAATCAGACATTTAAAAACCAGACATTTCAAAAAACAGACTTAAAAAAAAAAGACTTTCAAAATATGTGTGCAGTTTTGGACGCACTTCAAAAACCCGACAAATCACAAAACAGATACTTTAAAAACCCGACATTCAAATACCAGATATTTAAAACGACAGAGCTTCAAGAACCAGACGTTTCGAAATATATCTGCATTTTGAAATATTTGGTTTTTTAAATGATTGGTTTTTGAATGTCTTTTTTTGAGTGCACCTCCAAAAACCGACAATTCACAAAACAGACACTTAAAAAACACTACATTCAAAAACCAGACATTTCAGAAAACAGACATTCAAAAACAAGATATTACAAAAACAGACAATCAAAAACCAGACATTTAAAACAACAGACATTGAAAACCAGACATTTTAAAATGAACACCTCAAAAATTCGAAATATTGATAAATCGATTTAAAAAGCTGGCATTGTTGTTTTCATGAATGTTACAGCTTTATGACTCATTGGCTTTTTGACAGTCATCGTTTTTTGAGTGTCGGCTTTTTAAATATCAATTTGTCAATGTCTCGGATTTTTGAGGTGTTCCTATTTTAAATGTCTGGTTTTCGAATGTCGAGTTTTTGAAGTGTCTGTTTTGTGATTTGTTGGATTTTTGAAGTGCACCCGAATTTTTAAAATGTCTGATTTTTGAATGTTTGTTTTTTGAAAAGCCTGGTTTTTGAATGTCGGCTTTGTGAAGTGTATGTTTTGTGATTTGTCGGGTTTTTGAGGTATACCCAATTTTCGTACTGAAATGTTGACATTTCCAAACTAAAAATAGTAATCAATAAAAATCTGTCGTGTATTGACACGTTAGAATTCACAAAGAGAGTAGATTTTTTGTTTAAGTAATGACTCCATGTAAATAACATAATTATATGAAGTTAAAGATTTACTTAATGTAATTAATTAACTGGTAATTAACCGGTATTTCGCAGTGCGAAGTAAATATTTAGAAGTTTTTGAAACTATACTGTCGTTAAACTAAGTCTAATTGACTTTATATATCTGTAAAAACTACTAAACATTTAGTCCTCACTGGATAAACATAAATTTAGTTAAATTAACTATTTTTTGTCATTTTTTTTTACAGTGGCAGAAAAAGTAGACCTGTCATTTACTTCCCTGTGTTTCGGAACTACGAAATTATTTCGTTAAAACGAAAGACGTGCCCTGAATTTTCTAAAGCAATAATTCCAAACGTCAGAGTCGAAAGTGCGCGTCGAGATTATTTATTACATAAGACCCATTGTGTCATTCAAAAGGAAATGAGTAGATGCATCGAAAACAAGAACAACCGATTTATTCAGGCATCTTTCGATGATGTAACTGAAAATAGATAAAATATGATAATATTGAAATATAGTTTTTACTGCAATGTATTATTTTTCTAGGACAATGTCAGGATCAGCACGAAAAACTTGTGATCGATCATGATCTATATGGTCGCGCAATAGAAAAAGTTATATGTACCTCATTTGAAAATGATCGAAATGATACGTGACCTTCGCGAATTCGACGAACGAGTAGCGAGATAATAAGTTAGATAATTGCGCACTTGATCCGATAAAATGGGACACTTTTCCCGCGGGCAAAATCGTTGCAACAGTCCATCGTTTTTCCGATTTTGAAATCGACGTACTGATAATTGCCGTGCCAAATACGATATATTGCGATTATAGAAAATATGTGAGAGGCGAGTGGCTTGACCTCAGATCGAAATACAGGGAGAAAACCTGTTTGCACTTGATGTTTACTACGATTCGGACGTTTACATCGTTTTAAAAAGTCATGTGTCGAAAATAAATTTTAGTCATCGACTAGCGATAATTTGATAAAGACCTTGTTTCGAATGAGTTGATCGCTCTTTTTTCAATATGCTTAAACTGAAATGTTGGGATATGCAATCCGGTTTTCTTTTCTGATACGAGAATTTCAGATGTCACAGTCAATTTTACATTTCAGTGGTTTTATGGAGGAGATTCGTATGTATTATACGGTAGCGATAACATTAATGGAATTAAAAATTAATGACTTGTAATAAATTTGTCAAAAGTCGATTTTTCAAATCTGTCCAAGTGTCAAATTTAAGGTCATTTCTTAAGCTGTGAAATATTTTTTCCGAAATACTTTTACTTTGTAGAATTGTCGAGTCGCGTACAAAAATAAGTTTTGAATGTTATAAATATTTCACGCTATAACTCAACTATTTCTATTTAATTTAAAAAATTAATATTCATATTACTTAAAAAATTGTACAGTATATATACAATGTAATTCTTAAATAATTAACGTTGTATTATTATAAATAATTGTAATATCAATTAGTTATGCATTTTTTGCCTGTTAAAGAAATAGCACCAAGTTCTTGTTATGCAGACGGATGATCTAATTAATTTAGTGCGTTTTAAAGAATTATTAAAAAAAGTACTGAAAAAGTTTCCTCAATTTCGTAAAAAAATTAAATATGCAAAATACCAAACAGTTGTTTTTGTGATTTCTTAGGTTAAATTCTTTAATACAGCACTTTGCGTGATAATGACTGCGTGTCATGCGAGCATTACAGAATATAAAAACTTGAATGAAAATTTTCATCTAGTTAATAAGAAATTTGTTCATTCGAAATTATATCCATACAAATTGAAAATTAGATTGATTTTCCGCACCAGCTATATATAAAGCACAATTGATGCAAAATATGTCTCTTTTTTGGTATCTATGTCTAAGTTCTATTTGGGTGCTAGGATTTCGCAATTAGTTTATTTAACAACCTGTGATTCGTTAGTGACAATGTAATGATTTCTGCAATATCGAAATAAGTATAAAATAACAAGTAATTTCTTTTTAAATTGGAGCTTTCTAACTGTAAACACTTTTGAGATATACGCCTAATTTTATTTATACAATATATAATAAATAACAAATTTTTGTAAAAAAATCATTAATTTTTTTCCTATTCAAAAGGCATTTTTTTGTTTTTAAGAGACCTGTTTCCTTAACTGTTTCGCATTTGGTTTTTTTTACTTCAAAGCTAAACTTGGATGACAATTTTTGTAAAAGAAAACATGCATTTTTTGGAAAAAAAATTGAATTATTGAAAGTCACAATTTTGTTGCCGAAATACATTATGTCGAATTTTTTCTATTTATTTAAGAGCAAGTTTTAACTTGGTTCACAAAAAAAAAACAGTCAAATCAAATATATATTTCGAAAAGGTTCCGCGTAAGAAGATTCTAATTAAAGGAAAATCACTTATTGTTATACCTAACTTAGAAAATAGTATTATGTAACTGAGGGTGGGTTACAGGTCATTCCTTAGTATTTTCTTAATTTTTATCCGTACAGTAGTTGACAGTTTACAATTAAAATTCTTAAATATCCAGTAATGATTATAAAAATGATTAATAATAATTCTATTTTATACAAATTAGACTATCTTCCTTCACAATATTTACTTAACAAATTCAAATATTTGTAGACTTAAATAATTAAAAAAATTTGCGTTGCAAAAGGTAAATCTTCCTGTTAGTTGACTGAGAGAAACAAAGTGTTTCCTATTTCACTGCATTTTGATACTTCTAAAAAAAATTAATTGCAGTGCTTGAAATCACTTAATTTGAATAAGTAACCTCTGCTAATCATCAAGTTCTCATCAACTCATTTAGAAAAATTACGGATTCGATTATTTTCGTCTGTTCACTTTAAGTATCTAATAGTACTTATTTACAACTGAAAGTAATAGATGTATAGGTAGGAATTTGTATTCGTAAACTTTTTAGTAAACGAAAATTAACTGTCTTTTAATTGCTATAGGTTTTAATTATTAATGCATATTTCAAAATTCAATAACTATTCCAAACATTATCATGTCATTGTCAATAATATTATAATACAATAATTAGTAAGATAAAAAGGCGCCAAAGTTATAATATGCTACAATGAAATAATAAAATAATAACAAATACCATTTTCTAAGCAAAGTATTACAAATCATTCTATGTGGATACGTAGAAATAAAAAGTTGTCTAGCCCAAAAGATAAGTAGTTTTATAAACTTTTTTAAAGCCACTTACTATCTAGTTTTTAAGCCTAACTATACTTATTTATTGGTTTCGCTTGCAAGAAAAAAGTTTTCTTAAATCATTAATGTCATCAAAAATGTTTTGTATTCTGAATAATTTTAAGAATCTCTCTTGTACATTTTCCCATGCGTTGTTTTATGTAATAATTTTCTCAATCGCTAGCTCATACAAATCTGCAGTGAAAATTATACAAATAATCTATTTTATTTTCTTTCGCGATATTGATTGGTATATAAAACTAAATTTCCCGTCGGTTCAAAGTGCTTTTATAGTAATATTTATAAAGTCTAATGTAAATTTAATTTTAGACTCTTTTGACAAATAATTTTGTGAAATAGTTGTAATTGTTCAGTCTGTTAATTTAGAGGAAGTTCCTAATAATATTTTTAATAATTGATTTACAATTTATGCTATGCGATTTTGAAGATTACGATACATGCGTCGAATATCATCTTAAAAGAATATTTTTCAACCATTATTATCGGTTTCACATCCGCAAATCTATTCCTGTTTAAAAACTTATTTATTTCCCATTGTATAGATCCCTATATTTGTAAATACAACCACGTCAACAAATATATTGAATAAAGGAATATCGGCGTTAATTAAATTATTGTTAGTTATTAGATTGTTGGGTCAACTAGAAAAGATATGTTATAAGGTAAATGTTAAACACTCCGGGAGTAGAACTCTATTTTGCGCCCTGCACAATCTTCGGGCACAAAGTATCCCCATACCTGTCGTATTAACTAATATCATATGCAATACGGGCGAAATATCGATCTTCAAGGAGTGTTCATTGTCGCCTTAGCTTCGCTCGTGCCACAAACTTCGCACTTGTCGAAAATCAATAATTGCGCCCTTGTTACATAATATGATGCCAAGTTTTAATTAAATTTGAAACAACAATTTTTAAAAATGTAATTCAAAATACAATAAACAGTATCCACTATACTACTTCTTAACATTTGTATATATAAAAAAAACATTCTTTAGAATACACACAAATACATTTTCTAAGAACTATCAATACAGTTGTTTAGTTAACTATGAAATTAAAACTTAAATTAAAATTGCAATTATGACCTTAAATAACAATATGTTGATATATTCATACGTATAAAAAGTACATTAAACATCAACTTATTTAGACTACGTTAATACAGACACTTAACAAGCGGACAAAACGTTATAATCTTGATTTAACAACTAAAAAACTTTAGTCTGGAAGTACGTCAAATATAAGATTGATACTTTGACAAGCATAAATTACCGAACAACAAGTTTGTCTGTTTATCGTAAGAAAATCGATTAGAAATTTGAGCCTTTCAAGCAGTAGATATAATCATATAAAAGAACTTTATTTAATTGTATGCAACTTCAAATTGACGTCATTGCCCGAAGCTAAAGGGAGGAGTTTTAACCACAAGGTCCATGGTTCAGTGTAAACGTGATCGTCCTTGATGTCTTTTAGCAGGACGTTGTACTTCGGGTTCATTATCATTGATACAAAAAAATGTATTCTGCAATTTAAAAATAATCTTAAAAAAGTGGTATAAATTCTGTTATAATTATCATATTGTTTTTTTATCTTGGTGAAAGTACTATATTTATCGGAGATGTTTTATTACACGGAAATGTCATTTGGCAATTTTGGGGGAGACTTACAGAATGAGAAAAATTGCAATTTTTTTTTTATAAAAGTGATTGTAAGTTCTCGGAATTGTTATGATTCAGATAGTAAAAATTACAAAAATCTTGTCATTTTTACCAGAAATAATGGCAATTTTCACCATTCTACAAGTATGTCCCAAAATTACCATCTGGTATGGTAAAATGTACAAAGGACACTTGCCCTAATAATTAGTTATTTGAGCGTTTGATTATCTTTGTCACTTGGAGCTTCTTTCTCCCATCTGCGCGAGAATTTAATTTAAGGTATAATCTTTAATTAATTACCAATTATTGAAAAATATACATGACAACACTTTTGACGAAGCAAGGAAATATCAAGGGGACTACGAATAGCTTGAGAATACATTGAGCTTATTTTGTATGCAACGATGATATAAAATAAAACATCAATTTAAATTTCTTGTAGAGGTAATTTATTAATATTATAGAGTAAATTTACAAGTCACTCTTACAAAGGAGTGATTTGGCACTATTTCAAAGTGAGATGACACTCTTTCCAGAATGTTATTTTATTCTTTAATAATGAAAATTCACTACTCTTGAAGAGTAGCTTCCTTGTTGTTAATAATTAAAACAATTATAAACTATGTCATCGGTTTTAATAATTGTCTGTGGTCATGTTTTTGTTAAGTTTGATGAAAAATATATCCAAAAACTGGCATAAGTTACACCCTAATAATTAATATTTGAATAAATTAGTCTGTAGTACAGATTTGAAGTGAGCGTAACATTTTTTGCTTGTTTTCATTAAACTCTGTAACGTTATAATCCCAGTTTTCGAGTATTATATGTTCAATTCGGTACTGAACAACAAAAACCATGGCAATGAGTGCTTAAAGTATATATCCTACTATTTTTGAGTATATTTTTTCATTTCGAACGGGTTAAAATGCCGATAAATCTCAAAAACACGCAAAATGTTTAGATCTAATTAAAAAAAACACGATTTTTTTCATGTTTTATTTCAAATGTTAATTCTACGCCGTAGCACATCTTCTTTTTATCTCAAACCTTTTACCCTTTTCGACTTTACATGAAATCTTTTAAAATGAAGAATTAGGGGTTTCCACTCAAAAAATATAATGCAACTATAAAATTGAATGTCGATAAAGTCAATCTAAAATGACGTTCAAAATTACGCATTAGCAATATAAACATTAACGATTTTTTAACTCAATTAAGGTAACTTATGTGCAAAATTGTAATGAAAGAAAAATGTTTAGAATCACTTTTAAAAAACGTGTTTTAACATTTTTTAGCCAGATTTTAATTTAGCTAAAAAATGCAAGAACCAACAAATTCAAAAACGTCTCTACAAACTCTGAAAAAAAAGGTAGCCTTATTTCTCCGTTTATTCTTTAACATTTTTCTTTTATAACCGATTTCTAAAAATTAGATATTTATGATAAAAAACTAATTTCACAATTTTATGTAAACACCATGTATATATAAAAGTACGAATTAGTTTCAGCGAAAAACGTTAATTCACTAAAAAAGTATGTCCAAAAATATTTTGAAAAAGTTTACACCTATTTTTTAGTAATTTTAATCACTTTTTCTTCTATTAGTATAACAAGTTACCATACTTTCGAGATAACAAATCATTTATATTTACTCGCCACTTCAGACGATATTTTGAATTCGCTTTATTCAAATTTAATTTTGTTGATCCACAACTTTTTAGTTCAAGTTCCAATGGCTCGATTTTAAAAGGTTTGAACAAAAGGAATTTTAAAAAGTGTGGTTTTTTAATTTAAATCTAAAACTTTATCAAATATTTTTGTTTTTTCGGCAGTCTAATCCAAGCCAATAGTTAGATTTGGATGTTATCATTACCTTAGTTTCTCTTAATTAACCCGTCAAAGAATTTGAATGCTCCAAAACAGCAATTGCAGCGTTAAAATGTTAAAAAAATGGCTACACATTACAAAACCATGGATATTTTCATAATAATTATTCCGAAATTGAAGTATTTGCCTTCAAAATTCACCAGGTCTTTTATTTAATTTCTTTTTTGTAATTATTTTCATTTAATTAATAAGATATATTAAAAATTGGAATAGATATATTCATGACAGCGATGTATGCTAAAGATTTGATTTTTTTAATGATTTTTTCTGTGATTTGAGTTTTTTGCCTCATCCGATTTGCCCCATCGGATTTTAACAACTATCTTCAGTATCATCATTTAATGTAACTTCAATGCAACAGAATTATCATGTGTTAAATTCAAAATAAAAATTCAGAATTATTTATTATACAAAAAATATATTATCTGTTTTCAGTTAAAGCGACAAAATATTACCAAACGCTAGATAATTATGGTGATAGATATTAGTGGAACGTAACAATGAATAATGTCCATGGTTATTATCATCCACGTTCATTTATGATTTCCATTCACTATCAACAATAGAGAATGATCTATTTTACACTTTCATAATGTATTAAAACATTTTGAAAATACAAATAGAAACGAACATTTATGATAATATGGTGTTTTACAATGTTGTTTTTACAATTGAACTTTTTTCACATTGTTTATTTTGAAAATTTTAAGACTATAATCTATAAATCTGCTTTACTTTTCTAGAAAAATTACCTTCAGGTCAAAGTATAATAAAAATATTACAGTCATAATTAATAAATAATAGAATATAAATAGGTGAAAATGTTTTATTAAAATTGATTACTTTTGTTTCAGAAATTCCTTTCTCGATAAACAGATTTGCTTCCAAATAAAAAATAAAATACTAACTTTTAATTGAAATATAATTCTTAATGTTTAATATGTAGGTATGTTTTATGTACTTTCCAAATGTTCGTTAATATAAATAACATAAGTTAATATAACCTTATTTAAACGAAAAGTATATTCTGGCATTTCGATATAATTACTTAATTTTTAATAATTTTAATATCCTCATATAAATTCTTCATTCTTACGATAGTATTACTTTTATTATTCAATAAATTTCATTTTAAAATCATTATTTACAATTATTCTATTTTATTTTGTTGTACAGTTCTAAGCCATACAAATATTTGAAATTTGTAACAAAAGTCAGAAAAAAGATAAAAATGTCGTGTATTCAAAATTTATCACTGCGAACACTTTACCGTTTGGTAATTTTTTTTCACAATCGTCTATGATAATATTTTGCTTCTGCTATTTAGTGGACAAGTTTACCTTCAACCGTAAGTGACTTTCAAGGCCACGATTGTAAATGTATCAAGAAAATTTATAGGATAATCTTCAAATTTTCCAATGGATTTAGATTTACAAGGCCTGTTCATGTGTAACACGTAACAAAATTCAAAATAAATAAAAAATTGCATCTTTTAACATTTTCCTATCTCTTCAAAAATTCTGAACATTGAAAATATGAATAAGTGTAATAATAAGTAAAGTACTTTTCTACAAAGGATTAAATGAAAAGTTAAAAACTTAATTTTAAAAATGTTTTTAAATTCTTGCGTACTATATATTTTGCTAAAACAATGTGAATGTCATTACTTATTTTTATCCAGTATTGACGCTTAATGAATAATGATCGTATGTACACTGTGCGTATATGTTGAGTTACTTAAGTCATTAGCAATTAGCATTTACGTCCTCCTTGCTGAAATTATATTCCTCTTCTGTTATTTCGGTTTGTGCACAATCGATACGATAATTTTCTCTTTCTTAATTAATTTTGGTTTTGTACAAAGAGAATCCATTGACTTTCATATAATATTAGCATTTGTCAACGCAGTTATTCTTAGATCTTATGGGGCAACGTCCTCGATAGCAAGCTTGCACGGAATTTTAATTAATGAGACTTTTACTGATTCTTAAAATTTTGTCGGATAACCTTAAGTTATCGCGATAACTTCCCGACTACATTTTTTTAATAATTAGTAAACTTGATTCTTTCTGTGATTTAAAACATTGAAAATCTGCAACACAATCATTTTGTGTAGTTCAAAAACAGTTGTGATGTGGGATAAAGGAATGCCATTTTTTTCTTATATTTTTTCCATTAGATATACATTTAAAGTTTAGAACCAATTACAATATAGAAATAAACAAAAAGTATTGTATCGATTGTAAACTAAACATAGGACACTCTTTTTTAAGAGAAATTATATTATTTTCAATAAAATTTCATATAATATTTCAGTAAAATGCTAATTTAGGCAAATCGAAGCAGGATATCGACTAACTTATTTATTGATCGGGAAGTAGTTTCTTTTCTTACATTACACTTATGTTGGTTACTAATTGCACAATTTTGCATAGCGTTGTAGAAAAATTAACTTGCCGAAGTCATAAAAAATATTGCTTGTATTATTAATACACAATGAATAAACTCGTATAATCTAAGAAACACATAAGTAATAAAAAATAACAAAAAAATTTACTATTTCATTTAAAATTACTGAAACAGTGAAGTTTATTTATAGTAGCACCTTAATATTTTTAAATTGACTATTCATATTTACGTAGTATTTTATAAGCCTGAAAAGTATCAATGAATTTCAAGATTTCAATAAAGATGTATGTCAATAGTCGCATCTGAAAGTCTTACTGAACAAAAATACTAACTAATTAAAAAAAAATTTCTCATGTCCAAGAAACTTTTGATGATTTATTACTTTCCGGCCCAGATTTTTTAAATTTTCGTGAAATTAGAAACTCTGGAGTGTCTGCCGTCGCTGATTATGAATCTAAATTCAGATTTTGAAATTTTAGTTTTTTTAATAATCCGCTCTATTAAATGTTTAAAATTTGAGTTCCGATTTATTATTAGGAACCTCAGAAACTCCTGAGTACCCAGTTTTATCTCAATCCAAGTGAACATTTGCGATTAATTGTATTTTTTTTCTATAAAAATGAGAATTCTTTGTTAATTTAAAATACAATATTAAATAAATATTTAATTAAAAATAATGTTAAATATTTCTTCAACTCTCACTAAATTGGATTTTAAAAAACACATTTTCAGCTGAATTCTGATGGCTGCCATAGTAGCTATTCCTTTTTCTACATTTTTTTCAGTATCATTTTCTCAGCTTGAAGTTTTTATTTCATCGAAAAGTTGTTTTTAAGAAAAAATGAAAAATTCAATTGCGGGTCGTTTTGTGCGTATTTTATCCGTACAAGGACAACGTGGACAGGATAATGTATAGTGTGTAGGTACAGTAGCATTCGATTAGTTCGAACATTGACTCGCATGTCACTTTTTACTGGCTTACCCGCATGCTTGTCCAGTATCTCGTGGAATCGGTCCACGTAATGCATAACGATGGACATGTTGTCGGAGACGAGCCTTCCGGCGACGAGGGCTGTATTTTCGCCGAGACTCCAACTGTTTCCTGCCCCGGAAGCCTTTCCTTCTGAAACAATAGATAAACACTCCATTAACGACGAGCCTTTGTTCAGCATACCTACATTTAATAGTCAAAAGAAATTTCGGAATATCCCAAAAATCATAATTTTTCATATCCTCTTTGACATACACATTAAACAAGACATTTTTTAACGCTCCGGGCGCGAAACTCGATATGGCGCCCTTGGGCGAAACCTTCGTGCGCGGGATATAGCTTTTTGCGCCTATCGTAATAAAATAGTGTATTGTGTAACTAGGGTGCAATTATCGATCTTCGCCCTAAAGCGAGAAATGACGAAACGCGCCCTACGTCGACTACTTTTTTAGGTAATATGTACTAGCAACTAAATATTTACCTATTTTAAGTAAATTAATACACTCGAAATTTATTTAATCCACATAGGGGAAGGATATCATTGTACACAGTATATTATTGGAATTTCGAAACGAAAAATTCACTTTTTCTTTATTTTTTTCTTCGTATTAACAAATACCTGCTCTCTAAATCTGAATTAATTAAAAACTGCCAATAAGAAAATGAAAATTGAGTCACCAAATGAATTAATAATCATTTTAGCTAATAAAAAGTTAAAACCAACTAATTTGTTACTAACTACAAAGTCTGCAAACTACTAAACTAAAAAAAGTCAATATCTAATTGTGGATCAGTAGGATTTTACTAGTGAATTAGTATTTTCGTACTATTTGTCAGTAAAAAACTTACTAATTGATGGTAACCTAATTTTTGCTATAGATAAGTAGTTTTTTATCGATTTAAGTTTAGAGAGTATGATTAATGACGCAAGATTCCAATTTTATAAAAAATATTTAACAACAAAATAACATGGCAAACAAGTAACAAACTAAATCAGGGAAAAATGTAAAAACTTTTTATGCGAACAATCAAAACAGATATGATTTAAGTCATATCAGAATCTGGCATTGGACCGAATATGGAAACTAGAGCTTCTCACTTAAAATTTGAAAGAAATTGGTAGAAAAATTAATCTTCTTCTTTATCTCATTAAAAACGTTTCTATTTTCCCGCAGCTATACTTTTTACGATTTGCATTATGATTTCTTCAAATTCATTCAAAAAAGTATTCTCTAATTCTGAATTACTTGAAAACTACCAATTAAAAAACGAAAAGTGGATCAATAATTCAATTAGTAATCGTTTTTAGTAATAAATAATGAGAAACTATTAATTTATTACTAATTTTTATATCTTCTAAACTAACCTTTTTACTTTTAGATTAATAGAATTTTATCAATAAATAATTAGTTTTGTATTATTTTCTAGTAAAAATATGAAAGTTAATTGTAACCTATTTTTCATTTTAAATAAATAGTTATTAGCTAATTCAGATTTAGAAAGTGTATAACGACGGATTCTTAAAAATCTCATATTTTAAAACACAATATTATAGTATAAAAAAGTTACCATCGATTTCCAATAGAAAAATGAAAATTTAAGAATAAACAAAATGTTTATAAGTGGTTTTAAAAACTAAAATATAATCTTATGGCAGGTACAAACTGTCAAGAATGACATGTGCCTCTTGAAAAATGGTTGTCAATAAAAAACATTTTTAAAACAATGACCATACCACTTTATTAACATTACACAGTTTTTTTATAGGTAGTTAATAGAAATACCGACCTACTAAAACAAATGTCCTAATTTCAAATAAATACTTACTTGAATAGTCGCAACAAAATATTTACTTAAAATAAGGAAATATTTTCTTAATGTAAATAAATATTTACTTGCTGGATAAAATCAAATTAATATTTAGTTGAATTAATAAACTATTTTTCTATTTTTATAAGTAAATATTTCGTTGCGACTATTCAAGTAAATATTTATTTGAGATTAGGAATTTTTGTTCAGTGTACTTAATCAAATTTTCTGACCCCTTCATCCTTCCCCTATTTATTTCCATCAATTAAAAACGAAATTTTTTAAGCAAACAGGTACAAATAAATTCTCTTGGGATTGCGTAAAATGTAATTGTTTATATGAAAGGAAAATGACGCATAGAATCACTTTTTAATTGAGTTTTTGTTATCGTATCAAACTTTTTTCAGGGTTGCGATCACACTTGCACATTTTTTGTGACACGGATATCTTCTCATCGATGACCATTGTATACGCATTACATTGAAAAATGGTCAGTATTCAATGTCATGCAGTACTCGACGTTGTTAAGTGACGTCGTTAATGTTACTTGAATATGCATTTCATCAGAGCTTTTCTTAATTGGTAATGCAATTTGAACTTTATACGTGTTTTTACGTACATACCAACCTTAGTTATCCATAAAAATTACCATTTTTGAATCATTACAAAAATATGACGAGTGTTATTGTAATTTATAACCGTCTTCAAAACGAAAATGTTGATATCTTCCATTTTTGTAAATAAATGTCTTATATCGATAAAATAATGAACAATGGTCGATGTATAAACATTTAATTTTCTTCCCAAATTTGATATAGGTGTAAAATATTTATTTTGTTTATAGAAGCATTTTATGAAGTTGCTTGAGAATTTCAAGAACACATAGAGAACATGGTCATATAAATTATAAACGATCATGAACATTAAAATAGCTTAGTCTTCATCCTACGAATTAAATTAGTTATTTTTCATTTAATAAATAATAAAGTTTAACGGTACGTTTTTAAAATTTCATTTTTTGTTCGCATACATTCCGTCTGGAAGTAAAATAATAATTCAAATAACTTTTCAAACAAAAAATGTTATGTTAAAACATTCTTAGTCAGTGACTTTACACATTTTAACCAATTTTTTTCGTAATCGTTTATGAAATTCGAATATAAATAGACAAAATAATTATTGATTTCACAGTAACGATCATTAGAAGCAGATTTTTTTATAACAAAAAATCACTTTCATAAAATAAAATCGAGAAATCAAGAAATCAAAAAACGTGCAGTTTATTTAGTACTGGATTAACTACCAGATATTAAAAAGAGTTATATAATATACTTAGATGAGCACGGACTATTTAAAATACATAATTAAAATGTCAATAAATACAGCTATAAATGTAATATCAAAGCTACTAACATAATACAGTACAATAAAGATTTTTTATTCGCATTTCACGAATTGTTCAAAATAAGCGTTTGACAACACTGATAAGAAAATAGTATAGTAGTAGTAACTAAATATACAATAAATGGTTGTGTACACGCAGATGCAATAACTAGAAGTAAAATGTTGAAAAAAATTCGTACACATGTGTAGTTGCATTGTGTTGGTAGTCGTTTAATTTGGACATATTATACTTACTATTGACAGATAATGGATAGATAAAAATGAATGGGCAGATAAACCAGACGTTACAGAGGATAATAAAAAACACATGTAGATAGCCGACATTTTATTATTCCATTCGTAAGTGAAAACGACATCAGATAGAAAACCGTTCCAACCCATTATGTTTTTGCAGTGTTTGAAAAGTAAATGGTTAAGACTGTAAAACAGGCACGGAATTTTACTGTACTTCTTTAGCAGCGTGAAGGACAAGCATAATATTCTACGAGATAGCTTAAACAAAATTATACAGCGCGAACGGGTAATTTACTGTAATTCAAAAAAATATGGAAAAGGTATTTGTCGATGTCTTTGAAGTCGATCTTAATGAATGACTAACTACGCGACTATAAATATAAACGTATCTTTAAAATTTCTTCGCCGTGATTAAGTATTTCATCAAAATTTTTCGTCTCAATACTTTCATTTAATGAATCGACTCTTTATATTTGAGTTTTATTTTAAAATGCAATGTTCAATCAATGAAAAGTGGTTATGCGAGGCATTTAAACAATGTGGCATGAAAAAAGGTCAACTGAAAAAAACTCTTAGTTGATTTGACTACTTTTTAACTACTGAAAGTATTTCAATGGGACCTCAACGGAATTTTATAGGTTATAGTTACAACCATAAAGGAGTTAAATCAACAAAAAATATAGTTATTGAAACGACATTTTGGTAGTTAATTCTACTACATTTAAAAACATTTTTTAGAGTCTAACTACTTAGTACACTAAAAACTATGCAACATGCTGGAGCGATATATTTTTAATTGAATTTAGCAGAACTACATTTTTAGTTGATTTAGCTTCTTTATGGTAGTAACTGCAACTTAGACAAATTTCTTGAAGCATATCGAACTACTGTGCGTAGTTAAAAAGTAGTCAAATCAACTAAGAAATTTTCTGGAAATTTTTTTTACTGGAATTATTTTAAGTGCAGCTATTGGCGATTACTTTTTTATTATATTAGTGCATGTCTTTTTGAGTTTTATGCATAGTATCGAATTTCGTGATCTCCAATCATTTGGAAAACTTTTTCGTTGACTGCGTATATAATAATAACTTAAGTAAAGATAGTAAAATTAACAACATCAACAAAGTTATACTAACAACAAAATTATTTCTTTTAACTACTCTCGACTCAACTTCTCAATGGTAGTTGAATTTGTCTCGTGGCTACATTTTCAAGTTTGCGCAATAAACACCTTAGAAGTAAAAAAACTCCTAGCTAATCTCTTAAAACTTTTTAAATAATGTGATATTCTTTGATTAAATAAAATGCATACATCTTTTAAGAGAAATCTCCTTTATCTTACCAAAAAATCGACTTTTCGGCAATAGTCAACATGATGACTCAAAACGGGTTATACGAGCTTACTTGATGCATTTAGAATCGTTGATTAGTGAGCAAGTTAAATATATGTAAGTTAGTATCATAAACATTACATACATTTTTTGTGGAGTTCAGAATAAAAGTATACTGCAGTGCTGACAGCAAAAACAGTATATATCTTTGGCCTTCCGCGATAGTAGTAAATAGCAATTAGTTTGCTATGTAGGATTCGATAATATATTATACATCAACTAATTATACTTCAAAAAAATGTTTGAAAATCGTCGGTTTTTCGATTATACACTGGGCAAACCATAAAGTACTATTCGTAGTGGTTAAATATAGCTCAATTGCTACAAGCAGTATTGGATACTACTGTACATGGTTTTTGTTACTATTGCAAAAGTATTATACAGTACTTGAAATAAACAAATAGTAAATTACCACTACACATAGTATTAAGATGTTTTCGTATTTCTCTTAGAGTATAAGGGCATATCTCACGAACTGAGAGCAAATTTAGTGAAACGGCATCGTAGTCACAATACTGAAAAAAATTGACTTGACAAATTAAACTACCATTGAGAAGTTGAGTCGAGAGTAGTTGCAGACATTTACAGTTTCTGAGGAATTAAAAAATTCATATTAAACTCGCGTACCAACTCTCAAAAATGAGCTAGACGTCTGTTTACAACTGTAACTGCATCTTTCCTTGACTTATAAAAATCATTAATTTTCTTGTGATACCTACTCATTGAGGGGTTATTCTTTGGCCTTCAACTGCACGGAAAAAAATGGTTAGTCACAGCAACTACATAAAAGTAGTAAGCACAAAAGTAGTGAATGCAAAGAACAGTAAAACCAAGAAACAAAATCATAATAAATCTTAGTGACACTGATATTTTGAAAATCCGATGTTAAGTATGAAAATTACGTTATAACAAATTTCAAAACGATAAGAATTAAAATTCGTAACTTCAAGTAAAAACGTCGTTGTGTTTACAAAGAAAAGTAATAAGAATGTCCATTAACATAAAATGGTAACGCTAACTATAAAAAGTAACTGGCGCATGTTTAGTATACTTTTTGTAGTTGGAGGAACAAATTCTTTCGTCATGCTAACTATCAGAGGAAAGAAAATGATAATCCTTGTGTTATTTTTTGTTTAGTTATAAATAAACATCTGTAAAAAGGCTTCTTGCGGTAAACTCCAGAACTCCTTACTGGATCATCTCGGATCAAAAACCCAAAACGTTTTTATTCGTTAATTAGTTCATATGAAAGTAAGGCCTTCAATTTTTTAACTTTTTAAAAAAATCGCATAACACTTTTTTTGCATATCTGCAGACTGCAGAAAAACTGCAATAACTCGAGTACCGATATTTTTTAAATATACGATTTTACTCGTTAATTTAGAAATTTGTATGTAACAATTTTTGTGGTTTACTCGTGTTTCGTCAATTGAAATCATACGTTTTTCTTAAAATGATGCGAAATACCATGATTTATAAAGAAATACGAATTATGTTCATTTATGAACATCAATAATCTAAATATAACGTAAGTATAACATTATTAACCCATTAACATAAAAAAAGCACTTTCTGAACCTAATTTTAATCGAGAATTTCCTAATAAAACCGACGTTAAACAACAATTTGACAGAAACAAGTCGCATTATTTTCGACGTCGCTCTTTTCAGTGGTGCTATCCAAAATGTGTCTAAAATTTCAATTTTCATATAATTTTGACATAAATAAATAAAAAATACGAGGAAATTTTTTAAAAATTCAACTTTGGATTTTGGAAAATGGAACACTGGATGTTAGGTTTAGAATAGCACAAAATGTTTTAAAATCATGGACGGTAGTTGTACCTCAAAATTAGGTTGGTAGATTTTTAAATTTCATGTTGCGAAACCAAGATGGCGACATAATCTAGAATATTTTTCGCAGTTGTTTGCATATAAAACTGTTTTGCAAAAGAATCTAGGTCAAACAAAAACATGTTATAACTTTTTTAAGATCGCTGATAACGAATTTAAAGTCAGAATTTTTAAATTCAAAATGGCGAATCCAATATGGCGGACAAAAATACGACAATCGTTCATTTTGCTTTTATTTTAACAAAACCTTATATTTGTGATTCATGATAAATTAAAAAAACTAAAAATTGAATGTTTCAGCAAATATAAAAGAATTCGGAGATATGAAGCATTATTTGAGAAAATTCGAAAATTCAGATTCTTCAAGAACTTTGTCAGATCTTAAAAATAGAATTTGTGATGGGAACTGTGACTATTTTCTCCTGCAGGAACAGTAAGGACCATTTAAAATAGTTTCTTTTCATACTGAAATAAATAATTCTATAAAATTCATATCATTTTTACATACATTAGAAAAACAGGTCGATATCGAGCTCTTTTAACCAATTTTTATGTTTCCGGTTACCATTTTAGATTAGTCATTGTGAATTCCCAAAAACCGGTCGGGGGACTACATCGAAATTTTATAGCTACATTTATAACAAAAAATATTTAAATACATAGAAAATTATGATCTCTAAAATTTTCGAACTGGATCGGTTCGCAAGAATGTCGTGTGGAGTAATTGATGCTCTAAGGATGACTTTGGGTATTTTTTTACTAAAAATACTAATAAAAGAATAGAATTCAAAATAAATTACTTGACATTTTATTGAGTATTAAATTACAATATTTCATTACCTTTTCAAACATTTTTTCAATCAATACTTGACTTGTTCTGTTGTTTTCTTTCATGTTTTAAATTTTTGATGAAAATCAAAATTAATCGGTAGATTACATGACAACAGTAAAATTCTGTAAAAATTTACTTTATTTTCTAAAAACATTTCAAGTACATTTAATCGAGAAGTGATTATAATCTTTGAAAGAAAGTCAGAGAACATATTTAATTTCGAAAACATTGCAAGGATTACGAACTTTAATACATAGTTGCATAAGTTTATAAGAAAAGTTCTTCTGAATTGTAGGTGTGTATTTTATTAAGAGTTCCCTTAATAGGTATCGATCGCATAGATAACGACCCTTTCTAACCCGTAAATTAAAAAGCATATATGTAAGAGGTTTTTCGAAATTCGGACTCCACTCAAGTGAAAGGACGCATTTCAAACGACGAATTGTGGTGAAATCGGTCAAAAATTGAATAACGAAAAGCTTAAATAATACGATTGCATATCAATTATGCATATGACTTTCCAATTAGGAAATTTTGTGGAAAGATTTTTGATTCCAATTTTCATCAATGTCTAAAATTTGAATATAGCTGCAGGGTCATACACTAATAAGTTAGTAAATGGTATGAGGATGTTTTAAATTCAAATATTGAATGCATTAATGATTCCTTTATTAGAATTTCTAAAAGAATTTACAAACCAAACTAGAAATACATTCCTCTAAGTGAGTAATTTTCTTGTCAGGATTAAAGATTGTACATTTAAAAATAAAGACTATAATTATTAGTTTACTTTAGAGTCTGTATTATACATGTAAAATATGTTTCAGTCATTGTAAAAATCATAAAATTACTTCAGAATACTTCAAACAATAAAAAATTAAGGCCCCAGAATATCATAGGTTGACGAAAAATATTTAATAACGTTTCCAAGAATTTAATTTTCATTATTAATAATATTGTTGAAAAGTGAAAGTATTATTCTTCTTGAAAAAAAAATTGAAATTTGCAAAAATAATTTGTTAAACCACTTTTGTTATTGATTCAATTCGTCTTCTCCGCTGTTAAGAATTTTTTAAAATGAACGGATTTTAACGAATGAAGGCTTATTTTTTCGAGAAAAAATAACAAAAGTGGCTTAACAAATTATTTTTGGACATTTCAATTTTTGTTCAAGAAGAATAATGCTTTCACTTTTCAACAATATCATTAATAATGAAAATTAAATTTTTTGACACGTTATTAAATATTTTTCGTCAATATATTATATTATGGGATCAAACTACCTTAATTTGCCAGGATTTTTTTCAAGATTGGAATTATGTAATTCGAGATAAATCAAATTTTTAAATTCAATATGGGCGACTAACGTACGTAAGTACGTAACGTACGTACGTTAATATTTTTTTACTCGTATTTGCTACTCCAAAAACTTCAAAATCTGATCTAGTGATCTATGACCACTTTTGATATTCCAAAGTCAAAATTTTGTAAATATAGGTGATCAAGGACTTAATCGACCTATTGGTACACGTTTTTTTTTAATTAAGCTGTATACATTTTTCTTTTAATTTTTCATCTAAGTCAAAGTTTAAAATTACGAAATTAACCATTTTTATACCGATCACTCATAAAAGTGTTCAAAAAATTGATTGCTGTACTAATTATTTCGAGTAGATTTGCAAAAATTCATTTTTTTTATTTTGTGACCAAAAAATTTGAAATTTTTCTCTACCACAGAAAAAAAAATTTAGTTTTGACGAATCATCGACAAAATGTTGTGGAAAAGGAAAATAAAAAATGTCACCTGCATTTTTCTATCGTTACGTAGACCCGATCAAGCCACGCAACTACACGAAAACTCCTACGCATCTCAAGTCTTGCCGCGAACGTGATCGAGGGCGTATTACTTAACAGCCGGCGCGTATACACGCAGCGGCCGATCTGCGATTTGAGGTTAGGTTGCGTGAAAAAATTGAGGTCACGCCGCTCCAAGTCCGAAAGTTACGATGAAATCGAAAGCTCGCGGAAATCGAGATCTCGACATTGACATCGAAAAACGATCGAGGTCGCAGAGACAGCGCCACATCCTCCAGCAAACGATTTGCGGATGAAATAACGGTTAACATTGACTTTTTTTTTCACGCGTCCACGTTTTATCGGGCAGGTGTCCAACGCCATTACGTCATCAATATTTATAAACAGATTCCTTTTTACTCATTTTTTTGTTTGTATTTCTGGAGTATTTCGGCTGTTACGATCTCTGGATTTCATGTGACGAAACTGATAAGTATCTAACGCTGCATAACAATTGTTAATTTGTTTGTAACGTGGGTCATTATTGTAGCATTTTCTGCATTTACAAATGTTTACGTCTAAAACGGTAATTGATTTCAAGTGTAATCTGCATTTTTTAAATCGAATTACTGTGCACAGAGTAAAATTAGACCGTTCTTATTAGAAGATGAATTTAGAGTCTGTGGAACATGTACGAAATCTCACTCCGGAAAAAAAGTAAAACTACAATCCCAAAAGAGTAAACTTTAATCTTTAGAGGACGGGGAATTAGGAATTTTCAATTTCTCATAATTTTCTATAAAAAACACATATTATGTGTCTCTAATATTGAGAAATACTCATATGTAAAGTGTCTATCCATGGTCAAGCCACTATAGAGGCTTTTCCGTCCCCAGAGGTAATACTAATTTTGACACTTTGAAAGAATTTTTTCATTTGACTTAAACTTGATATAATAAAACTTTGACATTATCATTCACAAAACATTCAAAGATTATTGGAATTCAAAATGGCGCATCCAAAATGGCGGATACAAGTCGGTATTACCCTCGTGAGGGAAAGACGCCTATCAATTTTGATAAACGCGTTTAGATAGATGTGATTTCATAAAGTTTCTAGTAGTTAGACCCATGACTTCCCATGACTTCTTTGCACCCACAAGCGGAGCGTTACCGGGAAATTACATTGGGTCGGAATTGGATTCAGTGCTATACAATCCCTCGGCAAACTATATTCACACTTCTTTTCTACAGAAAGTTTATTTTCACAACTTTAAGGGTAGTTTCCCCTCAGTTTAGGGGTAGCTTGTGGTTGTTTTTGGTAATTTTTGATTAATCACATAAAACTCGTCATCAGTATGCCCAAACACCCCAGAATGAACCTATTCTACAAACTAAAATGAGCAATTTTTTGAGCCATTATAGTGGTTTTCCCGTCCTCTAAAGGTTAACACTGAATGGCGCAAGAAAGCGAAAATCCACTCACATTATTTCACACTGTCCAGAGCGAATCTTCGATCCATAAAACTCAGAGGAAATATAACGTACGGAAGAGAGTTTTGTCATATATGTGGAGATCAGAAGGTGGTTCAAGATTCAAAAATTAAAATACCTTACCTTAAACCATTAATGCAAAAAAATTTGAAAGGTTTTCGAGTCTTACTAATCGAAAAACTGAGAAGATCACCTTATTTGAAAAAGTACCGAAAAACATTTTTTTTCATCATTTTTTGCAGATGCATTCATTCTAACTATGACTGATGGTGGGTCAAATATTTGTAGATTACGGAAGAAAATTTATTTTAGCTTTTCATAGTTTACCCTTTTACAAATGGCGAAAAATCAAGAACATTTAAAAGAATACATGTTTTATCTGGATAATCCTGATATAAAATGAAGTTGAATCAAATATTTTGATTCCAAGGGACAAATTTTTATTGTTTGAACAACTTTGATCATTTGTCAGTATATTTGACGGTCACAATAATGGTGGATGCAATGTGTCACCGTCAATAAAGGTTTGAAATCTTTATTTTATCTAATTTTTCCATTTTTTGGATTGAACTCTTTGATTCTTTGAAGAAAATTCACGAATTCGTGAATTCATAATATCACGTTGAAGAAATGTATCTCTACTTCTATCTTAAATTGAATTATACACAGACTTTGCAATTTTCATTGACAATACTGACATAAAACTCGTAAATTTGTCTGTTCCTGTTCCGCCATTATTGTGAACGTTAAATAGAGTGAAAAATGATCAAGGATATTTAAGTTCGATACTATGAAAAAAAAAAATTGGTTCGACGTCATTTTAGATCAGAATTGTTCAGATAAAACATGTATCTTCTAAAATTGTCACGACTTTTAAACATTTTTGAAAGGAAATTATATGAAGCTATAATCAACAATTTTTTCAGTAATCTACAGATATTTTATTCAAATTTATCCATGATTTGGATGAAATCGATATCCGTATTATGCACTTAAAAAAAGACGAACGGGTTCAAACAGTTAAAACACCTATTTTTCATTACCAACTAATATTGTGAGTTAAGAAGTACGTCTTCGGTAAGAATATTAAGAATATTTTGAACTTTCTAATTTGGGTAAACAAACACCAGTCTTTAAGTAATGAAAAGTTTTCCACTAATTCAGTAACTGATCAGTTGTACTACTAAAGTAAAAAATCTTCAAACGAACAGTTTAATGTATATTTTGAAGACAATTTTTTTTTTCAATACTGGCTAAATAACAAATTTTTATTTAATTAATGTAGGTACTGATCACTCGCGAATAAAACTTAATTTAATTTCGGAATAAACTAGAAAGCCAAAACCATATAGAATATTAGTCTGAACTAGTTTGAATTAGTTATCTACCCGAAGAGTAAATTTAGAATATTTATGGAAATTTAATGAAATATACATTGAAAGGTCTAAACACACTACAGACGTAAAAAATACATCGTACCGATTAAGTTGAATAACTTGTAAACAAAATTGAAGAATATTTCTATATGTACATCAATAAATGTGTAATTCAATATCGACAATATATAACAAAGGTAGTATGATTGAAAAATAACATTTAAACTTCCCCAGGATGTCACATATTGTAGATATATTGGGGAAATGTTTTATAACATTTCCAAAAACTCAATTTTTATCGTGTTGTTGAAAACAATGAATATTATTGTATTTCAAAAATGTCCATATAAACAAAAATAATTAATTTAAAAAAATTCAAGTTTTTGGGGACCAACAATCTTAAGCTTCTATTGTTCATTTAGATTTAACTAACATCTATAAAAAGTATAACATTAGTAGTTAAAGATTTCTAAAAGTTTGACTACTGCATGGTAAATTACTCATATTTATAAATGCAAACTTATTTCAATAACGATACTCATTATGGTTATCAGGCAAATTGCATATGAAAAATGTGATTCGGAAGTGAAATACGTACTTTGCATTATAAAAAGATGAAATATTTATAGATTAATTATAATGGACAATTACGATTAAATGTAAATATCAATAATGCTTAGTTATAACTTAATTTTGACATAATACCGTTTTGAACTCTGAATTTTTAAAATCATTGTTATTAAAAATATGGACCACGTGTCAAGTAATTACCATCGTAAACAGAATGAAAGTTTTTGACAATTTGAAAATTTGATTGAATTTCACGGATTTTTTCTATGCATTAACGCGTATCAATTAGAAGAGTAATCTGCAATTAAAATCAGAATAGTGTAATTAAATCGCAGTCATCGACTTAATAAAGTAGGTCAGCATTGCAAATTCTAATGATGCATTAAAGCGATGTTTACTATTATACGTAATAAAGAAATTATGTAACTACACTTCGTCGTCCTCGTGACCTACCTCCATTATGAATATGAATATAATTATACCCGGAATTTAACTTGCAAGTTTAAATCATTACCATTTACTTACGTTTTTTTTAAATTTACATTGTGACCAATACCTTTGACTGAGAACATTTTAATTTTAATACACAAATATTTGAGCTTGAACTTTAATTTTTTTTTTTTGAAAAATCTTCATTGCAAACAAGGAACTAGTTGTCATTTGCAAATTTAACTATTCTCCATTTTTCACATAAAAATACTCGATTCTGTTAAATCTGCAAATAATGTTTTACTGTGTACATTTTTGTTACTATAAACTGTACATTTTAAAAAATATAAATAGAATCCGATGTATATATCTATTAAATTTACATAGTATACAATAATTCCTTAATTACGAGTGTAGTAACAGTTTTAAATACGAGGAAGTTGTTGCGTCAGTAAGTTATTCATGCCAAACGTAATTTAAATGTAAGGCCGAATTTACGATCCATGACTAAAGTGATAATTTGGAAGCTCTTGTTACGATGTGGGCTATAGTAAAGAAAGGACAAAATAACTGATTGGCAACATAAAATACGGTGAGTTAATTCATGTCAAACTTTTTAATCAGAAAGTAACTTTGTGATACCAATTGGAGTCGTAATTGTTGATCTTTTAAAAAAAGAAATAAAATAACAATTTAATGTTGCTGTAACAACTAATTTGTATGATCGAATTAACTAATATTTTTGTTAGATTTACATAAAAATTTCTGTTAATCAGATTCTAAATACGAGATTGGAGGTTATGTTACATGTTTGTCATGTTTTTTAGTCCGGAATCAATTTAAGTCAACAAAATGTATTGTAATTAAAAAAAATAGTATTTTTTGATACAATGCCATAAAACCATCTTACAGCCGTGTGTCGAACATTATTTTTCGGTACTCTAAGCTGTAAAAATTCGATTTCCAAGACTGCATTTAGTCCGTATGGTTTATGTTTTTGAAAGTGCAGATTCATGTTACACGTGATCCGCGAAATATCATTTTACGGACTAAAAGTAGGCCATAAAATCGGATTTTACGGATATAGCACCGAAAAGAAATTTGACACATTAATATAAATACTAATAGGTTTTTTATGACAATCGGTAAATTTTACGAAACGTACTTTTTTACAATGAGCTGTAATTCTTAATTTAAAAAATTAAATTTGATTCTTAACAGAACGTAATATAATATTATGAAATTAACTTATTACAAATAATTAAGAGGATTAAACTGTCACTTGTAGATAGAAGTCTCTTTAGTTTTATTTTGTTTAGTATCACATTACAATTTATATTTTCCGCTTGTACCAAATAAACGTTATCGATAAAAATATTTGTAAAATGAGCGTTAGGAATTTGTAAATTTAAGAGATTTTTGCAACATTAAATTGTGATTTAAATTTGGAAATTAATTATAGCAGTCACTATGTAAATAAATGAAATCTGTTAATTGTACGGGTTTTTTTAATCCAATTTGTCGTACTTTGGAGGATAGCTTTCGTTTAGGCTAAAAATTGCTCTTTAATGTGTGTGTGCGTGGCTGTGAAAATTAACATTTTTTTACATATTTATTATGTTACTTTTAGTTAAAAGTGGAATTTGACACCAAGAAATTTAAAGGGTAATGTTTGTATAGACATACTTACATGAGACACTTACATGCATCCTAATTTTTTGGGTTAATATAAAACGATAATCTTGGCGAAAGCCAGCTGTTCGAAAGCGGCGTCATAAATTTTGTATGGAAAATGTTTACGTCAAATTAGATGTTAGAAGCGTGAAGTATTACACCTACGTCTCTCACAAGCGAAGCACTGAAAATTACTGCAGGTCATAGTTGTTACGCGGTAGCCATATGTCGATATCGGTAACGGATATTATACTTAACTGATCGATATTCTGACGAATAACACATTTCAACAGTCGGTCAATCCTTAATCCATTTTTAGTCCATGGCATTAAAACTACCTAATGTTCATGTACTAAACTGGTTACTTAAATGGCTGGAAGTGACATAAGGGTAAGACTTACGTCCGTTCCTTTGATCGACGTTTGGTCAAATATTGACTGCCCAGGACCGACGCCTGACGGGTAAAGCAATTTGGTCATCGTGTTACGTTTCAGCGCGATAAAATCTTTCGGAAATTGCTACATGCTGACGTCACTGTTACCGCAAACCAATGTAATTGAAACCAACAATCTGTTACAATCTTGTCATAATATCCAACATTTTCTTCTAAAACTCTGACTCTTAAATTCTTGGTAGGAAAATTTTATTAATAGATTTTGGGAATCGGGTAAATTGATTTTCCCTGGGTATTAACATTGTAACATATTGATTTATTATTTTTTTAAAGAAAAAAAGTTAAAGTAGGTAAATTTTACGAAATGCATTAGAATTAATCTGTGCGCGGCGTATAATCTCAAAAACTATCAACTTTTAGAGAAAATTGTAATCAACAGTAAGTATTTGGAATTCATCAATGAATGACTTCAAATTTTTTTCAAATTATAAAAAAAATTGGTGAATTAAAGTTTTCAAAATTGTCTAAAAAAATTCGGCAAAAATTCTATTCCATTCTTTGTTAAATTCTTAGCCCTTTTTTTAATTATAATTTGCTTCGTCGAATAGTTTTTTAGTTAAAAGCCATAACGGACAGTTAATATATTCTTAAATAGCTTTGGTTTTTTTCGGTCAAATAAATAATAGAAATTAAAAATGGTTGAGTTTAATAAAAATTAAAAAATTAGAGGAAGAGGAAACAAAAAATAATAAATAATCAAGGATCAATAATTTGGAGGTTTTCTATTGTAACATAAATAATAAATAAATATTTAGCTACGTTTCAACTCTGATATGAGTCCAGTTCCAGGTTTTGGATATTACCAATGGAATCGATAAAAAATCTATCAATTTCATGTGTTCAAACATTTTGGAGTCCGAAATTTATCCCATCTCGGGAGCTCCAAAAAGTGTTGAAAAATGTGTCCCCTTGGCCATTAATGGCTTATATTTGAAGTATTTTTTTAACAATTTCATGCATCAATTCCGTTTTATTCAATATTTCTGTATTGTAAGCAAGAATTATATTTCTTGTTTCGCACGCTGTAAAATAAACATGAAATTTCCTTCAAACGCATGCATGAAATTTACTTAAATGTGCCTCAAAGATAATGAAATTTCATTTTAAGTATCTTAAATTTTCATTTTAAATATCTTAAGTATTTGATATTTCATGGGACAATTCTTAAAATTGATGCAAATTTGCATTAAATTTCATAAACCTGCACTGCATTTCATTTAACCCATTAACACCTAAGAGTCCATATGATTTTTAATTGAGAGATTACTTTAGTTATGAAAGCTTTAGACAATTTCAATACTGTGCTTAAATGTTTTCTCGGTTACTCTTCAAGTTTTTGAGGTCAAAATTAAGTTTTAGCCAGCAGGAATTCTAATATGGCGCCAATATTGAAAATATTTGGCAAGTAAATTTAGTGTTCATTATTATTATTATTATACGTCTTTATTGGCACAACCAGTTGATACAATTAATAATACAATAATTATTCCTTCAAAGTGTCGGCTTTTTTATTTGTCGGTTTTTCGACCCACACCCGCAAATATGGACCATTAAAAATTCAACCGGTTCACTTGCATGACCAGAATTCGATAGCACCAAAAAAATCGGGATTGGACTTAAAATTTAGTTTAACATTTCTATTTTTGTTTGCCGCGTGGTGATATTGAAAATCCAAAATGGTGGAGGATGGGCCACACTGAAAATGAAGAAAGTCTTGACAAAATTTAAACATCATTTTGTAAAAAACATCTTTTAATCCAAAACTATTATGTGTTTTAGTACTAAATTTAATATATATCGCTTGTTTGAGAATTTAAAATTTCAAAAGACAAATACAAAAAGAAAAGTACAAAAAAAGGCACAAAGAAAATAAAGAAATACAAAAAATACAACAAAAATGGAGACTGTCAACCGCTTCGTCCTCGTTTGTGTTTATGGGTTGGGTTGAGAACGGTTGCCTGAGTTTCATTCATATAAAGTAACTTTTGTAATTTCGGTTGGCCATGAGTATAGTATCCGCCATTTTGAATATTCAAAATTATAATTGCAATCGATTTTCAGAGAGATTATAATTCAGAAACCTCAAAAATCGCTTAGTATCTACTGAGTTTCAACCGAGAAGAGAGAGTTTTAAAAATCAGTCGACAATATTTTGCTGTGCCATTTTAAATTTTGAAACAAGCGATATATATTGAATTTGGCAGTAAAAGAAACAATATTTTTAGATTAAAAGATATTTTGTACAGAATACTGTTTAAATTTTTTCAAGACTTGCACAGTTTTATTTACTGACTTTCTTCATTTTCAGTGTTGCTTATTGTCCGCCATTTTGGATTTTTAAAATCACCAGGGGGCAAACAATAGCAGACATGTTAAGCTAAATTTTAATACCAACCCTGATTTGTTTGGTACTATAGAATTCTGGTGGTGCAATGAGCCACAATTTTATTTTTCGGTTCTATAGCCGTAAAATCCGATTTTACGGCCTAGTTTTAGTCTGTAAAAAGACATTTTACGGATCACGTGTAACATGAATCTGCGCTGACAAAAACACTTACGGCCTTATGCGATCCATAAAATCTTGTTTTGCGGCCTTGTATCGACAAATACTATTATGAGTTTCTTCATCTTCAGTGTTGCTCATTGTCGGCCATTTTGGATTTTCAAAATTGTAATAATAATAATAATAATAATAATAAATGTCTTTCTTTATTGTACAATAAAATAGTACAAAAGGCGAGACGCAGCTATTGCTGCTGTACCTGGTTGCCTGACCCGAGTTTTTTTTTTTTTACAAAATAACCCTAACGAAGATGTCTAAAAGATATATTTTTAGACATGCAATCGAGAAAATGTTTATTGAGGTGTAATATTGTTTCCACCACTCTCTAAATTTCTTGGAGTGAGAATTCACTCTTTAACCCTTTGAGTCACACATTTTTCCTCTTATCGAATTTAGCTGAAATTTGTTACTCGGGGGTTTTTGTGGTCGCTGATTACGAATCCGAGGTTAGTTTTTCGAAATTCAAGATGGCGGATCCAATATGGCGGACAAAAATTTTAAATATAATTCGATTGGGACAAAATTTGCTACTCGGGGGTTTTCAAGGTAGCTGATAACGAATCCGAGGTTCGTTTTTCTAAATTCAAGATGGCGGATCCAATATGGCGGACAAAAATTTTAAATATAATTCCTGATGAATTTTGAAACTTTAACATCTTATCTATAATCAACATAAAATTCATATTCAGCGAGGCTGAAAATTCCCTAACACGCGTTTTCATAAAAAACTCTCGATTTTTTACATCTTGCTCACAGCCATTTTGAATTTCGTAAAGCTGATATTGGATTCGTAATTATCAACTTCGGAAATTCCCCAAATACACATTTTCACCACAATTCGCGCTTTTTTACGTCTCGATCACCGCCATCTTGAATTAGCCATCTTGGATCCGTAATTTTGAATTTTATAAATCTGACACAGGATTCGTAATCAGCGACCCCAAAAACCTATATACCCCCGAACTTCAAGTCAATATCTTTCAAAATAGCGTAAAAAATGAATTCTTTCCAAAAAAACATGATTTTTTTGTGTTTGTTTATTTATATAAAGTAAACAATAAACAATTATGTATTTCTAGTCATTTGGATATGTTCTTTAAGTACTAAGGTAATAGAAAATAGTAAAAAGACCGATCGGAATAGGTTAACTTGACCGTAAATAATTAAAATTCCAAGAAATCGAGGTAGTAACGTGGGTTACTACCGTGACTCAAAGGGTTAATTAGTGAAAATCGAGACACTCTCGTGAAAGAGTGAAAGTTTCAACTCTTTAAGAGTGGAAATTCACTCTTTCTTCCAGAGTTTTCAACTCCACGACTCGGAGGGAAATTTTCAATCCAACGAGTAAAAATTGACTCTTAAAGAGTTGAATATTCACTCTTTCACGAGATTTGCTTGGTTTTCACTAACCAAAGAGTGAATTCTCACTCCAAGAAATTTAGAGAGCATATTTCGACATTTTCCTATAATAATGCTTTTGTAGTTCCCGTTAGAAAAAACGTAAAGCACATGATACCTGCGTCGTGAGGTTTTCACCGGGTATCGCCGCAGAGGCATAGTTTAACCTACAATTATTTAACCGACGGTGTAATCGCGGTGCAGCAAAGTACGTTCTACGGTGCAAGAAAAGATTGGTGGCACGCACTTCAAGCACGGCGCGTATTTACGAGCCGTAAACCCATTTGAACGTGCGGCCACCGGCCGCGTAGCCAACAAATGGTTTGTCCTGATTTTGCTTCGCGGGTGGTTGGATCGGTACACACCTGGGGAATGAGTACATTACGAACATAATGGAACGTGTGCGATTCCAAAAGAGTTTGGTAACCCGTTCGATTTTGCTTTCGATGCAATTCGAGCCGTGGCGGCGGCCGGTGTTCGTCAAGGCCAGACACTCAGGATCCGATAGGTGCCATCCTCGTTACAGGCTGTAATCGTGGACACGCATGCACGCACGCACGGGTTCGTCGGCTCCTACGCACAATGACGAGGATCGTCCAAGTACGTATACCAACACAATCAAAGGCCCCACGCATATTGCGTAAGGCGCGGACAATGCGCCGGCTATTCACTTCCACTCGGTTAGGAATTCAACGTTTTTCAATCGCACCGCACGGATATATATGGGATTCGCCGACGACCTTCCTTCGATTTTTTATTTTTTAGTTACGAAGAATCCCGACCGCCCGCGGCCAAATGTTCGTTCGTTTGGAAATTTGGAAAAAACGTGCATTTGCATTTCCTGCGGGCGAATGTGTCGAAAGAGCCAGTTGTGACGATGAAATAGCGAGTGATTGATTTGGAAGTAATTGGTATTTCGTTTTATTTGTAAATATTTAAAAAAAAATAACTAAATTGTCGGAAATTAATATTCGGTTACCTTCGAGGCATACATTTTTCTTTATGTTGAATTTACTTGAAATTTGTCACTAGGGAGTTTTTGGGATCGAGGAATACGAATTCGGTGTAAAAATTTCAAAATTCAAAATGGCGGATTGAATGTGGCATATTTGTTGCATATTTGGGCATTGTTCTAAAACTTTTAAACTTTATGTTGTCGCTCATTATGATACCATAAAAATTTTAAATATAACTTTGTAACACTACAGATCAACAAATTTTTGTTCGATTTACATGTAATAAGTGTTTATTACTAATTACAGATATGTAGAAAACAATGAGAGTAAATAAAAGTAGTGAATTTGCCTGTTTTTGGTGCGCGACACTCACTACATTTTTTCAGTTTTAACACTGAAACTTTTTGCACCTTTTTTTATGGTCTGTGGTTTTTTGTGGAAGTATTTGGGGATGTAAACAAATGAAAAATCCTTAACTTAATGATGTGCCTCACTGAGGAATAAAATTATATACCTTCAAACTTGCGAGATAACTTTTTTTTATAGTTGACAATTTAGCAATCAACCTTGGATAATTTTTTTCACATTGGTTTTTAAGAAACCACACAACAGGGGTACATTACCTATATGATAAGAAGTAATTTGAGCCTTTGCCCGAATGTGTGCCACCTATACATAAAAAATGCGACCACGTCAAACTTTAAATTTCCAAGCGAAACTCACTTTGAAAAATCAAATTATTTAATGGCACATCTACAATTTAGCTTCTAAGTACTTTGGAATCATTGTGATCTTTTCTCCTATATTATTAAAGTATTTATAAATTTTGTGTTTTTTTAATGCAACAAAAAACACAATTTTTGACAATAATAAAATGATTATTCTTTACAAATACGTTTTAATTTTTTGGTATCCTTAATGTTAAATCATGTATTTGGATTTCAAATTTTAATGAAAACTGACTTTGGATTTGTAATCAGTGGCCTCAAAAACCCTAACATATCAAATTTTATAAAAATCAAAGAAATTTTGTAAAAATAGTACGCCATATTTAATCCATTATTTTAAATTTGAATAACTATTAACTAGACGTTTAATTTTATATACTAGCTTCTAAAAATTAGGCCATAAGCAAAAGAACTGAATTTTTTATGTATATTAAACGTTACAAAACTAAAAACTAATTTTACGAGTAACGTAACATATGTTACATTAAAAAAAAAAAATACATTGTGTATAAATAAGTCACGCAAGGTTTTTCCTGTCATTTGATCAATTCTAAAGGCAATAAAATTAATTTCATGAATGTGCCTAAAAAAAATGCAATTTTCTTCAACCTCAAAGTTTAAAAGTTCTAGAACAATGCCCATTTACATAGTGAAGGCCGTCATATTGAAGCAGCCATTTTGAATTTTTAAAAACCAACATCGGATTCGTCATCAGCGACCTAAAAAACTATTATACCAATTTCAAATCATTATCTTAAAAAACAGCGTCAATAATGAATTCTTTCGAAAAAAATCGTTGTTTTTTCATGTTTTTTTATTTCTAGATGATACACAATAAACAATTACATCTTAATAACTATGTTTATACATTCTTCTATCACCATAGTAACAGAAAATACCAAACAAAAACCGATTGAAATGCGTTAACTAAATTTAAATAACCAAAATCAAAGAAATCGAGGGGGTAACGTAGGTTACCACTATGCCGCAAAGGATTAAACCGAACGGTTGGGAAATCAGAAAGAATTTAAAAGTCGCTAATGTTTAACGAAACTATTCAGGTGTTTTATTATTTACAGTCTATTTTTCAATCAAACTGCTTTGGTTGTATAAAATATGGTTCATGGAGCTAAGCAATCAGTTTTGAGGACCAAACTGATTTGGTTTTGAGACTTTTTAGCACAAAATTAGTTCGATTAACAGTTCCAAATATGCATAAGCGTTTCCTGCGGGCAAACATCGAAAAAGCATGTTGTAATAACGAAATAAGTGTATTGGAAGTTAATAAAATCACCTTGAACCAAACGGTTTGGAAATCAGGGTGCGTCGAAATTAAAAAAGGACACTACCATGGTAGAGATGGTCACGAGAATCTGCCCAGAATTATCCTAGATTTTGATGATCTGGCTAGAAACCAGCTCTATAATATGGGTAGAAATCCTACTAAAAATGACATGAATTCTGGCGTAAATCTACCGAGACGTGACACATTGAGACAGTTAATATATTTTAACATGAGCGCGACAAGCTCCTACAACTGTTCAGAGGCAATCAGTTGCTAAAGACACTAAATTCAACACAAGATTTCTCACAGACATCAATTGTTTTGTACGTTTCAAATTGGATTTTAAAGAGAAAAAGTACGACTTTCAGAAACCGTGGAGATCTTTTCAAAATAAAAATATCTCTTGATCATATATGACCTTAAATATAGCAAAAAGGGTGTTTTTGCACACACACTTTAGAATATCTCTAAAACCTGACATTCTGGGGATTTTTGAGGTCAGATTTAGATGTAGCATGCCAAAACTTTCTTCCATTTTTAGCTAAAAAAATACTATTTTTAGTTTTTCCAACATAGAAACTTTACTCAACTCTCCAAACGCTTCAGGATGAAGCATTTTGAAAATAAATGGAGAACGTTTATCCACTCCTAATTTTTGCCTAAAACCAATTTCAAATTTTTTTTATCCATATACATACGAGTTATCGTGTAGACAGTTAAAAAAAACAGACGTTCAAAAACCAGACATTTCAAAAAACAACATTTGAAATCAGAAATTTCAAAAAAATACATTAAAAACCAGACATTTCTAAACGAACACACATTTTGAAAGTCTTTTTTTTTAATGTTTCATTTTTTAATGTCTGTTTATTTAAATGTCGACTTTTTTAAGTGTATGTTTTGTGATTTGTCGAGTTTTTGAGGTACACCCGAAAATTGTGTAGTTTTTATTAATTTTCCCAAAATCTGATAGACGAATTAAAAAACATCGAATGAAAACATTGCTCAGTATGATGTTCTTCATACTTTAATATCTTTTTCAATTGTTTTTTTGAATTTTGACTTTAGTCTTTATCTACTATCTCACGGGACTGATCTCACCCGCCTAAGGTGTTTTTGCATCCAACCACTCAATTATATAATACCCCTGACATAGTTTATGAAGGTCTGTTTCCTTGGAAAAGGCATTCTTTAAATATAACTACACATTTTATACACATTTTTAGATAACTGAAGGAATTTTCATGAATTTGTGTGATTCGAATAAGTAAAATCTCAGAGCAGTGTCTTATACAAATGGGACAAATGAATATAATGAACTCTTCCTGCAAGTAATGTCTCTAAATAGTTCAAATCCAGCAATGCTTGTCGATTTTAATATGATTTGTAGAAAAGTGTAGCAACTTTTCGTAACAATTCATTAAAAATTTCTTCAATATGTTCTCATATATTTAATGTTCCATTACTTTTATGAGAAAATTATCTTTGCTTTTTCATCTTAAGGGGACCGCCAACATTGAGAGAGATCAAACTAATCGAATTTTTGTTTTTTGGCTGAATCGAAAGTATTTTATGTGAAGAATGTGTTCTTAAAGTCTTAAGCCTGAATTTGAACTGTGAAGGGTCGAAATAAGGGTCGAGCTATTTATCAACAAAAACTTTAAACGTGTTTTTCTCAAAACTACATACTTTTTAAAGTTCTAATTAATATCATACATGAAAACGAAACAATTAATGGATTTTCTAAAATGATTGGAACAGAAAAGGATTGTAAAATATTATTATTAATGATTTTTTTTTTTCGACAACTGAAGTTCGGGAAAAAATTACGAAGAACCAAAATACTTAGAATTCGTCAAAGATTGGACCAAAGTATTATCTGAATTTGTTATAAATAATTAAAATAAAAAATGTCTCAAAAAATCGTTTAAAGTATCCGAAAAATTCCAGTACATTCCTGGATGAATTCTAAAAACATTTCGTTATTAGCATTTTAAAAAAAAAACTCATAGTCTTTTATATACAGCATCCAGAAATTTTTCAAAGATATAAAAGTAATATTTTTTAATAAATTCAAATATTTTATTTATAGTTTGAATAGAATCCCAATCTTCTGATAATTAAAAAAAATGATAAGAATAAATGTTTCCTCATTTTTTGACATTTTTTTTTAAATTTGGCGCCATATTCCCTGACAGCTGAAACTTCATTTAGACTTCAGAATCTTCAAGGGCGACCTCGAAAATAATAGGATATACCTTGCAATTTATTTGAACTTCAATTTTGATGCGAAATACTGGATTGAAATTGAGGCGAAAAAAGTAATTTACGATGTTAATGTATGCAGTTAATGTAGTTTTCATCAGTAATCAATAAGCTAAAGATGATTATGATAACTAGATATTTCAATAAATTATTTAAAAGTTTAAAAAATTCACTGGAATTATTTGTTCAATTTACTAAAAAACTAACTTATAAACAGCTTTTCCATTACTTATAAAAGTAAACTTTACAATTTACAATGAGTAAAACAGTTAACAAAAGGTCATAAAAGTAATGAAATAAGTAAGCAAATAAATGGTTGTTTAAAGAAAAACAAGAATTTATGAGTATGAAAGTTAAGCGCATGCAAATATTAATGAATGAAGTAGGAAATTACTGAAACTTATTTGTAACAACAGAAAAGTATATGTTTTCTTACGGAAATTAGCTTGCTGCATTTGCAAACCAAATTTTCATCACGTTTGAACAAATATTATGATATTTTGATTGAATAATACGGTATTAATAAAACCATAATAAGGAATAAATTTTCGTCAGCATTTTTAACATACATATTTCCAAGCATTCATTATCTCATATATAAACAGTATATATTTGTAGCAATGAAAGAATGTTGTTTATTACAACATTATAATAACAATTTTTTTATTTTATTTCCTTCCAAAAGTCACAATTTTATTGTTAAACAAAAATGTATTAAAAACGCATAAAATTAAATTTTTACTTTATTATATAAGTTTGACATTAAACTTGAATTTGCATGAATTTTCAATACCAATGTTTTTTAGGCCGCTGAATCTAATGGTAAGAAAATGGAGGATCAAATATGGCGACTGTAAATTTTCTAAATTTATTAAAATGTCACTAAATAACATTAAATATGTGTACGATTAGTAATGCCATTTGTTTGTTCGCTGATTATGAAGGTAATATAAATATTATAAAATTCAAAATGGCGGGTGTAATTACAGAGCCCGATTTTTGAAAAACGACTCCAATAACGTTTAATTTAGATTTTTACCATTTGTAACATAGATTATTACCTTATTGATTTAGTCGTAATAAATAGAACCAACAGGTAGGCGAGAAATTAAAATTGTCATTAAATAAATAATTGCAGATAGTACAGAAAAATGTATTGCAGTTTCATATCGCTATAAACGCAATCAGGAAAAATTAATGACAAGTTTCTTTACAAAATAATCGATTACGGTTTATTTTGGACTGTTGCACTGCGTTGAATTTGATAGTTAATGTTAATTGTCAATTACAAAAATGTATTTTAAACAAATTAAATTAAAAAGCAACGCTCTTCACTTTCAGAATAATTTAACACAAAATATGTGCATGCTTTTATAACCGCTTCGATGAAGAGTCGCAATTACATAAAACGAATAGGAAATAAGACATTATTTTCGTACGAATTTTGTTATTCTAGTTTAAAATATGAAAATACAATCCTCAACTTCAAACAAAAAACGTGATCCATTTAGACGTTAATTGATTCAATACATAAATTAATACGTAGTGATGGAGTTAATTTATCCATAAAACATTGACTACAGAGAGAGAGAGAGAGAGAGAGAGAGAGAGAGAGAGAGAGAGAGAAGAAAAGTAGTTAAATTTAAGAAAATAGTTAAATTTTATATACGTAAAATATAGAAATCAAAAAATTAAATAAATTAACTATTTCGGTAGTAAACAAGACCATGATATTTTTCCGTTTACTATTTCTCAATAAAAAATCACCGTACATAACCTAAGATGTACCGCAGTTTTATAATCAAATAGTCGCTTTAAATATTCCTGAGTAGTAAAATTAGATATAATAAAATTTATTAAAATAAATCAAGTTTTTGTCATAGTAAACAGTTATTGAATATTACATAAATTACAATATTCTGAATTGTAAACGTAACATACAATCAAAAACTGTTCACGTTGGTAATTCTACTGTTATTAACCACGATTTTCTCTCTGTGTAGGTCAGGAACAAAATATTCTGCAATTCTAAAGCCACAATCATATCCAGAATTTGTAATCACTATTACACACAATTAACAAAAGCAATAAATCCTTTACGAAAGCCTGGTTTTAATGTATTGATTATCGGGGTAAAATTCCAAAGAATCTTTTTCTTAGACAGTAATATTCATAACGCAGTCCAATTTATGCCGATTAACATGCGCAATTGTTCCAGTACGCAAAAGTATTCATTTCCCTTCGATAAATACACGGTCGATCTTTTTCTGCCGACCATTCGCGCAAAAAGAAAACCGGTAAGTGCGAAATTGAGACATTAAAAAGCGTAAATCGGTTTATGGCTGAAAATGGCGGCAAATCAACGATGATGTAGTAATGAGATGTCGACTGGGTATACATCTACCCAAAAAAAGTGAAACTGCCAGAAGGCGTAGGTATACGCCCGACCGCGGTATTTCAAGGTAGAGTGATGCCGAACGACAACCTTCGCTTTGCGATGAGGAAAATCCGGTTACCGGATCATGTACCATCTTCAAGGCTAAAAAACACCCCTGTGTGACCTTAGAACGTCTGGCAAAAGTGCAAATTTCTCCAGGCTGATAGACGTATAAAATCCTTTTTTTTTTTAATTTGCCGTCTGGATTTTTTGAAGCAGGAAAGTAAGGCGATATCACAGAGAACGATGACTTTTGATCTTTAATTTTCAAAAACATTATTGAGATACATAAGAATATGTTGTAAAAAAGTACAAATTTTTTATTGTCAAACTTTTTGTAGGATAGTTCAGCAAATTCCATGTTTCGAGGAAAATATCATACCTTTCATTATGGAATTTTCGTGTACGCGAATTTTATATGGAATTAATCTTTGTGCTTATAAAAAATAATTTTATAATTAGTAATTCCATACCAACAATATCAGAGATTTGGTCCATGTCATAGAATTCAAAGAAAATTTTGGTAAAATATTTTTTGAAATATTTCAAAATTATGGTTGTGGCCTCTTGATTATGTACTGGACTATGTACATTTTATTTATAATATTATGTACTTTTGATGAAAAATACAATTTTTTAATATTTCTATTTTTATTTTGATCAAAAACGTATTTGAACTAAAATTTTGGTTTTGATCTCGTAAATCTCATACAGCATTTTGAAGAAAATAATTTCATATTTTCAGCAAACAGATTTTCGGAGTGTCTTGTTGTTCTTAAGTTACAATTTTTGAAAGGGAGCAATCCATTATGATCATCAGAGATAAATCTCTAGAAAAGTGTAGGGCAATTTAACGCAATTTTGGCCACTGATTACGAATATGATATTAATAATTAGCAAATTTTCGTAATCAATGCAACAAATTGGGAACAATCGTTTCCTTTCTAACTTTTTTCAAAAATGAGGCTTCAATTTGTCTGCAAGCCCATCAAATATATCTGAATCATTCAGACGAAGTTTTTACATCAGAAATAAAAAATACCAAATTAATAGTTACAAATGAGGAAAATGCGATTTAGTTGCATATTTTCATCTTCATTCATCTGAAAAGGCAACAATTTAAATCATATTGTTACTTAATACTAAACCGTGACCACTAATAACATTGCTGAGATTAAAATCGAAAAATGATCTCTACTCATTTTGCAAAATTTTGGTTAACAACTGTTCCTACGGGGGTTCTAAACTGGTCCGTCGATAAAGTAGGGCTCTATGAAGGCAATTCTAATTACTATAGATGGTGTCCTAGAAAATACCAAATCCATTAATTGACCGAGAATTTGTGAAAATTAATAAAAATTACTTATTTCCGAAAATTCTCGGTGAATTCTCAGTTAATTTCTTTAGTTTTTTCTGTGATACCGTCTATATTAATAGTAATTCGAATCACCCTTACCGGGTCCGAATTTTGAAAAATCGATACAGTCACTTCTTATTTACGTTTTTTATTGAAAATTCCTACCTTATCTTTCGAACCCCCTTAATATGGTATAAAAAAATTTCTAAAAGAAATGTTGACTTGATCATGTAGTGTGCTTGCATAATTTCTCGTGATCGACCATTCATGTTGACAAATACAATACAACTACTACATATTTACTTTTGTTGTCTGTCATGGTAATTTTTAATTAGTTGTTTTATAGTGTCCGTTTTAGTTGTTATTTTCATGTATTCGTTGCAATCAATGTTATGAACTTCGATTTGTATTTTGGTTAGCCTTTTTTAACAATTTTTTTTATGTTATTTAAAAATATATGTAATGTTATTTCACGTCATATGGTAAACATGAATTTTTACTGAAGCATGGCTAAATATTCGTAAAAGATAATAATAAATAATACACATAATAGACAACGATAATTACTAGTTAATAATATTAGATAACACTCATGTACTATTCGTCGAACCGAAGAATTCACTACAGAACAATAATTATAATTTTAATTTGTAAAGTCGATAATTTTATTTATCAGTGAAATGGACGAAAATCTATAATTATTATATTTGTATTCTAAATTAAACGTATAAAAAACAATTGGTTTATATTAGATCTCATCAGGTATAAAAATTTTGCGTATTAAAAAAACACAATAAATACGTAATGAAAATATTAATAAGAAATTAAGAGTGGGATAAATTAAACCAAAAAAGTATAATTTAAGTTTCTTATACGGAAAGAAATTTTTGTATGGAAATTTTAACATTTCATCAGAACAAGTCATCTTACAGAATTCTATTGTCAACATATTATGTGACTATACAATAACAATTTTTATAATTAATAAATAAAGGACTATATGAAAAAAAGATGTAGGTTTATGAGTAGGTATCTCGAAAATTCGTCATCGCTTAATTACTCGAACATCTAATGTATATTATACATATGTTTCAGATTTTTTGCTGACTTAATGCATCAAAAATTGTTTCTCACTGCTTCTATAGCCCAAAATAATTAACAATTGAAAAATCCTAGAAAAAGTGCATCAATATAAATTGATGATTGGCAAACAATCTGCTGGAAAAGACACTGACTACTTACTTGCAGTTTGGTAATAACAAGAGTCCACGGAAACTGATGACAAATATCGTTCGTGCACTTTATCGCGGCAAAATAAATATTTTCCTTAAAAATTCATAAATGTTGAAATCTATAAGCTATTTTCTAAAAATAGCAACCATCTCAAAGCGGAAGGAATCGCATATTCTCAAAATAAAGGATTTGTCAGCTGCGTCCAATAATCCATACAAATTTTTGAATAAAACTGGAATACAATCATAAAAGGGCCTATAATTTACAAAAGTAAAAATTAAATGCGATCTTGAAATTACTTTTTATTGAGTTCGAATTTTATATAATTTTCCATATGACTACTGACGTAACAAGGCGCACTCATTTACAACGACCATTACTTCAGAAACCATAAAGTCACCTTCGCTTATGTAGAAATAGTAAAAACTGTCTAAATCTCCTTTTTTACCGGTCATAAATTTTCCTTTTATCATACGAAGTGAGGAAAATATGTAGTTTACTTTCATTAATCCGTAACGTTCGCGAGAAATACTGAAGTTTAATTACCGTGTACTTTCCAAGGCTGATCGAGACGTTTAGAAGCTACGAGTAGTTACATCATCGTTGGAACTTCATTTCTAACGTTACAATTTCATCTTCCAGTTTTTCTTACTTTTATGGATGTACTTTTTATCGTAATTTTTACTCATTTTTTAGGAAATGAATACCTTTCGTCTTTTTTTGATTCATGAGGAAGAAATTTTGTATTCAAATATGATCGACATATTCATAGATTATATTTTTTTATAATAAATGACAATTTTTAGTAAATTTTATCGAAAATGTAATTTATATCTTATTACACTGCCAGTTTCTACGTACATTTATAACATGGAAAATAAGAAGACTAGACAGAAACTGGACGGAACTTGTTTAATTTTTTTACAAAAAAGCGATTAAAAAATGCGACATTTATATAATTATGTAAAAGTATATAAAATTCTAATCTATTTCAAACTTTCTCATCATACACGAGTTTATTCAAGGAACAAAAAGTTCATGAATGATGTTTCAACATTTTCTTTAATTAAAATTTCGACAAATATTGAAAAATTTGAACAAATTAATTACAAGGTTAATTTTTTGCGAGGAGACAAATGTCATTCTCTAAAAAAATTCTTTTCAAATGCAGTGTTGTGTCGTTCACTTTTTACACTATTTTTTATGCTATAATAGATATATCTCTACTGTGTTCAAATGAATAAGTCAAGTAAAATGGATTAACTTCTTTAGTAATTTTTTTTAGAATTAATAAAACGAACTATCCGATGTTAATGGATTTGTAAGTAAAGCGTATTATTTTTGTTTGTATTAAAAAGGAAAAGAATAACTAAGACAACCTTATAAAATCCAGACAAAGATCCGAACTCTATCAAACTGACAGACGTGAAAGGTCTTTCTTTATCTCGATTAGCGAGGTGGTTCAAGTTCAACATTGGAGTCCACTTAATAATCCAATTAAACCGGTAATATGGACAGGATTTATTTTCGTTGATAATTTTAAACGTTAGCAAATATGTTGCCGCGGATTGTTTCACTTCGACAATTATACGTTGCAGGATGAACAGAGGATTATTCCCAAGGCGTATCAAGTCTTACCTTGAATAATAATTACAAACAATTTTTTTTAGTAAAAAATTTGTCAAAAGGAATACAATAAAGATTTATTAATCATGTATAAAAATCTTTGTATAAAACCAATAACGGGAAGAATATTTTCTTTAATTATTACAGTAAATTTAAGAAAGTTTTTAAAAAAATGACAAACAGGATATAATTTACGAATAATATACAAATATTTACATGTGAATAAAAACACATTTTATTTATCTGAATATGAGGATTCTTGAATTCAGGAAAATATTGATAAACAATTTTTGTATAATAAAACAATATACATAAACAAGTACAAACTTGGCCAATCTTGTATTGTAAATTTTAAAATTTGCTGAGGTAGGAATACTTTGGTAAGTAATTGCGAAAACTGTATACATTATACCGGAACGACGCGAATGAAAATTGGCCACGATTACCCATCGAGTAATTTACGATTGCATAACAGTCTTTTGATAAACAACAGCATTTGTTAATATTACATAAAAAAGCAGTGAGGTTCAAAAGGACGTATGGTTTAATTGTTAAAATGATCTGATTTTATGGTATATGACTTCCCATAGATTTCTATTCAAAATCTTAATTTTTTAAAACAAAATAAAAAAGTAAACAAGAATGAGTAAAAAATAATGTTTGACGAGAAAAATTGTTAATTTTTGTAAATTCTGAATTTCTAGTAAAAAAGAATCATAATTCCAGATAATTAACACAAATATCTATAAGGGATGCAAAAACTGGTAAAAAAACGAATTACATGGAATTGTAAGGTATGCTAGAAATTCAAGGATTGCACGACCAGTGATTTACTCTTGACACGTAGCTTAATTTTTACTCGAACCGGAATGACAACATATTCTAAGCAATTTAAGGTTAACACAACTCTAACTTCATGATCAGGGAGAAAAACTTGCATTCGCTAAGTTCTAGACCAATTATCTTGAACGTAAAAACGGTTACGTTCAGTGGAATTGACAAATCTTTAAAATTAGTCAAACTTATTGAATGTAAATAACAATAAAAACGTTTGAATTTTAAATCTAATAAGTTTCAGATTTTAGTTTTAAAATTTTTTAAAAATTACTACTTAAAAGTGGTTTCTTTCATTTGTCCGCAAAAAAATTTGAAGAAAAACTTAGTCTCCAACCCTGAAATCAATTACAGGATATGTTTTTGTCCTATTCCAGTAAAATTCAGCGTAAAATTTGGCAAAAATAATGAAAAAACTTGACATTTCATGGGTTTTTTTGAAACGTTAAAAAAAAACAAGATAGAGCATCAGCAATAAAAAAAATGTTACAATAGTTAAGGTGGGACATTTCTTCAGCAAATTTATCTGTATTAATTCTATCGTCTTAACCGTTACTAAACACAGAATTAATACAACCGTTATCTCGACTGTGTTAAAGATCGTGAATATTATCCAATACAATTTTGTTAAAAAGCAAAAACTGATATTTGAATATTTAAATAAATGTAACAAAGCTGATATTTACAATCTATAAATTATTTTAAAAACATAATTTTTATTCAAATAACCTCAAGAAAAAGTTCTAGAGTAGAATATAGAGTAGAATAATACATTTTTTTAAATCTAATCAACGATAACTAGATATTGTGGCATGGAATTAGATTTATTGTAGTGTTGCAGTCTTTCAGATTTGTTTTTCTACGATTTTTTAAAAGTCACTTAATTAACTCCTATCTTTTTTCCGTTTTAATCGGATAGGTAACTAGCAATACAAGACGGAAGATTTTTTCTAAGAGTTTATAAAACGATAAGGATAAAAGAAAATAATAGCAAAAATTGTTTAAATTGTGTATGTAAATATAATAAGATTAAACGTTATTATATTAAATAGTCAATCAAAAATCTCTAGTAGATACTCTGAAATTAAATAAACCAATAATGTATAAATGATTTCAAGAATACAAACGTCATTAGCGAATGTTTTCGTGTATCATCGTAGTGCGTTGTCATTATTCTTATTCAACGTTATAAAATCATCACTATTTGACAAATATCAGTATTTGTCATTGTCATAAATTGACACTATTGCGATTAGATTTCATCAAAGATGATTTATACTAGAAAACAAAATTAAGTTTGAACATTAAAATATTTTGAGTAGAAGCATTTTCATCTACATTCGACCTTCCAAATTGTCAATATCATGCAATATCATCATCAGTAACATCATCAGCATTTGACAACGCCATCATTGGACGTCATCATCAATCGTATCTTTTTTAGCTTCTGACCTTATATAATGCCACATAATCATCACATCGATATTATTGAAGCCGTCGATATCATACAAGATATTGTCGTCGTTGACATTTTTATCCAAGTATGACATCTACATCAAGCGATGATGATGATGTGGAATTATATAAGATCAGAGGTCAACAATCTTAGATGACGATATCAAATGACAATGACGACGAATGATGATGACGTCGCATGACATCGAATGTTGATGTCTTGATGAGGTTGTCATGCGATGTCATGCGACGTCATCATCATTCTTCATCTGTGTCAATTGACGTTGTCATCTAACATTATTGATCTCTGACTTTATGTAATTCCTCATCATCATCTTCATTCTTTATCACCACTTGATGAAGATATCACACATGCTGATCGAATGTTGATGTCTTGATGAGGTTGTCATGCGATGTCATGCGACGTAATCATCATTCATCATCTGTGTCATTTGATATCGTCATCTAACATTGTTGACCTCTGACCTTATATAATTCCTCATCATCATCTTCATTCTTCATCACTTGATGAGGATGTCATACTTGTACAAAAAAGTTAACGACGACGAAATAAGCCAACTTAAAAAAACGGGCAGCATCCGATACATTTCTTTGTCAAGCATTTAGTCGGCACTATACAGGCAGCCGACGCACAAGCGAATTGCGTAAAGGCGAAGCACGTGCGAGTAATTGAATATAACAGCAATTCAAATACAATTACGCATAATTGCTATACAAATACAATTCATTCGATGACGCAATTGCGGCACCACGTGATTGATTTCCGCTTTCTTCGCGGTCGTGGAATTGCTGAAAAACGAATGGCCTCAGCCATAAAAAAAACCACAGGAGAGTAGCGCGCGAGAGTAGGCTAATCGCCCTACGAAAGTGCAAGTGCCGCACACGCACCGTAATGTAAGTGTAACGACACAACCTCTTACAAAGTGCTCATCCACGATTAAGTAATAGGACAATTGTCATCTGACAACTGGGTGCCAAAAACGAATTAAGACTGATGGAAGTATTAATCGACACAGATTTATTTGTAAATGAACAATTTTTTATAGCTGTTTAACTTATTAAAAAAAATAATTAGTTTTCATCTAAGGACACAAAAACAGAGTGATTTTTGGCTTAACTGGCACATTAAAAGCGATCATGCAAAAGAAGTACACTTTTGAATGCAAAAAGATGTTCTTAATTCTAATCGTTTAGTCTGCAGTACAGAAAAGAAGGAAATCGTAAATCTAATTACTCAGTATTATATTCATTACTACTGAATTAGAAGCCAAGCTCATACGTCATCATTAAAGCAAGTAATTACTTGAAATAAGGATGTTAATTATGTGAACCCGTTTTTTAAAATAATTAATTGATTACCAATCAAATAAATGTATTTTTATGCTCGTAATTAAATACTAACTAAATATTAGATGGACGTCTATGCAGAGTAAATCACTATATTTTTATTTTTGTGATTGTTTTTGTGCATACTTTTAATTTTTCCCGCAAATTTTTTCTGATGAGTGTTACTAGAAAAATTCAGTATTTTTGTATGATGGTAAAGATGGAAAGGTTGGATTATTTTAAGATTTAAAAAAAAAATGCGGACCAAAGTGGAAGGATTCGATGGTCGAGCATTTGACCGACAATCGGAATGTCCCAGGTTGAAATCCCGTCACATCGAATCATTCTACTTTGGTCCTCAATTTTTTCGATAATCCAACCTCTCCAACTTTACCATACTAAAAAATTGTTAATTTTTCTAATCAAATTTGCTTTATTTCTGATAGAAAAGACAAGGATCTGTCATCAGAACCAAATTTGCTAGGAAAATTAAAAGTATCATAAAAACATTGTGACTTTCTCGTCAAAAACGTCCATCAAATTTAGTTAGTAATTGTTTACAATTTTGTTATCTATTTAATAAATAAAATAGTTGTATCTACTGCTTAAAATTTTAATCATATGAAGACAGATATCTTTTTAATTAATAATTAATATTCTCTATACGTCGATTTACGAGTGAAGCACTTGCGATAACTGAAAATTAAAACGTAGCCCTCCATTGGCAAAAAATAGACTCATATCGAAATTTTCGATTCGAAACAAGGCATTTAAAACGTCATTAAATTAAGACAATTTATTAATTTAAATGAATTGTAAAAACAAAAGGTTTTTCTAACCTCAAAATTATAAAGGGTATTAAAAAATATTAAAAATTTGTTAAGTGACAATTCAGTGGTGACATGAAGACACACTACATTTGGTGATATTATTTGTATTTGTATATTTATTCCTCATATAGTAAAAACAAAATTCAATTTGGTGATATTAGTGAAGAAGTGTTTATTTTATTTTTACATTAACAGATATACAAACACGAAACACTAAAAAATGGTAAACATGAAATATAAAAACAATTCGTTTAATAATATAAAACTAGTGTAATTCTCTACTTTATTTTTTAAAACCATTACCTATTTACACAGTTAAATTAAGTACTATTTATTTCTTAATTTGTCATTTATCGAATGAAGTATACATGGTTTATTAGTCTGAACACGTGTTAGTCAACGGTAGTATTTAAAAAATAAATCTTGCGAAAAATAATTTGGTGTATTGTAGATATACACGAATAAAAATACTGCAAAATTGAAATTAATTCAATAATTAAGTGTAAAACTGTCGATTAGTTTATCAATCTTTCAATCTCTCCTTAATAGTAGCAATTATTCCTCATTATAGGTAAATATAATTGCATACGTGTTATACATCATTTAAAGATTCGATAAATTCACCCCGATAAACGTTTACTTACAGAAGGTTAACGAGTTATCCTCGAAGGATCACTTTTTAAAAAGGTGCAATGAACCTCAGGTGCAACGATGAGAAACTGTTTTGTCGCGAATTTATTAACTTTCAAAATAAAATATTACTGAGAAAAGTACTGCATTTTGAGTTACTGCCTTATAAATTGTACGATAGCCACATAGTCTCTGACAATATTTATATTTGCACCAATCTTAGATCATTTGATAATTTTAATGACCACCATATTCGTTTTACAAATAAATATTGATATTTAATAAAGAAACCATTAAGATATTTCCCACCAATTTCAAAAATCAATTTCCGTAAGAAAGGAATTATGACAAAATAAATTTTGATAATTTTCAGATGATGTAAACATATTTTTTTAATAACGAGTTTTTAGAATCGCCCCGTAAGATATTATGTAAAGAATGTGTTCAATATGATATTCCAAATAAGGAAAGAAAGTACTGTAATAATGGCAAACATTCATTGATTTTTTTTGCTTAACAGCCTCTAGATCTAGCCACTACATCAGAAACTCATCTAACCAATTTTAAGTACTTGAAAATAAGTTAAATAACATCACACTTTTTATAAATTTTTAAAATTAAAAAATTTGATTTCAATTACTTTTTTTTAAAGCAAAAAAAGAGGGTCGAACTCCAGAGATTTCATGTGTCGCTAGGAAGAAACTTTTGGTAGCGCTACTCATCCATTTCCGGCGACAAACGAAGTCCATAATTAATTAAGACTATAAAATGTGATTCAAAATACAAAAAGAGATTATTTTTTTCTGATTTTCTTTTGTTCTATTTTTAAGAATGTCCCAACAATATTTCGAAATTTGTTATTGTTTAAAACGTTTATAAAGTTTACTAAGAATTTTAAGAAATTTAAACAACCAGATTGAACTTGCAAATCCTTCAAATAATTTCCTAAGATAAAAAAAATATTATAGAGACTTGTAATAAATTTAATCGAGAAATGAAACAAGACCGACAAAAAATGCCATGTTTTCTGAAAATGCCATTTTGCTCCCTATATCGCCGAGGCAAAATAGCGCATTATCTCCCTAGGGAGCAAAATAAGTTTTTCACACGCTGAACGCGAAATGTTATTTAGCTCCCTCCATCACGGGAACAAAATGGCAAGCTCTCGTATGAGACAATAATAAGAGCTACAAGGGAGCATGGTAAGTAAAAATCTATACAAATTTGTCTAATTTGCTCCCTAGTTGCACAATGTACTACTTTTATATTTTTTTAATCACATTTATTGACGTAGTTATATTTCACTTGCATTTTCGCCCGCATTTCAGGTGAGAAAGGTTTTCAAATTATCTCCATGCGGAGAAGGTATCTGGAGTTCAATATCTTAAAATAATCTAAGGAAAATCAAGATCTAATTTGATACTTTTTTGCAATACGAGGTAAAGCGCTTTGTGCAAATTCAATATAAATTTAGTAATGATAATTCCAATAATAAAAGGAAAATCCTCATAACGCTTTCCGACTTTGTTCACAATAGTATCATTTTCAAATGTTTAGCATGCTAAAAAAGATGGCGCTAGCAGAATTTTCCTAACATGTCACATTTTCGAGATCAGTGAGTTTGAATTTGTGAAAATATGCGTTTTTGGCCTTATTTCGATTTGTTTTGTAGCACAAGACAATTTTCTTTTGACAAACGCAGTATCATTTAAAAATGGATTTTTCGTGTAAAACTATGATGAAATGTAGCACTTTTTGACACATTTAACCTCATTTTTCTCGAAAATGGGACGTAATAGGAAAATTCTGCTGGTTCAGAAATGATACTGCGCTTGCCAAACGCAAATAAAAAGTAAAATTTTGTTGGATTATAATGAGTAAAGTTGTAATATGGTTTTTGAAAATACTCATTAGGGTTTTTGGAATATTTTTGTGGGTATTGCCAAAATATTAAATTTGTATTGAATACGTTTTTTGGGACTTATGTACTCTTGGTACAGTGGTAAGCTTCTTGTAAGTTTTTTAGTTACTACGGACAATATTAGCATCATTTTTTCAAGCCGTATAAAACAATACGTACTTATGTAGAAAACGAACGTCGAGTTATGCACTGCAAATGAGTACAGCGAACGGAGAGACGCGTTAATTCGCAAGTTCTCGTTTCTCGCAATTCCGCTAAGGCCACTCGCACATAAACGACTCGGCGAATGTGCATACCTGTATGAAGCCGAGAGTGTGCTGGTTTGTTACACGTTAAGTAGTCACCAGTAGGTTTAAAGGCCGAGGCACAACGAATCCTTCATCTAAGAAAACATTTTGTATACAGGAATCCTTTATTTAAACTGAATATTGACAATCCTATGATGGACATCACAGACAAAACCAAAAAGCACATTTTTTTTCATTTTTGAATCCTCCATTCAATGAAATAATTAAAATATATTCCTTGACTTGTCTCCTCCAAAAATTTATGTAATTTTGATGACTTTTCGACACTATCTTTTGAGAGTTCTTAATCAATGTGCAGAACTGAAGATGGTTCCTGTAATCTTATATGACCTGATTTGAAAATTGCAGTGAATATCCTTAATTATTGGAGTAATTATAGGTCGCTGACTCGAATTCGTTGTAAGATTTTCGAAATTCAAAATGGCAGATTCAATATGGCCTACCGAAATACGAAATCTTCGTTGATTTATACGAAACTCAACTTTCAGGGGTTTTAATAACCAGTGATTCATATCGTGGTCCGTCATATTCGAACCGCCATTTTGAATTTCGAAAATTTGACAGCGAATTTGTAATTAGCGCCTACAAATTCCTAGTGTCTAGTTTCCTGTAAATTGCCGGGATTTCGGATTTTGATACGCCATAGTGGATCCGCCATGTTTCCATGTAACCATTTAGAAAAAATGGTCAATTTTTTGTATATTTTTATTTATAATTAATTAACTGCAGAACGGTAAGATGCATACCCAGACAGCACAAAATGTTTTGTTACATACCAAATACGTTACTGATATATAACGGTTATGAAGTCGGACATTCTTACATTCCTGCAACGTAACTGTTATATATTTGCAACGTCTGTGCTGTATGGGTAATAGCTTGAATTTACTAAGAAATTGCCTTAAATATTTAGAAAAACTATGTATTAGTCAATGCGCAATGGGTTAAGATATACTGAATCATTGATCACAAAATCCAATAGTTTTAACAATTACATTTCTTCAGATAATAAAAGCGAGGTGAAAAACTGAGAATGAAGGACGAGTACAATATAAGCAATATAAAAAGTATCAGTAATAAAGCACATTCCAAATGATTTTATTTCTTAATTAAAAAATGACGAAGGTATATTATCAGTCTTATGTAGCTACGAAATATCAGGGCAATATAAATATCATCAATAATAAAAATAAACAATTAAGGAACATTGCGAGGGTATTTTACTAAATTGTACGTGATAATTCAACACTTGAAATTTACAAAATTTTCGAAAGTGTTTTGATTTAGCTATCTCGAACCAGTCCAAAAATACAATACACTATCTATGTCTACTAAAAATTAAGAAGATATTTTCACAGTGTTCACTGAAAAGTAAATCTGGTAATCTTAACTAGATGGTTTGCCTAGTAGGAATCTAAATCATTAGTAACTTTTAACCTACACTTCGTTAACTCGATTAAAGTTTAGTTACTCCAATTTCATTTTAGTTATCTGAATTATATGCAGCTTTAAAAATTACAAAGAATTAGTCTCAACTGGGATAACCACCATTTAGTTAAATTCCCTGATTATTTTTCTTAGTGTATGTATCTTGTTTTGAGACAATTTAATTCGATCTTAATCTGGATGGAAAATTTAGAATCATTAATATCTATAAGATACCAAAAATGTCAGCAAAAATGTCAACAAAAATGTCAACAAAAATGTCAACAAAAATGTTAATAAAAATGTCAATAAAAATGTCTCAAAAAAGATCAACAAATATGTCAACAAAAATGTCAATAAAAATGTCAATAAAAATGTCTTCAAAAAGATCAACAAATATGTCAACAAAAATGTTAACAAAAATGTCAATAAAAATTTAATTTATTAACTCGAAAAACAAAGAAGATTATTAATCATGAAATAGACCTGATGAAAGCTGAAGAAAAGTCAACATCCTGTAAACTGTGATGAAGTCAACTTCAATCTGGGCAAGTTAAATGATCATCAGATATTTTAAATGCAAAAAACAAAGAAATTGCTTAATTTTGTTATTTAATATTTTTTTTTAATCTTTCGATTGAAAAAAAAATTCATGAAACGTGACACTCACGACTTAATTTTAATCGTTCAATAAGAAACACTTTATATTTTTAAATTATTGTATTCGAAATAGTTTAATAGGATAGTTTGATAATCCTAGTTTATAAAAATGCTCTATGTTGTCTTAATCAGGAAAATTCGGCCAATTAAAATAATTTTTTCAAAGATGATTATACTACTTTGTTGTACTCATCAAACTGCGGACAATTAACTCCATACCGATTTGATTTTTCTGATTAAGTGTAAATAAGTCAACTTAATTTTGTTACTAGTATTTGATTTACGAGGTTTCATAATTCGATTCTAATCAATTTGACGATTTTAATCACTTTTCTCAATTGACATCAAACACTTGCAAAGCAGTTAATTTTAATTGGGAGATTTACCTAAAGTACTTGAATGTCAGTTGACTATAATCATATGATCTCATCACAATCATTATATTACTTTGTTTTGAATAATTCGATAACAAATAATTTATTAAATGTTCCAAACAACTTAATTTACTTGAGGATGTGAATCTGATTTCATGAAATTGGTATCTTAATTATTTAAATATGAATTAATTAATTCAGCATAATTTTGTTGATTTCGTACAATTCTTTTTTCAATTACGTAAGTACAGTCACATGTAAATATCAATATTTAATTCTATCGATTCACTAAAGTACATGATATTTATTTAACTGATCCCACATTCCACTAATTAATCCACCAATAAATTACACTGTCAATAAAATTAATTTAGGATAATTTTACTCAAACCCAAAGTACGACAATTTAAAAAGTTACTAAACACAAAATTGACAAATAAAAAGCCTATATTGCACGTAAATAAAAATATTACGCTGCATTTATAAGGAGTAATAAAAATAAAAATTGTAGACAGCGAGTCATTCATTTTACTTACTGATCAATTTATAAACCATTTCAAAAGAACGAAAGTACCGACTAGCGAAATGCAGTATTAAGATCTAGGTTATAATCATTACCAATGAACCGTAAGACCGTGGACCATGTAAAAAGACATTAACATTCAGAAATTGCATTATATTACTAGATATTATCCAAACGGTTTATTTTTTTTAAATGATTGCGCAAATCTATAAAAGTATATATTACACGTGCAATGTCAGTTACTTATACTTACACGCATGCTTAATCTTTATTGAATTATTACCGAGTTCATATGTAACATGACTAACTACTTCAATACGTTTTCGTAGTTCGAATAATGATTAATCGCGATAATATTATAAGTATGTGTCGAATAATTGTGGATACCCGCGCTTTTACGAAAATAATCAACTAATACCGAACTGCACAGTAATGCGATCGGGAAACTGGTTTTCGTTCTAATGATAGGGTGTCGCATTTCTCTAATACATGCTGTTACTTAATTATAGAAACGAATAAATGCAGTTCGAAAATAGCTACTTTAAATGCCGAGAATTACCGGTGCGTGTAATAATCTAAGTAGATGCGTATATGGCCAAATTAAAATCATACTATAGCTTCTAAATGTTTCTTTTACATCTCGTTTGTATATTTGATTTGATCGAATTATGACATTTTATTTACGTTTATTAATGAGCTGTAATTTGTACGCTTCTTCTGAACAATGGCAAATGGTTGTATTTTCATTCTATGACTCCGAACATGTATAATATACATGTTTTTATTTTTTAAAAAATGCAAGAAGATGATTTCCTGAACGTCAAATGTAATGAATTACTTTTAAATCATCTTATTCCTTACAAAAGAGAACAGAATGTTAGTATCAATAAAGAAGAACTTTATGTTAATATATTATAAATTTTCAAAAAGTTTAAAAAACGTTGACGGACTTAACGCTGGTTAAGTTAGGCAAGTCTTCATGAAGAGATCGATTTTCAAATTGTCATAATTAAGACCTCTTCATGAGGTCTTTTTATAGATATCTTTGGAAGGAGCTCTGGACTACCTATAAAGGTACGTGCTGCATAGGATTATATTAATATTTTAATTGATATATTACCAGGAACATCGATGTGGATGAACTAATCTTCGCAATCCTATATGAATTTATATATTGCTTAATTAGACTCATCTGAAAAGTACTCGTTATTCTTAAATTAGGGTTAAAAATGTCTAAAGAAAAATTGTATGTCTTGACTTTTAGAGAGACAACGATTTTTTTAGATGCGAATTGGCTCTATAGTATGTTTTTTTTAGGTTACATTGACGTACTTCCTTTTAGTAACCAACAGTAGTCTGCGCGTTGATGTCATACACCTTGATACATCTTTCTAGTCTCTTAGATTTTGATTATTTTATTGTGGAAATCTAGCTTTTGATTCCTAATCAGCAACCTCATAAATAAACCCATAAGATACCAAGTATTGTCAACATTAAAGGATATTTTTAAAAATTCCACCATCTGTTGGGAACCCACATTTTGGATTTCGAAAATGTAGCTACACATGCCCAAGTATTAAGTTTGACATAAACACTTCAATAAGTAAATCCCCCATAGTTTTGAGGTTAAGAAAAATTCTAACTTGATATAGTAAGGCGGACTTTAAATTCAGCGACTCCAAAAATACACATTATCAGGTGTAGTCAAAGGAACCTTTCATCGTTGTTTTAATCCTGTGTAAAAAGACATTTTTATGTGTCTAATGTTTACAAATAAGTCGATTAGAAGCCAGCTGATTTTTGCAGTGTCATTGCTCCAAAAATCAATTTGAATCACTGATTGCTCAAAAACTATTATTTACGTCAACTAAAGAGAACCACAAGTCAAAAGTGTTTAAAAAAAAGCAGAACAAACGAGGTAAATCCACACGAAAACAAATTGGTGAGCGAAATACAAAAACTTCGAACCATTATCGCTTTCAACGTCTCGTGTGTATTTTCGCTCGTCTTGGAGAACATGAATGGCGACAGTCGTGAAAGGAAGCTGCCGCCGTCAGGATGACGTCACTCAGCAAGGTGTGCAAAAGCGAGGTAACCAACTTCAAAGCGTCGCTTTAAATTCGCGTGAAAATATTTCGTTCACATAAAGTAAAAATGAATTTTGAATCCAAAAAGAAGTGAGAGCGATCGGAGGACGATTGGTCAGTGAACGGAAGGTGCGGACCTACGTCCGGGTGTCGACCGATCTCATGGTCTCTCTTTGTCGGCGCGTGGCAAAGCGTTCGGAATATCAATTATGGCTAAGTGTCGGATCGGATATATTTGGCCGATTAAATCAAAACGCCCGTCTGATTAAACCCAACGACGTATCAATTAAATTAATCTGACAGAATCTTTTATTTATTTCGAAAAAACATTTGTTTTCCTGGCGGGACTTCCCACGAACATCCAGTATTCTAAACATCACTTTAGTGTTTACTCATGAGCTATTCTATCAAGTTAAAAAAAAATAAATTCTCGTAACTACCTTGAAAAATGTCTTTGGGTAAAATGCGTAGAAGAATAATTGTTTTTACAGTGCAATTTGAAATATCATCAAAGCAAACATATTTTACTTCATCCAAATGTTGGAAATTAAACTTGCAAGTGAAAAAGACATTCTTAAGTTTTTATCAAATGTCATCAAAGTATTTTTTAACACTCCGGGAGTAGAAATCGATTTTGCGCCCTGCAGTGAAATATTCGGGCGCAAATTATCGTGCCCCACGCCCGTCGTATTAAAAAATATCGTATGGAACACGGAAGAAATATCGATCTCGGACGAGTGTGATTGTCACCTTCGCTTTGCTCGTGCTACAAACTTCGCACTTTTCGAAAATCAGTAATTGCGCCCTGGGCACATAATATACAATTGCATATACATTCTGGGATTTATATACTACCATTTAGTAATACACAACAATCTGAAACAAAATCTGAAACAAAATCTGTCGATAAACTCAACATGTTACCAAATACGGACAAAAATTTACAATAATCTGTATTAAATCTCAAGATTCTTCAAATTTGCTTAAATTCATATAGATTTATTGTGTGATTGCAAGTAACGCGAAATTTCACAAAGGTATTTTGAAATTTCAAAGTCAATATTGATTAAAAAGTTAAGCAAATTGTAAAATAACAAGGGTTACAAAATTTGTTCATAAAATTTAATTAATTTTACACAGAATATACTAATGATATTTTCCTCTGCAGATTATATAGAGTTTTAAGTTTTATCTAAGTCAATTATTTTTCTAGGCGTTTAACCATTTTTTTTGAGTTCAATGTGGATCCACCACAAAATTATGTTTTCGTTTTTAGAGGAAATAAAAACGCGGCATTAATATGCTTATCCACTTTTTTTGCGTTCTATTTATTTGTTTACTTTTTACCTTTATATATATAGAATTTAAGAACCAATTTTAAGAAACTCTGATAAACTTGAAAAGTAATATTTTACATAAAAGTCAATAAAAATTACATTTGGAAGTTGTCTAATTCTTTTAAGTTGCAACAATATCTTTCAACAATGAGGTAATGAGGTTTGTTCTCTTAATTATATAATTAGACAAGCTTATAACAAAATTGTTGTTTTCTGGATTTGGCCCCAGATCACACTAATCCAGCGTATTTTGAGTAGCTAAATATGTTCCTGTAATCAAAAATGGAGTTCGCTGAGCAAATTATAGATATAACCTCAAAAATCATAAAAAAATTATATTTTATAGCGATATAAGCTTCAAACAGGTACATTATGTTTTGTTTCGGAGAAATACACCGCATTATTTGTATCTTAACTCGTTGAATAGAAATCTGTAGTAAAGAATGATGGCCTCTTGACAAATTTTATAATTTAACCTCAAAAAACTATACAACAAATTGTTTGTATATCTCAATATAGGCTTAAAAGAGAAAGAATACAACTTTTCTTTCTCTTTTGATCCATATTGATCCGTTGAATCTGCAATAGAAAATGGGAATCGCTGGGCTGATTTCGGATATAACCTCAAAAAACCTGTAAATACTAGTCTTTATAGCAATATATACATGAAAAAAAAATAAATGTATACATGACACATTTTCTAAATGGTAGTATGTTTTAAAGTGCATTTTTCGTAATTTAATTAGGCGTGTCTTTTACCACCAGCTGATATTGTCATTGTACGAGGGCATTTAATTGTAATTCACAAGGGGCCTAATATTTTTAATTGCGGATTCACATTCAGTGGATCAAAATGCATTAATTAATGTGTTCTGAAAATGAGGAAAGTCGCAGTCTTTCTTTTGTGTGAAATAATATCTCTGTAAACACTTTTTTAGGATTTTTTGAGGTTATGTTTAAAATTTTTTAAGCGACCTCCATTAGAAATAATATAATGCAGGTTAATTCAACGGTTCGAAAAATGACATTAATGTGTTCTCAATTTAAGGACTGTCATATTCTTTCACTTTTAAACCTATATCTCTATAATAAATGTGTTTTTCCGTTTTTTTTTGAGTTATCGGTGAAATTCGCCACCAAGCCATAATTCTTAACTGCAGATTTATATTAAGCGGGTCAAAATACAACAAAATAATGCAGTATTTATCGGAAACAAGTCATATTACACATTTTAAAAGCCTATATAGTTATAAAAGCTATTTTTTATGAATTTTTGAGGTTATGTCTCAAGTTTGTCCAGCGACCTACATTTTTTACTGCAGATTCGTGTCTAGCAGCTCAAAATATGTCGGGTAAGTCTGGTCTGGACCCCAGCACAGAAAACAAAAATTTGTTTGTAAGAAAGCGAATAGAAAAATTGAGACAAGTAATGCCCAATTAGTTAGTTATCGCAATAGATAAAGCAGAACGTCCAATGATCGAGTCTATATGAAAGTACTAAAAATACTCAATAGATGCGCTACGTGCAATATATTTTCGCAACTACATAATATGCGTTTTTAAGAAAATACTATTGAGTAAATATTATCGTAAGTTAAACTAACTTACGTTTATTATATTCTTAGGTTGGGTATCGTTAAAGTAATAATTTTTACAAAATTGTATACAAAGCCTCTTAGATTACAAAAGATTTCGAATGGTGATCGACGCAATAGCAGAAATATCGACGATTGAATTTTCAACAAAATTTTCAAGATAAAATAGACTAAAGTATCAAGAACTAACAGCAATATTTCAGATTTAGATTCCATGTGATATCAGAAAACAAAGTATGATACCAAAATTGGATTCGAGGCCGAGAATTTGAGAGACGAGCCATTGAATGTCTTTTCGAGTATTTAAGTAATTTGTTTTTGTCATTATTGCAATCGAAGATGGTCCTATAATAACTACCGACTAAAATAAGATTTTGAATAATGTAAGTAACTAAAAACAAAATGTTAGCGTTTGATAATATTAATTTCAAAATTAAAAAGGTTGCGACAAATATTTTATTTTATCCTCAATGATAAAAATTGGAATTGACTGAAATTAGTTCCATTAAAAAAATAATTAAATTACCAAGAATTTTTATTCACAAAGGAAACAATCATTCGTTTAATTAATTACCGTACCGTTCGTTACTAAAAAGAATGGGTATAAATATTTTCCTTATCAGTAATTTTGTTTAACTACGAGTCAAATGAAAAAAAGTATGATTTCGAATTAAAAAAATGTTTAAACGAATGTAATAATTACAATATTAAAATAACATAAACGGATAATATTACTAAATTATTGTGGTTATTCTAATTTGCATTAAAAACTTATTGTTTTTAAAACTAACTTGCATTTTAAAATTGCATTACATTAAATAAACAAATAAAGTAAATTTTTATTCTCATCTTTACTAGCAAACAATTTTTGCTGCAACGAAAACGGAGTATAAGTCGTTATGTTTTACGTTGCTGACTTGCACTTTCGAAAGTAAGTATTGAATTATGTATGTCATTAGCGTAACGATTATAATATTATATTCGTTTTGTAACATAAAAAAATTCTGTAATATTGACGAAATGCATAAAGTAAATGATGTACATTAAGAAAAATTGGAGTACACCAACTATTATTAAATCATGTTGAAAAAAGAGAATTCTAAATGAAAGGTATTAAACGCGTGTTATTACTGTCTGTTACGGAACTAATAGGAATTTGGCAATTTAACGTATCACTTTCCAAACTTTTAATACACGTCTAAACAGTTTCGAAAAATGTCGTTTTCTCATCGATTCTAGATTAAAATATTACTTTTCCGAGAATGGATGGATGAAATTCCTGTGAGAACTTCCAAAACTGGAGAATAGACTTTCATTTTTCATGAGGTTCCATTCATCGATATTTGAAACATAAATTTAATTACATCAATGCAGTCACCGACTTGTAAATTAAAAAAATAAAAACAAATTGTTAAAATTTTCTTTTAAATAATAGCTTATATGTTACGATAAACTTTAAAAAACAAATAGTGACCCGAAACTAGGTTATCATAATTATAAATTGATGAGAAAGTAGATATCGCATAAATTCACTAATCACAGCATTATAAATTGATAGCACACTCAAAATGTGTCAAATTGATTAAAATATATTATATTCTAAATTAAACACAATGTATTCTAATAAGGAAAGAAATTAAGCATTTAAATTTGGTTTGCACTTTCATTTTTATGCTTTTCATTTTTAATACAATTGTAAATTTTTGAACTTATTAATTATAATTTAAAAATTGTTATTAATAGTAAACGCTAGTATATTTATATTAATATTTGATTAACCTAGTATAAAATACTTATGACTAGTTCTTATTAATAGTTTACATTGATTTCACTACTAAACTCTCGTATGAAATCACGCCTGCGTAAAATTTCACAAAACAGTACACGCGCGCTTCTTTTGTTTATAAAAAAACTAACTTTCGTAATCGAATGATATGTTGTTACATTTTACATCATTGGAATGCGCCAGGAATAAATGTTTTTAATTTTAATATACTAATATTGTATTTTTTAAACGCGCACATGTCTCACTAAATTAAATGCATTTCCAAATTATTGGGAAATGAGTAAGAAAAAAAATTGGAGAAACTCGCAGAAATTGACAAAGAATAATTGAGTTTTTGTTACATTCTAAATGAATATACATTTATGACGTTACTCATATAAGAACGATCAATCAGTTGCGAAATTAAAATTTTTTTTATTGGTTCGTAAAAATATGAAATATCACATTTCTAATAAAAATTGTTTTTTATGTTTTATTACAATTAATTATTACATCAATTTTTATAATTTTTTAAGTAATACGTAAATATTTAGAATTTTGTTTTAAATGAAAAGTTCCATATGATAAAAAATGTCAAGCTACTGTTTTATGTTTAACGTGAGGCCTATATTCAAAATGATAAAAGAAAAGATTAAAAACATTGACATATAATTAAAATTGTTAGATAATATTTTTATCAAGCAAGTTCAAAACGGTTTAAAGAATATTTGTATACGTGTAATTATATTTTGAAATTATTGAAATTGAATTGTCGGTACTCAGCTATTAAAAAAAATTACATTTTGCATTGGCAATAGGAGATTACGTCGATATAGTCAAGATATTGTTTGTCGCATTACTGTTGTGCAATGCAGTTGTCATTTAAGTATATTGCATGGATTAGATTGCATTTTTAAGTTTTAGCATTTTTAAATAGATGTTTATTAAATTTATTGATATTATATACCTTCAGGAAGTGTAATACAATGATAAAAAGTCTCATCGAGAAAGAAGACATAAAAGGAAGACTTGGGAAAAAGTAATTGTCACTCATCAAAAACATTAGTCTGACATTATTACTATAGTAGTTTTTTTAATTTTATGATATTAAACTTACTAAAATTAATAAAAATCACAATCATATTTAATAATTCTCTGAGAATGTTTAAAGTATGGTCTACATTATAAACAATTTAAGAGGAAGACATTCTATCAGGACTATAAAAGTCTAATCTTAAGTAGTTTTAGTAAATTAGGGCCAGTAGATTTTTGTAGAAATTCCTCATTCAAATAATCTGAATTCTGATTTAATAGAAAAAGAATCGTGGTTAAAAATATATCAATGCCACTTAAAATGTAGCTTTTAAGTTAGTAAGTTGTATTACGTCAATTTGATTCCGACAAATTTAATTTTCTTACTAAAGATAATGTAACTACTACTACTAAATTTGTTACCATACTTAAAAAGTTAGTGATGACAATATGTAGTTTTCCAAGACAGCTAATAAATTTATTTAAAATTTAGCTGCAGCTAACTTTTTTTATTACAATTAATATTCAATAAGAAGATTGAAATAATTAAGAGATTAATGATACAGCGAAGACAGTATCAAATTTTATGATTTATATTTTCATCTATCTCCGTCATATTAATCTTTTATCTATCGTATATATTTAATTTTCTGCCTAATCACTAATGGATTACGTGAATGCATTATAAAATGTAATTTTCTTCTACGATAACAAACGTATTATCGATTATTATGGGTACTCACTGATTTTGCGTACAACCAATTTCAATTGTCCGGAAAAATTCCTGTTTCTACAGTTAGTAAATAAAATAAACAATGGAATATTTTCTCAAACTATTCCATCACTTAATATTAATTTAAGAACATTTCTTTGTTATTAAAATTTCCTGGTGGAACATCTCGTAAGATAAATGTACCAATTAAGGCATGTTAGTCACCTCTCGATTTATGTGAACTAATAGAATATTAAGAGACGCTTTTACTAGTTTTCCAAATTAATGCCCGAAGAGTATCTCGAAAATCCAAATTTGTATAAGTCAATTCCGAATATCTTAATAAATGAAAAACTCAACGGTGGGTTTTACAAATGTTTTGGCTTAGATTAAGTGACCAATCTCAAGTAAACTCACAAAATTTCCTGAAATTTATTATCAAATAAACGTTACATAAATTATTTTGTAAGCCTCAGGATATAATGTTTTGATAGGAATAATGAAAATTCTCGAAGAAGCTACTTTCAATGTCGCGTGACGTATCCGTGTAATTTGTGTGAGAAAAATAGAAACGCCGTAGCCGACTTTGATAATTTGTTACGGTAGATAGTGAATTGAGTAAGCTCATTGATACTTTCTGGAGAAAAGGTCCTAAAATGAATGAAGGTGTACTTATTGGATTATATAATTAAGTTATGAAACTGATATTTAAAAAAGATATAAAAATGTAATTATTACTGAATTTTTGTTTATTTCTTAAGATGATCGCTGGATCAGTTGCCAAATTCATGATCAAGTTCAATATTGACCAAAAAATCAGGTCTCTGAAATCGATTAGGAGCGACATCGTGTTTAACCGGTAGCATGGGCCGTTATCGCAATCGATTTTACGACCCATCGATTTGCTAAGATGCGCATCGTAGAAGCTAAATAATGGACGATAAACTCCTAGTCCTAGTTACGCATGCTAATGTATCCCTCGGACCTTTAATGCCGCAATATTTTCCAAAACATTTTTTACTCGAAACAAAGTGCATTATTTTATCTCGGAAACATCAATTCGTTTGTTTCTTTTTTCCTACATTTTGTCGACAGCAAACACATCATGTTCCTCCACCTTTCAAATTGCTATTCATTAACGGATGTTCCAAAGGCCGCGTATTTATGCATTCTATTTAACATGTGCGCTTCGTGATTAGAATAATTATTCATCGACGATTTGTCGAGTTTTCCGTTTTAATTCCTTGCTAGCCCAATAAGTTTTACTCAATAAGAAAACGAAATTCTAATCGCTTCGAAATTTACGGCGTTAAATGTGCGTGTTACTTATTGCGATTACTTATATCTTTATATATTATATATACATATTCGTGTTTTATCGCACGATTTCGATCAATTCAGTTTACGCATCCTTGAATCTCTGACGAAATGAATGTTTTTACTTTATACGTAAATTATTTAAGTTAAAGCGTTTGTTTATTTATCCTCGACATCGTTGGCCTCTTTTTATGTTTTTCAATTTTTGTTTTATTTTTTCAGCATATTTCCGTTACCGTGTAACGAAAGTTGTTTTAAAGTTATGTTACTCGTTTTTTACTAAAAAATACAATATTTTAAATTTAATTATCGCATTCTTTGACGTGACGAAACTATAATCTTTCAAATTGGCAACCAGTCTTTCAAATATTAACCCGATAATTTGCCGGTGTCCCACAACTTTTCTATGGTCTGTAATCAATTAGAAAAAAAAAGTTTTCTATTTATTACGGCGCGACTAAACGCGGACTAACAATGCATAACGATACAATGATCGATATAGCCGAATATGTCTTTACACTTACGACATGTGCATTTCGTCACACATTAGTGTGTATTTCTTAACATTGAACAAACTCGTTTTGGAGCGCAATTTTCTCATTTTTTATCAATATTTCACCACTTGTGTTCGACCGCTGAAACGTTACTAAAAAAAATCGGTGCACTATTTCAGGAAAATTGCAGACATTCATTCAACGCGATATTAAACGTTTTCTTAATCGATTTTGATACAAAACTGTAGAAAACAATCAAAATTAAAATTTTTTTTTAAAATCAAATTTCAAAGAATGAAAATTTTGAGTTTAATTCATATTATGTCCCTAAACACACTTAAGATTTATATTGTCAGGTACGTACGGTTGGAAGGTCGTTGAAATTCCTCTGTCAGACTTTTTCGAGCTTCGCGCAATGTTGTCACACAATATTGGTGCCGGAAGTTCCGTAACGCACGCGCAAACTCCTCGGTACCGAATGTCCACTTACCGATCCACACTGAGACGAAACCTGCCGGCCACTAAATCCACAAAACACTGCGATCCTTCGATCATTCACGGCCCGATCTACCTCTCACTTCCCTTCCGATAACGACCGAAGGCGTCAAGACGAACGCGATCGATTACTGGTACTCGGTCATTCGAGGGCCGTGATTTCGGACGCGGAAACTGATTTTTATTTTTATTTATTTTTTTTTTATTGTTATTTTGACTTTTTGAAATGCGCGAAACGGTACTGGACACCGACGGACGTGCCGCTGTCAACTACTTTGTGACTGCCGACTGGTAGGTCGCGGGCCGATGCATTGCTTTTAACCAACGCGCCATGTTAGTACCGCTACCTCCTCCCCACGTTGTCTCTCCTTCTCTATCAATCAGTCGCTCCTTCCCACTCTCTATCACTCTCTCACTATTTTCCTATCTTGCTCACTAATAAATAATGTCACTTCGATTCGTCTCTGTTCCTCCCGCTCCTTTTCTCTCTCATTTCCTGAGACTTCAAACGTGACAGTGAAGTCGTCACGGAGACCCTTGGCCCCCTAGGAGACGAGGGGGTTTTAAAAAAATTAATTTTCATACAAGTAGAATACATGCCGATGACAAGATGAAAGCATTTTTTTAAAACCTCGAAGGATGTGAATATTTTAGCGTACATGCGCAAACTCGATTTTCTTGCGTAAATGGATCGGCGAACAATGTTCCAAACACATTTTATAAGTTCACATTGTCACAGTTTTCAAATTCACGATGACTTTTACGTAGTTTCAAACATTAAAAATTTCTCGTGGAAAGTTGAGTATCTCAGGTAATACCGACGAAATTTCGTTATGCAAAACCTTTTTTATTAAAACTTTGTCATTGTTTCAGACATTTCAAAAACCCGACATTCAGAACCAGACATTTAAAAAAACAGATATTCAAAAACTAGACCGTCAAGAACCAGACCTTCAAAAACCAGACATTTCAAAAAACAGACATTCAAAAACCAAGGGTGCACCTCAAAAGCCCGACAAATCATAAAACGGACATTTCAAAAACCCGACATTCAGAAACCAGACATTTAAAAAAACAGACATTCAAAAACTAGACCTTCAAAAACCAGACATTTAAAAGTGCAGACATTCAAAAACCAAGGGTGCACCTCAAAAGCCCGACAAATCATAAAACAGACATTTCAAAAACTGGACCTTCAAAAACCAGACCTTCAAAAACCAGACATTTAAAAAAGCAGATATTCAAAAACCAAGGGTGCACCTCAAAAACCCAACAAATCACAAAACAGACACTTCAAAATCCCGACATTTAAAAGTGCAGACATTCAAAAACCAAGGGTGCACCTCAAAAGCCCGACAAATCATAAAACAGACATTTCAAAAACCCGACATTCAAAAACCAGACATTTAAAAAAACAGACATTCAAAAACTAGACCTTCAAAAACCAGACATTTAAAAGTGCAGACATTCAAAAACCAAGGGTGCACCTCAAAAGCCCGACAAATCATAAAACAGACATTTCAAAAACTGGACCTTCAAAAACCAGACCTTCAAAAACCAGACATTTAAAAAAGCAGATATTCAAAAACCAAGGGTGCACCTCAAAAACCCAACAAATCACAAAACAGACACTTCAAAATCCCGACATTTAAAAGTGCAGACATTCAAAAACCAAGGGTGCACCTCAATAGCCCCACAAATCATAAAACAGACATTTCAAAAACCCGACATTCAGAAACCAGACATTTAAAAAAACAGACATTCAAAAACTAGACCTTCAAAACCCAGACATTTAAAAATGCAGACATTCAAAAACCAAGGGTGCACCTCAAAAGCCCGACAAATCATAAAACAGACATTTCAAATACCCGACATACAGAAACCAGACATTTAAAAAAACAGACATTCAAAAACCTTCAAAAACCAGACCTTCAAAAACCAGACATTTAAAAAAACACATATTCAAAAACCAAGGGTGCACCTCAAAAACCCAACAAATCACAAAACAGACACTTCAAAATCCCGACATTTAAAAAGACAGACATTAAAAAACAAAACATTTACAAAAAAAAAGACATCAAAAAACCAGGAGAGCACCTCAAAAACCCGAAAAATCACAAAACAGTCATTTCATAAACTCGACATTCAAAAACCAGACATTAAAAAAAAAACAGAAATTAAAAAAGCAGACATTCAAAAACCAAGGCTGCGCCTAAAAAACCCGACAAATCACAAAACTGACACTTCAAAAGCCCGACATTTAAAAAAACAGACAATCAAAAATCAGATATTTGAAAAATTGGGTGCACCTCAAAAACCCGACAAATCACAAAACTGACACTTCAAAAGCCCGACATTTAAAAAAACAGACAATCAAAAATCAGATATTTGAAAAATTGGGTGCACCTCAAAAACCCGACAAATTACAAAAGAGACACTTCAAAAACGCGACATTCTTTACACCAGACATTTAAAGAAACAGACATTAAAAACCAAACGTTTCATAAAATAGGCATAAAAAAACAAGACATTTAAGAAAACCGATACTAAAAAGCCAGACATTTCAAAAACATACATTTAAAAACCAGCCATTTAAAAAAACAGACATTTCAAAATGCAGAGATATTTTGAATTACTATTTTTTTAAATGTCTGGTTTTTGAATGTATAGTTTTTTGATGTTCGGATTTTGAAGTGTCCGTTTTGTGATTTGTCGGATTTTTGAGGTGCACCCGAAAAATTCACATTCAAATACCAAATATTTCAAAATGCACACAAATTTTGAGTCTTTTTTTTTAATGTCTGTTTTTTGAAATGTCCGGTTTTTTAATATCGGGTTTTTGAGGTTCACCCAAAACCAAACATTTAAAAAAAGACGCATTTCAAAATGTGCATATTATGAAAATGTAACTAATGATAATATGATTAATAACTAATATGGGCGTTATAGTGATTTAACCTTCAAGTGATCTACAAAATTAATCCCATGACAAACATTTTTGACCTTGAAATGACCTTCCGGTGAGACCTAAAGGACGGGGACCCGAGATAATTTTATAGTGAAAGCATCAATCGGAGGTGTCTTTCTACGCCTGAGATAGAAACAATATTTGTTGATGCAGTAGGCTTAAAATGTTCATTTCACGCGTCCTAGGGCATTAAATTAGCATCTTAGACCCTCAAATCGAGGCGCAAAAATAATGCCAATTTCACGAGTCCGAGGGCCTACACTGTTCGAAATTACTCTAAGAATTTTCTGAAATAGTAACTAAAGTTTCTTACTGTTACCGTTTCTGAATTTTACAAAACTAAATTAAGAAACATTTTTAAAAATTACGAAAAAAATTCAGAAAATTACCAAAACATTTCAGAAAATTGCTAAAATCTGTTTTGTAAAATTCTGAAACCGTAACGATAAAAAACTTCCGTTACTCTTTCAGGAAATCGCTACAGAAATTTTTAACAGTGTACAATTTATTTTACGCCCCATCTATGGACATTTCTGAAAAGAAAATGATAAAAATACTAGTTAATATACCCATATTTTCACCCGAACCTCAAAAAACCCGACGAATCACAAAACAGTCACTTCAAAACCCTGACATTCAAAAACCAGACATTGCAAACAACAGACATTCAAAAACCGGACATTTAAAAAAAAAAGATTTTCAAAGTATGTGTGCATTTTGAAATCTTTGATATTTGAATGTGTGTAACATGGGCTGGTAAACTTGTTTTCGACATCTGCAATGTTTCAGCTAGACACACATGCAACCATAAAACACACGTTCTATTTACACCAGCAGCCCATGTTGGACTTTCCCACATAGAAAAACGAGAAGTTTATGATACTAGTACCGATTAAGACGGACTAGACCAAGCGACAAAGAACCCTTGGCGTCATAGCTATCGTTTAAAACTTAAAATAAACTTCTCGAAGATCAAAGAAAGAAAACGAAATTGTTAATATAATATATGCGCCGCGTTAATTCGTATGAAACCATAATTAGGATTCTTAATTCAACTAATTATAAAAATAATATTATCCTGTTATACACACACATATATATATATATATATATATATATATATATTACTATAATATATTTGCGAGCGTTGCGCTGCCTGGAATTATAATTAGGTTTATCAAGTCACCTAATTATATACTATAATATTTGCGAGCGTTGCGCTGAGTTAATTTGAATGGAATTATAACTAGAATTATTGACTCAACAAATTATATTAATAATATTATCCTATTATACATATATATTACTACAATATTTTGCGAGCGTTGCGCTGTGTTAATTGGAATGGAATTATAATCAGAATTACTAACTCAACAAATTATATTAATAATATTATCCTATTTTACATATATATTACTATAATACTTGCGAGCGTTGCGCTGCGTTAATTCAAATAGAATTATAATTAGAATTATTAATAATATTACTTTCTTATTTTTACATATAATAATATTTGCGACCAGTGCGTCTACAATTATCATTTATTACAGATGTAGTTATTAATAACAAATCGGAGATCGTTAGGTGGGAGGAATGACAGAGCTATCTTTCCTTTCATTTTCCTAGGGCATTAGGTCCGCCCATTTTCTTCCCATTTATCCAATCTAAGACACAGTTCTTCCACCTCCACCAATGTAAAACCTTAAAATGTAAAGAAGGGGAAAACTCGAACTCGCAACCGAGTCGACGAGTTTGAGCCCTGGAAAAGAAAAGCCAGTTCTTCTTTACTCGTCTCTTCTCTATTTTCAACTAAAAATTCTAAAATTCGGTAAGACAAATTTTATATTTCATTCTTCAAAGAGAACTGCCTTTCTTCTTTTCCTCTTCCAAACCTTATTTTACTTTCCAACGATCTCTGACCGTGGATGCCGGACAATATCCGAGGTACCACTAGGAGACCGTTTTCCTCTTTAAATCCTTTACAACTTTTCTTTCCAACGATCTCTGACCGTGGATGCCGGACAATATCCGAGGTACCACTAGGAGATCGTTTTCCTCTTTAAATCCTTTACCACTTTTCTTTCCAACGATCTCTGACCGTGGATGCCGGACAATATCCGAGGTACCACTAGGAGATCGTTTTCCTCTTTAAATCCTTACAACTCTTCTTTCCAACGATCTCTGACCGTGGATGCCGGATAATGTCCGAGGTACCACTAAGAGGTCGTCTCCAATATTAATGCCTTCCAACTTTTCTCCATTTCTTAAGTCGTCCTCCCAACGAACTCATAATCAACTGAAATTATAATTATTATCATAAAAATAAATATATTGTTGTTTGAATAGAAATAATTTTCCAATTGTTTTATTCCACAATTTTTCCCTAACCCGGTCGTCCCAAGGTAAGAGGGACGGATTCAATTTTTAATCATTCGTTGTTTTCCTCACAACGTAGTCCTTTTTCGCTGGACGTGACAAAGGACTTAATTTTTGGCGCAGTCGGTAGGACCGGGTTTGAAAAATTGTGGATGAATCGAATAATATGTTCTAATCTTATAATTTCTTACAGGAATATAATGTAGTTGCAACCTGCTAATTAATATTATATGTATAATAAAGTTTTTTCCCTTTCAGACAAATTACAGTGAAAAAAAAAGGTGTTTTAGCTATTCGACATAGCCAGTGTTCAAGTGCTAATATACTATTTCGCGTAAAAATAATATAATAAATCGCGAAGCTGCCAAGAGCAAAACCGCCGCTGAGTAAAGTCGACGCGCACACGCGATCGAAGTACCAATATTAAATTGTTACGAAGTTTTAATTTCCGCGCTAAAATAATAAATCGCGAAGCCGCCGTAAGAGCGAAGCCGCCGCAGAGCGAAGTCGTCGCGCACACGCGATCGAAGTACGAATATTAAATTATTAAAAAGGTTTAAATTTTCCGCGCTAAAATAATAAAACGCGAAGCCGCCAAAAGAGCGAAGCCGCCGCCGAGCGAAGTCGTCGCGCACACGCGTTCGAATCACAAATATTAAATTGTCAAAAAGTTAATTTCCCGCGTTAAAATAATAAATCGCGAAGCCGCCGTAAGAGCGAAGCCGCCGCAGAGCGAAGTCGTCGCGCACACGCGATCGAAGTACGAATATTAAATTATTAAAAAGGTTTAAATTTTCCGCGTAAAATAATATAAACGCGAAGTCGCCGAAAGAACGAAGCCGTCGCCGATCGAACAAAACTTACATTATATTGTATTAGATGTGATAATGGTGATAATAAAAAAAAAAAAAATAAATTAAAACACGAAGTCTCGCGAAGTCGTGTAATAACTAATGATAGGGAATAGGAAAATTAAAGTTAATTTCAGCTTCTTAGTAAACTTATGAATGCGTAATTATAAGCTATACATTTAACAAAAAGAACGGTCAGTTCCGCAAACCTATTTCTTAAAACTATTATCAAAAATCCCAAGCAGGTTGCAACGCGTTTCAAGCTTTACATACATACATATATATATATGTATATATATATAACTATTTACATGTGCAAATTTAATTGTAACTTCGAGAAATCGTTATGCCCACTGCGAGTACAACCCATTTTTTTTTTCTCTTCTTAAAGCGTGATAAATGAGTGAAGACGGTAAACTCACTCGCAATAAATATAAAAATCTTAGCGAAGAAGAGAGAAAAACCGCGCTAGTAGATGGATTACCTCAGGTGAATCAGCGAAACTTAAACAGTATCGAAAGTGAACATATAGACCCATTTCAAGCTTCCAGGACGTTATCATATTCTCCTGCGAAACCTGCATATTCCGAACAAAACTCAAATCCGGTTCCTGAGTCTGTCGTAGAACTAACTCTATTTGGAAATCAATCGGATAATTCCAGTGAAGATCTGGAAAATTTAAACCAGTCCTCGTTTTCACTTTATTCAGCATCTACGGGTAAATACGAGTTTAACGCCTCCGCAATGGCAAGTAACCAATATTTAAGCATCCGAGATGCAGCCGATACAATACCTGTATTCTCCGGGTCTAGAGATGGATACACTTATACGGAATTCGCGACAGCTTGTAGTAACGCCTTAAAAATGATACCTAATGCAGCAGAACGCGCGCTCACCAAACTAACTCTTACTAGATTAAAAGGTGAAGCATATCGCACCATGCTTGGCAAAGATCCCGATACTATATCCGAGATGTTGAATATTCTAAAAGGGATTCATGGATCCCACATTTCTACAATAGAGGTATACGGAGAACTAGCTCTTTTATGCCAAGGAAATTCGGAACCTGCTGCAAGTTACTTTAATCGTGCCCGAGCAATCGGCTACAGATTGAAAGAAGCCTACAGACAAGATTCTACGGAATTATCAACCGAAAAAATCGCAGAACTAGAGCTTGCCTGCTGTAAAGCTTTTATTTTAGGATTGAAACCTGAAATTAATAATCGAATGACAACGCGTGATGACTTAAACGAAGCCGGGCCCCAGGCTATACAAATAGAAATTCAAATTGAAAACCGCAAACGACTAATTCCACAAGCGACTACCGTAAACATGGACTGCAATATCTGTAATAGTAACTTACATCAAACTATGCAATGTCCAATTTTAGTTAAGGAACCAAGTCACTGTCAACTATGCGACAGCACACAGCATACAGCCAAGACCTGCCAGAAACGTGAGAAGTCCGGAAATCGAGAAAATCTCGAAACTCAGGGAAAACGCGACACATGTCAATTATGCAACAAAAATGGACATTTAGCCCGTGACTGCCGAACCCAAGGAAAAAGATGTCAATATTGTAACCAACTAGGCCACGAAGCTAGAGTATGTCGCAAGCGACTTTCAAATCAAGTCTGCGACCTATGCCGGCGCACCGGACATTTAGGTCGTGACTGTAATTACGGAACTCCAGTCAGAATTTTACAACCCAGTTGTCAAGTTTGCGGGAAACTTGGTCACACTTCAAATTATTGTAGGGTAAGCCCACCTTGTCAATATTGTATGCAACAAGGACACTCTGCGAAAAATTGCCCACGAATATCAGAACAACAATTACCGCGCTGTCAGTACTGCAATCAGAGTGGACATACGGCAAACCAATGTTCCCAAATATCCAAACGACAAGGGATCCGAGAAGCCTGCAGTTATTGCAAGAAACCTGGCCATACTATAGAATCATGTTTTGCGCGAAATCGGCAAACCAAAGTCTCTAACAACGGCCCACGAAACTCGGGAAACTTTCCAAGCCTCCCTCGTCGGGAGGCCATGCAACCTCAAACATCGCCGCGTGCCAACATTCGGATGATCGAATATCCCATGGAACAGGAATAATACAACCAGTGAAGCTAACCATAGATCGAGAATCTCCATCTATAAGGATAAACTGTCCCGATCCAATAGTACTATTATTAGATTCGGGAGCTGGCCCATGTATAATTAAGCAAAGATTTATCAATCCAAAAACAATCGATCAAACTCATGTACTTAAATTACTCGGAATCTCACCACAATATGTACCTACCAAGGGACAAACATTCTTAACCATATTTGATTACCAAGTAGAATTTCATGTGGTATCAGACGACTTTCCAATTTATCAAGACGGAATCATAGGGACATCGTTTTTATCCCAACACAAGGCTAAGATTAACTGGGAAAAAAAATGCTTAGAGCTCGGCAATTACGAGTACCCATTTTTTACCCCACCTCCTGCCTTTGTTATACCTTCACGATCTAGACAGATTGTTTACACACGAGTAGCAAACAGCGAGATAACGCATGGTTATATGCCTTTAATAAACTTGCCTAAAGGAATATTTATGGGAAATGCGATAGTAGAAAACCGGAATGGAAAAGCTTATGCACCATTAATCAACACAACGGACGTGCCCTTTTCTTACTTACCCGTTCGGATCACACTAGAGGAAGTAAGTAAAATAAAATGTAACGAAACAAAACTTACCAAACGGAAACGTGTCACTCGTCGTAGAAAAAGGGCTAGACTAAAAATATCATCTACTAGGATACTCAAAATACAACCTGTATCCCGCCAACAGAAAATTAAGGAACTGCTGCGTTTGGATCATTTGAATCAAGAAGAACGTGAAGAAATAGACATCTTACTAACCCAAAGCGCAGACAGATTCTACATACCAGGAGAGTCTCTACCTTCAACGCATCTAACACAACACGAAATTCGTACAACCGACGAAGTACCTATTTACAAACGCCAATACCGTTTCCCTAGAAATTTGCGAGAGGAAATTAATCGCCAAGTTGAAGATTTACTGATGAACAATATAATCCAACCGTCACAATCGCCCTACAATACTCCTATTTGGATTGTTCCAAAAAAAGAGGATAGCAAAGGAAACAAAAGATGGCGATTAGTATTGGATTTCCGAGCACTAAACGAGAAGACTATCGGTAACGCATATCCGTTACCTAATATCTCAGAAATATTGGATCAACTAGGAGGAGCCCAATACTTCTCAATATTTGATCTTGCATCCGGTTTCCACCAAATTCCAATGAGCAAAAGGGATCAACATAAAACTGCATTTTCCACTGACCTCGGTCATTGGGAATTCGCAAGAATGCCTTTCGGTTTAAAAAATGCTCCGGCCACGTTTATGAATTTAATGAACGTAGTATTGACCGGACTACAAGGAATAGAGTTATTTGTATACTTGGACGATATTGTAATATATGCCAAGACTCTGCAAGAACACCGCAAAAAGTTCTTGAATCTTGTACACAGATTACGGGAAGCAAATCTGCAACTACAAGCAGATAAATGCGAATTCTTGAGGCACGAAGTTACATATCTTGGTCATTTAATCACCCAAGAAGGACTTAAACCAGATCACAAAAAAATCGAAGCAGTTGCAAAATTTCCAACTCCCAAAAACGTCAAGGGCATTCGAGAGTTTCTAGGTCTCACAGGTTATTATCGACGATTTATCGATAAATACGCCAGAATTTCAAAACCACTAACTAAACTATTGGAAAAGGATCGACTGTTTGAATGGACGGAAACTCAACAATTGGCTTTCGACACACTTCGTCAGAAATTGTGCGAAGAGCCTGTACTCCGATATCCAGACTTTGAAAAACCTTTTGTAGTTACCACCGATGCGAGCGGGTATGCAATCGGTGGAATTCTTAGTCAAGGACCCATAGGCTCAGATCGTCCTTGCGCGTATGCGTCAAGGGTGCTAAACGCAGCTGAACTTAACTATTCAACTTACGAAAAAGAAGCTTTAGCAATAATGTTTTGCGTCCAACATTTCAGACCCTATCTTTACGGCCAGAAATTTACTATCGTAACCGACCATCAGCCGCTAGTATGGATGCGAACCTCTAGAGATCCCACGTCTCGCCTCACGCGATGGCGACTCAAACTAGAAGAATATGAATTTGATATAAAATATAAAGCGGGAAAAAGAAACGTAAATGCTGACGCCTTATCACGCAACCCAGTAGTTGAAACGATCTCTACCATCCCCTCGGAAATGCTAGGGCTCGACGATGCATTTCCTCACTCAAATGTGGCGAATGAACGTAAAACAACTGAGAAAATAAAAACCATACGTCAGGATTTGCCAACTAGGCGTTCTAAAAGGATCAGTAAACCTTCAATAATCGGACAACAGTATCGAAAGAGTATCGACCAAAAGAAGGAAAAAGCCATAAAAAAGGCTAACAAGGAAACACTGCCAACTAATTCGGCCAGTAAAAATAGTAAAGATATTGATGTTGTAGATCCACCTTCTGAAGCTATTCTCACGCCGGACTGTGGTCCAAATTGCGGACGACCACAAATAGAAACCGATGTCCCAGCTACCGAAATCAATGCTGCCGACATTGAGGAAATTGGTTCTGAATACCACCTCATAAATGGTGAAAAGGAAAATAACCACCTCCACCATTCGGAGGACGAATTAAGTGACAAGACAAGAAATTGTACGGATCAAGAAAGTGAAGACGATGGTGAATTAGACACGATAGAGAAGCTCATATCAAGCCAAAACATTTTTGAAACACGAGATAGTTTGATGATACGTAAAGACAATTCTGTATTTTTTTTTGATGAAGCCGGAAAGCCGATTGGCTCCGGTACCCAAGAATACACAAGGAAACGAGATCTAAGCGATTTCGGTCCCGGAGTAATTAGTACCATAAAACCCTTAAGGTTAGGCACCAAACAACATTTCGGCTTCTATTTGCCAGCTCTCAACCCCAATCTGGACATGAACAAGTTCCTAGCTGCATTTCTCAGGTGCAGCAAAAGACTAACTGAATTCCTGGAATCGTACAAAATTCAAAGCTTAAGCATCCCTTGCATCGATTTCCCCAACCGAGCAGATTGGCACAAAGCCCAAGAAATCTTAATATCGCGTCTTAAATCAACTGACACTAAAATTTACATATGTTTAGGGTTAGTAAAACAACCTCAGATTTCAGAGCGATTTGACCTCATCAAGGAAATGCATAATTCAGTAATAGGGGGTCACAAGGGAGTGACTAAAACCTACCATCTATTAAGAAGAAATTATTATTGGGAAAATATGAAGGAGGATATACAAGTCTACATAGGACAATGCCTCCAGTGCAAATTAAAAAAATTAGTTCGCGTAAAAACTCGCATGCCTATGGCTATAACAGATACTCCCGGCACCGCATTCGAAAAGGTAGCACTAGATCTAGTCGGACCCTTTCCACCTACCGATAACGGAAATCGGTGGATTTTGACAATGCAATGCCTGCTTACGAAATACTTTATAGGAGTAGCGTTACCCGACGCAACCGCCCCCACTGTAGCGGACGCGTTTCTAAAACGACTCGTATGTGTATTTGGCCCCCCAAAAATAGTTTTAACTGATCAAGGTAAAAATTTTTTATCAAATCTGATTAAAATATTAGCCAAACGACTTCGCATTCGACAATTAAGGACCACCGCTTTTCATCCTCAAACTAATGGATCTTTAGAACGATCCCACACTACGCTCGTGGAATACCTACGTCAATTTATAGATAAGGATTATGAATGGGATAACTGGGTGGAACTTGCGATGTTCTCATACAATTCCAGCGTCCACGAAGGAACCAAGAGAACACCTTTCGAATTAGTATACGCGAAAAATCCGATAATCCCCTCTGATCGACCCCTTCCCCAGTATGAGCGAATAGAAACATATGATAATTATCTAGTAAGGTTACTCGTTAGATTAGACGCCCTTCACAAAGAGGCACGCGAAAATCTTCAAATAGCAAAAGGAAGATCAAAACTATATTATGACAAGAAATTACATCCTGTCGAATTTGTTGCCGGAGATTACGTATTTTTAAGGAAGGGTATCAAATTCGGAAAATTGGGTGACTTGCAAGAGGGACCTTATCGAATTCTCGAAGTGTTTAATGATAAGAATATCAAATTAAAAATCGGAAGGAAGGAAAAGATCGTGTCAGCTGATCGTCTTATACCATCCGCCGCCCGAGAGCCCGACTCACGGCTCCCTAATGTTCAACATTGATTTGATACTAATCTAGTTTTATTCCTTTGTTGTTTGTTTAGTGAAAGAAAAAAGGAGAATTGAACTTATTGATCGTCGATTTTTTTTTTCTACATATATCTATATATAGACACATACTGAGTAATTGCATGTATATACGTGCGTAAGTGTATACGTAAAGATACTTATACATTTGTACATACCAATATTTGTATAAATATATCTAGATATATTATAAAAAGAAAACAGACGAGAGAAATATGGAAGATAAGGGGCACATCATATACGCCGCAGGAGATGAACCCCCGGCGTCGCGCTTAGACGCACAACTTCATAGGTGGAGAATTCCCCACCTTAAGGGCCAGGGGCCCAAGGCCAGGAAAAAGGGAGTACGGGAGCAAAAATGCCGTTCTAGGAGGAACGAAGTCGCTGCAAGAGATCAGGTTTTAGCCGATCTATATGAAGACAATCCGGAACCTTCCTATGCACGTAGCCAACCACAACGCAGGACTACCGGGCAGTTGCCCGCAAAAGGAGACGGACGTAAAAAGCATCCTCGCAGAAAAGCTATTCCACTAAGGGAAATCAATTCAGGATCCGATAAGCGGAATGCATCCGGTTACAGTCCTCATCGAACGCGGAAGGACAAAAGATCTCCGCTTCCTGAACACAAAGAGAATGAAATCTCACATCTGAAACTAAAGGATACCGGGGCCATCCCGAAAGATTCCAGCTATTTACGACGCTCAAACGTACCAGTTTATGATGATACTGTAGAAGATCCCTCACTACCGACTAGAGGGGACTTGAGGAAATGTAAACGGGCAACTCTCTACGTTGACCTGAACGATCCATATTTTGGATTGAAAAATATGCGACCAGAACAATTGCGTGATCATGCGCCACCAAGACCACCACCTCTACCCTTTCCAGAAGAACCTTGGGAAACTGCGAGCATGCAAGGAGATGCATGTACCATTCCAATGTCAACGCCGCCTCGTATGCCCATTTCATTGGAAAACGAACCGTCATCTACGCGTGACTCCATAGAGATAGTTGGTTGTGCGAAACAATACATTGTTTTAGAAAGGTCAAATTGGGTGTCCGATACTAGCAAGGACTCAGAAATCGAGAAGAACATTGGAGCCACATTGGGCATCGAAGAAAAACGAAATCCAACCCCTACGAGTGAAATCGTTGAGTTCCAACCGTCGATGCCAATCACCGATGTGAAAGACTTATCCATGATATCTGATCATCAGATGTCGGAAGACTCACTATCGATCGACGAACATGGATCAGAAGCCTCGGGTCACAATAGTATATCCAACAATGATGTTGTAAGAACTATAGACCATCTTCTTAAAACCATCAGTAACGATGTGGAAAAGAACGTGAAACCAAAGGAATTATCACCAAAAATGCGTCTAACTGGAAAAGCGAGAAAAAGATACCAAAGGGTTCGACAGTTTTTGAGCAAAAGTAGCTCCAGAACCTCTTCAATGAATAGCCTTTCGGAACAACGCCCTCTGCCTCCCGTTCACGCGGATTTCATTCCAAAATTTTGTCCCGCCTGCGGATTCGGTATGTCCCTAGTATACGAGATAGACAAAGATTGCAAATTCTGCCCCAAGTGCGGTCACCGACTAAATTAAATATCACCTGACTAAAAGCCTATTCGAAGGAAGCTTGCATAGATCGGAATAATTATGGATAAAGAGACATACAAGATACAACGCACTTACGAATTAATTGATAACATTAGACATATATATGACTTCAAAATGACGATTAATAACACTAACAGACAGACGTACGTATTCATTAAGATTATTATATCACTCGAATGTTTAGTTGTTATATTTACGTATTTTTCACCATTTATAAATTTAGATTAAATATATGTATATGTAATTCCTTGTTGTTACGTAGTAAATAGAAAATTGTATCTTTTAGTGCACAATGCGAAACCAGTCGATCAAGAGATCTTCAAGAACATCAACAATGTCTTTCTTGCCAATTTTAGTCAGCTCACTCATCGTGGTAATGAATCCTCGTGTCCACGGATTAATAGCATACGATTGTGGCACGCCTAATGCTAACATGACGGTAATATCGCTGACTCAAATTGGAGACTGCGATATACCTGAACCTCGGGTGGATAAAACCGCCGTCTATATACAATTACTACAAATTCTCAACTATGGGAACGTCCACATCAGAACTTGTAGAATAGACGTATTTCGTGAAGTCACTCACTGCGGGATGCACAGTCACAGTTCCGCCGTAGCCCAGGGTATCGCTGAATACGTGAAAGATGTTAGTCGTGAAGAATGCAACCGAATGCATGAAAGTGGACGTCTCGTCTTTGGTTCCACCATCTTGGACGGACTGAAGAAAAATGGTACTACTGGATTCAGCACTGGTCTCGCAGGTCGAGTTGGTTTCGACGCAAAATGCCAGGGTACTCATTATACCGATCCATATGGTTCTTGGGACGATGTCATCGTGCAAGCTCGGGTTAAAATCACCCTCTCTGATTACGATGCTCAAACGCATCTACAGTCAAATCAAGTGATATTGAACACCGGCACTCGATGTCCTATTGATCGTGGAATGTGTCTAGACTCTTTTGGTAGCACAGCATTTTGGGACAACATTCCCACGGACTCTTGTAAATTCAACAGATACGGAGTTTTATATCAGGGTCCCGCCTCTAAACTGGTGGACGTGTCCAATACTTTCGCGGAAACCATATACACTGTTATCAGTCAAGATCTTACTTTCGCATTAGCAGTGGGCGGTTCAAAAACACTATGCGGTTATAATATAATAAAAACAGAGCATCCTAAATTGTTCATCTTAGAAGGACAAAAGGAACGATTCTTTAACTCTCCTGCTCCACCGCGAACTCACGACATGGATCTTTTCGCATATGTAAATAGTAAATTTATATATGTAGAAAAACACGTAAAAACTCAAGTGACTAATCTTTACCGAGACATCTTGCTGCACCGTTGTGCCCTAGAACAAGATCTTCTAAGGAACGCTCAAGCACTTGCAATCGTTAAACCTGAGGAGTTTGCCTACACATATAAAAGGGGGCCAGGATACATGGCAATAACCACCGGAGAAGTCATCCGACTCATTAAATGCGTAGTGGTCGAAGTTAGACGCGCTACGACAGAAAAGTGTTATAACGAGTTACCAGTGTATAAGGGAGAAACTTTAATGTTCCGCACCCCACGAACTCATATTCTAAAATCCGTAGGGTATGAAGTGCCTTGCAACAATGTATTACCACAAATGTTTCAACTAGAAGGACTGTGGTTCAAGGTATTCCCAACGTTAGTTGAAAGTCGAGCCCCACACATCATGTCTCCGCAATCTAGAGACACGTGGAAATACCAGAGCCCTGGAAATCTCGCTCGCCAAGGAATATACACTTCGGAAGATTTAGATAGATTAAGGGACTACATTATGAGTCCTTTTGAACAACCGGCCATCGTGAATCATCTGATACGTACCGTCAGGGGCGAAGGCGATAACTCGGCAGGGTTATCAGTTGGAGGTCTATTGGATACGGAAACGTTGCAACGAATAGCAGACTCAACCTGGAACCGTCTTTGGTTAGGTTTCAGTAACTTCGGAACTTACAGCGCCGGCTTTTTAGGCATCATCTTAATTGCCAAGATCCTAAAATTCTTAATAGATACCGCGATACATTTATTCGCTTTGCAAAGGGCGTTTGGTTGGTCTCTATACTTATTGGGTGCTGTCATGGATTCAGTATCCAACGTTCTATTACATCTACGATCATCATCCAAAACAAGAGAAACCGATTCCACAGCTCCTAAGGAACCAAGGGAAGAAACCAGAGCTTTATATCCAAGTGATCAGTTAGATGGGGTAATTATACAATCTGCCGCTACCCCCGCGTCGGAAATATCCAGACCATATGGACTTTCGTAAGATGGTTAATAAAGAACTTCACATTTTAATTGACTAAAGTTATGATAATTAGAGTGAATATAAACACAGTGAGTGGACTAGCAAGTGAGTGACTAATTAATGGCACAGTCAAGAAAGGCTAAGGTGCACCGGGTAACATGAATAACGGACTATAAGATAATCTGTAGCGTAATAACCATAAGAATTAGTTATAAATAATTTTAGTACCACTAATTGTTCCAAAACTATTAATAAATTAATTTTTAAATAATAAAACAAACGAAATTGCTACATTAGTACAGTCTAGCTTATATTCGAGATTTATTTCTGGTAAATAACTTCCCCGAAATCAATCTTAAAGGGGGGAGGTGTAACATGGGCTGGTAAACTTGTTTTCGACATCTGCAATGTTTCAGCTAGACACACATGCAACCATAAAACACACGTTCTATTTACACCAGCAGCCCATGTTGGACTTTCCCACATAGAAAAACGAGAAGTTTATGATACTAGTACCGATTAAGACGGACTAGACCAAGCGACAAAGAACCCTTGGCGTCATAGCTATCGTTTAAAACTTAAAATAAACTTCTCGAAGATCAAAGAAAGAAAACGAAATTGTTAATATAATATATGCGCCGCGTTAATTCGTATGAAACCATAATTAGGATTCTTAATTCAACTAATTATAAAAATAATATTATCCTGTTATACACACACATATATATATATATATATATATATATATATATATTACTATAATATATTTGCGAGCGTTGCGCTGCCTGGAATTATAATTAGGTTTATCAAGTCACCTAATTATATACTATAATATTTGCGAGCGTTGCGCTGAGTTAATTTGAATGGAATTATAACTAGAATTATTGACTCAACAAATTATATTAATAATATTATCCTATTATACATATATATTACTACAATATTTTGCGAGCGTTGCGCTGTGTTAATTGGAATGGAATTATAATCAGAATTACTAACTCAACAAATTATATTAATAATATTATCCTATTTTACATATATATTACTATAATACTTGCGAGCGTTGCGCTGCGTTAATTCAAATAGAATTATAATTAGAATTATTAATAATATTACTTTCTTATTTTTACATATAATAATATTTGCGACCAGTGCGTCTACAATTATCATTTATTACAGATGTAGTTATTAATAACAAATCGGAGATCGTTAGGTGGGAGGAATGACAGAGCTATCTTTCCTTTCATTTTCCTAGGGCATTAGGTCCGCCCATTTTCTTCCCATTTATCCAATCTAAGACACAGTTCTTCCACCTCCACCAATGTAAAACCTTAAAATGTAAAGAAGGGGAAAACTCGAACTCGCAACCGAGTCGACGAGTTTGAGCCCTGGAAAAGAAAAGCCAGTTCTTCTTTACTCGTCTCTTCTCTATTTTCAACTAAAAATTCTAAAATTCGGTAAGACAAATTTTATATTTCATTCTTCAAAGAGAACTGCCTTTCTTCTTTTCCTCTTCCAAACCTTATTTTACTTTCCAACGATCTCTGACCGTGGATGCCGGACAATATCCGAGGTACCACTAGGAGACCGTTTTCCTCTTTAAATCCTTTACAACTTTTCTTTCCAACGATCTCTGACCGTGGATGCCGGACAATATCCGAGGTACCACTAGGAGATCGTTTTCCTCTTTAAATCCTTTACCACTTTTCTTTCCAACGATCTCTGACCGTGGATGCCGGACAATATCCGAGGTACCACTAGGAGATCGTTTTCCTCTTTAAATCCTTACAACTCTTCTTTCCAACGATCTCTGACCGTGGATGCCGGATAATGTCCGAGGTACCACTAAGAGGTCGTCTCCAATATTAATGCCTTCCAACTTTTCTCCATTTCTTAAGTCGTCCTCCCAACGAACTCATAATCAACTGAAATTATAATTATTATCATAAAAATAAATATATTGTTGTTTGAATAGAAATAATTTTCCAATTGTTTTATTCCACAATTTTTCCCTAACCCGGTCGTCCCAAGGTAAGAGGGACGGATTCAATTTTTAATCATTCGTTGTTTTCCTCACAACGTAGTCCTTTTTCGCTGGACGTGACATGTGAATTTTTTGGGAGCACCACAAAAATCCGACAAATCAGAAAATAGACACTTAAAAAATCCGACATTCAAAAACCAGAAATTTCAAAATACAGACACCTCCGATTGATGCTTTCACTATAAAATTATCTCGGGTCCCCGTCCTTTAGGTCTCACCGGAAGGTCATTTCAAGGTCAAAAATGTTTGTCAAGGGATTAATTTTGTAGATCACTTGAAGGTTAAATCACTATAACGCCCATATTAGTTATTAATCATATTATCATTAGTTACATTTTCATAATATGCACATTTTGAAATGCGTCTTTTTTTAAATGTTTGGTTTTGGGTGAACCTCAAAAACCCGATATTAAAAAACCGGACATTTCAAAAAACAGACATTAAAAAAAAAGACTCAAAATTTGTGTGCATTTTGAAATCTTTGGTAGTTGAATGTGAATTTTTCGGGTGCACCTCAAAAATCCGACAAATCACAAAACGGACATTTCAAAAACCCGACATACAGAAACCAGACATTGAACAAAACAGACATTCAAAAACTGGACCTTCAAAAACCAGACCTTCAAAAACCAGACATTTAAAAAAGCAGATATTCAAAAACCAAGGGTGCACCTCAAAAACCCAACAAATCACAAAACAGACACTTCAAAATCCCGACATTTAAAAGTGCAGACATTCAAAAACCAAGGGTGCACCTCAAAAGCCCGACAAATCACAAAACGGACACTTCAAAATCCGAACATCAAAAAACTATACATTCAAAAACCAGACATTTAAAAAAATAGTAATTCAAAATATCTCTGCATTTTGAAATGTCTGTTTTTTTAAATGGCTGGTTTTTAAATGTATGTTTTTGAAATGTCTGGCTTTTTAGTATCGGTTTTCTTAAATGTCTTGTTTTTTTATGCCTATTTTATGAAACGTTTGGTTTTTAATGTCTGTTTCTTTAAATGTCTGGTGTAAAGAATGTCGCGTTTTTGAAGTGTCTGTTTTGTAATTTGTCGGGTTTTTGAGGTGCACCCAATTTTTCAAATATCTGATTTTTGATTGTCTGTTTTTTTAAATGTCGGGCTTTTGAAGTGTCAGTTTTGTGATTTGTCGGGTTTTTGAGGCGCAGCCTTGGTTTTTGAATGTCTGCTTTTTTAATTTCTGTTTTTTTTTAAATTTCTGGTTTTTGAATGTCGGATTTTTTAAGTGTCTATTTTCTGATTTGTCGGATTTTTGTGGTGCACCCAAAAAATTCACATTCAAATATCAAAGATTTCAAAATGCACACATACTTTGAAAATCTTCTTTTTTAAATGTCCGGTTTTTGAATGTCTGTTGTTTGCAATGTCTGGTTTTTGAATGTCAGGGTTTTGAAGTGACTGTTTTGTGATTCGTCGGGTTTTTTGAGGTTCGGGTGAAAATATGGGTATATTAACTAGTATTTTTATCATTTTCTTTTCAGAAATGTCCATAGATGGGGCGTAAAATAAATTGTACACTGTAAAAAATTTCTGTAGCGATTTCCTGAAAGAGTAACGGAAGTTTTTTATCGTTACGGTTTCAGAATTTTACAAAACAGATTTTAGTAATTTTCTGAAATGTTTTGGTAATTTTCTGAATTTTTTTCGTAATTTTTAAAAATGTTTCTTAATTTAGTTTTGTAAAATTCAGAAACGGTAACAGTAAGAAACTTTAGTTACTATTTCAGAAAATTCTTAGAGTAATTTCGAACAGTGTAGGCCCTCGGACTCGTGAAATTGGCATTATTTTTGCGCCTCGATTTGAGGGTCTAAGATGCTAATTTAATGCCCTAGGACGCGTGAAATGAACATTTTAAGCCTACTGCATCAACAAATATTGTTTCTATCTCAGGCGTAGAATTTTCGCCCTCATCCAACTTGGACCGCCTATAGCTTCGCCGTTTCTCGCATTCTATCATCGAAGTGTAAAATTCCATTTTACGCCCTTGATACAATGATTAAGCAGCTTTAGGAATCTCGTTAATCGCCTTTGATTGTTCAAGAAAGGGGGTGTCAAATTCATGTTTATCGCTCGGATTTTCTCCTCCAGGAACTCCTCCAGGTTTATAATTGGAATAATAAATGCAACTTTAACGAATGGTTAAAAATACGATTAATTTCGAGTTAAAATGAATGTGACGTACTTTACTTTTTCTGAAATGAAGTTTTTTTAATTATTAGAATGTAAATATACACAAAAAAAATTAATGCATGTATACTGGAAGTTTTTTGGGCATTTTTTCTCTGCGTACGATAAGAAATTTGAATCTGTATATAATTAAACTCGTTGTACTCCTTGTAGACAATGTTGATAAATCGTACAGTATTGTATAATTACCAATACTGACTTTTGACGTCAATTCATTTAAATTAACATACCAAACTGTTCGTGAAACGTAAAACTCGCAATATTGAATTAAAGTTCCTTTTTCAGTTAAACTGTTTCCTTTAACGTATATTGAGATGTCATCGTGTAGTAATACTGATGATTCAGCTGCAAACTTCATTCAAATTTAAATACAATCAATGAGATCGGTTGTTACTACCGTACGTTTAGCTTATCTCTTAAAAAAGTATTTAGTAAATAAAAGAAAAAAAAATAACCCTGGTAGAAATCTGTCCCGTGTTACACTGTTCAGTTTTCTTGTACCTTCCGATGGGAGGTACCAAAACCGACCATGGCTAAAACACATAATTGACATTTGTCACATTTGACGCACTTAGAGAAAAGATTCCTTGAAATTAAAAAAACTAGTATTGTTGACTTACTTTTTTTAAACAATTAAAAGCATATTTATGTTATAAAATCGTTTTTGTAATTTAAAAAATCCCGAATTTGAATGTAATCAATTATTTATTGAAATGGTTTCTTTGTTTCAGAACAATTTTATTTTAAATCAAGCGGAATATTCTGTTAATTTAAAGCAACAACTTTTTGAGTCACTTATTTTCGATTAAAAATGTCATTTGTTACATTAAAAATAGGATCTGTTGGGTTATAAAAAATTCATGTCCATGCTTCCCGTGTTTGTCTTTACGGGGCAGTGTTTTCTTATGTTCAACACTCCGGGCGTGGAAACAAATTTTGCGCCCTGCAGTGAAATCTTTGGGTGCAAATTATTCAGCCCACACCAGTGATATTAAAAAATATCGTATGGAACACGAAAAAAATATCGATCTCCGTCGAGTCTGGTTTTCTTTTTAACCAGGATTTGCCAAACTCAGATTTCAGTAAGTAACTTAAATGTTTATATCAAATAAAATACTTGTTTAATAATGTTACCTCGCATTAAGGGGAGCTGCTTTTATTTTTCAGTAGTTTGTTTTTTAATTTTTCTGCCTTGCAAACTGCATCAAAACTATCGAAACCGGATTTTTTTTTGAAGACATGAGACGTTGAAATGGTTATGTATGTTGGCAACTCCCCATAATATATAAATTAAAGATCATAGTGACCATATATGATCAAATAAGTATAATTCAGAAAACTGCTTAAGAAAATGTATGTAATGTTGATCGTTCTCTTGGCTACAAATAGAGCTTCTTATGGATCGATTTATGTTGAAGACATCTATGATTCGATCTAGGAGCAACTGAAAGCAGATTTTATTTAGAATAACTGATTGTTGACATAATAGATAATAGTGCTGTAAATTAATAAAAAATAATTATCATATTTTTAGTGCAGCTATTGGCGGTCACTTTTTCATTATATTAGCCTTTTTGGGTTTTATGCATAGTATCGCATTTCTTAATCTCCAATCATTCGGAATACTTTTTTGTTTACTGGGCAAATAATATTAACTTAAATAAAAATAGTAAAATTAACAACAACAAAGTTATGCAACAAACAAAATATTTCTTTTAACTACTCTCGACTCAACTTCTCAATGATAGTTGAATTTGTCAAGTAATTTTTTTCAGTGTATACTGAATTCCACTGAATTTTACGCAAAATACGGATAGTCATAAAAAACCATTTGCGATTTAGACAAAACATAAACTATTTACAAGGATTCAACAGAATTTATTCCGATTTTCCTGAAATTCTATTTTATTGGTGTGCATAGACCGAATTGTAATAATCGAATACATCGTATCTCGCCAGAAACAATAGTATAAGAAAAAGACCTTGTGGATGTTTTCTTGTCAGAAAACGTATATTTTCAATGTCATGGAATGAGTTGCAAAAATCGTGTACAGTAAATGAAGTAGCTTAAAATATTTATTACTTATCATAATGACTGCATTCCTCTGGATTAAAATTTTATGAACCCTATTCCAATATTTGACATGCATTACAGTAATTGCATTAAATGCATTTAAAAACTCAAGAGAGCTTGGTGATGAATTATCATTTAAAACATTTGTGATTCAAAATTTGCATGCAATTATTTCGTATTTCCTGAGGAAGAAGTGAATTACTAGTATCTTTACTATTTCAGATGGTAATTTGTCGAAAACCTCCACTACCCCAAAACTGAATACTTCACTAATCAAATTGTCTGTATATTTCTTTATTATTTGCAATACTGAAATAAACTTATAAAAAGGACTTAAAATTGTACGTATATTAAATATTGTACCGAGAAAAATAATTTTGGAAACTTTAGCTTTTGAGATTGTAATTATAAGAAATATTTTAATTAAATGAAATTTACATTTATTTCAAGAAATTTTTTTTTATTTCTTGAAATAAATGTAAATTTCATTTAATTAAAATATTTCTATCTTAATATATATATTATATATATTAAGAAATAAAAAAAAATTTCTTGAAATAAATGTAAATTTCATTTAATTAAAATATTTCTTATAATTACAATCTCAAAAGCTAAAGTTTCCAAAATTATTTTTCTCGGTACAATATTTAATATACGTAGGTTTGCTTCTTACTTCGGAAATTCTCTCCTCCGTCTGCTGTCTTCGTTGGAATTCACTGTGTCCTTTTAAAAAATCTGAAACAAAAATAAAGTCATTGTAATTTTTTCATACAATGTATTAATTGTGGATTAAATAAATAAAATGTTTATGTGAATATCCTTTACAAAGAATTCTTTATTATTATTAGTGTTAGAATATAGTATATTTCGGAAGGTAAGAGTAACTGATATATATAATAGTCCATATTTTGAATGCTTTGTATATGTCGTATCGCAAAATGGTGAAAGATTGTTCGGTGCTGTGTATCGAGAATGGATCATTTAGGGCCATCCATCGAATGAGATGATATCTGTGGATGTATTCAAATAGTAGATAAGTGGCGCAAATAATAAAATTTATTTGAATCTAATTAACTAATCACAATAAAATTTAGTGAAAAATATGGGCTTCTATTAATAATTATGCAGGCCTGCAAATAATGGAGTTATATCATTTGTTGGAAAGTGGAGTGTCATTTCTGAAGTCATTTTTTCGGTAGATTCCGAAAGTGAACGAAACGAAACTAAATATTCCAGGTTATGAACACAAAATATGTCGTTTTCAATTACTTTTGAGGTTATGTACAGAATGCACAAAATTTCTATGGGTTATTCCTTTATTTGGGTCACATGACACTATTCTTTCTCTTTAATTTGCGAGAGGTGAGTTGAATTACGATTTTCCTTTGCCAATCTGAAATTACTAATTATGTTCCTACACTTTCTTCAGTTTGAAAATTGTTAATACCTGGACCGATTTGCAATTCACAACCGTGACCACCTCCGGGTCGAAAAATTTTCAAGACAAAATAGTAGACAAATATTTGCCTCGGAACATTTAATAAAAATGCTTATATTCTTAACCCCTTCATTGGCACAGAAAATTCTATAAAAAGTGCCCAGAATGGCAGGAATATTTTTTATCGCCATTTCGACTCCAACCCGTACTGAAGGGGTTTCGAGGTCGCTGATTACGAATTTGAACTCAAAATTTGCAAATTCAAAATGGCGAATCCAATATGGTGGCCGAAAATGAAAAAAATTACTTGATTGTAATGAAATTTGTTACTCGGGAGTTTTCGAGGTTGCTGATTGCGAATGTGAATCCGCCATCTTGAATTTGGAAATTTCAAGCTTGAATTCGTAATTAGCAACCCCGAAAACCCCTGAGTAACAAATTTCGTTACTATCGAGTAACTTTTTTCATTTTTTTTTCATTTTCAGCCGCCATATTGCATCCGCCATTTTGAATTTTTACATTTTGACTTCAGATTCGGATTCAGCGACCAAGAAAAACCCCCAAGTTAGACTAAATAGAAAAAAAACGATGTGCGCACTATTGCGTCAATGCCAACGAAAGGGTTAATGGGGCATACCTCATAATTTCACAATTGCGTAATATGATCTAATTACGGGAAAAACTGACACAAATGTGCCTTGCTTTCATAATCTCAAAAAGAGACAAAAACGGCATTTGTTGGGTACATAACCTCAAATATCTTGTAATGCTGACGTTATGGGGCAAAACAACTCTGGAAATATCCCTTCACTTTTGAACAATAAAATTATTTTAGTGTTCGAAGTACAATACGCAAACTTGCGTACTAATAACGGTGTGCGAAATAGAATTGTCGCAATCCCGAGCGTAAAATGCGTTTTTACGTCCTCCAAAATGACATGGCTTCAACACGATTTTCCCCTATCGTACTTTACAATTCGAGGCGTAAATTCGAAATTTAAACCCGTTCGGGTGAAAAATATTGTTCGTATTACGAGCATAACATATTATTTTGCGCCCTTAACCACTTCACTGATAATGTATCTTATGTGTATAAAAAAGTTCCACGATGTATCATATATAATAACTTCTACAGTTTTCAATGAATTTACATGAAATTTGGTATACTGTAAGTTTTTAAGTCGCTGAACACGAATCTGATGTCGCATTTTCAAAAATCTATGAGGAGGATTCAATATGGCGGCTACAAGTTATACGCTTTTGAAGCCAATTTTGTTTGGCTACCAGTAAAGCGGTTAATACGAAAAGTACTATATGAGTACGGAATTCAAAAAAGCAATTTACCACATCTGCTAGTTTTGAGGAAGTCATATAGTACACACAACTGATACTAAAATTCCTATCAAATTTACAGGAAACTAAAGTAAGCTATAAAGATGCTTCAGAAACAAATTTCTGAAGTAATCAATCAATTTAACAAGTGCTTTTACGGATGTAACTTCAGGGGCATACAATAAAACTACAAAAGTCAATGCTTTCAGTTGTAAACATTGCACTTATTTTTATCAAAACACGGTTATATATTCAATACAAGAACTCCCTTAAACCTTTTCTATTTATATTTTCTTTCAGATGTACAGACTGGCAGTAAAGTAATGTTTGTGCGCAATTATTATCAATTAACCTTCTTTGATGGAACCAGACGGTTCAGACCCAGATTCAGTTCAATGAAATATCGGTTCAAAAAATACCACAAAATTATTTTTTAGTAATTTTTGACGAGCAATTTAATGTTAATGCAATAATAATTATGACAAAAATTTGACAACAAATATTTTTAAAAATTGATCCGTAATTATTTCGACAATGTATTTTTCGTCCCTTAACATTTTTTTAAGTATTTTATTTGATTTAGTAAATTTTAATGGACTTTTTTCAAACCAGAAATCTTGCCACGTTAAAATGTTTAATTCAGCTACATTTCATCTAAATTGCATATAATTTCTTAATATTTTGAGGTATTTTCTTCATATTAAAAAAGGGTATACATACATATATTTACGTGCGTACATTTGTGTAAAGATTTCCTATTTTATACAATCCGTCAGTTTTCATTTCTTTTTTACTTTTATTTATTTCATTACATTTTGTTTTCAACATTTCATTGCGAAAGCCTATTAAGAGTCCTGCGTTGATCTTCAAAAAAGTCTTTCTTATTTGTTTGGTAAAAGGACCAGGGAGAAAATCACTCGAAAACATGACGTCTATCCCTACTTGCATAAAGCGGATATGAAAAGACGTGAAAACCTTATATTTTCTGAAGTTTGTTTACAAAGTTTTTTCACTTTATTTTTGTTTACCAATGAATCTATTCATTTTTTTTTTGTCAAATTTATCGATGACTACTGCTTTTAGGGAACCAAGTTCGCCCAGTGTGGGTAACGACATTGATTGATTGCTCCATAGAAACGAACATATTTTTTTTTTTTTAAATAAAGGATATTAAAAACCACTAAATTGAGTAAAATATTCCAAAAACTATGGGTAAAAAACATTTTCTAAATAATTTCGGAGACATCTTTTTCAATTTTTATATTTTCTTTTAATCCCTTGTAAAAAATAATTAAAGAAATAAACTTTTGGTATTTTTTGAACAACTACTTCAATACCGCACATTTTATATCTGAACCATCTTAACCCTTTGAAGCACGGTTCCCTTTCTGTAGGACACCTTTTTGTAATTGATTTTTTTTTTATTTTTCACTATATTGAAATTGAATTTCATTGAAATTTTTTTCTTCCGTACTTTGATAACATGTTTTTAAATGTAAACAAATTAATATTCATTATGAATTGTTGTGTTAAATTGTTTATAATGACAAACAATGTATAAAAATTACGTGTTTGAAAATTTGATTGAGGTGAAACGGAGTACTCGAGCGTTTTCGAGCGAATTCAACTTGACGGGCCGAAATGTAAAAAATGTTATTTGATTGAAATCAAATTGAATACTGAATAATGTTGCATTTTCAAGATAAAATTTAGCAGATTCAACAAGCAGTCACGAATGTTGAAATTTCTTAGTTCGTCTTTTACGATCTCAAAAACTTTACACTTTGGGTGTCATATTGAATCCGTCATTTTGAATTTTGAAAATCTAAGATTAGATTCGTGTTCTACGATCCCGAAAACTCTTGAGTACACAATTTCATCTCGATGAAATACATTTTTACATTTCGGTCAGACATCTTGGATCCGCCATCTCGAATTTTGAAAATCTGTGGTCAGATTCGTAATCAGCTACCCCGAAAACCCCTGAGTAAGAAATTTCAGCTATTTTCCGTGCAAATAAAAATATCTGCTTCAAAAGGATATTCATTAATAATAAAAATGTTCGGTACTGTTTTTCACAATATTAATGAAGAATATATAATATTATCAAGTTCATTGACCTTCCCAATTACACGAAAAATAATTATGATTAAAAGAAGAAAAAAATAGATATCTAAATCATGAACTAATAACATAACTTGTGAAACATGCTGCGTCATGAGTACCTTTAGTCGGTCCATTATAAGGAAACTTTTATTAAGGCACTTCTCAAATATATTTTAATTCTGACGTCAGAAACATATGTGTCGACGTAGGACCATCGTTTAATAAAATTTATAATGGTATAAAGGTTGAACCGTCGTAAAAAAATGTACAAGTGCTCACCTTCCTAAGTGGCAAAAGGAGAAAAATAAAAGTAACAACTAATCCAGCGTAGTTATCACCGTGGAAATGCGAAATCGCCGAGACTGCGTCACGAAAATAAACCTCTTTTTCGTCGCCAATAAAAAGTGTAGTATTCTTTTACCAACACACAGATTGCGTATTGCCTTTAACAGACTATTGTGTGCTGCGATTCGAGGCAATGCATTTCAGCTTTTTATTTAATGTTGGGATATTGGTAACGAAATGACGTATTTGCGCATTTTCTGCTTGAGAGGAGACATCGGTCAAATTCTAACTTGAATTTTAAATAACTATGATGATATGAAATGCGTGGACTCATACTCTACTAAAAAGTTTATTGTTTGGAATATGTATAATTAATTTTATGTCATAAAAAAAAATGTTTTTCGTCATCGTATTATTATATGGGTTAATATAATATGTATATTATTAATTATTTCCACCGTGTGTATATTAATAAATAATATATAATAAATAAAAGTAACCTCTCTGTTAGTTAAGTCGGTGACTTCAATAACATAATTTTTCGAAAAGCAAAAAACAAAATTTTAAATAAAATAAAGGATAAATAAAACGGAAAAGAAAAAAAGCACAATATTTTTAGGGTGAGAGACGAAAAACCGACAAATCAAAAAACCGACAGGTCATAAAACCGATAGTCATAAAGCCGACATTCGAAAAACTGACAGTCAAAAAGCCGACACATAAAAAATAGACACATCGACAGAAGGACAGTCATTTTTTGAACTGTGGGCTTTTTGACTGCCGGATTTCGACTGTTGGCTTTATGACTGTCGGTTTTTTGACTTGTCGGCTTTTTGATTTGTAGGTTTTTCGACCCGCAACCCATTTTTATGATATACCTTTAATTATAAAACTTTATAACAAAATAAAGTTATGGTTTTGTCCATTTTGCTATTCTTTTTTTTTTCTTTTCTTTCTCCTCTTTATTTATTTTTTTTCTTTTCCTAAAATTATATTATTTACTATTGAGGTTACTTTCATATAATATTATTGTTATTTTCCCATATATTTACAAAATTGGTTACTTTTAACTTCCATGGCATATATTTGAAAATAAATCAAAAGCGCATCTATAAATAGCAGCATGAACTCTATTCAATTTTTGTGTAATAAAAATTTGTAATAGCCCATACAAAATTAAAAATTAGTTATTTGCGTATAATAATTCGTTTTCTCTTCGTCATTATCTCTTAAATTATATGAAATTTAAAATGAATTTCAAAGTCATAATTATACAGATTTTGTAAAATGTAATGTAGGTATAATGGAATCGATAATTCCTGTTGACTGTGATTATATTGATAGAAAATAGATGCAAGTATTTACTAATATTTTATCCTATTGTTTCTTGGGGATACCTTAGACTTCAGCAACACAGACCCAGGAGAGGAATACTAAATAAAAAGTACTGCAATTCAATGCACGGATAAAAAAGTACGTCGGTACTAAAAGTATTGCAAGTAGCGTCGAACAAAACATATTCGGAACTTGTCCTTCATTTTTACGCCTTTGCCGCAATAACGAAGTTTATTGCAAGTTTTACGGCAGCCACCGTTCGTCGGCCCTCCTAAGTGGGGCAAGATTCTTTTTTTTTCAACGCGAAACCAATAATTCTCGTGGGTAATTTATGCTTCGGGTAGATTCCTAATTTGCCTGAAATTTCTGTTTAAAGTGTTTCATAATCGGGACTCGCGAAATAACGAACGTTCATTACACTTCGGCATTCACCATTACGAAAATCGTGCGTTAATTTTATTGTAATAATTATAATCCGGATAGCTATCTAATCGGTGGTACGGCCCGTTCGCATGATTGATGCCCATTTTCAAAACGAAACTTGATAATAATTTGGATATCCTGAATTCGATTTCAAACGTATATGAGTTTGCTTTGATATTGGAAACGACATCGCAATTTGTCGATTTACATGAAATTATAGGGCAGACATTACTGTTGTCTGGAATGAAAAATGAGTTGTTACAAAAGCAGTTTTATACGTGGGAAGTTCTCCCTCACGAAACATTAATGTTATTATTTTATTACATTACGTTACAATATTACTCTAAGGTTTTGAAACAAATATTCAAACACCTCGATATAATTTTACACTTTTTTGTTAATCCCTTTCGTCCCGAAAGCCCGGAATTGGTACACAACTTTCCACGCTCTAACTTTTGTTCGCGGCGGTAAACAAAACAGAAATAAGTGAAAATCGATGAATTCGGACTTCCTCTTTCAAATCGCGTGGTCAGAATCTGCCGGCAATTTTAAAGAAAAAATTTATGATCACTTTACAAAAAAAATACTGATTTTGTCGATGTTTCTTCGCAAGTTTTCGCAAGTGTTTTTTGACATTGAAAAGGTCAACGCTGGCCATTGCAATAGGTACTAATGGCGCATTTTTGCTTAGCCCTTTCTTCCCCCCAACGGATTTTTTCAAAATACAAAATGGCGGCTTCATGATGGAGTCTTCAGTTTGTAATTTTGCATTTCCAAAGATTAATTTTGCAAATCGTGGAGAATGGAAATGACAATATAATTGTTATCATTTGTCAATACCTATTCTCATCATGATTAATTCATTACCTCAAATGAGTTAAATGCGGTGGGTTTTTACCGATTTTTTTTGTCTGATTTTCAACATTAAAAAAAGCAAAGCATTTTAAAAAGAAAAAATTAGTCTCTAAATAGCGATTATTGACGGCTAAAGAATGCGATATGAATTGAATTTCGGTATAATATTTAGACACACATATAATGGTATAATATTTAACGTTGGGAATGAACAATTTTGAAATTAGGCATTCATCGATGAAGAGCATCACTCGATCATTCATTTTTATTGAGATTCTACACGTTCTCATAAATAAATTGTCGAGCTGTACTCAATTTTTAGGTTATAAACTGATAATTGGTAATTTCAGACGTATTCTCACAATCACACAAAAAGATCGATAAGAGCTATTTTTATACGTCGCATTTGAGGTTATGAATGAATCATGATGAGATTATTTATTCACAAATTATAATGATTACTTTTTTATCCCAATTCTAGATGATTTCAAATAGAAACCTTTAAAATGAAAAGTATGAGTGAGGTGTATCTAGGCCCTACGTTGTTTGTCCCTTTATTAAAAGGTCTCTATTGTGTCAAACATGGGCCCACAGATTTTGGGCTTTATGATTTACGAATATCCCATGGAAGGAATACGATTACAAAGCCAATAGCTAATACAAGTAATTGATCACCGCAGTAGTACTGAAACAAGCCTAGCAGCCAAAATTTGTGGCCATATCTGTGCCACAATATGGTAAAAATCACTACTGGTTATAATTCCTATCTAGCATTATTACTTCTAATATAATATATACTTAAACTCAAGTGGGAATTAAATCCGAGTGAAATGAAGACAAAATAATATTGTCCAGATACTAGCCTGTACTAGTCTAGTATTACACAAGAAATAATTTGAAAATTGCTTTTGGACATACACCCCAAGATGGCCAACAAAAGTATTCGACGAAAGAAAGTTTAGCATCGGAATTACGTCGAATTTTGGCATTTCCAGTAGGAAATTCGTTAAAAGAAACAGAGAATGTGAAATACAAGAGGGTAAGTCTATCAGGTTTGGATTAAATAAATAATTCAGGCAACTGCTCTAATAGCACAATTTATTCCATCCATATTCCTAGAATATTCCTTTGGAACATTGGGAATATTCCCAAGGAATATTGTAGGAATATGGATGGAATAAAGTGTGCTATTAGGGCAGTTGCCTGAATTATTATATATATTCCAAAGGAATATTCTAGGAATATGGATGGAATAAAGTGTGCTATTGGGGTGGCTAGTTTTTGTGTAGTTTTTATCTTTACTACATTATAGTATAACATTCTGATTACTGTTTAAAAACTGAATATGAATTACTTGTCAGTTTTAATACTGTTAGAAGAGTATAGTTATGAGGATCCTAACCCTGAACAAAGTAATCTCATCTAGTTATCTCATCTATACTTCTGAGTCTCACAACTAAACCGTTCTATCAGTGAACTAAAAATTACTAGCAAGAAACTGGTTCAATTTAAACTAAGCTAGTTTGTCCCCACCGATTTTCTGAGTGGGAAAGTGTAATCATAAATAGCACTACTTTAGTCATACATCAAGGATCTGTCTTTCATGCATACTCTCTGATTTTAAATCATCGAAAGTCACTGTAAGCCGATTCAAATTTACAAAACATATGGCTTCTGTGTATATTTTAGATGAATCCTAACAAGTGTTTGTTCCAATAACTGTCCTGATATTTGAATTGCTCCTCTACTGATTTAAATATTTCTTTCATAAAACAAAATATTAATACATTATTACACATTTTTTTCAATGTCATTAACTGTCAAGTAATGAAATTTCATTTAGTTCTAAACAATCATTCTGGAGGTAAGCATAAAATTAAAAATATTCTTAAATTTCATTATCTTTTAAGGTAGTTAGACCCCAGGATATAATATGTTAGCGAAAATATTTTAATAACACTTCCAGGAATAAAATTTTTATTATGCATGATATTGTGACAGAGTTCGGGCGTTATTTTTCTTGAAAAAAAATTGAAACTTGCAAAAATAATTTGATAACCAACTTTTCTTAGCGACTCAAATTTTCTTCTTATTTTCATTCAAAACTTTCCTAAAAATGAATGGATTTCAATGAATGACGGCTTATTTTTTCAAGAAAAAGATTCTCTACAACTTCACCGAATGAATTTCTTGAATTTCTAAAACTAGGGTCAAATATCTCGAATTATTACAAAAAAATATATATTATTTTTTAACTTTTCTGAATAATTTTAGTGATCAGGCAAAAAAAATTGAAAAATTTATTCGGTGAAGTTGTTCACCATGGCATCGTTAGAGAATCTTTTTCTCGAAAAAATAAGCCGTCATTCATTGAAATCCATTCATTTTTAGAAAAGTTTTGAATGAAAATAAGAAGAAAATTTGAGTCGCTAAGAAAAGTTGGTTAACAAATTATTTTTGCAAGTTTCAATTTTTTTTCAAGAATGATAATGCTTGAACTCTGTAACAATATCATGTATAATAAAAATGTTATTCCTGGAAGTGTTATTAACATATTTTCGCTAACATCTTATATCCTGGGGCTAGCTACCTTAAGAAGCGAACATAATTTAATTCAAACGTTTATGCTCTTAGAGCCATTGAAATCTACTGTATTTTTTACCAAGTTTCGTCAAATTTATGTTTCCAAGTTTTATAAAGATCATTAACGTTTCTGATAATAACTAAACAACAATTGTGATTAATTTAAAATTAGAATAAAGGGACTGTATTAACACTAAATTTCCGAACAAGTCGATCGTGTCGGTTTGCTTTTTTCCGATGCAAAGTTAATTTATTTTTCTGAAATAAAAATGCTGGACCTATTTTTTATAACGCTGTCTGTTTAAATAAAACCAAATCTGTGCATGATGCACTGCATAAGCAAAAACTTCACCAAAAGAGCTATTATCGTAATCCGTAAAAATATTTACGAAACAAATTTACCCATTCGACTAAGTAAAGTATTTACGAATTATATAATGTCGGACGCGGCATCGCAACAACTAGAAATTCCTCAACATTTGTCCCGATTCAAGGTTACCCGGTTAAGGTTACTCTGGTAAAACATCGAAAGTAACAGATGGGATACATACATGTCATTCGACCTACCAATAGTATTGCACTTCACATCAGCGTCTACCTATAAAACGTTAGGAAACACACTGTATTTACTATTACGCTATTCTCCTTCACAAAAAGTATAAGGGTTTTGACAAAAAGTTGTATGCGTTCACTTTTTTTTCAGTTTTACGTCATACTAAAATACAGTATTGATTTCAGGGGATATTGTGCATTTTTTGCAAAATTTAACACAGCGTTAGTACAAAATAGTAAGTATATACATACGATAGTTACAAATAGGCGTTCCGAATTCTTTTCTTCTAATCCGGAAGCTCATTAAACCACTTTGTTTTTAATATCGCCATTTTTTTTGTTTTCATTACTTTTTTATTTCGCACGATATGCAATTACAGTGCGTCTCACCCAGAATTCCGGATTGACGCGATACGGCTTCGACGCGCATTAAAATCACTCGTGTTCAGGGCCACGTGATCCGGCTACTTGACAGAGAAACATTCCCTCGCTCGAGATAGTCGATCCGAGAAATACATATATATTTAGTTCACCGTTTGCACTAATATGTTGTACTAGGGACGTCAAAGTTAACGAAAACAAACCCGAATCTGTTCACATGTCTACCAAAAATCTGTTATTGCATTGAATGAAATAAAATTATATTAAATTTGACTATATGGAGAAAAACTTTCTTGGAAATTTTACCATTTTAAATGGCAATTTTGGATACAGAATGAGAAAAATTTGACATTTTTTTTGATAAAAATTACTGTAAGTTCTTGACAGACAGTAAAACTTACAATAAAATCTAGTAATTTGTACAAACATAAATGGCAATTTTCTCCATTATAGAAGTCTGTCTAAAAATTACCATTTGAAATTTAGATAAATTTAGAAGATAAATTTTCTGCGTATACTTTTCAGCGACTCTGCACTATCCAACATATCTGCTACTACATTTCACCAAGACGACCTGCAGCTCTAGCAAAACTTGAGAATAATATTGTACAAACATTTTTGTAAAAAGGCAATTCCGCCCGTTAAAATAGTAAAAGAAACAAAAATAAACCTTTTCTAACCTATAAACACCTGATTCGTTCATACATTCTATCAACATCTGATAACTTTTCGTAATTGTTGTAAAATTATTAAAATTATTTCGGTAGATTCATTCATTTTCAGAACTTAAATTTTGATCAAACTACTCACAATTTTTAATTTACACTTTATGTTTGATAAATTATGCTGGCAATGAAGAATAACGTAATTTTCGAATACTTTGATGATGTGCATCAAACGTAACGATGCACATTGTAACGATGAATTTTTTGTGTATAAAAGTTTGAATTGATTCATAGCTTTATTTATTAAATAATATTCTGTACATTTGAAGATTATAACCTATAAGAAACTAATATTTTTAAAATGTAAAATGCGTATGTTTTTAGACATAATAAAATATTCTTTTGAAATGTGAAAATTTAATAGATTATCTTTACTGGATAAGTAAATGCTTAACTAATAAAGACACTTTTCTCAGTGTATATAAGTAGAATTTATACTCACACAAAAATATGTTATTAAATACTTATACGAAATTTAATATTCCTATGTAAAGCAGTAGATACGGTTATGTTATTGGAGAAAAAATTAGCTGTATTTTGGGCCTTGTAGCTATTTGGTAGTTATTTAGTGACATTAAACGTGTATCATCGATTTTATTACGTAGCTACCAGCTATTAGCAATATTACACTACATGTTCTTTTAAAAAATAAAATAGTCGAAAAATAAGTTTGTATTTACGTTTGTCTGCCAACCCCAATACCAAATCCTAATACAAAAATTCTTGTCTTCATTGTTCAGTGCAATAAGAGTAGTAAGTATAATCAGAAAAATCATTATTGTAATGCCATTATTTGCAAACATTTTTCTAGAAGTGAAAATGCCGGATTCACTTTAAGAAATATAACTTATATTTTCAGAGTTTGGGATATCACAATTCAATTTCGATCATCATAAAATTCATATTCTGACACCTTTTATAGCACATTAGAATACTCGAAATTTCAAAATTCTTCCGCCATATTAGGTCATCATTTTAAATTTTGAAAATCTACTAAATTCAGAAATACTAAAATTCTTTGTAAACAATTTGTCACATAAATCCCCCGTGTTGCACATTTTTAATAATTTCAAATATATATATAAATATATATAAATGTATCGTACTTGATGCATTTCATGCACCGATGGTTGAGGAAAGTCTCAGATTCGATAAAGGTTTCACCTAGAAGAAAATTCCTAATAATTTTTTGTTATTATTTATGATAGGAATGACGACATATTTCTACTGAACAAAATTGAATTTTGATTTTGAATTCTGAAAAGGACACCTCAAAATATTAAAAAACATCGCCATTTTCCGTTTTACTCGAGAAATGGAGTCTGAAATATTTTCTACATAATTTTTTCCTAGGAAAAAAAAAAATTAAATTGGAAGACGATGAGTACAAATATTTCAGCTCCCTTTTCTCACTGCATCTCATATTTCAGATCGCATGAAGCTTGAATGTGCAAAAAATGTTTTCATGATTGCATACACGACATGCATATGCGTGACTTTGCCTTATAGTGCATGAATGTAAACATTATACCACAAGACTTTTTTTAACGAGTGTCTTGAGGTATTTTGAATAGGTAATTGGGTGTTAATTAATTTTAGGAGCGTGTAATGTCAAGTTTCGAATAAAAAACCGTTTTGTTACAATTTCCTCACGAGTTCCTTTCAGTCGATAGAATTTTTTGTGCTGGAACTGCAAAATGTCCACTGGATAATTAATATTAGACATGCTTAACTTAAGACATTGATAGTGTCAAATTGATTAGACACGACGAAAAAAGTTGTTACACCGAAATATTATTTTATCTACTTGTCAATTCTTGTCATGGGATATTACTGATGATAAATGAATTTCATGAACCTTAGGCGACCTTTTATTATATGGTCATTTCGGCGTAAAATTATTCACTCTTGGATTTTCCTAATCATGACGCCGTTGATGTTTCTGATTTCTCAAGTTGGTGATTTTGATGTCAAATGATGAATCTCTTAAAGTCGAATGACGGTGTGGAATTATTAACATCTTCATTTTACGCTATTCCTAGAGACAACTTTGTACGGTATATTTTTCGGATTTATATGTTTGCACAAACGTTTACTAAAATCCATTTTTCTATTTATCTACATTTAGTGACTGGTGATTTTTGTAACAGTTACCAAAAATTCATTTTAGGGATTCTGAAAAAAATCTAAATGGCATTCTTATTTTCTTATATTATGTAAAACAGACACCTTATTTGTCGCCGCAATTGATAATGACTTGCTATTAAATCATCACTAGCATAAAAACCTGTATGGAAATCTATACTAACAAGGAGGGATGGAGAATATTCACACTGTATAACAGAGACGGGAATAAAGAGTTGTTAGATTCGTTAGGAGAAATAATAAGAGAGACAGAGGATCGAAATTTATTAATAGCAGGAGATTTCAATGCAAGAACAGGAAGACTAGGAGGAGGAGAGGGATGTGGAGAAGAAATAGAAGATAGAGGGAGAGAATCAAAGGATGAGAGAGTAAATCTACAAGGAAGGGATATGATTGAAATGATAGAAGATAGGGGCTGGATAATATTAAATGGAGGAAAAGAGGGGGATGAGTCGGGAGAATGGACTTTTGAAAGGGATGGGAAAAAATCGGTAATAGATTATGCAGTGGTGAATGTGGAGGCGGGGGATAAAATAAAAAGATTGGAAGTAGGAGATCGGATTGAGTCCGATCATCAACCGTTAATAGTAACAATAGCCCGAGGCTGGGAAAAGGGACAAACTATAGAGGAGAAAGAAGAAGGGAAAATACAAAATTGGACGAAAGAAGGGGAAATAGAATATAGAAAAAGAATGCAGAAAGTAGAATGGAAGGAAAAAGGGGTAAGGAAGGAGTGGGAAGAACTAGAGACAAAGACAAAAAAGGCGATAGTAGAAAGGAAAAGAGGAAGAAAAAAAGAGTTAGGGTGGGTGCCATGGTGGGATAATGAGTGTAAAAGAAAGAAGAGAGAGGCGCATAGAAAGAGAAAAGAATATAGAAGAAAACAGAACGAGGAAGATTATAGGAAATACGTTACAACAAGAAAAGAGTATAGACAATTATGTGAGGAAAAGAAAAAAGAATACAGTAGACAGGAAGAGAAAGAGATAGAGAAAATTAAAACGGAAGAAGAAGCGTGGAATTTTATAAATAAGGGAAGAAAACGAAGGGAGGAAATTGACAAAAGTATAAGTGTGGAACAGTGGGAGGAATACTTCATGGAAGCACTAGGAGGGGCAAGAAGAAACTTAGAAAAAGAACATAGGGAAATGAAAGTGAGAGAAGGAAATGAAGTAAAACAAGATGAAATAATGAGTGAAATAAAGAGGTTAAAAAGAAAAAAAGCAGCAGGATCGGATGGTTTAAAAAACGAGGTATGGATAGCGGGAGGCGATAAGGTGGCAGAAAAGCTGGGCGAGATAATTAAAAAAGTATGGAGGGGAGAAGGTTTTCCGGATAGTTGGAGGATAGGAATAGTAGTGCCAATATGGAAGAGAGGTGAAAGAAATATAGTAAGCAATTATAGAGGGGTAACACTAACCAGTACTGCATACAAAATATACGCAAGCATTCTGAATAAAAGAATAGTAAAGGCGTTGGACGAAAATGGAGGATGGGGGAGATCACAAGCAGGATTTAGGAAAAATAGAGGGACAATAGGAAATATAAAGATGTTAAAGCATGTAATAGGGAGGAGGCTGGGTAGAAAGGAAAAGGTGTATGCGTTCTTCGCAGATTTGAAGGCAGCTTTTGACAGATTGGATAGAGAGATTTTATGGAAGATGATGGAGAAAAGAGGAATAGAGAAAGATCTTATAGAGAGGGTAAAAGAAATTTACGAAGAGACGAGATGTAGAGTAAGAATAATGGAGAAGGAGAGTAGGGAATTTATAGTAGAGAAAGGAGTTAGGCAAGGATGCCCTCTAAGCCCTACATTGTTTAATATATATATATATTGCTGATATAGAGGAGGAAATGATGAAAGGGCCTGGGGGAGTGAAAGTAGGAAGGACAAAAATATGGTCATTGGAATATGCAGATGATATAGCTATAGTAGCAGAAAAGGAAGACGGATTAAGAGCGATGATGAGAATGCTAAAGAAATATTTAGAAGATAAAAAATTAGATTTAAGCGTAGAAAAATCCAAAGTGATTGTGTTTAAAAATGATGGAGGGAAAGAAAAAGAAAGGAAGTGGTGGTGGGGAAAAGAGAGTATTCAAGAAGTAAAGAGGATTAATTATTTCGGATATGTAATGAAAAGAAATAATAGAGAGGATGAACATGTAAGAGAGCGGGTAAGAAAGGCGAGAATTGCGATGGGATGGGTGTGGAGTTACGGGGAAAGGAAATTTAGAGGAGACATAAGATGGAGGTTAAAGCTATTCGATAGCATAGTAAAGGGGGTGTTAATGTATGGAGTAGAAATCTGGGGATATAAGGAGTGGGAGGGGGTAGAGAGTCTACAGGAAAAGTATTTAAGATGGATTTTAAAATTAGATAGAGGGACGCCAGGATACATAGTAAGAGAGGAATTGAAAAGAGAAAAAATAAGAAATGGGAGAAGTGGGGAAAATCTGCATAGTGGAAAAGAGAAAAGATGAAAGAGCGAGAGTAGAGAAAGAATGGGCAAGAGATAGTTTGGAGAGAAGGAAATACTTGTGGAGGGTAGGGCAGAGTGAGGAGGCGCTGAGAGCGGAAGGGGAAGAAAAATGGGAAAAACTGAGGAAAAGGGATAAAGAGGTAGACGAACAGGAGAGGATAGAGCAAGTGAGAAAGTCAAAGTCGTGCGTAGAATATAGGAGGGTAGAGGGAATCCCAACATATATGAGAGAGAATAGAAAGAGGACGGAAGGGAAGAAAATACAAACGATAGCAAGATGGAGATGTGGAAATGAGACAAGGGGTAACAGGTATTGGATGAAAGAAGAGGAAAGAAAGTGTAGGCTGTGTGGGGAAGAAAGAGAGTGTATGAGACATCTTCGGGTGTGTAAAAAATTGGTAGGAGAGAATGAGATAAGAATGGATGTATTAAATGAAGACGGGAGAGGGTACAAGTGGATGGAAAAAGTAGAAAAAATGCGAGAGATACAAAGAGAGAATGAGAGAGAGGGGAAGTAAAATGGAATTTAGCGTAGAATGAACATCGAAATGGTAAAATGTAAATAGAATTGTGCCGGTGAGGTAAGAGGGGTATTGACAGATGTAATTAGCGAGCGAGATAAAGTAAATGACGGGGAGAGGGAAAGAGTGAGAGAGGGAGTGAGCAACGAATGGAAGGACAGAGAGAGGGAGAGAGAGAGAGATAGCAGCAGAATGGAAATGTAAATCTTAGATTGAAAGCGAGAGAATGAAATTAGATGTAGAAATGTAGTGTGAGAGTTGTAAACATAAAGTTGGTAAATAGTGCAAAGGTGATCGGAAGCCATGTAAGCACAAAATTGTGGATACATTAAATAAATATATATATATCAATACTAACAAACCCTCTATGGTGATTACATAAATTCATTAAGAGAGCATGAATTAGCGAAGTCAGCAAAATATATGAAATTCTAAAATTAAAATAAAAAAAATATCAGAACAAAATAATTTTTCTTTTCAATTTAAGTTTCCATATTGAATTTTCATAAATCTTTAGTAGAATCTGTATAGTAAGCATGACATCCCTGGCACCTTTTATCCCATCTTAAAAGGGATAATTTAAATGGCACTTCTTCTATTTCCAAGTAAACTTTGACGAATCTATAATAATAGTAAGTATCAAAACATTAATTCAGGTATCAATGGCATTATATACAAGGTAATTAAGAAATACAAATAGAATTAGAGAGATGACTCCACTAATTTATAGTCGGTTTCTATGAAATGCTCAAAATTTTAGACGATGTTTACGTTCGCCACAAGTAGGTACACTAACGTATATCTTTTTGTGAATTCTTTGATGACGCGTGACGTAAAACGATGACCTGTGATTTTTTCGTTCAGCATATCAATGCCATTAATCCCTTGAACTCGAATGACGCGTATTAACGTCACCAAAGAGATAGTATGTACATAGTGAAAGAATAACTGAAAATTAAAAAAAAAAGTGACATCGAATTTGAATACCTTTAAGTTTGATAGACTTTTGTAGTTATATGACCACTACAGAAGAACTATTTTCGAAATCATAAAATTATATTTACCAGAATAATTATCCTGGTTCAATTTTAGTGTGAAGCAAACCACTTACTGAAAATCATTTTGAAAACAAAAAATTGCCTACAAAGTATAGCGAATTAAATCTTATTTAATTATATTGCGCCATGTGCTACATAAAGTTTTCCTTGGCAGAATTTCTATACTCTAAAAGTACTTGTGTATTACCCAACGATAATTAGTACCAAGGGAATTCCGCGTACAAGTACTCTTCATTAAAAAGGTTAAATAGTAAATAAAAACATAGGTACCACGTAACTTTTTTACAAGTGCACAAATGAAGCACAGGAAATCAACGAAGAAAGAAGTAAATCAAGGCTTTTGCATGTTATTCGATAAGGTTACCTCTTTTGGACTTCGGCCAAAATATATTTGTATGCAATTCCTTAGTATGGTCGAGATTCTTCATCACTTTTGACCTTCGAAACTAAGATTTATAATTGCTTTACGTTTTCCTTATCCTCGCTATCTTTTTCGCTCTCGTAGCATGTTGACATTATTGTCCCTGTTCTCTTTTCCTGTAAAGTCGATATTTAAAATTGAATTTGTCACAGGCTTGTCCCCCAACTGCACAGATTCTCAGAATAGACGAATGTATGCATTTTATCCTCGGCATATTTTATCAAATAAAACGTAAATAATGTTCTCGACATTTTTTTCTGTTACTAAGATATATTAGAAGTACGGTATAAAAAATAATATTTTATTGTGTAATATTTAAAAACATTCATGTTTTTCTTTGAGTAAATATATTTAGGTACAAGTAAAGTGACACTTTTGCGCCTTTTTGTATATCACTTATTGCCATGCTTTTCAACATATGACTGACGTTATTTATAAATGGTTGAATTTCCAGTAAATTTTAATGCAAATCGCTTTTTCACTTTAAGATTAGAAGCTTCAGGTTTCTCCTTAATTTATAGATGACGGTAGAAAGAGAAAGATGATATTTATACAATAGTAAATATATTATTCAAATTACGCCTTCCATAACAATGTGCATGACTTAAAAATCTAATTTGTAGAATTAAAAATACGTGACTTTTAAAAAAATTGTTCGTTAAATTTCCTTTATTAATTATCATTTTCCAGATTGGAAACTTCAGAATAAATTTATCCTTTCCCTGAACTTCTAGAAGGTATGTACACCAACATTTCCTTCATAAATTGTTGATAATATGTTTAATTAATTTTGTACTTTTTAAAAAGAGTATATATAATTATTACAACCTTTATTTCTAATATGCTATTTTTACACTCCGGGAGCAGAACTTGATTTTGCGCCCTACAGTGAAATATTCGGGAGAAAATTATCAATCCTTCTCGATCTCTCTCGCCCATATTAGGTACATAATATACTACGGTAATTGCAAGTAAGAAAAGTAGGTTTATTTATATATTTTCTTATTACTGTATACACGGAAAAATATTGTCTGTGCAAATTACTGAATTGTGTTGAATTTGAAGATATCAGCACATTTTTACTAAATAATGTCCGAACATCTTGAAAGCATTGCTGAACTTTTCATGTTAAGTTACCGTTTACTAACATTTCAGAAATGGTTGACTTCAGTTAGTAGCATATTCCGCACAACAGTTTTTTATTATTTTGTGTATTATGTAGTGAGCAGCTATTTAAGGATCATTATTTTAGAAACTTATTTTTGTAATTATAATTTTAAGCATCTAATTCAGTATATTAGTATGATTAGCTAAGACCGTTAATAACGAGAGTCGCTGAATAAAGAGACTAACTAACTAGTTACAGTTCGGTTATCTTGTGAGAAATGATAAGGTAAACGTACCAATGACGGGACATGTACCCATCGCTGCACATACTAAGCGATATTCGTTTGTGCTCTAGAGAAGCATTAGGTTGTCTAGCTATAGGGTCGTTTTACTAAACGTCTAGCTATTGGTACGTTTACCTTATATAATCTTTTGTGACTGCTCGTCGAAGAATGCCGAGGACATACACAACTCAAAATTCGTAATTGTTCGATATTTACAAAACTCAAGAGAAACAGAAAGTCAAGATTAAAAAAAATAGTTAGTTTACTACGAAAAAGAAAAGTTAGATAAATCCACCCACTGAATTTGCGTTGTCTGATCAGTTTTGCCTGTTTTCACTTAACCCATTTAAAAAATTCGAAAATTCAAAATTTTAAAACAGTCATTTAAAATTAGTAAACAGAATTCTTTAACCAATTCTAAGACAATTTCGTTCTATGGACATTTGCGTCAAAGTCTATAGTTTAAAACAAATTATTATTCTTTTATGGATTTCAAGACTAATAATTAATTTTCTTGAAAGCTACAGAGTTTAAAGAAAATTTCCTTAGAGCAAAAAGTCTTAAAATTGGTTAAAGAATGCTCTCAAATTTTGTCAGATTTTTTAAATGACTTTTTTCAAAATTTTGATTTTTTGAAATTTTCAAAAATAAAAAAGTGTGACAGTATATTCTGAAAAAATTCGAGGGTATTCTTCGACTTATTCTAGAACGTAATTGTTCTTATAAAATTTTCTCTAAAATCCATAGTTTTTAAGAAACAAAAATGGTTAAATTTTGAAAAGGAATTTGTAAATGCAGTGGCCATTTTGAATCTGCAATAGAAAATTTCAAATATATAACAGTGTATCTTTTGTGTACAACCATCGAGTACACCTCGGTACACCCTCGCAATATATTTTAGTTTGCTGAAAGTAAGATATTGTATCGAAAACATACTACCTTTCGAAAGAGCGGCCTTGAAAATGGTAGAATCTCAGAGTTTTTATTTTTTTTTAAATTTATTTTATTAATAAGCGTTGAAGTTGCAGTAAACTTTCTGTACATTTGGGCGTTAATGGGTAAATATTGATAAAAGACTATACTAGTATCAACTGTAAAAGCAAAACGCCTTGAACTCTTAATTACATTTTGAAAATGTAACTGGTGTCAAAAAATAAAGAAAAAGATCCAAAAAAGTATCAGAAGCTGTTACGATTAACGGAGGATTGAGGTTTCATAACAGCATTATGTCATCGCTTCAGTCATCAGCAATGTCCTTGGCTATTTTATAATTCGGATAGTATATTATTGCTATATATGAACATTATTAAGAAAAGTTTATATATGTAAAAAAGATATAAAAAAAATATAATAATAATCGCTTACGAAAAATTAAATATATGCAGGTTAAGCAGGTTGTCCGATGAGGGTTTTTTATTCTGTTGTTGCTGAATCAAATGACAAATGAAGTAACTCGAAGTCTTTGTGCCACATAAAATGAAAATTCTTACTGTCAAAGTAGTATAAAATATAGCCAGACGATAAAATAAATTTTACTTCCGCGAGATTTTGATAGTCTGCCTCTATTTCGTTCCAAGCCATAAACATTGTGCGTCGCATTATCATACACGTGTTCTTATCCAATTACAGGGCCTTTTAAATGCATGTGCTACAAGCAGAGTGACACCTGGCCATTCTAAGGCTCATTACGCATTAGGAAATTTTTCGGTTACTCAATGTGCACTTAATAACACTCATTCAACGACCCGCGAACGCGATTAACCGCACATTTGAAACAGTGTGGCAACGCATCGATCAATCAGCCTTAGCCATTCAACGATTCTTTAATTCAGAACAGATACGTTACTCTGCAAAAAAAATGCGTTCTTACAAATAGAAATTGATTGGTCATTTTAAACCACCGGATTAGTCACACGCCTAATGCACTGTCTGTATTTGAGTTTAAAAATCGTCGTGATTAATGAATTCACCTTGCAAGTTTTGGAATTTCAAAGTACTTTTTTATGTTGGAGCTAATCTATTTCCCAATTAAAATTCACATCTTTTGAATTTGATTTTTTGTAGTATTTAGGAACTTTCAAGTAATCCGTAGTGAAGAAGGCTGCCAAGGATTTCACTTAAAATGGCGGACGGTGCATCTAAACTCTTAGTAAATTTGACTACTTTTTAATTACTTGCGTTTCAATAGATCCTCAACGAAATTTTGTAAGTAAAGAAATTAAATCAACTAAAAATATAATAACTGAAATTAAAGTTTGAAAGTTCATTTGACTAAATTTAAAAAAAACGACAAATAACGAAGATATATTTTTAGTTGATATTTAGCCAAACTACTTGTAATGAAACTGAATAGATTTGCTTTTATACGTCGCAACTCAATCTTTCACTGAGGATCTATCGACATTAGACGTTAAGTGTGAAAATGTCAAATTTAATAAGACTTTTCTGAAAAATTGTCTAATTAAGCTATGGTAGTTCACTTTTAACATATATTAGTAGATGCCTCTTTGAATTTGTTTCATAGTATCGCATTTCTTGATTTTCAATTATTCTAAACGCTGGGGAAAAATTTACGTTAATTTAACTGCTAATTATCAACTTTCTAACTAAACGTAGTAAAATTAACAATATCAACAGAGTTATCCTAAAAAAGTAGTTCATTTTATTACTTTCCTTTCAATGTTCCAATGGTAGTTGAATTTCTCAGGTAATAACCATTTTTCCTAAACTCAAAAATTCTTTGCATAACTCAGTTATTTGCAAAAGTCAAAGAAATTTTGAACAATCACAATGTTGAAGAATGAAAAATTCTTATTCTTTTGACGCATTTTTTATTCTATTAAGGTCATTAACTATATTTGATAGATTATTCGACTGGGGAGCCAAAGGTCCTGGGAGCCTCAGCGCATAGAATTTCTCGATTTTTTAAAAAATGTTTCCAAAAAATTTGTGTGTAGCAAACTAAATACGTTATATCTTGTCAAGAAAACAATGTATTTACACGATTCAAAATGGAAATTGATGGTGATGGCCTAGGCCTTTGAGAAATGTATAATAAAAGTGGAACGAGTTTTCAAACATTTTAAATGGCTTATTCAATATATTGTTAAATTTTTTTTAATTTATCGTATTTGATTGAAATCGGACTTCACAAAAATATCCGCCATATTGAATTTGCCATTTTGAATGTTCAAAACGGTCCTTGAATGCGCAATAAGCGACGCAAAAAACTATTAACCAATATTGAAATATAACATTTTTTATACAGGATAAAATGAACAATTATTTTAAAAACGAAAGCATTTAATCGTTAAAAATATTTAAATTATTATTTATATAATACAATATCGATTGCAAATGACCCTTTTCCTTAGTAACAATAATTATCAGCTGGTGCAGAGTATTATTATTAACAAATATAATATATTCTCCCATAGTTAACTCTGTTATATATACTTATTTTCCATAGTGAAACAACTCCTTTAATGTATCGCAGGCAATACAGAGGAATCAAAACATTAAACAAAATTAATGAATTTTTAACAAAGGTTATGGTTTTCCCGTTTAAAAATAACAAATGTTAAATAATAATTTAAAATATACAACAATTTGATTATTATTCAAGCGTTATATTTCTGGTATTTTGCTTAATTTTTTATTTTACTTTTTTAGAAATGCATTGAAATGAAAGATTTTGAAATATATTCTTAATTGTTTGAACAAGATTAAATTATATTTCGGAGGAAATATTTATAAATAAAAATAGTTTTAAGTGGACATCGCAATTAATTACCATATACAAACATATATTATGTATGTCGAATAATTTACATATGTTAATACGACATAAGTAATAGTTTGTTTTAGTTACTAGGCGCCGACATCAAAAAGTTGAAATTTAAAAAACTTTAACGTATTCTCTTTTTAAATATACATTTGTTAAAATCAATGAATTCTTCATAGCCACCTTTTAGGCATCAGATAGAGAAAACGAAAGTGTGAATGTTTGAAAATGTTAATGTTCCGAAAACGAATGTCTATTCTAAATTCTAAAATTAAAATTTCGTATTTGGTTATTAGCATTGTTTTAAAAAATCTTCCATGTTTTTTACGTACATTTTTGTTTAAATTAGTTGTAAAACAAACATTTGCAACATATTTCCTTAATGTGCAAATAGTCGAATAAATGTAAAAATTACTACTCTGTTCAAAATTCAGTAAGGTTTGACTAGTATTTTATACATAGCATCATTTGCATCAATAACCTTTGTAACATTTTTTGTTGTCAAATAGCTTTTAAATTTCTCTTTATTCTCTAAATCTGAATTAGTAAAAAAATGCTAATATTAAATGAAAAGTAAGTTACTATGATTATTAGTAGTAGATTATTAGTAGTCATTATAATTAGTTAATTGTTCACTAACAAATAGTAAAAGACCAATCGAAATACTGATTCTACTAATCTAATCGAAAAAGTTAATGTTCAACTAACGAAATTTATTACTAATTGAATGAGTAACCCCCTTTTTGTTTGTGATTTAATCGTTTTTAGCTCATTCAAATTTAGAGAGTAATTTTTTGCGTGAGAATTCACTCTTTATGGAGAAAAAATTTGCTTTTAAAAGGAAAATTTCACTATTTTAGCAGAGGGTCACAATTTTCATGGCATAACGAGTAAATTCTCATTGCAACATATTTAGTTAGTTCGAAATCGTAAAAACTATTGTTCATAATTAAGTAGACATTTGTTATATCATTCAGAATATGTTTCTATCATTGTTAAACTATTTGATTAGTTAACGGTTTGAAAAGTTCCATTTAAAATTCGATACTTCTTCAATTGAAAGGCGAACTTTAAATTTCTTTGTACTATATCTCAATAATTTTGTAAATTATATAGCTACTATTTTTAAGATTTTAAAAAACACGTCAAATTGCCACATTTTACAATATTTTGTTATAATTTACAGTACCTCTGTAATTCTAATAGTATTTGTTGAACGTTTTAAAACGCCTTCTTGCAGTGTATTTGCATATCTTCGACATTATTGTGGACATGAAAGACTTAAAATGCAAAAAATGTACCTTATAAATTTCACTAATGATTTTTTTAACAGTTAACGACCATTGCAAATTATGTAAATAACCTAACAGAGTCAACTATGGGACGATATTACAATAAAATGAATTAAAAGAAGCAATTGTTTTTTGAAGAACATGCAACCAGGCCGAAATTATGATATCCATTATCGAAGCAATTCTCTACAAAATATATCAAATATTTCGCCAATATTCAAAGATAATAATCAACATAATAATCTACAAAAAATCATCAATATTTAACAGATTTTAACGCATTGTCTTTTTAAATACAGGTCCATTAAAAATTGTGATTTCTCTGTGGCCAGTAATTAAGCAAGTTCAACAAAAGAAAAAAACAAGTGATTTAATGGAATGAAAACAGAAAGCACTTAAACAAAACTGGTAATGATGATGATTAAATGAAAAAATCTTCAGATTCTACGAAAAATTTGTAATTTAGAAATTATTGCATCAGAAAACAATTTGATTTTTATCATCTGAAAAGTAACTCTTAATCGAATTAAAATTGATGAGAAATAAAATTGTTGTTTTTCAATAAAAAAAATGATGCAAAATTGTTTTGTAAACTGGAATCTTTTTCAAAATATCGTTTTGCATTTTGAAATAACTAAGAAAATTTTTGCCACTGCGCCATTACATAATTTATGTTCACCTTTTTGAAAGTGCATCTGTTAAAAGAGCTTAAAATAGGTAAATAAAAAATTTCGGTAAAAAACCGTTAACGAATCTGTTAGCAGAAATATGTACAAGTTATGCAACACGGCAGATGGTATTATTTGATTAAAAAGTGACCAGTGAAAAAGATTAGACCTCCTGAATTCAAAACTCAACTCAAAATAAAAAGTTCATCAGTTTGATGACGTAGTTTGAAATTTTGTCACTGACCATGTTTGAACTCGTAATGTCCTAACTTTAAATAAGCTCCCCTTCTTTTTTCATTTGCACCAGAAATAAACTTCATACTAATTGCAGAAAAACTAATGAAGTCTTAATGGCTCTTTTAATGTATGTATTACAAAATATTTTACTCATTTTTCTTTTTCAAATAGTTTCAAATTACAGAATTTTATATTAATTACTAATAAATAATTTCAGATATTAATAAGAAATTTAATATTATCTCGAGAAATTTTCTCTTAAAATATGCAATCTTTCTGAAATATACTTATGAAATGTAATGGATTGTTATTGAAAACAATTAAACAAGTGTTGCTAATCTTTTACGAATAAATATAATTTATTTAAATTTCGTTAAGAGTAGAAAAATAATTTGACCGTTAAGCTTCTAGTAAACATAAATCTTGCTACAGACGTTTATAAATTCGTATTTTCAATATTTTTTTCCGTGGAAACGTGACATTCATATGTATTAGAATATGAAAAGCAACAAATACTTTATTCAGGTTGAAAGTTCAATTTCTACAATTACCATCCAGGAAGTTTTTGTGCTCAAAATTCTTATTGTCTATTATTTTCTGCTACCAAATTTCAATTGCAAAGAATGTAAACACGAAATGAATATTTTGTAAGATAGTTTACTCAGTCGATAATACGTAAGGATAGCATTATTTTCAATACCAAAATATTTGATACATTATTAATCTGCTTTATGCAATAATTTTATAGAAAAAATATGCACAATATATTTCGTGACTGTCAGTGAATTGCATAACGAAAATACATTTTAATGATGTCTCTTTATCATCTCTTAATCGGGTTCAAAACCAAATGTTGATATATCCAAACAGGAATTAAATTTTAAATCTCAAAACGTTTCTTCATAATATCGAGAATCAACTTTACAATATATTTCAAACTTATTGATGCTAAGATTCGTATTGGTTAGATGTACCTATTTAAAATTTATGTCAATGACTATTATAGTATACGTGTATAGTAATAATTCATATCTGTCGTGCCCCCTTCAAAGGAGTCAAGCTTTAAATATTACGTCAGTTTAATAACTGCAGGAAAATTCTATCTCGATCGCCATTAACTTATAACGGGGTCCTGCTTTTTATTGACGTCATTAATGTCGAAAGTATAATACACAGTAATTTCTTTAGGCCACTTCGAGCCATAAGATGGAAATAAAAGACATGACTTTTTATCATAAAACATTTTAAATCATTCACGTTTTTACACTTTTGTATTTTATCAGTTTTGTTCTTCTCCTACTTGAATGGGGATTTTAAATAAATTACGTAAATGGGTCTGGAAAATAAAGAGATAACCAAGTCTTTCAAACATCTTTAGATTTGCTACCTTTTTTGGTACTGTAACAAAAAATCAACATAGAAAGGTAATCTTTGACTTTTCTCTATTGTCGACCAGAAACTGAAACAGAGCTGGGAGCTTTCTTGCAATTAACAACTGAACGATTACCGCTCATTCTGGCCTTGGCCTACTGGCATGTTCACTTTCGAGTGCCGATTATTATCCAAATGCTACGTGAATTTTTTCCTAATGAACACTTGCCATAACATAATTCTTTCACGTAGTCGAGGATTTCTTGTCCGGACTGATACAGGGAGACATGATTTTGACACAAAACACGAAACTTTCCGTCTCTCACGATTATTATTTTTTACATAATATTTTCTAAATTTGCACAACATAGTTTCGCAATAGAATAATTTGTTTTTACATAAAATATGATTTAAATTCGACAGTTTTTTAACATTCTATGTAAAAATATGTTAGAACGTCTTCAAATAATGACGTTTAACCATGACATGAGAATATCAGTAGTTGGATTGAAAAATCATCATTTCTGTGCGTATTTTAAAACAGGAGCTAAATTGTATATTCAATAAGTAAGTCGTGAAAACTGATTTCATTATCGAAATTGAATAATAAATAAACTGACGCATTATCAATCAGAATGCGTTGCATTGTATTCATTAGACTCAAGAATGTTGTGTTTAGAGGAAACTCAGTTTAATGCACTGAATAATTTTAAATATAATATAAATTAATTTTATTTAAAGAGTAATAAGACAAAATTCGTGAAGCAAATAATCACTCTTCACATAAAATAGATACATACAAAAAAAGAATGCACTCTTGCTTTGTATTGATAGTTTCACTATTCTGTATAATAAATTATGAGGAAACTGCCATTTTGTTCAAATTTATATTAGATTTTAAAATAAATATTAATATAGGTATATAGACATCTAAGGTTGGCATTTTTCAGAAACTAATAAACAAATTTATGAATATAAATATGATCCTGAGGTATTATTATATTATTTATCTTTGTAAGTAAATGAAAGTTATCTTGCGTGTGAAATTTAGATTTTGTAGTTTTATGTAGAATAAATCACATTTCTTTTGTTACAAAATAAGTTGGTGAACGAATATATGACAAAATAGGTTGTAAATAAAGGATTATTGTCCTGATGGGTCTTTGGAACCCCACAACATTTAGCCAGACTACTATTTTTCTGCGTTATAATATTATAAGTATACTTTTTATTAAAATAACTTTTATTGATCCACCTCTTAATAATAGTTAGTGTTCTTGCTTGCGAATCTTTTAACTTTTTACATTTTCTATGTAATCATTTCATATGACTGTTAATCTGACAATCATACACTCCAAATTGCTTAAAGTGAAAATTGAGCCAATCTCTGCTGAAGGTGACTTTTTCACTATTTCGAAAGTGGAAATTTCCCTTTATTAGAGTGACATATTTCCGACTACTTTTAATAAAGTGATATTTCCACTTTAGAAATAGTGAAAAAGTCACTTTTAGCAGAATTTGGCTAACTTTTCACTTTAAGAAATATAGAGTGTATGATAATTTGCGATACATAACTAGATTTATTAAACGCAAACCATTACATTGCCTTGATCCCTTATCGGTTATAGTTGCCAAATTTTACCTTAATGTGCATTTCAATCACTGCAATATAATTACAACCATAAAAAATGTACAATGTGGATTTCAGGACAATTACGTAATAAATACTGAGAAGAAACATAATATTAGAAAAAATATTATTGGTAATACCATTACATGCAATAATAAAACAAAGCATTACAGAACAAAATTTTCTAAAGCAGGTTTTTGGCACACTGAGAGAAAAAAAACTATATTCAAGTAAATAGTTATTTGAATAGTAGCAAGTAAAATTTTACTTGAATTAAACAGCATATTTTATTAAATTTACTAAACATAAGACAATATTTTCTTAATTCAAGTAAACATTTACTTACCACTATTCAAATTAATTATTTACTTGAAAATAGAACTTTTTTTTTCTCAGTGCACTAAACAATACTTAAAAAGTAATTTGAATATATTTTGTATACAAGCAATGCAGCGGTTGCTCTTAATAAATCTTGTTATGTATCACAAATTATACCATGTTATTATCACCCTATAGCTCAAAACTGCTGATATTCAATGTAGTAGAGAAAAGCTATTTTACTTTCATGCCAAATTTCAAGACAAGAATAGCAGTTTGGTAAAAAATATCTTACTTGACAAGGATTTTCCTGTAAATCCATCAATTAATTATAGTACTTTCTATACCATCTAAAGTTAAAACTTGCTATAACATAATTTTGTATCATCAGTTTACTATTATAGTAACGTGTAATATCGATCTTCGGTGTTAGTATATTTAGATTCTTCAGATTTTTGTTTTGGGTTTTGATGCCAATGATAACTGGGAACTTTGGCACTTTCTCTGCTAAGTGAGTTTTTCCATGCAATTCTGTCGCTAGTAACCTCTAAAAAGTCAAAGTTAAGACATTCTTAATTTCAGCGCATTCACCCAAACAATATTTAAGCAGAGTATGGCAAGTTTTGATAATTAAATCTTTGATGATTAACATTTGATGATTTATGAGAACTTTAATTTTCGCACCAGATGCATAAAAACCATTAATTCTATCCAAAACAGTTTTCATGTCGTCAATTTTCATTTAATCATAGTATCAGATGCATAATTATGAAAACTTTTATTTTCATATTTTCGATTTAATTTATTTTTCGAGTAATTGATAGACCACAATGTATTGTAAGTAGATCAATTAACTTGCTTCTTCTTTTTCATGCGTTTTTTAATACAACTCATTCTTATGTTTTGATGATAATATGTCCGTATAAGATTTCGCATTCGTTGTATCTTTTAATGTTATGGTAATAATATCGCTATCATCTACGTAATTCGTACATTTTCACATTATCTTCGAACACGGAAAGATCTGAAGTACGTCAGCCAGTTCTATTTATCAGAATCGTTATGATTACAATTTTCTCTGTGAGTTTTCACACATCCTTATATTAAGAACAGTCGGTTTGCTTTCTCCTACACTCGGGACAGATTTGGAAGATTTGGATTTACGATAAGGTCAAAAAATATAACATCACAACAACTGAGAAATGTTATGATTCTGTACAAAACAATAATCCAGCATTTTGGCTGTGAGGTGACGTTTAAAACAATCATTACATCGATTCATCCCTATGTATGATCATCTCCTTTTCTTCCTTTGTTGCCTATTGCGTGCTCATAAAATTAAAAAAAAGCTGTAACAACACAAAAAGCAAACGTTCTAAGCTGTCGAGTTCGTGAAAGTGCATTAATTGTTCATTCCCTTTAATCCAATATCTTACAGCACATTCATTATAAACGTTATTCGTTTATTTGTACCATAACTAAGTTATATGTATGCAGAAAAAACAATGACATAAGATACTAATACTGGTTAAATATGAGCCAACTACTACAAACTGTATTGGATAGTGCAACATGTAATTTTAGATGCTGTTGCAGTTGAATTAGATATTAACATTACGTGCTGAAGGTGTTTGGAGTATCCGATTATTAAGTGTACGTATCGCTCTGTATAGTTTTTCATCTATTTAACTAAAAAGCATGAACCACACGTGTGCACGCATTTTACTTAAACAGGTGATAAACTTAAGGAAAAGCTACGGCACGAGATCTAGACTTCGTAATCGGCGACCCTGAATACCTGGTGTACATTTTTTAGGTAAATAAATTAAAATCTACGAAGAGCTATATAACTATACCCCGTAATCAGCGTCTATGAACATCTGATGCACCTATTTTACTTGAGGGGTTTTAAAGTTGTTACATGATAAGATAAATGAGAAAAAGTATTGAAGCTGTTAGTAAAAACTCCTGATCTGTAATTGGAATTCTAATAACTATATGTAGTATCCTATAAAATATCAGAGAAATTCGTAAAGAGTCGATCAAGAATTCTTGGAAATTAATAAAAGAATCATCCAACCTTCTTAAATTCTCGATAAAGATCATTCGTTATTTTTAGAAGATCCTTTATAGTGTTTGGAATTGCTGTTACAGAGCATTGATACATACATCGGTGATTTAAAAATGAAGTGCAAATTGATGAAGATCCGCTCCTTTTTTCTTCATAACATATATTACATATTAAAAATAAACCTAATTCGTGTGTGATTGAATTTTAAGCAATTATTATATTTATTGCACTTACTTGATTTGTCAAAATAAGTGCATACGTGCATAATTTTGTCAAAATATGCGTTCCTGCTCCCCTATTCTACATAATTTCTTGGAAGTGTTGCTCATGCAGAATGAATTAAAAAAAATGAATTTTAACATTATTTTAGTCGAAATATTAGACCTCAACTTTTGCACTTTATCGTGAAATCACCCATATAGAAATATGTTAAATTCTTAAAGATAAGCGTACATCATCTCATATATGGGTGAGTTGCAAAAAACTGTTATTTTTGCATGTCTCCAATGCTAAATGGCGAGAAATATCATTTACATTAATTATCCTACAAACTACTGAATGGCAATCTGTTATTGAAGATAAAATTGCGTTCCTAAAGTAATTATTATCATAATAAAATTAACAAAAATAGGCTAAATTTGTCCGGTCCGCGGCATGCTGCTTTTTAAAATTTTCAGTGTAATCCACTGCCAAAATTAAATAGTAGGAGTAACTTTTGCCTAGATTAAATGACAAATGTAACTATGAAACTGAAACTAGCCGCAGATCCGAAAAAAAGAATGGTTATAAATAAAAAAATTAATTTTTATGAAAAAAGGAACATCTCTGAGATGTCATTTCACTCATAAGGAACCATAATTCAATAGTTGCAATAAAATAGTTATACTGGCTAAGGCTGACGTAAGCATGATGTTATTATTTAATTTTTAATTGCTTGTTATAAGTATTCATTTGAAGCACGAATGTTAAAAAGCACTTTTTTTTAATTAATTTATTTATTAATTCAAGATCGTGTCACTTGTCAGGTCTATGGCAATTTGTCAAGTCTATATCAGATCATTTGTGCTTTTTTGATTGTAATTAAAAATATGTAAGATACTATAGGTTCCTCTTATGCATACAATTTTATAACAAAAATTAACAGAAATGTGTAATTCTTGGTTCAATTTTTACTGAGCAAACTTACAGTTATTAGCAAATTACCCATATGAAATTAAACAATAGTTTCTGCCTTGTTTATTATTTAACATTTCATAACTTTGGCACTATTCACAACAAATTAGTAATATTCGTATTGTAAAATGAATTCCGTCCCTTTTTTCGACGGCCCAAACAATTCATATTAATAGAATGATCATTGTATTGTATATTTTGCTCGTAATAAAGATATGTCATGAAGTAAAGAATATTTTGTTTGACATTGTGTTGCTATTTTTTTTTATGACAAATGGGATACTGAAAAAATCCAAACTCATTTTCATTCTGGAAGTTGTCGAGTTACTTTGCGTATTCGTTTCGAGAACATCGAAAAAATCTCACAGCATATATTATCACTTATTCAAAAATCTGTAGACCAGCGTGAAATATATAATAATTTTTAAACTTTGAATATTTCGTCACTTACTGCAATTGTTTTGGTTTGAACTCCTAACCCCAGGAACACATATGTTTACGCATGCTTCCTCATTTGAATTCTTCCACGTGCTTCACTGACAACCATACGAATCACAAATTGAAGGTTAAACAGAATTTTTCGTGCGATAGCGAGTGCATTTTCATTATTACGCGAGTTGCATTGAGAGCGATGCATCAAATATCAGCACTTCTTTGTTGTATTATTCAAAATATGTATATAAATTTTGCGTATTTGCATAATTATCAGTTTCAAGGTAAGAATTTATTTTTATGAACGGTGGTAAAAAAATTCAATTTTACATTGGAAAGAAGAATAATCCCCGATTTTAATGGATTTTTAAGGATTTGTAGACATTTACTCAATGAGACTTAAAAATTATATATTGTAATCAAAATAGTTCTATATTGAAATCCTAAACAAATATATGTTTCTACAAACGAACCAGACAGGACCTTTGCTGCTGTGGGATGCAATCATTCCCGACACGATGTTCGCCAAGTACTGGTTTAGCTATAAATCAGGAAAGGTCAACCATTTTTTACCGTCATTCTATTATATATATATGGCGTTGGTGAGTCTGGAGTGCACAGTATCCGTGTCCAGGATATATACGTGAGATGCATACTACTGTTTCGGATTGCGCTCAGAAATATTTGCAAATGTAAAGGAATAGCTCAGGGAATTCGCTCTGTTCTTTGTTCGATTTATTGTGTATGTGTAAAATTCGATGGTTTTTCTAAATTACTTCTCTACTGGTTATTTGTTTTTTCAAAGATATTACAGGTTTTATCAGAAACTGAATCTGAAACTGAAATGTTCGAAATATCTTAAGCAGATTCAGCATAAATTCATATTCTTGAAAGATTGAACTAAAAAATAGAAATGATCGTTACTAAATATAAGATCTCACAATTGTTCATTCGAATGCTGTTTATAATGGCACAGAGAAAAAAAAAGTAAAATAGACATACATGTATATGATTGTAAATGTATTTTTATTAAAATAATTATTCAATGTTATTTATGTAATTATAAATGTATGAAAAAACATTTTTCATGTTCCTTACACTTAGAAAAAAAAGTAGTTGAAACGGCCATTTTTTTTACTATGAAGCATAGTGTGAAATTAGGACTAGGCATGCTAATAGGCAAAATAAATATTCTGAAATAGTAAAGTTTAACTATTGTTTCATGATTCAAAATGCTGCTTATCATAATAGACAAATAGACTCAACTATTTTGAAATAGTCATTTCAGAAAATTACTACCTTCACTGAGAGAAATTGTATAAGAAATTGTCATAAAAAACATGGAAAGAAGTCAATATTTACTTTTTACAAATATTTGTAAACTATATAGATCATAGCATATGAAAAGTCCACACTTTTCTCCCTTCATTCTTAGTTTAAGATAAACGAGGGAAAAAAGAGAAAATAAAAAAATCAATACTGCGCTACGTTTGTGAAAATGTCACACTCTAGCCGGTTAAAAAATGTATTATGCAATGTCATTATACACACAAATTTCAATGTCGTGTAACTAGTCTATAGATGCACGTGCGTATACGACATGAATTATGTATTATCATATCTTGACGCCCGATGGTTCTTCTTATGAACAAATGAAAATCCACTTCAATAACGGGAGCCACGGGCTTGAAGAAAAAAGCTGCGTACGCCGCGTCGCCACCTGTCGGCTTCAAAACACATAAGGTGCGGCAGTCTTTAATATGAATTTATAATAAATACAAACTGTAACTATGAATAATAGTAAATCTAAAGATTTCCTACGAGACATACTGTGAAATGAGGACTGCAATAAAAAATTCAGAACTACTTAGAAATTAATTAATTGAAAAAACTTAATTAAAAAGTAGTTTACGTGTACATCTAGTGGTTACACATCCGGTAAACAATAAAAAAAAAAACATCCTACTGACTTTTTAAATTTCTTGTTCATTTTTCGAAGCATTGATTGGGTTAAAATGGATCTAGTTACATGATGTTCAAGTTTAACATATGGGAATTGCATTGAGATCTGCAGAATTCGCAAAAAAAAAATCGAAAATGAGTTTTTTTTACTTAATCACAATATATAATTCTTATAGGATATTTAAGATATGCATGTAAAAGATTAGGATTTCTAAAAAACTATGTCCTTTATGTTCAAAATGATTTTTAAAATCACGAGAACCTAGCCAAAAAAAATATAAAGATGGCCAGACGCTACAATTCGATTTACACATATTTTTTATTTAATTGCTTTTTTAATAATCAATTCTGTAACCATTTCACATGTGTATAACTGATAAATTTTCATTGTAAATGAAGAAATTAGATCAATAACTTTTTCTTTTTGGTCAGGTCTGAATCACATTACACTAATATATGGTCGGTTAAGATTTTATGACGTGTTTATTAGTCTTCTTTGGAGGTCAGACTATCTCTATAATATGTTTTTGGGTCGCTGAATCCGAATCTGAAGTCCATGTAACTCCATCACATCAGGTTTTTGATATTACCTCAAAAAGAAATATAAAAATCTACCCTGATATATGAAAATAAAGAAAAATTTGGGCCTACAAGGTATACCATGTTTACTGGACAGTCCTGGACACTACTGGAATGTATAGTGGGTAGTTCTCCACAATATTGGACTGTACTGAAAGTATTGGAATATACTGAACTATACTGGATACTATTATGAAATAAAGGATAGATAGCTGATTCCAGCGACCTCAAAATTGTAAAGAATACATGGTATGACTTACAGGCTAGACTTTTTCTTTTATTTCAATATTTTGGGGTCGATTTGTAGATTTTTTGAGGTTATATAAAAAAGCAGACTTGATGGGGTTAATTGGGCCCTAAATTGGATTGACTACTGCAATCATTTTTAGCACTGCGCATGTGCGGTAATGTCTTTCGATTCCTATCGTATAGTGTCCAGAACTGTCTGGTACATTCCAGTACTACCTAGTACATTCCAGTATTGCCCAGTACTGGACAAATTTATTATACCAAATAATGCTAAAAACTTTTAATTAAATACATAATTGTAAAGCAGTAGGCGTCAAATCCTCATTTAGGGCCACACTTTACAGTAGTCCTTCCCTTATTCTAATGTCTTCCCGTATTCTAATCTTTTCTCTTCTTCTATTCTAATATTTCTCCTCACGCGTTCTCCACACCGCACCAACTATTTACCTTAAAAGCACATATGACACATAACTGCGCATGCGCTGCATAAGAGAAGGAGCGAGAAAAAGCGAAACAGCAAACATTTACAGTAGAGTTCACGATACCGGACGACACGATAGCGGACCGAACATCATATCGGACAAAAAGGGATCATGATACATGACGAATTGAGGGGAAGCCGTATCCCCACTCTTTACATAGTCTTTGCTTGCGCGAGGGGAATAAGTAGACACCGGTGGGCGGGACACTATACAGTAGTCCTTCCCTTATTCTAATTTGTCCAGTCAGGCAAGATGGCGGCCTTCTTCCCTTATTCCAATTTTCCCCTCTCCCCCACTACTTAGATTTGTAGTCTCACTTTTGTCTCTTTTTCTTTTGTTGCGCATGCGCCGTTATTTATATTTAGAAAACCCACACGTCAACACACGTCAGTGGGGAGAACGCGAGAAGGGAAATCTTAGAATAGGAGAAGAGAAAAAATTAGAATAAGAGAAGACATTAGAATAAGGGAAATTAGAATAAGGGAAGGAGTACTGTACATTGGTATACATACATAGTACATATGCATTCGCAATGCTCAGTGGAGGGGGAACCGCCCTTTCTCCTTTTTCGGTCCGCTAGCGTGTCAAGTAGTGGGAAAGGGGAGAAAATTAGAATAAGAGAAGAAGGCCGCCATCTTGCCTGAATGGACCAATTAGAATAAGAGAAGGACTACTGTACTAGTGTAAAATATCCATTTCTGTCCTCCTAGGGCGTAATAATTATTTTTAACGCCTAACGCATGGCGTTGGCGCTATTGTCTTACCGTAGCCTCACATTTATTGTTTATACGCTTTCGCTACTGTATTCTATAAGCAAAACTCTTGTGTCGCCGTAGCACAACAAATATTTATGCTGAGGTTCTTATGCCGTCGCAAGGTAATACTGAGGTCGTAGACATATCGGCACCACAAGTTTGCTGTCACACCACAATATTAGCCTGTCGCGGCGTAAAGTTATTTTCCGTGTAGAACGAAACCCTCGGGCGCGAATTGACGAACCCGTCCTATTAAAAAATTTCGTAAGAGCACAATGATGATCTCCATTGAGTCCGTAAAACGCCACTTTTGCCTTCGTTTTGTTGGTATTCACATAGATAATAGGAATTTCTTGTTTTAATACACATGAATTATTAGCTTCGGGTGCATCTTCACTTCAAAAACGGATGCCTTATGTTGAGAAACGTCCTCACTTTTAAGACGTTTTTGGGTGTCTTATAGACAGACGTTATAAATGACTTCTTTTGAGACGCTATAGAAGTGTCTTCAATCGCAATCTGAATGTAATGCTCGATAATTGATACATAACCTAAAAGTGACTCGATATTTATGTGAAAATGGATCAACATTCGTGTTCTGTTTGCAATTTTCGGGCTAATTTCTTTGAAGTTCATTCAAATGTTTCATTAAAAATGCAGTACAGTAGTCCCCGCCCTAAGTTAGCCGTCCAAAGTTATATGTCTATCCTATGTTATACATTTGACTTGTCCAAAGTTATACCACTATCTTTCTGTCCTTCCCTCACCACATTGTTTCGCTGAACCACACTCGCTTCACGACACACCCACACAGAAGCACTCATTGCACGGATATAAACAGAGTTACGGAAGTGGGGATAGCGAGGGGCTATAACTTTGGATAAATTTCAGCCTTTTTGAAGGAACCGACGGTATAACTTAGGCTGGGTACTACTGTAGTAGTAACGGGACCAACGACACTTACTCAGCTTTAATATTCCAACAGTCGCGATAATCGTTTGATCAAAACAATCGCATCCAGTTATCTCGTGTAGGTATACCGACATATGGCCTGGGAACAAAGTTCCGAAAATCAAAACCCCGAAAGACTAAAATTTCAAGATTGCGTGAGTCCAAGGTATTTTAATTTGTTTTCTTTTTGCCAAATTTTTAAAGACAAAGTGAAGAAAATTACACTGGAGTCATGATATTTCGAAGTTTTGGCCTTCCGGTGTGTTGATTTTCGGAACTTTGTTCCCCGGCCCGACATATACATACAGGGTATCCCACAATTTACGGACTGTAAAGCAGGAGTTAAAGCTTAACAAAAAAGTTAAATTCCATCGGACGTATAGAATTTGAAAAACATTTTGTTTTTAGAATAACTGGGGTATTTCAATGAAGGAAGACTCATTTAAAAGATTTTTGACCTCTAGATCCTTTGACCTACGATGAATATTTCTCTTGTTACATACCCAAGTCAGATTATTAGTATTTTAAACAGTTTTAAAATGAGCATTCGGTATTTGAAATAACTTTAGAACTAGTCGAGTTATTCTTAAAACAAGGTGATTTTTATTCAAAGGCTCCCCGTTTAAATTCTATACGTCGGTTCAAATTTGGGTATTCAACTCTTTTCTCCACAATGAAGTATAGATTCACCCCTTGCGATCCGTGATTGTCGGACACCCTGTATATGTATGTGCATATAATCGTGGAGGCACGTGCCATCAAATGTACCGCGCATGCGCGTCACTTGCAGTTCCCTTCGTCGTTCGCGCGCCCCGAAAATTCCCTACTTTTTGCCCAGTACGGCAATTTCAGAAAGTTCATCGACGAGAGAATAAATAAGTGAAGCCACAACAGTACTTGTTCGAAATTCCCGCCAATCGCGAAAAAATAGCGCGCGCGCCACGGGGCGCGACTGATCCCGTGTGCGATCAGCTGACAATATTTCGACGAGCCGGCGAAATGCCCAAAGTAAAAATCCATCGCACGCGAGTAGCTAGACGACTGGTGGACGGAAAAACGTCAAAACTTTGTCTCACCTGTTGCCCTCGATGGAGAATCCGTGACGACTTCCTGGCACTCGACCGCCGTCGTGACCGTCGCACTCCGCGACGAGGAAACTCCCGGAACCCGTCGCCCAGGATGGTAAGGTTAAGGATGCGCGATTCCGATGAAATTTTGTCGTCGAGCCCCGACGTCGGGAGGTACGTCGAGGAGGTTTTCGGGCGAACGAGAAACCGAAACGTTCGACGAGAGGGCACCACCGCCGACGGCTCCCGACGGAATCCGCTCCGTTTCCGTTCGAGAATACGGGAGGGGACTCGCGGCATTCAGTATCCGTCGGGCGACTATAGAGTTGCGTGTGGCAACTTTCGTTCTCTCGCGATTCTACGTCGATTTTGCATTAGACGCCGGAGATGCGTTTTCCCGGAATCTGGGTTAAAAATACACCACGGGCGGGGCAGAGCGCGGTCGGCGCTTCTACGGCTGCGAGGGCGACCAGGAGGAACGACGGGAACGCAGCCACGAGAAAGCATTAGAATTAGAATTAAAATTAGAGCGTCTTATTAACCCTCGACGGTACTGTCGTGTCTTGGATCCACGAGAAATCAAAATTTTGTTTGTGTTTGGAAAAAATGTGAAAAGTTTTGGAGAAAAATTACTGTATCGAGGTGTGAGGAACTGAAACAAACTAGGATACGCGAGTACGGAACGGTTGTCAATATTATTGCGAAGCGTTTCTTAGTACGTCTGCATTATAGTGGTCATTTTATTATACAATCCAGCTCATTTGTTTATTTACATTATGAAGTTGCCGCAGGATAGATCAGTATCGAATGGGTGCTTATGCAGACCAAAACAACACACATTTACGATACACATGCATTCTTGAAACACAATTTTACATTTGAAAATATTCAGTTTACTTATACTTAATTGTTTTGTGTACTATAAAACTTAAAGATTCAAGTATGAAACACATTTTTTGATGTAATAACATTTAATAGGAATATTTGTTTATGCAATGGCACTAAAAGATGCACGCGTAACGAAGCTGAAATCGTTAATCACGGCCATGTGATAACTTGTTCGTGAATGGGTAACTGGTGGTTTGCTATTCGGTTAAATCATTTCTCATGGCAGAAAATAGCATATTATTTATCAAGGGGGAGGAAGAAGTCCTCAAGTTGGGAGAGAATTACTCAAATTGTTTTAAGTCTCCGTCTTCGAGTTGCGAAGAATATTTTTCAGAATGAAGGTACACACATAAAGCAGAGAAATCTCCCTGGACAGGCTTGAAGAATGTCGTATTTTATGTATATCATTCGTAAAATTGACAAGAAATGCATTGAAATAAACCGGTTTGCGGTAATATATAGCCATCCAATGTAACACTATTGATAACTGCCAAAATATTAATAAACAAGGCCGAGTTTTCCATTTATCAATGCAGCGACACCTACCTAACTCGGATCCTCTGGAACTACACTCTAACGGGAACCTCTTTTCCCTATTCAGTTGACTCCTCCTGGCACAGAATTGAGATAAGACTAGGCACACCTTATTCCTTAGAATATGTCACTCATTGTCTCATAAATTAAAAGTTTCCATGGTATGGAGTCATAATATTGTTTGTTCCAAAATTTACAGTTAGAAATTAACGAAAATTCAATTTTTCATAAATTCACTGCACGCGACTTTGGACACATGTAATTCTTATTAAGATATAGGCACACCTATTTTTCAAGTATCTTTGGCTTTTATACAGTGCAATTAATCAACCACATGATTTTTCAAATGAAAAGAATCCACGTTCCAAAAGTTACAGAATAAAATATTAAAGAAAATACGTTTTGCAGGCATTATTCAGATTTTATGGGCTTTCTCGTTTCCTATGATTTTTTAATCAACTATCATGCAAAACCAATAACTGTACCTTGAAAAGCATATCCTTTTTCGTAAATAGCAACGTTGTAGAAATAGTTCTGTGCAGCTTATTTAAGTGAATCTTGCAATATCATAAAAGTCAAAGTTCTGTGGATTTGCCCATATTCGTTTCGATATTCACAGACGTTGAACGATGTAAACAAGACAAAAGATGATAAATGTAGGACGATATCAGGTAAAAAAATTGAAAATGATTTAAACCTATGATCAACGGCCTGGGCCAAAGTAAAATTGAAAATGAGCATTTTCAAAACTTCGACATCGCCCACAGGCCAGCCGAACTATTAATAAATAATACTTGTAAAACACTTACTTCACGCACTTGTATTGTAATATACTATTCGATGCATATTACGTTTTTATAACTATGTTTTAAATATTTACTCTGATATTCCACACGCGTTATCTCCTCACCCGGTACTATTCAGATGTCAATTTTAGAATTTACTGAACCACAAAATTATGATGAGTGTTGTGACCATTTACACTTTGTCGAAAATGTTAATACTTTTTGCAGTAAAGTGTTAGATAGCTTAAATATAATTTGAACACTCCGGGAGTAGAACTCGATATTGAGCCCTGCAGTGAAATATTCGGGCGCGAATTATCCCCCACGTCCGTCGTATTGAAAAATATCCTATGGAACACGGGCGAAATATCGATCTCTGACAAGTGTCATTGCCACCTTCGTTTCGCGCGTGTGACAAACTTCGCACTCGTCGAAGATCGGTATTTGCGCCCTTGTTACATAATATATACCGTGTTCTATACTTTATTTTTTAATACGACGGGCGTGGAGGCTCGTAATTTGCGCTCAAATATTTCACTACTGGGTGCAAAATCGAATTCTTCTCCCGAAGTGTTAAAATATACTATTATAGGTACATAGAAAAATATAAGTCAACCACCGACTTCTTTCAAAAATTAGCTTAATTTTAGCCAATAAGTCAGAGTATCTTCGTATAACGAGTTCTTGCTGTCTTCGAACTTAAAAAAAAGACCTTATAATGTCTAATTTTATGATGATTGTTTTGAGCTTTCTAGGTCAATTTTTCTTCAAGCCGCAAGAAAAAAGCAAACTATATGGCAAGAACGATATGGTTTGCGATAAACACACACTAAGAGTAAACAACATAAACCCTAACGAATTTACAAGACGAAACAGGTACAGTTACAACCCGATGATGATTCTCAGCAGATTTTTTTTATTACATCCAAGTACAATACACGAAGAATTTTTTTAGGTCAAGTTGTGCCTCGCACGACAACGTTTTTTTCAGTTTTTTGCATTTATCTCGAGATATACATATCTGACGAAAAAATGTTCCGAGAATTGAATTTTCTACAAAAAAGGTTGTATACATTTTTTTCCTAATGGCAATGGGACGCTCGTAAAATAGCGATAAAAATAGATAGTCCTTAGAATAACGGTCTTGCGCTTCTTACATCCGCCTTGGTAATTACAGAAGACGCATTTCATACCTGTTTAATTATCACTAATACCTGTTTATTAAGGATTGAGTAGGTTAAAGCAGGTTAGGTTAGACAATGGTTAGGTTTTTGTTTTAGCGGGGGGTCTGGGGGGGGGGACCCCCCAGGCACACATTGCGGTACGGGCAGTAGTAATGGTAATTGTCTCATCCTTACCATTACTACTGCCTGTGCCACACCGGGTGAGGATGAGACAATTATCATTACTACTGCCTGTACCACGATGTGTGATTGGGGGGGCCTGCGGCCCCCCCCCCCGCCGCTAAAAAAAAACCTAACCCATGTCCAACCTAACCTGACCGCCGGCATTAGCGTTACCCGATGTGCATATAATCGAGCGAATCAAGGCACTCGCATATCAATCAAAGTGAAACTTACTTCACTATCGACAAACTCAGCTAAAGGCTGACCAACGAATAACAAGTCGATTTCAGCATTAATTTAGGGGGTTTCTTTTCCGATTGGGACAAAATTGTATAAAACCTTTTTTATAGAGAATTTGAAGCCCTACATTTTTTGTTTGGAATATTTTTTCGTCAGATATGTATATCTCGAGATAAATGCAAGAAACTGAAAAAAACGGGTTTTTTGGCTGTTTTTTTGAAATAGCGGCCAAGATATGGCCGAGCGCCAAATTTTGTCATGATATTCGTTTTCAGGAGGCCAAAATACGTGGAAAATACGTTGTACTTTTTCCCGTTTCGAACACGTGGATCATCCGAAGATTTACCTCAAATTTGTGACGATATACGCCACCGCGTATTATGTACCGACCGTGCATCTGATACTGACTGTATATTTGATTTATCGACTGTGCGTTAAATCCTATTTTGTACATGAGTGTGCTACATATTAACCACAGAATAAATAATAAGATTGTAAGGCTTTTAACAATGACCAATGGGAAAGCATTACGTCAGTGGGATTTGAATTGGGCAAGTTGGAGAAGAGGAAAACGGAGAGATTACGGATAGATACAATTCCCTGTGATCGTTTTCACATCATCATTTAAATTCTTCAATAATGTGCTATTAAAATATCGTATAGCGCGTTAAAAATAAGCGTGTCGTAAACTACATACTACGGCGATTTTTTGCGGAACCAACATTAATCACATTTGTAAGTCGCACGTAACAACGGTAACTGCCTTATTCGTGCCCTTATTAACACGTTGATAGCGAGGTTATAAATACGAAGAGTTACGTAGCTTCGTATCAATGCGTCTGCCGACGCAACACCGCGTCTAGTGAGAGAATCACAGTTTATTATCATCAATGCGTCATTCCGCCTCTTTGCAGGCTCTCGAAATAAGGTGCATCATATACATAGGTTCGCACTTCTGTTCGCCATTCTTATCTAAATCAGAACCCCCTACATTTTATTGCATATTCTTATAGCTTATCTCGAGAGCTTTCCAAAACACTATAATAAAATATTTTTTTATTAAGTACTTTTTGAGTTATAAAGGTTTGAAGTTAACAATTTTTTGACACAAAATGTAGAATATCTTGTAAAATATTATTTAGTTTTCAGTAATCATAACCTTAATACTTTTGTGCGCGGAATAATGAGACCAATTAATTGGTTTAAAGAAAATACATTAATCGGATCTTGCCTTAACTGGTCGGACTCGCACACCACTTAACAAATTGTTAACTTCAAACCTTTATAACTCAAAAAGTACTTAATAAAAAAATATTTTATTATAGTGTTTTGGAAAGCTCTCGAGATAAGCTATAAGAATATGCATTAAAATGTAGGGAGTTCTATTTAAAAAATAAGATTGACCTTGAAATGACCTTGAAGGACATGGTCAAGGTCAAAGTCAAGGTGATCATCTTACTCCCCGCTTGAAACCATACAACTTTGCTATTGGACATTTTCTCCTAAGTGCATTCTAACTGAAGATATTAGGAGGGTCCGATACTTTTCGATGACCCTGTATAATATAACCGTCAATTTATGTATTACCCGTACACCAGATACCTCTTAAAGAGGTCGTCCAGAGCTCAGGTCAAGATATCTCCAAAAAGAACTCCTGAAAAGGTCTTAATTATAAAAATTTATAAAACGAGCTCATAAAGATGTTTTACTTTTGACTTCTTAAAATCGTAATCTCGAAGCGGTTTTATGTTTGAGGTCTTAAATCTGTCTCGTTTTGGATCATCTCTCTTTTAGTAAAGGAATTCCCAGAGTTGAGATTTGTGTTTCTTCGAGAGACACTAGGTGGCTATTGAATCCAACAATGACAAAATAAGTGCTTTTACGATAGTTGGGAAGCGTTATCACAATTTTTTGCATTATTATTGTACGATCCTCATTCTATTGAATGTAAACACCATCCAATATATAACTGCAAACGGTTAAAGGGAACTCAGGTAAAAATTATATAAATTAATAATTAAGGTACAAAAATAGAATCTATAATTTTCAGAAATTTGCTTTTCATTTATATTACTTACTTTATATCACAAAGATCTCATATAAGACCTATTTTCTGAGACCTCATATCTGAGAAGTCTTATAAAGCTCTTAAAATCGACGCATACGTCTTCTTAATGATCACTTTAAAAGCTCTTTCTGGTAAGTATTTAAGACTTTTAAAGCGCTCTTTAAGATGTCTCTATGCTGTTCATCGGAGTACTACTAGCATTACAACAAAGACAATAGCGACTTTCGCGGTAATATCATTGCTGAGAAATAATAGGTGGTCCTTATTCAAACAATTCTCCCTAAGTCCCGTGTTTATTTTTTATTCGATATTTTCATTGGCTTGATTTATATCATTGGTTCCGGAATATTCAAAATTATTTGACGATTTTATTTAGATTTTGGTGTTGATTACGAGTGCCAGTCGAAAAACCGACAGGTCTAAAAACCTACATTTCAAAAAAATTACTATCCGGTTGTTGATGTATCTAATTTTTTGTGTCAGCTTTATGACAGTCGGTTTTTTTATATTTCGGCTTTTAATTTGTTGTTGTTTTTTTACCTGCACCTTTGGTTAATAGAAAATAAATTTCATGGACAAATTAATCTTATTTAGTATATGCGTCTTTGTTTAGTGGTTCAAACAACTTTGTTTACACATTAGACACCTTCAAATTGTGGCTAATTAAAAATTAGAACTGCAAAAATAGTGTTGATGTATGATCAACAGGTATCGCTGTGAGTTCCACAGAGTAGATTAATCGCTGTTCAAATTACCTGCGAGCAAATAAAATACTTTATTTGAGCCAGCCATGCTAGCCCAATCCATTCTTATTCCGGATGCAACTAGGGTAAACTTGTAGAATTCCGAAGGTATATGGTCGTAAGCGTCAATATTGCAGCACTATGCAATCAAGTAAACTGTAGCAAACTACCTTAAAGACTGGAAAATCATATTTACAAATACAATATTTTCTTTTATTGTTAAATAAGTAAACACTCCTCCATTTTAAAGAAATATTATCCAATTAAAATTAATTTTACGAATCTGAAATAACAATATTAATAAGACTATCGTAAAATAATTCATAACATTCTGTCAATCCGAACGAGACGAAGAAGTAATAGCATCCACATTAATTGAGCGCTTTCTTATCATGACAAAATCTGATCGTGATGTGGATTCATTTTGAATTGTACTTAACGATATGATTTGACGCTTGATTTATGGGAAAAATGACATCGTCGTGTCAGAGATTACACTGATATTTTCTGATATCATATTTTCTGTTACTGATAAGTTAACAAAGATGTAGCAATAAATTGGCAAAGTATATGAAAATTGTAGCACTGTATAATTAAGTGAACTGATCTATATTAATTAATTACAGCATGTATTTGTAAAAAATTGAATTTATATCATTATAACATTATTTTTCGGTTTCAAATAACGTAGTGATTATTCATATAATAAATATTTATTTATAGTAAAATTGCAATTGTTAAAAAATCATCATTCTAAGAATCTGACAATCTCTAAATTCAACTATCATTTTATTTAATTTCTGCGGCATACAGATAACCAAGTTTTGACTAAGCAACATCATTTTTAGTAATCAAAGTAAAGTTTTCCGCTCTCTAAATCTGAATTAGTTAAAAACTACCAATAAGAAAATGAAAAGTAGGTCACCAAATAAATTAGTAATAATTTTTGCTAATAAAAAGTTAAACCCTACTAATTTATTACTAATTCTACAAACTACTAACCTAAAAAAGTCAATATCTACTTTTAGATTAGTAGAATTTTACTCATGGATTAGTATTTACTGACTATCTGCCAGTAAAAAACGTACTAATTAATGGCAACCCACTTTTCGCTGTTGATAAGTCGTTTTTTATTAATTCAAGTTTAGGGAGCGCTTATTCAAAACTTTGCAGTCCATTTAGTGTATGTGTTACGTCCTACGTAACGCACCTTATTTCAAAAATACCGGCTAAATATCCGATGCAATAGCGCGCCCGGCGTATACTAACTGAACCTCATAACAAATAACTTACCGATACCGATCGAAAATAGAGAACCCTATAATTCCTGAATTTTCACTCCCACTCACAGTTTCCTACATTACCAGTAGAGAGTAATAATATCATTAATTATTTTCCGAAATAGTCTCAACGGAAAATGTACGGGAAAATCTAAAAGTATCTTTAGAAAGTGTAGCAAACCGGACTAGCAACCCGTACCCTTGACAAACTCTATCTATTTCTAAAAAAAGTAATAAAAATTCCAAAGTACATCCGCTTTCTCACGCACACGCTTATATGACATACTTTTCTTTTCCAAGAAAATTCTTTTCAAAATAGCTTTTCATATAATATAAAAATTATAAACCAAAACTAACGAACAATAGAATGATAACATTGGTCGGATTAGTTAGATAGAAATAAATAGTATCTCATACAGAAAACACATTTATAAAATAAAATAAAACGTTTATTTATAATTACGAACAAATTCCGTTTTTTCCTTTTATTACAATAGATTCAACCACGAATTTTCATTAGTCAAACTTCCAAACTGGTACCGAACAAACGAACAAATAAACATTAGCGTATAAAACATTGTAAACACCATCTCATGAATAAAGAATGAAGCTTTTATATATATATTTATATCTATTACAAAATTGAACATCCTTTAAAATTTAGTATCTTGATAATCATGTTCTCAAATGTTACAATAATACAAAATTTATAAAAACAAACAATCATTTTAAGAATACCTCATTGTTTATTCATCTCTTGTACGAAATTCATGCTTTATATCACTATATGTAAATTGCTCTTATAAACCTTCGATTAAAATAATGTTAAATTGTACAAAAATCAACAACAGTTGTATTAAAACAATTAATGCAAAATAGTTTATTAAAAATACAAATTTACTATTAAAAACAACACAACGGCATATCAAAATTGCATAAAATCTATCGGATTATTAAAAAACTAATTTAGTAAATATTAACAAATAAATATCTCCAGTTCTATACAAGATACAACTACCGTTCATTTTTGTACGATCTTAAAATTAACATAATTGTCTAAACACGCAAAAAGATTCTATTCAATTCGGACGGAAGCTGCAAATCTTGCATTCACACGAATTTTGGATAAAAAAATCCGTGACACGACGCAACGCTTCAAAACGGAACTGGGCACCACGGGCGGTATCCAGTATAAAAACAGCACCTCCTGGACCAAAAAAAGTCAGTTAAGATTCAGCAGTCAACATCGAGCAGTTAAGCTCCAGCAGTAGTTGGACCACTGGATACAGACAGCCCAGCAGCCTAGGTTCCGGGAGTCGTCGAACCAGGATCTCATAAGTAAGTATTTCCCCTAGTTAAGATCAGGCGACTAACCTGAACCCGGACAGAGCACGGGACCAGGGCCAAATCTTTTGGCCCGGCGTTTCGATCCCTCCGGGCACGGGCGAACTCGTCTCCGCGGCAATTCTTTTTTTTTATATATTTTTTTTTTGGGGGTAAACTATTTCCGAAAAGGGACAGAGCTCGGGACCAGGGTCAAATCTTTTGGCCCGGCGTTTCTATCTCTCCCTCGAAGAACTTGTAAACCCTTTCCTCGGTTTATTCCGGAATTGGCACGTGCCGATGCGGAATCGACCCATAGGGAATTAGGTCATAGCCTTTTCACTTTTTTTTTAATATATTATTTTTTTTATAAGTTCCCGCGTTTCTCCTTCCGCGAAACTAAATTTGTCCACATTTTGTTATAGTGCCCCGAAATAATAAGGGTGTCCGGCGTCGCAAACGGGAGCGAGCCCGCAAATTATATAAATTCCTGGTGGAGCAACGCGCCCAACGAGAAGGGCAGCCAGCAGCCACCCCCGATCACAACCAGCCTCCTCCCCCGCAGAAAACAAAAATCACGCTGGAGGAATATCGGCGCCGTAACGCGATCAAAAAAAAATAAATTAAATATATAAAAAAAATAAATGATCACAAAATAAAAAAACCTATAAGAAAAAGAAAATCGAGTCATTATTTATTTTCACCCTTCTCCTTTCCTTTTGAACGGATACACTCGGCGGCTCCGTCCACCCTAAAAAGAACCCTCAAATCGACCCGTCTGGTCGATTTGGCCCTTTCACGGCAGAAAGATGGCGTCCCTGTTCGGCCGCCATCCCAGCCATAACATATGTGTTTCTATGGTAAGTATGGTGAAAATACACAATGATACAAGATACTATACTAGTAGTAAATAAATACGAACCAACTATTACAAGTAGTATAGGATACCACCACACGTATTGTTTAGATACTATTGCAGTATTAAGTGTTACTTGAAATAGTATTAATAATCTAATAAATTACCACTAGATTCAGCATTAGGGGCCCTCGAGCGTCTTTGGGGCTGTCAAAAAAGCGAAGAAACTTTCCATCATAACCATTGACTTTTGAGACCTTTTTTACAGAAATAAGATTCTAATCGCAAGAACTACCGGGTGAAATAATTTAGTTAGGTTTCTTTGCTTATAAATAGAAAAAATCATACTTGGAAGATGGACTTTCCTTTGTCACATTGTCAAGTTCTTTACCAGACATGAAACGTTTGGGTTTGATTTTTGCTATTTACAAGAAACAAATCTTGACTATATTACTTCACCTGGTAGCTCTTTTGATGAGGATCATATTTCTCTACAGAAATTTTAAAAAAAGAATCTAAAAATTCAATGTTTATGTGCTCACTTCCCCCACTTTTTTGACAGATGCTTTCATATTTCTCACAAGGTAGCAGTTAAATTGCAACAAGAGATGCAGCTCACTATCGGAATGTTGTAAAAACAACGAAAAATATTCAACCTATTTTAATGAATCTATTTTTTTTTAATGATAATGATTTGAAATAAAATGCAAGTGCGTCAATAAAATGAAGATACTTTGTACATTGTGGAGCTACAAACGGCATAAAATAAACATTCTTATCAAGCCTAACGTATATACATAGCAGTTTACTACCTTGATATAATTAGGTAAGTGGGTTTATTAAGTATTAGCACAGGTGTTGTTAACAGCTTCGGTTGTGTTCAGCCATTGCATGCACTTATGGAATATATTTATATATTACAATATCTACTTTTCTTCGCCTACACTTTGAGTCTATCAAGAACACAATAGAAGGTATTATACATATAAAACCCTAACTACTTACCTGATATCTTTAAATAATTTTTGTTTGAAAGTAGACTTCGCTAAGAATATTAAATGTAGTAATTTTTCTTATGAATTTTCTGCTTGAAATCCGAACCAGTTTCTTATAAAAGTGTACAACTACACTTCTTGAGAGCGATCTCTAACTCCTATTAGTATTTCAATCAGGAGTAAAAAGAATCGAAGTTGTATTGATTATCAAAGAATTACTTGGTAATCTCTCTAGTTCTGTCCCAACCCAAAAGTTCCTGTTTTGAAAATTTTCTTTCTGAGTTTGAAACTATTTTTAGAGTACACTGTATAAATTTCAAAATTATCTGCAGAGACAATTTCGAAAAAAACCTATTTTTGTATTTTGGAATTGTTGAAATGTCGATATAATTCCAATAAATATTAATAATAGCTCTGTAGGCTAAATACATTTTGTAGTAGTAGTAAGTAATTTCGGTAAAAAAACGTCACAAATTCGATTGAGACATAGGTCCGCTTATTTCAATCCTTATATCATATCTCTTTTATGTATCAATGTTGAAATCCATGTACATATTCAGTATCTCTTACGGTTAAAAAATAATTTGTAATAATTCTAAATCGTTCAATATTAAGATCTCGAATAATAATACATGCAAAACGCATGCAGAACTTTGTATATCGTGACTTTAGTGAATAACTTAGAAAGACAATTATAGTGAAGCTTATTATATATAAGTAATGTATTACTCGTAAATTTCTCGTCTGACTATTGGATTTATTATGGAAAATCCTCCCTCTAGCGCTTAAAATTTATATACCGGCATTCAATGCAATACAAAATGAAAAGTATTTTCATATCAAACAAGTGTATTTTTATGCTCATAATTATTACTAACTATTTGATGGACGTCATTGACGACCAAATCACGATGCAAAAACATCTTTAGTGACGCATACTTTTAATTTTTCTGGCTAAATTTTTCTGAAATTCGTCTACTCAATCATTTTTTTCGAAAAATCTTAAAATCATCTAATCTTTCCATCTTTACCATCACAAAAAATTGTGCATTTTTCTAGTAGAATTTGCATTAATTCTGGTTGAGCAGATGAGTTTCTGTCATCAAACAAAAATTAGGTAGGAAAATTAAAAGCATGCATCACAAAAACATCGCGATATGCTGGTCATAGACGTCCATCAAATAGTTATTTAGTGAAAAAGATTATTATTTTTACAAAATTAATATTGATTATCGGGCCCAAGACAAGGATGTCAGTAGCCCTGCAGCAGAGCATAATATGAAATTCTGGTGCGAAACGCATTTCCATAGGTTAAATTGTAATCTCTAAAGGGACGATTTTCATAATAAATCCAGTAATAGGTGAGTCCAAAATTTTACATATAAGAAGAGGTTGATCTCTTGTGCTAGACGTGAACTGATATTCCAGTTACGTAGTTTTACTTATTTATTTAGTCTTCACCTCTTGTATCATACGAGTCAAAGGACCGTAATACGAAGAAGTAAGCATTTATTTACATATAATTAATAAGTAATGTACATTTATTTAAAAAATTCAGTGTTAATATTACCATTAAATATTATATTCTGGTCGTTGTGATTTATATAATAAAATATACAAATTCTGCAAATATAAAGAATTACAAAATAAAACTGTTTATACTCGTTTTTCATTTATATATGCGCTCGAATCTGAAACCGTAAAAAAAATGTATAACGTAACAAAATCCCTGAATATACAAAAAAAAACATGACGAAAAAGTCCCCTCGATCACTTGGCAAATTAAATCACTGATTAGAACACGACCGTAGCCACAGCTTCGAAATGTAGGTACATATAGTTGTGTAAATACATATGTCGCGTTCGAGTATAAATATAGCTCAGGTTCTACAAGATTACAGTGTACTGTCAATGTCTGCCGACTTGTTACATCTTGGTATGTAATATCTGTTTCCGACAGCTTTAACGAGACACGACGTCGGCATAGTGTAATAAGTAATAAGACAAGGTCTGTATATCCAAATACATTGCTAGCTATTTTCTGCAGTCTTTTTTCCTGCCTTCATTTTCCGCACCTTCCTTCCACATGGAGTTCATTAAACACCTTTGATACCACGAGAAGTTCTTGAAATAATTCAAATTTTTATTTTTCGTCTAAATGTAAAATCTGGACGAAATGTTGCATTCGAAAGATGTACATATCTTTTGATGATCCCGTGAGGACTGTAGGAAACTAAGGTTGGTATTCGAATAACACATACCCTTTAAAGAGATCTTACAGAGCTCTTTCGTATGGTATTCCTAAAAAGACTTCGTAAAGAGGCCTAAGTAGTAATTTGACCTATTAAAATATTATCTCCAAGAGATCTTCTGTTTGAGATGTAAATGATCTCATTTTTTATCATCTGATTGGAGTAAAACGATGGCTTCGTGAGACACAAAGTGGTATTCGAATACATACCGCACGAGTTTGGAATATGCTGACCTATAAAGGATACCAGGACTCATTCACAAAAAGAGGAACAAGCGATATCTTATTTTTTAGTATTATTGTACGATGGTCTTTTTCTATCCATGATAATTGAAATCAAATTGTTATATATAAGACAAAAAAGGTCAATTAAAGAACATTATTGAATTTTAATATCGAAAGTGAAAAATAGAATCAAGGTTTTAATTGAAATATTTATTTTATGCGTGAGTGTCAGCTTTTACATAATAATTCTTCTTTGGGACCTTATATTGGAGAGGTCTTATCGAGCTCTTAAAGGTAAGTCAAAGCGCAGAAATTGACGAGACGTTAAAGATCACTTTATGGGCTCTTTCTGACCGACGTTTAGGACATTTTACCATTTGAAGAGATCGGTTTGTTTCTTGAGTAATAGTCGAATGGTAAGTAAATATGATCATTTCAATATATGTGGTTTCAACCCACTAATTTCGAAAAATTAAATTAAAAAATAAAAGACGTGCTGCATGTCTATACATACATGCACGAAGAAAAATATATCAAGTCTTACAAATGGAAAACACCAGAATTATATGTGAAAACGACAGGGCTGTAATCTCGGCAGAATGTTTTATTTTGTAATCCCCTTTTACATTCTTATGAATAAGAGAGGTACTTTTCGTGCACTGCTTTGCATCAATGTTTATTAATAGAACGATGATTTTTGCAGGAATCAAAATAAGAATTTATGGATGGAATCTTCTTTAATCGAAGAATTAAAGATTTTCTCTTGCGTTTCTTAAAAGTAAAAACTGTACAGTAATTTAATGCATAAGTGAAAGGTGCACTTTATTTAATACAATAGTATATTAGCTTTAAATATGGTTTTCTGGGTACACATTCTTGTGAACACAAATAACAAAATTGAACTGATTTAACTCACAACTCCCTGATTTTAAAAATAGTCACACTTTTCGACATGAAATTCAATGTTTTCGAAACAAAATACGTGGAATTTTGTCTGGAAAGAAACGAAATATCACATTGAAACTTATTAATTTCAGATTATCACGCAAACACTTCAAGAATTATTACGCCAGTCCAAAATTAAGGAAATATTTTCACAAAAATTCCTGCATACTGTTTCATTTGTATTAATCATGATCATTTCGTTGATATTCATACTACAAAAAATATGGCATCATTTTAGTCCAATGCTTCGATCAACATGGTGGCCCCTTCAGAGATATCTATTCAGATAGTATATGGTACCAAAAACAACGAAATAAAATGGTCATTATTATTTAATCCATTACAGAGGGTGTCCCAGAACTCCCGCATAATATTGCCGGGGGCGAATTTTGACATCATTTTGAGTCAAAAAGTTTAATACCAAAATGGGATCTGAAGCTCAGAATTTGAGTGGCACGTCATTGAAGTTTAAAAAAAATATTTTTTTTTGTAATAACTCGGCTCGTTTTAAAGTTACTTTACCGAATGATGGTTAATTTGGAAGTTTTTTATAGACCTACAACTTATCTCACAGAGCATATCAGCTGCAATGAATATTTCGCCAGTTATCGACCTAAAAAGGATAAAAATGGCCTTTTTTTGCAGTTATCCACGTCTCACTCATTTCCGGAAAATGCTATCGAAATACCATACAGAATAATATTGTAGATGTTGAAAAGACGAAGAATTTGCCCTCTAATATGTTTCGTTTTGACAAAAATTGAGCCCGTGGCGGGGGGGGGGGGGCGTTAAAAATCAGAAAATTAGCGAAAAACGCGCTTCAGCAATGCCAAATCCACTTTTCACCGGTTTTATGATTTTTAACGTCTCCCCACGGACTCAATTTTTGTCAAAATGAAACATATTAGAGGACATATTCTTCGTCTTTTCAACATCTACAATACTCCATGATTTTTCGCTAGCATTTTCCGGAATTAAGTGAGACGCGAAAAACTGCCAAAAAAGACCATTTTTCCATAGGTCGATAACTTGCGAAATATTCATTGCAGGTCATATGCTCTCCGAGGTAAGTTGTAGCGCTATAAAAAACTCTCAAAATCAGCCATCATTCGTTAGAGTAGCTTTAAAACGAGCGGAGTTATTGCAAAAAAAAACTATTTTTTTTTTAAATTTCAATGGCTCGCCTCTCAATTTCTGAGCTTCAGATGCTATTTTGGTATTAAACTTTTTGGCTCAGAATGATGTCAAGATTCACCCCCTGCAATATTATGCAGGAGTTCTGGGACACCCCGTATAATAAAATTACAAGATAAATGCAGTGGCAGGTGATGTATTCCGGCACATTTAAAAGTCGATACATATTTAATAGTATATTACGATACAAGTGCGCAAAGTGTGGGAACACCTACGCAGCGCACGAGTATCGTATACTATTTTTCCTATTAAGTGCGCAAAGTTCGACACCTATATACAACATTTAAAGTGGTGGTGCAAGGGCGGCGGAGAAGGGGGGTTCGGGGGGGGGGCAGAGCCCCCCCGACCAAAAACAGTAATTGTAAATGCTTTTGTAATAAATAGACTAAATTTATAAATATCTATGTAATACATTATTTATTATCGCTATTACTGTTAATTGTTATTAATATTAATTGTTACAATGCAATTACTAATTTGAACAAATTTTAATGAATTTAAATAATTATTCGTATTCGCGTTTTCGGGTACATTTTGAATGACATTACTATTTTAGATAGAATTAACCTACACCTATCGTTTCTAAGAACAGCGATTGAAAAGTAAAACAAATGAAAGTTTTGACAGGTCTATTCTGCATGTCTGTATACCTATAGCGCTACTTTACCGCACGCAAAACTTCAATATCAGTAACGGGGCACTTTGCGCACGGAAATGCGTGCGCAAAGTACGAACTTTGCGCACGAAAATAGGAAAAATATATTTCGTAACTATGTTTATTAAACATATTAGTATTCTTTGAATGCGCATTAAATTAGGAATATTTCAAATCGCTTCAAGTTATCTTAACAAAGATGAAGATTCAAAAATTATGTATTTTTAATGTATAAAGCAGATCTCATCTTAGACTTATTATACTAAAGAATTACTTATTTAGCTTTATCTAAGAACTAGTTTAGGGACATAACAATAACTAATTTATTCTGCAACACTTATAATGTTGAAATTGTGAATATAAAAGATGTAGAATAAAGTAGATGAATGTAATACTTTTGTTTTCATTCATATGAATTGCATTATGATATTTAAACAATTAACGAACTTGTATCGTTATGAAACGAGTTCTCTCGCCATATTTTTATGTTTTACAAGAAACAAATCTTTTGTTAGTATAACCCTTGGTATTAATGAGAACCATTAATGGTAGCTGTTCTCCGGGATATCATATTTTGCGGATAAAGGTAGAGAAAAACATTTCAGGACATTTTCAAGAATTTTTATTATAGATGATATTGTTGAAGACAAAGAGCGTTATTGTTTTGAAAAAAAATTAAATGTGCAAAAATAACTGTTGGTAATGACTCCAATTTTTCTTGTTGCCTTGTCGTGTTGCCTTGTCAAAAAATTTTAACAAAATTTTAAAAATGAATGGACTTTTATGAATGATGACTTCTAGAAAAAGATCTTTCTATCGAAGTATTGTTAATTAAAATATTGATAGGTCGACCATTGCTATAGTAAAGAGAACTTTGCATATAGAAGCCCTTTCAAAAAGTATAGTCACAGCAACCATAGAATGGCTGGTGTAACCATAGTATGGAAGGGACATAATTATCAATATAATATGGTCAAGACAACCATATCTAAGGTTGTAACAACCGTGGTGTTTTTTCCGTGGACGATTTTTGTCTCGATTTATTGATATAAATATAAAGAGAAGCTTTATTTCTCGAATATCATTATTGGTAATCAAAAACATATTCTTGGAAATGCTATGATGTATTTTCCCTCAATATATCCACAATATATGATATCCCAGAAAACAACTACCTTACAAAATTTGTATATTCCTAACCGACCAAATTAGCATTATAGCAGTAGAAAGTGCTCTTTCACGACTAAAATTGTAAAATTTTAAATAAATAACAAACTTTAAGATTAGTCAATCTTTTGAATTATACGTATGAAGTGAACAAAATACTGATCCGAATAATTGAAAACATGAATCAGTATAAAATAGGTCAAACATATGATCAACCTTGACATCCTCTTCAAACCTCGTTTTCTGCACTTATATTCATTAGATATATAATTGCTATAGCGAGCGACACTATAAAGATTTTTATTTTATTATTACATGACTTAACAATAGTTGAAATAAATGATGCATTATCTAAAGCAATAGTAGTGTTTCTCATAATTTATCATGCACACCTATAATACAGGTATATATTTTTACATTTCCACGTGACTTAATTGAACGTTGCAGTTGTGATTAATCAAAATTGTAATAGGTATGTTATTTTCCTTTTGAATTCGGGTACTTTAAAAAGTAAGTTTACAATCTTCATTTTTCGGTTCAATCATAGATAAGATGAAAACTACAAATAAATGATTAAATGTAGCTTGTTTACAGATATTTAAAAGATTATTTCAAATTTTAAAGGTAAATAAGTGTGTTGAAAATTAAAGTAGTTAAATATATTATTTGGTTCATTTTTTAAGCCTTTTTTCTTTCAACAATTGCTAATACATCTACTGATTAAGAGTGTGACAAAAGTTAAGAAACATGTACTAATATATTTAATGCAATTTGCGTAATTAATTAAACATAATGCTTCATACGTCCATTTCTCAATCTTATCTAAAGTTTTATGGATAATCAATAGAAAAATTTAGGACTTACATGTTTAAATAATTAGTTCAAAATGACAAATCATCTTTTAAATTTGATACTACACAGAGGAATGTGTATAAATTAATAAATTAAATTAATCTATCACAACTCCCATTTTCGAACATTACATTCTCGTGTATATTTAAATTTCCTACAGCACTTTCTAATGATAACATGGCGAATAATTAGACTTTTGTCTTTAATTAATATTTTTGTCGAATGTAAATCGCGCCGATTAAAATTAATGCGGCCTTGTCGATTCTTGCAAGTTCGTCACTTCCATGTACCAATTACGAAATAAAATTTTTTAAGAGTGTCTGCGGAGGTTAGCTGACTAACTAGCCTCTTGCCCAGTCCAACTGGTTCTGAGCGTTGTGAAATTAATCTAAAACTAACCTCCTGATCTCCGAGTACATTAAACTCTGTTCTGCGCCATTTAAAACTAACCTAGCCTAACCTAGCCTAGATGCGAATAAAGTTATAAATGCTGAACGATTCAGACTAAACAACGAAAGAATTGGCGTATTACAATTTTAAGTCACAAGTTCTAGGTTTTTTTGCTAAATGAATTTTAGAAATATTAGTTTAGAAAAAGTTTTAATTTAAGCATTGAAGCATGCAATTCAGGAATCATAATTAGTTTGAATTTAAAAAACATTCATTATTGTACAAGGTAAAGTTTATTAGGTTAAAAATTCTAACGGTCCAGATGTTGAAGATGTCAGAAATATAAGAATAGTTTTTACTGATCTTTCAGGAAAATTTTGGAATCACTTCGGTAATTTTCATGCATAGTTTAAAGTTTATTGAAAGTTTCATAATCTGTTTCTTAAATTTATCTATACTACAAAATCAGGTATTTTTATTCAAAACAATTATGTGCTCATTTTTAAGACATTTCTTGGTGTCCTATTCTAGGTTTTTCTAGAATATAAGACAAGCATAAGTGACTGTACTAACGTATTCTTCTGATTTGATTCTTTTCACTGAGAGAACAAAAAATAGTCAAATTTACTACCTACTAGACGGGATAACTCATTGGAATCACTGCAAATATTTTTCTAAATTCCACTTAGCGATTCAAATCATAGAACAAAATTCCAAATGCAATATTACATAAATATTTTCAAAAATTTCCAGATCCGTTTGCTACTATACTGGGTTTTCAGTGCATTATTTAGTCGCCTTTGCTACACTTCGTTACCAGGTTTTTAAGTTGATTTCCCGCAAAACTGAAAAGTTTCAAACCTTTGTATTTTTATCTTTATATTTATGTGCCGTTCAAGGAAAAATATATTTTGTCACAAAAAGCTATTTGCCTTTAAGTATCAGCCAATAAGTGACGTAATTGCCTATGTGATAATGTTCTACTGCAGAAAACGCTGCAAGGAATTTGTTAGTCCAAATAGTATTAGATTTTATTAATATGAAAATCTTTAATATGAAGACCTAATTGATACCCCTCATGAACACTACCGGTTCACGAGTGTTAACAAAAATGTTACGAAAGAACAACAAGTCTTTTTTTATAAAGAAAATTAATGTGCAGAAATGTTTGCAACATAAACTAACCTGAAAAATTGCTGTCATTAAAATTATATCGTGGAAAATTATGTGTCATGAAAAATACCATCGAAATCTAAATTGCTTTAAAACCTTTACACAATATGAGTATATTTACATAACGACAGGAAAGGAAAAACAGAAAATCAATCAAATTTGACTACATAACATTGTATTGCGTTACGTGCGATGTACAAATTCATTTGCCAGTCGAGACATGCCCATATTTCAAAATATTTATTAATTACTATAAAGACAAATAACTGGGCTTGTAAATCAGAGTTACTTCCATCTTAACATGTTGCTTTCCGTTTCAAATGTTGTTTTAGCATTATTTTTCGTAACAAAATACGTACTTACATTAGTTTGTACAATAAGTTATTAAAATTTGTTTGTTTTTGAGGCAAAAAATGCCTTGTATTAATTTTCCTGGGTGGCGGCAAGATGTAAAATGTAGCATTGTAAACTGAGAGAAAGTGTATAACAATTTTTACTATTTTGACTAGGAATTCGAGCACAGACCTGAAATCATGTTAATTTTTACCATTATTTTAATAAGTTTTCCTACTTTTTATAAGTCCTATCTGGATAGGAAAATTCAATAAATAATAGTAAAAATTAACATGATTTCAGGTCTGTGCTCAGATTCCAAGTCAAAATAGTATACAATTTCTCTCAGTGTACGCCTTTGTACGATTGAAGTGAGAGAAAAGTACAGTTACGAGGATCAAAAGTATAGACATAATAAATCATATAATAAATAATATCGTTATTACTTTTACGGCTTAATTAACTCCACTATAAGTCTGCTGTTATGCAAAATATTTTCTGACACAAAATGTGAAACTCTGTGGAGTTGAAAGGATTGTAAATATTTTAGAATTTTTATTGATTCTCACAAAAAAATTACTAAACTTATATTTTTTAAGAAGCAATTAAAAATTTCAAGACGATTTATTAATATGTGTGAAGTTCAGTTTATTAAAACATATTTTTTTGCGTTTAACATTTTTTTAAAAACATTACTTATCCTATACACATATATCGTCATACACAGGAAAAAGTCAATTATAATAGCAGGAATTTCTTAAATAAATTGACGACAAATCAAATTTCACTGTTTTAACCAGGACTGGAAAAAGAGACCTATATTATTGTAAATATATAATTAAGTCAGTAAATTTCCATATTTATAGATAACTTTTTGTATAAAGAATTTTTTTGTATATGAATTTATAAGCAAAGAATAGAAGAATTTACTAAACTAAACGAATACAGAAATTCACGAAACTTTTAATATTTCACTTCATAAAAAAATGAATTTAAATTTTCAAAGCACGCTAGCAAAATTTCTTTTTATGTTTTTATATTTACAAAAAAGGTAATAACAATTCCATGCCACTCATTTTTCCGTAGTTTTATCGTCAATAAGTAATCATATAAAATTATTAAACAATCTAAATTTAGAACTTGGGACTTTTGATTTAATGGAAAATAATAGCACGTCTTCTTTTTTACAATTTGTCTCCCTCGGTAATATAAGAAAGAAGGAAAAAGTGTGCACTATGAAGTTTTATGATTATTATTTAATAATCAAAGATATACATAAAATGTCAAGGTAACAAACTTTATTCAAAATGTTCAACGACATACTTTTCAATAAATAAAAAAAAATATTAGTTTGTAAAACATATATAGTACATCACACATAAGAAAAAAACATGAAGACGCGATTTGAGCTTATTAGGAATAAACAAAATATTAAAAAAAAATTATCTTCCTTGTTTAAAATCTTGAATATGAATATTTCTAGTCAAGCATTTTTTTACATAATCTTTGAGTTGTAACGAACCAGGAGCATTGATTTAGAAATCAATTGAAGTAGATAATAGAGTATGCCAGCCTGAAAGGTCATTTTTTAAAAGTAGTGGCGTTCGGAATTTTGTGATTCTAAAATACCTCCTGATGCGGCACATACTTTTACTTAGTGTCATTTTTAACTGGTTTTAGTGTACAACAAAATTCACCTTCGATATTTTAGCTAAAACAAATCTTCATAAAGTTATTGTATTCTTACGAGATATATTTAAAAAAAAAACTTTCTCCGTTTTTGGAGATTTTATAAATCAAAATCGAGTGTTTTTTTTTTTGTTATTTGGATAGTAGTGAAGCTATACTTAGCAAACAAAAAATCAAGTCATTGTCGAATAACTTCAAAAAGTTATAGCGACGCAAAGCAAAACAAACTATGTGTGTATGTGTGTCACTGCTAACTGTGCACTGAGAAAAGTGTATTTTATCAGTTACTATCCCTTGGCTTTTAAAAAGTGTATTATAGCCCTTAAAATAAATACTATAACTAGTAAAATCCTCCGTCTTTCAGCATTTGTTTTTGTCAGGTTATACGAAACTGTATTAAACTCCCCTATTTTAAAAGAATGTTTTATTATGACTAAAAGAAGGCATTTTTAATATTTTAATTTGCTAGAGAAATTTCCATAAACAAAAATTGCTTTTAGTTAAAGAGAAAAGGTTAAAATAAACTGACATATTGGTTAGAATAATCTAAAATTTTCGTCTTTTAACAGGTAATAGAAAGATGGCAATCCCTATGCGTAAAATACTATCTTTTACGAGGCATAAGAATACTACTGGGTAAAAAACACTTTTCTCAGTGTGCGAAATTAAATGACACTTTCTGTAAGTTTTGAATCAAATAAAATTGACTTTAAATTATGGTGTTCTTCATTTAAAGTATATATACTAATATTTTATTGCGTTTTTGTATTTAATCTTTTGTAGGAAAGCTCTTAAACGACCGACCCTCAGAAAAGTTTCGTGCATTTGCCAATATTTGAAAAGGTTTGTAGGTCTATAGTAGAAATCCTAGTCAGAATTGTAAACATTTTTATAGAAATACTCTAAAATATTAGCGTACTCAGAGAGAAAAAAAAGGTTAATGGAACTATGAAGAAATAGTAGAATCGATTTTAAAATATGCAAGTAGTAGAATTAACAACATGAAAGGTTGTAGTTTTGGTTATGTAGGTAGTTTGGTATATTTGAGGTTATGTACGAATGATTTAAAATCCGGAAAATAGTAAATGGAACAATTTTACAGTTTCATTTACCATGGAAATAATTAATTTAAGTACTTTTGTATTCAAGCGTTTTCTATTATAAAATGATTCTATTAACCATTTTCTTGCTATTTTCCATTAACTATTTTATAAATCTTTTTTTTTATAAATGTTATCCACGAATTTGACACTTATATTTTGTTATGTTTTTTGCCAAATTTAAAGAAAATCTTACTTCCATATCCATTACGTATGTTATCTGTTATACAGTATTAGCATCATTCTGTTCGATTAGAGAGTAAATCATTCGTTATTAATTTATGTTTAATTTGGAAGTCTGCATTGAATGCATAATCAAATTCGACGTCAGATCTATGATAACGTTAGTACTACTGAGATCATTGAACTGCAACACGACAGACAAATGGAGTAAATGTCCCACTACTCGATTTTCCTAAATACTACTTTGTTATTTTCATATCAGTTTTATTTAAAAAACAATTATATCATTTTATTCCAATTAAAACTTTTTGTGAATCGTTGTGTTTTAAAAAAGAAAAGTTTACTCAAAAGCCCCTGACCTTACAAAATTTTGCAGTTTTACGTTCATTCATTAAGAACAAAATTCCAGTCAAAAAATATTTGAGATTGAACTCATTTATTACGAAAGCGATCGATTTTCCAATCACGCCCAACCGAGCGAACGTCGATTTCATCATCGTGCACGTGCGTGCTCGTGAGAGAGTTTGAACAGTGAATAATTAACAAAATCGTTTACAGCATTCGAAATGTAATTCATAAATAATTTGGTGATTATACGTTTCGCTCGATTTCAGAAAAATGTCTGTTATTTTTTTAATGTTTGTTGAATTATTTCGTAGACACGACAAGGCGCTAATGAGTTCGTATCTGTTTTATTCATATTTTACATTTCTTTCTCATCGGTGTTGGATTGTAATACCGATATAAAAAAATTAGAAATGAAAGGAAATGCATGTTTTCTTTCGTTTGCAATACAAATATTGTATATCGAAAGTTTTTAGCGTTTTCCTTAAGTAGCTGCAGAAATTCTTGACTGATTACTGTGCAACTCGCATGCAAACATCTAAATTTAATTTTGTAAAAGATAGTTAATACGGTAATTTTTAATATTTCCAAGTTAGAAATTCATCTACGAATATTTTTGTTCACTTAACACTTGACTATAATAATTGTGAAAGAATGTTTTACCAAAATTAAAATATGTTTCTTCCAAAAATGTGTGCTCAAACTATTAAAAATTGTTATTGCTATAAATGTATTTTTCATTTTCTTAATTCTTTAATGATTTTCGAATCATCAAATTTGCATCATTGAAGTTTAAAAGGGTGAAACAAGTATGGAATTTTAAATCGTTTTTCCAACTCATAATAAACAAACAAAAAAACATAATAAAAAAGGCTTCTTATTTTTATTTTAGTTATTTATCATTCAAAAGTGCTAAAAAATATTTAATATGTAATAATAATATATGATAACATTTTAATTATTTCTCATCTGAAAAATAGGACAATGTATTTTCTCATGAAGTTTTATGTTCAGATTACTATTTTTCCGTAATATCGACCATTTTTATTATTTATATTGTTCTTAAAACATGCAAATACAATTAATTATCAATGCATGCACTTTTTCTACAAAAAAATGTAGAATATTAGCAAATAAAACAAAACTCTTAAAATATGTCGCTCATTAGTCCGAAATTAATTTTTATTATCTGTTAATAATTTAAAAATAATATAAATTAATAAAAAATTGTTTAAATTCAAAACTAAACATGAAATTATTACACTTATTACAATTTATTGCATTGTTTATTTTTCAATTTTAACTGAAACCAGTTGTTGATTATATAATTATAACGATAATTGTATAATGACGCATACGATTATCGCATAAAACAGCGTCGATTATTGTAATTTTATAATATTGCTATAAATAAAAAAGTATCGTGTTTAAAGTTCCCAATCAAAACCTTTCAAATTGATAGAATTTTCATTTATTGAATCACTTTTGTTTGTATATGATTTCGTATGCAATTTATTGCTAATACTTCATATAAAAATCGAATAAAACGTTAGTCTGACTAACTTGAGAGTTTTCTTTTGACAAGATATAAATAATATTGTGACCATTACTATTGTTATTATTAAAATTAAAAATTCCCACTTGCCAATCAACGATAAAGGCATTCGAAATTGGTCTGGGAAAATAAGTAACGTAAACAAAAGTCAACGCCGTGAAACACAAAGCAAACGAATAATATTAAATGTTATGAGAAATCGAATAAAATGAAAACTAACACAAATAAACGAAGAAACGACTCTCAAGTGAATCATAAGTTTGCGCAGTGCGAGTTTGCAATATGAAAATGCTGAAAGGGCATAAAAGATAAATTAAACAATAACAGTTTAAACATTTGTTTTCGCCTTCAAAGTTATTCATCCTTTGCTGTTTAATGCAAAACGTACTATTGTACTAGTCGGTTTGAATCGAGTTCTCTTAAGGCGGCTTTTAAAACCGTCTTCAAGGATGAGAAAAAGGGAGCGGGTCATAAATAGGTCTTGAGTGGTGATCGGAAAATTACCTCGAGTTTCTCACACCTTCCAATTTTCCTTTGGCACCTACGCACTATTTCACTGGTTTTCACGTGTAAACTTCACTGTTTATATAAGAATCTTTTAGTCTTTGATTATTTGCATTTAATAAAAATTATTTCTTCAAAAAAAAATGTGTGATATGTTTGAAAGAAAATTACTTATCTTATCTTTTATTGGAAGTAATAATTGAGAGGAACTCTTACTTTGACAAATTAATCCGGAGCCTCTTCTAAAATCGTTTTTTACGTGCACATTTTTCGTATATTTATATCATTTAAAAGCAATTTTTTCACATGAATTTATTTCATTTTTATAAAAATTAAAAATGTTTTAAAAATTGTTCACTTTGTCCAGATTTATGATAAAAACGTAAGGTTTGCATCGGGTGTAACGGAATAAAACAACATTTCGACACTGCGATATATCGAACCGGATTCAATGACGAAAAATGAAAACGCGAGAGCCTGTCGACGCTACGGAGTCGGATATGCGACTGCTCGTGACAAGCCGACTCCTGGAGCGAGGAATCCTTTAACAGGCAAACCAAGTTAGTCGTCTGTGTGCGATAACGCGTTTCCTACGCCTATTTTTTATGGCCGAGTGATTAGATAAGGATCGTACGTACAAAGTAACCGACGATAACGGAACCTGCTACTACGGTATCATTGTTGCCAATTTTTTTTAGTTCTAATTCATGTTACCATACCTTGTGCACTCTGGTGCACATTAGTAATAACATTAGTTTACAATAAACTTTAATACATTTGAAAGTGTGCTTAGTTATCCTGATTACCGATAGTCGATCGATCGATTGTGTTGTAATCTGTAGAGCCGATAATGCAGAGATCTACATTAGAAGTTTAAATTAATAATTACTTGTATCATTTGGTAAAGTTCACAGATTTACCAGTCCACTGGTACCTTTATGTTTAAGAAGTATCTTTCGGTTTTAAAAGATTAATTTTGGACATTGGTATTATTTTAGTACGGTCTCCATAAGCAAAGCCTACTAAAAATCGGGTGTCTTAAATGAAGACAATAAGACACTTAGAAATGTCCATTTTAAAATGTGTCCTGATTTAGGCGTCTTAAAAACGCAGGTCTTAAAATTTAAGAAATTTTCTATCTAATGAAATAAAACACATTTAAGCATCCGTGGTAGTTTTTTACGTATTTCACAAGGAGATCGAATTATATGTTATCCTAAAATCACGCGGTAAACGTACCCTTTGATCAATTGTTAGTTACAAAATTGAGGGTAATGACAATAAAGCCATGGTGAAATCTATATCTCCACCATGAATAAAGCAAGACATCTAGAAACGCCTAACCTAACATAACCTAACCTGATCTTAGAAATAAAAATAAATTAATATAATCATGAATTTGAAATAGCGAAAAGTGGGTTACTATTTGAAATTAGTAACAAAATTTACTAATTATTAGACAATTTTAACTAATTGAACGAGTTAATCAAATTATGTTATTCATTTAAATTAGTAGAAATTAACCAATATTTAGTAAATTTTGTTACTAATTTTGAATAGTAACCCAGTTGTCACTAATTCAGATTTAGAGGGTACTCTAACTACTTAATGAAAATGCTCGATATTACGATGTATGTTCGACGCATTAGTAAAATAATAATAAAACTCAAAAATATGCTTCTGCTCTATAGTCTCGGAATTGACGAGAACAGGTCTTTGTCTCGATATCGACATGGAGAACTATAAACTATAATCTATCAACTAAAATACTACAAGTGTTCTACAAATGATGTTATATGAATGTGACCGATTATGGTTCCCCAGGGACGAATTTGAAATAATTTTCTTCTATACAATAAACAGTAAATTTAAAATACAAAGGATATTTACAAAACTCATTATACATACATATTTTTTAATGTCGGAAGGAAATCGAGGATTTTATCGAGTCAATTAAAAAATTATGTTAGTTTCCGTAACAACGTTTCAACGAACTAGACGTCATTGAAATTATATATGGATAAAATAAATTTTATAATTGATTTTACAACCTAACAATTGAAAATAAATAATTAAATTAGCAAATAATAAGCGACGTATCGATAAAATAATGAAATAATTTATTTGTGCTAGAACATGTGCATATCGTCAGGAGTTAACCATTACTAACATTTACATTAACTAATAATAATGGTACTACTACTAATAATTGAATTTTCATAATATAAATGGGTTATTCCTGAGTTCTAAAGAACGGGCATTTATAATAATTGTCTTGTAATATATAAGAACAATATAAGAATTTTTAAGAAATTTTGAAACAATTTAATAATCTAGCGCACGGTATTTATGTAGATCTGGTGTATCTTCTTTTTCAGTGAATCCACCTGTTTGTAAATGACTATGTGCCATTTCGAGAATAATACGTCATTCAATTTAGGATGTTCGTCTAAAATAATTATATTACCCCACCTATATTCATATCCTGTCTTGATACGAAGTACCGAAATAACATTATTTTTGTCGACCCCAATATTGATGTTTTGAGTTCCTTAATTCTGGAGCACAGTTGACGAATTTTTTAGTTACGTCTTTTTACTACATTATTCTTGCTTTTGGAAAGTCTTGGTAATAATTTCATATTTTATCTTTAAATAAAATGATGAGTATTTAAATAATTCTGTTAGATCGAGTGGACCATTTTACTCTACAACAGGAAATGTCTCGCAACAGACGCATGATATGAAAGATTGAAGGTAATTTTCAAGGTTTTATGTAAGTTATCATGATATTTTTAAATGGGAACCCTTACTTTTATCCCGGATTTGAAAAGAATAAATAATTTTACGTAGAAAGTGATTATTTGTGAATGTCATTTAAAGGTCAAGTATGCAAAAACAGTTGAAATTTTGTCGATTATCATTTTAAAAAATTGAGTAACTTTCAAGAATTTGACCTTTAAATAACGTTGTTAATGGTAGTACGTTGAAAGTCGTTCATATTTGGTGGACCATTAGATCTCTGAAAGTAATTTGAACTTTTTTTAAAAGTTTTTTAAAGTTTGTTTTTAAGGAATGTCAATAGACACAGTTCAGTTCTTTTCGCATATTTTACCTTCATTTGTCCTTGAAATGATATTCATAAAATAATCACTCTGTATGTAAAATGCCCTGCTATTTGCAAATCCGGGATAAAATATAAAGGTTCCTGTTTAAAAATGCCATTTGAACTCCCATATGACCTTGAAGGACTTTCAGGATTAAATTTACTAGTGCTATTGGGTGACCTCTTCGTAACTTACAAGTTTTGTCTAAATTCTTTCTTTAGGTCGTGTGCCTATATCGAGATACTTCCCTGTTATAGATTAAAATGATCCCCTCTCCCCTTTGTTCAGCGTGCACTTACACCATTTTTATTAGGTGAATGTTTATTGTTGCATACATCATTCAATTGACCAAATCCATTTTTGTAATTTCCAAAAACGCAAGTTGGGAACATATTATTGATTAATAATGTTCTCACCATATTCCAATTTTTCTTATGAAAAGACTCATATGAGATAATAACTGTTAAATTATTAAATTATAGACAATTTCTGATGAATTCTTTTGATCGGGTTTTAATAAATTATTCTTATGAATTGCTATTGTTAAATCTAACAAATTAATATTATTGTTGAGTTTCAGTTCATGTGTAAATTATAATTATTCACCAATCACCAATAACAAGCCCTAACTTCCTTTATGCAAAAATTGTTTGCAAAACAAGTAGCTACTATTAATGAGAAAAATAGAATCGGTCAAATGTAAATTTGATTTTGAAATTTTGGCAAATAGCTATTGAATTTCTTAAAATTATTACTAAGGAATATTGAAATTAACACCTATTGGAATAAATTGGAAAAAATTCAGATTGTATAAACTTTTTTTCGTTAGCAATTAGCACACATTATCGTTCGCAAAAAATATTTCGCTACCAAAGTTACATTACATTATCTATTTTTTTATAAGAAGTTCGGGTTGGACTCGCAGTTGGGACCAAACTTTTTAGATATTTGATCTGACTCGAACCCACGACCTTGAACCTTCATTCTTTTTTCAGAAATTATAAATGATTAAAAACTTGGTTATATTTTATTAACAAAACAGTATTCCAACAAAACGTATCAAATTACCATTATTTTTAAGAGAAATTAATATTGTTTATGCTTACGTAATTATGCGGTTATTGCATTATTTTTTAGAATAAAATATTTTATTTCGTGTAGAATTTAATAATCAACTCAGGTATACACATTTTTAACATACTGATTTGTCAATTAAATATTCAAAATAGCCACCACGTGTCAGTATTCTTTTCTTTCTGTTTTCTTTTGTAATCTTACAAATAATTTTAATATTTCAAAATCAAGGTAGAGAAAACAACAACAAAAATTGTTTTCCTGTATTGAGATAACTATGTTAACCAAGTCGAAGGAAATCTTATAATTTTAAGTTGCAAAAGTTACGAAAAATTACTATAATATAAATCATACTGTGATATCAACCAAATATTTATCACTGTGGACGTAACATGGATATAGTATCTATTACTCTCTGAAACTGTTGGAGTGAAGCTTACTTTATAGATATAAAATATAAATAATTATACATATAAATTCATATTTTTTAAATGTTTACTCTTTTGGAGTAAACTCCCCTCTAACAAGAGTAAAGTATTCACTCTTTTATCGAGTAAAATTTATTCCCATGGAGTGAAAGTTTGTTCCAACAATTTTAATGTGTAAAAAGATAACAATTCTACTCATTTATGTGTGCTCTAAAATAGTCATGTTATATCAAACAAATAATTGAGTAAAGTTCTGTAGATTTATCCACATACACGCATGTAATTTTGTTTTGAATAATTTTATTATTTTCGTGACACACTACAAGTGTTTTTTGTTGACCAATATATTTATTACCGCTTTACAAGTAACAGATCACGATAGTGCACGGTAGTAACATTTCATGAATACTGTTCTGCTAAGAAAGGTATTTTGCGTACCAATGAAATATCCGCTAATTTTTAAGATTATGCCAATAAACTCTATTGATATTTACCCCCGTTTAAAATTAAAAAATTATTACTGTTGAAATATGAGATACCATGGGAGTGACTAACTATTTATGGTGTTTTCATCGATACTGTAACTACACTATTACTTTCTAATCGCCCGGAATAAATTTGGATACATTCAATCATTTGTATTAGACGTAGTGATGATCAAGTCGAGCAAAATCTTTTAATTTTAAAATACGAAAGCAAAAAACAGAATAATAAAATTTGTATTAAAAGTGGAGGACAATTTGAAATGTCCAAATTGAATTGAATTTGAAAATATTTTGAAACAATGAGCTGCAAATATATAGTGTAAATTGACACGAATAGAAAATGTATTATACTTAACTTAATTATAATTATACGATAGCAATAATAAAATTTAGGGTAGTGACATTTGGAGAATAACAGGATAGTTTTCATAAATAATATGCATCTTGAAACTTAAAGTTTTTTAACTAATTACGTTGATTAAATTACAGTTACCAGAGAATCACTCAAATATACTTTAAATCAGTGTTATCCAGCGCCAATACAGCGGAAAATACTAAATATTTTCATTATACTAAGTATAAACGACATTTATTTATATAAATGCGAAATTGATGCACAATAAATTAACATAATATTAATCTTTCAAAAAATGGTGCAATGTTATTTAATTTGTAAACAGCTTACATTGCATATGGAAAACGTAATTTTACAACATACTGTTTTCAAAATAGCATTGACGCAAATCGTAAAGTACATATAGAAATCATCTATATGTACATAGGTTCGATTATGATTTAAATATGTTTGTTATTTGAATGAAGTTTACAAACCTTTTAATACACCACATATCGGAATGTGATTTTGTAATGAATTATGCTAATGTATATTTGAAGACAATATTTTTACACTTCGTGTATACATTTTGAGTGTTAGAGTTTATCTGACGATGTAGAGACAATTCAAGAATTCTTATTGCAATTTCGTGAGAAATATTGACATTTGTTAACAATAAGAATCCATACGTATACGATAGCTTACGAAACAGGCTCTTGTATCTGTCACTCTTCGTGTAACGTCACTTTTAATGTTGTACGATATTTTTTAGCATTTATTTGTACAGACACTGGATATTGATGATTTGATCAAGATATTTATTTATTTCAAACTAAAATTTGTCTATTCATATATCCAGATTTATTAGTAATATTTTAAATTCTCAGCATTCGAATGATAAATTTTAAATTTAATTTTAAAGCTTTTATCGTTTCGTTTAGGAAGTTGTAAATTGAATAAAATTAGACTTCGTAAAAATACTAGTGGGCAATAATTTTTTAATTTCAAGATTGTATTATTTCTCTATATGGCCCAAAAAAATCCAGCCCTTATGAATAATTCACAACAAGGCTTTGAAATATTTTAAGAAAATGATAAGGAAGCTATTCGTAAAATATGGACTGGCATCTACTACATCAAAATTTTCAAAGAAATTTGTAAAAAACCATGTTGCTAATCACCTACAAAATAAGAATAGTTACATTTTACGTGCTCCAGCTAAACATATTTAACAGATAAAATAATTTGTCTTAATTTAGAAAAATGTTGAACAATATCTAAAGCTTTTTTAACCAGTTATTAAAATAATTATGCATGATTTCAAGATAAAGAAAATACGTCGTAAATATCGTATATAATATAAAAATGTCAACTTAAAAACTTGCTTTCTTAAAGTTGCATTAATACAATTTCTTTAAGTGAATCCAATAAATTTTCAAGAAAAAATTAATTAGCAAAGATAAGAATAAAAGGGTAAGAATGCGAAAAAATGACAACTTTTCATCGTCATTAAAAACTACTTATTGAAAATCTCTAACAATGTAAAGATCGAAAGTGACACAAAAAGATAGGCTGAATATATTCCGGCGAAAATAGGTACAGGTATCACTTTTTTTTGGTAACGGGATGTTCGGCTAAGATCGGACCTTTCTTAAATTCATTCCAATAAACAAATAGCGAATTAACTTTTTATGCGTCTGATTTTATTTTAGAATATGTGCTAATGTTGTTATATACGAGCTAACACCTTATTTTTTTAATTTCTTGAAAGTTCGATTAAATTCACTTTGTATTGTTTTTTTTCAGCATTCTATTTTGACCATAGCAATATAAATGAGGAACTGCATATTTTCATAATTAATTTCGTATGTTAAGACGTGTAATTCTTTTATGTTGCATGTTTAATGACATTTATTTTGTATGAACTCATCAATTTCTTAAATAAGTTGAAGTTTGCTGATTTTTTTCTTTACGATCCGCCTGATATAAAAATATTTAATATATAACTTAGTGTTGGACATTTCTGGAGATTCACTATGTAAATATGTAAAAATCCTGGAAAATATGAAGATTTCTGTTCTTTTTTTGAAATACCTTTTGAAAATTAATCCTGAGTGTCTGCTTATACATATGCAATTGTTGTACAACTTTTTTATCATCAATTGCATACATTTTGATAACTTCTATATATACATACGTAGAATTCGTGTCAAGAATACATAAAGTGCATTATGAGTCTAGTTTGCAACCGGCAATTCAAAGATGCTCTTTCATTCTTTATCTATCAGTCCGATCTTGCATCAGTGAGTAAGGAATTTTTGTTACATTCGTATTTCATTTCTAGATTATTCGCATTCATTTTGCACCTCATAATTTCCATAAATTCTCTTGCGAAATCCAGAAAAACTCGAAACTTGAACACATTTCCAACAAATAAATACATTACCGAAAAAATGATTTTTATGTGTTTTATTGTGTGTTTTGATAGTGTACTTTTGTAATAAATTATTTGTTATTAATAATTATGCTGAATTATATCGATCAAGTTAGTATATAATGTCACTTTCATTTATTCTTAATAAAGCTATTAGTGCTAGGTTTGGAAACTGGTCATATTGTAAATTTAACAAAGTTAAATGCAGACACAGAAGTTGTTGAAATTTAAATTCATCCATGATATAATCCATTTTTTCATATTATCTAATATTTTTAGTAATAAAAAAGAAGACATAGTGTTTTCGGTTAAACGATTTCTGTCCGTGTGTTATTTGTGTTTACTTTGTAGTTAATAACATGCAATTGCAGTGCGACATTCTCTAATGCAGCGCAACGACATCACGAGTGCAAATTGTTTTGATGACAAATATGATTTTTAAGATAAGAAAATTGCCAGAAGTACACGAATATCTTCAAATAAAAAAATTGTATTTTCTAAAACGTACAATTACCAAAATTTTTAGTTACATTTTCGGTATTTGGCCATGACATCGGAATGGTAGATAGAATAATATTATTGTTTTCATTTTATAAAATTTGACGTTCTGGAAGTATACTCTTAACCAAAGTTTGTAAAATTGATTGAAGTTATAATTAAGTAAAATTTGACAATCCCAACTTTTAATCAGTATTACAATATATCAGTAGTTTTTTAGCTATTACATTTGTAACGCCAACTTGAGAAAAAATGGACCAAAAACGCGATGAGAAATTACATAATAGCAATCGCAAAGATATTTACGAAGGTCACTTTTTATACAAAAATGACACGACTTTCTTGAAATTGAAAAATTGTACATCGTGCCAATCAAGCTCTGCAACTTGTTCAAAGTTTGTTACTATAATATCGCGGAGAGAAGTAAATAAATTATAATTAGCAACATCTGCTAAACTTTCACAGTTAAAAATGTAATAAATATTTTTTTGAATTCTCACTTCGTTACTTCTGTCAAGCATTATACGGTCATTAGAATTCAATGATACTAATATAAAAAAGAGAACACAAATATCAAAAACGTAGAATCAAGCTTTTGACCCAAAACCAACCCCTAAATTAATTATTATTTTTATTTTAATTATTATATTATCAATTATGGTTGAACAAAAAAGAAGTAGCGAGAAAAAATTGAATTAAAAATATCATATCATAAAATACTATATCAGTTTATTTATTTATTAAACCTTTTATGCTTGCTTTTAAAATATACTACCGAATTAGGTGCACATATACTTATTTAAAAAAAGAACCCTAAACGATACATTGCGACAAAAGGGAACTAACTGAAATACATAATATTGCTGTAGTATTGTTTTTGTTTTCAAGTTATGTAATGTGGACAAGAATATAACATGTATCTTGAGGGTAAATGTGGAGGGCAACAGATTTTAAAATAGAAAAAAGTATGAAAAAGTATAGTTAAATTTTATCAAATTCTTTAAAGTTCTCTCAGCTGACTCCTTTTCAGGAAGTTGTGGAAAAACCAATGGAAATTCGGTCGTTTTATACTATTCGCAGGATATGTTGTGTATGTGTTTGTAATTCAGTACTAGGAATAAAAGAACCGTTGCCTATACATTTATAAAGTAAATTGCAATAGAAATTACCATTAACAGTTCCTATCGAGACACGAAAACGAGCAGACGTGTTTCCACTCGGGAATTATATTTCTATATTTCTTGGAAACAGTAGCTTCGCGCGCGAGTGTTAGTGTTGTGCTTTCGTTACTTCTGTGTTGTGTTTAGTTTTTGTTTCCTATCAATTAAATTACACGCACTCAAACTGCTATTGCAGTTTGAGTAGCGAAACTCAAACATGAACACTGTCATGACTTCTGAACATCATCCAAGCTCATCTCAACAGTTGTCTTCGTCAACTTACGCGCACATTGTAGGAAAAGTCTCTCGCCCCAAAAAAGAACATGCTGTTATACTCGACTCCATTGAAGGCCTCACGATTGACGACTACATAGATGGGCTAGAGCAGCTCACTAATGTTAGTAACATCAGATATCTGTCAAAAATCTCAGGTGGACGAGTTTGCTGCTTTTTAACAAATGAATCTATAGTCACTTCCCTTGAGAATAAATCCATAAATATTAAAGAGCATACACTCTCGATCAGACCCTATATTTCTAAAAACAAAAGGATAGTGATATCAAATGTCTCGCCAGTTATCGAAAACCAGATCATCATAGACGCACTGGAAGAAAAAGGTATACGACTAGTATCATCTCTCACCGACATAAGAGCAGGTACCTCTAAACCTGGACGCGGACATATTCTCTCATTCCGACGCCAAGCTTATATTCAAGAAGGAGACGAGGACCATTTACCCGAATCACTACAAATTTCTCACGAAGGCGTACCATATTGGATATACCTCAGTTCAGACTCTACAAACTGCTTTGTATGTAAACAGAGTGGCCACATAGCAAGAATGTGCCCAAACAACTCGATAAACATAAACAATACCAGCGGTACCGACTTTCTCACTCAGTTCACTCACTTGCAACAAGAAAAACATAACAAGGACGATTCCTTTTTAACAATCGAAAACTCGCCATCGAAAAATTTGAAAAGACCTCCACCCTCGTCAACCATCTCAGACAATGTCGATAATCAAATCTTGAATAATTCCTCTAAGCAGGTAAACAAGGAGAAGGATAAATCACACGATTACCCCAACTTAGTCAAAAAACCAACCAAGGCTAAAAAACAGAAAACGAAGGAAAATCCACTCAACAGTGATATAAGCGACTACACCGAACAAATTGAAGTGATATTAACACCCATCAGGGAAATAATAGAAAACCCATCGAACTTGTGTCCTCTTAACTACGAGAATTTCGTCAAGTACTTAGCAGCTACTTTTGGAAGAGCAAACACCAACGAAATAGCAAAACAATTTACCGAAAATCTAGATAACCTCGTCAAAATGCTTGAGCTCGTGCATCATCACATTAGTGACAAAACCCTGAAGAGCAGATGCACTAGATTAAAGAACAAACTACTACGTCATGAGCACATCTCACAATCTGAGACCGACGAAAGTGGAACTGATGGCCTTCTTTATGCTTAAACAATACATTATAGCGAGAGATACTCTAGAATACACTAAAAATAAATGGTTCCCGGACTTTATTCCCCCGGAAATAATTCGCCGGAAAAAATTTCCCCGGAAAAAATTTCCCCTGGAAAAAATTTCCCCTGGAAAAAATTTCCCCGGAATAAATTCCCCTGGAATAACTATCCTAACCTAACTTGTAATGAACCTCGCCCCCCCCCCCCTAACCTGCCTAAAAGTGTTAATGCGTGGATGATTGATGAGGGGAGACCCCCCCAAAAAACTATCCTAACCTAACCTGTAATAAACCTCAGTGCTCAAACATCAAATATTGATCTTGTCTTCTCGTCTGCAAATATATCCGATAATATCCACGTCACCGTAAACGACGATACATGGGGGTCCGATCATTTCCCACTTTTTATTGAATACACCACACAAAAAAGCATTTATCACAAAAAATCTCTAAACTTAAAATCCAAACGTACCGCTTGGAACAAAGTACAGGAACAATTGAAATTAAACAGTCTCAAGTTCTTCTCTCACAAATACGACAGATCAACTGCAGCCGAAAAATACAACATTTTCATCGACACACTGCGGAACGCATTACTAGCAAATACACCTCAGAGGAAAATAGTTAATACCAATCTACATCGAAACCCAGTTTCTTGGTGGGATTCCGAGTGTGATAAGGCTAAAAGACTCGGAACTGCAGCGTTTAAAAAATGGAGATGCTCCCGGACAACAACCGACTATATTGCATTAAAAAAGCAAATTGCACAAACAAAAAATACTCTTAGGCAAAAGAAAAGAAAAAACTTCATAAATTTTGCAGAAGGAATAAATTTCAATACAAACCCTAAATATGTCTGGCAGACTGCTAAAATATTAAAAAATAAATGGGTTAAAGTCTGCCCCTAGCACAGCTCAGAAAATCACCAAGAACAATGTAAAATTGACATTGCTCTAAACAAAATCAGTCCACCCTGGGCAGCATCGGACCCTAACTGGTTTCCAGAGAGCAGGGACAGCAATTACCCAAATGGATTGTTCAGTTTCCGTGAATTTAACATCGCCCTTAAAAGTAAGAACAATAGATCTTCATGTGGTTTGGACGGAATTGATTACGAGACTATTAAACTACTCCCCATAAATTATAAACTTATCTTAGTTGACATTTTCAATGAAATGTATCATACCAGCTCCTATCCCAAGGACTGAAAGAAGTCTTTTATTCATTTTATTAAAAAAACTGACGGTAATAGTGTAAGACCTATAAGTTTAACCTCATGTTCATGCAAGCTATTCGAAACAATGGTTAAAAACAAATTGCAGTGGTGGCTTGAAATAAATAACAAAATACCTAACAGCCAATCAGGTTTCCGGAAAGGTCAATCCACAGTTGACAATCTGACCATTCTTTCGACAAAAATTGAAGAATCCTTCAGTTTTAAAAAAGATATGCTTGCGGTCTTTCTCGACGTAGAAGGAGCCTTCGACAACATCAAATGTGATATATTGTTGAGTCGAATGGCAGATATTGGATGTTCGTCGAATTTGATTAGGTTCAGTAAATTCTTGACGCAAGACAGACTAGTATTCACCGACTCTGATAAAAATCATCCAAGGTGCGTTCACAAAGGGGTACCGCAAGGAGGGGTACTGAGCCCTCTCTTATATACTATGTATGTGTCCTCGATTTGCGATAATATACCAAAAAGTGTATGCGTCTCCCAATTCGCCGACGATATTGCGTTATACTGTAATCGAGGAAATAATAACAAAGCCACTGTATTACTGGAAAAAGCTATTACCACAATAAGTGATAATCTGAACAAAATAGGACTGAACTTAGCACCACAAAAAACCATCTATATACATTTTAATTGACGAAGAGTCAAACCAGGAGATTCTGAAATAAAAGTTAATGGACTAACCATTTAATCTAGCCAAACCGTACGATTCCTCGGCCTCCTCTTTGACCACAGACTTTCCTGGAGGGACCACGTAAACCAAGTCCATAAAAGAAGTCTTATTGCAAGCAATATAATAAAGTAGCTGAGAGGCACATGGTGGGGGTCAAACCCTTGCACCCTCCTAACTTTTTACAAGAGCTTCGTTCGATCCATTATAGATTATGGGTGCTTCGTTTATTATCCCAATCTTATCGAATCAAAGGTAAAATTAGAAAAAATCCAATTTAATGCAATACGTCTTTCGCTTGGCTTCCGTCGCAGCACCCCTACTAACGTGCTCCTAGCGGAGTCGAAATTACAATCTATACAAGAGCGAGCAAAATTCCTATGCTTAACCTATCTATCAAAAATTTACTCCAATGAAGGACTTCTGGTCCACTCCACTATCAAACATTTTGCCAATCTCATTACGAATAATAGTAATAAACCGATCAGATCCCAACGCAAATTTAGCAACCGACTTCTGCAAGAATGTATCGAAATCATCCAGCCATTTACTAGCGAAATCGTTTCTAATAAGCACTACAATTTATACACCGGCGATTACTTAACTCTTACTAGCCAGCATATCATTGATACGGAACTTGGTGCCAGAATAAAGAAATCTTCATCGCCACATAATATTTTTAAAAAATTCATAGAACTGAATAACGCACTAACAATCTATACGGATGGAAGCAAATCAAAAGATTCCTCCTCGGTCGGTACATCGTGCATCAGTAAAGACCTCGACGTAAACATATCCCGTAGTTTAAATAAAAAGGCCTCCATATATACAGCTGAATCCATCGCAATTCTCGACGCTATCGAAACAGCACTCAAACATCCAAATTATAATGTCGTAATCTTGACTGATTCATTAAGTGCACTTATGACTATCAAGAGTACAAAACTTAGCGTCAAGACAAATCACTATATCGCAGAAATTAAAAAGAAACTCACCGAATCAACTACTAACAACCCACCGAACCGAACAATTAAATTATGCTGGGTACCAACACACCGAGGATTAGAAGGCAATGAATACGCTGACCGAACAGCAAAGAATGCTTCAAACTCCGTGTCGGACTTATCAGTCAAAATTCCATTTACTGACATGAAAGAATACTTCAAAGCAAACGCCTACGAAAACACTTTCTTACAAATTACGACTTCAGGACAATCCAGAGGAACTCACTATTTTATGCACTACTATGAAAAAAAAACAACACCGTGGTTCTCGAAGTCTTCTCTCCCGAGAAAAATAATCTCGCTTGTTAATAGGTGTAGATCTGGACACTACAATCTAGCTTCCTCCCTGTTTAAAATTAATGTAGTTGACAGCACTCAGTGCAACTGCGGGGTTGAAGTCCAAGACCTTAATCACTTACTATGGCAATGTACTATGTTTAATAATCAACGGTCTGAATTCCTGAAAAAATTGTTCAATCTTGGATTTCAACTCCAGCTCACGTGTGAAACCATACTTTCAAGGCCCACCGACAAAATTTGTAAAGCGTTGTATTCATTCTCTGTAAGCTGCAATTTAAATATTTAAGTGCGAACTGCGTATCTACTCTATTAAGTACGGAATTATTGTAAACATAATGTAAACAAAAGTTATAGCATTATAATCCAAAAGGGTTTAAAATGCTCAAATAACAAAAAAAAAAAAAAATTACCATTAAAATAGGTCTAGCTGACTTCGTTTTTTCCCGTTTTTCACTTTTGCAAGGATTTTTGTGTTCATTTAATCAGACCTGTGCAGTTTCTAGTCTATGCTGGGTTGGGCCACTAAACTGTTCAGATTTTTTAAAAAACATTACTCTTTTGTTAAGTAGTATTTGTCGAACTTGAAGACGTGAAATTCTGTAGACCACTACGTTTGGTCGGGAGGTAAATTTCAGAAATATGATAAAAAATCCATTAATATATGGAGAACTAATTCTTTCTATTATGTTTTCACTATTATTAGGTTTAGGTTGCAGATAGGAATTATCGGAAACGTGTTTTAGTCATTAGTCAATAGATTGTAATGATTAAAATTCTTTTAATGATAATAACATTTTTTTTTGGATTTCTGTGCAAAAACAAGTAAATCATAAACCAGGCACATTTTTGTGTCATGGGATGAAGATACTCATAATGGGGATATCTGCTAGACAAATAGTCTAGTTTTAGACTTCTATTATCTGGTATAAGGTATTATATTTTTTAGGGAAAATCCTTTAATATAAAAGCCACGAATTATTGTTATTGCGTTTTTACTATCATTTTCAGGGGTATTACAATGCAATCACTTAGCCTAATATTGAATATAGATGTAACCCTATCAGATGTAACCTCAATGTCAAACATACTTAACCTTGAAATGACCTTCAAATGTGAACCCAAGGTTCCGACACCATGTGAGCGTACGCTTCCTATACGATGAAGAAATACGGAACGCGAAACTTGGCCCTCGTGATCGGCCATCTTCAGTACCTGGTACATTTCGGCTAATAGAATGAAATACTACAAAACTCGATACCTGGACCCCGTGATCGGCGACCCTACGATTCTACAGTACAGGTATTTATAAACGTATCGAAATTAGAAAAGAAAAGTTTTATATTTTTAGCACAGAACAATGATATTGCATTGCACTCTGGGAACTCTTGTAACCGGCGATTCAGGAACTCTTTTAATCAGCAAATTCCTGTAACTTCTATTAAGGATTTACATGAATATTTATGCGTAATTTGATTTGTGAATTTCAAAATGCCAGCATCGCATTCTAGAAAATATTTGAATCGATGTTGGGAATCCCAAGCAGCTTTCCGAATTTTGGGCTCTTTCCGAATCCATAGCAAAAATAGGGGTTTCCATTTAAAGAAAAACTTGACCTTGCAATAACCTTCAAGGTCAAATTCAATATCATCATTAAATAGCCAGAGAACAATAATAAAATTCATGTCCGAAACTTTTTTTTAGAAAATGCATTTAAACGGAAAAGTTAAAACGGGTCACCCTGTATGTATATATATTTATATTGTATTTTGTTGATTATGCCAATAAAGACGTTTATTATTATTATTATTATCATTATTTGTTTTAAATCCACTATCCACTATGGGATGACACTTTCATGTAATTTGCAGAGATGTAAACTATACGTTACTTCAAAGAGATTTCGTATTAATAACCGATATAGATTTATTCCAAGCTTGGGCTTTTGAAGGTTTTAAACTTTTAACACATAAATTTAGTATTTGTATAGTAAATTAGTTCTTTAATTCCCACTTAATACTTAATACATATTGACCGAATCACACTACTCCAATTATGATCCAGAATATTTAAATTTTTCAAAAATACAAAAACATTTTTCATTTGAACAGCAATTGGAATAAGTACAATTAAACCTTGAGTTTTTTGCATTTTGCAATTTTTGAAAGTAAATATTTTTTCCTTGCATTTTTTGAAAGTAAATATTAGAAAAGACTAGCCTTCGACCCTGTAACCTGTTATTATAATGCACAGCCAGATGTTTCTTGATCGAGCTTTCTTTTATATATATTTTTGTATTTTCAATAAATACAACATTATACTGTAGCACAACTTGGTAAGTATCTAGACTAAAGAAAGTAAATGATCCCCAACTAATGCATTTGCTCAGAATTTATTGAAAACAATCGTTAAGTATTTACAAACGTTGATGAAAATATTTACTGAATCGCATGCTGATCTGACAGATATTAAGTAAATATAAATATTCATTTGCTCTTACCCAACCATGGATTCGATATTGCCAAATCTGGGTAAATAGAACCGAATTCTTTTCGTGCGTGTTAGCTTTATGGATTCATAGAACAAAATCCATGAAATTTAGACGTGATGCCTTCATTTGGACGGGAGCCATCCATTCTGACTTTCACGCAAGCACCTTACTTTTTGTTAATGCTATGTGTACATGTGTATAATATCTGAGTCAGTATATACTAGTGTTGCCGCACAATTATGAATAAGAGGTTGTTATCTCTTATCAGTTTCACGAACTTCGAATTTTACAATGTTGCTCGATTTGTTTAACTTTTTGCTCCGAAAATTTTGTTGTGCTAATATATATATATATTTTTGTATAGTTCTTTCAGTGTTTGTGTAATAATGTGTCTTAACATCACTAACAAAAATTGTATTATTATAATTACTATATTTTCTAGTTTGATAGAAGAATGCTCTTAACATGTGTAGCTATGTCCTATAAGTTATTGTAAAATACATTCTTATTTATAGAAAGTTTCCTAACTATTAAGTAATATTTCCTATAAGTATTCTGTTTCATTCTCATGTGTAAAGTCATGTTTTTTAATGTTACACTCAAAAAAATGTTCTCGTTAAATGCGACTATATTATTTTTTCTGGTTATAATAACCAAAATTCTAGGTCGTTCAATTAGAAAAATAATTGTTTTAACAACATCGCCAATGAAATCTACAATATTACTGGATAAACCAGCCAGAATATTCTGGATATTTTTACAAAAAAAAAATAGCAAGGGCTTATTTAATCATCTTTTCTAGTTATTTTTTTTCAGAGTGTACTATTCAGATTATGGGTCAGAGAAAAATGTAGAATTTTCTAAAAATAGCCTCAATTGCACTTTCTTTGTCTTGTCGGTCATTTATTCGGAAGCATTGTAAAATAAAAATTTGACTTTAATTAAATATCGTTAATTTCTCTACGTTTCGACCTTTTGTGGGTCTTTTTCGGGACTACTAACAATTTAGATATAAATGGTGAAAACCCCAAAAATCTCTAAAAAGGAGAACGAAGAGGAAAACCTTTCTTACGTACTATAATCAGTTTTCCTTCTTCGGAAAGTAGAATGTAAAATGAAATAAAAAAGTTTAAAAAACGACAAAAACTAAAAAAAAACAACATTAACGAGTGATCGTGATTCTGCGGAGTGTCATTTCAATTAAATATCTTTTATTTCTCTATAATGAAAGTGCAATAGAAAATATTTTCTTTGTGAATTTTCTAAATGGTTGCAAACGTTCAAAAAAGTGCAGTTTTATTATTTCAAGATATAACGGAAATAATCTTTTTGCTGATTTTGTTGACAGATTTTAACAAAATAATTTTTGTGCACTTAAAAAATTAGTTTTAGATATTTTGTAGATAATTGGGTTAATAAGCGTGTCAAACTAAAAGAAAATAACAATAATTTAAGGGGTGCATCGTTGGCATAGTTGGGGTTTCTGACAATTTTTGTTTGCAAATAGACTAACAATTATCATCCGTAATCATAAAAAAATGTATATTTACGATACATGCATACTTTTAAGCGGCTTATTACGAACACGTTCCAGTCGTGTTACGTCGCCTTTTCAGGTTGCATAACGTAAAATAACATATGCTGGCTTGGAGACGTTGTGACAATCGCTTTATACATGCGGTGTTATTCCCTAACGCATAAGTCAGTATTGACATTTCGTGATCTGATTCGGATAAACAAACGTTAATATATTTTTGTTTAAATGTACATTGTAGAAACGATTGATCAGTTGAACGTCAGGCTATCGCAGGGTGTGCTTTTATGTATAATTTAACTATTTTCAGCTAGAAACTTAATTCAAATACCGTTTTCTGATTACACTGCATGTTTTAAACATTTTATACATTTTTCAATACCCTAATTCATCATTTAGATTATTAACGCCTGAAATGAGATTTTCTTAACTTTAATTTCGAACAAGTATATGATATCAAAGTCGAAGGTAAAAAAATTTATTTTCGCGTTTTATAATGGTGTTATCAAAATTATTCTACAGCTGCAACAATGCGTTTTGAGGCTAAATATTTTAAAAAGTTGGTTTTTCCGGTATATATTTTTTATAAATTTTATATTGTCACTATGATATCAGGCTGGAAATACTCAAAAACTATTTGAATCGTGGACCCGATAGTTGTACTAAAAAGCTATCTAGGTACATTATTTAAAATCATCGGCTTGTTTTGAAGTTATTTCAATGAGTGAGGGCTCATTTCGAAGCTTATTTTTAGCCCTACAATTCACCTATGAGAACGTTTGACCTGCGACGAATATTTCTGAAGTTGTGGCCTTAAAAATGGGAAAAAGGTAAATTTTTGCGGTTTTTCGCATCTAACTAATTTCACTAAATAGGTAATGAAATATCGCCCAGGAAAATAGTTTAAGAGCTTGAAAAGATGGTGCCCTCTCATTCATTAAGTTTCGATAAAAATTGAGTCTGCAGGAACACTCTTAATGTTGTAGAATTGGCGAAAACGAGTTTGGCACTGACGCCGCTTATTTTTCGCCATTTCTACGTGATTAAGAGTGTTCCCGCGGACTGAATTTTTATAGAAACCTAATGAATGAGGAGGCACCTTCTTCGTCTTTTCAAGCTCTAAAACTGTTTTCCTGGGCGATATTTCATTATCTATTTAGTGAAATAAGTTAGATGCGAAAAACCGCAAAAATTTGCCTTTTTCCCCATTTTTAAGGCCATAACTTCAGAAATATTCATCGCAGGTCAAACGTTCTCATAGGTGAATTGTAGGGCTAAAAATAATCTTTGAAATGAGCCCACACACATTGAACTTAACAGCAAGCCGAGTTATTGCCAAAAAACGATTTTGTTTTCTAAACTTCTGGGTCACCCTGTATAGCGGGTAATTCGAGAGTATTTTTCACAGATAATACATTTTTAATGATGAATTAGGGTATTGAAAAATTTATAAAATGGTCCCAAACAAAATTACAGTGTATTTAGAAATCAGTCAGATTTCAATTCAGTTTCTATTCGAATTTTGTTGAAAAATATCTTTACCGTGAAAAACAAATTAAATCTGAATAAATACATTTTTCCCATGTTAACGCTTGAAAGGACACTTTTTCCCAATTTCAATCAAGTATTTCGTATCGAAATCAAAGTTGAAACAAATTAATAGGAACACATCCTAGTATTTTCTAGGTCTCTTCAAGAGTCCGAGATCGAAATTGCGTTTCAGTGATAAGGAATTCTAATATGGCGTTAAATTTGAAAAAAATTTCCAAAAAACCTATAAATATATTTCAAGTTATTAGAATGTTGTGATTCTATTGATACTATGGTCAAAGATGGATAATATGAATTTCATGCAAACATTATGATGTTTACCCCACTCCATCGTACAACCTCAAAATGGTGTACTGAATGAAAATTTAATGAAAACTTTGTGAACTTTTTAACTGAAAAACTATGAAAGTTTTTTTTCCAAAAATTTTTAAGAATGAAAAGTTCGAAATTATTAAGAATATACCGGAATATTTTCACAGTTTTATGTTGTAATTTTGAAAAATTGTTGGTTTCAATTTTTAACTAAATTTTTAAATATTTTCGAAGAAATGCCCAAAAATACTACTTCATTATTTTCGAAAAAAAACTGATTCCATCATTTTCAGCACAAAAAAATACTTCGAAAATGATATTGCTATTGTCAACAGTAAGTTTTCTTTTGTCACAAAGACGATGGAAATAGTCAATGTATTTCCAGGACTAAACAAATTCTAGACCAATCATGTCTGACGTGAAATTGATGGAACTTTACGATTAAAATGCAAGAAAAATGCAAATCCTAATCGCTGAGTTCGATTATTTCAAAAAAATGATTTATCCAACAAGATTTTTAATGAAAATTGCGTTTGGATATTTCGGTAAATCGAAGAATAAGCGCCCACGGACTTTAAACTTCAAAACGTATGTGCTAGAATTAATAATTTCACGATATCTACATCATATATGGTGGCTTGGTGTAAAAATTTTGACACTATTTCGGTTTTTCAGAAAAGAAGATACCAAAACAAATTTTTTTTTGCATAATCTTATATATTAAAACATACAATGTCCTTGGTAACATTATTTAACATTATGATCGACGGTCCAAAAGACCTATATGGGCATTGTTCTAGAACTTTTAAACTTTGAGGTTGAAGAAAATTGCATTTTTTTTGGGCACATTCATGAAATTAATTTTATTGGCTTTAGAATTGATCAAATGACAGGAAAAACCTTGCGTGACTCATTTATACACAATGTATTTTTTTTTTTAATGTAACATATGTTACGTTACTCGTAAAATTAGTTTTTAGTTTTGTAACGTTTAATATACATAAAAAATTCAGTTCTTTTGCTTATGGCCTAATTTTTAGAAGCTAGTATATAAAATTAAACGTCTAGTTAATAGTTATTGAAATTTAAAATAATGGATTAAATATGGCGGACTATTTTTACAAAATTTCTTTGATTTTTATAAAATTTGATATGTTAGGGTTTTTGAGGCCACTGATTACAAATCCAAAGTCAGTTTTCATTAAAATTTGAAATCCAAATACATGATTTAACATTAAGGATACCAAAAAATTAAAACGATTTGTAAAGAATAATCATTTTATTATTGTCAAAAATTGTGTTTTTTTGTTGTATTAAAAAAAATACAAAATTTATAAATACTTTAATAACATAGGAGAAAAGATCACAATGATTCCAAAGTACTTTTACTAGGAAATTTAAAGTTTGACGTGGTCGCATTTTTTATGTATAGGTGGCACACATTCGGGCAAAGGCTCAAATTACTTCTTATCATATAGGTAATGTACCCCTGTTGTGTGGTTTCTTAAAAACCAATGTGAAAAAAATTATCTAAGGTTGATTGCTAAATTGTCAACTATAAAAAAAAGTTATCTCGCAAGTTTGAAGGTATATAATTTTATTCCTCAGTGAGGCACATCATTAAGTTAAGGATTTTTCATTTGTTTACATCCCCAAATACTTCCACAAAAAACCACAGACCATAAAAAAAAAGGTGCAAAAAGTTTCAGTGTTAAAACTGAAAAAATGTAGTGAGTGTCGCGCACCAAAAACAGGCAAATTCACTACTTTTATTTACTCTCATTGTTTTCTACATATCTGTAATTAGTAATAAACACTTATTATTACATGTAAATCGAACAAAAATTTGTTGATCTGTACAAAGTTACAAAGTTATATTTAAAATTTTTATGATATCATAATGAGCGACAACATAAAGTTTAAAAGTTCTAGAACAATGCCCATATACAAATTATTATCAAAATTGAAAATAAATAAAAATTGCGATTTTTAATTTATAAGGTTGATTAGTAAATTTGTTAATAGGCAGATAATTTTATCTCAAGGTTTCAGGTTAAACAAGAAAATATTACACTGCACGACACTGATTTTGTCTTTGACAAGCTAAGTATCATTTCTGAAGTATTTTTTCGTGCTGAAAATGATGGCGCTAACAGAATTTTGCTATCACATCACATTTTGGAGACAAAAGTGGTTAAATTTAACCTCATTTTTTAACCACATTTAACCTCATTTTTCTCCAAAGTGTGACATGACAGCAAAATTCCGCAAACGCCATCGTTTTCAGCACGAAAAAATAAGACGGAAATGATACTACGACTGTAAAAAATAATTTGTCTTCTGCTACAAAGTAAACTGAAATACGGCCAAAAACTCTATTTTTGACACATTTAATCTCATTTTTCTTCAAAATGTGAAGTGATAGCAAAATTCTGCGAGTGCCATTGTTTTCAGCACAAAAAAATAAGTCGGAACGATAAATCGTTGATCAAAAAAAAGTTCGCTTCTGCTACAAAGTAAACCGAAATACGGCCAAAAACTCTATTTTTGACACATTTAATCTCATTATTTTTCAAAATGTGAAGTGATAGCAAAATTCTGCGAGTTCCATTGTTTTCAGTACGAAAAAATACTTCGGAAATGATCATTTGTTTGTTAAAATTAAATTCCCTTTTGTTACAAAATAAACCGAAATATGGCGAAAAACCCCGTTTTTTACACATTCAAACACGTTTTTCTTCAAAGTGTGATGTGATGACAAAATTCTGCTAGTGCCATCGTTTTCAGCATGAAAAAATACGTCGGAAATGATACTTCGCTTGACAAAGGCAGACAAAAAGTAAAATTTTTTCGGTCAGTTTTAATTTAGACTCAGTATTTTCGGAAATAACGAAATAGTACCAACATTTTTAGTGCAAGCCGCCATGTTGGGTATAGATAACGTGAAATTCAACATTTTTACATACATTTTGAAGTTTAAGTTCAATGGACGATTTTTAATAACTTTACCGAGATCTCTTTATCTGATTTCAATGCAAAAATCTTGATGAAAATAAAATTATTGTAAAAAAACTTTTTTCAAATAATCGAGGGGCATTTCATATCAAAATGTTTCTACATAAAAAAAATATGTCCAGGTAAAATTTCAAGTCCTTATCTCTTATAGAAGACTCACGATCTTCAATTTAGTAAAATTTGACCTTTTTTCAAATTAAATTGTAAAAACTCATTTTTGCTGTAAACCCCGTGATTTTTAGTCAAAAAATATTTAAATAGTATAAATCAATTGGATATTTGCTAAGGAATTCAGTCCCTTTTACGTTTTTTTAGCGAAAGTTTAACGCGTGAACAGTAGATCGAAAAAACGACTTTTTCATTAAAAATTCATAACCTGAAAATATCTATTTCGATTTGGCTCATATTTTCAGGATAGATAATTAGAAGCACATACTTTGATATGATTATATAAGTGATTTTTTTAGTTTTTTGGCTTTTTTTTTTAAATAGCGTGAAAATTCAATTTTTTCAATGATTTGTCCCAGTTCTCGAGCATGTTTTCGCATGAACCCAAATTTGGATCCCTTGGACAATTTCCAATCAATTATGCACTTTGATACTTTATTTTATTTTATTTTCTTGGTAAATTCTATCAAAAATAAATTAAAATAAAGTAGTAAAATAATCAATGAATAAAAATTCTTTAATTCTTCTCCGTTACTTTCATAAGTGAAAATTTCCTTTTTGTGTTTTTTTAAACCGGAGTATGGAAAAGGGGTAGCACGTCTTTATTTCACGGACAAATAATCACACGAGAAAATATCACGGACATTTGATCACAATATGTCAAATTGTCTCAAAGATAAAATGTCTCGCATAAAAATATCACAATGAGAAAATATCACATTGATAAAATATCACATCAACAAAATATCACACAATTAAAAAGTTCCCCGTACAGCCATATTCATTTATGCATTATCAGAAGTAAACGGAGTTCTGACTGGTTAGGTTAGGTTAGTTTTAGGACACGCATATACTTTTAGAGATTATTAGGGGTGGGCAGAATTCTGAGTAGTTTCATAGGTTAGTTTCATGACGTTGCCATTTTTTCTGTCTCTTCCATTTTAGTATACGAATTTTTATCTAACATAATTCGCGACAATAACCAGGCTCAAATAGTCTGATGCCAAAAACGGTGGAGCCAAAATACCCGGGGCCAAAGTAGGGACCAAAATGTCCTAACGCCAAAATGACGGCGACAAAAGACTAACATGAATTTCCGTGTGAAAAGTTCAAATTTGTTTGGACTGGTTTTTTGTCGCAGTGATATTTTTGTTTGTGGTTATTTCCATGTGATATTTTGTCGTACGATCAATTGTCGTGTTCTATTCTATCGTGTGATTAGTTGTAGTTGTTGTAGTTGTTGTTGTTGTATTTATTTAATGTTTCACACATAAGTGATTACAGGACTTCCGGTTATGTACATATCTACTTCTACAGTTGTTATTTACATTCTATTATGTTTTAAAAAATGAAGACACTGAACTAACAGTGATTCAATAAATTATTTTCTTAACCGCTTACTTCAAATTAGGAAAAATTGTTTTTCTTGGTCTAACGGTTCTTTTACATTTGTTTCTATATTTTCCAATTTTTATAACGGAAAAAACAAACATTAAAATATACGTTTCGGCCTATGATGGAGGCCCTCTTCAGAATTTATTCTAAAATTCAATATAAAATAGAATGTTTAACAATTTGTTAAAAAAGGTTACTCACAATAATTTTAATTTACAAAAATAATTCTTACCTTATTATTATAACATAACATTCATATATCGAAAAATTAAAGAGTTGTTGGAAAGTCAGAAGGTTAAAAATTCCATTATAATATAAAAAGAGTAATTTTCTGCAATAAAAGGAAAAAAAAAATATTTTTTTTACTATTGTTGTTTTATTTCTACGTACCCAACCCAACCACCTTACAAACCATATTACATTAAAATAAAAAAAAGTTTTTTTTATAATTACCTCCAAAAATTAGTGATTTATCTTCAAAATCCCAATAAAGTGTCGCAGGTTCATACACACATGTGCGTATTAACTGTCAAAGGTAATAGATTCTATTATATTGTATTAATTTTTTTCTTCTCTCCTCTATTCTATGACTTTTTACATTCTTCGGTATTTCACTAATACTGCTTCTCTCTCTCTCTCTCTCTCTCTCTCTCTCTCTCTCTTCTTCCCTTCCCTTTTTTTACTATTTCTAATATATGTTGGGATATCCCTCACCCATACCCTTTGATATCTTTCACACGACTTCGACTGTTTTATCATCCCCCACCTTTCTTGTATATCAATTTCCTTATCTTTTTCCCCCATCCATTCCCATTTACTCTCCCCTAAATGTTCAATCGCATCTTCACTTACTCCGCATCTCCATAAGTAACTCTTTCTCTCGACACTCTGTTTTGTTCATTCAGACTCGAATTGCTTTTCTCTCTCTTCCTTCCAACATTCCCTCCCTATACTACTTATTTACGTTTCGACTATTTTGATGCAGTCCTGATCAGAAAATATTTTTATTCTAGATATATGTTATAGTCCGTTAGAGGCTGGAGTTAACGAACTAACATTTTCTATATAAGCAGTTGAATATTCGATGGTAAAGACACAAAAGTAGTAAAATAGTAAAATTAATATTTCTTATTCCAGTAAAATTATTGTAAAATATAAACATTTTTCAATCTTATTATAATTTAAACATTTGTGTTTATTCTTATAAATAAAATAATACAGACTTTGGTTAATTTACAAATTCTTTTTCAAATATTCATTAAATAACTTCATAACTTTGGTATGTACTTTATATTTATCAGATGAATGATGTAGTTATTCATACAACAAAGTATTTTTGAAAATAGAACTTTTAAAACAATCGGATCATCAGGCGAATCAAAGAAGCTTTAGATTGCACATTCTGCGCGTTTTTCGGTTGTAAAAAAATGTTAAAATGTAAAAAAAATCCAGAAAATTCTTATATACTTAAAATTCATGATAAATTTCGAATCAATTATGCATTCTGATACTTTATTTTCATTTATTTTCGACAGAATTTACCAAAAAATTAAAACATTAAAAAATTTTATTTCCAAGCTATTTAAACAAAAAAACTAAAAAACATCACATCAGTTATAATTTCAAAGTATGTGCTTTTAACTATCTTTCCTGAAAATTTGAGTCAAATCGAAATAAGTACCGTATTTGCCCGAATATAAGCCCCCTCTGACTTTTGAAGACCAAATGACAAAAAAAAAGTTTTATTTGAATATAAGCCTCCAAAATTCAGCTAAAAAATCCTAAATAATAATTTGCTTAAAATAAATTTTATTTTTTTTCAATTTTGCAACATTTTACAGAACGCATAACATAATAAACAATATTTAATCTTTTAAATCTTTTGGCATCGATTGCTTCTACTGGAATTACAGCAGTATATCAGAAGGTAGGTCAATATTTGTAAGTTAATTTGGCATCATTAATAACCTTCAATTTCAAATTTGCATCGTAACTCCTTCTAAATCCTTTAGGAATTTAGCTAGTTTGAGTGCCTCTTTTTTCAAGCGGATTGTTTTTTGTAGACATTCCGACCAAAATTCACACATCACATTCAAAAGATCTAGGTTAATTTTATTTTAAAACGATTATTCAGGGTGCGTATACTGCACAAACAAAAAATCACCAAATTTTTCATCAAATATCACTATATTTAACATTTCTATAGATAATATTCGTTCTACCAACATCAGCAAATAGGTCTACCAACATATTTCACTGTTGCCAACGTAAAACCCGCGAATATCTCGAAGTTTCTAACCCCATATTTCTAAAGTTGTGATTATAAGCCCCCCTTGGGATTTCAGAGTGGAAAAAAACGAAAAAAAGGGGGCTTATATTCGGGCAAATACGGTATTTTTAAGTTTGAATTTTTTATGAAAAAGTCGTTTTTTCAATTTACTGTTCACGCGTTAAACTTTAGCAAAAAACGTAAATGGGACGGAATTCCTTGGCAAATTTTCAATCCATTTTCCCTATTGTTAGAATTTTTATTTAACCCATTAACGCCTGAAATGACAATTTTTATACTTCATTTTCAATCAAGAATTTCGTATCAAAATTGGAGTTCAAAACAATTGAAAGGTGCATATCCTACTGTTTTCGAGGTCGCTCTTCAAGATTCCGAGGTCAAAATTGAGTTTCAGCCATAAAAAATTCCGATATGGCGCCGAATATGAAAAAAATTTCTAAAAAATTGGGAATTTTTTATTCTTATCAATTTCTTTCGAGCTATTAGAATATTGGGATTCTATTGAAACTCTGAATAAAGGTGAACAAAATAATTCAATTTTAAGGAAAAATTGTACTTTTATATCCCACATCATTCTAACGACCTCAAAATGGCGTCCAACAATGAAAATGTCTTTGAGAAATTTCTGGACGCTCTAACTCAAAAACTACCAACTTTTAAAAAAAATGCCAAGAATAAAAAGTTCTTAAAATTCATCAACCGATATAGTGGAATTTTTTCAAAATTTTTTGATGACTTTTTGAGACATTTTTTTTTTTCAACATTTTTTTCAAAATTGTAATTTATTTACAAAAAATTCTGAAAAAATCTAGTGTATTCTCTGATGAATTCTAAGAGTTATTTGTTTTTTGCAATTTTTTCGAAAAGTTGATAGTTTTCGAGAAAATGAATTTCAAATATTATAGTTTAGGATTTTTTCCCCCAAAAAACTATCAACTTTTGGAAAAAACTTCAAAGAACAAAAAAACTCGTAGAATTCATAAGTGAATACACCAAAATTTTTTCAGAACTTTTCATAAATAAATTATGATTTTGAAAAAAATGTTGAAAAAAAATTTCTCAAAATGTCATCACAAAAATCTGAAAAAATTCCACTATATTTCTCGATTAATTCTAAGAACTTTTCATTCTTATCATTTTTTTATAACAGCACGTAGTTTTTGAGTTAGAACGTTCAGAAAATTTTCAAAGAAATTTTCATTGTTGAGGCCATTTTGAGGTCGTTACAATGATGTGGGGTATAAAAGTAAAATTTTTCCTTAAAATTGAAATATTTTGTTCACCTTTGTTCCGAGTTTCAATAGAATCCAAATATTCTAATAGCTCGAAAAAAATTGATAGGAATAAATAATTCCCAATTTTTTGGAATTTTTTTTAAAATTCGGCGCCATATTGGAATACCTGATGGCTGAAACTCAATTTTGACCTCGGAATCTTGAAGAGCGACCTCAAAAACAATAGGATATGTACCTTTCAATTGTTTTAAACTTCGATTTTGATACCAAAAACTTTATTGAAAATGAAGTGGAAAAAATGACATTTCAGGCGTTAATGGGTTAATGGATTCTTCGTCCCTCTAAGATTTGGTGTGTAAAACACTTTTCTTGGATAATAATTAGATAAAAATATCGCACAATTATTGCACATATTTCTTGTCCAAGAATTAGACAATTTTGTAAGATTTTCTTGTTTAAGATATGTTTTGCTTAAAATTGTCCAATACTTGGGCATTTTATGGACACTTTTATTGTATACATGTTTTATGTCCAATAATTGTACAATAATTGGTTTCAATTTCTACCAGGGATAGCGACAATTTAATTATTAATTAAATGATGAACTTATTAGCTTTTCATGTTACAATTTAGTATTCTATAAAATGTTAATTTCTGTTAATATTTTCTAAAATAGTTACATTTGTAACCTAATAGTTGCCATATTTAGTCTAATTCTTTTCAGATTATGGTAGTTTCTGGGTAGAAATTGATAAAACAAGTAATTTATCGTTTTTTCTACATTTATATTATTAGTTTTATGTTACAAAACGTTTATGTTACATGAATAATTAGAATAAACTAAAATAACATGTCAAATTATCGCATTTCTGTTAATCGTTTACAATTTCAATAACCTTTAGAATTTTCACCAAAAAAGTACGAGTTTTCTGCGTAACGCATGATTCTCCGTCGACTTCGTTGCTTTTCGTTAAACTTGTAAACACTTTCGAATTTAATGTTCTAATGTCACACGTGTTTCGCTGATAACAGCTACGCGGTTGTCAGTTAATATAATTTATCTAATAATATCGCAAAACTGATTCATTCACCTACAATTCTAATTGAAACTCTCTCTCTCTCTCTCTCTCTCTCACCGATCACAATCCATGATTCATATCATCGTCGATGAAAAGGTTGATCCTTATCTGGAAGTTCCTACGAAGTCTCAGCGTCCCAAAATTGGGTTATACAAAAATAATTCAAATCGATCATTTCCAAATTGAACATAAATGGCGATAACTTTTTACGAATCTTTCGATGTATCCCAGCAAGTTTTTTTTTTTCAACAACATATTACAATTTACAAATAAACACTTCAAAATTTACATAATGAATATAAACTCTAATTATAGAAAAATGCGCGTTCGATAAGTACAATTACGTAATTCGTTCGAACGTTTGAATTTCGTTGGCGTCTACGATAAAAGGCTTAATCGTCGATCACTTCATATAGTCCAAAAAAAAAAAAAAAAATAGAATCGATTCACCGACGACTGTCATGTCTCTTGAACCGATCGCCTTTATATATCCTTAAACCTAACGAATTGCAGAAAAAAAAATAAATAAAAAGAAAAATACAGGACCTGAGCGACTGCGAATGCTGCTCGTATTTTCATTTATTTAATTGTCTTAATCCTCCTCAATTATATAGTATGTACAAAAATATAATGAGAATCGACAATCGTGATAATTTTTTTGTTTTTTAACATTAGGTACAGGAGGAATCGTCGTCCATTTTGCAATTCTCCGGAACCATTCGGGTTGACGTATCCTTCTTGTCGACCTAATTAAAAAATGCGAAACGTTTCTCCCGCACGAAAAAAGCTTCGATCAACAAACGAGCAACTTAACAATTAAATCCTATATCTTGCGTACTGATTTAGCGGTCTCGTTCGTTAGAACCTCGAAACTTTTCAAGTATAAAACAGCAACAGTTGGCAATCCCGTCCAAAGAAAAAAACAAGCAAAAGCGTTTGCTTTTCGACGCGCGTCTTGCGGCTTAATCTTTTTATAAACCTTTCGCGCGCTTTCTTAAATAAGAATTCGTCGCTACGCCGGAGCGTTAAACGGACATAACCTATTTTGTGCAGTTTTGCAGCATTTTCGCGGAATGATACGGATAGTACGAAAGTTACAGCTCGGAAATATCAATTCCACCTCCCTGACGGGAGAAACAACAACCTTAGCTTTTAAAAAAGATCCGTTGAAACGAAAAACCACGTTTTGTTTTTTTTTTTTTTGTTTTTAGTCCCTCGAGCGTCCGGCGAATCGAGAGAACCTAACAGTGTCTGAATGACAAACCGCATCGACCTGGTCGATGATTTCAACCGTAGCGAGTTCGTCGATAGTAACTCGCGTAATTCGCCTAGCTAAATTCGTCATCCGCATTGTTCAGTGATTATGACGAAGGTCAGAAGCTTTTTGAACACATTCGGAACCTTTCGAAGGACAGAAGCCTACGGCGACCTAAGGTGAAATGACAAAACCTGTAGGTCAAGTCCTTCCTTTGTCTAAATTCGCGCACAGACACCAAGTGACCGATCACTATCACACTAACCAGAAGTTCTCGTGTGCGTGTTTCATAATTTGCACAGATCGGACTGCCAGTCGCGACACTCCTCCTCGGCGAGCCTGCCTTCTTCGGGAAATGAAGGGCTAAGGGCCCCTTGAGGGCTAACAAATTGACGTAATAGCGAAGGTTATCGTCGCGAGATTGGGGGCCGCTGCCTGTGCAGCGTGCCTGTCCTCGGTTAGGCGAGTTTCTTTTCGGTATTGTTATTGGCAACGTAGCCATTGTTCGTCCCGTTGCTGTAACAACTGTTCAACTCTTTGTTGTAGATCGTCGCGTATGTCGATACACCGTTCTGCTTTGGTTTGCTGTCGTTATCCAGGACCGGCATGCAAGCACCATTGTTATTTGATCTGCTACTGCTGCGTTTGTGGGATTTGCCTATCGTGTACTTTTCCTTGTAAAAGTCGGAAAACAGCCCGAGGAACAAGAGTCCGTGGAGGCCGATCCAGATGGTGAAGCTTCGTGGATAGTCGCACTCGGTGAAGAGCAACTGGAACTGGTGACTCATGATAAACACGAACTGAACCTGAAAAAGATAATAAATTGTATTAATTAGTTTTGCCATTTTTGTTTATCAATACGTTTGAAAACATTGATTAACGATCATTTCTTATTAACCCTTAAAGCGCCAACCTATATAAAAATAACACAAAGCGCCGTGAGGGGTCGTGGGAGACCCCAATCCGAAGATAATATCGTTATTTCGTTTCAACAAAATTACTGGATACTCTACAAGTGTCATTTTACAGCGTAGATAAGTTATCTTGATAAAAAAATTATTGGTGCCCGTTATAAAAAATGAAATACAAAAGTGACGTTTTTCACAAAAAAAAAAAAAAACATAACTCAGCCAATTTTCAGTATTTTTTCCTAAAAATTTAACTTGTGCATCTTGAAGTGTAGCTCTTTAAGATAAAAAATGCTGTAAAAGTGAAGTTTTAGAAGCGAAAAAATGTAATATTTTGTGTGGGATCTCCCAGAACCCCCAGGGCGCTTTAAGGGTTAAAAATTAATTGCATTTAGATATTTTTAGACAAATTTTATACAAATAATCTGTTTTTGGCAATTTTAATTGCTGAAAACCACAGTTTTTTCGAATCCGCTGCGGCCAATCTGCTGCTAGCTTCAGTGTTATAAAATTGAATGGAAGTTAAATGTTTTTTGATTCTTTTTACATAATCTTTTTTATTTTACTATATTTCAAATTTCTGTAGTTTCGATACTTGTGGTAAACAGTTATTTAATTTGATACTTGGCAATTTATCGCATTCGATCTTCAGTACTGCATCGTTTGAATTCGCCGATGTGGCACCAGCGTGACATCATAAATAATGGAAACTATGGTATTGAGGTTTACTATTATTGTCCTTTTTCGTATGGACTTTATGTCGATCAGTAAGTAGTCATTGAGCAATTATATTTCATGGTCGAAAAACTGATAAATCAAAAAACCTAAAGATTAGAAGCCGACACTAAAAAAAAAAAATGATAGTCCGCTTGTTGATCGTCTATTTTTGTATGTATTGGGTTAGGACTGTCGGTTTTTTGACATGTTGGCTTGTTTATTTGTTGTCGGGTTCTTGATCCGCACCCTATTTCTTTAATTGGATAGGACGATCATTCCCTTTCTATATCTTGGAGATCATTCGCAATCAGTTATAACCGGTTCTCTTTTCTTGTAGTCAGTTGTTGGATTTAATGTTTATTTCAATTTCAAACAGTAAATTCGACCATGACCATTTATTGGGTTACTGCTGACATTGAATTGCAACTCAATCATTCTTGTATGTTGATTTAGTCGTTACACAGAACGACAAAATATTTCTTTTTGTTTGACAATGGCAGTATCGATTGCAAACGCATTCTTTCTGCTGAAAATGATGATTCTAGTAGAATTTTCCCATTTCGAGAAAAGTAAAGTTAAATGTGCAAAGATGTCCATTTTTCCATATTTCAATTGTTTTCGTAGCAAAAGAAAGTTTACGAATGGATTATTTTTTGTTTCAAAAACGACAACGCTGGCTGAATTTTCCTGTCACGCCCCATTTCCGAGAAAAGTGAGTTTAAATGCGTAAAAATGTGCGTTTTTGGCCATAAATCAATTTATTTTATAGCAAACATTTAACGAAAACGGGACGCGATAAGAAAATTTTACTAACACTATTGTTTTCAGCATGAAAACTTGAAATAAAATCTAAATTACACACATTTTTTTAAGTTTATTTACGTTTTTGATATTAGTTAGTAATTTTGTATAAGAAGAATGAAGAAATTGCGTGTCTTTTTGTGTATTTGTGCCGTTTTTTTTTGCAAAAAAAAATATGCAGTATTTCCGATATCAATCTGGAATTTAAATTATTTTCCTGATGTAAATGTTTAACCCTTACGTCCCAAAACGACAAAATTTGTCGCCGGTTTTCATCCTTTGTAAGTTTATGGATATCTCTGAGATATTGTTTTTGGGTATGCTCTTTTCGAATCTGAAGTCCGTCTTTAAATATCACTTTCCATTTTTTAAATATGACCACTTAAATGAAAATCAACAACTTTTTCAGTAAACTGCAATTTTTATTGTGAAGAAGTTCCAGAATCGTGTCAGGCCTCATAATCCTGTGGCATAATGAGTTTTACTAAAAGTTTGTCAATATTAAGATTCAAATTGGAAAATGACGTCCTCACTATGGCGCTATTAATTCGGATTTTTTTTTTGTTATTTGTGTTTTATTAAAATATTTCTGGTATCTTGTAGATAGTTTTTTGATTAGATAGATCGATTTTTTATTTAGATTGTTTTTGAGGTGACTTATAATATCTTATTTTTTTTTTTTTTTTTTTTTAATAATATCTTATTGACAAATTTAAATTATGTGGCTACATAAAAATTTGTATTTCGATTTCAATTCCAGATATACTTTTCACAGTTACTCTAATTTGCTAAATCTACAGATTATCTGTACAATTAACAAATTATTTTTCTCTTTGTACATTGCCCCTTGAGGCATTATTTTTTCTAAAGGAAAACCCACAAACGTCGCCTCATAATCTTCAACTGTGACAGATGGTTTTTGCAAAACGTTTAGATTACCACAAATGTTTTATGTCCCAAAATCCTCAGACAATATTCAATAAATTGAGAAAAAATATTGAAAATATGTAGGGGTACGATAAACGATTATTAATTTTGTTTATTTCCGTACATTTTCGAGTTGTCTTGTACTTTTTGATACATTTTCCGTAATGTGGCAGATTACCTTTGGGATTTATTTTCTTAAATTCCAATACTAGAATATAAAGCAGATTCAGACAGAAAGCAAAAGAAATATTTCTGGTCGTCTAAACATTTTTGAAACATCGACATAACCGTTGTGTTATATATTTGCTATTATTTTATGTAGGAAGATGAAACCCTTGCCCATTTCAACCAAATGTCATGTTAATGTGAATTACACGTGTATTATCCATCAATATACAATTTTTATATTATGCTTCAATATTGAAAACAATTGATATTTGCTTCACTTTTGTAAACGCAATTTGAAAGTCTTTCCTTTTTTCATTGATACGTACATAAAAGTACTGTCATACTTCAGTTTAATGATTTTGACATAGACACTTATCTGTTATCATTTAATTTGGCATTAATTTTTGTAATGTACAGGAGATACCAGGTTGTCCAGTCATTGTCAATTGGTTGTCATTGTAGATAAAAAAGTGTAATTGGTTTTAATGGAAAACCTTGGAATCCTTCACTTTGCCATTTCTTTATTGAGGCTTTAAAGTTTTTTTTTAGTTGAACAATTCGTTAATGCGTTTTTATTGCGGTTTTATTACCACTTTTAATTGTTTGAGACAAGTTTCTGATAAAATGTGTCCCATATATTTAAGAGCAAAGGAGACATTTGTAGTGTCTTAAATATTTTCATTTCTACAGATTGAAATTGTAATATTTAACATGATGCCATTTTCGTCACTTTCTGCTCAGTTATTAGAAGGTTATTAAGCTAGTAATTTCATCAACCAATACTTTTCTACTATTACTAGAAACTTATTTCATATGTTTCAACATCAGGCTCTTTATTCCAAATCTGATTATTAGCTGCCATTGGTATAACGTCAGTTAATTATATTTTTCATAAAATATAAAATTTCTTGGTGGCATTTATTCTCTTTTTTGCCACTCTGGTGTGTTTAAATATTTATAATATTTTAGTTTCAAGAATTTGTAAATAGAATATTGTAACAGCCATAGTTCTGGATCTCGTAACGATTGATCTCAGTGTATTTATCGTCACCCATATTGGTTTGAAAATCTATTGTCTTATGATTTTTTATTTTCATTGCCAAGCTTTTATCGCGCTTTTTTATTTATCGCAGGGAATTACGACTGAGATGTAGAGAATCAAAATAGTGATTCGTAATAAATAAATATTGAAACTGTTTTACATTTTTTATTGATATTAGAATAATAAACTAAACTTAATAGTTCACACGATTAGGATTTCAATAATAATGAGTTATAGGTCGATCATCTCGTGTCAATAAATTCTTATTTTGATAAACATAATTATGGACGACTTGGAAAATATATGTTTAACAAAGTTATTTTAGATATGTTGACGACATCATCACGTGCATCCCAAAAGGCAGAATACAAAAAATATCAATAATTAATGCACATCATAGTTTAGAATTTGCATACGAACAAAAAATAAATAGATCTATTAATTTCTTAGAATCATCGATTACCCCTTCGGATAATAGTTTAATTACTGACTGGTATCATAAATCTACATTTTAACGTTTAAATCTGACAATCCAGATTGTCAAAAAATATCTATGGTTTGTAACTTAATTTACAAAGCAATTTTAATATCAGGCCTAATATTTTATTACAAAAACACTGACACAGTCAAGAATATTTTAATTGATAACAATTATCCTGTTAAGTTCATTAGTAAAAGAAGGAAACAAAAATATTATTTGCATCAGAAAATAAATAACATTGGAAAATTAACCGTCAATAATGATATTAATAGACACTGAAACGTAACAATTATTAAAAATGTACATAAAAGGATTTTCTGACAAATTGAAATCTAAATTAAACAAGAAAAATGTTGTCTTTATTCCACGTACGAAGAAATGTCAGCCGTCTATTATTAAGAAAAAAGATGTAACAAAAAGTCTGAGCACAAGAACGATATAAAAAAAAAATACAATGTTATTTCAGAACATAGGATTAAAAATAACCACAAATTTTAATGGGACAATTTCAAAATTTTAGATAATGAAGTCAACTTAACAAAAGATTAATTTCAGAAATTATCAATATTCATACACAAGAGACTGATCTTAATAAAACAGAAGTGATACAAAAATGTATATTTATGATATCGAGAATTGATTCGTAATTGAAAAGAAGTGCAATAATTGTTTTATTAAATTAAGTCACCGTACATCTTCAAGTTTGTTTGTGTTTACTCATATCGTTTGTGGGTGTAAACTCTAAGTAATATTTCTTATACTTTGGGTGAAATCAGTCGACGATCAAATATGTCGGTTTCTTGACTGTTTTTAATTTTTACGAAAAATGCATTTTACTTTATCCAATGTTTGTTATCGCCTGTACGTATGTCACTGATGTATAGAAAGAACAATCCTAAAAATTGGCCAAAATCGTCTTTCTTCTGAATCTCAACATTGGAGTCGTTACATTGTTCGTGTAACAATTTTAAATTGGGCATATATCTAAATCTTGCGGTAGAGCAGCAAATGGAGTGTATTATTACAAATTTGTATTTTTTTTTTTAAATTTTATATTTTTTATTTAAGAAAATGAACATTTTACGAAAAATTCACAAGAGACATTGATTGTTCAGAATGATCTAACGAATTTGGATACATTTCTTTGAATAAAACAAATAAAATCAATCGTTAGTTCTCAAATAGAGAACTTAAAACACGTCTTTGCCGCTTTTTTAAAATAATAATTCAATATGCGAATTCTTGGTGAGACGGCAATTATAATCATGTAAATAAAAGGAATGTAAATAAATATGCGTCGTTCAAAATTCGAACGTAAACGCAAATAATTATTGAAACAAGCGGAGAATTTAAGGATGAACAAAATTACTTTACTATTGAGAATTATGGAAAAACCCCATCTAGTATTTTATTTCAAAAAACTATTGCATTAAAAACGCGCTTCGCATATTGAATTATTATTTTAAAAAAGCGGCAAAGAAGTGTTTTAAGTTCTCTATTTGAGAACTAAGTATTGATATTTATTGGTTTCCCTTTGGATTTAAAACATATTTTAAATCTAACTTTCTAAATGTTATTGATTTTCAAGTTTTTTTCCCTAGAAACTTGAATATACAGTAACATTTATAACATTACAAAATTATATCTGCAATCGCGTCCAGGGTAAGGCTGCCAGAACCCTGCTGATGAGCATAACTGGTAGCCGAATGCGAAACGCGTTTTTTAAAGCAATAGTTTGTTGAAATAAAATACTAGATGGGGTTTTTCCACAATTCTCAATAGTAAAGTAATTTTGTTCATCCTTAAATTCTCATATTTACATATTTACATTCATATTTATTAACATTCCTTTTATTTACATGTTTATAATTGCCGTCTCGCCAAGAATTCGCATATTGAATTATTAAAACAAATAAAATGTTCAAAAAAGGCCAAAAAATTTTGAAATTTACACATTTGAATGAATTTGGTGCGGAAAAAGTATAATTAGATTCTATGGCAACATATCATTATATGCATACTTAGATCATTCTGAATAAAAAATGCCTCTTATACATTTTACGTAAAAAGTATATAGAAAATCTAAAAAAAAAATGCAATAATGCAATAATGTTCTGCCTTGGATGCTCACTACTTCAAGATTCAGATGTATCCTCAATCTAAAAGTTTTAAACGAACATTCTATTGTAATAAACCGTCGTTTCACATACATTGCAATTCCAAATTTTATGTCCAAAAAACAAGCTAGTTTTAGGGTGACTAATTTGGTATTTATTTAGTTTTTGTGTTATTAATATTTGTAATTTTTTTTCTATTTTTGTTCACCAAATGTTTTGATGTTCGATAATAATTTTTTAATATTTCAACAGTTCTGAAGATGAGGACATCGAAATGTTAACAATATGAGTTTTTTTTTTTATTTTATTGGTACGAGATGAACGACCCAAAACTCTTTATTGATATTAGGATCCCAAGGTGTCTTTTTCCGTTACTAAATTATCATATACTTCCAAAAAATAAATATCCGTCGTTCCTTACCATCTGGAAGGTGGTGAGATATTTCTTCCACCAGATATATTTCTGATACTCGGGACCCATCGCAGCCACCATGTAGTAAAAGTACATAACGATGTGGACAAAGGTGTTCAAAAGAGCAAAGAAAGTGCTGTGACCACCTGGGGCAAACTTCATGCCCATCCACACGGAAAAGGGCATCACACCGTGGTGAATAACGTGCAGGGTAGATACGTGTTGATTCTTCTTCCTCAGGATGAAGAAAAGCTGCAAAAAGGAGATCTTATTATAGAACAACGTCTTGCAAGTTGTTTTTTAATCGGGTGTTGTTTTTCGCATTTTTATAATTATTCTTTTTTTAATTCGTTCAGTTCAAATGTTGCTGAAGACATAAATTTTAAAAAATAATTGAAATTTCTCCCATTAGTTTTTGTACGAAATCGGCGATGTCAAAAATGAATAAATAAAATATGAATAATAAAAATAAATAAATAAAATGAATACGACTTTTAATACTTTTTAAATTTTTATAATAAATTTCAAAAACGAATATTTTTTAGTCGCAAGGAAAGTACCACAGTAGTGACTATATTTTAGAATATATATGGAAATGATGGTAAAATGTTGGTAATTTTATGTTATCGAAGTAACAGAATTTAATAAAACAGACAGAGAATTTATGCAACATGTAACAGAAATATGAATATGAATCAGCGAGCGAATTTGAAGTTAGTTTAGATTGTCACCGCCAGGCGCAAACGCGACGTTAGTATCTCTACAAAAGGCGTCCGTGATTTCTGTTATAGAAGTTGGATTTTGATTCTGACATTGATACGTGTAAGTACAATGACAATACATGAATAATATTTTATTTTATGTTGGAAATTTATGTGCCAGTGTTTGTTCTTATAAATAACTTTAATATGTTTTATATAATTTATTTATGTAATTAACAACTAATCAACTTGAATTACTAAGAATTTACGTACATAACTACATTAAGCATGTTGATAAATTATTTAATAAGCAACAAATTTATTATTCACTATTTATTTTTATGTTACTGCAACTAGAAATCACTAAATTTTGATTCAAAAAATTATGAAATAGTGACCGAAAAAATCTCAGAAAATTCCTAAAGAAATTTTTAACAGTGTAGCAATACAATTTTAATAGAAATTCCCCTGCGTATACCTTTTGTAACTGGAATTAATATAGGAGAAAGTACATATTTATTATGTATATACAAATATTTCGTAAGAGTAAACATGAATTTCTGATTGAATTAAGAAGTGAGAGTTATATAACGCTTAATATAATTTCTATATTAGTTTTATAAGTTTTCTTTTAGTGCATACTTATTAGACTAGTAGGTGTCTACTACTGCGTTTGACGAGCTGAATATACTACTTTCGATTGCTGTAATCATCATACAAGAACCAAAGCGATCGCGCATTTTTTTTTGTGACGTTTCTTGCGACACATCAGAAAGTTTTCCTTTTCAAGGTTCGCGCCGTATAGTTCACCATGACCGGGAATCAGGAACCGTTTTATGGAGATATCGTTACTTTTATAAAACGCAAAAGTACATACAAAAAATAAAATTGTTGATTTAATATTTTATAAAAAATAAAATATACTAACAAAAAGTCGTCTAGTAATCAAGACTGAACTAGTGTTTACCTTTTCTATTTCCCGAAATTTAAATGTGAGATTTAAGAATTTCGTGGATTAAAAAATGATTTTAAGTAGGGCTAAGTAATGATGTTACCATTACTACAAAATGTTACTAAAATTAATTTACTAATATCCTTATTCATGCATATTAAATACCATAATAAGAAAAATTACTTCTTGTCATAGTAAGAACATTGTAAACATAATGTTGAATATTAAAAATAAATATTCAATCAATACAATTTTAAATTTGCTAAATCTATCAATTATTCAACTCTTTCTACATTTTCAAATCGTAAAACGAAACTTTAAACACAAAGGTTTTTTATGTTTGACGTTATATTCCGAAATTAATTTAATAACGATTAAAAAAGAGTATTTTAATTGATTGTTTATATAAAAATTTAATTAATTTCCTTTTTTACATATATTAAATTTTTTTTAAACATTTAAATAAAGTTTAAACATTAAACTATAGAAATTACTAAAGATATTTCAACAATCGACTAAAAAGGGAAATTAAATCTGTAACACATATTTTTAAATTATTATTCATAAATTTTTAGATAGTCTCTTTTTAATTTGTGCTTTTTTTCATCCCTCTCGAGTAATTCCAACATTTTTTTTTATATGATACTCGTTACATTTTGAGATCGATTATCGTTTACTAATAAAAGAGACATTTTTTAACGACATAAATTTTCATATATTTTAAAAAAGTAACATTAAATTTTAATTTATAATTTCCAATTCATTCTTTCATAATTTGAAAATCTATTGAGCAATAAAAAATGGATATTGCAATATTTTTCTTACCGAGCTCAAATGTAGAAATAAAACGTCAAACATCAAGTACACTTGATCGTTAAGAGGTTAAACGACTTGAATTTTGTTTATCTAAGTTTTATCTTCTTTTATTTCGCCACTATACAAATATACTTCAATACTAAGAAATAATTATTGAATAATATAATAACCATTTTTTTTTAATAGTAACTAGTAATAAAACAATTACTTTGTCATCTTAATTGAGCGCCAATTGATAATAATTATTTTATCTCTGAACTATTTCTTTCTTCATCCCTTATCAATTGATGAATGCAATTAAACTTTCGTGTATACATAATTAATGTTATCTCGCAGTTTAAGATAGCCAAATGTAAACATTATGATTTAGTATTTGACAATTGATTTTCATTCGATATTTATTGCGCTTTCACTATTTTCAATGGGCATGTTTTGTAAATATACGCAATAGTACGCCAGTATGCATATTGAGTGATAAATGTTGAGACATGATATTGTTTACTCAAATGAGCTATCGGAAAACAAGAGAGTGAATGACATAAATGATGAAAAAGATTTATCAGAACATTTAATCTGACGTGCAATTTAATTACGACGTCTCGTTGAGTCATGGCCCCTGGCTTGTGTTTGAACGAATGAGGGGGGGCCTTATGACCTTAGAAACTATTACATTAATCGCGACAGGTTTCAATGATCTAACACTCAAAGAAAATGAGTCTGTTCTACCCTTACATAATTCTTCCTCAGATTTCACGATCGATGGTTTAATAAGTATGTTAATAAGCGATAAAGAGGTGTCATATTAGGTAGACATATTAGAAAAAAGATTAATTGGAATTACTGGAGCATGAATGAAGAAAAATTCTCTTGGAAATTTTTCATGTCAAGTGTTCATTATGCTAAAATTTACCGTTAATCCTAATAAAAAATACTAAAACATTATATGAATTCCACAGATTTGTAGTAAAATTTTTTAAAATTATTCAAAATTTACCATAAATAAAGGAAAAGTTTCGTGCAATTAAAGTCGGTCTCTTTGTTGTCGTGTAAAATATTAAACTTTCCCATGAAAAGTTTTTCCATGAATGGTATCTATGTAATGGAATTAGAATGATCGACAGAAAAGGAAAATTCACGATTTTAACCCTGGTAGAAATTTGTCCATTTCCCCTATATCGTTTACATGGTAAATACGAATGTTATACAAGAATTGTACAAAAAATGTTTTCATTTCTACCAGGGAAGGCCCAAATTTGTCTTAAATTAAGAGGTCTTAAAAACGAACCTTTTTCCCCATACAAATACAAATATTTTATCACTGCAGCCAATATTTCGATAATTTAATTGAAGGTTTTTCTTCATTTTTATTTCTAGTCACTAATGAAATTAAATCTAGTTGTATTTATAGTCACTAATGCAGCTGATGACTTATTATATAAATATTAATGACTTGTAATATTTTATTATATCGATACTATCATTTTGCTGAGACAGTTCCAACATTTTTTCCTTGCAAGGAATCACAATTGAAAGCTTTTATTTTTAATTTGACTCAATGAAAAGTCAAACTGAAAAATGTATAAAAAAGTTTACCATTTCATCCAGAATTTCGAGGACAGACCTCTGCATTATTGTTAATATATACAATAATTTTTGTAAATTTTCTTATATAATTTGCAGTTTTGTAGGAAAGTGTTATTAACCCTTCACAGGTCTCTTGAAGAAGAAGAAAAGGCAATGAAAATGGTCCCAAAATCGGGATGGGGTAAATGTTTCACTTCTCTACGTCTCTAAGCCGCTTCTATAGAAACGTCAAAGAATGAAAATCCTAGCTGATCCTTTTTTGAAAATATTGATATTTTTGTATTTTCAAAAATAAAATTACTATTTTTACCTTATCACTTACATTCGGATTCAGTAATTAAAATTCGAAAGGCTTATGCTTAATTTTATTCGAAAATCTTATACAAAAAAGTTTTATAAAAGAAATGCCAAATTATATGGACATAGTTGTAATTTATATTGTTCGTTTCATTTCTTTATTTAACAAATTTCAAAAATACAAAAAATAAATCAAAAAGAAAAGAAAAAAAATGTTCTCGTCGTTGTGCTGGGTTACGCTGAAAGTGGGAAATATTGAGTTTCTTCCGGTTTCAAAAATTGTAACATCAGCGCCTCATCTTCGAATGACCTTCATATTATTTAAATACATTTGATAAATATTAAATGAATGTAACATGAATAGTAACATAAGTTTAAAAATACAAAAATGTCGATATCTCGAAAAAAAGGATCAACAACGATTTACAAATGATATAGAAACATCCCTTTCATCCTGATTTAGGGATCCATTTTCATTTCCTTTTTTTTATCTCTCCAAGAGAACCGCGTACCAGCACAATCGCGATCTGGATCGACGTGTCTTTTCAATTAATTTTACTTTATTTTTTAAGTAACTTAAGCATGAGTTTGTTGCAGATATTTTTTTGTTTGCAAAATGTGTAGAAATGTAAATAACTGAATATTTTTTATTATTATATCATTGTTATATTTATTTGTTGAGAATCATAAAAAGTTTAAAAAATATAGTGTTTTTTAGACAGAAAGTATGCTAAAAGGAAATTCTAACTGATTCAAGACGATTTTTGTTACTCGGAGGTTTTTAGGATCGCTGATTACGCATCTGTCTTCAGATTTTCAAAATTCAAAATGGCGATTTCAAAATGGCGGCTGAAAAGGAAAAAAGTTTCTAGATCAAGACTGATACAGTTTTAATTTTTAAAATCTAAGACCAGTCTCAACATCAGCAAACCCGAAAACCACTGATTAACAAATTTCAAATGTTTTCTGTGTATAGAAAAATTAAAGCTTGAAAATCTCAAGTCCCACTATATTGAATGTCTTTAAATTGTAGGTACATAATAAAAAATAGGTAGCTGACCATGAAGTGGTCAGAAGAACTACTTTTTTTAGTCAGATAAATCATGTTGATCTGCAATGTTATTGTTATAACAAGCTAAATGGTGATTTACTTGTATTTATGTAATATATTCTATATACGACTATTTTAGTACCTTTTCTACTTACGCCGTTGTTTTTACTATTATCCTTACAAATTTATTTAAAAAAAACTTACTAAAATAATCGTATATATTCAATGGGCTGCAGCCTGTTCTAGACGTAAAAGTTAAATTTGTTATATAAATTCTCTGGGATTTTGGACTCATCAGCTCTTATTCACTAATAATAATATAGTCTTAATTAAATATTTAAACTAAATAGTACGTTACAACTGAAAACCATTAGGTTACATACTAAGTTCGGACGTGACTAATTTCTTAACTTTCAAACCTTACTTTATTGCAGTTTTTGAAAATTTGACATTTTTTTATATAATTTTTCGTCATATTTCCAAATTAATGTAAAAATTCGATAATTTATAGATATCCTCATAAAAATATTGTTTTTTTTTTATTACTTTACCTATAAAATCGGCGTTTTTTAACATATTTTCAAAATAACTTTTAGGATTCTAAGTCGTCGCATGCGAATGGGATTTAACTAAGAAAAGTTATACATACCGTGTCAAAAAACTCTGTAAACTTGCTGAAGTAGTACCACCAGCACGTGTTCGCCATCCGAAGTGCCAGAGGGTTATTCGAATAATCGACCGGCTGACATCGGAAGCTGTAACCCCTCGCCCAGCCGCTCATCAAGTACTGAAACGATACGAACATTTTTAGACGCCAGTTCTTTTCCGAGTGCTGCAAAGTGCTTCTACTAATTTATTCTCTTTCAAATATGGTAACATACTAATCACATGATATTCTCAGGTTAGCAATTTCAACAAATTACAATATTTCGGAAAAAATATACTTTTTGAGAAAAAATAAAAGATTTCTCTAAACGTTACTTAAATCAATTAGTATATAACTAGGATTCAATCTCTGAATTCATTTTGTTGTTGAAACACTAATTAAGAAAAACATTTTAAGGTATACAGTTATATTCTTCCAAACTTTTTCAGAAATAGGTCATTTTTAGTTATTTCCAAAAATCATTTATCTTCAATTAGTTTTTTTGCTATTTTTTAAGAAATCGCATTAGGATTATTCTACAGACGGCACGAATATTGAAAAATTGACATTTTGCAATTTACAGAACGTAGGGTAAATAACTTTTTTAATCTATCACTTACAGATTGCTACACTGACAAAATTATTAGTAATTTTGACTAAATATGTGGTTGCCGATTAACACCTAAATACGTAGTCATTACAACCACAAATTAGTGCTTCCAAATAAATCATGATGCCGATTCAACAACATTTAGTTAATTCAACTAAAATGTAGTTGGCATTACTTAATATTTGTCTGCTAATAAGCTACCACGTATTTGATCAATATTACTAATTTTTTTATCAGTGTAGTTTAACTCAATAAAGTGTACGATTTGTATCAAAGAAAAAGTTAAAAAATGTGACCGAGATCATTATTTAGGCAAAAATGATCCCTCTGTCAGATTCTAAAGCTAAAATTTGTTTATTGTTCACTTAAATGGTATATTTTATGAGGGAAAATGCAATTTTTTAAGAAGAAAAAATTGTTATCTCAATTTTAGCACGAAAACAGAGCGGAATTTGCCATGATAATAAAAAGTATCGCGTCCTGGATTCATCAACTACAAAATCCATGGTTATTTATTCTGAATTCAAGGTGGTCGACAACAAAATGACCTCCAAATGTCAAACAAGACTAATATAAGACTATTATCGCGTAAGCATTAAAACGTTATTAAAATTTCAAATTACTTTCATGAATGTGGGAATACAAACATTTTTTAAGATCTTCAATACGAATGTGATATAAGTTTTTTTTAAATTAAAAATAGCGGATTCAATATGGCGATATGTTTTTTTAAACCTATTGGATCCGGCTGAAATTCGGAGGTTTTCGAGATCCCTAATGATCAATCTGATCTCGATTTTAGGACAATAAAAATGGTAGGTGTATTTTAAAAAATTGTTTAATTCTTTTTTATATTTTGACGCCATTTTTATGTCCACCATCTTGAATATCACGTAACCATAGATTTTGATAGCTGACCATAGAAGCACGAAATATTTTATATCTTAGTAGCCGTCCACTCCTTTTTTTACCCGAAAATAGTCATTACAAATTTTCTTTTTCTTTTACAAAATTGTGATTTGTTCTATACAATATGCCATAACCTTATTTGAGGTAACAACTGAATTTTAGCTTTAGAATCTGAAAGAGGGATAATTTCAAAAATAATTTCGGAAAAATGTTTAAACTTTTTCATTTAAAATGAGAGCTGAAAATTTCTGCTACATTTAGTGTCCTTTTGTCGTTAATCAGTTAAATAATTTTAAACTAAAAAAAGAAACGTATATAATCAAGTTACCGATTGTTCAAAAATAAAAATGCTACACTGAACAAAAAATTTAAATAAGTAAATATTTACTTGAATAGTCCCAACAGAATATTTACTTAATTTAAGGAAATATTTTCTTAATTTAAATAAATATTTACTTGCTCGATAAAATCAAATTAACATTTAGTTGAATTAACAAACTATTTTTCTAGTATAAGTAAATATTTTGTTCCGACTATTCAAGTGAATATTTACTTGAAATTAGGAAATTTTTGGTCAGTGTATGTGTCATTCTATTCTAAACGTATGTTACATATAGTTAATGTTTATAATATGCGCCTGGATTAAGTGCTATTTTAATCATGCGTTTGTCTGGTTAAATTTGTTTTTAATTGTTTATGGCTGCATTTTATGGTTCTAATAAAAGTCCTTGGATACATCGTAACCAGTTGGGATTTTCGATAAAGATAAATACATTTGATCCATCTATAAATTCTATGTGTATACAACATATACATCAAATGTTCGCTTCAAGGGTCACATACACGACAGGGCACATTCGAACATGTAAAAGACGGCATAAATGTGACTGATCATGATAAGATACGTAAGGCATAAATATTTTATATCTGGTAGAAAATGGTCACAGTACTAGAAAAATGTTAAATATAAATATATCGCAAAAGAATGTTTTAAACTTTTTGCTTCTTTAGATAAAAAAAATTTTAAATAAACAGAATAAAAATTCAAATTATTAAGTGGAAATTTAGTACATCTTAAATTATTATCTCAAACATTAATTTTACAAGAAAGAATAATTTAATTAATTATGTAATAAGTAATCTTGATTACGATTAGAAATAAGTTTGTCCATAAAATCATCATATGCAGTGAATTAATAAGTAGTTGTAATAAATACGAATAGTTTCAAAAAATTCAATATTTCAAGTGTTTTAACAAAAATCGACATTCAAAAGTAGTTTTTTTTCGAGAACAAATTATTTTCTCATTCGACACAATCATTTCACTCCATCATTTACTATCTGCTTTACTATTTTCCGCATCACAGACGATATGTGACGTCATGTTAGATATCTCTCTTCAGATATCCAATTCATGTGTTCATAGTGGAGATATCTTAAAAATACGAAAAACGATGTGTCAGATCACTTATTTTATTCCTTGTGATAAGTAAAAGAACCGTTTTAATGAGTAGTTTTCAGTTGCAATAGTAAAAAATGCTAACAAAATTTTGCTACATAGAAATACTGAAAAAATTAAGTTAGAAAAATTAATATCAAATACAGAAACTTACTCGAAAATACTAAAATTAATATGTACAAATTAAAATCGTAGCTGAAATTTGAATTAAATAATTTAGTAACAATACTTTTGATCATGGAAGTTATATTTTATCATGAAAGAGTGAAATTAATAAAAAATAAAGAATCTTTTGAAAACTTCTTTTTCTTCCCTAGAAAGTGAAATGCACAAATATGTATGTGCTTATTTACAACTTGTTTAGTTTTAGATCTCGTATTTGAAAATTTGGTACCTTAACAAAATAATGTTACACACATATTCTACGTATTGTACTCATCACGAACCGGATTAATCACTTACAAACTTTTATTCTATACGTGAAAAAAGTAGTTGGAACTATTAACTAGGTAGTAAGATATAACGGGCATCCTTTTTATTTAATTTTACTAACTATATATAGAGACAAATTATGTAGCCAAACATACATTTTAAATAGTAAAACCAACTATTTTTTTCGTGTATACTCTACCATCTAAACTATTTTTAAAAAATCTCCTTAGAAAACGTCGTTTCTAACTATTTATGTACATATACGTCAATTGAAAAATTGAGATATCTGAGTAATTTCGGGGTTTATATATACATCGAATTTAAATCCTATAGAATCATGAATTTTCATGATTGTACTTTGAAATTTAAATTCCCTACGATTAGTCGTACCACCGATATCATGATCCATTAATAGCTTAACGTATTTTAAAAATGGCTATTGTACTCAAATTTACCAGAAATATTTTTAATCAACGATGTCTTTTTATACTATCCATGATTTCAGAATTATCAAATCGATCTGTTTAAGAGTAACCAAGTTTATTGTTACTATCTAGATGTTTACTTGCTAGCACGTTGTATCAAGTACCGATAATATCACTTTTGTATTATTCTCGCACATTTTGTTTTCAAATTGTAAATGATCTTTTTATTATACCGTATTATTTACATTGCTTTTAAAATTATTTTAAAGTAACGTACATTTTTCATAAAGATACTGCAGAGAATAAAATAAGATGTAAAAAGTGTACAATGAAGAGTAATATTGATTTTATTTCATTTAAATATGTTAAAATCATCATTTGCGGCTTTAAATAATTAATATTTAATTAGTCGCTGCTAATTAGCAATAGAATTCAACACATATCCTTGCATTAAAATTCGAAACGTCAGAACCATCTGTAACATACCTGGAAAGTAAATGTTTGTTTTGACTCAGACGTTATGAAATTATTACGCATGTCATGATTTGAAAAATTCATTACCCATTAATTTCGTACTACTCATTTAAGTAACGATACGATAAATTCCGTGTAAGATAATTTCAGCGGAAAATAATTCATTACGTTCAATTTATATCTTGAGTAACGTAACAATGTGTATGCAATTTGACAATTGACTTATATAAAAAATATTACCGGAATTTTTCGTTACCCAAATATCAAATGTTGAAAAATAAAATTCGTTTTAGTTTAATATTGTTATTATCCTTCACTTCTTTACTGTACATAAATAATAATAATGTCTAATGAAGAAGAAAATTGAGCAATTCAGAATTATTTAAAAAGTTATTGGATAATTATATATATTTTGTAGGTTATTTTTACGATTTTTTTGCAATTAAAAAAAATGAGTACCAAACTCAAAATATTCGATACCTCTGGAATTGAACCCAAGAACTTTCGTTAAGCTCCCGAATGCTTTTTCAGAAAAATTACCCACCGTCTAACAAATTTCCATCATGTATTTCAAGATCTTGAAATAATACAATAATAATTGGTATAAATATCATAACCCTAATGAAAATTCTCAGCTGAGAATTCATTTTTAGTACTCAAATTAGATCTCACGTGAGAATGTGAGTCAGTGAGAACTCACATGAGAAAGTGAGAACTTACTTTAGATCTCACGCGAGACAGTAAGAACTCACACGAGAAAGCAGGTCAGAACTCCGCTGAGATCTCTGAAAATTCCGAAATGAAAAATAAATTTTACAGGATGTGAGATCATACATATGAGAACTAGTAAAAAAATTCCATCTAGATGAGTATGAGGAAAGTCCCGGTTGAGATCTTGATTTTTGATACAAGTTCTCAAGTGTCTGATCTCAAATTTTGCAAAATTCAATTTTCGATTCGGAATTTTCAGAGATCTCAGCGGAGTTCGCACCTCATTTCTCATGCGAGTTCTCACTGTCCAGTGTGAGATCTAATGTGAGTTTTCACTTTCTCATTTGAGTTCATAACTGTCTCGCGTGAGATCTAATCTGAGTTCTCTCGTTTTCATGTGTGATCTCGCCATGAATTCTCAGCCGAGCTCTCAGGTGAGATCTCAGTTGAGAATTTTTAGTACGGAATCTATATCAACCGTGATTTATTCCTGTCATAAGAGAGTAACAAAACCATTACGAAATAATGGAAATGTTTCCCATGACACATACGAATTTCCTATTATATACGGACATTATTGGGTATAAATTAACATTTATTCTTTTAAAAAATGTAATTTGTAAATACGCCTACTATTGACAGGTTTTTTTTTGTCAATTTTGCTATTTAAATTGCAAAAATGATCGACGATAAAATTAGTGTAACTCAATAATCAAAACACTTGTCCTGTAAATGTAATTTTGTCGGTCTACAAATCTGGAAAATCTATACATCGACAATATTTGTTTACAGATTTCCAACTATCCAAGAAAATTATTTTAGTTACACCTACCTTCATTACTTGTGTAAGGTATAAGACAATTAAATTATTTATGCGAAATTTTCGGAACATTATTTCAAGTACATTTTTTTAGCATGACGTTATCTTATTCGTACAATACGAGAAATGTGGTTCCCATGATGCTGTTACTTATTTAAAATTTACGTCAGCAGAATGTTTTGATTGATGCGGTCATTCACGAACAAATACTTCGTCATTAGAAGGTGTACAGTCCTTTACTTCCCCCGCGTCTATTTTCCCTGTCTACTTAATTGTCCAACATATCAATTTGGCTTTTAAGGCGACTACAAACCGGTTTTTTTAAACGCGTGAAAAAAGTGCAAATATCTCGATGAATCGTCCAAGAATTGCGAAAGGCGTAAAAGATTCTGCGTTTTGCTGACTGGGAAAGATCATTGAATATGACGTGGTATAATTTTAAAAAACATTCGAATTTGGTTCATACGGGGAGAAAATTATTAAATTCGTAAACAAATTATCAGGAGTAACTATCAGAAAAATTATTAGGAAAGAGTACTACATTTAATATCCGGTGTTATTGTCCTTCAAATAAATTGTATTATATACAAGAGGCAAAAGAAATGTATAATTTTATTCAATGATGTCACAAAAAAGATCACATATTACGTTTCATTAACATAAAACGTATCGACGAGATCTGATGTATCAGGTTTGTTTTCAAACATTCTTATATATATATACCGGGTGACCATGAACTCCCTATACATGATTTATATGCTACGCGTCATTGCCAGTACAAAAATCTAAACCGTAATCATGATTCGATCACTAGTTTAATTAATTCAAGTAACTAATAGTTGCCCTGTAGGGTCCTGATCAGGAATGTAAGGTTTGATCATGGCCTAGTCATACATTCAAATTTTGATCATTCTCGCAGACGTGACTCAAATTTTCAAGATTATCAATTACAAAATTATTTAATCTATATAATTTATAAAAAGTTATTGAAAAACAAAATAATTTCATAACATTGCATAAGTACCGACAAAAAGCAAATGAATAATCACAAATATTTAATTAGAATTGCGTCAAATGAATGATTCACTTTTTCAATATGATATCAACTAATTATGTTTTGATCAGAATTGATGATCATAAGAGATGAGATGACAGTAACGACTTACTCCTGATCATTTACATTTTATTAAATCTTGATCAGAAATGATTTTGGTCGGCTCTAGTCAGGTAGTAAAATCAACAGTACTTTATATGGCGTGCATTGTTAGTATCGGATCAGGTCCTGATCAAAATTGAGGCAGCTTGACAAGATTTTGTACTTTATTACTTTAACCTATTAAATCCAGAACAGTTCGTAATTGATGTTTATGACTTATTTTCTGCATTAAAAAATTGAAATAAAATTTCCAAACATAACTATTTAACTATTTTTAGGATGATCTTTTGATTGGCGTAGTAATAATCGCATTTCATGGCTCTAAAAACCAAGATGGCGTATTTAAACAAAAAATTAACAAAATTTGACATGTTTCATTGTTTTTGATTTTTTTTTCTCATCAATAAAATTACGGGATCGATACCAAATATCAACTAAAAGTACACAAAACTTATGAACTTCAGCTAGAAATTTTGTGTTTTGCTTCGAATTGTCCTAACCTTTTCAAAACATCAGCATGGCAAAAATATAAACTTTATTTGATCAACTTCTTATCTTAATGATGAAACCCATATCTCTAGTGGTATATTTGTCAGGAGAATATTGATACAGGAGTTTTTGCGATCTCTAATCACACATTTAAGGTTAGATTTTTAAAATTCAAGATGCGAAATTCAATATAGTGCACTAAAATCCGTATAAATTCTTCAAAATTGCAAAAAAATGTATTTTCGACAATTTTTGCAATCGATTCTCACGAATTTAACCCGTTTCCGCCCAAAATGCCGTAAATTTCACTACATTTTAATCGTCACATTTCTTACAGAAACTAACGATGAATAATTCTGAATATTTAGATTCTATAGTTTTCAACCCTTCTCTTTCCAAATCCGTTTTTCGCCAGAAGCAGCCATTTTTTAAATATGGCGGCGAAAAGGCAAAAAAATAGAGAAAATTTCGATTTTTGGATCGGTTTTTCATGTTTTTCAAAAGGTTCGCGCTGACCGATCATTCCAAAAACCTGGATCTGGTGGAATAATGAGTTTGACAAAAAGTTGACATGATCAGATATGCAAAATATAAGATGGCGGATCCAATATGGCTGATTTTTCGCAGAATTTTGTGTTTTTATAGCATTTCCGACATTATTATTAGCTATTAATAAATATTGTTGTACGTATTTATTATTGATTTACACAATCATTTGTAACAGTATCTTCTATCCGATGCTCGAAATTCCAAATGGCGGTTCCAAGATGGCCTACTGAAATGCAACAAAATTTCTTGATCCATATGAAACTGACTACTCGGTGGTTTTCGGGGTCGCAGATTACGAATATGACATTTGATTTTCATCATTCAAAATTGCGGACCCAAAATGGCGGAGGAAAATACAAAACGTTGCATGTGCGAAATGAAAATGGTTACTCGCGGGTTTTATATTATATAGTCGGAAATGCTATAAAAACACAAAATTCGGCGAAAAATCGGCCATCTTGGATCCGCCATCTTATATTTTGCATATCTGATCATGTCAACTTTTAGTCAAACTCATTATGCCACCGGATCCAGGTCTTTGGAATAATCGGTCATCGCGAACCTATTGAAAAACATGAAAAACCGATCAAAAAATCGAAATTTTCTCTATTTTTTTGCCTTTTCGCCGCCATATTTAAAAAATGGCTGCTCCTAGCGAAAAACGGACTTCGGATTCGGAAAGAGGAGGGTTGAAAACTATAGAATCTAAATATTCAGAATTATTCATCGTTAGTTTCTATAAGAAAAGTGACGATTAAAATGTAGTGAAATTTACGGCATTTTGGGCGGAAACGGGTTAAGGTAAGCTTAACAAAGTTCAAGATGGCAGATACAACATAGCCAACCAAATTTCATGAAATAATTAAAAACCGCTAGACATATGAATTTCATCAATAACATTTATAATTGATCAAATTAGGTTAATTTTATCGATATATTGACGTTTTGAAGAGGTTAGGTCAAGTTGATTGGAGATGAAACAAAAAAAAATGTGTAGTTAAAGTTCACAGATGTTATGGACTTTTGGTCTGGGTTTGAAAAATTCACAGAAGCACAAAATTTTGTTCGTTTTTTATTCACAATGCGCCATCATCGACAAAACACTCACAAGAATTAGTGGAATGGGTATATTTAGACTTATTATATGTATTTTTTACTGCAGACTCGCTATTACATCATCTCGAGGAATAGAAATCTTAAGAAAAAAGTGTTTTTCCTAACAAATTTTTCCAGAAGTAGTGGGCGGCATTATCTTAATCCTTTCCAGCACACATTTTTCATGAAACTAGGTACTCTGGGATTTTGAACTTTCAAAATGGTGGATCCAAGATGTCCGACCAAAATGTAAAAATTTGCTTGATCCAGATGAAATTGAATACTCGTGGGTTTTGATTGTCGCTGATTACAAATCTGAACTTACATTTTACAAATTTAATATGGCGGATTCAATTAGGTAATTTGTTGCATGTTTGATCAGCCATATTGAATTTTTAAAATCTGAGTCCAGATTCATAATCAGTGACCCCAAGAACCCCATAGTTCCCAGTTTCATCGTGATCAAGTAATTTTTGCGTTTTGGTCGGCCATATTGAATCCCCCATTTTGAATTGTCAAAATCTCGTACAGATTCGTAAACAGCAACCTCTAAAATCCCAGAGTACCCAGTTTTATCTCGATCTAATTAACAGCAACTGCATTTTTTCTTGAAAAATGACAATTTTTAGTTGTTTATTTGTTTATAAATCATAATGTTAAATAAATATTGACTTAAATGGAATGTTATGCCTTCTTCAACTCCCACTTACATTGGATTTAAAAAAAAACGGTCCTAAATGCATTATTTTGTCTTTAAAACTCCAATTTTCAACTGGGTTCCGGTGACTAACATATTAGCCGCCGTTCCGGAAAGGATTAAAATATCTTCTTGCGTCAAGCGGAATCCTCTTGCCGGAATTCCTCTCGTTACATGATAAAGAGGATTATTTCACTTGCGCCAAGTGGATTTCTACTTGACGCAAGTAAATTCCGCTTGCGACAATAGAATCCTCAAGAGGATTATTTTAAGAGTTGCATAGAAAAATCATATTGCGGAAACTTGTTGCATGAAGACGAAGACCTTTTTTCTTCACTGTTTCGCCTTGAATTTACACGCGGTAAGTAAAATTTTTACCTAAACAAAGCTCAAGAATTAATTCTTCCCTCGTTTTACGTTAGAATTAGTGCAATAGGTGTAATATTATAATTTTATTCCTTGCATTAAGGCGCATTAGAATAATTATCTCTGGAATTCGTACCAACAGATAACCCATGTATATAGTGTACTATAATTACGCGACTTCTAGTAATGGCGGATGCGGCAAGATGTCTGCGGAATTCACAATAAACTGGGAATGCGACCTATACGATTCGCCCAGTTGTGTGGGATAAACGCCGGCGATTTCTTTTTATATCGGACTTTGGAAGACACCGTAGATCAATTTCCGATTACGGTTCCGTTTTTTTTTTATCATACGGTGCACATTCGGTACAAAATTCGTGGATAGTTAAGATTATCGAGCAATCATATTCTTTCTGTTCAATGCTTCATCGAAATCATGTAACTTGTGACACAATGAAAAATGAATTGTTGCTGCACCTTTGTTAAAAAAATACATGTACGTGATTTATTACGGAAGAACATGTTTTCAATGATTTTTATTGATGCGATTATTTAATATGTTCTTTTCTTAAAGTGAGCATTAACAAACATTTGCATGAGAGTTGTTTAACATTCGTATAGTACGTAAGTAGAAGAGTGTTTAACCATGAATAAAAAAATCATCAGGTGTTATTACAAACATAAAAAAAAAAGCTTTTAACTGGCTCGGAGTAATGAAAAATAGTAAATATTCCTTTCAATGTATGTGTTCTTTCTCACTCGATAATTTAAAACTACTCGTCGCATTCACGATTAATTAATCATGTTCTATAAATTCTTGACGCATTATTTTCGTTTCGAGGCTTTTTATTTGTTTTATACATATCAGTCGTTTTTTTAAATCGTTTCTTTTAACTTTTGAATACATTCCTTTCGGTGTCTTTAAAATAACACATTACGTTTGTTTTGTCCTTTCTATTCGTTATTTCACACGTTTGGGTTGTGTTTAACAATTGATACGGGATTTTGAAATAGAACCACTATCGACCTAAAAACTGGAAGCCCGTAATTTAAAAATTGATAGAACGTATTTACAAAATTTTGATATTTATTATAATTTATTTTACTGTCGGTTTAAATTTTCAAATTAATACCAAACAAGTAACTATTAATATCAGAAATAATCCGCTTGTTTACATAAAAAAATTGAAATCAATGGCCACACATAATTTACTATCTTCTCCTTAGAATTTAATAGTTTTTGTTAAAACCAATGTTACTATTCATGTTAATGTTATGAGATTTAAATAATAATAAGTTATTTTTCAGATGAAAGATACAGAGAGAAAATTAGATGTTAAGAAGAAGATATTACGCATCCAGATATTAACGGTTAATATAATCATATCTATGATCATTATCTGAGATAATAGTGTCAGTATTATTGTATAAACTTATTACCAACGTCAAGATAGCAAGGTATAACAACTAAGAATGTAATAAGAACTGTTTAGAGATGTTTAACGAGATAGCTGTCTCTATTCTAATCATGTGGATACTAAGGGTTAGCATCTATTTTTCTCCTCGTACTAGAGAAGTTTAGTGCATTTAATTTTTCATATTTTATTTCAAAATACAAAACGATTTATTTTAACACAATTATAACTTTCATATTGGTACTTTTTTAACTATGAAATCCGCATTTTATAAAAATGGTTTGAAAAAAGAATTCTTCTCATTCCATTTCATGGATTGAAAATCCACTATCAAGCGAATTTGTGAAAGAAATGGCAAAATTATAATCCACAATTACAAAACATTTTGTATTATTGTGTCTACAAAGTCTATTAATAATGATTATTTAACAATTGGTTTTTATTCTTTTGTACCTTCTATTATACATAGAACTAAATGATTCAGATCTCAAAAAAAGGAGAGTTTAGTCGTTATTTTCTTGTTATATTTTAAATAAATAAGATAACGTTATGTTACAAAATTATATCAATATAAAATCATACTACGCACACTATTCAGAAAAATGTTGTCTTCTTTTGTTTATTCTTTGCAACGAACAAAAAACTCCTTTGGAAATTTTAGTGAAAAGATTGCATCTGTAGCTCAAACAATACGATCACTGATAAGTAACAAGATGTTGACATTTTCTTGTTTTCATTCTCGACCCATAAGTAAATATCAACTTAAACTACGAAGTTCACATGCTGAAGCACGTGCGACAAGAATTTTTGCTTGACCTGTTTTTTCTAGTTGTACTTTTGCAAAGTTAATAAACCATGGAGTTATTATTAAAAAATTGTGTTTGTAAGAACAAATAAAATGAATGTAAAACCATCTATAAGTTTGTAAAAAACGTATAGAAATTAACAAAATATCGTGACTCTGAGGATCATCAGAATATTTTGAGTGTACAAAAATGACATTCGGAATAAATTACCATATTTTTAAACTTACGAAATTTTGTTTGTTTTATAGCCTAAACTTTCAGAAATGGAATCGTATATTCGACAAAATTCTCAAGAGTAAAGAATATTTCTTGTGTATAGATTACAAAGCACCAAGTTCACAGATTTTGAAAACTGTGATTACTCAAATTTTCGAAAATATTTTTTAGAAAACATTTAAAATTGATAAAAATATAGAAATTTAAAATATTGATTTCGATTAATTCCATTATTTGAAATAAAAAGTATATTTCTTTCTGTAGAGCAAAAAGTTTAATTCAGCCCAACAAAAACTGCGACAAGTGCACCATATGAAGTTAATCGCAGACGAATTACTATTCTTAGACTTTAAAAAATGTCCTGAAATTGAATGTATTTTAATGTACAATAGGGCATTAAATTTACCGTAACGTACATTCAATTAATATTTGGGTACATTTGAATGAAATTCAATTGAGTTTACGAAATTTAATGCAAAAGCGCATCCATTTTATGAATTTGTTAATCGAATTTCAATACTAAAACTTCACTACTACTTCAGAAAATTCAGAAAATTCCTAGAGAAATTTCTAACAGTGTAGCCAAAATCTGGATTAACTTTCTACTAGGGATTTAGTTGTTTTTTTTTCAACTTATAGGTTCTTTTAATGATCCAAAATGTAAATAAAGTTACACAGACAAACAATTAGTAGATTCTATTCAGAACTTAAGTAAAATCTACCGAAAGAGTTGAGTAACCATTGTTAATAAAAATAATTAAAAAAACAATCCTAATTTTCGGCAGTTTATTTAGAATTTATCTTTTAAATATTTGATTAACACCAATAATGTGTTAAAATCTTTTCCAAGTCAAAAAATTCCGATAATTTTTATATTTCATTTAACTGGTGTTAATTTTTTGCGAGTCCTATTATAGAATATCTAGCTTAGTTTTCCGTTAATCTGTGAAACACCTTTTAAAAACTTATTACTTACAGGCTAGAATACTATTTATTTATGTTCTTCAATAAATTTTGCTTTTAAATGAGACTAATTTTACTTAACTAAGTTTGGCAAATTCTACTCATCATTTTTTTACGTGTACCCAAATATTTGAATTGTTATTTGGTAATTTCAGCGTTTTAATATAAATAGGCAAAACATGTGTTCACTTTAAAATTTATTATACATAAATTTCTGTCAAAAAACAGTCATACTGTTTTTATATAAACTTAGCTATAACAACTACATACATATTACTCGGAGAAAAATTTTCTTGGAAATTTTACCATCTCAGATGGTAATTTTGGGACAGACTTGTAGAATGGAAAAAATTGCCATTTTCCCCAGTAAAAATTAGTAGATTTTATTGTAAATTTTACTCTCTGAATTGTAAAAATTCCAAGAACTGATTGTCATTTTTGTCAGAAAAAATGGCAACGTTTTACATTCTGCAAGTCTATCCCAAAATTACCATTTGAAATTGTAAAATTTCCAAGAACGTTTTTCTCCGTGTATGTTAAATTATTGTTGTATAACCTAGTCAACTTGTATTTAGGTTTAATAAAAATAAATAAATAAAAGAGGTGAATTTACACTTATTCAAATTTAGAAAGAACACTTTTCGCTTTCTCTTTAGGGCAAAATAAAGAACCTTTCCTAACTCCGGGCGCAAAATTCGATTTTCCGCACGCCAATGAGTGGTAATGTACTATTTCATTAAGGATTGGACAGTACCTTCAAGATTGATCTTAACATGATCACCGACAACAAAAATTGTCCTTTACGCCTGATCAGAGACAATACACAGATCTGATTTCTTGAATTTTCTGTCGATCATGTACTACAATTAAATTTCAAGCTCCAGAACGTATTCCTTCGAGCTCGTACTCTCGTCTCTGCGGATACGAGGCCGTTGAAAGCTCTGACGTACGCAACGGCTCGTTCATTTCACTCGGCTAATGTATCAATCGATCAGGTTCCGTTAGGGATTTCATTTAAATTCAATTAGCCGGAATACTTCGCCAATGGGCGACGTACCGATGTATTATGCACGCACTGTACGCAACGCATAATCGTCTTACGGCCTTGACGATCGTCAATTTCTCATTTTCGTCAAATTTTGATATGTGTAAAATGATCATTTTTAAGAAATGATCAGTCATGACAATATATAACTAGAATTCGTCTTCTAGTTATTTTAATCAATCGGTAAATTTTGTAAAAGCTTTCTAATTCGAAGTTAGTAAAAAATACATGTATTGGTCAAATTTCACTAATCGAAGGGTTGATTCTACCGATCTAATAGCAAAAAATAATATGTGGCTAATGAAACGTTAGTTTTTTACCTTTAGTGCTCGTTATTACTTATACCCGAACAATTTAATTATCTTAGTTTAGTTTTATTTTATTTTAGTTTAATTTACTTATAATTATCTACACAGAAAAAAATAAGTCTTAAAATTGTTACATCTTAAAATCATCATCAGGTGCGGCTTAATAAGCCGGAAATTGCATAAATTTTCTTAAATTCAGTTAGTGTTTTGGTTAAAGTCTTACTTTCAGTGAGCAAAACTGACTTTTAGACGATATTTTGGCTTAAAATAAGATTTATTGAACTTATGGCACCTAAGTTAGACGAATCTTATTTCAAACCAAAATATCCACTGAAATTCAGTTTTGTTGTCTGAAAGTAAGACTTTAAGCCTAAATATTGACTGAATTTAAGAAAATTAACGCAATTTTGGGCTGAAATTAAGACTCACCTAATGAAGAATTTAAGAAATAACAATTTTAAGCCTTATTTTTTTCTGCGAAAATAAAACGCATTTATGTTTTCAACTCTATTTTTTATTGGAAACATAACAACATTTTCCCAAAATTTTATGTTTAAAACACATTTAATGTATACACAGAAAAATAAGTCTTAAAATTGTTACATCTTAAATTCATCATTAGGTGAGGCTTAACTTCAGCCCAAAATTGCGTTAATTTTCTTAAATTCAGTCAATATTTAGGCTTAAAGTCTTACTTTCAGACAACAAAACTGACTTTAAGCCGATTTTTTGGTTTGAAATAAGATTCGTCTAATTTAGATGCTATAAGCTCGGTAAATCTTATTTTAAGCCCAAAATATCGTCTAAAAGTCTTTAGCTCACTGAACGTAAGACTTTAACCCAAAAAACTGACTGAATTTAAGAAAATTAATATAATTTCGGGATTAAATTAAGCCTCACCTGATGATGATTTTAAGATGTAACAATTTTAAGACTTAATTTTTTCTGTGTTGGGTCCGCCCCAGCACAAAAAAAAGTCTTAAAATTATTACATATTCAATTCAGCACCGCAAAAGGCTTAATTTCAGCGTAAAATTGTGCTAATTTTCTTAAATTAAGTCAATATTTGCGCTCAAAACTTTGTTTTTAGTTTTGGAAACTTACTTTTAGTCAATATTCAGGTTCGAAATAAGACTTCTCTAACTTAGATGTGACAAGATCGCTAAATTTTTCTTCAAGCATAAATCTCGACTAAAATTAAACTGTGCTGTCTGAAAGTAAGACATTAAGCGCAAATATTAACTTAATTTAAGAAAATTAGCTCAATTTTAGACTGAAATTAAGCCTTTTACAGTCCTTAATTTGAGATATAACAATTTTAAGACTTTTTTTTCTGTGAGGGCTTCTTTACAATAAATAAATAAATATTACTAATCAAACGAGTAACTTTTTGTTTACGATTAGTAGTGTTATACTAATTTAGGGAGAGTGTCAATGTCAAACAGCGCACCTTGAACTTGAATGAACTAAGCAGGTAAAAAAAGCCGACACGTTAAAACGATGTCACATTTCTTCGCGAAGATCGTGAAATAAATACGATTCCTGAATCAACGATTTTTTTCAATAATATGTCGGATAGGACATAAATCGGGTGGAATCTCGCGTATCGGTTATGACAATCGTGAATATAATTCGTCATGAATAATATACGTAAATGAGATATGGCTGCAACGATTAACGTAGAAAATTTATGTCGTTTTTTTTTTGCTGATGAGAATCTTACGTTTGCGGGAATATTCGCGGGTCACGAATGCTTAACGCCTGCCGTATGTCGATATTTATCGTGGGCACCTAACGGGATAATGTTGAACCAATTTTCTCGAAAAACTTGAAGCGTGTATGTGGGACAAATGTATATTTATGGATTATGGCATAAACAAGGAGCTAATTGCGTAATAGGTGAAGGTCAAGAATGTTTGTATAAGTGCGAGGTAAGGAAATTTACTGAATTGCGAAATTTCTTTGCAGGCGCAATTTTTAAAGTCATTGCCAAGATCGAGACCGCATATTTATGTAACTATCGATATTGGTAAAGATCGATATTGTTGAAGTTTACCAATAGTAGGTCGAGCTGCACAATGAAACCATTTAAATCTAGTATTGCAAAGAGTGAATGGGATATCTCATTCATATGAATTTCATTTTCCAATGAGCAAAATACCCATTAAAGCAGTTGAATATTATAATATTTACACCGAATAAACGGGGTTCTTTATAGAAATAAATTAATAATAAAAATATATAGAACTTGAAATTTGAATATCATTGTGCAATTTTGGAGCGAAAAAGGTGTTTGTCGACGACAAAACAGGGAGCCAAATTGCATTTTGTGCTCCAAGTATGAGAAAAATGATTTAGTTCGAATTATTTAAAGAAACTCTCTGAATTAATTGGAGTGAAAATTTAAATGAAAAATAAATCGTTTTTAGAGTGTAAAAAAACAAGTTTAATTTTCTTCTGACCGAATCCATGTCAAATCGTGCATGCAGATATTTGGTAAAAATCTTTTAATTATCGATTGAATTTGTTATTATTCAAGGAAAATAAAAGGATACGCATTTTGTCGAATTTGAAAAGAATTATCTTTAACGAAGTTATGAGTATTTCAACTTTTAACGCTAAAAATGAAGAAACTGTTGAATAATTTTTCTTTTGCGTGGCATTTTTTTCATAAATAAGATCATTCGTTTTCTTTTGGTGATTCTTGTAGGCGATTTTGAAATCTTGAAAAATCCTTTGGGTATTTTAAAAAATCATCGAAATTAACAAAATGGCGGATGATGTTCTAAAAATAAATAAACTCAATTTTCTCAAAAACACCATCTTTTTTTGCTCAAATTTTTACCATAAATTCTTATAAATGTGAAGAAGAATTTCTATAGGTTTCAAGCGGGCTAAACCCTATTTGTAATCAGGAGAATTTTTGTTCGAACCAAATTTTCAACTTAGCAACCAAATTTTCGAAAAAATATTCTCCTAACTACAAATATGGTTTAGCCAATTTGAAACTCGATTAAGCCAAGTGAAGACTTTGAAACATTTCGGAGAATTAAAAATCGTGAATGGTTCACGCAATTTCGGGAATAAAAAAATGCCACGTTTGGAATGTTGAAGGTGATAAAAATGGCAACCGTGTATCATACATGGTTAGAACAGTGACACATAATTGAAAAAAATTAAATAAAAAAAAGCTTAAATAAAATACATTGTCTAAAAGTTATTTTACTTAAATATGATTAGATTTTCAATACAAACATTTAATTGATTTCGAACAAAATTATTAAAAATACTTGCTAAATATAATTAAATATAATAAAAATTCTCCTGATTACAAAAATGCCCGCTTGAAACTTATTCTTCTTCATATTTATAAGAATTTATGGTAAAAATTTGAGTAGAAAAAAGGTGGTGTTTTTGAAAAAATTGAGTTTATTTATTTTTAGAAAATCGGCCCCCGTTTTCTTAATTCTGAAGATTTATTAAAATACCTAACGGATTTTTCAAGATTTCAAAATCGCCTACAAGAATCACATAAGAAAACGAATTATCTTAATTAGTGACAAAATGCCACGCAAAAGAAAAATTATTTAACGGTTTCTTCATTTTTGGTGTTAAAAGTTGAAATACTCATATCGTTAAAAATGATCCTTTTCAAATTCGGCAAAATACGTATCCCCTAATTACAGATTGTTCTAAAATTCTTCTAAAATTAAATAATGGCATTGCCTTTTTCATAAAAAAAATCCATTCTTTTTATATGGATTCACAGAAACCACAATTTAATACCCTAATTTTCATAACTTGTAGTTTAAAAACAAATTTCTTGACTGATGATCAGTACATCAAAAATTTGTTTTATAATGAACTTGTTTATTGAATATTAGTACAACAAATAGAGAAAAGAAGGTGAAATTATGACAAAGACAAACTTCAAACTTTCTTTTGCAGTTCATAACAAATTTGAAGATTTTATTATTAAAAATATCAGTAAAATTTTTCCAAATATATTAAACTTTTAATTTCATAAAAGAAATGAAATTAACCTTTATTTATTAATAAAATATTCATTATTTAATTTGATTTAGTCGCATTTTTGCTGATTCAGATATTATATTGCAGTCAAGGTTATTACCCGTGGTTACGAACGTGTAATGCTAATTAGGAGGCGAACAGGACATTTTAACCATCAGGTAAAAGTACATAACTGGAAGAAAATATTAACAAAAATGAAAAAGTTCATTGCCCTTAAAATGCTCATCCTCAACATAATTTATTCTTTTTTTTTTTAAACTCGCTCTTTCTCTATTCGATAAACGACGACAAGATCCAAGAGGTCGTCTGCCGTTGGGAATTCATGTGCAAAAAAGAATTAATAGCAGCGCTTGAAAATAATTCCAAATTTTTTTTCTGTTGTTGACCTCTCAGTATACCCGAGGTGTTGCCACGTTTTATGCCAAAATATTTCGCATTCAATATCTTCAAGTATGCTTACACGTAAATAAAACACCTGGGGCGTTTTACATGAAATGTCCCAAACCAAAAATTCGGTTTCTCTGATGGAGTAAAACTTTATTTATTTTATTTATGAATATTATGAAATAAAAATAATCGCAAAAAATGTTTTATAAACGTTTTATAAAGGTTTTATGTGGACATACAAATTTTAGACAATATTGTAATAAAAAATTGCATAAAATGTATATGTCCATATAAAAACTTTATAACAATTTTATAAAATTTTTATAGAATCATTTCTTTATAAAAGTTATATAAAGATTTTATAAAAACTTTATAAAACATTTTTACCTTGGGAAGTCTTAGAGAGTGTTTAGTAAATTTGATTAAAGAATTATTTTTTAAGAAAAATGAATTCTTCTAGTTCATAGTGCTTACTGATATTGTATACTTTAGCTATAAAAATGTAATTACCATTAGTAACTATTTCTTTAATATTCATTTGATGTTCTATACACTAAGATAACCAAAATAGTATACATTTATCCTTTATAGTAGAAAAAACGATCCACCTATATTAATAGTAAATTTTTTTGACTTATATGTTGTAATCATTTAGTAGTATGTAAGTTTCTTAACGTAAAAGGAGATTAAAATTACAAAAGTTATAAATGAGAATATTTTTGTTTTATCATTAACAATCTTTGTTCAGGAATTCATATACATAACGAACAATTTCACGTAAAAAACAAATTTTGAATAAATTGACTGATTATGATAATATGAAGTTAATTATTCTCTAAGAATGTCTATTATAACGAATAAAATTTGAAAAGGAAACAAAAATGAAGTTGAAATGTTCATAATATAAATAATTCTGTAATACTTTTATAAAAAATCGTTCAAACGAATTGTACTTTATATCAATAAATGCAAAGCAATTCCTAGTTGTCAAATATTCTTATTGCAATTATTTAAAAGTTAATTACATTGCAATACTAGGTTACTTTAAACATTATAATTTAGAAACTCCTAATTCTAAAAGGAAATACTGGCTTTGTCATAACTACGGTAAAAATAAGTGTCTTATTTTAATGACATAAGAGTCTTAGAATAAGACAATTATGTCTCGAAATAAAACACTTTTGTTTTTAGAGTTCATATATAATAATTAACAAACATAAATGTAACAGTTGTAGAACGACTATGCAACATTTATGAAACAATGTAACATTTAGGTAAATGTTACATGACATACATTCCATGTTTGTCTAGAGAAATATCTTATGAAAACTAATTTTCACAATATTTAATCAATTCCAATTAAATTGATTACTATAAAAAAGACAAACAATGTGTCATCAAGAAATATTCTACATTAAAAATCATTGGAATTTAAGTATGGAAAAATTAGCTTACGATAGGTCTATTAACTGTGACAATTTTGTGTGTCATTGAATTAAAATCTACGCTATGAAACTATTTGTTAAGTGAAATTCATGAATTGCAAAAAGATAGAAGCTATCGTTATATAATCGATGTCTTGAACTCTTATAGTATTTAAATGAGCTAAATCGTTTCGATGTGTATGAGAACAAAGACTCAAATATTTTAAGTACAAATGGCTTCATTACAATAGTGATCTAAAAATCTGCATAGATTGAATGACGATTTTTTTCTATTAATTATCAGGAATAATAAGTTGTATACTGATTTTAATAAATTGTACTATAAGCAATGACGAATTGTAGTGTAACTATTAATGAAAGGTACTAAACTATTTAGTTACTTTTCACACGGAATATCAAACTAGCATTCCTTATGTAATATTGAGAATCTTACACTCGGATATTGCGTTGAATATTTCCAACGCGAACTGTTTGTAAGTACACATCTTTAAGGAATGATTCATATTTATTCTACTAATTGTGTCATATGTAATACAAGAGGATCTTAAACACGATCGAATATTTTTCGATAGGTCGGCTGCAAACAAATAAATGAAGCAGTTTTCTAGGAGCTTTGATTTTATGTACGCGCAGAAAAATTATAAGTAAATACAACCCAAGAAATCGTAGTTATTACGCGGATTCTAACTTAAAATAGGGATTCAAATTGGAAATATAAAAAAAAGGATAATTTTCATGAATCTGCTGTTAATAAATCAATCGACCCCATTTTAAAAAAGTTATTCTTGGTTTTTCACAAAAAATCAGATTTTTTCACTGACAAATATTTTTTATTCAGCATTTTCATATTGGAAACGGTTAGGGAGAACACTGATCAGTGAAAATATCGTGTCCTCAATCATTTGGCTTTAAAATATGCATGATAGCATTTTGAAAATAAAGTTGGAAACTGACAAAATGGCGGCTCAAACACGAAAAGAATGGCGAAAAGTTCCTGAATGTTTTATTCGAAAATGATAGACTTTCGGAAAAAATGTCGTGGAACAAAAAATTATTAGAATTGATAAAAAAATACGCTCAAATTTTTTCAGAATTTTTAAAACACTTTTCTTCATTTTCAAAATTGCAATTTTGAAAAAATATGAAAAGTGATAGAAAAATTGTGAAAAAATTTCGAGGTTTTCTTTGATTGATTCTAAGAACTTTTTGTTCCGAAATCATTTTTTGCGAAAGTTTATCGTTTCCAAATAAGAAATTCAGGAGCTTTTCGCCATTCCTTTCGTGTTTGAGCCGCCATTTTGACAGTTTCCAACTTTATTTTCAAAATGCTATCATGCACATTTCAATGTTAAAGGTTCGAAAAATATTTGTCAGTGAAAAAATCTGATTTTATTGTGAAAAACCAAGCATAACTTTTTTGGAATGGGCTCGATTGATTTTTTAAAAGATCGATCAATTTTACGTCGAAAATGTTTTGTCTAAAATTTTTTGAATTGGGTTTTAATGTCAAGAAATATTCCAAAAGTCTTGGTGAAATTTGTGTCCTCTTGGGCATTAATGGGTTAAAGTAATAAATTTGTCATTGTATTGTCATAGAGTTTGAACAATTCGGAAATCAAAAACCAATTGTTACATTTCCGTCTCGAAGCAATAAAATAATAACTGCATGCTAGTGATACGACCTCCTAGTACTGTTCGATATCACCTACAGCGACAATGCGATAATAGCAAAATTGGTTGCTCCAATGAAGTCATTGCACAGTGTCTATTCAAATGGAAACGTAGTTTTTATGCGCGAGCCGGTTTCTTAAATTTTTTTGATATATTTGTCGAAAAATTCAGCTAAGTAAATGCGTGCACGTCAGGTTTGTCATAAACCCGCCAGACCTGAACGACAAACGTTACGGTTGTTATAGCGGACATTACGTTATGTGTAAATTTCCGAAGCTGATCATTATATGCCTGGAACTGCACATTTCATTATGCAGCCTTTTAAGTATTATTCTGAGCCCGGCACTTTTCGTGATTGTAAGGTAGTTTGCATGCGGCTTGACCATTTTTCCCAGAATAAACAAAAAATTTCATCATTTTTCTTCAATCATTTTTAATCCTGGATGAATGTCCTGTTTATTAAGTGTTCGTTTATCTGTAATTTCAATCAGCGTTTCTACACTTAAGAGATAAAAATGCTTATTTTTTATGGTAGTTAGACCCCACGATATGATATGTTTAATAAAAATATTTAATAACGATTCCATGAATTTATTTTTCATTAATCATGACATTGTTGAAGGGAGAAAGTGTTATTGTTTTTGAAAAAATATTTTAACCTGCCAAAATAATTTCATAAACAACTTTTGTTAATGAATCAAACTTTTTTCTTATCACTAGTTAAAAATTTTGTAAAAATTAATGGATTGTAACGAATGATGGCTTATTTTTTCAAGAAAAAGAGTCTTTACAACTTTATAGAACGAATTTTTCCAAATTTTTACCTGAAGCTGTGAAAAATAATGACTTTTTTTTTTTAATAAATAGAGATATTTTACGGTACCTTTAGAAATTTTCAACAATTATATGGTAAAGTTATAAAGACTCATTTTCTCGACAAAATAAGCCGCCATTCGATAAAATCCATTCATTTTTAAAAAATTCTTAATTGGCAAAAAGAAGAAAATTTGCGTCATTAATAAAAGTTATTAAATAATTTATTTTTGGTGGATTCAATTTGTTTTTAAGAACATTAATGCTTTCTCTCATCAACAATATCATTAATAATGAAAATTAATTTCTTGGAAACGGTATTAAATATTTTTCCTAAACATACTATTTCCCGGGGTCTCTTAAGTCCACTTGTAACTTCTGGAGAATTTTTGTTTCTAGGTTTTTTATGACCTTTAGCACACTTTTCAAGTGCTTAAAAGTTTAAATTTACTTACAGGCATTCTGCGTAAAAAGAACCAGTTTTTTTGAACATTTTTTAAAATGTTTTTAATCATTTTATTTCATTATTCGGAAAAAAATTTTTATAAATTTTATTATATTTTGTTTTGTTAACAGTTTTTTCAAAATTATCGAGCAATTTTTTGGACTATGTGACTAAAAATTGAACTGCCAAAAATATAAATTAATTATATTTAATTATATTCATGTAGCAAAATCTTATACAAACAATTATAATTTTCTGTGGGAGTCTCTAAAAATCTGTCTTTATTATGAATTTTTAAAGAAATTTTCAGTATTGCTTTTATTTGTTTCTCTCATTAATACGAACTGAATGGAGTTTAATAAAACAATTTTACCTTCAAACTGCAACTTATTTGTCCCCGTTTGTCCATAGTTTATTTTTTATCCATTATCCACTTGTAAAAAATTATCTAAAAACAAATTTTTCCTATTTTACAGTATTTTTCTGATAAAATCCGCCATATTGTATTTCTGCAAAAAATTGTACAAATGCAATTTTGACCTCGTAAATCAATAGAGCATACCCAATATTAGTAAAGTAAGTTGGTTTCAATATGATATTTTCATTTTTCGATTTGCTAGAGAGCTTTAAAATGAGCTAAAAATCTCGTCATCTTGGACGTTAATGAGTTAAACGAAAATAATATTGTAATGAAGATTGTCTTAATACAAATAGTTATTATATGGTATATTTTATAAACTTCTTAATTGTGAAAGTAACGTAGTAATGACAACTTTTCACGTTGTTAATTCTACTATTATAAGGTAACCACCATTTCTACCTATTATTCATGATTCAAATAACCATGTTTTTCTCTCCAACTTTAACCCATTAGATACATTATTTTGGACACACGCAATTTTAACCGTTAGAATCAAACTTTTTTTTCTGGAAACTATGTACCCTATGGTTTTAAGGGTCGCTGATCACGAATCCGAAGTCAGAATTGCAAAATTTAAAACAGCTGATCCAATATGGCGATTCAAATATACAAACAATGTTTTTCAAAATAAACCAGTTGGACAAATCGATCTTCCGAACCTTCGATAAAAACCACAGTTGGTTTTCGTATCTTTTTGCGGTCGCTGAATATGAATTTGATGTCAGAATTCAAAATTCAAAATGGCTGATTCAAAATTGCGGACATCAAGAAGCTATCTGTTACACCAACAATCGGAATTTCACAAAAATCAATGAATCAGCCATTTTAAATTGTGCAGTTCCGACGTTGGTGTAACAATTAGCTTCTTGATGTCCGCCATTCTTCGTCAGCCATTTTGAATTTTGCAATTCTGCCATCAAATTCGTATTCAGCGACCCCAAAAAGATTCGGAAACCAACTGTCGTTTATATCGAACGTTTGGAAGATTGATTTGTCCAACTGGTTCGTTCAAAAACATTATTTCTATGTTTGAACCGCCATATTGGATCAGCTGTTTTAAATTTTGCAATTCTGACTTCGGATTCGTGATCATCCCAGGTAAAAATGTTTTATAAAGTTTTTATAAAATCTTTATACAAGTTTTATAAAGAAATGATTCTATAAAGTTTTTATAACGTTTTTATAGCGTTTTTATAACGTTTTTATAGAAGTTTTATAAAGTTTTTATAAAAGTTTTATATGGACATACAAAATTTATACAATATTATAATAAAAAATTGTATAAAATTTTTTTTTTTAAGGTAATTTTTAGTCTCAATCAGTTTAAATTGTATAAAATGTATATGTCCATATAAAAACTTATAAAAAAATTTGTATAGAATCATTTCTTTATAAAAGTTGTATAAAGATTTTATAACACATTTTTCCCTGGGCAGCGACCCTTAAAACCATAGGGTACATAGTTTCCAGAAAGAAAAAGTTTGATTCTAACGGTTAAAATCACGTATGTCAAAAATCGCACCACTGGCATGCGATAATGGGTTAAAATTGACACAAATTAATTTTTCCTAATACGGAATTTCCTGTATCAAAAAATAATTGAATTATCTGTTGTTTTTTGAGTTTTTTTTAAACACCTGGTAGAGTTGAGAAAGGGATTCAAAATTCTTGAATGACCTCAGAAGACCGGTACGAGAGGAAGATTCTTCCGTCTGGTCGGTTTTGGAGCACCGTCCGGAGATTGGTAAACGCATGCTCGCATTTATAACTGTATCTCGGCTTACATGCGACATATCAATCGTGGGCCGAATGCGCGTCGGTATTCTGCTAAATACCTGTCAATTATAGGTCACGTGCAACGCAACCAATGCGTAAGTTCCAGCATCTGAAAAGTGGCGCCCAACACGAGGATGCTATAGTTGTTGCAAGAAGAAACATAATAAAAAATGACGTATGGATAAGAAATTTATGCTAATATTAACCACTATGGTTACTCAGCAATAAATTATTTAAAAAATTTAAAAAAAAACATAACAAAGAATGTTTTTCAAGACAAGGATTTGAAAAATGCAGAAAAAAATGGATTATATATAATTATTTATATACATAAATACAACTCTATATAATTATGTTATTGTGCATGAATTACGTACTTTTTTGCAAAAATTTACCCAAAATACTAACCAATGATATGCCCCCTACTGGTGCAAGTCGAAAAACCGACGAATCAAAAAGCCAACTGGTGAAAAAACCGACAGTCATAAAGCCGACACTACAAAAATAGACAACAACAAGCAAGTTTTTTTTGTCGGTTTTTTGACCATTCGTCTTTTTGATTCGTCGGTTTTAATTTATATAAATAATGATATATAATCCATTTCCCATATTTTTCAAATCCCTGTCCTGTCAAATCCTTCTCTTTTCTGTTTCCTTTTGTTTATTAAATAATTTTGATAGTTATTTTCAAATAACCATACTGGTCAATATGGACCCTTACTCGCCGATTTTTACCAGGAGATTTTTTTATCTTTTAGAATTTGGGGACCAAGTAACTTTGCCTCCAGCACCCTTTCGAAATATATCTGATTTCACTATTCTTAGAAAAAAAATTAAAATTAGACCCCATAAGTAGAAAAATGTGTTTAAACAATCGACATACCAATATTCCTCGAAAAAATTAATTGATTAGTTTTAAACATTTTTTCGTTACCATCAATGATTAAGTTTTTTACTTACAAATAGTTCGAAAATACTAATTCATTAGTAAAATTCTACTAATCTACAAGATAGATAGGTATTGAATTTTTTAGGTTAGTAGTTTGTAGAATGAGTAATAAATTAGTAAGTTTTAATTTTTTATTAGCAAAAATGATTACTATTTCATTTGGTGACTCACTTTTCATTTTATTATTGGTCGTTTTTAACTAATTCAGATTTAGAGAGCGGGGAGTATCCGTCATATCATTAGTTGGTATTTTGCATGTTTACTGCCTAAAATTTTATCTAAAATTATACGTAAATATAATTGTTTTTCTCAGTTTGATTTTGATCGACTGTCCTTTTCGTAATCGTTTTCTTTTGGTGTTATTTATTTTCAATCTTTGAAAATGTCACTAAAATATAAAAAATACCTACTATTAAGCAGTACAACACATTCTTAGCAAACACTGTAAGTAACTATTGGTAATAGGAATTACTGAACTTTTTCAGCGACATTCGCTTCAAAATTAGAACACATCTTAGTGCAATGCACGAATATTACGAATTATATATTCAAATTTCAACAAACTTCAACAAAATTCGATTTTGTGAGAAGTTTGGCTCCAATTAATGTTTAAAATATAAATCTGAAAAACTACACTACCATCTACTGGCTCATTGTAATAAACTTTGCTTCAAATTTTAGTTTAGAGACAAATCGTACTTTCGATGCAATAAACAAACATGAAAATATGATATGGGAAATTCGCTTAGTCATGCTCTCAAACAGAGTTATGCATATGGAATGTACAGGGTGACAATTTTGTAAGATATTCAGTGTTTGAGTCATGCATTGCACTCTCCATTTACTGTCAGATTGACAAGTTGCAAAATAAGACCAGGGAAACTCTTACGTCTCCTGATGTAACTTCAATTTTGTCTATGTAATTTTGTCAGAGTTCTGATTAAAAAATAATAATTAAAACCAAAAATTCGTAATCCTTCTATTGGATAGTATTTAAATATACAATTTATACATCATTTTTTTCATAATATTTGAAAAGAAAGGACTTATTAGGTATTCTGTTTTATCCTACTATTTACAAACGTGCTCTATCGATTCTTGATGGCAAAATTGCAAAAAAATGATTGTTTACACAAAAATTTTGCAAACCAAAATAGAAATGCTATGATTTTAGGTTATTTTTTAAATTTTTTCTCGATTTTCTCTATGCAAACGGGTTATAATCAATGACATTCATACATAAAATGTGAATCAGATTATTTAACGTGAAGAATATTGCAGTAGAATATTTTTAAGAAGCAATGGCCGATTTAAAATGGCTTCGTAATGGAACAAATGTATTCAAAATTATTATTTGCTACAAATAGAGATCATTTAAAGTTTTTTTAGTATTATATTGATGATATAATTATTTATTGGTTATGTACGAAGATTATAATAATTTTGATTTGATAAATTCAAAATGGCGGATCTGTAATGGCCACCATGTGTAAATTGTATGTCTTATATATGCGTAACGTTGTTGCATGCATCTGTTTCAAACCTGAACATATATATGTCAGATAAGTACGAATACTATACATTTGCATACCGGACAAGATAAAAATGGCGGATACAATATGGCCGCCCGTATACATCATAAATATAAAACTAAGAAAACTTTCTCTGTTCTTTATTTCAAGGAATTATTATTATTTTTTTTAATTTGTTAAGTTCCGTAATCACTTTGAATCGGCTATATCTTCTAAAAAATATTCTATTAGCGTATTATTTATCTTCAATAACTACAATTGCTTTTTATGCATGTATTTCATTAATTACAACTCGTATCAGTGGAGAAAATCGTAAAAATTTAAAACAAGAACCGAAAATCATTGCATTTTTAATTTATTTCGCAACATTTTTGTATAAATAATCATTTTTTTTCATTTGGTCGCCAGAAATCGATGAAGCATACTTAAGAATAGTAGGAACGGCTTCATTACAAAATTTAAAAATATTCTTTTTACTCGAGCAAGTTTGTCAATTATCCCCATTAATCGGCTATTTTAAAATCAAACAAGAGTGTAATTCATCAAACTAATTTATTTATAAAATATGGGGTGCACCTTAAAAACCAAACAAATCAAGATACTTCAAAAAACCAGACATTTAAAAAAAGAGACACTCAAAAACCAGACACTTAAAAAAAAGACATTAAAAAAAAGCAGACATTAAAAAACCAGACATTCCAAGATGCAGACATATTTTGAAAGTCGATCTTTTTAAATGTCTGGTTTTTCAATCTCTGTTTTTTGAAATGTCTGATTTTTTATTGTCGGGGTTTTGAAGTGTCTGTTTTGTAATTTGTCGGGTTTTCGAGGTACAAGAAGTTCAAAAGCATCATACAAATTTAGAGAAATTGGCATTTCGAATTTGAATCATCATTCAAATAATTTTTTAAAACAAAATATTGGTTTAAACAAAATTTCTTTCATTTCCTTGACATTTTTTACATTTATAATAACAATAAATTTAATTCTAATTGATAATAATTCGACACGGCACATCCATTAAAAAACAATAATCGAAATAATTTCTCATATTCTTTGTATTTAATACACTTCAAAATGCTTTTCGTGGTTCGAAAGGGTCTTTACATCATGCATTATTTAACTTTGCCTTGGCTTTAATCTTCAAAACGGATTAGGGCTCGTGGCATTGGTAGAGGTAATGTGTGCTTGTTCAAGGGGTGTCATCGATTAGTATCTCGATTATGGACAGTGTGGGTAATACATTTTTCAAAGTAACATGTATTTTCATGTACTATTAATGAACAATGCATTCATTTTTAATGTGATTATCTATTTATAATGTAGATCACCATGTAGAGAATACAGAATTAATGGACATGTGACATTGAATATTTCTTGGACGTCTCAGTGTAGTCAACAGCGATAAAAGACGCAATTATCATTAGTGAGGACTAAATGTTATGTTAAAAAAATCGATTTAATATGCACATGAATTAAAGATATTATGTTACATATAAATCCTTTGTTTTAGTTAAAATAAATACAACCCTAATTTTAATGTTTTTCTAAAATTGCACACCCATTCAAAATGTACGAGTCTGTTTTTGGTACGAGTCTTATAGGTTTTTAATGTTGGTAGTTCAAAAACGTCATTAGTTAATAAATTAAATCAATCTGTAATATTATATACTAAAATATTTCTATTCTTTCAGTTAGCAACAAAACATTTAAGGGTATTGCCATATTTCAATGTTTTTTTTTAAATTATTGAGATGGCCTTATAGACTGATAACATATTAAAGTCAACTAAATAGGTCGAAGCAGTTAGAAGTCGATAATAATTTTAAAAGTCGGTTAACAATTAAAAAATGGCTGACATAACTGACATAAAAAATTAATATATGGAAATACACCAAGGCTGACAAAAAGCACAACAAAATTAATGAAATTCGAAGACACTTGGATTGATCAATACGTATAAGAATATAAATAATTTTCAGTAATTCACCATTCGATAGAGCAAGCTTTGAGCAATAAGAAACGTCTTCCAAATAATTTTTCATCGCGCTTTAATACTGAAAACTTCTATCAAACTTTATGTAAAATTTTTGTACATTTGGTCCTTAAGGAGGTTCTAGAGTAAATTGACTTTTTGTAGATTTACTTGAAATTTTTACAATAAATCTAAGCATATTAACTGCAGTCTCTTAAAATTTAAGCGACCCTTGCCACACGGAACTTGAGAAATAAATGTTTAAAGTTGGCAATTTTTATATGTAAACCCTATTCAACGTGTCCACGTATGGGTCGTTTTAATAAACTGACGAAAAACTACTTTGCGGATCTTTACGAAAAAGGAAAAACTGCTAAAACATAGACAATAGCGCTAGAAACTTTGTAAAAAAACTTATGAGGTCTAGTCATACCGTTTGTTAGATATTCAATTATAAACTTTGCAATTTTACATAAATGTCAAATTGACAACACAAAATATAACCACGAGGCGCAAGTCAAATAGTGAAATTAGAAATGTATTATTGCCTTAAACATTATTACATCAACGTTTAGTTCTGCCTTTTTTCATAAACAGTGCTAGAAATATTTTTTATAATCTTTGCCGAAACAAATTTTTCATATAATTAATATCCTCATTTATTTTATGCGCTTGACTTTATTAGTGGGTAGTGAACTACCTTAAAGGGTTAAATGATGAAAATATGCAAAATTCTAAACTTCAGCCTTGAATAACTGGAACTTTTTCTTTGGACTACAGTAGCAAGATTATGAAATTAATAAATGACGCCACATATATTGATTCATCCTGCGTGTAAAATATCTGACGACAATCGACAAAACCTGGAGGTAATGCGAATATGTTGTGTGTACATACAAATTGTTGTGTCGCGGCAAAATTGTCCGATCTTACACGCGAACGATGAAGATAACGTCGACCCGTCTGGTAGACTTTTCCTTTACTAGGCGCTGCTATAAAAATTATGTGAAAAACCAATACCTAAACACAGGCATAGGTAGAAATGGTGAATTATACAGGGAAATGTCACCCACATGTGCACGTTCGCTGGCCACAATAGAAATGCGCCCAAACTTCCTATTTCCATTAGACCAGTTTTAGAATCGGTCGTTTTTAGACATGGGTCATGTGCGTTCTCCCTACAGCTCGAAACGATTCGCGAATGCGTGGGTGGCGACCATAAAATAATAAAATTTCAAATATCGAGAAGTTTAAATAAACGATTTATTAATATTTGCAGTAGTCGTGGCATTTTGAAAATTTCATTTTAGTTGTTGAACCTATTTTTAGCTATTGCAGGCAACCGTGATACATATTTAAAGTTAATGTAGGTTCGCTCTGTGTATCTTAAAGTGAGTCACGTTCCAACTTATCTAAAGTAATTCCATCATTTCCACTTCTAGATTGAGAGAAATTGTACAGAGAATTCTACTGTGCTGACAAGGTTTTTGTGAATATACTCGCAGTAATGATTAGATACATTATTATTTTAGGAAATTTTAGAATAATAAAAGATTTTTTCTATTTTGTGTTACCATTTCTCTAAATTGAATAGCAAAGCATACTAAAATAAAAACAATTATAACACTCTAAAGTACTTAGTGAAAATCGAGCCACTCTTTGCTAAAGGTGACTTTTCATTATTTCTAAAGATGAAATTTCACTTTATTAGAATGAAATGTTTCCATATACTTTTAATAAAGTGAGATTTCTACTTCAGAAAGAGTGAAAAAGTCACTTTTAGCAGAAAGTGGCACAATTTTCCCTTTAATAAATTTTGAGTGAAGAGCGTCTGCCCACAAAAACTTAATCAGAATACTAAAACGTCCTATATGATTTATCTCAGTCAAATTTTACTTTGAAACAGCGAAACACAAATATCATCTTAAAGAAGTGAAGATAATTCATATCTATCGAATTTATAAAAAGATATCGGTCTTTTGGCTGCAAGTTTCTAGTTTCATTTTTCATTGAATCGAATTGAAACTTTTTGATTAATATTGACATTGTAGCATGAACAAAATACTTTGAACGTAACACAATCGAGAGGTATTTATACGAACAAATTGCATTAACTTAATTATTTTGTTTACGCATACTTTGTACCTATATATTTATTTTTAGACGCAGAAGGTGTAAAATGCTAATTTTACGCCCTCATGTATCGCGGATCGGCTTCCCTGTCACTCGCATTCTGTCATCGAGGCGTAAAGCATCATTTTACGCCCTTGATACAAAAATAACTATTTCGTACCTTCCATTATTTCTTTCAGTATATTTTTAATACATGCTGTTTAAAACAAAAATAATTGCTAAAAATGTACTTATTAGCAATCACGTTAAATTCTTTTAAGATGCAGAGGATTTATTTGATTGTAGTAAATTTCAACTTAAAAGAGTGAGAATTGAACCGTCCTTTTAAAGTAATATTTGTCTTCATCCTATAGTGAAATTCTATCTTAACCCTTTAAGTCCCAAATGTGCACAATTAGCACATGGACTTCAGCATCATTTTATGTATAAAATAAAAATAAAAAAAAATGGAAACATCTATATCCGATTAGTTTTAAGGTTGCTCATTCGATTGGCGCTACTGAATTTTTCAAAAAATGGAGCTTAACACATTTTTTTTACAAAAATAGTGAAAAAACCGTGATTTTTTAGTTACAACTTTTTTTAAATGCATTTTTAACTATGATACCGTTTCAGATTAACTTCTAACTTGTTAGAAACGTGTTCCCGATTGTTTTACTTCAAAATTATACATTCACATATTTTGATTTATTTTGTTTTCCGTTTCAAAATGGTGTACGAATGTTGAAAATTGTTAAAATTGAAGAAAATGCTATTATTTCTGATCTGCTAGGTTTTCTTTATAGTAAAATCGTACAAATAAGTTATTACGAGTGTGAAATTTGCTAATTAACAATCTCATAGGTTTCAGTCATCGCTGAACTGGAATCTTGAGTCAGTTTATCGAAATTCAAAATGGCAGATGCAATATGGCTTCTACGTATTTTTACAAGTCGCCGTCTTGAAATTGAATTTTATGGTATATTACTGCTTCCGTAAATCAAAACAGGTCATACAAAACTCATAATAACTCTTTTGTACGATTTTATTACATATAAAACCAGCAGATCTGAAATAATAGCATTTTCTTCAATTTCAAACAATTTCAACGTTCAGACGTCATTTTGAAACGGAAAACAAAATAAATCAAAATATATAAATGTATGATTTTGAACTAAAACAATAGGAAACACGTTCCTGATAGGTAGAAGGTGATCTGAAACCGGTATCATAGTTAAAAATGCATTTGAAAAAAATTGTAAGTATAAAATCGTGTTTTTTTCAGTATATTTGTAAAAAAACGTGTTAAACGTCATTTTTCGAAAGTTTCAGTAGCGCCAATCAAAAGAGCGACCTCAAAACTAGTCGGATAAAGATGTTTCCATTTTTTTTTAATTTTTATTTTATACATAAAACGATGCTGAAATCCATATGGGCAAATTGTGCACATTTAGTACTTAAAGGGTTAATGAAGGCAATGGAATATCGGGGTATTAAATATTAATATTCGATATATTAATGCTTCAAAAACTCATTTACGATCAATACCGGAAAGCCAATATATAAAAAAGTTTTTTCAATATTCGTAATCTTATGTAAAAAATCAAATCTTCATTTGTAGGTAATTAGATTAGGAATGGTCGTTTTTATGGTAGCATTTTTATTTCTCCGTTAAAAAGTCATATTTCTACATAGAGGATTTACTTTAGATAAAGTCAAATTTGGTTCAAAATTCACTTTAAGAAATGTATAAATGTATAATAAATGTAATTACTCATACAGATTTCAACGGGAAATTTTCAGTAAACATCCTGCAAATTACAGAAGTGACCGAATGTTTTTTGCTGCATGAGTAGTGAAAAATATTTTACACATCCATTAAAAGCTCTTACAATTAGTATGAGCACCTTTTTTAACCCCTTTCCAATTTTAAAATCTAAACATTATTAAAATCGTGAAATATTGCAAGGATATTCTGAAGAATAAAACAAAATACTTTCAGACACTGAAAACCGTTAAAAAATGGCATCCTTGCACATTCTATTGTAGAAAAGTTTTTATGTGTGGTATTTTTGTGACGAACGCAAATTTTGTAGCTAAATTTACTTGAGGTATTCATTGGTAAATATACTAAAAATATCTATAATTAAACAGTGAAATAAAATGCTGCAAATTTATGTTAATATTTACTTGCCACTATTCAAATACATATTTACTTTATTGTCAGGAATTAATTAAAATAATAGGAGTACTCATTTAATATAACGTTTAAACATTTAGTTAATTGCGTAAATTAATTATGTAAATTGCGTGATAACAATTGAATTAAATGAGTTTACTATTTTTGCACCAAGATTAACAAATTTAAAAGTTACTTGAATCTATGAAAAATCTGATTTTCATTTACATTTGCATATTATTAATGAGCAAGATTATACTAAACCTAAAAAATATCATTTTATGTGATGTATATTGTTATATTCATTAACATTTCAACCTTGCTCCTGTCAGAATTTTGATAAAGTGTTTTTTTTTCAAAGGATGAATGATTTACAAAAATAATCCTAAACAAAGGACTCTAATTAAAGAGTTGGAAAGAAATCTTAACATCTAATCAATAATCAAACTTCAAAAGAAAAATCATTTTGTATAATTACAGAAAAACTGATCACGTCTGTTTCTTAAGACTGTATCAGACATACCTATGATGGATACCATGTTCTTCATTGACAAATGATCTAATAAATTTAACTACTGTCATAGATGACTGTACTTAAGTTAGTAAAAAGAACTCTTTAATTATTCAGTGTTCGTATGTAAATTGTATTATTTTAACCTAGTCTTCCAGGACAAACCAGTAGCTCTGTTAATATACCCAGTTATTTTAGTACATTTACATATATACCTAAGGCTTGTTTCTGTTCTGAGTAGAAATATTTAAAATGATAAGAGAATACAGAAAATTACTAAAATAATAATGCTTAATACAAAATTCTGGTACATTCCATGCATTAGTCAGAATAGTTACATTTATTAAATAATTTATCTTATTATAGATAATTTTACTAATTTTATTTGAATTAATTGTTCTTCTTGATTTACTCAATCATTCTAAACAATGTTTAGAAACTTTTAAGTAAATCAAGTAAATTTATTTCAGTAGTGGGAATTAAATGTTTAGAAACAGTTTTAATTAATTTAACAGTTGAAGACCTATTGACCTATAGTTCCAAACTAGTCGAATATACTAAGAGATTATTTGACTGTAACAAGGTGAAAAATTAATTAGCTGGGAATAGAAAATACTCAATTTATATAAAAATAATATACATTCAAAGAGACTACTAGTAGATATCCAATTTTACTGATAACTGAAATACACGATTTACCAACGTAGCAAAGGCACTATACGAATTATTTATTGCAACTCATATGCAAATTGGTTCAGTCAACATATAATATATTTACTTTTTCTTAATCAAAATCGGTAGAACTATCGCTAAAAAGATTCCCATCTTCAGGGCATATCTGTATTCAAATAGTATAAAAAATGGATTTATTGATAAGCAACATGCATATCGTGTTCCCTGGAACATTTACGAATATCATAGCAATTATTTCCAAATTATTAACTGGAATAAAAGAAGATATTCCGTTAGTAATATTATCAGACAAACACTTTCAAATATTTTGAATAATTTACCTTTGAAATTATTTTTTTTTTCAAATTAATTTATCTACAACAATTAAATAATTACCAGTGTATAAAAAATATAGAGAACGGAAGTAAAGAATTACAATTTTTTGTTGTTTTTCTGACATTAGCCTTGCAATCATCATTCTCCATTTCTTTACCAAATATGTTAGACTTACTGCAATATTTTACAAAAGCAATCAAAGGATTTTAAAGCAAAAATTGGACAAAAGAGACGTGACCGATTTTTTTCTTAAAAAACGATTCTCGAATCGACATTATCTTAAAAAAACTGAATTTGTTTAAGTTGTGCAAGTTAGGTAGAGTTAAAAAAATGTATTAATGAAGCCTGAAAATGTATTGTTTCATCCGTTCAGGTTGAATGTTGCTAAAAAACTCATTTTTTTCATTTTGCTTAAAATGATTAAATATTCTTTTCACGTTTTATTTTATGCTTAAAAATATTTTTTTAATAAAAATCGTCTAACTCGGTTTCTACTTACTAAATTTAAGTCTATGACCTAAAAGATGTATTCTTATGATTTTTTTTCATAAAATGTAACACCATTACGGTGTCAGAAATTACTAAAATTAGGGTAGGTTTATTCCAAACGAATGCAAAAGATTAATTAGTTTAGCAGATAAAATTACTTGACAAAGTCAAAAATGTAAATATTACAATCTGCATTTTACAAATCATCCCAAAATTTTGATAAGTTTCCTTGAATAATAGTAGTAATTCATTATTTTCAATAAATTTTCATATAAATATAAATAACATGAAAAATTTTTATTTTACAGTACCCAAATACACTTATCTACAAGAATCTGTATTGTTAGAAATTTCTCTAGGAATTTTCTGAAATAGTAACTGAAGTGTTTTTACTGTTACCTTTTCATAATTTACGTAACAAAATTAAGAAACATTTTCAAAAAATTACGAAAAAATTTCAGAAAATTACTAATAATGTTTCGTAAAATTCTGAAACGGTAACGATAAAAAACGTCGGTTACTCTTTCAGGAAATAGCTACAGAAATTGTTAACAGTGTATAAGACTTTTTAAAAGACGAGGGCTAATTTTTGGCCCTCTCCTAACAATAAGTTCCTGATTATCATACAGTTACATCCAAAAATTCTATAAGAAATGAGTGATCGCGTGAAATGCTCTGCGGTGATAATAGATGGCGCAAGTGACATCTATTGCTTTTCGCAATTGCAAATAATTTCCGTATGTAACATATAAACATGTTCTCGTTTTTTACTTGTAATCGCTAATGTAATAGTATATAAAATGATTGGAATGTGAAACGAAAATTCTGTGAAATATATGTAATAAATGTACTCTCTAAATTTCTTGGACTCAGAATTCACTCTTTAATTAGTGAAAATCGAGATCCTCTCGTAAAAGAGTGAAAATGATATTCAACTCTATAAGAGTGGAAATTCACTCTTTCCTCCAGAATTGTCGACTCCACGACTCGGAGGAAATCCAACAAGAGTGAAAATTCACTCTTAAAGAGTTGAATATTAACTCTTTCACGAGACTTACTCGGTTTTCACTAACCAAAGAGTGAATTCTCACTCCAAGAAATTTAGAGATCATACTGCTGAATAAGAATGCATTGGAATTATAAACTAAATTATCACTTACTTCGTAAAATATCCACGTTGAAAATAGTGTTTGTGCTAAATTATAAAATATTAGAACGCGCCTTAAATCGAATGGCTTTCGGTTTTCCATTAATCTGGGTCCTAGAACCTTGCTGAAGTAGGCGTAAGACAGGCAGATTGCCACCGTCGGAAAGGGGCTGCTCATCATGGCCCATTCTCTCACCCTGGGATCTGCAATAAAACAGAGCATTAATGTTACGATCCAACTCTCGACAACTTTGGTTGGAAATGGGTATTGTGCTCGGAAAACCGGAATAATTCCTGAATTAACATCCTTGCAGTTCGAGAAAAGTCGGGGAAAAACTTCGCTTAAAAGAATATTTTACAATTTTGCACTTTCGAACTCGTGTTCATTCCAAATGAATAGAATTCATGATTATCACACTATTACATCCAAAATTGTATAAAAAATGAGTAATCCCGTCAAATACTCTGGGACAACAATAGATGGCGCAGATGACAATTTCTTTTCGCAATTGCAAATAGTTTTCGTAAGTAACATATAAAAAAGTTCTTGTTTTTTAATTGTATGACTATTTAAATCTCGTTTCGATTGGCATTAGCACAGACGCCTCTTGGATAAAGCAAAATTCCTTTTTTGATAAAATGATATCGTTCCTACTGATACGAATAATGCTCTTTGCCGAGAGATTCGCCAGACCCAGTGTCGCCTCTGGCTGGAAGAGATATTTTTTTCCGAGGACAATGGTGTAATTAGTAAACGAACAATGGCCAATTCGACCAGCCAAAATCTCGAAAGCATATTTCCCGACTAAACGAGTCGAAAAAAGTCGGTCATTCGTAGTTATGCAGGCTAAAATAGCGTTAAAAACTTACGGCGTGTCTATAAAATTGATTTAATCTAAATTAAATCGATGGTCGAACCTACACCAAGTTACCAGATTAGCTGTCAAGATTACTCTTAAATATGTATACGTATCTTATTTAAGATCTCTTAATAATGTTTCAGATTTTTTAGTTCTTCTAATTATATTGTTATGGCTGTTTCCAAATTTATTTATTTTCAAACGTACATATAATCAAATCCTGCTTAATTTCGATACTATAAAATTAATAAACTATTCGGTGTTATTAATTAGTAAACATGCGTACGAGTTCAATTGGCCTTTCATGTGCGTATAAAATCATGCATGCATGCGAGCGAAACCATCGGTCGTTTATTAATGAAATTTAGAAACGAACATTACCGTAAATAGTTATCGTTCAATGGTAATAGAATTCAACCGTATGGATGAAGTCATATAATAAGAAAAACAAAATATTCCTACGGATTTGATTTGGTTCCTTAAAAAAGACAAAATTTTCAGGCATTTCTTAGTAATTAACTAATCGTCATCAATTTAATTTATCGTATAATCAAATCTATTTCCTGACTGTGTTGGTTGACTTTAAATTTCAATTGTTAATTGATTTAAACATAAATAATTGATTTTCATTAAAACTCTAAAAAATATCCTACGATTTTATATACTAGTTGTATAATTTTAACTTTCTAAAAAAATATTCTGTACGTCATTACATTTATTACCCTCATTGTTGTTTTCACTTATACATATTTTATGCTTTTCCACGAGATATTCATTACGTAGGTTTTAAATCGTCAAGCCATTTTTATAAAACCTTAGAAAAAATTTTTAAATTACTTTTTTCAAACTTTACTGAAGTACTGAAACTTTAAAATTGCATTCATAATTTTTAGTGGAATATAGGTAGAAATCGTTTTTTTTTAGTTTGGTATTCATGAAATAAGAGCAAAAATTGATGAAAAGTTGGTTATTATAAGGGATACTTCAAAATATGTTCTTTTCCTTGGTTTATGAAGGAGAATATACTACGAATTTATCACCTTTGACTGTATTTAAAGAATTTACGAAATTATGTATATTATACACAGTGTCGTCAATTAATAAGTTTCTTTTAGCAGAAAATATTTCATATAATGAGTCGTGAAAGAATAAAGTGGGTAAAAAAATGGTTTTTTAATCTACTCAACTTTTTCAATACTAAATTTAACGAGATCTAGAAATTGGTTCAATATCTTATTCGAATTCTGGTATGAAGGATGATACGCATTTCAAATACGGATTCTTTATATGATCTGGTGCGGATAGAATAACCGACAAATTAAAAAGCCGACAGTCAAAAAATGGACACATCAAAAGGAGAACAGTAATTTTTTGAATTGTCGGTTTTTTTACTGTCAGCATTTCGATTGTTGTTTTTTTGACTGTCGGTTTTTTGACCTTTCGGCTTTTTGATATGTCGGTTTTAGACGCGCACCCATCTGAACAAGTAAACTCTACTTTTCGAATACTGTACGAAGTGTTCTGGTTTTTTGGCGGGGAAAAATTAACAGAAAATGTACGGGAAAATGTACCAAAATATACGATAAGATACCAGAAATATTTTAATAAAACGCAAATAACAATAATAACGCCATTTTCAGAACGCCATTTTGTAATTTATATTGTAATATTGACCAACTTTTAGTAAACCTCATTATGCCACAGAATTCTGAAGCCTGATACGATTCCGAAATTCTTTCTCAATAAAAATTTCGGTTTTCTCAAAAAGTTTTCCCTTTTTTCCACGTTCTTTTCCCATTTAAGTAGCCATATTTAAAAAATGGAAAGTGATATGGAAAAACGGACTTCAGATTCGAAAAGAGCATACACAAAAAAAATTATAGAAAACGGCGACAAATTTTATTGTTTTGTAAAAATATTTTGGATATATTAAAAGAAACCAAAAGAAATTTTCTTTTTCAGATTAGATAACTGTTCTGTATTTTTAAATACAAAAAATGTCTCAACATAATTTCCAGACTACGAAATGACTGCACTTATTAGTTAAGATGTTCATGGTCATTTTTATCAATGTTAGATAACAAAAATCCTCTACCTGCCGTTGGAAATTCCGAGGTTATAGTGTAAAAAATAAAATAATCGTAAAATATTTATTTCTAATAATTGTAACAAGTCATTTAGTATTCGACTTCATATCTTTTTCGCTTATAAAAGCGTCATGTTTATTTTGTGCATCCGTAATAATCTATTACATAACGAAAACGTAAAATACATTTTTCTGTACGTATTGTATATCTTATTCGAATTTGAATCTTTACTACTTTCATGATGAAAAATTGTGTTGTATGGCTAACAAAATACTTTCACATATTTCTTAAAATATAGTCGGTGTACATAATCGGACCTCCACTGTAGCAAATTTCGAAAATTTGAATGTGTATTGCGGTAAATTTCAATAAACATTTTTGCAACAACAAATCTGACTGTTTATCAAATTATTTTAAAACCCATTTACTTGTAGTTAGCATTACATTACAAGTAGACAAAATAAGTCGAATTTTACAACCTTATAAGGGTTTGAAAGTGGTCCGCGGGTAAGGTAGAATGTTTCATTCAAAAACGTAAAATTAAAGATGACTGAATAAAATTTTAAACATTCAAGCTTTGTAAAAGCAATTCTAATTACTATATAGATGCTTTCCTAGAAAATCTCAAAGAAATTAGTGGAGAATTCACCTAGAATTTTCGAAAAAAAGTGATTTTTATTTATTTCCGAAAATTCTTGGTCAGTTCTCAATCGATGTTTTTGGTATTTTTTAGGAAACCATCTACAGTAATTAGAATTGCCTTTACAGAGCCCGAATGTTGAAATATCGATTCTGAAATTTTTTATTTTGGGTTTTTAGTGAAAATTCCTACCTTATAAGCGGAAAACTTTATACCCCTCTTAACTTCACTACGAGAAAAATTGTCAATGATATTCAATGTTAAGACATTTTTAGATCACCAAAATTAATGAAAGTGTGAAATACTTAGGTTCTGGAAGTCACTGATTAAAAATTTGAAATGCGTTTTTAAACATTCAAAATGGTGGATCCAATATGACGACCACTTTCTTTAAATTCATCGAATTTGCTTGAAACACGTTACTTGAGTATTTTTGGGGTTGTCGATTACGAATCTGGACTCAGTTTTGAAAAATTCAAAATGTCGGATCCAAAATGACTGTCAAATTTCTAAATCATAAACGGATCCACTAGAAAATTTATACTCGAATATAGCGTAAATTAATAATAGAAATTTTATGAAACAGAAAAATAAATATCAATTAGGTTCGTTCGGTTCCTATATTGCACTTGTAAAACTGATTTTGATAACTCGACAATTGAAACATTCAAACAGACGTTTTTCGTTAGTTTAAAGCGGCCATTTAATGTTTTAAAAATCAGACATCAAATTCGATATTAGATACCTCGAAAGCTCCAAGTAACTACTTTCAAGCGTATCCGACGAAATTCAGAATATTTGCCCGCCATATTGCGTCCGAAATTTTTAATTGTGTCAATCTGTCTACTAATTCGGAACATGAGATCTCAATAACACTTTGATATAATTAAAAGTAAGACACTAGATACTTTGATAAGATCATTTTCACTGCTGAGATTTAAAAGTAATAACAGGAGGCCATTTTTCAGCCGGCATATTGGAATTGGCTATCAAATTTTATAAATTTGACTTCACGTTCAGATTCAGCATTAAAAATAACCGAAACAAAACACGTGTGGTGTAAATTTGTTTGTTTTCATATTTTGGACGTTCGCTGTATACGTATCTCACACTGAAGGATTTAAGAAAAACACCCAGTGTAAATTGATTTGCCGTTGTTTACATATACCACATGTGCGTTTCTTGCGTAACATAATATGGCACCGTCTCGTGTCAAATAATATGTGCATACGTTATCCTGCAATAATAACATATTTATTTAGATAACATTAGAAAGTTAACTTTCGATATTTTGTCGGTACAGATAACTTCAAGTTTTTTTTCATACGACAGTTCAGTTTTGGATACTAGCCTGGAGTAAATGATAAAAAAACGGGAAACAAATAAATATTAAAAATGCACCATGGTAGAAATTTGTGTAGTTTCTCCATGCTTTTGTAAAGGCTTGATGTTGGAAATACTACACTGAAGCTGACAATTAAATAAACATTAATTTATAATTTATACATAAACATTTGAGCGAAATATTACTTTCTCTAAAGAATAACATAACAAATAATTTAACCATTACTTAACACTCTCGAGTTTCCTTATTGCGCGTTAGGTTAAGTTAGGTTAGGTTAGGTTAACCTTGTATTATGTACTGAATTTTGAGGTTATATGCGAATGCGACTCCAGGACATTTGTAGACCATCTCCATGTCAAAATTTAAAAAATCGTTAGAGCTGTTTTCGTTTTATATGAATTTCTTTTTTGAAAAATTAATACATGGAAACAAGAATAAATGGCGCTTGTCATATTTATAGTACACATATGTTTTCTAAGGTAATTCTATGCGATACAAACGAATGTCGAAGAAAAGATTGGGGCAACACAATTTAGATGATAAAAAAATTGAGAAAAATTATATTAAGATTATTCGTATTCTTATCGTTTATTTTCAAAAATATTGAAAAATCCGAAAAATATTTCAAACAAAAGCTGTAGATCTTTTCAAAATACACATTTTGTATTGTATATACTTTTTGTATAGGTGTGGTAGAAATTGAGAAAAATGAAAATTAACTTTTATATGTGTATTGTATAAAAAACATCAAAAACTTGTCAAGATTGCCACTAATTTTTATTACATGCATGGTGTCCAACGTATTTCGATACGCTGAAATCGAATATCATAACAAAAATTGGCGCAAATTTGATTTACACGATGAAAAACGTGAAAAATTCATAAAAATCATGATTTTTCATCACTATTCTCTCTTATTTCGTTAAATATTGAAAATTCCGAAAAATGTATTGAATATAAAATATGCATTGTGAGCTGATCTACTATTTTTATTACAAACATTTTTACATATTTCCAATTGTTTAATAAATAAATGAGAAAAACTGCGAAAAATCAGAATTTTTATCGATTTTTCCTGATTTTTCACATGTAGATTAGATTTTCTCCAATCTATGTATCAAACAAAAAATGAAGTAAGTAAAAAATGTGTGTTTTAAGAAGATTTACAACTTTGAATTGAAACTTTTCATATTTTTGTACATAAATGAAAAAAAAAACCTAACAATCTTATTTTTAACGATATTTTACGATTTTCACCACGTAAATCGCTTTTGCTCAAATGTTCAATATGTCATATTCATTTTCAGTCTAATTCTCTTGAAATGAGATACTTTCAGATATTTTATTTTTACAGTCTATTAAACATCGCCAAAACCATTTTTTTGAATAATTCTTTTATTATAATATATTAACATTTTAGAGTCGCTGCTTTTTAGAGTGGAGGTACGAACGTGAACCGTCATAACTCACTTACAGTGTAAGTCGCATATATCATGTGGGTTTACCGGAACGGGAAAAGGGTAAATGTCTGAGAGGAGTAACTGGCGAGCCCCAAGATCGCCCACTAAGCCACTAGACATCCCTCAAGTAAAAAAGGCGACGTTCTTATATTCGAAATCTAGGTCGTCTTCTCCGACAGATCGGGGCGAGATGACGGATTCCTTCAACGGCCGAATGAATTTCTGATGTTGACGGATGTGCTACACTTCAGTCCTAGGCTGGAGTCAAAGCGGGAATAACGTGGAACTAGGAAGTTTATTGAAAACGTTATTGACATCGTTCCGTATAGTTATGGGCTAGGGAAGTACGAGAGCATCTTATGTTCGTAAGTAGGTACTTCCGCTACTTCTGCTGTCAAAGGAAACATAGAATATTCTTGGCGAATAGCAACCAATGTTTGTTCAATTTATTGCCATTCAGCATTCATTCGGTTTTCAATCAAAACCTGGTGAGCATATTTTTACATCATTTTTATGACCGAATTTGATCAATATTACATCGAAATAGGTCGCATCCATAAATTATATAAATGAGGTCCTAGATTTTTGACAATCCAGGACGAAAATGAGGTTTTAACATAAAATAATTCATTTTTTTTAATTATCTTAAATTTTAATAAATATTAAAGAAGAAATCCGAACCGACACAGATTCCAACTTGTAATTCCTTAAAATTGTAAATTGCGTAAAAATGTATTTGGAAAACAACGAATTTTTATATCGAATCCTGGTATCTAATACTCGTTAGTTTTCAATTATATTACAAGAGGAAGCGTGGTCGAGTGGTTAAGAGCGCGGACTGATAACTAGAATAGTGGGGTTCGAATCTCGGTCGGTGCGGATTCTTTTTTGTTATTAATTTATTATTTAACGGGCGGAATCTCCTTTTTATACAGTTTTTGCATATAATCAATTGTAATATTTGCGAGAGCAGCAGATCGTCTTAAGAGATGGCGCCATACTTCACATTTGTGTATGAAATGTATTAACAGCAGAAACCTACACCAAGTACAGTAGCGGTCATGAGTCAGTTTCCGCCAGATAATAATATTTTCGAAACGTAAACAAACAACGTGGTTTGTCTTGCCTATAGCGAGTTGCTGCTTGAAAACGAAATCGAAAAATTGTTCACCGGACTGGGATCGAACTCACGACCTACGGCTTCGTAGTCCAGTGTGTTACCGCCTGAGCCAAGAAAAAATTATTTGTTTTTGGTTAAAAAGTAGTCGAATTTGATCCTGGATTGTCTCAAAACCTCATTTAGATAAGTTTTGGATGCGACCAATTTAATAGAATAAAATTATGATAATAGCTAAAGATTCCGATTTTCGCTGAATTGATTGAAAAGAAGAGCACATGAATTGAGTTATATAACTCTGGTTCCTGGACTCTTACTTTTTATTATAATTTTAGGCAAATATTGCAGTCGATACTTATAATTACAATAATCGAACTTTAACACTACTTTCTATTGACATCCGTGGTCGTGAATTCTAGTAAGTTTATAAATAATACAGTCATTTATGCAATAAGTCTAAATACTTCATACTATGTTGACTTACATTAATCGCAGTATTATATAGCACCATAAAAATTGCAGCTTTCCTCACGTTTCTACTTTCTAAATCAAGATAGCCAAATTGAAATTCGTATGACATTTTTACAAGATTTGAATAAAATTCTTTGATATCATAGTTTCTTCTGAGAGCGCTAGGTGGCGCATCAATCCCTAAATAAAATTTCATAGCGTTTTCTGCATATATCGATCTCATGGATATCTTGCAACCTAAATGATTCTGTCATGAAATTTTTAGTATGATCACGTATTTTTATGAAAAGTCCCATTTCGTAATAGGAGTTACCATCTCTATTGACACCTAATGTCCAATTTATTATCATGAATTATGTGTAAGATTTTTTACAGTCATTATTTTAAGTTCTAGACCCAATTTTTGATACTTCTTTCGTTTAGTACGTTGAGTACATTGAACACATTTATATTACCCATGAAATGTATCTTATGTGTATATGATAATGGAAAAGAAGGACGATTTAAAAAAAAAGTGTTACGCGACGCTCGAGTATTTGACTGTCGCAACAGTGCTGATTGGCGCGCCTTTTACGTTTTGACGTATAACGAACATTGTGAGCTCATATTGGTCCGCGCCACTTTCACGCATAACGTGTACTGATACTTTTTCGGTGCAATAACACAAGTCATGATGGAACAAAATCAAAGGTATTATAGAACCAGTGGCGTCCGTATATACTAATCGAAACTAATTGAAAATTTGATTAAAAAAAAATTTCCAATAGATCCAAAATAAACGCATCTATTGTCTATCGAATGTTTATGTGTGTCACTTGCATTCATTAGAAATGTACTCGACGTGTAAACTTGTGGCCGGTTCCAGATGCCCATGGAATTCGTTCGTATAGACAGATATCGCGCATTTCGACATTCCTGGTGACTCGTGCTTCCTTTCACATTTATGTCGTTAATGAATTCTCAGTTGGATAATGCGGTTTCTTAATGAGATTTATTCAAGCCCTTTCGAGGAAATAGTGCACGGATTTAAAAAAGTAGAGCAATCTTGGATCGTAATTCATGGGAAACCTTTTTGTCGTACGATAAAATCTAAAACACTCTTTAAATCGGAAATAGTAGAATTGCAGTATATGTGCAAATTAATTTCGACTGTTTGGAAAAGAGAATAATGGGGTGCTAACATTTAATACAAAAATTACCAATTGCACAGGTGAATCTATAACATCGTGTAAATTTGTAAACATTGCGTTACATTAGAATAGTTCAGTATTGTAAATAGTCCAGAATTTACTTTCGACATTTTTTAAAATTCTTCTTGAATATGAGACACCATTAGGAACCAAAATGAAAATATTCTATTTTATGTTACAAGCCAGAGACATTTGAATGTTGACGAAATAAATTCCAAAACATACAAGGTGTCCCATTTGAAACAGGACAGTTGAATAACATTTCAGGAAATGGGGTTCACAAGGTTCATCAAGAACATTTTAAGCAAAAAATAGCGAGTTCCATTTAAAAATACACACCTTGACCTTGAATTACACTCAAAATTGACGTCCAGGTTAAATTGAAGGTCACCACGTTGTGGTCCCCTTCCAACCCTTTTAGCTGAACAATTTTTTTGCTTTTACATTTCCTAAAGAGTTATTCAGCTGTCCTGTTTCAATTAGGACACCGTGTATAACATATTACAAACCAAGAAAAATGACGTGTCCTAAATTTCGTAAGAATTACATCCATGGTATATGATAGTTTTCTACTTTCTTTAACTGACTTCATTTAATCCATTATCGCCCAAGGGTCCCTAAGATTTTTTTATTATTTGAGAGATAACTTTAATTATGAACAGTTTGGACAATTTCAATGAAAGTCAGTATTTTAATGATTTCTAGGTCACTTTTCAACTTCCCATGTGAAATTGAGTTTCAGCCTACTGGAATGCCAATATGGCGCAAATTATTAGTAGGTATAGAAAAATAATAAAAAATGCTAACAAAATTGGAAATTTGTCAATTTTCAAAACTTATCAATTTTCTTCAACCATTATGACATTGCTATTGCATTGAAACTATGCACGATGGTGTACGGAATACTTGAATTGTAAGAAAAAATTTTACTCCTTTGCCATTTCATTTTAACGCCCTCATAATGGCATCCACAATAAAAATTTGTAGTAAAAATTCAAGTATATTCCGTGATTTTTGCCCTTATCAAATTTTAAAATATAACAGTTGAGATTTTTTTAGTCAAAAACGATGAACTTTCGGACAAAATTGATAACAATACAAATTTCTTAGAATTTACGACGAAATATACTAGAATTATTACATGTTTTTGTTTAATTTTTAAGAAAAATTAAGTACAAATTTGTCCAAAATATCATAATTTCTCGAAAATTATCAACTTTTAGAAAAAATTGTAAACAACAAAAAATGCTTAAAATTAATCAGAGAAAGTAGTAAAATTTTTTTCTGACTTTTTCATGAATAATTTAAAATTTGGAAAAGCATGTAGGCACAAAATTTCTCAAAATATAAACAAAAATGTAAAAATGTTAACTATATTTCTCCCAGAATTTTAAGAACTTTTCATTCTTAGCATTTTTTAAAAAATCTTATAGTTTTTGAGTTAGAGCGACCGGAAATTTTCAACGAAATTTTCATTGAGAACGCCATTTTGAACTCGTTACAATGATGTGGAGAACAAAACTAACATTTTTTCTTAAAATACAAAGATAGTGATCACCTTTGTTCATAGTTTCAATAGAATTCGAATATTCTAACGCCCCGAAAAAAAATTGATGAGGATAAATATTTCCCAATTTTTCGTTAATTTTTTTGAAGTTTGGGGCCATATTGGAATTCCTGACGACTGAAACTCAATTTTGACCTCGTAATCTTGAAAACCGACCATGAAATTAGTAGGATATGTACCTCTCAAATTTTTTTAACTCCGAATTTGGTACCAAATACTTAATTGAAATTTAACCAAATTAAAGTGTCCTTTAGGTGTTAATGGGTTAAATTCTAGAAAGACTTCAATAAAAATAATGAAAAGTGACGTCAAGAAACAGATTTTTATCCTCCGAGCAAAGAAAACTGCATAAAATTAATATTTTTAATAAGCTGAATGCGGTACTATTTTCCAGAAATATAATGGGATTTTTCAGATTTTTATGATTGTATTTGGAGAAAATTTGTAACTAAAAATTTAATTCTAAAAACATCCTAAACTATTGAAACAAATTTATAAGAACAAACATTTCTTAGAATTTACAAAGGAATTTACTATAATTGTTCAAACCGTTTTGAATTTATTAAAAACTATTAACTTTTGAGAAAAAATTGCAAAAAAAATGTTTCTAATTCATCAATGAAAGTAGTAAAAGTATATTTTTTTTATATTAATAAAACTAAAAACCGCGATTTGTAATATTTGCGGCCATTTTCTTCTATTGTCTCTGTCATTAAATTCAACCAATTTTTTTTGAGTAAATGTAAACCTACAAGGCTATGCAATTTAAATTTTAACTTATTGATACTTACATTCATTAGAAATATATGTAATTAGGTTTCAATTTCGAACCCTATGTGCGATCGCTTTGCAAATAATGAGTGGAAATTGGAAAATGCTTCAGCATGTGTACCAGGTCAACTCATATGTCAACAAACAAAAAAACTGTTCTTATAAGTCGAAACGTTAAAATACTTTGCCCTATGTCCGATTTTTCCTCATGTTCCCCTATTTATGAAAAGTGTTTAAGGAGGCTCAAATATTTACATCGTACATTTATTTGTCACTTCTTTCCATTACCTTGTTAGTACTCGCTAATGCAATAATAATAAATATATCACATAAAAAATTAAGTAAAAATATTTGTCTACAATACATATATATTAAATAATAGTTACAAAATATGGACATGTCAATTATAAACATAACATAAAAATATACACTAATATTTCAATTATTACATCTACAAAGTAGAACATTGATCTTTAGTCGTTTAATAGGCAAAACGTTATTATTGAATTTCTACATGTAATAATGTACTGTTAGGTTGACCTCCATACAACTTACTAAGTAATGGAAATTAACTAAGAAAATATGTTTATCATGAAGACATATGTGCGCATTGTAGTAATTGGAGTTCGTAATTTTGCAATGTTCATGATTTTCATTTGAATATGTTTATTATTTTAAAAAAATCAAATATTAGTTTTATTTTTCCGAGAGAATGTTTGCAATATGGCTTTTCTTACTATTCCTTACAATTCATGATACTTCATTTGTAAAAAATATGAATAATGGAATTTTTAGTATTATTTCGATACTATATATTGCACAGTCAATGAAGTATTGAATCAATCATACAAAAAATAAACAAGATTGAATTTTCACTAACGAAAGTTTTGAATATCAAATATGAAATGTGTACACAAGAGTATATTGATATTTTCCATACCCTTTATTGCTTTCATCATTTTTATTTGCTACTAGTTTACGTGAGCTCAATTGAAAACTTTTTTCAATCACTTACAATTGCCAGAGGAAATGTGTCAACCCAATAGAAAATTTTAAGCGTTAATACGACAGGAGGCAATAAAAAAAATATGTAAACTGAATTATTTTTACTAAATTCAATATGAAAATATTCATTTTGAGCCTTGACCTAAAAACTGGTACGTAAATTTTACGTTGAAGTTGGTGCGAGCTGAAATTTTCGATAGTACACATCTGATAAAACTTTCTTTATCCGTCAAAAAGTTAGTCGAGCATGCTTGTAAAATGCAAACTTGTAAGGGAATTGTCTCCTGTTTCTTGAAAAAGTAAATAACTAACTTTTTTTAAGAAAGAAACGATGCATCGGAATTATATACAGAAGTGAAAGTCGTCGTTATTAGCATCGAGTATAAGAAAAGTTTTTTTTGCAATTACTTAATAAATCAGTACTGGAGACAAAACTGTAAATTACAAATTATGAGTACAATAACGAAGTTAATGGCATTGCATCACCATGAATATCATATTGATTTAAGTGCCATAAAGACTTCTTTCAAACAAAAGTATGTTTACAAACTGCAAGGATATCAGCATTTCAGGAATACTCATTTTTATTGCATTATACGCCGCAAGATCTTTTAATTTCAGTTTTTAATAATCCAGCAACGTATAAAAACGTTAACAAAGAATTATTACGTGGAATCTTTAAATAATTTATGGAGTCAATATTTACCGGACTTGTTGTCCATCATATCCCGGTACCCATGAACAAATGTCGCTACTATGCTCGTCATCTTGGCTTATGCCTGAAACATAAAAATTTAAGGTTTAACATACAATTTTCAACAAATATATAATATTAAGTATTAAAATATCGAAGTATAAACAGGAGGTTTGATATATATATAAATTTAAAAAAAAAGCGTTTTCCAGCGCATTTCAGTTTTGATTTTTATGGTAATTTTTACTAGGGGGTTTTTGTGGTCGCTGATGACGAATCCAGAGTCAGAGTTCCAAAATTCAAAATGGCGAATTCAAAATGGCAGTACAAGAATTTTAAAAATAACATGTATTTATGCCTGGAAACTTTTATTCGGAGATTTTTGGGGCCCTGACATACGTATATGGAATATGATTTAAAATTTGAAAACTCTGAGATGGCAGATTCAAATCAAGCAACTTATTCTTAATTTGGTCCGCCATCTTCGATTCGCAATTTTGAATTTTGAAAATCCTCAGCTACCTCGAAAACCCTCGAGTGAAAAATTCCAACCGTTTTCCATGTAAACTTTTTTAGCATAATAAAGTATTCATAAACAATAATTTTGAGAAGCTGATAGTATAAACTGCAACAAAGCAGTTGATGATAATCCATCAGCGATTCTTTAAAAGTTCCTTAATTAATTAAACACTAAAAGCGAACACGTCGGAATCAAACGAGAAAATATTTAGGGCCACTACTTAAGTAGTAAAATGCTGATCAAACTACTTTCGTGAAGGTGTTTGTACTAGACTATATGACCAAAGTAGTAACGGCTAGTTTAAATGACGTTTGTTTTATATCATACTCAAGTGATACCCACAAGTAGTACAATATTGTTGAAAAATTTCTTAGCTTCTATAAAATCCAATCATCACTTTAAAATATTCAAAATTAAAATTTTATAAATAAAATAAGTAGATTAAATAGGCCCATTTCGGGGTTTTCTATGTCGGAAAGAATAAATGCCAAATTTTTTAAATTAATTTAATAATTTGTCCCTGGTGTGTTACAGTAAATACAAATTTTGGCAATTGCCAACAAAAAATATTTGTGCATTTTGAAATGTCGGGTTTTTTAAATGTCTGTTTTGTGATTTCTCGGATTTTTGAAGTGCATCCAAAATAATATTAAAAGAACTTAGAAATAAATAGATTACTTAGATCAATATTTAAAGACAGTAGATTTATAATATTTTCATTGATATTTCTTGCAATAAGTCTCAGAAAAGTGTCAAAGTAAGTATTCAGAAAAAAATATAAATTGCACTGGTTTATTGAGTGGTATGACGTCTGTAAATTAAGTATTAAAAAACTATGCGACAAATTTTAATAAAAAGTACTATTTTTCCGTACTCTGCAAATTTAATACAGCCATTTAAAATAATCATCGATAAAAACAATTTACGTTAGAAATGATTGATAGCAGGTATATTCGTAATGAAAGAATTAATCAAGGCGCTAATGTAACACGAGACGCAATTTCAATTTGTGCGGAAATAAGTAGCGTCTACATTGCGTACCTTGATGCTAACATCAAGGATTCAGCCATGAACGTGCAAAAGTCTTAACAACTCACTTTCGCAATATCTTAAGATGGAGATTTCTCTGTGCGAGAAGGTAATCGTTCGCAAAAATAGACGCGCTAATTATTCTTGTCTTAATAAAGAGCTACCAACTGCGATGCACTATTAAAGATAGTCTAGTCTAATCTTCCTTCTAATTAGTGCAAACAATGATAATGTCCTGACAGTTTAAATAATTCTGAGGTCATTGACCTCATTGGTAGTCTTAGGAGTAAGTATTCATATCGTTTTAAAATTCTCCCAGTAAACACAAAAAGTGTTTATAAAATATTTATATGTCAATATCTTTTCTATGATAATGAAAAACAAAAATCGTTACTCAAAAATGTTATTTATTCTCACTTCCATGTCAACAGTTTTCTATTTTTTCGTATTTAATGGGCCTTGTAAATGGATTTCCATAATAAATATTGATGTTTACATGAAGCTTTATAAATTAATGTCTTTAACTAAATAATATTAGTGAAAAATTTGACCTTCAGAAAAAAGCCACCTGAATAACAGGTTGGTGGTCTATTCGGCCGCCTTTTGATCATGTTTGTTGCTGGATTAATGTCCAGCATGACATCAGATGACCCACTAACACCTAGACTGTATAGATATTACTGGCGGGTTCGTTGAGGTAAACAATAATCTTATACCGCAAGAACCTTGAACTGCGATATGTAAACAAACAAATCATTTCGCTTCGCGACCTTGGCGTATTTTACGTATGCCAACGTTTCTAAATTCTTACTACAGTGTGATCTTTCTTATGGCTTCAGATCTGAGCTTCATTACATAGAAACATCATAAAATAAGGGCAGGAAGAAACAGTGGGATGATAAATTTAATATTCGGTATCATAATCAACATTGATAAGACTTTTCAACTATCGCAATAATCAAAAAGAGCACATGATCTCTTAAAACCGATTTTATAAATATTGCTCAGAAATTTTAGTAGCCGTTAAGCTGACTTATTTTAGATTGACTGCAGCCTGCGGAAAATGCTATTATTTAAGGTCTTTCTAACTCAATGCAGATAAGAAATCTTAACAATCCTGACTAAAAAATGAAATTTACTAGTTTCTTTATACATGATTGTTCAAGTAAACGCCGCTCGACTTTATATCAGGATTTGTGCGCCATCTAGTAGTCTTAAAAGACTCTAATATCTCTAGCACTATTCCTTAGTAAACTTTACCACCCTGCACTTAAAAATTATTATTTAAAATTACAAAAATCTTGCAAAGTAAACAAAATGAAAACAAACAATCATTCAAGGTAATTTCCTCTACATGAACACTGTATTATATTTTGTAACAAGTTACGCAACTCTTTTAAAACAATAAATTCGTAAGGTGGTCATCTTAAGAATTCCATACGAAATTTTGCTCAGAATGTGTTCATATTTGGCACAAGTTCCGATTACCCGAGCTCATCAATAATAATCATAAAAGACCAGTTAGTATACTTTTGACTATGAGGAAAACTCATTGACTTATTTGCAATAACCTGGTCACGACCACAGGTGTACAACGTTTTAGAAATTAGTTTAAAATAATAAAAATTGCAATACGTAATCGAAGTTTAAAGCCCATTCGAACTGTCGTAAATATCGTACGAAGTATCTAAACTGAATACGATCTTCTTGAAACTTGTATGCTGAATACCTATAATACTCCATTCTGAAGGTCTTCGAGACAAAATATTGTAATGATAGCCTCTTAAAGGCGAAATAAACATAAAAAGGCGTTACTACATGTTCACTCCGCAACTGAGTTAAATATTATCCACGTCTCACATTTCAGAAATAAACGGTAAAATAGTCGCGTTCCTTGGTAGGTAACCATATTAGCAACACTATAAGGCGGATGGACCTATCATTATATCTGTATTCTTCATTTATTTCTTTTAATATACCGTAATTATCTTTTCCACTCTGTTATTATACTACATCCTTTAAATCTGAAATCTATAATATACACTCTTAAACATTTCTTAATGAAATAATGAACATGTAGGTAAAGTATATTTATTAAATTTAATAAAGGTGCATGTTTCTTAAGTCTCATGAACATGTTTTTTCAAACATTTACTAAATGATGCGCAGATGAAATTTAACAAATAAAAACAACTGTTATTATTCTTCTATTTTGATTCGATAAAAAAATAACCAATGCAGGATAAAAATAATTCAAGTCTTGGAAATAGAAATTAGTATAGTATGTTAAATCCGATAAAAAAACTGTTGTCGACGGCTCGATGTCTTATAACTAAATGAAATCTCATTACTACTGCGAGAAATGTATAGCGGCGCACCACATGGCCGCGACTAGCGGCGAAAAGCGTAACTAAATCAGTGTCGGTCTTTTTATGTTGTTTGTTTCGTGCACATTAAACTTCATTAACACGTACACTGCTAAAAGTGTTCTTAAATTTAATACATTTTTAATATGCAGAAGTAAATTAATTGTATTATCTGGTGTCTTAATTTTAAATGAATATACTCAAATATTAAAGATTTAATATACATAAATCGCACTCAAGTGTTCTGTGATTAGTTGATCGAACGTTTTATCAAACTTAAATTGTCAGAAAGTAAAAATCGGACTTCAATAAAAGATCGGCCGATCAACCAATCAACGAACAGTTGAGTAAAGGATACGTGACCAAACTTGAACAGAAACGCGATTGGCTGTCCCTTCTTCATCAAACAAAGCTAAATGAAATTATGACCAATGAGGTACAACTTCCATATTCAGTTTTAAGTTCATGAAAATCTTTTAAGGAACAAACTTCTTAAATTTCATGACAAATTCTTAATATTTAGTAACATTTATGAAATGTGCTTCATAAATTTCTCTTAAATTTCATGAAATTTTTTGCTGTGTAGTCAACAGATTCCTGGGTGACATATAAGTCCCTAGACGAAAAAATCAATGTCTTATTATCTGATATAAATAGGCTACTTGCATCAAAAATGAAAAAATCCAGAAAAATCATATGTAATAATTCAGATCCTCCTGAATTCAAACAATTCTTTTTTAATTTTTTCGATAGTTGGTTTCTGATTGGTCAGAAAATTACATTTTGATTAAAATTTCGTTCTTGCTTTCCTTAGTGGCCAATAGGGGGAAAAGCAAATCGCAAATGTTGTTTTAACGGAGTTTTGCGTTTTCTCAGTGACCAATCATAAATTAACAATCATAACCTTTACTTACACTTGCAATACAATACACGCGTATATTAATTTTAAAATAACCATGTATATTAAATTTAGTATGCATGTATATGCAAATGACTTCATGTATATATGTATATTAATTTTGATGTCATTATTTTTAACAGTGTATATTAATGATATATTAATTAATCAAATTATTACTTTTAATATAGAACTATGAATTAAATGTTAATTCGTGTTATGAACATTTTTATCAGTGCACTTAGAGCAATTAGGACAGCTTACTAAAATAATTTATATTCAAATAAATGCGGATTGGTCCTCGGAATTCTCGCTCGAATAGTAAAATTTCCAATACAAGTTTTATGCAATGTTTACTCTATATTTGGGAATTCTCAAGTGGTCGTACCTTTTCCAATGAATGCAAACTTCCGGATGACAGAGGTGAGCAAAAATTAGTGTTACTAGTACACTCGTTAGTACACAAAGAGAGCATATAATTTAATGACACTTTCCACGGTATTCCTGGTGGGCACGCTTTTTTCTCAAGAGTTTCACGTTAGGTTGTCGCAGGAATATTAGACCCAGTAAGAAAATACCTCAAAAGAATTAAATATTGCCATTATTTTTATTGCTTTGTTAGTCAATTAATCACAGTAAATAAACATTAAGCGATTTAAATGTTAAAAAAAGCAAAAAATCGGTTATAGTTTTGAATAAAACATTTTTTTGTCATCGAAAAGGTATTTTCAGTCGCAAAATTCCTTCTCTAAAGGTGAAGAAAATAGTTGTAGTATTAAGATATATTTTTAAAATATTAACAAAATAATATCGTGATCACATGTCGAAGGCAGTGAGTAATTTCTTTTTAAAAGTTTTTTTTTAAAAAACAAATTTTTTTCATGAAAACTACAAACCAAAATTTTCTAAGAATAACAATGGCTTAGAATGTATCAAACAGTATGCCCAAATTTTTTTTCAGAATATATTGATATAATTTTTTATTTTTTAAATGTTCGAAAAAACAAAATATTTAAAAAAGTGTATTCTTTGACAAATTCTAAGATAAAATACATTATTATTCTTGAAATCTAGAAATGATTAATAATTTTAAGACAATTTTTTTTCGTAATAAAAATATCAATATGTCAATCAAGAAATTTACGAATTTGAATTATTCCGTATTTTGAACTGTGTTTTGGAATTCCTAATAAACTACCCAAAAGATTTCAGTGTCCATTATTAGAAATAAATATTGCAAAATTTTACGTAGAGTTGGGAATCCCGCACCAATTACATATGGAATTACCATAGAGTTTGAAGGAAAATATGCGAGAGTGCAGATTTTTACTGTTAATCGAACCAATGTATACGGGGAATTCGAGCATGATACGAAGGTCGCCCGAGCTGCTGAGATGAACAATCTTTTTAACAAGAGAACAAAATAAGATACTGGAATTTCGCAGCCTTGTAGTGTAATGAAAATGCGAAAACACTTTTTTAATTTTTGTAAGGCAAATTATTGACAAAAAAGAAATAATGTATTAATGGTAAATACTGAGGTACTGTGAAAAACCCACAAGGTCACAGAACGAAGAAGCCTAAAGGAAACAAAAATAACAACAGTTTTTTCCAATTTTCGTTGAATTTCGTACATATAAAATAAACAATTTAATACACCAAAATGATGCCAAATAAAAATAAATAGCGTCTCGTAAAACATTATTACATATAGTATATTATGTAACAAGGGCGCAATTACCGATCTTCGACGAGTGCGAATTTTCTCGCACGAGCGAAGCGAGGATGAGAATTTCACTCTTCAGATATGGATATTTCGTCCATGTTGCATATGTTGTTTTCAATATGTCGGTCGTAGGGCTCTATAATTTGCGCCCGAAGATTTCACTGCAGGGCGCAAAATCGAGTTCTACTCCCGGAGTGTAAAAAATAATCTTATTTGTTATCATTCTAGAGCTAAATTTTTACATGAACAAATTTTTACTGTATGACATGATAGATTAGACACATCTTTTTATTTTTCCAAATTTGTCCAATCATTTTAATAAAAATTTACTATAACTTTTGCTGTTGATGTTCAGTTTCACATGTTTACAATAAATTGACAAAAAATTCTAGTTTTTATCGGAAATTTTCGTAAAATGGCCCTAAATTATGATCTAAGATGGTAAAATTTTCTCCATCCAATAACACATGACGTCATACATCATTCTCGTTCTATCACGGATGGAACGAAATTTTCAGATTCCAATTTGACGCCATCGATTCACACGGAGAAGCGCTACTTTCATTCATCTACCGAATCCGTATAAAAAAACGCAAAATCGTGATTATTCTTGGAATTCACGTTGACACACTTAGGAGGGGACCACCAAGTATGCGAGGCTCGTCCTACGTATCGATAAAGCAAACGACGATGTAATCGTTCGCAGCCACGGGCGGAAACTTTCTCGTCGATCTTCCGACGAGTCGCATCTCTTCATCTGTCTTACGTAACCGTTACTGCGGCCATAAGCCGGGAAGTAGATCCTGCAGAGCAGAAATACGGCGTGCGACGAGTCGCATCTTCATTAAGTTCGACCTCGCGTCTCAAGAACTTTGGATAAGTGCGCGAGCACTTTGCCATAATCGGTTCTTTTCGACTTTGGAGCTTCAAACCAATTTATATAATATATAATAAACACCTGTCATTTGTTGAAAAAAGTTGAATTTATTCAGATTAAGAGGAAAAACGCAGTGAAATTTTGAAAATATCGAAATAGTGTGTTATGTAACAAGGGCGCAATTACCGATTTTGTTTACTGCAGGGCGCAAAATCGAGTTCTACTCCCGGAGCGTTTAAAACTTCTCTTTATTATATTTTTCTTAAAATATCACTTCCGATTTCAATATGGATTAAAAAATAAGACCATTCTACTCACTTCAGGTGTAATTCTTACGTTTTTTAATTGGGAAATGTGTATTATTATTAATAAACCGATACTACAAATCACAATGAAGTCGCACACGATTGGACCGCATTCAAATACTTTTGAAATATACAAAGAAAATTGGCTCAAGTAAATAATAACTTTTTAAAAAAAAGCTAATAAAATCAATCAGATGGAGTAAAATAAAACGGATGTATTATGAATGTGTATAAATAATACATTAGTCATCATTTATGTAACATGAAGAGCCAAGTATAACACAATAACAAATGTTACATAATTTAAAGAAAAGTTAAGAAATTCATAAAACGTAATATTTACATTGTAATTTGAGCCATTGTTGTCTCGATCAATTTAGCTGAATCAGATTTCTTCAATGCATCGAAAAAATGCAAGTAAGCAGTCTGAATCCCTTTTATCGCCGAGCATCAGAGGTGAAGCACGCGTGTGCTACTGAACTGATCTACCTTTACCTTTTCTAAACAATGGGCGGTCTTTACGTTGAAGGATGCTGTTTCTTTCAAGCCAACCTCTTGTGACAATGCTTGATAATGAAGTTACACTCAGAAATCTAAACTGTATTTATCACTAATCATATGAAACTATTTCAATCCCGAATAAACAGAATGTCTCGAAATGGTATCGCTAAATAGCTAATACAATAATTGATGTGATACTTGTCTTTTACATCAAAAAAACTTATATGTAATCGCAAATAAATTTAAAAAAAAACTTAGTTCTCTTCTGGGAGTTGAACCGAGTTCGTATCTTGTCAATGTGTTCGTTCTTTTTCTATTTCCTTAATAATGTTGAGTATGGCCGAGTAGTCAAGGTCCGCGATTCACAAGATGCGGTCCCGGGTTCGAATCCCAGTCGGGGCAATTAGATTTTTTTTTTTGCGATTACATATAAAATTTCTAAATATATAAAACTGTTTATTTTAAATTACTTTCAGGCAGTACATAAATATTTGCCAAACTATATGTGACACATAGTTTTTGAGGTCGCTGAATGCGAATCTCTCATCAAATTTTCAAAATTCAATATGGCGAATCAAAAATTGGAAACGTTAATGAGTTTTCATGAAAATCGCTACTCCTACGCGACTGTGTTGTCTAATTTCCAAGATTCAAAATGGAGGATCAGGTATAATTCATTCAACATTCGTCAAGGGTAACGTTTGTAATATATAGTAGAAAAAAAAGATATTAACGTTAATATTAAACAAAAATTAGTTTTGATTCTGAATAGGGAAGTTAGGAAAACCATTTTTAATCCATCTAATTTTTCGTTTCGCTCACATTATAAAGGTTATAATTTCACATTCTTTTGTCTAACGTAGACATTCTTCTTTACCCACGAAATCTCTATAACCTTTAAAAACCTGGAAAAATAATACTTGTAATTGTTATTAGTTATCAATTAAAGGTTCTAATGGGATGTGAAAAATGAACGGTACTTGTAAATAACAAAATTGAAAAGGAAATGAAACTAGTCCGGATATTTTAAAACTGTATCGTCTTTGTCGTGTAGTTTTTCTTCGCTTGAGCTTCCTATCGTTTATCACAGGGAACAATCGTCAGGGTACTTTTGTGACACTACTTTTTACTTTAGTGCACGCGTGCTACTTTCGCGATCCATTTTCTTAACAGGCGTCATATTCTTTTGTTAATTACTATAATCGTAGCAAGATTGCCAGTAAAAAACATTTCTTTCAACTTACGTTTATTTATCATCTCAAAACAGTTATATGTGTAACAGTTGAAGTGAGGATATAAAAAAACAGTGCTGAAAAAGTTGAAATTGTTGCAATTTGTTGAAAAATTTTCTAGGAAAAACTTGTAGCAGTTACAAGGCCGGTAATCGTCTTATGAATGTCCTCTTATTAAAATTGGACGAAACGTTCTTTGGTGACATAAACGAATGTTGTTTTTTTAATCGTCACACTGAGAAAGTTAAAAGCAGTAATTATTTATTCGTCCCAAAAATTAAACAGGGCATGGCGGAGAGACAATCCGGATAATTTATTAAATCATTTGTTGGGATTAGAAGAATAATCCAGAGAAATATTTCGGAAAGACTGACGAATGGTTATAAGTAAATGGAACTGATCAAAGGATGTTAATCAATTTTCAGTATATTCGTACACAGAGTAAATAAATATTTAATATTTTACAAGTAGCAGTCTAGTAAGCAGAACTACATTTTTAAGTTAAGAACTTAACATTTTTCAAACTAGTCAAAACTTTACATAATTAAGTCCACTAACTATGTTCGTAGTTACTTTAACTACTTACGGTAATAGCTGCAAGTAATGCTATAGAGTTAAGCATATATTAACATACAAAGTATTTGCAAAGTAGTCAAATTTATTAAAAATTCATTGAGTTTAAGTTTCATAATTTCACGTTCCTTATTCTTCTAATACATTCATTTTTTCAATTATACAAAATCTAGAATTATTTCAGTAACCGGCATGAATAAGGCAACTTTGCATTAAAAAAAAGTATTCTAAATGATTTTATTACGTTAGGTATGCTTTTAAAGTTTTCTGCTTAAATAGATAGGCATTTACCCACTTACACTAATATATTTCTCTAATTTTATACAGATAAGACTCGGCTAATGTAGGATAACTAGATGAGACTAATATTTTATCCTTGCTCTCGTATAAATATAACAGCTGTAACTCCCCGTGGAATTAAAGAGATAGTCGCAGTTCACTTACTTCCTTAAAAAGAGAGCAAGAAAATTATTCTGCCCATAACTGTGCTCAATGCCAAAGCAGTGCACTTGACATCGTCGTAATGCGGTCCATTTCCATATCATCAATTTTTTACTTTTCTATGCATTTTTATTTAGTACAAATACTGTCAAACATAAAAGTAACTGGAAAATCACTACTTTTTTGAGAATATAAATTACATTTTAAGACAGAATAAGTGTTTTACAAATTCGTAACAATTAATGTAACATTACCCGTCAAACAATTGTACAGTTCACCTTAAAACAATAGTAAAATACAATTTCACGATTTTTGGTTCCTTCTTTCTTTAGGAAATGATTTTCCTCGCTCCAAATTTTTGCAAAATCAAGTTCACAGATTTTCACTGAATTATTTTTTTCCCACTAATTATTCAGATGTTATCTGGGATATGGGATACAATGGTCCCCCCAAGATTTTGTCTCATCCGTCTTGTCTGTCCTTTTCTAACCTTCCCAATATTTGCCTAGTAAGGGGAAGAAATTTTTCCCCCACTCCGTCGACATACAGTTATATAACGCGCATGCGTCGACCAGAAGAAATCAGTTTAACCTTTCCTACATCGCGAATGCGTGCTGTCGCCACAGAATTACCGCTCCGTGAGAAGTGGTGGGGAACTGCAATCGAGGGGTAAGGCAAATATTGGGGGGGGGGGGGGGGCTACTGTATTTTTGTACGTCTCGACATACATTTTGTCTCTCAATATTTAACACAACACACCGTTACAGAAACGAAACATTCGAGTCAATATTGTAAAAAATCAGGACTTCTCGTGGAAAGTTATTTACCAAAGAGCAGTAAAAAAATACAAATAGATTTATGGTCTGGCATACGTCCACGTTAAGTTATACATTTTTAATGTAGATTTTCAAGATATGGATTCATGAAAAAAAAAACATTTTTTTTTACGAGAAAAACTACAGAATAGATGCGGAAAATGATAACGAACAAGTTTGAAAGATCGACTGATTTTTTTTCTGTCCAAGTCATACACAATAATTAAATGTATTTTTTTGTTGCAACAAAATAAAAAATAAATTACATTATTCGTTCCTGAGTATTTTAGGGAGATAAAAATTTTGTTTTACGTGATTCTAGGTACAACTTCAGGTCAACAACACTCATCTGCATATATTATGGAAAGCTGGGGATTAGAGGTGGAGTAAGTTGAATTGGAATCTGACTTTACCATCTGACTGGACACCTAGTGAAAGCATAAAAATGACCTCGTCATACATAGTACAAGGGCACATCTAAAACTCGGGAATTTTTCCCTCAATACGTTCGTCCCAGTTCTTGGATGTTAGAACGAACGGGGTCAATTAGACCCTGCGTCAGATTTTTTAAATTTACATAAATTTCTTTTGGGAACCCTTCAATATAAAAAGTAGCACTGAAGACATTTACCCAAGTACCAGTGCATTAGCGATTTAACTCTTTATGATGGACACGATTAGGGGAATTGGTCAATGAAGAATTATAATTAGATAAATTGTCGGGTATCCTAAATGGGAGTATTTAATTTCCAAATTTCACTCGAATCTCTGAACAGATCTCGATTAGATCGTTACGACCTTAACGACTAGGCGAGTGGCATGTCTGAAGAACATGATTTCGTGATAATTGCTGTGTGAAAAATACCCATTGTTTTCTCGCGTGGACGTGTCCCGCGAATGCGACACATTTTCGCGTGACAGGGCGCGGTCTTTTAGTTATTGATTTTTTTATTGGACTACTTCCCGTTAAGAGCGCCTAGAGATTATCGGCAGAAAATACGCCCGGTCACTCGCCTTGCGCATCCACGATAAAAATAAAAGTAGCCTCTACTAGCGAGACGGGATATAGGCATTTCTGCGTCCCGCAGCCTCCTGCGATTAAAAAACGAGAAGGAGAGGTCAACATGCCGGGTGCCGAGCGATGAATAAGTCGCCGAGAAATTCCAAGCGTTAAATGGCCGATTTCTGCAGACTGGACACTGGATCGTTTGTTGTCGATCCGATCGAGCGTAAATCCCGAAGACGGCCGATTAACTAACCGAGTCTAGAAAACTATTGGAATTTTTTAAAACTCCGATGTTACGTAATAATCACAAAATATTCAAGTTATTTCGGATGCAAAAATGTGCGAACCTTTTATTTTCATTCGGATTTAAATTCCTGCCACCATCGAAGAAGCGACCCCCCCAAAAACCTTAGTAACAAATTTCAGCAGAATTAAGTAACATTTTGCATTTCGGTTCGCCATATTGGATCGGCCATTTTGATTTTTGAAATTTTGATCTCACATTTGAATTCAGCGACTCCAGAAACCCTTCAGTTACATATTTCTGGACGACTGGTTGAGTCGTTTCAAAGATATTGATATGACGTCTACAGGCGTCATCACCAGTTAAGGGGTTAATGGTCCAATATAAATTAACATAAAAATAAAATTACTAAAAAATGTAAATTATTTCTTAAAACGCTAGGTGGCGTTCGAATCAAGAAATGATGTCCCTCAAAGATTAGATCAATTGTTATTCAATCAGCAATCCCATTCATTATTTCCCTTTCTTCTTTCTAGCAAATCTCGATGATTAGAGTAAACTCACGCGACTTTACTCGCGGGTTGATGTGCCGCCTAGCGTTACCCGAATGAACTACACGGATAAAACGTGATTTTAAAATATAGTATTATTCCTTACACAGTAATGTAATTTTTCTTACCAAACACAGCAAATACGGACATATGGAACATTTCGTATTTGGTACTGATTTTTGTTTAATCGAAAAAATTATCAAACAAAATTGTAAAAAATTTACGTTCTACCACTGTAACGATTGAAGATTTATACCAAAGACATATTAAAACTATTTCAAATGGAATTTTTAAAACATATGACGATAATGCACTCGGAAGCCATATTCAAATTTCAAAAATGAAAATGGAGGACCAATTTCGAAAACTTAACAATCATTTTTTATACAAATGTAGTAAATGTACAAGGCAGGACTAAACGCGAAAGAATTAAAAACATGATTAGTTTATTAACAGATTTTAATTGTTTATTACTAAATCCTGAATGGGAACTTATCCCGCGACCTTCGGAGTGAAGTGCATTAAATACATGATAATATACAGATGCAAACAAGATAAACTGAATACACATCAAGATAAATAAAGATTTTTTTAGAAACATTATCAAGTTAATTTACGTAAAATTGTCTAGTAATTACACTAATACTTTTGCAATCAAATTTAATTCTAAAGGAGTAAAAATCGAAAGGTTTAACCAAGAGTCAATTTTCAGTCCTTTGGAGTAAATAATTTACTCAATTAGGTGTGATATTAATGGATTCAAAGTAAACCCTAAAGGATTCAAATAGTTTTTCTTGTCTTTATTAAACTGAGCAAGTTACTCCAACCGATTTAGAGCGAAGACAATAAAATTGTTTGTGATTAAAACAAAAAAGAATCTAAAGTTATCTAATTAAATACATTCCAATAACAAATTTTTTGTTGTACGCTGAGTTACGAAATAAAATTAAATTAGTGACAGTATAACCTTGTCGATTAAAACTTCTGTCTATTATCTCGTATACATTTTTATTGCTTTTGATAACATAATCAATATTGTAACTGCTACATTGTGAGCAGCTAAATAGCGATAATTTGCACGCTACATATTGATTATTTTGAACAAGTAGTGTTTCTTGTATCGTATTAATTACATTAATTAATACAATTTATTAACGTAAATTTCCGATAGTTCCTATTACATACTGATTTATTAATGCAAATTTAAAGTGTTCCATTATACGGATAAAATACGATGCAATAGAATATTCATTAAATTCCGGAATTCTCATGTAAACAGTCTGAAATTTATTATACTGATAAAACACTATCCGAAAATATATTAATTTAAGCGCTTCTAATATTCTGTTTGATCACGAAGTTAGTGGCCATGATTTATTAAGTTGACGGTACCACTTCCACAAATCGAACTAATTAAATGCTTATTTAGGGTTCTTGAATTTATTTGGTACCAAAGTTGTCGGCACTTTTTACAAACCATCGATTATTTTAATTTAATATCTATAAATTTAGTATTATGAAATTAAATTAGACCTAAATTGTCCATTTTCTAAGATTTTTAGATTGATTCGACAAAGTGGCTATACGAACTTCTCCGAAAGAATGAATCCCTTTTTATAAATATTTTAGCCATCTTTACATACTACGAATTTTAAATAGCAATATAAGTAGAAGTTCTAACTCGGGTATACAATATAACACGTGTGACTAATACAAATTACAATATGACGCAAAACTTTTTCGACGACTGGAAATATGTTTTGATACTTTAGAGCTATAACAATTCCTAATCTGAAGGCAAATGCAATTACGGAATGATTTAATAATGTGAGCATTAAACAATAATCTCGTATGATGTGTCGCCATTTTTTGATACATTTATATTGTAAACATCAGCAAAGTGCATTCAGTGCATTGTATTTTTCCGAAGAATGAAGGATATAAATGTTGTTCCTAAACAAATTTGACGACGAATTTTTATTTGAAATTCCAATGCACTTATTTTTACAACATTTTACTGGATCCATTTATAATTTCTCGTAGAAATCAGAATGCAAATAGTATAAACAGAATAATATTGTTCAAAAGTTAAAAATTACCAAAATTTTCTGTATCGTGGAAGCCTGAAAATCGGTAAGATTTTTAATGAGTTTTATTTTTTCTGACGTATTTTCATGTTCTGATGATAATTGGTGCAAATACGATTATCATGGTGAAAACCACCAAAAACCCGTAAAATAGTATTTTTCGTGTCGAACATTATTTTTCGGTGTTGAAAACTGTAAAATCCGAGTTCGCGGGCTGTATTTAGCCCGCGGGGGTTATGTTTTTGACAGCGCAGATTTATGTTGCACGTAATCCATAAAATTTCACTTTAGGGACTAAAAGTAGGCCGTAAAATCGGATTTTACGGCTGTAGTACCGAAAATGATATTTTTTTGCGTTTATTTCAAAAATTACCAATGTGACAGAAAAATGTTTCCAACAAAAAATGTTGATCATGAAATTCTTTACAAAAAAGGTTTTATACGTTTTCTCCGTATTATCAAGGGCAACCACGTAAATTACAGCTAAATATGTGTACTAAATATGTCCATACATGTTATTTGCATACAAAAGCTGAAGAATACAAGACGTTGAGAAAGAAATCTACATATGACCAATCCGTAACCAGTGATTTTTAATTTTAATTTTTTAGCATAGATTACTACCTTACCGACTGCCCACTTTGGACCCTCTGATGAATTTTTAAAAAATTCGAATCTGCTATTATTAAGAAATTACACAATAGTTGTTACTAAACATAAATAAATAAAACAAATAAAACTCTTCATTTATTGTTTATTATTGTGATTATAAAAATTACGTTACACAAGAGAGCGAATAAAATGGAGCAAGTTTGACGGTGATTAAACGGGTGTACTTGAAACGGAAATATGGTGCTTGATTACGGAGATCACATAACAGTTACCAATAATGGCATAGTTCTTACATGAGTTTTTGCGACGATGAAGTCTGCTGACTTAAAATGGACATGCCTTGTGTACATTCATCGCTGTATGACACAGCCGTTAAAGTCAAGTAATTTTTCGTCTCGAATACTTTTGTTACGTTGATATTCTCAATGCAGTTTTATGCAGTTTTATGGTATTTTTAGTTTTAAGACGATGCAGGATATGTGCATTTGTACCTAATGTAAGTGTACTTCCGACACATCGAGTAATTTATAGTTGTAACAATATTTCACTAAGTTTTAAGTAACGAGCACTAGATGCGGTTAATTTTTCTGTCCAAATGGGTTCCGTACAATGACATACTAAAAAAGGGTTAAAAATATGCCGCAAAAAAAATTGAATTATTCTATTGTATGCGAGCAAAAACAAAAAAAAATTATGGACTGTGGGAAAAGTTGAGTTGAAATATTGTGAGAGAGGCAAAAAATATTTTTCAGGACAATAACGAATTAAAATTTTTCGTCATTTTTACCCACTCCATTTTTTTATTCATATGAAAATAGTCCAAAAGAATTTAAGTTTTGTATACGAGGGAAAGTGGGTAAATTTTTTCTCAGGATAAAAATTGGTTAACATTTCGTCAAGGTTAAACAAAATTATTAGTATTAAAAAAGTATTTAAAAAAAATCACAAAACAAAAAATTGGGGTAATTCTAGGGTTAATTATATTGACAGGGTCAAAAATGAATAAATCTAAAAAAAATTTGTTTAAATTTGTTACAATTTTTCCTATACTCCAATGATCCGATTTTTCAATACATAACAATAATGAAGGTGAATCGCACATGAATTTTATTACTACTAATGACCCTATTATTAAGATCATTTTTATTTCTTAAAAAAGGAAGTCACAATAGATTAACTACATCATAATTTTGTTCTTCAACGATATGAAATATCATATTACATTTTAAACTTCAAAATGATGATAAAAATTGAACAAATTAAGAATTCCGTGATACTGCACGAGATATGTTCGTGTGATCAATTAAAGATCTATAATCAAAATTGGTGGGTGGTATTTTATAGGATTTCAATAATTGATAATGATGAAACTAGTTATGCTATTTTTAAAGCCGACATTTTAATTTTGACATAGAAAGTTGAAGGTCATATGATTCGGAGAAGACATTGACCGCACAAATTGCAGATTAATTTTTGATATGATGTCGTACATACTTAGAAAATGGTTTTATTAACTATCGATTTATCAACGACTAAAACGATTTTTAAGAATTTTAAAGATAACATTTTTTATGACTAGATTAAAATGTATTAATAAAAAAATTCATCCAGAATGTCACAATATGTTCGTACTTTACTTACTTTCATTGTAATTTATTTTTCCTCAGGTCAATTAAATATTCTTTTATGTTTTTCTACTTTGCGATAAATTATTTATTTCTCTGTATGAAACAGATTTATTTAAAATTAAAAATTAATCTGTAATAAATACGTTTTTTATTCATAAATTCCAGTATTACTTAAAATAAGTAAAAGTCGTTTGAATGTATTTCAAATGTTCTCGGTTTATAGAAAATGCGTTCAAGTGGTTGATAAATCGCCACTAGGTGGCGTCAATATGAAGTGAATATTTTCGCAAGAGATAAGAATGGTTTTAAGTAAATTTTACTTGGATTTAGGAAATGTTTGTTTCTGTATATTTTAATAGATGTAACGAATCGTATTATTTAAAACAATAATTATTGTAAATATTGCAATGCGTATTACAAAACTTAATTTATTTTTCATTTCACTCCATGTAGTATATAAAAGAAGCACTCATTTACTACTCTTACAATTTTTACTACAATGATCTTTCTTCATTTTAGTTCTCGAATCGAGCATGTACACTTTGAATGACGTCACCTTTTAAAAATAAAATTGTATCATACAATACGGAAACTTTTATTTTGGTTATAGTTGTACCGATGACTAAGTACAGTTAAAAAAGAACATTTGTTAAATATAGAAAAATATTTTCCGAATTCAAATATATTAACTTTATTGTATAAAACGTTAAGTGTAATAGATGAAAATGATCGCCATTATCCCAGGAAATTTTAGAAAATAAGAAAAAGTGAAAGAGACTGTCGAAGAAAGGTTCACTGATGTAATGACACTTGGAATCGATAAAATGGCATCTCGGCAATTTGTAAAGTATTGAAAATATTTTTTTTTAGGCGGGAACCCTTTATCCCGATTTACCGGGATGTCGGTCGTAAATTGTCATGAATTACGTATGTGTGATTTAACAGTTTGTGCAATTGCATAGGTAGTTTCGGATGCGATTAGAAATAAAAAAGCAGCTTGCGCCCGTGCGTATCAAAGGAGAAAGTGTTGTCGAGTCGCCAGTCTTCGAAGCGGAAGTAACCAACCACGGGATTCCCGAAGAATTTGCGCAAGATATTAACGCTAAATAAGAAATCTATCGCCTAAAGACTTAGTGAATGCTTTCCACAAAAAAAAATATATTTTAAACAAATGAAACACACGTAATGCGCGAAATTGTAATATAGTGGCATCGTCGGAAATAAAATGTTGGAGTGATGGAAATAAAAAATAAATTATTGGATGCGGTTCATGTAATAATAATAATACCTGTTGTATAACGGTTTCGCCATAAATTTTGTCTGGATTACACATTTACATGTCACTTAATCATTGCCAGTGCCTTAGCGATAAACAGTGCGCAGTATAGGCAATACAATCGAGTCTAATTGACATACAATGCTTTAAACAGTCATCAGCAACACACTTTTACAGCTCTGTAAATTAGATAACTGACGTCGGGACAGGCATATTACTTTAGCCTTCACGCGGAAAGAAATTGATTGTAATCGGTACTAGAAATATTGTAACTGCGGTACAATAAAATTTCGTGACTCTTTTCAGTGACGATTTGCGTTTTGTACTGAGTTATCGATTGTTACTGAACATCCACAAAAGATAGTTGAACTTTTTTTATTTTTTATCTTTCTAAAAAACTATTTTTTATACCGTTAATTTTTAAAAGGAAAGTTTATTATCGCTTGTGAGTTCCGTCATTAAAATTATCAAATGACCAAAAAGTTAATCTATTAAGTCTTCAAGATACATCCAAAATGGTGGAGACAATATAATCGACAAAAATTTCAAAAAGGTTTGGCTCAAAATCTTCGAAAATTGACTGTCCTAATCACTGAACAACATTTCGGAAGTTTCTTCCGAAACATGTAACTGAAGTTTTATGCAGTTACCGTTACTAACTCGTTCCGATGCGGAGAATTTGAGAAAAATTCCTCATAATTGTTGGTAAATATGTATATGCGAACCTTCCTGAATAATTCTCGAACGCAAAATATATTTCACAAATTGTTTCGGAAATCGATTTGAAAGTAAATACACCACTTCAAGTTCAAAAAAATTACGCGTAAGAGGTGAGAAAATCCTTGAACTATTCGGAAATATTTCGTGTGCGGGCAGTACATGTTTTCTATCGGCAAAGTGTCAGCCTTATTTATGGTTAACGATTCTAACCTGACAGTGGTCGAGCGTGTTAAAGTGTATGGTTACCGTTCAGCAGACCCGGGTTCGAATCTCCGTCGAAGTAGTTCCATTTTATTTTTTTTAATTATTTCAAATGTTTTTGAACTTATCAGTGAATATTCTTGTAGACTTCCGGAACGATTCTTGACAAGTTCTCAGACATTTACTATTACCCTTAGCTCCGACAGCTATTTCGAAGCCTTTTCTTCCCACTATCTGGGTCAAATATGTCCTGTCGTTTGAAAATGCTTACAGTTGTGCAATTTATAAAGTACAATTTGAATTTTCTCTGGGTCGAAAACAATCCCATGTGTCGGGATTAAGGGTTAATTGAATCGCAATATTCCTCCAAATTTTCTCAAATCCTCAACATCTGAACGAGGAATTTTCACTGGATTATTTTTTCCGTGTACTTTTGCTGTTTGAAACAAAAGTCATCATAATTATTTGTTATAAGGATTTTCAACATTTTTTCACACTGGCAATCGTTTTTTAAAAATGTTATAACAAGTAAACTTTCTAATTTTTCAACATTTCTAGGTAATCGTTTATATTTTTACTTTAAGCTGTTATGTCATTTTCTAACATGTTTATTTAAATTTATACTGTCAATTTTAGACATAAATATACTGAGGAAGCTTTACTAGCCGTAATGTATTTTAATCAAACTTCGTCATTGTTTTATTTTGGACCGTTACGCCGAGAAATAACTAAATTCTTTTTTACAGAATTTTAAATTATTAATCGTAATATACCTTCAAAATGTATAATATATTTTTTGGTATTTCATTCATTTTCTTCCTTTTCTCTTTAATATTAATGAAATATAAATCGTGTGTACATGTGAGAATTAAATAATACACTGAAATAATTATAAATTTAAATTTAATTTAATTCTATTTGAAATCCACCATATTTGTCGTTACTTACAGTTACTGCCAGAGTTAATGATAACAATAGGAAATTTAAAAAAAAAAAACATTATTTAAAATCAATTTTATTTATTTAATTTTATTTTTGGAATCTAACGAATATTTGAACATTTATTTTAGTTTATTTTGAGTTTACTTATTGCTGACTGTATTATTTATATTTTTAACAAGATACATTTATCATTATTAAATTATTTTTTATCATTAAAACACATAAAAAACTAAAAATAAAAAACTCGGACTCCAACAATGCAAATTTTTTACATGTTTTCATTCGACAAAGTGTAAATAAACAACTAGCGTAAATCCATCAAACAAAACAACCAATAACTAATACAAAGCAATGTGGGTTCTTAGCCATTTAAAAGATAAGTAAGGTGTTGGGTCACAAAAGAATTAACCCTCCTACAGCTTAACCCATATATTTAAGGGACAAATATACCTGCTTCAACGCTCACCTGAATAAGCTGGGGATTGTTTACCTTTGTGTCTCAATAACTAATCTCGGTATTACATAATCCTAGGGAAAAGTAGGAACAGACCCTTGTCCCGTAGTAATATATAACCAAAGCAGTAAAGCTGTTCGAATTACCTATTTTTGGCAGTTCCTTAAGTAAGGTCAAAAACGGAAGTCATTTCACGGTGGGAATTGCTTACAATGACCCTGTGCCAGTGGTCGTAAATTGTGAAAATTCGGTATTATTACATTTTCTAATGAAAAAAATTATGTTTATTTAGTTTATGTAATTTAAATGTCTTATAAATAAGAGTAAATTGCATTACTTTGTTTAAAATAGTACAAAATTTAGATGCTTTTTGAACAACTTCGAAATTTAATATATTACAAAATTCATGAGAAGTAATATCAGTAAAAGTTACGTTTAATAGTTTTTATATTTGAATAAATCTTACTTACTTAACCAGTTTTATTACTTTCTCTATGTCTTAGAATTTTATACACTGAAAACTTTGTTCAAATCTAATATATATTATAATTTCAGAAAATTTCTTGAATTATAAATGAAAGTGTTAGGTAATTTATTCACAAAACAATGTTTTTCCGTGTAATTAGCAGTTAGCATATATTCTACATGCTCAAACTTAATAACAATAATTTCTCGTTGCTGGTCGATACACGCTTTTTCGTTTGTCACGAGAAACTCCATTAACTAATGCGCTGTTCGCTAAAAATGGATGAGCTTTCCGTTTTTTTGTAGCTCTCACGTGTTTGCTACAAATAAATAATAATATGTAATCATTGAGAATGCAGGGTACTGCATAGTGCAAGATAGAAAACAAAAAATACGTTTTGATGACGAGGCGCGGAAAAGTTTAATGATTACTAGCATGTGGCATTTAGTATTTTTTTTTAGTAGTGCGACATAATTTTATTACGAAGTACATATTAACTCTTCTGTTTCAAATAAACGAGTTTTTAAGTTACGTCTGCTATTATTACTTATTACCATCGTGTAATAAGATTTTCTGAAAACTTCGTTAAAATTATAGCTTTTGATTGATTGCATCAATTCCAAATGTAATAAACGTACTTTTTAATATATTTTCCCCTAGATTTCCGTTGTGAAGAAAAATATTATAACAAAATAGGAATTTTTAAATAAACAAAATAAAATTATATTATATAATATATCTAAAACTATCTTAAATTCATTTATCTCCGACTCAAAAAAATAAATGTCAAAATTAAAAAAACATATGTGTAACTGTCAGTTCATGCTCAAACATAACTATTTATATGTTTCCTGGCAAGCATTGTATTTTAACTCTTATTAACACTTCTCCAATTATACAATAGTGTCAGTAAACATTAAATGTTTAAATGTTTAAGTAAAGATAAAAATAGTTACATATTTTTTTACATGCAATATATACAAATATGTTAATTATAAAATGGCATAAGTGGCTAACAGTTTTACCATTCGTAACACTTCTAACTAATATTAAAAAATTCATTATTCACGTGCAGATTTTTTTTTTAAATTTATCTAAAAGTTAGACAATAGCATATAACTTATTTCTTATAGATTAAGAAGAGGTACAAATAATGTCTTATGTGCCAGAAATACCAAAATTTTGAATTATCTTTAAATTATAATTTTATTGTAAAATATTACATTAATCTACCTTTTTAATTTTACAAAGTACTAATTGAAAAATTTCGTTCATTTGAATGTTCAGAACTTCAGGCTTTTTTTTTGGTTGTCAAGAAAACATGTTCACAATTAAGTTTTTGACTGCCTTTAAGGGTAATTTTGTTACGTAAATAGTAATAAAGTAGGCGTCAAAATCGACTGATTTTATGGAGTATAAACGACATTCCAGTCATTTATCATCGACTGTTGTCGAAAAATCAATGGACCCCTATTCCTTTACACCATTTAGACATCTCTCTAACTTTCGTGGCGGCAAAACTGATTGTGACACTTGTCAGTAAATCAAAATAACAAAAGAAAAAAGAAATGGAGATCTAATTACCTTACAAGTAAATAAGAGTTTCTGAAGAAAATAATAGATTATTATACAATAAATCCAACTTAAGTTGTAGAACTAAAGTTAATTTCATCAGCAAATTTTAATTAAAAGTTTTAAATCGAACATCTGTGAAATATAATAAACTGAATGTAAAATATATATTAGTTAATTGACAAATACTTTGCTTAATCATAATGATGCTTACTAAATTCAATATCATGATTCATTCTAATATATAAAACAATATCTTTTTTTTTTAAATATCGTTAAAGTACGCTATCTATTGTACTAAAATGGTAAAAAGTAAGATTTTTTTAATCATGCTTAGTTGGCATAGATTAAATATCATTGCTAATTGATGCTTAATTTAACAAAAATTTCGGTGTTTACCAAGTAGAACAAAATCTTTAACTAAAAAATTGTTCGTAGTTCTCGATGTTAAAGATTTTAATTAAAAGTTTAGTATCAAACATTTTTTTTAAATAATTGACATGTATTAATTTGAAACATAAATCGAAATATCTGTGCTTAAATAATTTTCCAATACTCCAGTTTTGATTGGACTCCAAAGATAGAAATTAAGTAAATTAAAGAATTGTGACTTCACATTTGTTCTCATGTTTTTTTTTAAATTTTTTGTTTATAGTTTATTGATGTCGAAGAAGAAGAATTCTTGGTATGGCTGGTTCTCGAAAAAAGTCGAATTTATTGAGTTGATAATTTTTGTTTCAACTTATTTTCGATTTTTTTTTGCTCAATTCTTAGTTTATGTCTTGTTTATTAAAAATATTATAATGGTCCCCGACTTTTTCGAGTTTGATTTAAATATAGAGAAAACAAATTTCAAATTTTGGACATTATAGACTGCCAGTGTACTGAAACCAATGAAACAAACATAAATATCTTATACTTATTAGAAAATACATCATTCCCGCACAGGAATCACTCCCTCCTTCAAAAAATTTTGAGGGAATAACGAAATGAAACAAAATTGTCGGAAGCTTACAAACATAACCTTACTTTCTTACGAACTGTGTACAGTACTTTATTACCACCGGAAACATTTACAAATATGCTATGATTATTAAATAAAAAAGTGCTTACCTTTTGATTACGTTACATGATGGAATGACTTTAAAAAATGTAATATTCAAAAAAGTTGTTGTCAAATTAGTTTCAACAAAACATCTGTTCTTCAACCGCCATAGTGTATGTTGCCAACTAAAAAAAATGCTGTGGAGCTTGATAAACCTGTAAATTTTGCTCCAATCACATTGTTTAAAAACGGCGAGGAAATTATCGATTTTTTACGGACAAATTTTGAATTATTAAAAATATTTCCAATCGCATTTTTTAAACTATGAACTTATATAGGTACAGTCAATATTATTTTATATGAGTAAAAAATGAGATAACAAACCATAAGTAAGGACTTTTACGATTAAAGTTAATGATTATGTTTAAATTTAGCAGTTTTGACATAGTGGGGGAATGATTTTCAGGGTTTATCATATAAAAAATAAATTTTTATCTTAAATTTGTGCATCTAATACAGTAGTTTAATTAAGAGAATAAACTTTTCGTAATTAACGATCCTGGTTTATAAAAATCATTAAGGATACCAATTTCGATTTTTTTTTTGAGAATATAGCCATATACTTTATATCATTTTTATTGATTTGAAACCATTTATAATTGTCCTGGACATCAATGTAACGGTAAACCCAAAATGAAATATTTAATAAGTAAAATTAGAGTCACAACTTAAGATGGACCCCTATTAAGGTTAGGTTATGTTAAAGTTTAAACTATTTGGTACAGAAGCCCAATTTTTTTCAAATTTGAAAAAAAAAATGTGTTTAATTTTAAAGACAATTTTGATATTACCAAGAACATTACCAATAATAAAACTATTGAGAATTATTACTAATTAAGTAAGGTAAAATATATGTTTTCTTAAAGCAGAAAGGAATTCTCGACGGCAAATTAAATATTTTGAAATAATTCACAAATTTTTTTGTTAATTACAGGTCACCATATCAAAAAATGATGACATGCGTATTTTTTTAAAGATAAAAAAATTCGTATAATTATCGGGTATCGGAATGTTAAAAAAATATCGGGACTCAAAATTATTATGAGCGTAAGAAAATGCAGTTACGAGCACCTTCGGATGAAATTAATGACAGTCAATTGACTGTCATGGCCGTAGTTGCACGATAAACTTCGTAAGTAGAACTTTCATTTATTTATTCTTTATCGCGTTTTAGATATAGAATATATATACTTCTGTGCATGCAACATCAATATATACTAAAACTAATTTAATTGCGTGATAAAACGAGCAATGAAAATTTAAATAAACGCGAGACCTTGAGAAATATTTTTATATAATTCTAACTGTAAAATATATTGATTTCAAATGGAATCAAAAAAATATGATAAATAACTTATATATTAGAATTTTGAGCATAAAATAAGCTCGTCTTGATTAAAAAAAAAAATAGTTTATGAGCATTCTTGAATATATTTTTTATATGAATATCGGAAAGTCGGAAATTTGCTCTTATCGCGATGAACGATTAACGGCTCATTAGTGCATGGCATACATTACTGAATTAGTTAAAAATACTTGTAACATATTTTCTTTTGGTTTTTAAAACAAGTTTAACAATTTTTTGTCATATCTTGTAGAAGACCCACAAGAGGTCAAAAAGTAAACAAAAATATAAATTCTTCAAAAATTAATTGAAAAACTGATTACAGTAAAACCCCTCTTACTTGACCACTCGCTTTCCTGAACACCCCGTCTATTTGAACAAAATAACCTCGTTTATTTGAACGATTTCTACTTCCCCTTACCCCCACTACTCGCTCTTACGCGAAAACAAATTCCAATGCGCGTGCGCTACTCACGTCGGACGGGTATATTGCGCGAGGAGTGGGGACAACTGTAAGCGTTCAAATAAATGGGGTCGGAGGGGAAATGCTGGCTCGACCCTGATCAAGTAAGAGGGGTTTTACTGTATATATCTTTTCTTTCGTATACCAAAAGATTGTCAACGTCGGAGGAAAACTGGCAAAAGGGTTAATAATACGATCGACTACAGAAATATTCAACTTAAAGTTATAAATAAAGCATATTACATTAAATCTTATTAATTAACATATATGAAACACTTTTTCACTATTATAGACACATTATATCATATAAAATAACATTAAATAAGGAATTATTGAACGTCAACAATTTAAAAAAACACAAAACGTAATCCGACATTTCTATTTTTAGTGAAGGATTCAATTATAAGCCATTAATGCTAATTTTCTACAAGTAGTACTGCACATTAACCTCCTGAAATGAAATGATTTTAAGACGATTACTCTATGATAACAATCAACGTACTCTCAACCTACATATCTTATGATATTAAAACGAGACAAAGTAGGTTGCGACAAAAAAGTTTTAAAAGTATTTGTTCATACTGATATGCAAAGAATCTTATTTTAAAATATGTGTTAATGAAAATTGAATGCTCTCGAACTTAAATTTGTCCATAGTTTATAAGTGTTGAAGTAAATTATTCCATTTAGAAATGATTGAATTAATAAGTATTTATAAATTTTGAAATATTTATTAAAAAAATCATCGATTAATATAAGGAAATGATAAATTTATTAGTCATCGTTAGACTATGTAAGACGAGTACTGCATTACGATAAGCTCGTTTGTATATTACCAATATATTTAAATAGCATAGTAATATGTAGTTTACTTATAAACATGACTGCACCATTGATCATTAATCACAATAGGTAAATAAATGTAAAAACCACATAAATGACAAAAGCAGCTGACGTAACGCACATAAAATAAATGTAAATAAAATAATTTAATGGCTTGAAATTACTTTAGTTCTAAAAGTTTGTTTCTTCATTATTCTTATAATTTATTTAATATTATTTATTTAATAATTTAATGGCGTAAACTTATTTTAGTTCTAAAAGTTTGTTTCTTGATTATTCTTATGTCGATAGATTCATTGTTCGATTTTGAGGTAAATTTGTTCCTGAATTTTTTTAAAATTAAATTATTTTATAGAAAAACGTTTTCGTTGATATTTCAAAATTTATTATTACAATCATATGTATTTAAAGTTTTCTTCTTTCCTGATGTTTTCCTAAGTGAAAGATCTCTTCTGGTTATATGTATTTGTTTTTAAATAATTTTATTATTGTCGATGCACAATTCCTGTTCACTAATTAATCAAATCAATTAAGTTATTATAGAAACTGGACATAAACAATTCAAGACAGAGGTATTAGTAAAATTACTATCAAAGTAATAAATCTTCGATCGAACATTGATTCGTTTATTATTGATGAAAATAAAACCAAGGTTATAAAAGTTTTTCTGTATCACTTATTTCTTAACATTTATTATATTTTTGACATTTTTAAACATTTAGTTTGAAATATTGGTAAATTATATCACACTCGAAATTTTGTTATATATAAAGAAGTTTACATGTAACAGGTCAATGAATCATTGGATACATAATAAAATAATGTTGCAGTCTTACGTTGTAATTGAAAAAATATAAATGTCACTCTTTTTAATATGTACGGAATAAAATTAATTACTATTTAATATGTTACAAATTATTACATTTATTTTAGGTATGTTTTTTCAAATTCTATGAAAAACATGAATTTGTTCCCAGTTTACTATGTAACGGCACAAGATTTTATCACTTGTAATATAGAATTTTTAATATAGAATTTCGTCGCTGTATACCAAAATTTTTTTCAATGGATGTGTAAGTTCTAAAAAATATATGTATTTTTGTCAGATCTGATAGAAGACACACAAGAGGTCAAAAAGTAATCAAAGATTCATTGAAAAATTGACAACGTCGGAGGAAAACTGGCACAGGTTAATACTACGATCGACTAATATTATATTAGTTAAATTTAATTCTTTATAAACCTTCGATTGTAATTTTTAATTGTAGACAATAAATGTCTGAAGATGGCCGACATTTTGGCCGAAATATAAATTAAATTCTTCTTTTTTGTCCAACGACTGTACCACCAAAACTCATACCATTCAAATTTTATATCAAGTGGTCAATAAATGTTTAATAATGCATCAGCATAATCATTTTAATTTGATCACTTTACATTGAAATAAATGTTTTCCACGGATATAATGTTTTCGAAATGTTTATTTTGTCAATCACTGATTTAATTATTAAAATAAATTACTGATTTTTGTCAATCAATTTTGTAATTAGTTTTGTATTGTTTTATAACAGACTCTGATATCTAAATTCTGTACATAGAAGACACACAAGAGGTCAAAAAGTAAACAAAAATTCAATTTTGTAATGAATTAGTTTGGTATTGTTACTGAAGAGACTCCGATATCTAAATTCTGCACATAGAAGACACACAATAAGTCAAAAGGTAAACAAAAATTAATTGAAAAATTGATTATATATTTTTCTTTCGTATATCAAAAGATTGTCAACGTTGGAGGAAAACTGACACAAGTTACTACTATAAAGTTAAATTTAATTTTTTATAAACCTTTGATTGTAATTTTTAATTGTAGACAATAAATTTGTAAAGAGGGCCAAAATTATGACCGAAACGTAAATTAAATTGTTCTTTTTCGTCCAACAATGGCACCACCAAAATTCATACCATTCTAACATGAAATTATCAATAATGCATCAGCGTAATTATTTTAATTTATGTACTTGAAGTTCTGAATATTCAAATAAACAAAATATTTTTTTGTATACATTTTTTTTTCACGCGTTTCTTTTGTAACTGACATTGAAAATGTAGATTAAAAAGATATTTTTATTAAAATTAATTATTTGATATGTAAAGCAATATTTTACAATAAAATTATAATTTAAAGACAGTTCTAATAATGATTTCGTTCAATTGAATGTTCAGAACTTCAGGCACCTTTTAATTTGATCACTTGATATTGAAATAAATGTTTTCTATGCAAATAGTGTTTTCGAACTGTTTATGTTGTCAATCACTGATTTAATTATTAAAATATATCACTGATTTTTTGTCAATCAATTTTTTAATGAATTAGTTTTGTACTGTTATTTAACAGACTCCGATATCTAAATTCTGTACATAGAAAACACACAAGAGGTCAAAAAGTAAACAAAAATTCATTGAAAAATTTATAATATATCCCTTTTTTCATATACCAAAAGATTGTCAACGTTAGAGGAAAACTGGCACATGTTAATACTACGATCAACTAATATATATATTAGTTAAATTTAATTTTTTAGAAACCTTCGATTGTAATTTTTAATTTTAGACAATAAATTTCTGATAAGGGTCAACATTGTGGCTGAAATGTAAATTAAATTCTTTTTTTTCTTGTCCAACGACCGTACCATAAAAAATCATATCATTCAAATATCTCATGCGGTCAAGAAATTTTTAATAATGCATCAGCATAATCATTTTAAATTGATCATTTGACATTGAAATAAAAGTTTTCTACGCAGTTTTCTTGTAACTATACTTGTGTTGTCAATCACCGATTTAATTATTAAAATAAATTACTAATTTTTCTCCATCAATTTTGTAATTAGTTTTACATTGTTATTTAATAGACTCCGATATCTAAATTCTGTACATAGATGACACACAATAAGTCAAAAAGTAAACAAAAATTCATTGAAAAATTGATTGTATATCTTTTTTTTCGTAAAACAAAAGATTGTCAACGTTGGAGGAAAACTGGCATAAGTTAATAGTATAAAATTAAATTTTACTTCTTATAAATCTTCAATTGTAATTTTTAATTGCAGACAATAAATTTTTGAAGATGGCCAACATTGTGGCCGAAACATAAACTAAATTCTTCTTTTTTGTCCCACGACCATACCACCAAAACTCATACCATTCAAATATCTCAAGCAGTCAAGAAATTTTCAATAATGCATCAGCATAATTATTTTAATTTGATCACTTGACATTAAAATAAATGTTTTCTGCGCATAAAATATTTTCGAACTGCTTATTTTGTCAATTAATTTTGTAATTAGTTTTGCATTGTTATTTCACATACTCAAATATCTAAATGCTGTACATAGAAGTCACACAAGAGGTCAAAAAGTAAACAAATATTCATTAAAAAATTGATTATATATATTATTTTTCGTATACCAAAAGATTGTCAACGTCGGAGGGAAACTGACATGAGTTCATACTACGAAGTTAAATTTAGTTCTTTATAAACCTTTGATTGTAATTTTTAATTGTAGACAATACATTTCTGAAGATGGCCAACATTTTGGCCGAAATGTCAACTTTTTTTTGTCCAACGACCGTACCACGAAAACTCAAACCATTCAAAGTTTATCTGAAGGGGGCAAGAAATTTTCAATAATGCATCAGCATAATGATTTTAATTTGATCACTTGACATTGAAATAAATGTTTAGTACACATATACTACTTTCAAACTGCTTATTTTGTCAATCACTGATTTTATTATTAAAATATATTGCTGATTTTTGTCAATCAATTTCGTAATTAGTTATCCATTGTTATTTAATAGCCTCCGATACCTAAATTCTGTACACAGAGAGGTCAAAAAGTAAACAAAAATTCTTTGAAAAATTGATTATTATTATTATTCAAACTTTTATATTTTTTACTTTTATTACCATTATATTATATATCTTTTTTTTTGTATACCAAAAAATTGTCATCATCGGAGGAAAACTGACACAAGTTAATACTACGAAGTAAAATTTAATTTTTTATGAACCTTCGATTGTAATTTTTAATTGTAGGCAATAAATTTCTGATAAGGGTCAACATTGTGGCCGAAATGTAAATTAAATTCTTTTTTTTTGTCCAACGACCATACTGTCAAAACTCATATCATTCAAATATCTCAAGTGGCCAAGAAATTTTCAATAATGCACCAGTATAATCATTTTAATTCGATCATTTGACATTGAAATAAATGTTGTCTACGCAGTGTTTTTGTAACTATTTTTATTATTAAAATATATTACTCATTTTTGTTAATCAATTTTGTAATTAGTTTTGCATTGTTATTTAACAGAGTCCGATATCTAAATTCTGTACATAGAAGACACCCAACAGGACAAAAAGTAAACAAAAATTCATTGAAAAATTGATGATATATTTTTTTTTTCGTAAAACAAAAGTTTATCAATGTTGGAGGAAAACTGACACAAGTTGATACTACGATTTACTAATATGTATATTAGTTAAATTTATTTTTTATAAACTTTCGATTGTAATTTTTAATTGCAAAAAAGAAATTTCTGAAAAGGGTCAATTTTGTGGCCGAAATGTAAATTAAATTCTTTTGTTTTTGTCCAATGACTGTAGCATCAAAAATCATACCATTCAAACATGAAATTTTCAATAATGCATTAGCATAATTTTAATTTAATCACTTGATATTGAAATAAATGTTTTATACGCATATACTGTTTTCAAACTGCTTATTCTGTCAAACACTGATTTTATTATTAAAATATATTATTATTTTTGTCAACCAATTTTGTAATTTGTTTTGCATTGTTAATTAACAGACTCCAATATCTAAATTATGTACATAGAAGACACACGAGAGGTTAAAAAGTAAACAAAAATTAATTGAAAAATTGATTATTATTATTAGAAATTTTATATTATATATATTTTTTTTCGTATACCAAAAAATTGTCAACATCGGAGGAAAACTGACACAACTACGAAGTAAAATTTAATTTTTTATGAACCTTCGATTGTAATTTTTAATTGTAGACAATAAATTTGTGAAGACTGCCAACATTGTGGCCGAAACTTAAATTAATTTCTTCATTTTTGGACCATATCACCAAAACTCATACCATTCAAATTTTGTCTCAAGCAGTCAAGAAATTTTAATTATTTTAATTTGTTCACTTGACATTGAAATAAATGTTTTCTACACAGTTTTTTTGTAACTATGCTTATGTTGTCAATCACTGATTTTATTATTAAAATAAATTGATTTTTGACAATCAACTTCATAATGAATTAGTTTTGAATGTTATTTAATAGACTCCAATATCTAAATTCTGTATATGTCACACGACAAAATTAAAAAAAAATATTCCAATGACAGTTCTAATTCATTTAATGACATTCCTGTCATTTGCTGACATATAAACACAATGTCAATAAATGTTTAACTAATACAACTTATAAACATTCAAAAATAAACAGAAAGTTACAAAGAACTGAATTGAACTATTCAAGATGTTTTTTCAGGAAGAAACTGTACACATGAACTGTCAAACACAAGCAATTGACATCAAAAGCACCAAAAAAAACTTTAATATAACTCAACTTATCACTCGACAGCTGTAGAAAATTGTTTATTTCAAAAATTTGACCCCAATCACCTACATACACATCCTTTCCACATCCCACGACTCCGTTTCATGGAAGAGTGTAAAATTGGAGTACATATATCAGGACACTTTAAAAACGAAACTTTGCAATTTCAATAGGAAATCGCATCGCCCCTTCGTGCGCAACGGGTCGAGGATCGAATCGATCCGTTCCTCCCGCGGCGTCCTAACCTCAAAATAGCGGTTTCCACGAGCATTCGGGCGAATCCATTCTTCGTCAGCGACCAAAAAATTGTGAAAAAAAAAACGGAGCAACCAAAAATTATGGAGGAGTGATAAATACGAGTTTTTTTTAGCCTTTCGGTCACTCTCACCCTCATTGACGCACCCGCGCACACGCGAGAGACTACACCCACCTGCTCGGTCGTCCGCTCGGAATCCTCCAACTCCTGTCCACCGCTTCCTGGGGCCTTCCCTGGAGTCTGTCCGTCTCGTGTCACCTGTACGATCGCATACAGAAACGTGGAGACTTCTTCGCGACGTCTTTGGGTACCGACCGGCGTTCGAACCAGAATAGCCTCGCGAACGGGGCGGAAGCAGGAGGTGAGAATTTGCCGTTACGTCGTCCACGGGGAACGTAACGTCCGTCAGCGTGGTTGGTTCACCAAGTGCTCCGGTCGCATCTGTACCCGGAGAAAAATGATTTTCCCGCCGAACTTATATGCCGGTGTTGGGTCCTTCCTTTTTTTTTTTCCGACTCGTGGCGTCTTTTCAGAAGCGCGATCGCGCACGCCGATTGGACAATTCGATTTAAAAGTTCGGTACCGTGGATTATTTGTAGATAGGCGACTTTTTGGACAAAAACGACACGACTTGCCTTTGCACGCGATCGCGCTCGACTGGCGGTCCCCGCCTTTCGGCACGGTATTCTATCGTCCGATTTTCGTATGCGCTACCCCCGCCCTCGACACCGGCGCGTCGGTCGCTTCAGGACGCTCCGATCTTTCGCTCTTCTTGCTCGTACCAAGTTTTTTTAACGTCGCGCTATCTCGCTTACTCTTTCGCGGCAGCCATTGTCTCCGCTCGTCGTGGGGTGTCGCCACTAGCGCGTCGGACGACGGGAGCGATGGACGTCGTCTCCGGAGGATTGTCACCGACCTCGAGCTCTCGGGACTTCTGGATTCCATCTCTTAAGGTAAGTGGATAAGTCTGGCAGAGGAGATCCTCGTGATGTTTGGTTTATTTTTAGATACCGGAAGTTATGTACTGCATTTTCCACGAGGGGAAGATGGACGTGATGGGAAGTCTCGCCGATGCGAGGGAAATGAATTATTCTAGGGAAGTGGGTGACCCGGTGAGTGACGATCGAGGAGTAGGAGATGGTAGCACGTTCCGCCGGGAAGCTGCAAGTGTGCAACCATACTCAAGGTAATTGAGAGTAACGAGAAATTCGGAAGTACCAGATACTTTTTCCAAAAGAATGGAGGAAAATATATATAACTGCAAGACTTCAAGAATTGGAATGGCTAAGAAATTACACAAGAAAACTATCCTGCGAAAAATTTTAAGTAGGATTCTTATGAGAATCTCATGAGAAATTGAAACAAGTGCCTTATAGTTGTAAATATACATTATATATGGGCATTGTTCTAGAACTTTTAAACTTTATGTTGTCGCTCATTATGATATCATACAAATTTTAAATATAACTTTGTAACTTTGTACAGATCAACAAATTTTTGTTTGATTTACATGTAATAAGTGTTTATTACTAATTACAGATATGTAGAAAACAATGAGAGTAAATAAAAGTAGTGAATTTGCCTGTTTTTGGTGCGCGACACTCACTACATTTTTTCAGTTTTAACGCTGAAACTTTTTGCGCCTTTTTTTTATGGTCTGTAGTTTTTTGTGGAAGTATTTGGGGATGTAAACAAATGAAAAATCCTTAACTTAATGATGTGCATCACTGAGGAATAAAATTATATACCTTCAAACTTGCGAGATAACTATTTTTTATAGCTGACAATTTAGCAATCAACCTTAGATAATTTTTTTCACATTGGTTTTTAAGAAACCACACAACAGGGGTACATTGCCTATATGATAAGAAGTAATTTGAGCCTTTGCCCGAATGTGTGCCACCTATACATAAAAAATGCGACCACGTCAAACTTTAAATTTCCAAGCGAAACTCACTTTGAAAAATCAAATTATTTAATGGCACATCTACAATTTAGCTTCTAAGTACTTTGGAATCATTGTGATCTTTTCTCCTATGTTATTAAAGTATTTATAAATTTTGTGTTTTTTTAATACAACAAAAAACACACTTTTTGACAATAATAAAATGATTATTCTTTACAAATCGTTTTAATTTTTTGGTATCCTTAATGTTAAATCATGTATTTGGATTTCAAATTTTAATGAAAACTGACTTTGGATTTGTAATCAGTGGCCTCAAAAACCCTAACATATCAAATTTTATAAAAATCAAAGAAATTTTGTAAAAATAGTCCGCCATATTTAATCCATTATTTTAAATTTGAACTATTAACTAGACGTTTAATTTTATATACTAGCTTCTAAAAATTAGGCCATAAGCAAAAGAACTGAATTTCTTATGTATATTAAACGTTACAAAACTAAAAACTAATTTTACGAGTAACGTAACATATGTTACATTAAAAAAAAAAAAATACATTGTGTATAAATGAGTCACGCAAGGTTTTTCCTGTCATTTGATCAATTCTAAAGCCAATAAAATTAATTTCATGAATGTGCCTAAAAAAAAATGCAATTTTCTTCAACCTCAAAGTTTAAAAGTTCTAGAACAATGCCCATATACATCTATTAGTCATACAAGTATCGTACGGAATATGTAAAGTTTTATTACACGAAAGAAAATAGTTTAATAGGTAGTTTTATGAGCATATAATCATGAATGTTTTAAGTTGAAATTTTATGGAAATTACATAAAAATCTCATCACAACCAGGTCAATTTTCATACAAATCGAAAATATTATCGAATAGTATTTCCGTAACATAGTGCGAGTACTATACTTCATTTATATGAAATTTACAAGGTACTTGTTTCAAATTCTCATGTGATTCTCATGAGAATGCTAACTAAAATTTTTCGCAGAGTATTGGAGTGAAATTACATTCCAAAGGAGTAAAAATCGATTTGGACCCAATGATAATTTTCGATCCAAAGAAGTAAATTTTAATTCGAAATATGTCAACAGAAGGATATTAATGATTACTTCGCGAGATGTAAATTGTACTCCAAAGGATTAAAATACCTTAACCCTTTAAGGACTAAGTGTATATTCATTTAAAGAGACCCATACCTAAATTTTCAGCTATCTTAAATCACAAAAATAGTATTTTTCGATACAAGTGCTTATACGTAAAGAATTTTACACATACAAACGTGTGCCGAAATGTTGTTTTTGTTACAGCGTTGGCAAAGTGCTATTTTTGACACGTTTGACACTTTTTGTTTCGCATTTTACCCACACTTGCAACAAAAAATACATTTCGGCACATGTGCAAAGTCAACTTTAAGCACTCGATTATACTTTACGCAACGAAAAAACGTACTTGATAGTAGTTTTCCATACAAGTGGGATAAAGTGGTTTCGAACGGACGTGAGGGTTGTGGCACGAGCCGAAGGCGTCCAAAAAGACTCCTTTTAGTCCGTAAAGTGTGATTTTACGGACTGATCTCTGCACTTTACGGACTAAAAACAGTCGGTAATGTGCCTACTTTTGCGAACAGTGTATCAAAAAATAGTGCTCGCTCCTCGGCCGTAAAATTTTACGACCTCGGTTTGGAGATTGTGCGATCCTCGGTTCCGCCAGTCCTCGGACGCACAATCTCCACTCGGTCCGTAAAATTGAACTTTACGGCCTAGGACCGAAAAGTAATATTTTGCACATGTGCCGGAATGTATTTTTTGTTACAAGTGTGGGTAAAATGCGAAAAAAAATGTCAAAAGTGTGAAAAATAGCATTTTGCCCACGCTGTAAAAAAAAATTTTTGGTATTCTGGCATTATTTTGGGCAAGAAAAAAGGTAAAAGTACCAATAGTGGAACAGTTTTTGGAAATTTAAATTGCTGACCTAATTTTACCTCAAATCAATCTGAAAAAAATTAAGAATTAACTTAAAATATTTTTGAATGAATTTCTGCAATAATTTTATAATAGTATTTATAGAAATTAATTATAAGTAAATTTAAAGTTCAAGTATGCTACAGGACTTGAATTTTGTAGTGGTGGTGCACGAAAAGTAAAGTGAAAGGGTGAAGAATTTGATTCGTATTTTACATAAAATATTTTCAGAAATACAGAGCCATTCCGATTTTCTGAAATAATTTTTTACTTAGATTTTTACTACGTATCTATGTTTGTTGTCATGTTGTATCTATGTCATTTCATTCGAAAAGTAATTTGTTCGAATTGTTGAAAAATAATTCTAACAAGTTGAATGGTAAGTTTCAACTCGGTATTTGTCAGGAGAAAAAACCTTTCAATAATTTCTCTGCTTTCGTTTAACCTTTTAACGTCCAGAATGCACGTTTCCCATGTACAACTTCCACCACATATTTCAAACTGAAAATAATATACAGGCAGTCAGGAATGTACCTTATTTGTTGTTTTTGAGGGTGCTCTTTCGAGTGGTGACTTCAAAATTTGAAAAAATTGAGTATTTTCCTTTGATTTTCGCAAAAGTATATGAAAAAAACACATTTTTGAGGGTCATTTTTTTTCAGCGTCATCTGGTGCCTCTGTAAGAAGTTGACTTCTCAAAACACTGATTAAGTTTATTAGTTAATAAGGATAATTCTAGCCTCTTACAAATTAATTTTGTAAGAACTCGGAAGTTACACTTCTTCAAGAGTACATTTTGCTACGTATCGCACCAAAAGTAACTTCAAGAGATATTTTTAAGGATAACAATGAAAAGAGCTTCAGCTCAATTTTTCAAGAACAATGTGCTATTCGTGTTATGGATCTCTGAAAGCCACGAAAGAGTACGAAAGGAAAATTTAATTAATACATTTTTTAATTATTATTGTTTTCCGATATCAAGCTTGAAACTGGATGACTGAAACACTGTAGACGTAATGTGAAAACGTATTTTCTTAGACGTCATAAAAGGGGCGTTTAAAAATTAGCATACATGAGATGACAGAAAATGGATAGAAAACTTTTGTTACTTCTATGTAGACGTCACAAGCACCAAAAGGACATACCTGTATATAATTTATGCGTCGTCGAACTACCATGTAATTTCATTGTTTTATTTTATTCTGACGCCGCAATGTCAATATTTTAACTAGCATTCCAGTTAGAATTTCAACGTCATGAAACCTCTCAACGTCAAGTCTAATTTTTGCTTGACGCTTCTCCGTTTTATTATTTTTTATACGCATTATCACACCTGTTTGTATCGTCTCAGAAGTGACATATTTTGGAACATTTCACATTTCAGTTTGTCTACATTGCTGCTACATATCGTCTGTTTTAATGTTGTCAAAGTATCTCAAATTTTATTTATTTTCTATATATGCGTTTTATAATTTGCTGGTTCCGCTCGCAGAAATTTGTTATTTTGCAAATGAGCAAAAATACGAAAATAATTATTATATTTAATGGACATAAATTAAGAAACTGTGTATAATAACAGGCAATGAAATTTGCTTGCGGAATTGGTTTTTCGTTTTGACAGCTTTAGTAAACATACCGCACTGAGAGAATTAACAATTTAATACTAAAAGCCATGGTATTTTGCTATTAGTTGACTAATACTACTACAAATATTATCTCATATTACTACAATAGTGTCGATACAACTTGTAATAGTTGGCTTGTATTTCACAACTACAAGTATAGTATTTTATATTAATAAATAAAAAATAAATGGATATTTCTTAGGATATATGGTCCTTTGTCGAAAAAATGAAAATAAAAACAGTAATAATTTAATTATTTGTAAAATAAAAAATCGAGTCTATTGTACATAATGTCAGCTGTTACATGTTTAAACAATTAATTTTTCTTATTTACCTTTTACAAATGATTCATGGAATAGGACATATAAATTCCCTTTATATATAAAAACTCATTATTTATCAATATCATGGTTAAATTTATATCAGAATAAATTAATTTATCAAAATATAATTAGACACTGAAACTTATGTTTTATATCAAGAATATAATCAGTTTTGATATCGTTCTTGGAGTTTTCTAAACAAAAGCAAGGTACTTGCAAAACTGAAACTTGATGTCGGTTTTTACAATCCTAGATAGGTGTAACCGTCTAATAAATCCATTCATATCAATTAAAGGCATTTATTATATTTTTTCAAATCAATTTTCTATCAATTCATAGAATTTGGTTATTTTTATGGTAAAATCATTTATTTTTGTTCAGTTCATAGAACGATTGTCTTGTAATACTGTCTCCAATTGCAGTACTAAGCAACCAAAAAAATGAGCTCTTGATGACATCAGAATGACTTCTCAAATGTTTTTCAGAAAGTGCTCTTACGATGACTTCTAGCACTTGACAATAACTTCAGGAATTTCATTTTTCTACAAATATTTCACTTTTACAAAATTTTGAAATTCGATTTTGTATTAAATGTCATATTACATTGTCTCTCAGATATCCAAATGACCAATCTAAACCACTTCTTCATTAATTAATACTCGATTGCGGCATAACGGTAAACCATGAAGAGTAGATTCGGTAATCTACAAACGATGTGCCCAATCAAAGTTATAAGATATTAGAGATAACTTACAGATAACAATTACAGAATGGCCGCAGAGATTATCAAACTAGATAATTGAAAAACTCCGTAATAGCACACGATTGATACAAAGAGCGAGGCACTTATGATCGCATATCACTAATAAGAATCTGTTATTTCAACTTTTGTGAGACTATTACGAAACTACAAGAAATAACGAACTTCCTGATCAAGGAATTTCTGTCAATAATGTTGTATGTTTTGTACATTTCTTTTCTGTTGTTATATTGTAATTCACTGAATTGTCACAAAAATGTACAGAATTTTCTTAAAATTGCTTATTTACAAAAACTATCATCATAGTTTCGACGAAGTACCAATAATTCTTTGTGAATGGTCAATTCAAGATCATTAATTTTTGCAATATCTTGGATCTCAGTAAAAGTTTGTCATTTTCACGTAATTAGTACATGACGCTACTAGTGCGTAAAGTCATACTTTTTCGCACGTGTCTTCTGCGATTCGAGCGGCGTGTATAACGTTACTAATAAATAATATATCGCATTTTGTGTACTAGAGTACAAAAAGTTCGTACAGTCCTTACTTCTGCGCACTGTTGCTGTTTTTTTCATTCTAGTACAAAAATATTTTTTCAAATCCATGGGCAAAATTAAATTTCGAACACTATTGGTAGTGCGCGAAGTGCCCGAATTCAGCACTATACTTCGTACTCTCAAACCAGTGGGCGAACAATTTTTCCCACGAATTAAAAAAGATCAACTAATCACCTACTTCGCGCACTTGTATCGTAATGTACTTGCTTGTGGTATTGATTATTTTAAGGAAGCTTACGCCAAAAATGTCTGTTGAGTGGAAATTACAGAATATTTGAGGCAATTCAGAAACATTCTGAAATGGAAACTTTCTTGTAATTTGTTGCGATTCTAATTTTCTTTTTCTGAAGCTATAATACCTATAACATAAGAATATATTTTAAAATAATTATTGATTGTCCAATAAATAATATATGTTTAAATGTAAGAAAGTCTAATTGTGACATCAAGTGTCAATCGGAGGTAAGTATAATTCTGCTATAGGACTATCATTATCTATGTTATGAACTCGCGAGTATGCACGCAAGGTCTTTTACGAACTTTTAATGGTGTGATCAAAAGGGAGTAAGCCTTGTTCGGTAACATGAACTGGCTTTGGTTCATTGAGTTCAAATGTTAAAAGGCAGTAAGTATCTATATTATTTAGTTGTGAAATTTATCAGTTGACAATGATGTATGTAAAGTATCTATATTAATTCAGGTGACACTTTCCTGACATACACGTCGAAACATTAATGAATTGCTTAATATCTTTACGGGGTATCTACAATGCACAGAACATGCATAACAAAAGTAAAAATGCAAAAAAATCCCAGTGTTATTTCATTTTACCAATTTCGGAGCTAAAGCGATGTATTCCGTCCATCAATGCATGAAAGGATTTTCGATAGTGGTTTTCAGAATGGCCTTGAAAGTCAGAGACCTTTTTATGCTTTTTATGTTTTTTTGTTGCAAAATAAATATACGTGTTGAATTCCCCGCAGCAACTACTTCAGAACGTCCTCCTGAACCTCGTCATTAATAATTTGGCAATATGGAAAATTTGTTTGTACTAAATTCTTTTAACATCACACAAGCCAATATTATAATACGCCTTTTCAAACAAATTTAACCTCTATTCTAAACACTGTTGCTATGTTTCAAGGGGTGCTGGTCGAAAAACCTACAAATCAAAAAGACGACACGTCAAAAAGGCGACAATGAAAAAACCGACACTCAAAATAATTGCTGTCGGCTTGTCGATGCATCTACTTTTATTACGTGTCGGCTTTTTGACTGTAATAACTATGTAAAGGATTGTCCGGTATATTTCAAAATAAAAATTGGACCAAAATCAAAAACATCCTTGTACAACATGACTTAAATCTTAGTTGTGTTTTATAACCCAACATGATTCATGTATATTGCGCCCTACATATTTTTTTGTAGAAAAACTGTGTGCGGGTCGAAAGATCGACAAATAAAAAAAACGACATGTCTAAAAACCGACAGCGAAAATGCCGTAACATACTAAAATAGACACATCGTCAAACGAATAGTCATTTTTTGCAGTATCGGTTTTTTGACTGTGTTTTTTGACCTATCGTTTTTTGACCTGTCAGTTTTTCGACCCGCATTCAGGTTTTCCGTTGTATAAGATTTTAGCCGCAATGAAGCAAGTGCAAATTTTTTGGTGAACAATGAAACAAGTGCAAATCTTCCATTCTGGGAAATTTTCAGTGAAGGTATTATTTTTTGACCTTCAATGGTTTCCCTATTGGGTAGAATAGTAATAGAATTACATAGGAATGAGTTTGCGAATCGGAGAGTATTCCATCTTCATTATCAGACCAATGATTTAAAGACACATTTGATCTTTTTCATAACATAATTCTGTAGCCAACAGCACACCCTATTCCTCTGGAATATTTCTGGAATGTTGCTTAGGAACATTGGGAATATTTCCAGGTAATACTGTATTCATATTCTACAAATGTCTGACGTTCGGAATATTCCTTTGAAATATTGAAATATTGACAAATATATTATTAAACTTAAAATTTTAATATTAAAAACAAAAAATATTCTCTTAGAGAAAATAGAACCCTACTAAACTAGTCCATAACGTAGAAAATGTATTATGGGAAACAATTCATGTTGTCTTTTATTGTACAAATCATAAATACACAGAGAAAAAAGGGTTAATGAAATCGTGAACAAATATTAGAAATGTTTTTAACATCTGTTTTTACGTTGTATAAGATTTTGGCCGCAATGAACATTTTGACAAATAGGTTATAATCATATTCTCGTCCGGCGAACAAATAGCAGCAGCTCGCTGTTGGTAAGACGAGCCACGTTGTTTGTTTATGTTTCGAAAATATTGTTTATCTGGCGGAAATCGACTGATGATCGCAGCTGTACTTAGTGTAGGTTTCTGCAGTCCTACATTTCGTACACAAATGTGGGGTATGGCACCATCTCTTAATGCGATCTGCAGCACTCGCCAATGTTTTCAAAAACCTATGTAAAAGGGCGATTCCGCCCATTAAATAATAAATAAAAAAAAATAAATCGGTAAATAATAGAATGAACAATATGAAAGGTTATAGTTGATATTTGAGGTTATGTACGAATGATGTCAGTACCAGAAAATAGTAAATATAACAAGTTTATTGAGAAATTTACTATGGAAATAATTTAACTACGTTTTGTTTTAAACTTTTTTACTGTTATAAAATGATTCCGTTAACTATTTTCTTTCCCTCTGTGTAATTGATATCCGGATTTAAGAAAATGATAGAATGAACATAGGGTAGTTAGTAGAAGTATTTCAAATTAATTACTAACTGCATAAGCTATCTTTTCTACTACTGGATCTTCAATTAATTATTGTTCAGAAGACACATATAGAATAGTTTCTCTTTTTAGCACAAATAAGTTTTTATTGATTCCAACAGCTAATGTTGGGAAAATTGAAAATTTGTTCCAACAAATAGCAAATAACTCAGAGTCGAGTAGTAGAGTTTCTGATACAGAAGTAATACGTTGGACAAATTAAAAATCGTTAGTCACACATTTCGTTTTTTTAAAATATGAAGCAATGCATTTAGATCAGATTGTTACTTAATGTAATTATATAGATATCCACTTTCCAGTTTACACCTAGCTTCATGTTCTCAATCATAAATGTTTACTTCGTTTTTCAATGTTTGTTTGATAAGATAAGTTGTGTAATTTATATTAAATATTAACATATTAAGCCGTGCTGAATTTCAAAAAATTAAGAGAAAGACAAACGCAATACAAATGATATTCCGAGTTGAACAGGAAAATATTAAGAGAGAGAAAAATGTGATAGTGAAATGCGAGAGTATAAGGTAGTCTGAGCAAGAGGAAGAGATGGGTGGTGTATTTAGATAAAGACAGAGATATGTGGTAAACCAAAGAGAAAAAGAGAGACCGTATGAGTATCAAAAAGAGAAATTAATGACATAATATGTGAAGTGAGTTGTAACTGCCTGTTTTTAGATAGTGTCATTGACTTCATCTGTGAAAGGAAGGTATTCCTATCCAGTTCTATGCAGTTATACTTTTAAAAACATTTAGGAATTTTAACATTTTATTACATTAATAATGTCAAAATGTCTTAGTTATATTATTTTCTTCATACATAAATTTAAATCTATGAAAGATGTTGATGCATGCACATTGTACACTATTGAAATGAAACATGTGATGCACGTAGTTTATTATTTTCGAACACATTTTTTGCTTTTTTATGTGCATTTTGTCTACAAAAATTAGGCTTCCATCTCAAGAATTGAGATTTTGCCTAAAATTTAATTCAATATAGTGTACAAAAGATTGCTAACACATATTTATGCGGATAGAATAGTATAGCTGTGATTAACATAAGAATAGTCAGTCTTCATTCCAACCCTGAAATGTTCAAGTCGTGTACCCTGAAACTCGTACACAGTGTTCCTCAAATGAGGATGAATGCTAACATTTTCTTTATCCATATGTTTCAAGAAGTGTTAAATGATTCTAATTTAATTTGTAAAGTACGGCGTTTAAATCTATTCAATGTAAAACAAACAAATGCATTTTTATTCTAGCAATTATTAAATAATAAATAAATATTTTATGTACTTCTTAACCAAGCAAACCACGATGTTTTTGTGATGGACATTTTTAATTTTTCTAGCTACTTTAATATTGATTAACATACTAACCAGATCTTGTTTTCAATACTTTTTGTCGATTTTGTATCAAATAATATTGAACGAGAAATCCACTGTACTGGGTCGATCAATTTTGCTTGATGAAAACAATAAATAAATTTCTGGCACTTTATATCCAGATATTTTTGAGGGTGCTCTTTCCATTGGTGATGTTAAACATCTGAAGTTTACGGTTATTTTTGGGTTTTAAGTGAAAATAATGCGCATTTTTTCCACGATTTTTTTTTTGTAATTCAATATTTTCAGCTTGAAATACCTTATCGATTCAGCTGAAACCTTCTTAGATTGTGCATTTAATATCGTAACTTCAATATCATACTCTTAGAATTAGAAATGGCAAACGGAACGTCGGAACATTTTCAAAAGCATCGTCACTCATTTCTTCACATTTTCGTTTTGAATATATGCCAGAAGTGCATTCGGAATGTTTCAGATAAATTTATCATTATTGAAAATAGGCAATAATAGTAAAAACAAATGGCGGAATTCAAAATGACGAATAAGAATACGAAAATACAGTTGAAATACGAGATATTTTATACTTTTTTCATTCGAATTGTCAGGAATTATATAGAAATCAGAGATCGGTAGAGATGTGCATTTTTGTCACTTTTGCACGAGGATTTATTTTAAAATTACAAACATCATCAATCGAAAGAGAATCCTCAAATTTATTTGTTGATTTTATCAAGTACTGAGTCATTGAATCGACGTCTTTGATAAATTGAAAATTTGACATTGAAGGGTTAATGGTCCTCGTCGTTTCGAAAATATTAAAATAATCCAACCTTTTTATTTTTACCATCATAAAAAAAATGGTGAACTTTTTCTAGTTAAATTTTCATTATTTCTGATCGAGCAGATGAGTTCTCTATCAGCAGAAACAATTAGATAGACAAATTAGTATGCATCACAAAAACATCGTGATTTGTGCTCGCCTAAGACGTAAATCAAATGTTTATTCAATGTAGTGTTCGGTGAGTAACTATGATAGGTATAGATCATTACCGCAATGAATAGAAAATTAAAAAAAAACTTTTCGTCGACTTTTTTTTTTATTCTCTGTTACACAAACACCGATCGTCAAAATTTTTCTGTTTGAGGATACTGTCTTTAGTCAGATTTTCGTAAGAACCAAATTTGATTTTTAGTGTCGGACAGATTATTCTGCATTGTTCAAAGTATCTAAAGGTCTGGATATTCGTTAATGACATAGGAATATAAGTATTATTTTATACTTCTATACAAGAGTAATCCAAGCATTTTCAAGAAAGAGCAGAAAGTGCAAAAAGTCAATATTATAAAAGTTGTTTCTGAATGATCTCGAATTAACTTTTACGGTAATAAAGTACGTGCTATTTTTTTCTAGGAGATGAAGAGTTTCTAATGATCTTTGCTGTTTCTAAGAAAGTGCATGAGAATGTATTTTTTGTTAGAATTTGGTAAATTATTATTGATGAAATGTTTAACATGGATCAAGCCAGTGTAGAGGATCTCGTTCTAAATTATTTGAAACAAAATCGACAAAACATATTAAAAACAAGATCCGTTTCGTTTAATCAACAATCACATTAATTATTGTTTAATGCCCTGATATTATAGCCAAAAGGTTGAAACATATATTTCAATTACACGGATAGAAAAGGAACATTTAAATATGTTATGTTAAAAATAAATATGTTAACTTTTATGTAGTTTTCGATATGATCATAGTTAAAAATTTTGCAACCATTGCATATGCGTAAATCACTGACAAAATCCTCTCTCAGTACTGCAGATAAGGTTATGAATGTGGCAAATACATCCACACATGGACAAAATTAATGTTATTGAATAGTCAGCTTTGCCCCTAATATTTTTGTTTTATTATTCATTGTTATGTACTATATTATGTTAGAACGTGAGGAAAAGCTTACTTTTAAGCATCGTTGTCTTATGTCGTCACAATAGACACAAGTTCAAATGTCATTTGAAAGAATGTGAATATGATTTGTGTTTTTGACCTCACCCTCAAACGTCACAGTCATTATAAAATGTTTACGAACTTGTATAAAAAATACTACTTTGTGATGTAAACTCAAATGGTATAGTATTCGTATACTTGAGTAAAAGGTATACATTATTTAATAGTAACGAATTTGATCGTTTTTGCTATCTGAAATAATCGTCTGTACTATTCTGTGTTTAGCATTTTCCGATAGTAATAGATGCAATATAATTTCCAGAACCCATATACAGATGATCATTCAAAATGGTAACTGATCCCTTCATTATGTTACCAATATTTTTCTCTCTGCATCAATAACTCGTAAAGTAAGCCATAAACAATAAACTCTAAAATATTGTACTGCAGAAGAATATTATTTAGAAGAAAGTTATGCCAACAATAGAAAGTATCAGCAATGATTACTTTATAATTGTTAATAACTTCAATTTGACTGCTTTCATAACGCGGAAAAACTGTTATTAATTATTTATTGTTGAAGCATGTAATAATTGGATTAGTTTTTAATAATAATTTGGATGTATTCAACTTAATACGGTGTCACTAACTTTATACTGAATATTCAAGTCTAAAATATTGAAAGCATATTCTATAAACACAGTACATCAGCAGTGAATCGAAAAATACTTATTTATTAAATAATAGTCGCTGCACTAATAAAATATTACGATACTGAAGACAGTTCGACCAGGAGAAACGGAATTTACATAATAATGTACATATTAATGCTGGAAAATAAAACCAGTGGGTAGTGATACATAAAATACACGTGTGCCTGAAATGCCGGTGGTAAAAGTCAGTAGGTCGAACATTTCAGCAAAAGAACATATCGTTCCAGAGTGGTATGTTCCGATTTTTATTTGACGGTAACATTTGTACAAAGTTCAATTAAATTGTTAAAAGTCTCTTCTCGTTTGGAAATACTTTTCAATCCAATTTCATGAGTAGTTCGATGCTACTATAGTTATTGTCATTTAGCCCCTATGTAGTAATTTAGAAATACTAGCATCAATTTCCATCCCTTATATTATTTGCTGTATTGTAAAGATAATTAGTTAAACGTGGAATTAGAAACTGGGTTATTTTTATTTTAGAAAACGTAAATTGCCAACCAATACAAACATTTTCTATATTGATGTACATGACGAAATTCCGTATGACATCCTATCTTCGCCATTTTTTTCTTTACTTATGAATCAAAAGAAAGAGATCCCAAAATTGACTCTCAAAATACCAATTGACTTAATTAATCTTTATTATTTAAGATTAATCTGTTGTTACGAAATGTCAATTAAAAATAATTTTATACTCGTCTCTCATCTTATAGTAAACTGTTAAAAATGTCTTTACGAACTTTCTGAAACATGTAACTATGGCTTTTTACAGTTACCGTTTAATAATTTTTTTTAAATAAAATGTTGTGATTTTTATTTACCGTGACATGTATGTAAGGTGAATAAAAAAAATAATTTATCAATATGTTTGGTATAGTTATGTACGTAAATTCTTAGTAATTTAAGTTGATTTGGTGTTAATTACATAAATAAATTATATCAAACATTAATTATATAATAAATTACCAGCATATGAAACGTATCAACGTCATAATGATTTTATGCTATTCGGATATGAAATACTTTATCCACTGAAGCTAGGCTATGGAATCCCTAATGCTCGAATCTAACTTCTACGAGAAGAATCACGAGCGCCTCTTGTAGAGATGCTAACGTCGAGTTCGACCCTGGTGACGACAATCCAAACTAACCTCAACTTTGCTGGCTGATTCATATTTCTATTACAAGTTTCGTAATTTTCTGATACTGTTGCATAATTTGTCGTTCTGCTACAGGTTTTAGTAAAATTCCGTTATTCTAGTAAAATAAAGGAATTCGAATTTTGGGTGCATCTCGAAAACCTGAAAAATCACGACACAGACACTTCAAACCGCTGACATTGAAAAACCAGATATTTTCAAAATACATCTTCAATTGGTCGGTTCACTATATAAACAAATGATCTCAGGTCGCCGTTCCAGGTTTCAATGTAAAGGTTATTTCAAGGTCAAAAATGTTTAACCAAGTGATTTATTTAGAAGTCAACCATTCATTGCATTTTCACAATATGAGTTTTTTGAAATATCTGGTTTTTGAGGTGTCTGTTTTGTGATTTTTCGAGTTTTTGAGGTGCACCTCGAATTTCCCGAACATTTCTAATAGTGTATGACTATATGAAGATATCCATATAAGTATATATAATATAAAGTCGTATTATAATTATTAGTATTATTTATATATTTTCATAGCACTAAAAACATGGACTATTATGTTTACTATTACTATTTATTCATATTACCATAATTTTGTTAACGCATATTTCGTAAAAAGCCTATAAGAGCGGTTATTGTTGATTTTGTATTTTCTGAATATGCAATTATTATTAAAATTCTGATTTATGCAATTTTTTGTAAGACACATTGTTCATTATCATATTTAAATAGTAAGTGCGTCCTAAGTGACATCTTGCGAATAGCAATTTACATTGTTCCATGAGACCTTTCTTTTCTTCTCAGGTGAAATTGCATTCTCGTTTATTCATTACGTCACTAGAAGCAGGCTTTAAACATAAATTATCTTCACGTTGCGCGCTCAACTTACTTATTCATTCGACTACTTCTTCGTGCGCGAAAGAGTTTCTTCGTGTATGACATATAGATTTTGATATTGTAAATATGTTCAATTTTTTTGTTTTCAACGACGAGATATGTTGTAATTTATTATATTTTTTGGAAAATTACAAATAGTTATTTGGTATATAACATTTGAAATTTGTATACTGCAAAAATTCCAACTACCTTTCAGTATATTCAGTTAATTTTTTCCCCTTGTGGTGAAAAGCGATTCTTACATTTTAATTTATTTGTAATGAAATTGATTACAATATTAGGTAAGAAAGTATTTTAATTGTAGTAAGTAAAAATAATTGTTTGTTAATAATATACAGAATAAAAGTATTCTTTTAATGTTAGGAAGAACTATTAACCCATTAAAGTCAGAAAGGTCACTTTTTTCCCTTCTCTTCAAGATTCTGATGTCAACATTGATTTTCATCGATCACAAATTCCAATATGGCGCAAAACTTTAAAAAAAGCCAAAAAAATGTGGATATATTTATACTTACCAATATTTTTCAAGTTATTAGAATGTTGGCATTCTGTTCAAACCATGGATAAAGGCGGATAAAATATACCAAATTTTGTCTTTCACCCCACTTGTAATGACCTCAAAACACCGTCCTCAATGAAAATTACACTGAACATTTTCTGGACGTTCTAACTAAAAACTATGAGCATCTTCAACGGATTCTAAAAATGAAAACTTTTTAGAAATTATTGGAGATTATACTGGAATATTTTTAAATTTTTGTAATCATATTTTGTAAAATAGTTTATTTAATTTTTTAATACAATTGTTAAATATTTACCAAAAATTCTGCAAAAATGTTGGTACATTCCTTAATAAATTCTAAGAATTTGTTGTACATCAACATTTTCTAAAAGTTGAGAGTTTTCGGGAAAAAATATCTTGAATTATGAAATTTAAAATCCTTTTCCTCGAAAACTATTAACAAAAGAATTGCAAAAAACAAAAAAAAGTTTACAATTTATCAAAAAATGTACCAATTTTTTTTCAAATTCGTTCGTAAATATTTAAAAAACGCAACTGTAAAGGAAGATAATATAAATTAAACTTTGAATACCGGTAAAAGAATCCGAAATTAACACTTGTCACTAACGGGCTATAATCACCTTCTTTTTAGAGCTAGACATACTCAACCATTTTAAAAACTTGTCAACAAATATCCAACTCGCAGAGTTACAACTTAACTAGCAAGAATTATTAAGACGCATCACATCGCGTGATTATTCTCAATTCAAGTTTGATGGATTTAAATAGCATTTAAGATTCGTCTAACGTATATTTTATATGTCAGAATGACTGTCAATCTGAATAAAATGCACATGCATTTTACATGTATACCTTAGAATATAGAAATATGTACTTCTTTACTTCACGACATAATCAAGTTTTGTTATTTTTTTATTGCATCGATCTTGACAACATTGGAAACATTGTAGTTTTACCGATATTAAAGTGAGTTGTTCGTAACTATGTACTTTTACTGATGTACATAAATTGGTTATTATTTTTCATAAATTAATTGAACTCAACTTTGTTTATCAGTTGAATATGTGTTTATCATTTAAGTAATTAGTAAATAAAGGTGTTATGTGTCAAAGTAGTGAATTTTTCAAAATTATAATATTAAATTAAATAAAAACGTTACGTTTCGGTATGCGGGCTGTGCAAACCTTTTCAAAAGTGAATAAAAAGGGTGCGGGTCGAAAAACCGACAAATCAAAAAGCCGGCAATGAAAAATCCGACATTCCAAACACTGACAGGTAAAAAGCCGACAGGCAAACACCAGATATATGAAAAAGCCGATAGTAGAAAAATGTCATAATACCGATGGTCAAAAAACCGAGACAATCAAGAAACCGATATTCAAACACCGACAGACAAAAAGCCGACGCGTCAAAAAACCGACAGTTGAAAAACTGAAATGTCATGATACCGACATTCAAATAACCTATATTTCGAAGAACCGACTGCCAAAAAGCCGATAGTAAAAAAAACTGACACTTTAAAAATTGACTACCCGCTTGTCGATGTGTCTATTTTTTGATGTGTCGGTTTTTTGGTAGTCGGTTCTTCAAAGTGTCTGTTATGACACTGTCGGTATTATGACAATACGGTTTTTCTACTGCCGGCTTTTAGACATGTCGGTTTTTTGTCTGTCGGCTTTTTGACGTGTCGGCTGTTTACCTGTCGGTTTTTTGAATATCGGTATTTTGACTGTGGGCTTTTTGACGTGTCGGCTTTTTGATTTGTCGGTTTTTCGACAAATCAAAAAATTCGCCAGTTTCTTGCCCTAAAATTTGGGGTAAAAATGCGTTGGAAAGAAAAGTTTCTAATGTTAGGTTATTCGGGTCAAATTTTGAAATTGACCACGTATCTTAATCTTGCGATATGGAGATTGAAAAGGGGGATTTTACTGCAAAAATTGCATTTTTTGAATATTTGAAATTTTTTATTTCCGAAAATAGGTGTACATTTACGAAACATATTCAAGAGATATTTTTTTTTAGAATTGACCAAAGAATCTAGACAAATTTTCTCTGGATCGACAAAATTTTGCATTTATTTTGAAAATATTGAAAATGATTTTTTTTTCGGTCCGGGAAGAATTTAAAATTTAGAATTTAGACGCTTTGGATACTTCTATAAATAAAAATATTTTGTTATGAATTTGACGTAAAATGTATATTTTCGGATATAAAAATAGTTTTGAAAAAATGCAATTTTTGCAGTAAATTCCCCGTTTGAACCACAAATTTTGGTGCACAAAATAGGCTAAATTTAGGGCAGCTCTTTATTATATTTAATATGATAATACAATTTAAAAAAGGCGGTCCTTTAACCGTACAAAAATTGGTTAAATATTATGGCTTTTAGACATTTGATATTTAATACTATAATTTATTGCATAAACAAAATATAAAAGTTGCAAATCTCTCTAGATCCTAGAAGAGGTCCAATTTTTACCAATCCTTTTAGGAAAACTTGACAAAGACGTAATGTGAATGTAATTAGATGGTTAAAGATTTTTTTCTGCCAATATAGACAATAATTTTTCATATAAAATAACTAAAGTTCAGGAGATTTTTTATTTCAGGTAAAGTTTTTCAAGAATAAATCTCTTGATATACCTGTGAATTTAAGATATCTAAATATATTATCCTTCTTAAAATTATCAAAATAAATTTTTACTTCTCATTTCATTAAATAAAAAATGACAAATTGTTACTCTTCATAATATTGGCACACTTCACATTTATTCAAGGATAATCCTCTTCCAAATTTTAATTCACTTCTCTCTGAATTTAAACATGACATTTTTCAATATGAATTTTAGTTATTCAAATATTTCCACAAATATGCGAGACAACTTAAATATAGCATAAGCAGACTGCCGCTACAGAACTTAGAATCAGAATTCAATATGAAAATGTGAATTCCGCGTATTCAGAAATTGAAATGCAAAATTTTGTTTTGTAAATTTTCAGTATATCGTATTTAAATTGTATAGCTTTTTCTAATAGACATTTGAATGTAACTCTTACGAAAGAAACAATTTTTTAATGCAAAATTTTGTTTCCAACTTATGCAATCTTTTCCATTATTCATCGAGTAAACATAGTGACAAGTTGTTTTTATTTTGCACTCTGTGACTTCGTAATTTTGAAAAAGAGCTTTTCGAAATATTGCTCAATATTTGCAGGAAATATTATTTCGTAAGATTTCTGTGAATTTTCAGATATATTGGTAAACGAAAACATTCCATGTTTTTTTCAACATGGTGGGTTTGATAAATCCAACTGACAATTTATACTCGTAATAAGCGATAGGTAAAATGGTTTTATACGATTTTTTTTATAGGTATCCACACGGAAAATAAATATATGCGACATATATGCTAAATAAATGCACATCTATTTTCGGCGAAAAATGCAACCTGATATATATTAGATATATGAATGCACATATAGTTTTAAATTTATATCTGGCATATATTTAATCTATATATTGCATATAATTTCGGCGAAAAATGCAATATGTGACATATATGCTACATATATTCCCGCATATATTTTCATCGAATTTTTTTTCCGTGCGGGTAGTGGAGTCGAAAGGAGTACCAATTATTTACATTTCGACTACTCCTGTCATAAGGTTGTAGATAAAATGTATGGGAGATCAAAATGATGGGGTGCTGGTCGAATAAACCGACATTCAAAAAGCTGATAGGTCAGAAAAGCCGACAGTTAAAAAGTCGATGCATCGAAAAATAGCGAACAGTCATTTTTCGAAGTGTCGGTTTTTGACCTGTTGGCATTTTAATATGTCGGTTTTTCAATCCGCACCCAGAATTTAGTTTTCTAGGATACGAAATCATAAGCATAAAGCTTTAAGGAAAATTAAAAGAAACTATGGCATGAGATGCAGAAAGGATAGAAGTCGCAATATTGTAGTATAAATTATTTTAATTCTTATCTAACCACCTCTTGTGTTATAGAAATTAACTCGACTAGTTAGAGAAACGGGATACTTCCCAGCTACCTAAGCAAAATAGATTTTGATGATAAAAAAATCAATCAATCGGTATGGTACGAATTCTGAAAGCGTATATAATAAGTTTCATTTAATACCAATGTGTTTTTATTAATTTTTATTGAAAATCTGCAGAAACTTTTGGCATTAATTAAAACTTAATAATTTGAATAACATTTTAGTATGTCTTCATATATGTGGGATAATCTGAAGGTCGGGGATACCCCGGAGGTCGCAGTTACCAGTTTTCGCGATATAGTTACCATCGGAAAAAAATAATCACATATAATACCTCAAGAAATTCAAAATTATCGGGTAATTCCAAATCGGTGATATTATCCAGTTATTAGTAGATCATATGTCTGACATACCCTAGAACGTGAATCATTCTATAGGAAATACCATATTTCTGTCCTTTATAAATAATTTATGGTTTTTGGTATTACCTATCATACTGAGATTAAGTAATGCTTATATTAAGTAGATTAGATTATTGATATTTGTGAAATAATAAATTAAAAAGCAGCGATTCCATACACAAATGTCGCGGGTGGAGTCGCTTCAACCGTGGCCTTTACGATTTAATTATAATTGCAGACTTTTAAATATAAGTCTCCAAGAATGAATTGCATCATACCAACTAGTTCATGGCTGCTAATTCCTGAGGAAATCCAACCATTACTACAGGTCAGTTTAACAGTACGTAAAGATTTTTTTTTTAAATATAGCCAATTCATCGAGTGTATTTTTGAAAACTTTTATTTTGTAAAAGGACGAAGCTTATATTTTTAATTCGATCGAGCTTTTCGTGTGGTTGGATGCGATAAAAATCTCCTTAGAACCATTGTCTTGTTACTGAAACTACGTCGTCTTGTAAGGTCGTTATTGTTTATGTTATTTAGTTTTATTGTGTATTTGTCTCAAACAAGATCGTGTAGCCATTTAATTCGAGTCTTTCTTGCGGCTAGATGAAAAATTGTCCTAGAAATCTTAAAATAATCACCATGAGCTTCTCATTTTAAGCTGTAAATAATAAAGTCTACTTCGGGTTCATCACGATGCGTGCTTATTCTTAGCCTTCTAGTCTTAAAATGAGAAATGATAACGTCTTCTTAGTTTCAAGATAGACTTAATTTGTTTTAGACCAATTTTAGTATTGTAGATCGTGTAGTACTACTCTTTGTCTTTAATATGAGATGCGCAGAATTGCATTACGACTTTTCTTCACCGAGATATGCCAATTTGAAATTTACCTTGAAATGCCCTTGCATAACAAGCTCAAGGTCAAATTCAGTGCCATGAAACCTGTATAAATATCAACAACTATATAAAATTTGGATATTTATAATTAAAGACGCGTTTCAATATTGTAAATGGATTCTAAGTACAAAATTACGTCGGGAATGACCCACAGCTTCTCAACAACATCCAAGACCTTTTTTGTAGACCTGTGTTATAGCTCAAATTGATTGAACTCGTCATTTAACTTATTTAAGAAAAAATTGGTTTTACTTTTTATAATAAAACATAATTTATGTATTTAGAAACGATATTCTCACTTCGAGTTTGTAACAAAATGAACCTCTAATTAATTAGTTTAGCGAAAATAGTCAATGTGTATAAATAACTTTGACTCCCGTGATACGAACATAATTTGTTTAGTATGTGTAAAAAATGGCCATTTTTCAATGATTTTTAACAATGATGACTCAGCAAAATCCCTATCTTAATACATTGGTCATTTTACGCCTATTGAATCAAAAACCATATTTATTTTTAATATAAATAAAGAATTCAACATTCATGTTTACCTCCGGATTAACTCTTTAATTACATTAATCTTTTCAACTTAGTTTATGCTGTGTCCAACTTTTTCTTGATACCTACTACGTTTGGGCTGAGCATATACTTGATTCAAATTTAGCATAAACCAGAGCTGTGTTCAGCATAAACGTACAGGTTTCTATTGAGCACAAACTTGGATTATGTGGAGGATAATTTTAGGTCAAAAATGAATGATGCGATGAACCCATTTCTGCTATCAGCCCACCGTATCCTTCACGCACGCTTAATTCAGTAGTAAATCTTAAAACGATAACAAAAATAATTTACTAGTTAACGTTTGATACATTTTGGCTAGAACAATTAAATGTTAAGTTTTGACTCTTTTCTGTTAGTATACCTCGAATTCCAAACAGTTGAAGTAAGTGGTTTCCTTGTATACTGTCCCAAGTTTCCGGGTTTTCACCGAGGTTTGCGTAATTCAGTTGTATTGAAGTCGGTATCGGAGCTTCAGTGCCTGATCAAACTGCAATATTTGTGAAATATGGGCAAGCAAGTCTAGTGCTTTTTTGCAGCTAATTCAGATGTCAATAGGTAATTTCTGATAATCGATCATGAAGGTCAACTGGGAGAAGAAACAATTAGGTTATCCAAAGTTGGAGTAGTAGAACTTTAAATATTTTTAAAAATTGCTGATTAAACAATGAAAGGTCGATGTGGAACATGTATCCAGATAATGTAACCAAAACGTTTCTTTTCATATACATCATATAGTTACTTGTTACGACTACATAGTCCAGAATTTGATCAGACATTTTTTAAATGGCAGAAGTAAACACAGTTTTGAGACTAATTACGCCATCGGAAACAACCGGATTGCACAATTACTCTTGGATGGAAAATGCAAGGAAGGAAACGTTATGGACGAATCATCGTCTCGATTCCTCGCGTCTACGACTATCTACTGCGTGTAAGAAAGCGAGGCGGAATGAGAGTCATTCCTGCTCGTAAAGTGTAAGTAGAAAGAGCTCGGCATCTCACCTCGTAACAGCAGTACAAGGTATTATGCAAGTCATCGAGAGACTCGGCGGTCAGCGAAAGTTATCCAGCTTGTTTTTGAATGATCATGCGGATCCTGTGCTCCGAACTGATTACCGCTTCAAATTAACACGAGTCGCGATTACACGACATCTTTACTTTATAATCGTCCCAAATTGCTGACTTTTTCGTTCGTTTATTCATTGTGGAAGAAGTCCGTTAGCTGATCAAGTTTATTTAAGACGGTACTACTATATTATGATATATGGTGCACGAAACTTTTGCTTTGTAGAGTTGCTTCACGAATTGTGCAATAATGATGAAAGTAAACCCAAGATTTCAACGATGAATTCTTTGGTAATTATATGGTCAAATATTTTACGTGTGGGATGCACAGAAGATTCTGGGCAATTACACTGGTCAATAAGGTGTTGTTGTTGGGTAGGTGAAGCTCATTTCCGAACTAATTTGGTCCGTAAAGTCCAAATAAGAGGTCTTAATTACTTTGACCTAAACTGTAGGTCTGGACGAAGTATTGAATTTTTTCCCTAAACAACTAAAATACAATAAAAAAAATGTATGTTCGTGATCTTGTACGAACATCCGTCCGTCCGATATCTCGCCAACCGCAAAACTGACGTTTTTTGCGTTTCTTATAAAAAATACAAATCATATACAAAAATTTTTCCAACTAAAAACATATTGCATCAAATTCTCTCCACAAAAGGTTAGATAAACTTTCTTCGTAAAATCAATGGTTGTGCCATAAATGACGAATAAATATGAAACAATCACACGTTGCGCATTTATGTTCAAAAATACAAATTACAATAAAAAAAGTTTCAAACGAAAAAGATGGAGCATCAAATTTTCTACAAAAAAAGTTACATGAATTTTCTACGTAAAATCAAAGGTAACGCCGTAGAAGACGAATTTACATGAAAAATAATCAACTTTACGTGTTAGCATGTACGTTCGACGGATCGACAATTGTAACCTCTTATTAAGCTTGACAAGACCTAGCTTGCATCTGATTAGAGTTTGGAGACACTCCGTATATCCTTTCTTTAAAAGAATCGTAAAAAACTTTTTTGAAAAATAATTTTCTCTGAATATGCTTGGCTGACGGCAATGAATAAATGGTCAAAATATTCAGGACAATGTTGTGTTTTACTACATTCTAAAATTGACAGCTGATTAGTGACCGGGTGTGTACAAAACACACGCGCACTACCAGTATAATTGTTCAAAATGTAGTAAACATGTACACCCAGCTCGTTTAATTCTGTCCCTTCCGGTCACTCGTTTTCTTTGTCTTACCTATACCTTACTTTATGTAATAAACGATGACAACAGATACCGGAAGGGACAGAATTAAACGAGTTGGGTGTACAGTAGTCCCAATTCTAAGTTGTCTCATCCAAAGTTGTCAGGTCGTTCAAAGTTCTGCATTTCTCCCTTCCAAAATTACACAAGCCTATTCTCCTTTTCTCCCTCCAGAATGTTTCGTTTTGCGCACGGCGACGACAGTCACGACAGTGGCGACACTTTACCACAATTTGAATTACGATATTCGGCGAGGATCGGCAAACCTCGAAATACTTCGGTTATACACGTACCACACACATACACTCGCAACGAACATAAACGAAAATGCGGCCGTGGGGGTAGGGAGGGGATATAATTTTGGACAGTTAGCTGCCATTTTGTAAGAACGGATCGTACAACTTGGGATGGGGACTACTTTGCGTTCGATGGATTGACAAGCGTAACCTCTTTTTGAGCTTGGCAAGACCCAACTTGCAACTGATTAAATTTTGGAGACACTCTGTATATCCTTTCTTTAAAAAATTCGTAAAAAAACATTTTAGAAAAGAATTGTCTCTGCTGATTGTATTTCTCTGAATATTTTTTGATCGACAACAATGGTCATTAGTGACCCGGAGTATAATTAACGCATGCGCACTATCAGTGTAACTATTAAAAAAGTAGGAAACATGTAATATGCATCGAATAGTCTATTACAAAACAACACTAACAACATTTTTCTGGTTAAAAGTCCCATACTGTCTAGTTCTAACGGGATATACTTGCCATACTTACTCTAGAAAGTCCCTACTGTAAGGTAATTTTCAATACTATTATGACACTTTTGTGCATATTGCAAGTATATCCCGATAGAACTATATAGTATTGAACTTTTAACCAGAAAAATTCTCCTAGTGAAGTACGTGAAGTAAGTGTTTTACAAGTATTATTTATTCAGACACACAAATTTATATTCAGCGACCCTCAAATTTCTATGGTTGTTCGTTATATTCGATCAGCAGTTTTAATTTGGAATTCTAATTTCGGTTTTCTTTTTTAGCGGCCCTTCAAACTAAGGTGCATAGTTTTCATAAAAGAAAAGTTTGCTTCTAATGGATAACGTCCGGTGTGTCCAGAATTGCACAACTGCTTCGATATATATGCTAATGGGTTCATTAAAAGCTGGAAGATCCTCTCCGTAACCCAAATAACACAGTCCGTCTCGGGATGTCCTAAGAACCTCCTAAGGACCATTGTTCCCCGGGCGGGAATTGAACTGACGACCTACGACTTCGTTGTTCAGTATGTCGATTATATTAGAATATTAATATAAGAACTATAATTAGAGTGACTAAAGAAAAATCTGATAACGGATTATAGTTTTGAGTCAAGTTTTCGCAATACCAGCCATTTTTACGTTGGTGAATTAAGTTCCTCCACTTCGCATACAATATATGCCCGTCTTAGGATGTCCTCAGGAGCTCCTTATTAATATTCTAATATAATAGACATACTGAACAACGAAGTCGTAAGTCGTGAGTTCAATTCCCGCCGGGGAACAATTTTTTTATTCATTTTCAGGTAGCAGCTCATTGAAGGTAAGACAAGCCACTTTGTTTTCATTTCGAAAATGTTGTTTGTGTAGCAGAAATCGAGCCATGGCCACTGCTGTACTTTATTGATTTATCAAAAGTTTCCAACGATGCAGGATCGGTGAATAGATACTATCGAAAACGGAACTGCAAACAAAATTACTAGATGCTGATACCTCGAGATGACCTTAATAGTACTTTTTGCGATTGACATTAAAAAGCGATTTACAGGATTTATGCACTTGAAACGACGCTAAGTAAAGTATAAAACTCTTCCAAATATCCCAAGCTGTTGTTCGAGTTTTTGCACCCTTAAATGTCAAGGAAAACCCAAAAGACTCGTATATGTCACAACATAATTATCTACGTTATTGTTGCACCCTTAAAAGTTCTTGCGGGTTTTCCTGGTCATTAAAGGATGCAACAATGGTTGCAAACAATAGCTTGGAATATTTGAAAGAGATTTGGGCATTATTTAGCGTCGTTTTAGGTGTAAAAATCCTGCTAATTGCGTTTTAATCCAAATCGCAAAAACTACAGTTGAGGTTAACGCCTTCTAGTAATTTTTTGAACTGATCCCGTTTCCATAATGTCGTTTCGTTGATCCATAAACCTTGCAAATATTTGGCAGATCTTTAACGTGGGTTTCTGCAGTTTCTTATTCTCAACAAACGTATGGCCTCATCCCGGAAGACGATCCGCAGCTCTGGCAAATATTCTAAGTAATATGTAATAATTTGTGTATGTAGGCGGTACCGCCCTTTAAAACAATAAATAATTATATTTTATAATTATATGTAGATTATTTGTAGTATAATTACGGGTTTATTTACTTGTGTTATCTTGTGTGGGACGAAGAAATCCTCGACCTATTTATCAGCATGGTAAATATCATCAAGTAAAACTAACCGATGTCTAATGCCTATATTATAATATACTTCCAGAATTAAAAAGAAATATTTGCAGCATTGTCACTTTAAATAGAATATATAAATAAAAATAAATTTCGGAAAATTAAGTTCAAAATTCCTTTCAGTTCTTTGCCGAACAGTTCAAATTTTAAGCTTTTACATCATTTGTATCACGAAACGTTTTATAATTTTTCAAAAAGGAATAAAAAGACAGTTTGTTCGACACTTTAATCTTAATCTGTATGAAATTGATGAAATGAAAATTTTTATTTATATTCCACGTTCATTAAGATGAAAGATTCAATAAATAAAAGGTTTGAAATAAACAAAAATCGATTTTTTTGGTAACTTCGCAGTTATCTACAATTGTTTATAGCAGTACCTCTCCTTGTATTTTATAAAATCATTTTAGTAATTATTAATTAATTTATTAAATTGGTAATTATTTTTGTTATACCTAAAAATAACTTAAAGCATGCAGCAGGAATTAGCTAACGGCACATCTGCGACCATAAAGTCATAATAGATGTAAAAGTGTCACCATTATAATATAAATGTGCAATTTGGTGTTATTTTATCCTGTTCATAATTATTGCGAAATTCTAAAACTACTCTGAATATAGCCATGAATATGAATCATAAATAATTACTTAGATGAATCATTATGTACAAAAATGAGAGCAGCAAATTCGGACATGCCTCACGAATGTGCAGGAAAAGAAGTATGTGAATGTTTCCTAGAAGCTATAATGCACATAAGAAATGCGACGACAGATCACAAAAAACCCGTTGGGTTGACACCAATTTACACCAATGTAACATTTTTTTCACTCCACAATTCAAGCAAATTAAAAATAAAATTAACACCTCAGCTCGGTGATTAGGGAAATTGGTGATTATAAAAATGCCAATTTTTTTTCATTATGCTGAAAAAGTTTTTTATTTCAGTTACGGACTGTTTTTATTATAAATAATATTCAAGTTTGTGGACAAATGCTTTTATCTCGAAACTGATTAATTTTCTGATATTTGTCCCCATGAACACGTGAATAAGTAAGATCCTTTCATCCCAACGATTCGACCTCATTACGGGTTTTTCTCAAGGGCATCGAGTATTATAAGTCCTCGAACTCGAAACTGTTACAATAAAGATGTCTTTCTTTACTTCAGAAATAAAATAATATGCAATTTTCCATTTCCCACATATAAATATTATTATTTTTGTTTATGGTTTTTTAATTTGACTAAATTTTGGAATTCGTTTATTTTTTAAATGATATATGGTTTAAATAATTAAATGCAATTCAAATTTAAATATAAAACGATGGAAAAACGGCATTGGTTTACAATGTGACCACATAGTAACCAATATTGGTATTTAGATGTGCAGTACCTATTACTCTTTGCCACTACTGGACATCTAGATACCGGTAATAGTAAACTTGTAGACAAAACCCGAGTTTCTCTGGTTGTTATTATTAAAAACTACTATCTTATTAATAATATGCCAAATTATTTAACGGCTTATATCCAACGAAGGTGATGACAATAACAAGAGACCTTAACGTTTCGGTCGACTAGCGACCATCATCAGGAGGAATTGCTAAATCTAATACGTGTTTACTATTTCTATGCATTTATGATACTGGGTAACAAAAAAAGCCGATTCTTGTTTATCTTAAAATTCTTATGTTTATTGAATCTTTAGGTCACAGTAAACAAAAAAAAAGGTAACAAAACTTTTTTCATTCGGTCAGTTCAGATAAAAGTGCGAAAAATTGCTTTTTTAGCATTTTTTAATACTTATGTGTCAAAATGCGATGTTATACAAGTTTCTAGTAGGACTTAAATGAAACCTTAAAACATAAACTTTTCGACGAAAAATTAAAAAATCACTATTAATAGTGGATGAATTATAATCGTTGTTTTTGTAAATTTTAATAACTGGGCGTTATGATTGTATATGTAGCAAATTTCAGAGGCAAATTTCGTGTTGTATTTTATATAAATATTTCTCAAATACTATAGCTATAATGTAATAATACGATTGATTAAATTAATTAAACTATATCCTTCTTAATATTTATATTTATACTTAATAATTATATTATTAATACTTATATCCTTCAAATATTTCGGTCGCCATATTGGATCTGCCATTTTGAATTTTAAATAGTGATTAGCATCCTCAAAAATATACGAGTAACAAGTTTCAAGCGAGTTCGCGTAATATTTTTAACTTAGTCTGCCATATTGTGCCCGCATTTTGAATTTCTTAAGTCTAACTTTCCATTCATCATCAGCAATTGCAAAAACCAGAATGGGACCAGTTAATAAAAAATCTGATCATGGAAAATCGTTTTATATCCGTTCTTGTCACCACAACTATTTTTTTTTTTGAGGTGCTTCATAATTTAAGTTCCCCCACTATTAATAGTGATTTTTTATTTTTTCGTGTAAAAATTCATGTTTTAAGGTTTCATTTAAGCCCTACTAGAAATTTGTATTACGTCGCATTTTTTACTCATAGGGATTAAAAAAATGCTAAAAAAGCAATTTTTTCGCACTTTTATCTCAATTTGCATAAAACTGATCGAATGAAAATAGGTTTCTAACCTCTTTTTTTTTGGTCACTGAAACATAAAGATTCAATAAACATAAGAGTTGTAAAATAAACAAGAACTGGCTTTTTTACCCAGTGTTATTGGCTCTTTTGCGAAAAATGATCTTTCAAGCGAACAATAATATCCTCGTATATGCCCGGTAAACGAAACGACTCTTCAACGGTATGTAGAGGTTTTTTTGTAATGTAATATGTATAGTTTCCAATCTTCCTGTATTGTAAAATTATGTTTCTATATCTAGAATTTTTAAGTTATTCCATTTAAAATCGCATGAATATTGTAATCTATGGATTGTAATTATGGAATTATTTTGTGACGCGGTCTATTGATATTATTTTTTTTTCACTAATTGTTATTTTTAATTGGCGTTTTGTTTCATCTACATAAGAGGCATCGCATCTATTACAAAATATGCAATATACTGTGTTTAACTACAATATGTTCGAACCATTTAAGGACCATGTACATAAATTTAGCGCAAAGTTTGAAAGTATTTTTTAGCAGTAAAACCCATTGAAGAAATTGGAATTTATGTTTTTTATTGCCCAAACGCTGCTCTTTTGAATGATGAACTTTAATATTTCATATGGTAAATATTTGAGGGGATGCTAATGAATTGTAGTGGAAGTATTGTCCAAATGACAGTCGCGAATCATTTGAAACGTAGAGGTCTTTTTTTATTGTCATTATATTCGTAGGACATAAGTCGTTAAATATTTTTACATATAAATAATACTTACCCATCACTTATTAATAATACCAACTTATTAAATTTATTTATCTTTTTTTCACAATGCAAATCTTTCATTGACAACAATGACATTTTTCATTTCCTTTAGGGAATCTACTAACAATGAAACGCAGTTTGCAAGCTATTTCAGGTTGAGTTATGAACATTGTATATAAAGAACTGTTACTAACTCTATTTGTATTAAGGATTGTTAACTACATAATTGAACAGATATCGTATTATTGACAAACGTAATTTTTTACTAGTTGTATTTTCCTTTTAACTTTAAGTTTTATTGAGTCTATTTCCTGGTATGTACTTCTTATAGAAGTAAATTCTAATGCACGAAAAACAGAAAAAAAACGAATTACAGAAGTATATTGGACGAAGGATTTCAGTTTACCTATCAGTAGTCTAATGGAATGAAATTCACTTTAGGGAGAATATAATTATTAAGTTGAAACTTGCGAAAATTTAATAGTTATTCTTTTAAATTACTTAATTTCCTTTAACCAATTTAGAATTGCATATTCATACGAATAACTTTTGATATTCATTTTTTTATATTGTTGTGCAAGATGAGTTATGATACGCAATCCTCAGATTGTATTTTGAAAAATCAATAAATATTTATGGCACAAATCTCTTGCTAATAACCTGCAATAGCAGTTCATGATTACTGCATAAGATCTTACTATAGCAAATGCTTTACTACTATAATTGGTTTCGATACTAAACTTGAGCTTTACACAGTAACTTTCTATAAGGGGTGTTTATGCGTTTATTTAGTGCACGGAAAAAATAAAATATTTGGAATAGTAGGATAAGACTAACCATCATTATTAGTTAAGTTTACTATCTAAATATCGACAAATTAAGTAACCAAGTCTACTCTTTGAATTTAAAAAATAGAAAATTCACTGATTCTCACAAGTGAATATTCACTAAGCGCCATAGTGAAAAAGGCGCCAATAAGAAACAGTGAAATTACAGTGTTTGACTCAGTGAAATTAAGTTTCTGTAAATTGTGGAATTAATTCACTGACCGATTCAGTGACAGGTTCTTTTTATTCGATGACATTCAGCTCAGTCAGACTGAAACTCTGCTACTCCCACATCATGTAATAATGTCAGTCCATGTATCGATATAAAAAGGTGATGCATTTTCATTATTTAAATATTAGAATTATTATCACATACCACGTAAGATTTTCAAAGTTTCCAGATCATTATTAAAATTCATCAACGAATCACACGATGCATCTCCAGTCAAATCATTGATGTCCTCAATCAGTGCCATTAATTGTTTGGGAAAAGGTAAATCTAAAATAATAAATATTTTATGGTTTCACAAAACAATATTCTTTAGTGGAGAGATTCTACAGCATGTTTGTCGTCTGCTAGACGAATTTTAGGTTAGGTTGAGGGCGTCGTTTTCCTTTCCAAATAAAAGTTCTTAAGTTTTTACTGAAAACTGAGCAAAGTGTCCCTGTCTCGACAAAATATTAATTTGTTTTGAAAAATATGAATTGCTGCAATTTCAGTAAACAAATAACTTTTATTACTTAAACACTTACCATATTTAAATGAAAAATGATATCGAGTGTAAATATATTCGATCGTTTAACCGTGTAGTAACTGACAACATATAAGTCATTGGTAAAATAGTGAACTCAAAGGCAACAAGTTTCACTGTAACCCAAGTAAAAAAAATATTAATTTGTTAATTTCACTATTCATGCAGTGAATACGTTGTAAACCGCTGATTCAGCTGTGAGCATACATTCACTGATTCAAATAGTGAACTTTTTACAGTTTCAAATTGAGAGAGTATTGTTTAGATTGTAAAACGAAATAAGGAACGAAGAACAGAGCTATATTGGAAGAGGGATTCAAATTTACGTATCAGTCTGCTAATATTAATGGTAGTTGTATCATATTCTACTATTTAGATAGTAAACCAACTATTTATTTTTTCCGTGTATGAAATTCTTTTCTCATTGTGTCACGATGTATTTTTCTTACTTTAAGTTTTACGCTAAACAAACACAAAAACATCCCTTATATCAACTGATTATGTAATGTCCGAGTTTAGTATCGTACACAATGATCTTCAATAGTGAAGCATTTACTATAGTCAGATTTTACGTAGCTAATATAGACGACTTTTTTATTTATGTAACAAATTAAATACATGATTTTAGTAAAGCTTCCGCTGAATGACGATTATGGTAAAGTATAATGTTACTACATCTCACTTTTTAATAGTTCACTGAAATAATTTTTGTTTATTAATTGAAATAATATTATTTTATTTAATGTAATTGCTATTCTTCAAAAGTGTGAAAGAAACTATTTGTGATACTAGAATAAGAAATGGAAGATTCCAAAATAAATTATTATTATTATCAATCATCTTTTAATACTTTCTGAGTCTAAAGAAATTGCTACTTTTATTATACTTTTAGGTAATGAGGATCTAATTTCTCATTCGGAAGAGCGCACATATCATTCATACATGGGTGGTTTCAAAATGAAGTGTAAATTAACGAAGATCCGGTAAAAATGGAAAATTACGTTCCGTGGCTGAAAAACTTCATGAATTTCATATTCGTCGACATTATTAGTACTTTGCTAGTATTTAAAAAATTGTTTCTTAAGTGAAAATTATTCCAATTATTAGGAAAAAGTAAGTATACTTCGCATATTTGTGCAGTATGCCATATAATTTTCAAAAATTGTGTTTTTTTTCTCGAGGTTTTACAGATTTCAGTTAGTAAAATACAATAATTTTTTTTCAATTCTATTAAATATTGTGGTAAATGAAAACTAATAATCGTATTGATAAGATAAGTCTACATTGGGATTTTTACATTAAATTGTGTTAAAATTATTAAGCATGCAGGCACGAAGCTTCATTCGTACTCTTTTCAACGTTATGTCATAATATTATAAACAATTGCCTTTTTAATCTACTTAAAATGTTTGTTGCACCTTAGTGACTTAATATACAATTTTTAATTATTTAAATCATATGGAAAAAATTTAGAAAATCTCGGGTATAATGTTCCTTGACACTGAAAGGTCCCAGATTACTGTCGTTTTTATTTTTATTTCAAGAATGGAACGAAGTAAACTAAAAATCGAACACGGGGCTTCCTTAGTAGAAAAATCTATTTTTGCCAATTTCGGTCTAGTTTAATTATTTTTACGAATCAATTTAAAAACCCTAAATTGTAACATTTCTTGTAGTCGAAATATTGAACTTCAAATTTTATCGTGAAATCACTCACACATGTATGCTATCAGGTGCCCTTATTTAAAGAAGCAATGCATTTTTACAATCAATTTCAGCGTCTCAAGAAATATCGCGTGAGCACTACCTACCGCTTGAGTAACGATTACTAATAAATTATGAAATGATTCATACGCAGACTAGGGTGAAAGCCGATATAACTAGAGTGAAGCAACGACATTACTACAATATCGACGATCGATAGATGTAGGCCTTGGATCGCATACTAAATTGAAAAAGCGTCACACAAACTAAATCGCAATATAAAACCAACAATACCGACAATAAACAATCTAGTAAACTTGACATTATTATCAAATAAACTTGACTTTTCTTGACTATGAACTCAACAAAAATATTAGTTCATGAGATACATCATCTACTTACTTTCAAACTTTTGCGTCAAACAACGCAATTTACTTACTTGATTAGTCGTTATTTTATACTCTTATGATCAACAATTTAGTGATGATTTTTCGTAATTAAAATTTAATGTATTTCTTCAGAAAAAGGAGACAACTACATAATAATCGACAATCGTTCCTTTGACAACGCGCGTGTATCGAATTAATATGTAATACGTCAACTAGTTTTTTAATTCAATATATACACCAAATATAAAAAAGTGTTGTACTTTAGAGGCCACGTAAAAACGTACCATTTATTTAGAGGATCACCTAAGAATATAATGAAATAAAGCGAAAAAATTTGCTGTGTAATTATTTTTCACGGTTCATAAAAATTGTCGAATAGTTACCTGTCACTACGGATATGAAGAACGTCATGTAGCGAAAAGACGTATAAAAAAAGATTTTAAAAAAACCACGCTACGTCAACACTTCTGCCTCTTTCAAATTTACCGAACATTTACTAAAGAATGACGCGAAGAAGATAAATAATGAAATCAACTACGTCAATTCGACCGATGGTGTGCGGATGTCGTTACAAAAGTGCTGTGAATGTATTTTGCCTAAACCTCCCGAAATACCGCTTACTCAATGACTTAAATGACGTTACGATAGGTATTGATGTTTTTGATAACTCATAAAAAAACAGATGACGAGATCTCGAATAGTGACGTATAAAATATGCTATTACAAATAGCCTACATAAAATGTGCCTACTAATATAATTGGATTGAACTTGACCAAAATCTTCAGATTGTTTCCGTTAAAATTTATTCTGAAATGTAATTAGGGTATGTAATTTTTTGTTTCTAATTAGCAAACACTTGCCGTGCTATTAGAAGCGCCTATTACGACAAGGAGAGTGGACATTCTATTGACGCTCAGTAATACTAGAAAGTTTCCGTAAGTGGAACTTTGTCTTAATATAAGTTTTACATCACTTGGCTCCTTTGTAGTTTTTGACCGCCAGTATCAAGACGCGCTACAAATACCTGAAGTATCATCCCAAACAATTTTTTGTTTGGAACACAAAAATATTTTCTCATAATAATGAACGAAAATAAAAATAATAATTTGACTTTACTGAATATATAAAAATATACAAATACATTCCCAGGTCTATTTCCTAATTGATAGCTCAATAAAAACCTGACGAATCCTCGCGAAAAGTTGACAAGTTCTAGTAGAAACAAATTTTGGTAAATAATAAATAATAAGATTTTCGACCCGTAATTTAATATGAATCATTCACCTAAAACTTACGAGTGTTGAAAGACAATTGTCGTGATTAAGTTAATTATTAAATCCTGTGAAATATGCAAAGAAGATTACTTGTGACCAATGAATAACATATTCGAATTTAAAAATCGAAAAGTTAATAATCATTTTAAATAATTTGTATTCACTACATGATTTATTGCATTGCATATTAATCGTTCTCTGACGTCATGAAATGTCTTATGAAATATTTTTATTTTCTGACAATTATAAAAATCGTTAATTTATTTATCTTGCTACTTTAAGTTACAATTTCAAATTTATCTCCGTAATTGGATAATTATCTAAATCTCGAGATAAAAATGAAATTTACCAACTGTTTAGAAATTAATTGATTCAGAAGTGGCATACATCTTGATCTGTGAATTTCTCAAAATAATTTTATCATTTGTCTCTTTATAAATACTACGAAGACAGTTAATAATGGAGTTACGTTCAGTACATTGCTTTCACTCATTGACTTTATGTCGTAGTTGTATAATTTGCTATTAAAATCAACATTATAGAATACTGCATCTGTACACAACTAAATGAAGCTATTAACTGCATTTTTATGTGAAAAATTACTGCAGGTTATATTTTTGGGCGAGGAAATTGATTGATGATTTACATGGTTTTATTTTACTGAGCGTTGATATGTAAGTAAATTAAAAGTTTGATGATAGAAATCAGAAAAGATTTTATGACAACAAATGCGTCGTATGTAAATAATACGACATTAAACGCATTTAAACTTTGACTACCTTGAATATTCGAATAATATTTAAGTGCCAAATAAAAACATAGCAGATGGTGATTGACATTTGAAAGATTACATCATTAATATATATCCATAAATGGGAGGTTGTAGGTAATTCTAGATGAATCAGATGTACGGGTTATTTGATACAATTGAAATCCTTCGTCTTTCTGGCATTATTATGCTAGTTTTTAAAGACACGTGTACTTATCACGTTATATATTATCCTGAACTTCAAAGCACTGAACTTTCAGTTCTAAATTTTAAATCACATATTTCAAGCATTTTTGTCAAACACTGTTCTTATTGGAACCTATACAATGTAAAGAAAAATGCCCACATTACAACATGGAGGAAGAGAAAAGTAAATATTACCAAACAACGAATTAATCATAAGATTTTTGGGGAATTTCTGTCTTCAACTACATTATATATATTAATGTTTTAGAATTTTTTCAAAAGAAAGGCAGTTAGTACGTAAATAAATGTATCTTTTACTCTGACGCTCGGTCATTTTCAACACCGGGTAATGAATAAATATTTGCTTCAATTAAAAAATACCCTATATTCTGTCATTTTTACAGTAAATTATCGTTATTTTTGAGTAAAATATTCCGACAAAATGATACATTTTAATTTTTCACAGGTAAATTTTCCTAAATCTAAACTGCATCGTTATCGGGTTACTTTATTTATTCCATTAAAATATCTTGTAATGCAGAATAGTTTTTCCCCAACACGTTGCTTTCCAGCGCTGATTAAAAATTAACTGAGAAAAATATATAAAATATTTGTATTATTGAAAAACACACTAAAAGTGATGGAAAATAAAAAATAATTACCAAGACTAAGGTAATTTTTCATCCATTGTATTTAATTTTTTTTTCTTCACCATGAAAAAAAAAACAAATACGTAATTGTAATTTTCATAATGAAAAATTAGAACATACTGAACATTTAAGTAAAAATTAAAGGTCCTTCGAATAAGGGAGGTTTATAAACAACCTTATATATATATATATGTGTGTGTGAAATTTTGCTATGAAATACACTGTAAACTGAAAGTAGAAACAGACAACTTGGTCAGATGTTCCAAATTTTAGGGTTGGCTTTTTGAAACTTCCCTTTTTCAGAACAAATTATTTTTTGATAAATATTTACTTTTATGCCTGCTATTATTTACTACAATGCGTATTAAAAATGAAAAAAAGGTTGCAATCATATACAAACGTATTGGAATAAAGTACATCTTTCCAAGCTAAAATCAGTATTTCATAAGAAATTTTAAACCATCTCGGGGAAACATTAAGAAGGGAAGCTGTTCTAGAACGCAAACAAATGGACATATTTTATGAATTTTTTGTGACTCAGCGAAAGGTTCAACCAAAATTCTGTGATATTGGTTTAAAGAACAAATACGCATTGTTTTCTGTCAAATTATTTTAAAATGACGGCTATCCCGTATTTCTCCAAAGACGCCTTTTTTCAGTAGTCCTATGGTCGAAGACGTAAACTCCTTAATTTTGGCCCTGGAGCAAAAAATAAAATTTGTTTCGTTTCTATATATAACATTAGCAAGAGATGTATGTAGGATTTTTTCGCATAGTTTATTTGTAATTAATAATTTTATGTCGTTTTTACATTGAAGGAGTCACACGTCACGTAAAATTAATTAAACTTTCAGATTCGTCATCGAATTTAAAAAAAATGCATCCGTGAAAAACTATACACAATTTTTTTCAAAAAACATGGATCTTTCAAATGTATTTATTAATTATCTCGTTTTTCTTACTTCAAGTAAAGAAATCGTGCCATCTAGATTTGAACTTCCAAATGTGTATTCAGGTATTTTGAAAAGAAATGTTAAAGCATCCAAAATGAAAGCTCGAATGCGAAAAAGCCGTCGAAAAGTTTGTTTTCTGAACAAAAAGTTCATAGAATTGGTCAAAGAACACGCAAAATTCTGAAATTTAAAAAAATGTTAAAAACTATTCGAAAAATACTGTAAAAATTTCAATTTTGTACAATAACATTTTGTTGAAAAGTGATAATTTTCAAGCAAAAAAATGTTTGAACTTGTATACTATTATTGAAAAGTTTTCACCATCTGGCTCGTGCACACTGAGAGCCAATCGAGAATAGCGTTAACCATAACGTACCATCATTTTTAAAATAATATTAAAGTATATTTTTTTAATAGACTTTTGGACAAAATCTTATTGAACAAAATTGAAATGTTTACAAAATGTTTTGAATACGTTTTAAAATTGTTCAAAATGTCGGTAATTTGAAAAATGAAAAAGGCATTAAATACTGTAAATATTTCCGTGTTCTTTGACCCATTCTAAAATTCAGGAACGCGATTTACCAACCCAAAAAGTAGTTCCTTTTCCTACTCTCAGGTGTACTAGCGATAATGTAATTGGTTAAATTGTTGTTTTATAACAAAATCCATCATATATTTTTAAACTAATCAATAATAGCATCAATTTAATATTCAATTTATTATTTAAACAGAATATATCATCTACTGAATATTAAATAGTTTATAAACATGAACTATTATTTACTTATCCATGTAATTTAAAAAAGTAATATAAACAACCAAAATTTATTAAACGGGATTGTCACGATAGCTGATCACAAATCTGGCCCTAGAATTGAAAAATTCAAATGGCGAATTGAAGATGGGGATAAAAATGTCAAAAATTACTTGAACTAATAATGGATCCGCCATACTGAATTTAGAAATTTTGTAACCTGATTCGTAAGCAGTACCCACAAGATCCCCTTAATACAAAGTCTCATTTAATTTGAATTATTCTTTTCAATTTTCATCTGCCATATTGGGGCCGTCATATTGAATTTCGAAATTCTCGGATGATATTCGATTCCACAAACCCTGAAAACTATATAATAACAATTTTGCATTGAATGTGTTGTACTGTGCTGATAGTAACACAAATGTTTTAAAAATTGTTATTAAATATAAGTAAACAACAAGTATTTGTTAGATTGACTAACCATTACAATGCCGTGAATAATAGCATTTTATTAGTGTAACCATTCACGACTAATTTCTAAAATTACTACAACAGTCTAGAGTAAGAATGCTATCAAATTATTTCAACAATTGCAATTACAATATTCGAGATGCCACCAGGAATTTATATGATAAGAAAGCGTTGCACATGAATATAAAATTCGTCACTCTTTAATTGAATAAACTGAACTTGTTAATTTTACGTTTAAGAGAATTTAAAGTTATGCGAACAAAATGGAATTTTCGGTCGAAGATTGTCTCACTTGTTGCAACGAAAAGTGCAATGATCGTCAAATTATGTAAAAACCTTTGAATAAATCATAAAAGTCAACGGTGATACCACGTGCGTAAATTGTGACGCGATGCAATCTCATTCAATATACCTTTCAATGCTAAGTACTTGCAGAGACCTCAATATTGGAAATTTACAGCTGCATTGAACTTCCATCAAAATATATCGACCTTGACTCGTTGTGGCTCTTATGTATTTTCTGTCCTGTATTTACTTAATCTCCATTTAAAATAAGTTAAAACTGATGTTCCCTTTTTTATTAGAATTTCTTAATTTAATGTCACGTCTTCATTGTATATGGTTATCTAAAGTTGATGTTAAATCATTAAATAATATTTTATTATGTATATTAAAATCTACTGTATTAAAGAATAAATCATTTTTTAAGTAGCTTTGATATACAGGTTTAAATTTTAAAAAATTACCTTCAAGATCGAATTTACTGGCACCAACGAGTGACCCTCTTCATATCCTTCTTTACTTTTACTTTTATCCAGTATATTTTTCGAATCTTATTCGAGATATTGTTCATTTTGAAATGGTCCACCCTATTAGATAGATCTACTAATAATAATGTAATGAAATTCTATGAACATGTAAATGTAAATTTTGTAATATGCAATAATAGTTAAAAGAGACATTAAAGGTTACATTAAACAAAATTAATATAGTTTTTGGAAAAATCGCCCCTATAATTTGTAATGTCTGACCAATTGATCTGTTTCCACTTACAATTTCTGAAGTCAACATTTCGTAAACGTATATGATGTTTATAATCTTCCTTTTTTCGAAGGGCCTTCTTTTTCTTTAATCGTTTAGTATGTTACAATCTTTCATTTTATTCACGTTATAACAGTTACACTTATAGATGTTATTTTGGGCTGTGTGCATTTTCCTTTATTAAATTATGGAGCCAAATTAAAATGCCTATTTTTGTTTAGTTTCAAGCATATACTGATCTGTCATTGGATTTTCAATTATTTTATCTATAAACTGGAAGATATAGGTATTTTATAAATCTATCGAGTTAAATGTATTGTAATAATTTTAAAAAGCAACGAAAACGATAAAAAAGAATTATTTATTAAATGCGTACTTCGGAATACGATAAGCTAAATTCTAAAACAAATTGTAATATATTTTTGTGATTTTATGTCGAGGAAATGGTGAGAGAATCTTTTCCAATAATTTAGATTTTTAAATATCTAAAAAATTATTATAATTCGGGTAATGGCGTGTATGAGGGATTCTCCTGAACTTATAGTCAACCTGTAATAAAAAATTTTGCCCCGTTTCTTCAAAGGTTTTTTAGAATTACAAAAAGTAGCACCATTCGTTTTACAAAGATTGTTTTAATTGTTAATTTTGTTGCTAGACTATAATGAAATTTATCATCCTGCGTAATAATAGGAAAATAAAATCTGTCAATCATTCATATGGAAGCTGTCACCTTGAAACAAAATGGTTACAGATTTGATTTTTATTAGACTGCAATAATGGATGCGCCATTTTGAATTTAGCAAATTTGAATTCCGAATTGTATTCTGCAGCCCTAAATCTAATAAATAGGGTTACTCGAGTTGAACCTAAAAAAAACGAATGTTTAATTTAACCTATCAGATTTTAATTATTTTCTAGTTGTTTTTTTAAATTGAATCATGGTGTTAGGTCTGGATAAAATATTGCATTTGATTACTCCGAACAAAGATTGCACAATAGTTTCTCATTAATTGTCATTGTTTCAGGTCCTAAATAAAACGTGTGACCATTATATTGGACGTACACTAAAAGATCAGGTGCCATAAATTAAAATACTTACGTGATAAATTTAAAGAAATATTTTGGTGTCTGACTGTAGGTGTCTTGGAATATAAGACACGTATAAGGGACTAAACTTGCCGACACCCAATATGATCCTTTTAACTAAGTCAAATTTACTATCTACTAGATGGGATAACTATGTACGTCGTTAAATGAACTATTCTTTATACTTTCAGGTAATGCAAAGCATTAATTGTCATTGTTTCAGATCCTAAATAAAACGTATGACTATTATATTGGACGTACACTAAAAGATCAGGTGCCATAAATTAAGATACTTACGTGATAAATTTAAAGAAATATTTTGGTGTCTGACTGTAGGTGTCTTGGAATATAAGACACGTATAAGGGACTAAACTTGCCGACACCCAATATGATCCTTTTAACTAAGTCAAATTTACTATCTACTAGATGGGATAACTATGTACGTCGTTAAATGAACTATTCTTTACACTTTCAGGTTATGCTAAGCTGGCAACATTAGTAAACAACGGTCATTGCTACTATACGAATTCCAATAAACGAGGTCGTGTGCAAAATTTACAGTGATTTCCTGCTTACATTCGATACTGATTTCCCATTTCGAATGAAATTGAGCAAATGTTAATACGATATTAAACGTTTTTAAACGAATATATTCCCAGTGTTAATGGCTTTTTAAGTTTGAGGTTACGTTCAAAATTTACATGGGAAAACAATTTTGGAACGTAAACCCAATATAGAACCAAATGAAATTGAATGAAATATTCAATTTAATCACTTCGAATGCCAAATGTTTGTCTTCAATGTTTTGCAAAGAATCTAATGCAATCGATACAACATCCGATAAACTCGAAAGATGAAAAACGTTTGAAAAGCATTGGACGTATGAAAATATTGCTGAAAATTGCTGAAATTATGCACGCGATCTCGTTTATTGGGATTGCTATTCCTGTCGTCATTTTGACTACATTAACCATTTGAGAGTTCGTAAATTTTACTATTTTCTTCTCTCAGTGTTACGAAATTTAAGTGTTTATTATGATACTTGCCACTCCGTAAAGCAAATTATGATGGAATTTAGCTTCTAAGATCAGGTTAGGTTAGATAGTCCTTTTTTGTCTTGCATTGTTGCCATTATCCTCAAATCACTAATTAAAAATTCATGAAGAGGCAGGTTTACTGTGTGGTTTTTGGACAACTTAATTCGATTTCTTTGTAAAACGACACTTCATTTTTAATATTCTTAAATCAAGATATACTTCTAAGTGGGTTAGTGTCTTCATTTAAGACACTCATAGAACAACCGAATTCCCAGTGTACTAACGTACATATACGATTGTGCACATTTTCAGGTGGTAAATTGGACTTTTATCTAATACCAACAAATTCTTTTTACTAATTATTAATATAGCAATAATATGTCAATGTATTATTTAGAATCTGATTTACCTAGCAACATTTTCATTCGAAAATGGTTATATCTCGGTGTCAAGTATATAAGATCTATTTCCATAAGTTAAAATAATTTTGTTATTAATTAAGAACTAGTGAAATGGATGCGAGCTGTCTGTTTGTTTACGTACAAAGTAAGTAAAAGAAACACGTTCTAAGAAATAAATTTTGAATTTTACATTAAATAGTGGTAATCGAAACAGTCCGTGGAAAAGAAATACGTAAGTCATCATCGACGACGAATTATGTTTGGCATCAAGGACAACTTGTGTAATGTTTTGCTGACGATCGGAAAGTGACCCGTGCGATTACTGTTTGTGTTTTAAATACAATTCGTGCGTAAATATTAGTTACAAATAACGACAAAGTATTCAAAAAATTTGCATGTCCTAAATATGTATAATGTTTATTATAATATTTCATTTTATTTAACCCTTTAACGCACAACACTTTCGACATTCAATGTTGTCGTTTAACATTAAACAACAATGCGAAATCCTCTGCAATAGTAAAATGACATTGCTGAAGAGATTTTTGTGTTAAAATAAAAAATACATGAAATGTTTTTTTGAAAATATTACAAGTACGAAATAAAGACTTTTAAATCTCTGATTATTTTAAAAAATGTCTGCGAATATAATAAATTATATTTTAATAGTTATTATCTGCTAGTATCATTGAATATATATTAATTACTGAATACGTAGCCAATACATAGAGCATACAAAATTAATAGATTAATAGAATATAGAATTATGCTGTCTTTTATTGTAAGTATAAAATTTATGGATGATATGTATAAAATCGCTATCAGCATAATTTTTTATTTATTTTAAATGCTAAATTTTAACATGAATCACTCATTTTATAATTATTCAGAGAATATTTTGAGCTTTGATGTTTTGACTATATTATAAAATATGTGTAAATATATAACGATATTTACATGATTATTATAGAGATTCTTTTTCAAGACATTGTAAATATATTTTCAGAAAAATGAAGTTACAGATCTATGGTAAAGCAATTTTATCATTAATATATACAGTGTAGATTCAAAATTTGGAAACATTTCATTTTTAAATATGCAACCTCAAAACTCTTTATCACCTCGATGGATTTGAAAAAATCCAACAGCATTTGAATGAGCAGATAAAATACGAACTCCCTGTGTGCTAGAGCATATTTTTTACACTTATTAACTAGTTTCTTTTGCCAATAAACAGTTTTAAATTTTTCTGAACTTTTTATTTCTAATCAATCAGCTGTAACTTTTTAAAAAACTGATACAAACAAAAAATTCCAACGCTATTGAAAAGTAGAGTACATTTCTTAAAAGTTACGTATGACTATTTTTTGTATATATTTTCCCTAAAAAAAATATATTTAAAGAAATATTTCACAGATAAATTTACATTTTCCATATGAAACTTTAATATACATATATATTTACTGGTGTCGTCGAAAGTCCAACATATCGTGGTGATTAGGGCTTGATTTAAACACAATGCTATGAACTACGCGGAGAAAAAAGTTGTAAAAAATTTACCAGACATCTTTTTTTTTGGGGGGGGGGGTTAAAATTATATGATAAAATACGTTTATCCGAAGGTACTATTTTCCGAATTTTAATAATTCCGAATGCCAATCATCCGAAAGTGAATAAATCCGAAAGAAAATTTTCCGAAGGTTTAACATTGCGAATGTCAATTATCCGTAAGGTACAAAGTTCCCAATGACGAAGTTTCGAATTAATGTAGGCGCCCTGAATCCGTTTTTTTGGGCAGAATGCCTGAATGTGGTGCAGTTGATTTGTCATTAAATTTCATGGAACCGTTTGTTATTAATAACATGTTGAATATGGGAAAAATGGCAATTTTTATCTCCGAAAATATGCATTTTTTGAGAAATTCGCAACAGAAATTTCCTGTCCAAAATACCCAAAGAATCTAACAAAATTCTTTCGGACTGAAAAATTTAAATTTTTAAATTGTTATCAAAATTTGTTAATAATAATCAACTGCACCACTTTTAGGCATTCTACCCAAAAAATTCGGATTCAGGGGCTCAAAATACATGAGAATCAACTTCATTTAGGGATATATAATAGGCCACATCACCATACGTGGCGCCTACATTAATTTGGAACTTTGTCATTCGGAATTTTGTCATTCGGAACTCTATACCTTACGGATGATTGACGTTTGGAGTTTTAAATCTTCGGAAAATTGACTTTCGGATGATTGGCATTCGGAATTATTAAAATTCAGAAAATAGTACCTTCGGATAAGTGTGTGCCCCCCCCCCCTTTAATCACATATAGAGTTAGTATTTTATCTGATATTTCAAATCTTGTTAGATTTTTGCAAATCCATCCAGACATTTCTGAGATATGGAACTATGCACTCACATATCTGAAAATTTTAAAGTGTTTACAAACTTTTGAGTGTCAGTGTATATCTTACATGTGCGTAATCAAATTTAAAAATAAACAGAACTTTAACGTTTTGGCTATTACACTGTAAGATAGCGTAAATATATATATATTATCACCCACAGTAATTAACCTGTAATTCTCAATATTACCAATCATAGTTATCATGCACAATGAACACGTCGTAATGTCTAATATTTCCCGAAATTACTCAACTTTAAATTACTAAAAATCGCTGAGAAATTTGCATATAGGAATTTATAACACATTCATACTCGCGGATCAAGAATCATGGATCACTGATCGCGTTTGTGATTAAGAGTTGTCATTTTATTCTGTTGCCTGATTGGCTAGTATTTGTTCCGACATCCTTTATCCGTGACGAATTCTGGTAAATTTGAACGTTCTATGCAGTTTAGTTAATAGTATAACGGAAGCACTTTGAATAACTATTACACAAACAAATATATACTAATACCTAATATATATCTATTCGAAATTTCTATTAATAATCATCATTAAAAGTTTGCAGTGAAGTAAGTAATATACTAAAAATTAATATTTTCGGTAACATAATTCGCGTCTCCAAAATAAATGTTATTTTAAGTACATTTGTATTTTATATACATTTGACTAAATGTCTGAAAAAATTCTAAAATGCTTATATAATCAAATAGAAAAAAACAGTTAGTTAATTAAGATTTCATTATTCTCATAATAATTAAATGTTGTGCAATTTTAGTAAAATTACAATTGCAAACATTACACTGATGGTAATGTGTACAAAAATTTGTACATTCCTCTTTCAGGGTAATAATAAGTAGTCAATATCTTAACAAAAACTATCATAGTAGTTAATAATTTAAGAATAAATTTTGGAGTATCACACCCTGGTGATTAAATTATAATATTAATTTACTATCGATCCTTCTGTGTCAGGTGTACTTAGGCGTGAGAAAGATGTATTTGAAAAAAATGTCGAATTTCTTCTTGTTCTTGATTTTTAGCGTTTACGGCTGACGATGATCCGAGGCCCATTACGATTAATAAATTGGTCGTTTGCTGGGCGTAAAATGACCAGCGTATTAAGATTTTGCTGAGACATAATTGTTAAAAATGGCAATTTTTCATTGTTACTGAATCAAAAAAATATGTTGGCATCACGGTCGTAAAAGTCATTATAACTCTAACAAAAATAACTATTAGTTTTCACTTTAGTTTTCGAGAATATTTTCAGTGCTGTTAAACATAAGGAGTTGCCTGCTAACTATATTTTTAGTACAATGCACATAATTACCATTAACATAAATATTGTTTGCTATATTTTGAATGTAATGAGTCAAATTATATCTACCTGTATGTGCACGGACTTGAATAAGGCGGCCTTTGTTTATCTATGCGGAATTGTAAAACTTCTGTGGATTTTGCCCATATATTGTGGATGAAATGAAATCGTATTCTCGTTTCGGGACTAATTCGGAAATACCCCATGCAAATTGTATTTTTACGAAAACGCAAAAGTTTGACTTTTTTATGTTATTGACAGTACTAACAAGTATGACGAAATTATGAAAATTTGTGGAAACAATTTACAGAATTAAGTCGCAGATCTCCGGTAGATTTGTAGCTTCAAATCTGATATTAACGGTGTTGTCTGTTTTAATTAAATTTGTTTCAAGATGGCCACTTTTTCTCCAGTTTTTTTCTTTTGGAGGATTTTGGTGTTTTGGTAACCAGACTCTGTTGTTACTGGTCAGTAATGTATTAAACTGGTAAACGGATCACTTTTTTTTTCAAAAATTTCTCTTATGTTCATTAGTCTAGTTTTAAGTGGTCTGCAAGTCTATGCTGTATGATTTGTTGCCGCGAATACAAGGAATCTTGTATATGAACCCACTTTGTTTTCCTGTCGGTAATTTGTATTTTTTAGGTTTAATTTGTGTTTAATATTGGTTTTGAATGGGGTAGAAACTGATCTTACGTTTTTCTTTTTTATAACTTTCACGAGGTATTTAGATAGCCCTTGGATATGCGGATAACTAATTGTTTTGATTACGTTTTCTTTAGTACAAAGTTTTAAATTGTTTTTAATTGTTCAATTTAGGAATTCTATTCGTTCTTTAATTATTTGATCTACTGCACTGATTTATTCCCTGAAGAATTTATTTACTGTGAAGAAGGCTTCTTTAAATATGGCGAACTAAACCATTTCTTTACTATAAACAAATTTATTAATACTTAAAATATATTTATTACTAAATAAAATGATCTTCTTTGTTATTAATAAAAAATGCATTGTTAACAAATATTGTTTAAGGTTAAGAAATGGTTTAGTTCGTCATATTTAAAAAAGCCTTCTTTGCAGTAAATAAATTCTTTTATTAGTGATATGGGTAGCCATTGTTAAGAAAAATGTTTTTGATAAGAATTAAGTTTTTCTTTTTAAATTCTATTGAGCAGGGTTTAAATGCATAGTCAATTAAACCATAGATCAAGCCGATTTTTTGAGGCACGAGATGCATGTGCTCGTGATAAAGATATCTTCCTGAGCGAGTTTTTTTGGAAACCAGGCAAATTTTAGACGAGCACTCGCTTGAATGAAGATTTTTACGTTGAGGTAGTTTATTTGTTTGTCTTTTTTCGGATTCTGACGTAAACGTTAGTATATTTTGTACATAAAAATGATTAACTTACACTACGATGCTTAATTTCTTGTTAACTGCTATGTAAGATGTAGTCGACGATTAACTTATTAACGCCCAAGAATATACAAATTTTACCAAGTTTTCAAACATATTTTTTGACATTGCAAAAATATCAAAAATTTGAAATAAACAATTTTTTGCGTAAAATTCATCAGTCTTTCAGATTTTGATGCCGAAATCCGCTTATAATAGATACGTAACGTTATAAACAATCATTTACAAAAAAACGATTTTTTTTTCTGAAAAAGAAAAAACTTTTCAATCACTATTTTCTTGTCGAATATGAAAACAAATTACATTAAAGTCTTCAAATATCATATTCTTAAGTTCTCAACTAAAACTATTAATAGTAAATATACAAAAATTCAAAATGGCGGCTCCAAAATGGCGACATAAATAAATTTTTTTTGTACAAAAATAGTGTAGTCCATCAAATCCTCAAAATTCTCTGATCTTGACAAAGCGTGGCACTCTTAAGTTTTCTTATATTCTTTGAAAATGCAAAATGGCGAATCCAATATGGCAGTCGAATTTTTTTTCAATGAAATTTGGTATGGGGTATTTTGGGTCTCTGGTTACCAATCTAATATTGTTTTTAAAAAATTCGAAATGGCGGACGCTTGGTATACATGGGTTTCTGGGGCCTTCGATTACTACTTTCAAAATCAAAGTAAAATGCCTTAGACATTTCCCCGTGTCTATTTCTAGGAATAAACATTTGGTCCGCGATATTGAATCCTACACTGTTGGAAAATGTCTTCAGATTCGAAAGCAGAGATCTTTAATATTGCTGGTGTTCTTTTTCCAATCCTTTTGAAATGATTTTAACTGATATTTCGTTAGATTGTATGATTTATCCATAATAAACATTTTTCCATTTTTTAACAACTACCGATTGTCCTGATCAGAATAAACATTTTGAATTTAATACATTGTCAAGAAAACAAATCATAGAATTGGAACATTTTTTGTTTTCTAAAATATTGCCAACTACATTTCTTTGACCCATTAAAGTTACGATTTTCGTAATCGGGCATACCTTCGTCACTTTTTCGGAATGACCGATTTCTCAATCGAAGCAGTGACTTTTCCGAAAGAAATTCCTGGACTCGACCAAACTCTGAATCGTATATACGATGTCGCATTGGTGGATCGTCAGTTCTCAGCGGCCATCCCGTCTATCATCGCACTTTCACCCCAGCACGGCCACTTTCACTATTGATAATTAGCCTTGTCTGGGTGCCTCTCCTCTCGAGTGACCGCATCGACGTAAAAAGGACCGCGAAATTCCAAACTCAAGGTTGGCTCACATCCCATCATGAAGGTGAGCAGGTTTTCTTAGGCCTGATCTATTACGAAATAATTGACAATGCGATCGATACTGCGCTGTTAAAATTGTTCAGCGTGAAAGTACCACCGCCCACCGTGAGTCACTCTCATGTTGTGATTCTCTCGATCATTGTATGTGCTCGATGTAATCCATGACTTTCGGCAAAATGATGTTAATGTCATTATAATTACGATTACGTTTTTCTCGAATATTTTAAACAACATTACATCTAAGACTAAATTTCTACACAGAGAGAAATAAAAGGTTAATGGAACCATGAATAAAAGGTAGAAACGATTATAACATTTCATAATAGAACAATTAACATTGTGAAAAGTTGTAGTTGACAGTATCTGATTTTTATAATTCATAATATTGTAAAATATAACATACAATAATATTACTTTTTATGATGATAAGTGGTTATTTTCATTTAATCATTTCTACTAAATCCATTTTTCTAGTCAAGAATATTTTGAGTGACTATTTAACTGTAAAGCTGCGGTACATTTGAGGTTACGTGCTATGCTGCATATTTAAGTATCGGGAAATAGTAAACGGAACGTGTTGTTTTGTTTTACTATGGAAATGGTTAATTTAACAATTTTTTATAATCATTTTACTTTTCTAAAATGTTTCCATTATCCTTTTTCGTTCTCTCTGTGTATACTATGTATAATATGCATTTGTACTCGGCTTTCGAGTGCGACTGTCGCAAAACGAACCTCAAATCTTAATTCTCCTGCCAAAAGTATAACACAAAATCACGTATTATAATTCCGATTTTTGTTATTCTGCAGTCACTACTTTCTACGATAAAAATGCCAAAATTTCAAACGCCCTCGTTTATCTGCCACCAGGAAACAGGCGTTTTGTTATTCGAGGTTATATTATGCTGCACATCCCCAAATGCTTCGTTAAAAATGATTTTTTAAGTATTAAGAAATATTTGTTTACATTTAATGGAATTTTTAACAATTTAATCTAGAATGCACGTATCCCTTGTACAAGTTCCACCGCATTTTTCAAACTGAAAATAATATACAGGCAGTTCGGAATGTACCGTATTTATTATTTTCGAGGGTGCTCTTTCGAATGGTGACTTCAAAATTTGAAAAAATTGAGTATTTTCCTTTGATTTTGCAATAGTATGTGAAAAAACACATTTTTGAGGGCAATTTTTATTTTAAATTTCATTTTTCATGCCGGTACCGTGATTTCTATGATCGGAAAAGTGCATAAAAAGTGCACAAATTGAACTTAAAAAATATGGAGGTAGGCATTTTTATTTCACCTTGAAATATCCAAGATGGCGGCTTATTCCAAGAAATTTTTTAAAAATTTTGTCAGAATGGAAATATAGAATTTTAAATAAATTTTCAACTAAACTTAGCAACACCACGATCATCATATTTTGTCAGTCATTTTGTATTTAGAAATTTTTTCATATACCAGATATCTTGCAGGCATTGTAAGAACGTATGCATCGGAAAAACTGAGCGAAAACTAAATACGCGCACTAGAGAACATAACAAAATGTTAAAGGAAGGAAAGAAAATTATACAGGTTTAATAATGCACAAAATAAATGACATACCTTTGATTATGGCAGTGTACAAAATTCTAACTCGTAAAACCAATCATATCAAAAGGACAGAAATTGAAGATTTTTTTAACAGTTTAACTTTTCCGGTGCTTAATCCTTATAAAAAAATAACCTCTTTCTTATTTTTTCTAACTCATTGTTTTTAAATGCTTCATATACGTGTCTTGTTTCGGATAATTGCAACCCCACTGTGTATTTTTCCCATTTTTAGGTTATTTTTATGCTTTCAAAATCATCAAAGTGGTTAAATATACTCCCAATATACATAATGTACCATTTGTTACACGTAAATATGAAATTCGTACCTACGAAAACCAAAAATATGCCAAAAAGACGAAAAGTAAAGTGTCACATTACTATAATTTTACTTTACTTTTTCTAGTGGAATACTTTCAACATTTCTTTAATATTCCTCAAATTTATACATTTAATAATAGACCAAAAAAGGAAGAAAACGTCATAATAGAGCTATATGCCCCTTTCCGAAAGAATGAAAATGTGCCTTCAAAATGTGTCACACCTTTTTCCAAAAAAAAATCAATTCTACTTCATCAAAAGTATACTTTTACTGTAGTAATTACTATAGTAATGTTCTATAAAAAAAAGGAATAAATTTAATGGTACCATACAACTTCCCATTCATGTTATTAATAAAGTAATCAAATTTAATTATTGTCCCAGGACAGATTGTAGAAAAAAAGAAGAAAAAACAAACATGTATATATTTCATTTTTTTCTTCAAAAGAGCTACTATTCTTAGTCGAAAATTAAAATGAACCCTAATAATTTCATTTTTCCGAAATTTATTGATCTCATTTATTTTTCATAATTACTTACTATTTACATATTACAATTATTTGTATACATCAGGAAATTATCGGTGACATTGATGTCAATGACAGTACATTAATTAGGATTACATTTATTATTTTTCATTATCGGTCAATAAACGATGTATAATATAATTATGATCAGTACTAAAAAAGTAAAATTTATTATCAGTAAGGTGGAAAGTTGATACAAACGATTTTAGAGTAATGGATCTGCGATTTGAGAATTATATATTGAATGCACTAAATTTTTAATACATGGCCGCAACACAAATTTCCTTCCTTTTTACTTTCAAAAAAGAACGCATTTAATAAGCCATTTAATGAAAGGTATCGAATGATCTTGTGAACTATCCTTGAATAGGCCGGAAATTACGTCACGCATTTTTTTCGCACTAGCATAATATTTCGATGATTTTAACTCCTTTTCCTGTAATACTTTATTAATTATGCATTATTGATCAAAATTGAACTTTCGCGTGTACGCGAACTTTAGTGCGTCATAATGACACTCTTAGGCAATAAAGATTGACCACCCAATGCGCAGCATTTCTTTTCATTATTTTAGCTATCGCTTTCCGTGTCATAGAAAGATTTTCACTCGAGGAACTATTACTAGAAAATGAATGGGAAATTCCTATCTCAGCTAGCGGGACGTTGCTTCATTTTCAGGCCTCATTCATGAAAATTAGAACTGGTTAAATAACCCTACTACGCTACTTAAATATTATATGTCCACTTCTGGCCTCTTAAATCTTTAGTACTCAGCTTAGTTAATTTTAATAACAACGAAAATAATGACGTTTTATTTGTCATTCGTCAATATTTGAAAAAGAAATTCTGGTAATTATTTCAAATATATATTGATTCATTTTCTTCTACTAATTAACTTGCTTTCTTTATTAACTTTGTAATAGTTAATTTTAATAGAAAAATATTAATACATTAAAATCGTAGTATCTTAAATTTATTTATTTTAAATTAAACATCATACTTATATATTTCGTTAAAAAAAATAAATGGTAACTTGTTATTGATGATATTAAATAAATATGACCATCTTAATTCAGGTTGATAAGTTTTACCTGAAATGAAATAACTTATTTTTTACATGAATTTTACACAAAACAGTCAAGGTTACAAAATTGAAATAAGTATATAAAATATGTAAATTTGGTATTAAAGGTTTGATCCGACTAATTTTACAAATTTCTCTAATATCGATTTCTTTGTAACTTGTGATTGATCGATCTTTTCATGCTGTCAGTATCTGACATCAAAATTAAAAACCGTCGAAATATAGAATTATTTGTTATTTTTTGTGCCTTTTATGTTGGTTTTTAGTATTTTAAACAATTGGGTAAAATTGTTGAAAAAATTTGGTAATAATTATATGACAACTTCATTATGAAGTATGCGAGTTTGATATTAATAGAGTTTGCGTTGATTTAAAAATTATATATAGCGACTGTCAAAATAAAATAAATGTGTTATTTCTTAATAAAACTATTCGTAACAACAATGGTTGTATTCCATAAAACAATAGAGAATTATTTCACTCGATTGTCCTTGAATTAAGTTCTTCTCTGTGAAAATGTTAAACGAATAGTTAAATGTGAATGTTGAAATAACTTATTTTGTGTTTTTCTTTCACATGTCGACTTATTAGTGTAATTAGATGAATGTACATTTTTTATTAGAAAAATGGTTCGCGTGCGTTTGAAATTACTTCGAATTAACACATTCCAGCTGCTTTTTTGTTATTAATCCTAGTAAATTAAATGAACGAAAAAAATACATACGAATTATTTTTACTCGTGGTGAATTGAATGTAATATCAGTTTTTTAAATATTTAAATGCAATGTTACTAATACGGAGGTTAAAATTAAAATTGCACAAAAAGATGAAATAGTGCATATTATTTACCTTCGAAGGGTACAAGTGATTTTTGAAATTACCGCGTCACTAATTCATTAACGTCACCATTTACCGAACATTTTCCTCAATGTCACACAAAACATATTTTCTAAATTTGAATAATTCGCACTTACGTCAAATAAGAAAAAGTCGTGAATAAATGCATATCAATATGTGGAATGACTTATTGTATTATATGACCTTTCACATAAACACACGCGAATACATTTCGTTTTACTGGTTACCCACTAATTTGTAATTCATTAATCTTATTGTAATTTTTATTATAAGTAAGAAAGTTCTTTAAAAAACTATTGTTTTCATTATCCTTTATAAGAGTATGTATGAGTTCTACTCTGTGAATGGTATGACGTCATACTACAATCATTCGTTTTTTATTCAATATCTTAAGAGTTTTGAAAATCGTCATAGTATTTGTGCAGACTTGAAATATGTGTTTAATTTCAAATCTGTGAAACAGATGGTTCATCCATTACTGGGGTAGTAGCAATTGAATTTTTATACAGAAAAAAAGTCTTAAAATTGTTATATCTCAAATAAAGCCCTGTAAAAGGCTTAATTTCAGTCTAAAATTGAGTTAATTTTCTTAAATTAAGTCAATATTTGCGCTTAAAATCTTGTCTTTAGTTTTGGAAACTTACTTTGAGTTAATATTCAGGTTCGAAATAATTAATTTAAGAAAATTAGTTCAATTTTACACGGAAATTAAGCCTTTTGCAGTGCTTAATTTGAGATGTAACAATTTTAAGACTTTTTTTCTGTGTATAAGTGACATTTTTCCGCCTTTATTACTTTCTCTTCTAATGAACTTGTTTTACTGAGCAAGACATTCTTTGAGGTTTTTCTAGCTACGTCGTACTTATTTTGATGGTTTTGTTTACTTTTTATTATCTATAACATTATCATCAAAATAGTCTGTTATATAACACTTAAAAAATTTCCTCGTTATTATTTACGGTTTCTCTGTTTTAGTAGGTCACATTTTATCGACGCGTAAGAGGCCATAAAATTATATTTAACTTATTATTAAATGTTTCCACAAATTTCTAAATTAGTATATTTTATGTCGATCGAAGGTATTTTCGGAAGGATAAAAGATCATTTTTAAAGTTGATGCTATCGCTAATGTTACATAACATTTAATAGGATTAACCACTGGTTCGTAATCTTGTTCTTTTTGATCATTTTAAAAGAATTTAATGAAAGTGAATGCAAACTTAAATACCAAGTTCATTTAAAAATATTATAAAAGACAGGGTTTTATATTTACCTCATAGAATTTTTGGTGAATCACTACTACTAGTTTTGTACAAGGTTGAAATATGAAACTGCAGCCAAACTATGAATGGGTGAAAACCCAAAAATTTTGCAATGAATGTGAGTCATGTTTTTTAATAAAACCATGTAGTTTTACTATATATATAAAAGATCTATTTTACTGTTACTAACAAAATAAGATTTATATACATTAGGATAAAAGTAGAAAATAATTAATTCTAGAATCAAATTATTTCATTTTGCATTTTATGAATATAAGAATTAAGAGATGAATGTACGATCTACGTACCAATGTTAGCAGATTTAAAAAAAAAAACGAAACCATCTGTTATTGAAGCCTAACTTAAAGGAGAAATATTATTAGATATTTAACAAACAAAAACATTTTCAGTATAATAATATTCTACATATCTGATTTCATGTTGAAATTGCAAAAAATTATTTTATTTTGTTTTTAATTGTTTGCCTCATGTATTATTTGAAGCGCAAATATTAAAAGGCACCCTTTTTCATTTATTTATTTATTTATTCCTTCATGAACGTGTCAAAACTTGTCAGGTCTATGTCAGGTCATTTGTGCTTTTTTCATTGTAACATTAAAAATATGTCAGCTACTGTAGGTTCTTCTTTTACGTAGAATTTTATAATAAAAACAGAAATGTGTAATGATGATCAAATTTTGTTAAATTTTTACCGAGCAAACTTTTGATATTAAAAAATGACAGTTATTTGCAAATCACTTATATCAGATTAATGTCTGCTCCTCATTTTCTATTTCGTTGTATAATGTGTTTCTTCTAGTTCAAATAAAAAATGTATCTTTCGTATTGTGATATTAAACTAAAATATTTAATATAAATTATAAATAAAATATAGATTCTTGTATAATTTAAGAAGTTGTAACATTTCCAGAGACAATACTTACTAATATTTGGCGTAAATATTTCCTATCAAAGTATGGAGTAGCGATTAGCTGCTTCTCAATACGTATGATTAATAATGAGCATTACACTACATGTTCGTAGATTTGATAATAATTATTATACACATTATAGATCATTTTTAAATGTTCAGAAGTTTTGTATTCAATTATTATCATGACATGAATTTTTCCATTAATGAAAACTGTTTGTTAATAATATCTTTTACCTGCTACCTAATTGTCGATTCGTAAAAAATCATTTAAAAGCATTCAATAAATCAGAAATGTTATTAAAACTATTTTATAAGAAATATTTTAAATAATAATTAAGATTAAGAAACAAAATTTGAAATTAGGAAAATTTGAATTGATAGTAAGTAATTCGTGTTTTTATTGTAATACACAGACACAGAACGCGTTTTTTATCTTTTTTAATTAAAAAATAAATAATTTTGACAGAAAAAGTATTTGTGAATATGTTAATCATGTTCAGAATGGGTTCAAGTCTGATTTTGATTTTTGTTCACCAAATATTTAGAAATCAGTGCATGAAAGACATTTTTCTTAATATTTTCATTAAATTGATATTTGCGTGATTAACACCGTGTGTACTATTCGTTTCTTTAAAATAATGTTGAAAGATTAATAAGATGAATTTATTTATAACAGTAATAAATATTGTGATTATGTGAATAAATAAAGTATTCTAGAAATAATCAATTTTTTAACAAGTGAATGAAGAAACTTTTTTGTTTTGAGTTTAAATAAAATCGATTAATGAATTACAAAAGTATATTTATCAACAATAATATTATTTTCGTAATTAATTACTAGTTTATTGCAGTGTCTGTTTAACTACAACGCTATGAATTAAGTTAACTACATGTATTTATTTTTACTTCAATATGCAACAGCTTCCAATAGTTAAATGCTACAAAACATTATTTACTGATGAAATAACTTGTTTACTCGTGATTATGCTAATGTTAGAACTATTTAAATACTTTATTGTTATGAAATAAAAATGTAGTATAACGTGAATTTTATCATTTTCAATTGGTACCGTGTCGGATACGTAAATTCAATAAGTTATAATCACCAAGCAAAATATTTCCATATCTTATTCCGTTACTTATATTAAAAAATGTGTAGAAAAATGTATACTAACTACATATTATTTGGCAAATCATTTAGTTCTCGTTGTACGGTTAATTAGTTTATGACCTCGTAGTTTCCTGTGTTTATGATCTATGACTCTAATATAGGTCAAAATATCAACTGCATTTCCTTTACCAGCAATTTTCAATATTGAGTAGGTAATTAATCATGCATACACAAAATTAGAAAAAGAAATTTTTTGTTAAAAATGGAAATTACGTGGAAATACAATTTCTCTAACTACCGAGTCATTTAATATGTAGTTTTCATTCCTATTCATTTTCAAAATCGTCTTATTAAATCCACTTTCATTTAATCAACACCTTGCATGGTATTACTGTCTGTTAAAAACACGAAGAAAATAAGCAATGTTTGCAATTACGGTAACTGCAACGTTAGAAAATTAGTTGGCGGTATGTAACCTAAAACTACTTAGTAGATAATCAGTACGTGTTCCAATTTGCAATATTGCTGAAAGGTTGGTGTCCCCTTGATTGGAGTCTGTTATTTTGAATGTCACGTAATTATTTTCTGTAAATAGACTACAAGTAGATGATGTAATGTGTTGAGTTTTGTAACACGGATGGAAAAGTGGGTTAAACAGCAGCTCGAACGGTAGTTTGTGATAGTTGGTATGGACATTTATGTTAATCTTATTCTGATCTTTCGCTGGTGATTCTAGTGTTTAGGTTCATTTATAATTTATTAATTTTAATACGGAAGTGAAATATTAATCGTTGATGGTTACTGTTTCAAAACATTTTTATATATTTTAAGACGATTATTGGTAAAAAGTTATGGAAGGTAGATTTTTGCTTCAGATCGTCGAAGAAACATAATGAGAAAAGTTGTTAGTATACGAATTCTATAAATGTTACAAAAACTGTATTCAAGCAAATTAGTCAGATTCAGTATTTCGATAGGAAATAATATCAATACTTCCCATTTACTTATTTAATTACAAATACATATTTTTTAGTAATTATATACATATAACTTATTAATGAAATTTATGGTAGTGTGTAATTGTTACCCATTTCTACTTCGTAATCATATGTAAAAAACACCAAAAGATTAACTCTAAAATTCTTAAAATGGAAACTCCGAAATTTAACTATATAAAAGTGAAAAAGTCACTGTATAAAAATGCTAATTTGACCACTTTAACTAACAGTGGACCATTTGGCACTTTTATACAGTTACATTTTAGAGTTTTCACTGTAAGAATTTTAGAGAGTTGATATAATGCTACACGCAATTTCCAACTTGAACGAGATGTTTAAATTTCATAATTTCGGAATTTTCGTTGATTTTTAAGACGAAACATGTTCAATTTTTTACTTCACTATGATTTACAGCGAGTCTTTCTAGGGTTATTTTCAATACAAAACTGATGAGAATCAAGAAGGTTATTTTAATATGAAACAAATATTTTCGTTTATTAGTAACTATTAATAATTGAATTGAATAGTTGGTATTTTAACAGTAACTATTATAGTAGATTTTATCTTTGGATTCAAACAGAAAAACACTATCCACTTGCAAAAAAATCAACAAAACTATACTTAAAGCAATGACCTCAATTGCATTATATTTATTTCCAATCTTCGTAAACTGACTCATAATTTTTGGAAGGTATATCTCATTTAAAATGATTCATTTTATTCTAACAAGTTTCCATAAACCAATATTCACTTTAATAGCATTAGATTAATTCATTCATTTGTTTATAATTTGAAGCTTGCAATTACTTTAATTTCAATGAATTTTTACAAACTTCTTTCAGATTAACGTAGTTTTACTACCAGTTCACTGCATTATTTAGAATAGATGATTAAAATCAGGATTGCGATTAATGTTATAATTTGTTATCTTCTTTTTCAGGAAAAATTTCTTGTGACTCCATCAGAAATGAATAAATTTCCACCGATGAAATAAACAAGTCAAAGATATCGCTGTCGGTAATTGGGAATTTTTTAAAAATGGTTTTTGAAGAGGATACAGGTTGTACGTTGTGATAATTAAAGAAGGAAATATCTACCGCATCGACAACCGATATCGTAATGAACATTCGGTAACAGGCAGGAAATCACGTATGTGCAGTCACGTCCGATTTTGACGGTAGGGAGCAGTAGCTACAAGTAACATAAATGTCGGTAATGAAGATTCCATGTAAATATAATTAAATTTTTCACGGTGTGAATTTGAAAAAAAGGTGAGCTTTAAAGTTAAAAAAAAAATAAAAAAATAAAAATCATCTATGAAGTGTTTTTTGATCGTTATTAACAAATTTTATTTACAGTTAAAAAATGTTTGTGGAAAACTGTTTCAAATTCTTTGAATAACTCGCAATAAAAAATGTCTGATAAATTTTTCTTAAAACGCATATTTTCTAAAATCAAAAATACAAAATATTGAATTTGTTTGAAATTTGAATTTTACGGTGTAAGTGAAATTTTATTATATTTTTTTAATAATTCGGAACAAAAAATGTTCCTTTTAAAATTTGTGCATTAGCGCTTAAAGGTCACTTTTTCTTGCTTTAATTTCCATCAAGTTTTTCATATAAAAATCAAACTTGAAAAAAAATTAGCGAATTTTCCGCGCTCAACGATTGAAAACCTACTTTTTTGAGTGAAAACTCACTCTGAATGGAGTGAACATTCGCTCTTTCATTACAGTAACTCAATTTTCACTCTATAATAAACATTGAATTTTCATTCTAAGAAATTTAGCGAGTAATATCGATACCTAACTATTTCTCTTTGCATCTATAATAATTTCATATAAAACCGAGAAAGTCCGGTCAATTTTCAAAAGATGTATTTTTTTGGAATTAAACAAAATTTAGTGAAATCAGCTGAAATTGCAAAGAGACACCCTAAATTTAGCCTATTTTGTGGGCTTCAAATTGTGGGTCAGAAGGTATAGAGAATTAATGTGGATGATAATAGATTGTTCGTGATAAAATTGCAGATTGAGCATATGGCTTAACTTTGAAATACAGGGGTTCAAAAGAGGAATTTACTGCAAAAATTACTAAATTTTTTTTTAAGTTTTACGTCAAATTCATAGGAGTGACGTAGGGTACAATTTTCATCGAATCGGAATAAGTGACGGCTCAAATGAAAGATATTTTCAATACCTACAAGTTTGCCAGTAGCGGCACATTGCTATCTATCAAGCAAAACGAGGTAAATGCAAAAAACTGCGAAACTGACTGTTACTACTTACGATGTGGCAAACCGAGCGGCTAAGGCGTTTTTGCACTCGATTGTCAAAAGAATCGAAAGAAATTATTTTCCTGATTTGAAAAAATCAAATTTCCAAATTGCTATCAAAATTTTGCCTTTGTTTTGAAAGTGTTATCTCAAAATTAAGATACATGCTCAATTTGAAAATTTGATACGAGTAACTTAACATTAGAAACTTTTCTTTCCAATACATTTTTATCCCAAATTGCAGGTCCAAAGAAAATGCAAATTTTTGCCACTTTTGCGGATATCTCTTTATGAATTTTCAATTTTATGGAATAAGTTAGTACATATTATATAACATAGAATAGAAAACAAAATTATTATTTTATTACCGCTTCGATAATTTTTATTACGTGGGTTGTCTAAATCTGAATCGCAATGAATGTAAGTGTAAAGTTGGTACCCATATTAGTGCATGTCAAATTACAAACGAATTGTTTCATTGCAACAATAAAGACGATATTTGATGATAACAATGTCAAAAGATTTTTCATGTTAGTGCTGCAGAACCGAGTTCGGCGTCATTTAGCAAATTACTTCACAAATTTGACTCTGTCAATTATTTTTCCGAAAATCACATAATGATGAAATACAGGTCCGAAACTAATATTTCAATTTTAGCGGGTGCATTTATGGGATCGTTTGCAAGAATTGCAATGTAGGTAATGTAGATGAATGTTAAGACAATGCCCCGAGTGACATTTATCCAGGGCCATCTATTGCACATCAGGTCCGAATCAGGCTCCAATATTACCCCTTGATCAACCGTGTCTGAATATGGCTTTTAGGACCTGGCTAAGTACCAATACGGCCCCTGATTATATTTGCCTGAATGAAGTTTTATCAGCCCTCAAACAGGAACTATCACGGCTACCTGATCAGATAAGTCTGATCATACCTTGAAAAATAAATATTATAATATTGCAATTTCATTACACATATAAATAAATGCAGTTGCATAAAAAAATATATATTTTTTCAACATACAATAACATGAATTGTATGATTTAAATTGTATTTGTAGTTGATGTTGTTAAACGGGAGTATATATATACATACATACATATATATATTATCAAAATTGTAAATTGTAAATTATCTAAAACATGTAAATTATTCTATACCTATGTTTATACTTTATGTGCACGTATAGTTATAATATGTATTTATAAAGTAATATCCGACTAATATTGTAGAATATTTAGAACATTGGAATGATAATTTCACAATTGAGGGAGATGCATATATATATTAGTTTTTTACTCTTTAATACTCATTTTCAGTAAGATAATACAATTGCGAGTAGCGTATTAAGAATCGATCTGGGTTCAATTCTCCAGTGAAGTGACATTTTTTCACAAATACACTGTCCGATACTGATTTTTCTATGACAACTGCAGTATCATGTCCAAACTTATTTTTTATACTGAAAACGATGGCGTTAGTAGAATTTTCCTATCACGTCGCATTTTCGAGAAACGTAAGGTTAAATGGTCAAAATATTCGTTGTTGACCACATTTCAATTGTTTTTGTATCAAAAGAGAATTTAATTTTGGCAAACGCAGTATCATTTCCGAATGAATTTGTTATGCTGAAAATTATGGCGCTAGCAAAATATTCCTCACATCCCACTTTTTGAGAATAGTAAGGTTACATGTTTGCTATAAAATAAATTGAAATGTGTCGAAAAACTAACATTCTTAAACTTTAACCTCATTTTTCTCGACGATGAGACTGATAGGAAACTTCTGTTGGAGCCATCGTCTTCAAGGCGAAAAATAGGTTCGGAAATGATACTGCGATGGTCAAAGGCAACCAAAAAGTAAAACTTTTTCGGTCAGTGTTCTTTGTAAATGTTTGTATGAATGATAATACATAAATAATATAAAAATCTGAATCAACTCAAATATAAATAGATCTATATTAATTCCTCAAACTGTTTCTAATTGATTCATCACTGATAATGTACCAATGCTGACCCAGTAGCTCAACAGGCTTCCTTTCAGTAGTATGCAGGAGCATGTACTTACAAGTTGTACTACTGTGTCAGCACTAAGCAAGTGGATAATTTCCAACATGACCCTGACAAAAATAATGAATTAAGGGTTGAGAAACAGGTCCTGATCAGGTACTGATTAAATGCCTGATAGACGCTTTCCAGAAAAAGCGTAACACGGTCCATTAAGGTCGGATCAGGCACCCTTATTAGATACAGATTTATATTTATGTTGCCTAATCAGACCCATATTCCAGCCTGAATAAATTTGTATGTTGATCATAATGTAATTATTTGTCGTAGATAACCAAACTCAAAATAAATCTACAGACATAATAGACAGTGCCATCTATTCCACCAAGCAAGATAATGAGGGTAACGAGAAAGTAGGCAATTGCAATAGAACATGCAGCGACTAAATGTTCTGGGATACACTGTCCATTATCTATACAGGACGCAAAATGCAATAAGTGAAGTAACATCAATTAAATGTGATGCAACATTTAAACGTTTTAAAATCAAAGTCCACAGATTTATAAAGCTCGTTAAAAAATATATTAATGGAAGGAGTCGTTAGACAATGGTGTATATTAATTATATTAACGATTGGTTGCACAATTTTCACAAAAATATTTTCAGTACGTGATCGTACCGTGACTAATGTAGTTTTGCATTTCAAGCCGCAGTAGAGCATTTGCTACAAAAACATAGGCGTAAAGCTCTGTGGCAGAGATACAAAACAACATAGAAAACATTTTAATGGAAGTAACATTCTATGTCTAGAAAAGTATTTACAAGAAACTTTTAAACTTAATTAAATTCAATGGTTATTCAAATATATAAAATTCTATTGTAGAATTTCATTATATTCGTATAAAGAGAATTTATATAATTCCAAGAAAAATTATTTTAATAATTTATATTTATCGTGGCTTATATTTGTGATAATCAGGATTTCTACAACACGGATTTCGATCAATGATTTTTGGTAGGTTGTTGCAAAATTCTATTGATAGATCTTATGTGAACAAATGTTCAGAAATTATTCATAATGTTTCAATACTGGGCCATCTTTAATTTATTGATTTTTGCAACGAAGGTGATGGTATACAAAACGTATAACGACATAAATTTAGTTCAAATTAATGTAGTTTTTTAAACATCTTATATAAATATGGAAGAAAAATACCCATGTGCAATAAAGCCTGTTCTGCTTTGAATTGAAAATGTCTTTGACGAACCAGTTAGATGGAATTTTCCAACATTACTGATAAGTTTGAGAAATTTGGTACGTGGGGATTTGGGCTAAGAAGGAGTTTGCATCTTTAGGGCTGTAATGTTCTCAGTTGATAAAGGACCTCCTAAAAAATATCAATCAACTGTATCGATAATTAACAGAAAATTTTCAAAAATCAATGGCTTCGTTAATTTTTAATTTAGATTTTTCAACATACATTATGCATTTATCGATTGATGTCTTTCATACCATCTTAATTTTTAAATCCTGAAACAATTCCACCATAATTGTAATTAACCTTTACAGCGCCGGGGTTTTAAAAAATTTGAAAATCACATTTTTCTATAGAAATATTGTCTAAGATCTCTAGGTCAGGGCAAAACCTAAAATACTTTGAATGAGTATTTTACAATATTCGTCTTATAGTAGCAAAAATCACCGCTAGGTGGTGAGCGCCGCGATACCCATATCCATATCTAAAGTGGATCATTCATTTATACAATTAGATTCGCTGCAGGTGCAGTATCATATTGCATCCGCCATTTTGAATATAATTTTTTGTTATGCAGAATAATAATAAGAGAGATCAATAACCGGTACATATAAATTGACAAGTAATTTAGAATTTTGAAAAATGGGTGCAAAAATGTATTTACTTTTCTACGCGTTTTCCGGCTCATTAAGGGTTAATGAACTTTAGTGATTTGATCACAGAGAGATCTAAAATTTCAACATTTTTGGACCTCAATGATCGCCTCTGTTTTTGAATTTACAAACGTAGCATTGAATTGAAATAAATTGGGAAGAACATCCAGTTTTATATATAAAATCCGGAGCTTATTTGTATTATTTTGCTTTGATTTCGACGACAAAAAAATCAACAAAATTTGTAAGTAATAAATAAGAGAAGTAATACCTTGTTTGTTATTTATATAGAATAAATGTATTTAAAAAAAAGTATCGTGTCTTATACTTGTGTATAAACGAAGAATAATTTTGAAATTTTTTAATAAAACATATTTGAAAATTGCTACTCCAGTCATGACATGACCACGTACGACTTTCTTAGTTTATGGTTGCTAGGAGCTTTATAGCTTTGTCAACAAATTAAACTAAACAAATTTAAGTGTGCAAAATTATTCTTTTTTGTATGTAAATGAAAGTCGCAAAAAGTGCTTTGAAAATTATTTTATATAATAAAAAAGTTTAATGAAATCTGTTTTTAGATTTTATTGCTTTGAATTATTATATGCATATTTGCATATAGACAGGCTTAAAAGTCACGGAAGAAATTCTCCTAATATCCTAGTTCATTATTTCAAAATGATACAGTATATTATGATAAAATAATCGTAACATCCTCGGAAAATATAATTAAAAGATGTTCTATCTTGAAAATTTTGATAATGTAGCATCTTAAAGAGATATCCCTATACGTCTTCCTTTCTTCCTAATTAATAGAAGATAAACTTTTTAAAATCTGTTGAAGTAGATTCAAAATATGCACAATTAGAAAGAAATAATTACGCACGGGAGTAATGATAACACATTCATTAAAAACAGGCCAATTTTTATTTTTAAATAAATCATAAACATGTTTCTTGCGATTCGACCATTGAAGATAAATCCTCACGAAATGTTTCCTGAGAAAGCATGCTAAGCACAATTTCCTTATTATAAACGTGAATGAGTTTGAAAGTTAGTCTATACAACCTCGATATTTAAATGCTGATGTATATTAAAATATGAAGTCGGGCATTATGGACCCACTTTTATATCGACGGAGCATAAAATGCGATGTAGCTAGCGGCAGGTTTCTTTAATTTATTAAAATATTTACATAGAATTAACTATTCAAGAATATTAAAGTTCATTCATTGTACCAAAATTACGTATCAAGAAGTATAAAATGTTTTTGAGGTTATGTTACTTCCTCATGAAGAATTCAAATCCCGACGAAATAGGATTAGTAGATTTGTAGAAAGTTGTCTGGGTACCGCTAAATCACATTTGATGCATTAGAAATATGATATGTATTTACATTAAGAGTATCATTTAACTCCAGTCAAAATCGAACAGCGGAATTACTACCAAAATTCATTAAGGTCACTTAAATATGTATACTTCTTGCGATGACACTGGAATGTAAAATAACCAATATCAACCAGTTTCTGAAACTTTCTGATTTTGGTAACACTCAAGCACTCGTTACACACACTCGTTTGACATCACTCTCACTCACTTCAATTTTATTTTTCACGCATACATAACTCACGATAATACGCTTCACACGCAACTTAAATCAATATTCGTAAACAAAAACTATACACAAGTTCTAGAGGCTCCCTACAAATTGCTAACATTGCTATGATTTTGTTCTTCCTTCACTAAATGATCCTCAGGAAGAACTAAATATTTTGAGTCAGTCTGAGATCGATCGGTCGGCCTCGTCCAAAATGATAGTCGCCTCGAATCGGGACTCCAAACCCCATGAACCGATTGACATCGTCGGTCCGGAGATCAACGATAATCATCGAGAACCCATCCTCGAGACCGTTCGGTTTACCCTGGGTAAAGTTTCGTATTCTAAAATTCGCGAGAAGGGAGCGATAAAGTGAAAAAAGTTCCACATCATTCCACATATCCCCGTTTGTCGATGTAGACGCGATTCCTTAATCCACTATCTGAAATGTAGGCAGTCGCCATCTTGTACTGATTCGGATATGCTGATCCATTTTGTTTGTGATTTTCCGTTTGTTTTTCCTGAGTAATTTGACCATTTGCAATTCTTTCGCTTTTCGCTTTGGCAGCTTTCTTTTTGTATGTGTCATTGTAGAAGCTTCGGAAGAGGAAGTAGAAGAGTACGGCGTGCATTCCGATCCACCAGACGAAAGCTTTAGGATAATCGCAGTCGATGAAAAGCAACTGGAAGGCATGTACCATGACGAGAACAAACTGGATCATTTGTAGGGCAGTCAGGTACTTCTTCCACCAAAGGTAAGGTTGGATTCTTGGTCCTAAGGCAGCCAGTAGGTAATATCCGTACATGACTATGTGGACGAATGTATTGAGCATTCCGAAGAACGAACTGTGGCCACCTGTAAATTAAACAAAAATCATAAGAATTTGTTTTTTGATTATGTTAGGTAATTAAAAATATATAGTATCGAATTCTAACCACCATACTGTAATTAGCTAAATTGTGTTTTAGATGTTGAACTCGGTGTGTAGAATATTAAATTAGTGAGGGAATTTTTAATTAATTTAGCAGCGGAAGACGTGGTAATAACGACATATAACGGGTAATTCCGACCCCCTACATTATCTCCATTATAATAAATGCCCAAAATATGTTAAATATATTGCGTGAAATACTAACGAATATTAACATTTTTACTGGTAGTAACAATGTCTTCATTTTATGGTGAACCATATTTCGGCAAGGTTTTAATGTTTTGTAATATGTTACATTAGATATTGCTGTCCGTACATCGAAAAAAAAAGAATATTTGATTTAACTATATGAAAAATCGGTGGTACCTATCGAATGAAATATTATTTCAAGTCAAAGAAATGGCACACTTTTGTTTTTTGTCAGTATTGACGCGAGTAAACTATTAACAAAACCAACAGTTCAGTTGACTATTTTTATAGTTCTTTCAATTATTTGTAATAGTGATTATTACTATTTTAATTTGTTAAACAAGGACAGACTCGTTGTAAGTTAACTTATTGAAATAGTTGATTTAAGAAATTAAAACAGTCATTCCAACAACTTCTTTTGGTTATATGATAACAAATTAGAAATAGTTGTAGCAAGTAGAAAAAGTTTTGCCGTTTATAACTAACATACTTAGATGAATTTATTATTGTTTTATTTAGTTCAACTATTTAGATTTTTCCGTGTAAATCTATAAATTTTGTACAAATTTAAATTGCAAACCAAAAAAATGTCAGTACTTTCGAAAGTTACAGATTTCTTCTTAAAAAAACGAGAACATACTGGTCAATGAAAGTTTTAAATTGATGGTAAATTTTCCAGATATGAACTTCTGGGGTAATTCGACCTTTATTCGTTTTTCACTATATTGCAATCACTCAACGTGTGTTTATACTATTTTCATGTCCCAAATGAATGTTTAATATACTATCAACAGGAACCGATTAAAAAACATAAGCACCTGCAGAATCTATCTCTGCAAATTTATGGATTAATTTTTTACTCACTTAAAATCGTTTAATACTTTCAGCATTCATAAAAACGTCTTAAAAAGCTTTCAAAAGCCGTTGATTAATGACGAGCATAGCTTCCGTGACTTAATTTTACTGGAAAATAATAGTGAGGTGTTTTACAACATCTAAAAGATTGCGATGTTCCTTAATCCAGGGAAATCTATAAACTCAAAGGAAGGTATTGATAATATCCATCAGTATTTGGACTAATAAAAATATAATAAAAAATACACACAAATAAAGAAAAAATAAAATCTAATACATTTTAAAAAAGCATACTACTCAGATTCATTAAATTACAATTTCTACCCCAAAAATTAATTTTCCTTAGGTAGGTCAGAATTACCCCCACTTTCCCCTATAAATACCTGTTTTACAGACAAATTTAATTATACAAAAGTCTACGGCGTATAACGCATTAAATTTAGAAATGTTAATCGTAAAGTATTAAAAATAAATGATAGTAAGTTCCTTAAAAATAATTAGTAATCACTAAATAAGCAGTTGACTAACAACAAAATATGCAGTTAATGACTAATTTTAACATTTGCTTCAATGTGTTGTGGTTCAATTTGCAAATTTATATGAATTTACCTGGAATTCGCTACTAAGTACTACGAATGTTTTTTACAGGATCGCAAAATAATTTAAAAGCAACATTAAAAGAAGGTTATTTGCTGAAATATGACTAATTTATGTTTTCGCGTATGTAATACTAATTTTAAAAAATTGATGACATTTTGATTGGCATATAAAGTCACTTTTGACATCTTATTAAATATAGTTTTACTTTTTTTTTTATGTGATCGTTACTTGGTTTTTGTAGCTGCAATAAGAATTAATGATGTGATATAACTTTAAGTACCTTAATGAGAATAAAAACTCACACCCACTTAACCTTTAAAATGTATGATTTTAATTTTAAATGAGTTGTGAGAGTATCGTCAGAAAATAAAAAGTATTACTATTTTTTGCTAACTGCGATGCATTTTGCTAATTATCTTCAGTTAAATCGCACGTTAGAAACGTTAAATTGATTTTTTGTTTAAAACGAAAACATACGTTGGGAAAGGACAAAACTTCCGTAAATAGTTAAATATGATTAAGTTAATGAATGAAAACTGAAAGAAATAAGAGGAAAGTAGTAGAACTTTAAAAATAGTTAAAAACATGAATATTACTATTCGAAATGTGTATGATTTAAATATTACGTTTGAATAAGTTAACGCGAATAAATGTAACATAGCAAAGTATGCTTTTCTACTAAAATTGGAAATTATAAATTATATATGAGTAATATAATATTTTCATTTTAATTACGTTTGTATATAATTTTAATTTATTTCAAATTCACTACGTTTGAAATTCTGTTTTCTTGAAAGTAATATATCACGTAAATCACGATTGTGGTTACTCGAATTAAACTTATACTCTAAAAGACAACCCGATGAGTAGAGCTAAAGGAATTGTAAATAACATCAATCTCACTACAAGACTTTAAAACATAACCAATAAAGAGCACCGATGATCGACAAAGAAAAGTTTATTTCATTTTTATTTCTGAAACTTTAGAAATTTTATTATTTTTTTAATATTATTTTCAAATTTTAGAGTTCCATTATCATACAATATCAGTATTTATATATCTACAAATATTTTTTTATACATTTTTTTATCCCTACTTTATTTCTGACCCAAAAGTAGAGATAGAAGATGTGTATAGAAATAATAAATTCATGGCTAATTTTTTTTAAGGTTAAGTTTATGTTTTAAGATTATTTAAAGTTTGCGTTTTTAAGAATCATTTATATTCCGTTCATACGTAAATCATTTTGACCTGGCATCTTAGATTTCAAAACGAAGCATATATTTGTTTGAATAATGCAATTCGATTACTTTTACCTTGACAAACTCTGTCTTATATTCGATTAATTCTCTAACGGTTAAAATATATTTTTAGAAACTAAAGGATAAACCACGGACGTTTTGCATATTTGCAAAATGTTGCATTTGTTTAGACGGTAAAAGGTAATGCGAAAGCTTCAAAGGAATATTATTAAATAAGTCATACCGCAGAATTCTTTCTTTATTAAAATGCTGTCACGTTTATTGGATATATAGCATTAATAAATAAAAGAAACGTTGATGATGTCATGTTCAAATAATAGTCGAAAAAAAAGTTTAACAACAAAAAAAAATTAAAAAATTCAGGTTGTATTAACATTATGTACTTTAAACTGATTAACCTAACTGAATTTTTTTAATACCAGAAATTTGTCTGCCCCATTAAAAGTATCGCAAATAAAGCTAGTAAATTTCACAATTATATTTATCATGGTGAAGATGGAAAATAATGAGGCTATTAATGACAAGGAACAGATTCCATCTTCACCATCATAACAAAAATATGCGTTGTTTTAGATTTATTATAATACATTAAATACCGCCATCATGTTTCTAATATTACACAAAATTCAGTGAGTAAAATAAAAATAATATTGCAATTATTTAATTTTTATTTAAACTGCTTTTGAAAATTTTTTATTTATTGTTGAATTTATCCACACCAAATCTGAATAAATTAGTTGCAGGGGTAACAAGCTCCACATATTTTTATAAGTACTTTGCAAATTTTTAAACGTAAATTACGTCGCCATTAAATGCGTCTCTCAAGTAAGTTTACAATAAATTAAGTTGCTAGGTATAAAAATTTCATTTACTTGTCTCGTTGTAATCATAACTGCCAAATGAATCAGTCGAACATCCTTCATTCGTAGATAAATTTGCAAGAATTGTCGACCTCAAAATGTCGATAGTACATTGAATAAGATATTCTAACAAAATCATTAATAAAATCGTATGCAATCCGAAGTTTATTAATTTGCAATTAAATGCCAACGGGAGTAATCTTAATTCTGATTATAATTTTTTAAGGAGAAATAACCAATAATGTCTTGTCACATTTGTTCATTACTAGATAAAATCTCGAATTAACAATTTCTCACACAATTTTAAAGTTTTGTGTCTAGTATGAAAAAGGTTTCAAAACACTTTGCAGCAGACATATTGTACATACGTAACTTTCGGAATTTATTATTAGATTATTCAAAAAAATTATACTTGATTATTTCTAAAAAAACTTTTTACATTTTTTGTTACATTGAAATCATTTTAGAAGGATTGAAGCAAAAATCAGCTTTCTCGCGTCTTGAAAAACATTTGGAAAATAATGATAAAGGCATACAAAATGTTTACAAAATATTTTTTTAATTTTGCAAAATTCTGAAATTTAGAAAAATTAAAAGGTACTCAAAAGATTCTGTAAACATTTCAGTCTATTCTTTTACGAATTCTAAGAACGTTTTGTTCATATTCATTTTTTTCATATTCCAATGAGCATGATTATTACTAAAAATTGCGATTTTTTTTCTATTACTTTTTTTCTGCAATTTTTGTGACATTTGTATTTTTTGTTAGAAGTATTGCGGTGCCATCACATTCATCTTTCTGTGTCCTGTTTGCAGAAATGTAAAACGATGAATTTTATGGTAATTTACATAGAGAAAATCGATTTTTACGAAAGTACCTTCGGATCATTAATTAAAAACCCAGCAGTTTTTGCAAATTTATGTGAAATATTTCAACTTAAATTTGGTGATGATCAGTCTGTAAAACAGCTTCTTTAAGCTGTAGCTCGTCTTTTGGCATTGTACATGGTCGCTTACTTTGTATTCTTATTTTGTTGGCCAATAAAGACAATTTATTAGTATTATTATTATCACCTTCGATCCAATATTTAAGTTCCCGTAGATTTTTTACAAAATAATTTGTTTCTAACAAAGGCTCGAATATTTTATCCAATTATGATGAAAATACCTACCTGTTCTTAAAATAACTCATACTACATTGTTTTCGCAGTAAGGAAAAAATGTAAAACGTTAAGTTTACGATCTTTGTGGCATTATTTTTATCGTTACTTTATCATAAAAAAGGAATCCCTGAAGCGGATCATTTACTCTCACTATTCTGATCTCGATAAAATCAAATTTATATTGAGTAAATCCGGGTGAACCTAATTTGCATTTTACGTTGGAACAAACATACCATCAGATGAGATAGAATTCGATACTTTTGTTATTTCTTTTGATTATATTAAATCCGGTCTTAAAACGTAAATATATGCTTGTTAACAACTTACCAGGCGTAAATTTAACGCCGAACCAAACGGAGAGTGGCATTATACCGTGATGAATTACATGCAGAGTCGTGATCTGGTTATTTTTCTTACGCAGGACAAAGAATAAAGTGTCGGCGAACTCGGTGAACTTGGAAAAATAATACCACCAACATCCTCTAGCCATTCGCATCGCCAACGGGTTGTCAGAGTAGTCGATGGGTTGACACCTGAAGGAGTAATGGCCTCCCCAACCGGCCGCCAAACTCTTTAAAAATCAGTGATGTACGTTAGTTATTTGACTTGCATTTTATTGCATTAACATTTATTTTTTTCAAAAAAAAAAACAACACAAAAAATAATGAAATGGTGAATGTCAGAAACAAAGAATCCACTCACCTCGTTGAATAGCCAAGCGGAAAATAGGACTTGAAACAGATTGTAAAAAATCATCGTTTTTCTAAGATCGAAAGGTTTTCGGTTTTCCATGAGCTTGGGTCCTAATACCTTCACGGTATATGCGTATGTCAAGCATGTCAGCAAGGTTGGCAAGGGACCGCTCATGAGAAACCAATCATTGACTCTGGGGTCACTTTTGTTGTCCATTAAATCCCGATAGCCGTCGGTGAATGCTTGTAGGTAGTACGCCATCTGTAACAAGTTAAATGTCAAGATTAATATATTTTCTACTGTTAATTTAAGGTTCTTTTAAGTATAAAAGATTTAAAAAATTAATTCAAATTTTAAAAAGTCCCAATTGTCATGAATTTTTGATGAACTTTCAAACAATTTCGTTTCATTCCGTATTTATAACAATTTTGGATATATGATATCCGACGTAAAATTTGTTCTATCAGAATATCCCCCCAGAATTTATTTCAAATGAAGGCTTTAAGAGTTGTACACAATTTATTGCAAAGTGTGAAATTATTAAAATGCTTATCCTTTTACCACCTAGCAGTCGAAAACGACTAGAAAAGTGTTATTAAAATATTAAGATGTGAAGGATCTGGAAGAAAAAATTCAACATAACGGGCTTCAAAATGGCGCCAGACACATTTTAAAAAATATTCTAGCCAAAAAACTTCTTTAAAAAAATATTAAAAATGAAAAGTTATCAGAATTAATTGAATACACTGGAATTTTTATAGACTTTTCTGTAGATATTTTGCCAAATTTTTTATTTGGATTTTCTTATAAATTTTTAGAAATTCTAAAAAATTCAAATATACTGTCTAATGCATTTTTTGTTCTCTGTCATTTTGTTCGAAAAGTTGATAGTTTTCGAAGGAAAAAGAACCTTTTTTTTATACCACATTTGAAATTTTGTCTGTCGAAAACTATTAACTTTTGGAATAAAATTGTAAAGAATAAAAAAATGCTTGGAATTCATCACAGAACCTGCTAGAATTTTTGAAAAATTGAAATAAAAAATTTGTTGAAATATCAACATAAAAATGTCAAGAAATTTCGGTGCATATCGTAATTAATTCTGAGAATTTACTTCCAGTTATTATTTTTTTTAAGATGTTCATAGTTTTTCAGTTAATTAGTCCTATTTTTTCAAATTTTGAGCACCATTTTCAGGAACGCCATATTAAATTTTTGTATTCCGTATCCCACAGTCGTAAAATTTAGGATTGAAAGTGGACAACAATGTTTACTTTACCGCTTTCTGTTTGGATCTGAAATTATTTTCAATTGAACAAATTGTGCATAACTTTTTAAAATCTATTTTAGACAAATTCTGTGGTGATATTCTGAGAGAACATGACATTTTACGTCAGAAATTGCCGATTCAGACGATTTTTTTTAGGTTAAAAAAGTTGTTGAAAAATTCATCGACAACATAGCATCAGATCATCTCTATTTTTGTTCGAACAGTGTTTTCAACTCGGAGTGTTCTATTCAATCAACATATATTTGAATACATTTTAAATGCAAAATATCTGACATGAAAAGGTTTGGAGAATATGAAAAATCAGTATTATCTTTGAACAAACAACTTATTTGTTAAATAATGATTTTGGGATTACTAAAAATTCTATTATACTTAAGAAATCAAAATTATAAAACCATATTTTTTGAAATATAAACGCGAAAACAAAACTATTGTCAATGTTTTACAGATGAAAACATTTAAAAAATGTCATTACCTACCACCAGTATTTATTTTTCTGATTACTAAAAAAACAGAATCGTATTTTCAAAAAATTAGCATTCTCGTATTTTAAACATTCATTAAGTGAAAATGTTTGAAAATTATTCTCTGTAGCAAAAAAATTGAAATAAAAATTCCAATCATATCTATTCCACTATTCACTGGCGTTGTCATAATTGAATTTTAATGGCTGTAAACCAAAATGGACCATTTTTAATTAAAAATGTTTTTTCGTATCAATAAAGTTGCGATATCCATTCCAAACAGCCCGTAAAAGTGCAAATATGGACATTTTTTGTTGCCTCGTATCAATTTAAACTTTTCTAAACGTCATATGTCGAAAAAATAAAATTTTCTTGATCAACTATGCACATTATTGATGAAACACATATCTGTAATGGTATATAATTGTCCGGAAAACGTAGGGACAGGAATTTCGAGGTCTCTGATCATGAATTTGAGGTTAGATTTGTAAAATTCAAAATGTCAGTTTGAATACGGTTGATCAAAATTCATGAAATGCTTAAAAATCAGGAGAAATCTGTATCGGATTTTTTGAAATTGTTCGATATGAAAAAAGGTTTTATGTTACCAAAATTCAAGATGGCAGATCCAATGTGACTAAATTTCATGAAATTATTCACTCATCAAATTAATTACTAATAATGCTCCTAATTGATGAAATAGTGTTCATTTTTTCGATATATTGACGTTTTGAAAAGTTTAGGTTGATCGAGGCAAAACTTTTCTAGTTGTATTTCATTGATTTTTTGCAGTTTTGGTTCTAGTAAATCATCGATCCTGCAACTTTATTGGTGGGAAACAAAAATTCTAAAAAAAAAAACAAACGAAAAACACTATTTACGAAGCGTTATATTGGTTTTTGGGGTCATTAAAATGCTATTCTGACTATTCCAATCGATAGAGCATCCACATAAAGAGTAGAATAGGTACGTCGGAAATTTTTATTTTTTGTATCGAAAGTAAATACCAAGTAACTATTAAGAATTGTGCTTTTCCCGGACTTACGGTGTAAAATGACTATCAAATTTAAAATAAGATCCATAAAATGAAAATTTAAAAGAAACTGATGTTAAAGTTTCTGTAGAAAGATTACTTCCGCCATTAGTGGATTCCCCTGATGTTTAATAACAATTTGGTATAAATTTCTAAGAAACGTATGTGTAATGGATAAATGTGTCACTCTAGATACACTTGTACATGCTTCGTCTATTTTTTATATTAAATAACAGTTTTACAAGGTTCAAACATTGCTAAGTTTGTTCTATAAATACCACACTTTTTTGAAAATCATATTCATATTTTATTTAGAGTAAAATAAACTCATCGGAGAGGTGTGCGCAAATGATCACTAACGTAATACTGACATTTGTTTTTCATAAATTGAAACTAATTCACGTTTATTTTAATTACAATTCAGTACTGAAGTCAATTCCCTAATTAATAAACGTATGATCTTTCAAGAAACGATTCACGGCTTTCTCTGAAACTATTATTGAATGCAATGATTCTAAACACACTCATTATCTCAACACTCCTACTTCATATTTAGTATTGTTGATTTCCGGCATAAATATCTCATTTAAGACTTCAAATGTCACTATTAATGAAATTGCGCAAGTCAGAAAGTGAAGAAACTAAATCAAACTTTTCTTTATAAAAATGATTTTATATTTTTATTTAAAGAACTCAAAGGAGTTCTCTCAATGATCGCTTATTTTCCTAAGAAGAGATTGTTCGTGACTTCCTGCAGTGAAATGAGCTAAATGTAATTTCCAACGGTTATAATTATTAATAACCCAAACGTCTAAATGCTTAATTTTAATTTCGTACTTATAATTTCACTTTAATTGCTCGATATAGGCGACATTTCGTCATTTTATATCTGCGAGGAATGATTTTAGTTTGAAATCAAAATTTGTAATAATTCGAAAATGCAGTATATTTCTTGTTTTCTAGGCAAACATTTAAAATACCGTCTACCACTTAAAAAATATGGCTGGTTTTAAAGGTTGTTAAACTAAAGTTGAATTTATGTTATCTTCATAAAAATACTCAATAATATTAACCTTTGCCAAACAAGGCATCGCGTCATTTATTTATTAACTATAAATGCTAAACAAAACAGCTATCCTAAGTGGAATAGTCTATATAATGTACAAAATTATTGGCATTTGAACATGTGGGATTAACCTATGCTCCTAAACGGTATCTTCGACCCTTTCTTCCTCCTACAAATTCAAATACTTCGGCATCTTATACAATCATGGTCATTATAATAAGCTAAATGTAGCTGCATACTTTGTACATTTAATTAAAATTATTGAAAGCAAATGCCGCATTTACGTACGCGTTTATCATGCGATCAGAATTAAAACCACCTTTTTGCATCTACTGTAATTAGTCGCCATGATGTAGACCGCGATGGCGAATAAATTTCCGTGCTATAATGACGCTTTTACACCACTGGTTATTCTATTTAGAACAAAACCTACGGTATTTCTATCGTTTCTTATATTTCAATTATGAATTATCCATTTCTTAATTATTTACACTCTATATAATAATCTAAAAATTCTGTATTTGCATTTTATATTCGAAAAAACAGTGACATTTCCGGCATCGTGCACAATTATTAAGCGTTCTGAAACCACTGCGTCTGGTTTAAATTAACGACCAATTATGCAGTTTATTTTAACAAGAACGCTTCAAATGTAATATAGTTTTTAATGTGATTGATTCGTTTAATTTAGATTAGAAAATAGATTCTTATACTTTTTGTTCTAAACAGGAGTAAACTATCGCGATCAGTGATAAAAAGAAGTAAACTTTTTTATATTGTTATGCTTCTAGAATACTGCAAATTTTTATGTTAATGTTTGTTACCATATTTAATGCGTACATATTCGAACTATGTATTACAAAATGTCACAAACTCATTTTATTCTTTTTCAATTAATTTTTTTGGTTTTGCTGCAAATTTTGATAAAATGTAAATAATTCAATATTTTTCATCGTTATTATGTTTATTTTCTTGTTAATGATAAATAAAGCCAAAAAATTATAGTTTTTTTTAAGAAATTTATGCTGAAAAGAAATCATTGCTTAATTAAGAGGAAATTTGTTACTCGGGAGTTATTGGGGTTGCTGATTATGAATCTATTCTCCGATTTTCAAAATTTAAAATAGATGTTCCCAAATTGCCGGCCAAATAGAAAAGGTTGCTAAATTTAGAAGAAATCTCAGATCCGATCCGCGTAATGAGCAACCCCGAAAATCTCAAAATATTTCTTATTTATTACCGTTAACCCTTTGAAACCTACAATATTCTTGTCGTTACTCTGAGATATTATTTTATAATGATTAAAAAAGCATTGACTGTAATTTATAACGAAATTTGCAGGTGATAAAAATATCATTGATAACCGCAAAAGGATAATAAAATATGTGTCCCTAAAGTGTCGCTTGGATCGATGGTGAAATTATACACTGATTAAAAGTTAGTCAATTTTCATACGATTATATTTGTGATATCGCACTCAACCAATTCAATGTCAATGATATTTTTTCTCCTGTGTTTTATAAAGTTAAATCATATGATTTAACTATGCAGTTTTCTGTAATGTATTTTCAGCGCGATAGTGGATAAAGTTATGGTCAAGAAACAGAATCTGCACCCAACTTTTCGGACGTAAAAAAGGCTGCTCATTAAAATTCTGCAAACAGAATTGGTCCAAAACTCTTTTCAAAAAAGATACAGCCGTATTTGCAAAAAAAATCGCGAATTTTAAAATATTTTTTTCATAAATCGTTAATTTACACCCCGAAACTGCATAATATCGCGTTCAAAATGTTTCAGCTTCAAAATAGTACCTGCAATTTTTCGAAATTTCAAAACGGCTATTTCAAAATGGCGCCCATAATGCAAAATTTGTTTATTTTTCATTCTTAATCAATAGTTTAAAGTATCAAAATCGGCAATTGCTCAATAACTCCATATTTACGTTTTTTGAGTCGCTAATTGCAAATATATGTGGTATGATTTTCAAAATTTTTCATACAAATTGTGCACTTTGGGAGCCATTTTTAAAACGCCATTTTTAAATTTTGAAAAATCGGGGGTACGATTTTGAAGCTGAAACATTTTACATTTCCGAGTACTCCCCGTTGCGGTTTCGGGATGTAAATTGACGATTTATGAAAAATTGCGTTTTTCTGGAAAAATACAGCTGTAGCTTTTTTGAAAAGAGTTTTGTACGTCAGAAACATTGGGTTCACATTTTTTTCTTGGCCATAACATTATCCAATATCGCGCTGAATTTGGCGTTCCAAAAAGTGCCCGCCCGTCCTTGAAAGGTTAAAGGATTGGCAATTCCTACTTCTTGGAAGAATGACTGTAATTTAATTCCAGTTATCATTAATTTTCAATATTACGTCAATTTAAAAAACTTCGATGAAGCTGGGATTGTTTTGCAGTGTTGTCCCGAAAAACAAATTTTATGTTCACTGCATCATTTTTGTTTATAAATGTTTTTTTTATTTTTACTCCCTAAATCTCTTGGGATGAGAATTTTCTCCTCATCGAATGGACATTGAATCTCTTTCGAAAAAAAATGAATTGTGCCGAAAAAATGAAAAACACTAACGAGTACGATTGCTAATGAGGTTATTTAATATCACTCCTTGAAAATCATAATTTAGGGCATCCTCGATACTGGTATCGTAATCTCTGCTGAAAATGACGAATTTCGTATAACATGGTGTTTACACGTATTTACACCTAGGAAAATACCTCATTTGCGTTCACTCCAATTATGTACACCATTTTTAATTTCAAAGCTCTAAATTTATTAGAACAAGGATACAGTCTCGTAGTTCTTTAGTTCTTTTAGTCAGATTTACTTAAAACAGTTTTCTTGACTTCTCTTGGTGGAAGCGGAATCTACTTGCCGCAAATGAAAATGCAGTTGCGGCAAGTGCAATAATCCTCGTGGTCACATTACAAGAGTATTTCTGCTTGCGGCAACGCTTGCGACAAAAAGACGTTTTAAGAGTGTATGAATTGAAAATTCAAGCACATTAGAGAAAAAGCGAAGTCTCATTCTTAATGAGTAAAAGCTAACGTATTATGAATGGAACATTTACCCTTACAGAGTGCTAATTTACTTGATCACTAGAGTGGCTAAGAAATTTAGAGAGCAATTTCAATATAAATTGATCTACTTCTCTAAAACAGTAAATTCATTCTTAATGATTGAAATAATAATAACAATTATGCAATTTTACTTTCTTATTAAAATGGTTCCATTTACTCTTTAAAATAAATAAATATTGGCTCTAACAAATCATTCAATATAAGCCACTGACTAAGACAAATCACTAATTTTGTTTCGCTATTTGCAATTTCCAGACACGCTTCAACTTTACAAATATTTCGAGCATTTGTGTAAATTTTGATGATGAGGTCGATGACTCCATCTTAGTATAAAAAGTTCCCAACATTATTGCCTTAGTTTTGAAATCACATTTCGGGTTAAGTTAACAGTGCTTAGCGTGCATTCTTTCGGGCGTTGATAATCAGGAGCTGGTTACGATACAATATCAAAACGCGGGACGTTTGAATGGGTTAAAAAATTCTCACGTTATCGATCGGCCGATCATATGTGTTTCGCCATAACCGAGTGTCGCAAAACCTGCGTGTACGCAGCCTTGCACTGGTCAGAGACCGTAATATCCTCGAGAAGCTCGAGAGCCTTCGAGGGTCCAAGAACCCGAACCCGGGTACAGGTGAGGCCGTCGGCTATTTCCGTTTAATCGGGTACTTTGGCCGTACCGATAAAGGTTAGCGGAATCCTTTCACCTCGACATTTTACTCTCATTTACGTCGAAATCGGCATCTTAATGATCGAGGATCGACGACGAAAATTGTACCCCCGCGCAAGTCGCAGAACAACAGTGGAAAAAAAGGGTTAATCGCCATCGGCGTTAACGATGATACTGAACCTGGTCAACGATCATTTTGTTAATGATCTTCGATACCCCGACCGTGCCGTTTTTATGGCATAAGCCGTGTGGTATGTGTATGACGTTTTGCAACGGTCTCGTAAGACTGAAAGGAAAAGTGGCCTTACCAAAGTCAGCAAACCTGATGAACCCGTTTACGCTTAGGAAAAATTCCGCTCGCCAATGTGTATAATACGCAGAGTTCTCGGCGAACATATGTACACAGACCCGTTGCTTTAAGCTCGCGTCGGTCTTCGTCGATTTTAGAATCATTTTCGTCGTTCAAGGTACATGGGTGGTATAGTTTTGTCATTTTTACGGGGTACCAGCGATGAAGTAATTGCGACAAACTGGATTTTGAAGGCGAAAATCTAGAATGTCGCTTGGAAATTGGTTTGCTAACGGTGGGACAGGTTTGTCCGCAAGGTCATTTCGGTAACTAGAATTGAGAAATCGCGTACGTGTGAATTGTGGCTTTTTGTTGTGCTCAAATAATTATTGGACAATCTTTGGCCGGGACGATCGAGCTACTGCACCCCGTCGGTTCATTTCTGAAAGAAATAAACAATCCTAAGGCGCATGATTGACAGATGTGCAATGCCAATTAGATTAGATGATTTACAGCCGAACGAATGACATTCAATTTCCAGCGGTTCTCTCTTTACGATCGTTTACGTTGCTGATGTTGCCACAGCGGATGCAAAAAACGACGATGAATAAATACAGATTACGCGTGTTCTTACACTTGAGGCATTCGACTAATTTTTGCTCGAATAAAAATAACGTGCTGCAGATCATTAATGTAGACAAGTATTCTTCTGCAGGTGCTTTTGTTGAATGATTGCAATTAGCATAACCGAACTCGACGGTTATGTAGTGGATGCAGTTAAACGTTAAATAAACACGTTTAGTAACTGCATCCAAACTGATTCTAACGATGATTCAGCCAATTACGAGGTTCGAAATTTCCCACCGCACTAATTGACAGGAACCGATACGAATTAGTTACTTAAAATCGTACAAAATCTGTTGAAAAAAATGCTAATATTCGAATCGAAATTTTCACTGAAATGAGGAAACTGATTGTTAGAAAAAATGACGAAGCAAATACATTTTTTCATCGAGAGTCAACCGAATTGTCGTGTTGACAAACTAAAAAATGTTTTTTAAAATTTCTATGTTATTATTAATGGAATTCAAATTTTCAACTAGCATTGAAAAAGAGAGAGGGTGCGAGAGGGGAGAGGGAGGAAGAGAAAGGGAAGAGAGATGAGAAAGAGAGTGAGAGAGGGGGAGATAGAGAAGGTAGAGAGAACGGGGGAGACGGGAGATAGAGAGGGGAGAGAGAGGAGAGAGAGAGAAATAGGAGAGAGAAGGAGAGAGATGCACTGATTGGTTGATTGATTTATTGTTTTATTATGGCTTTAGATTAAGAGCCCTCTTTGGCCAACTTAAACAAGATAGTATACAACATCTTAATTTTGCATAAAACATAGAAGCTAGTAAATACTTTGCAGTTAATAAATAGGTGAGCATTAAAAACATGCCAATAAATGGGCCAGTAGATCACATGAAATTGTGAGAAGTTTCATATTTTCGGAGTCAGGAAAATGGAGGCAAAAAGAGAGAGAGGGAGAGAGTGGGAGAGAGAGAGGGAGAGAGAGGGAGAGAGCGGAAGAGAGAGAGAGGAGAGAGAGATCGTAAAAGAAAGACAGGGAAAGAGTGATTATTACTACCATTGAAGAAAAAATGAAAACAGGAAACATTATCCGATGTCAACTTTTGGTATGATTAAAAATATATTTTAAGGAATCGAATTATAAATTTTAAAACCTCAAGAGATTTAAATTCTTAAGTTTAGATTTTCGTGATAGGAATATTCTTGGTATCTACAAGGTTTAATATTGTACATACAAAACATATTAAAAAAGTAATCTTTCTTTTAGATAAATTATTATAAATCACGTTACATTAGGTTTTTCAAAAAATTATCAAGTTGAGTAATAGAGAATATCTTTAACATTTAAAATGTACTGATTTACAAACTTTCGTTACGATTTTTGACAACTGATTAGCAAATTTCAATCATAAAAATAAATGATAAATAAATTATTTTAATCCTTTCACCTTTTTTTAATAGAGAACAATAACACTCTCTCAATCTCTCTCTTTCTCTCTTTGTCCACGGTCCATAGGACCAGGACAATAAATAAACCTGTTGTCAGTCAGTCAGTCTCTTTCTCTCTTTTTCTCTTTCTCTTTCTCTTTCTTTCCAAATAACATTATTCATTCAACAGTTTTTTATAGTGATTTTTTGGAAAGGGTATTTCCGGATATCGAACATTCTTAAATTATGATTCTCGTTAACAAATCTTTGATTAAAAATTCTTTATTCTTAAATAATTCAATAAAAAATAAATTCCATTTCTAAAAATTAGTACTGCGAAATTTTTCAACAAAAATATTGGTCCAGGTTTCCTATAAAGATTTAAAGAGTATCCAGAATTAAGATTTATTAATAATAAGATCAACCGAGACATAAAGTTGGATTGTTACACTGTTTGCAACCATATAACATAATTTGTACCATCAATCAGAAAATATTTTAATTTTGTTGGTTAATGTCAAGATTATTTTTTTATCATTTGCCTCTAATGATACAAGTTTTTAAATTAAAAAATTTGAGAATATTTTCAGAATTACTTATTTGCATATAATCACATAAGGATTTACCATTTGTGAATATTGACGTAATCAATGTTCTTTTATGTATGTAACATGAAACTCACGAATTTCAATTAATTTAGTGTCATTGTTAATGATAACAAAATTTGCTTGAAAATATCACGAATTAACTAATCTTTTAACACTAACAAAATAACATCAAGTATAATTTTTGTAATGAAGTACGTCAAATTTTATGCTATGAAATTAAGAGTGTGCTTAAATGTAAACAATACATAAAAGTTGTGTAACTCTGTTTTACTTACTTTACGTTAAATTAAGTTATACTTTCCAAATTGGTACCAAATTTTGTCGTATATTGATTTACTATAATATATTTTATGACACACAGACTGTGTTTGTAATTTGGTTATTATGACCTGCTGACGCAAGCGTGCATTATTAGGAAAAATAAACATTGTCGACCATTTATCAGGTCATTTAGGTTTATTATTATTAGGCGACTGCCATTGTGTGTGTGTGTGTGTGTGGCGGCCGATATCATATAAAATATCATAGGGTATACATATCACCTAAGGAAGTATCGTTATTTACAAACACTCAAATTACAGATTTATCCAAGAAGTGAAATTCATTCTTTAATTCCCCATTAGTGGTAAAAGATGTGAATTTTTAATACACTGAAATAGTCCCGGTATATTTACCCACTCCGTTAATGGCCTTCCCCTCCCGTCTTGTTGTATTTACCAATAGAAGGGGAGCACCGTTTCTCCCACTCTCCTCTGTAGCGTTACGTTCGTGACGTCACAGCAGAAAGCGGCGGCAGGTAAATATAACGAGACGGAACCTGGAAAATATACTGGGACGTAAATAAAATTTAACTAATATCAGGCGTTGATAATGTTTCTAGAATACCCAGAAACTACTAAATGTTTTAGGAATTTTTAATCAAAGGCAGAAGGTCCACATTTATTATCTTTTAAATTTTATGTAATTCACTTAACTGCCACTAGTCGTTGTGCCTTTACTTAAGTCCTGTTAGAGAAATGTACTTCTATAGTATTTCGTAACGGTATACCTCACACATCACACCTTATCAATCTTTATAAATATACTACTTGTTAATAACAAACTGTAAACTAAAAAGAATAATTCGAAAAAGAACATAAAAACTTTCAGTAAATAATATCAACGTTGCGCTATAAAAATAAATCGTCATCTAATAATATTAAAATGTAAATACAGAGGATAGGAACAAAACTAAAATAAAATGAAAAATAGCGTTATTTTACTGACTGGTAATAACGAAAAATTGAATGAAATGGAAGAAAGAATGTAAAACATTTTCGCTAAATATGGATATGTAATGTGTTTACACTTTTTATAGAAATTACGTAAATGATGAAGTGTGAAGCAGAGATTAGAGTTAATTGCACTAGAACATATTTTTGTTAGTTCATTAAAATTTCTTAAAACTCTGATGTTATTTCCTTATTTTAATAGTCCGTTTTTATCTTTTTGCAAAAAATTTCGTCTCATCAACGAAAAATGTAAATAAAAAGAGATTAATAAGATGTACTCAGACTAGATTCCTTCTAAGAAATTTGTCGTTTCTGTCAAATGAATTGAAGAAAACGCTAATTAAAAACAATATTAAAATATATTTTGTAACATTCAATATTACGTATTAATAAAACAGATGAAAAAGTAAATGATATAAAAACATAATTGTGTCATTACATTGACCTATTTAATCTATTTGGTGCAGTATAGTGTACAGGTTTCTGTCATTTTCATATTTTGCGGAAACCTTGATATTCTATTCGGCGTTAAAATTTTTTGTAAATAAAGAACAAAAAAAAAACAATAGAGAACAGAGCATTGATACGGTCATTATTGATCTTGTGTCCTTTTTTGTATGAAATAGTGGCATTGAACTCTTATTTGAATTCTACATTCCTTTACGTGCTTTTGTATTTTTTAAACAGATACTTAGTATGCCGAGTAAGTTACTTGCAAAGCGTATAAATTACTGGGTTAAAAAATATATCAAGAAAAACAAAACCTGTAATTAAACTATAATTGGTGACGTCCTCGAATAATATCTGACCGCTTATGCAACTCTTCTACGCGATATTAAGATACGAAAGTTATTTATATCTGTAATTGTTAACAAAGTTTACATTGGATTTATTACCAATTTACAATGACAATTAATAATAATTATAATGGTCATCATTACGTAGCAGAATTTCACAATCGGAAATATTAATATATTACTAAAAGTTATCAAGTTTTATTTTAATTATTACACAAACAAACAAAAGATATGAAAAAAAATTATTTTTATAGATAGTTGAAAATTCTTCTTAAATTTAGAGAGCCACACCGAAACTTTCTTTCATAATCGGTTTCATGGTTACAAATTAGGAAATTTACTATACATATTAGAAAGTAATACGTAATTAGATTGCGTATACAATTATATACAAACGTATTTTCTCTGCACATTATACATGGGCTGACTTTGACCTTAAGTGAAATATCTCGGACAAGGCAGGTCTGAAGGAATTCCTCATTTCGAAACAGCATCTGTTTCCAAATTGGTCCATACAGTTCTTTTACCGTCGTATTATGTTGACGCAAAAACTTAGTTTGCGTTTTTTATTTGTTATATCATTATTGACATATGTAGATACTTCGGTAATCATTATGAACCAATTTCAAAATATAATCAAATATTTATATTCCATAACTTTTCCAATATTTCTTATTTCACTATATTTGTATAGTAAATATCCACTGACAATTTTACCCTATCTGGACGTTTCACTGAATGTTTATGTCTTTTTAAATGTTATTACTAATTATTATCTCGTGTAAAAAATTGTGATGTGAATTGTGTGGATCCCAAAATATATATTTTCGTGTGCTATAAACACCCTAAAATTGTTTAACATTTAATGAATCCCAAAAAGAAATCTACGTCCGACATTAGAACTAATAGATTCCTCTAGCCTAAAAAACTGGCCATCAGATAAAATTTAATTCCGAACACATCTTTATAGTAGAATCTTTAATTTTGTATGTAGGAAAAGCTCTACTGTTTCTTTAGTTACTCTGAAATTTTAAGGTACACAAACTGAAGATTTTTAGTTATAAATTGTTTTTAATTGATTATTTAATGTCCCAAACTTCTTACGTTCTAAATTTTCAGAAGTGTAACACCTTTATTTATGAAGAACTTTCAATCAAAAGCCGTAGTATCACACATTTGTCTATAATAATTTTTCTGAAATTTGTTTTGGGTCGATCATTCGGTATACTAACTGCAGTTTCGAAATGGCAGATTCAAAAATACGGACCAAAATGCGAAAAATCATTTAATTTTTGTGAAATTTGTAATAGGAAGTTTTCAAATTGGGATATTCAAAATGGCAGCTTGGAAAGTTGCTTATTTTTATGAAATAAAATCTGATAAATTTCAAACTCTTGAAGAAATGAAACCTCAATTTAACCGGGCGACAATTCATTCATTTTTCACTCTATACGAATTTTAGAGGAATAGGCCAAAATAGTGTTGCCGTACAATGTACATTTAAAACGTATACCCTAGTAGAAAATGAATCCAGTATTTGGCTAGTTTCTATCCAGTTTGCATTTTTCCCATGTCGGAAACTGGGCAGTGTAACAAAAAACTGGACAGATTTCTACCAGGGTAATTGAAAATGCAATGTGTTAATGAAATAATTTTAATATGTGCCAAAAAATTTAGGAAATACTCATACAAGAACATTTTCCTGAGGTTGTGTTTGTGTGCTTTTCAACGTTTCCAAATGTCCGCCTTTATCGCCCTATCAATATCCTGGCAGAACGGCTTTAGGACATATGAAGCCTTAAGGATGCTAATATGACGATAAAATCGGATTTAATATCCTCAGAACATCAGGACGAAGGATGCCTTGAAGATAAGAAAACAATAGCGGACATCCTGAGGAACTGATGAAGACATCTTTGGTAGGATCCACAGATGGGTATGTGCATCTAGTATAGAAAGTATGGTATCATTTTTTCAAGAACAATTTTCGGTAGCGTAATGATGTTAAGATGTCAAGAAAACATTATTGTCCGAGTGATCATACTACATTTTTCAGCACTACCCCGTTAGTTGAGGATTCTTTGATGAAAAATCCTAATGCCTTAATGATTTTTGGCTAGATAGAGTCGGTGTCCCTTGGGTTAGAAGCTTCAACGATTAAGGTGGAGGATGCAGTGTTATTTTAACAGATCATAGATGCTTTTCTCCACGGCGAAAAACGCAATTAGATAGTAAACAGTACGTATTACGCTGGTCAAGGTTACCTTGCGAATTTACTGGAATAATGACGAAATTACATTGACGTATGCGTGAAAATCGCGCGCTCGAAATACGGCATAAACGCCGTTAAAATGACGAGTCACAGATCGGCGAGCACGTGCGCCACAGGTCATGGCGATTCGAAAGGATGTGATCACCTGTCGCCGGATGCCGGTGTCACGTGAGACAAATTGTGGACGAGATTCCTGGCAGAAAATATGGAAAAATATCCATCGCTTCTTAAACCCTTCATTGCACTTACATTAATTACTGTAGTCACAGATGAAAGTATGGAACTCCACTAGTTGTTTAATAGCCAGACAGATTATGTTCTTGGCGTACAATTAAATGCGGATAGTATTTATTTTATTTGTTAAAAAGTGTATTGTTATGGTGAAAAGAAAACATTTTTTTGTTGACAAAAAAATCTTAAAAAATTCAATCTAGTTTTTATTTTCAGCTTACATCTCTACAAAATCAACCCCTCTTCCTCCCAAATATCGGATACAATATAGAAATCGTTGCCGGTAAGTCTCATACTTATAGTCTATGCATCCTATTTAATCGCCTTGATATCTTCGATTTCAGTAAAAGTAGCATATTAATTATCAAAGAAAAAAAAATTTGAAATTCGGTAGTGCTAAGTTTGAGGCCCAATCAAAGCCAGGATTAATCACTACGTGGTCTTTAAAGCTGCTAAACGGAAAGAAATAGATGTTACCGGATAACATACTCATAGTACCGGATAACATCTGATGGTATCCACTACCATCAATATGTTACCCGGTAATATCAGTATGTTATCGGATACAATATTTTTCTCTCTGTGTAATACCTCAGGTATATAAACGAAAGTTAGATTAACTAAATTTTGGTCAGATTAACGAAATGTACGTATAACATATAATAAAGGTTTAGCATTCACCGTTTACTTAAATTTGCAACAGATTTTCCTCAGTGTAGGATGTTTTTAAATACGAAGGGCGCGTGTCGCTCGATAATTCAACGTCAAAGGTTTACCGTTAGGGCGCGAAATCAACTTTTGTGCCCGACGTGCTAAAAATGTTCTTTTATTTTCTTTAAAATACATTCCACAGTCTACCTGAAAGGACGTTTTTAACCCGTAAGTATATTGGATTAAACTTGAATTTAATTTGTAATAGGACGTTAATAGTTATTTAGCATCAAGAGCGTAAAATGGAGTTTTGCGCCTCGATTACTATGCACAAGGAAATGCGAAGCCGGCAAGCGGGTCACTGTAACTGCGTGAGGGAGAAAAATATTTTCCCCTGAAATGCAAACATTACTTTTTGATGCAGTAGGCGTAAAATGCTTTGGTGCTTCAATTTGTGGCCTTAAAATACTAATTTCATAACATTTATTTTACAACATAGGAGGCGTGAAAAGGGCGTTTAAGGCCCGCAAATTGGTGCCCAAAATGAATATTTCATGCCTACTGTATACAAACTGTTAATTGTAGAGTTAAACCGCTTTAGTTTTTGGTGAACAACAATCAATACATCTTTAAAAAACGTTTCGAGTCCTTTATTTCTATGTGATAATTTTTTATTTTTTCCATTTTTTAAAAATGATGAATCAAGCTCATATCACAAGAAATGCCTATCGTATTAAAATTATGTCCACGATGAGCTCTACAGCTTCAATGACTATAGGTGTACTTCCGAAAATGTCAGATTTTAGTGAAAACTGGTATTATGTATTTGAATGCACTAATTACGAAAATGATAATAAAAATTCGCATATTTTATTTTGATGATATAAGCTATTACAAAAGGCACAATTCATAATGTACTTAGAATAAAAGTAGATCTATTAAAGATATACAATTTATGTCGGATGAACTTTCCCTCTAAAATTAATAATTTTCAAGAAAAATAAAAAAGAAACTATAAAGGACTATAAAAACGGCACCAAAAATACGGTATTTACTAACAGATATTGGTTGGAGTTTTGGTTAATCCCAAGCACGAAAGCGACATTTTAAGCGACAAATGATTAAGGGTTGATAGTTATTCATAAGTAAATTATTTGTACACTGAGAAAAGTGTATTTTACCCAGTATTAGAATTCTTATGCCCCGTTAAATATAGTATTTTACGCATAGGGATTGCCATCTTTCTACTACCTGTTAAAAGACGAAGATTTTATATTATTATAACCGATATGTCAGTTTATTTTAGTTAGCCTTTTCTCTTTAACTAAAAGCAATTTTTGTTTATGGAAACTTATCTAGCAAATTAAAATATTAAAAATGCCTTCTTTTAGTCATAATAAAACATTCTTTTAAAATAGGAGAGTTTATTACAGTTTCGTATAACCTGTCAAAAACAAATGCCGAACGACGGAGGATTTTACTAGTTATAATATTTCTTTTAACGGCTATAATACACTTTTTAAAAGCCAACGGATAGTAAAAATAAAATACACTTTTCTCAGTGTACGAAATAAAAGTTCAGTTTTATACTACATTTATTTTAATTCTGTAGTTGTTGAGCTCATTAACCCTTTACGGACCAAATGTTCATAAATTTAGCGTTAAGTTTGACAGTATTTTTTAGTAGTAAAATAAATGTTGGAATGAACGTTTTTTATTGCCCAAAAAGTTTTGTCGAAAAATGCCGCAAATTCAAAAGTAAATAACTTACGAACATTTCTTTACCAAAAATCAGGAATTTCCCATATTAGAATTCTTCAGATATTTACATATATCGCGTCAAAAATGTTTGGACTAGAAGATAGGACTAGTCCAAAAAATTAAATTTTAAAATGGCGGCTCAAAAATGGTTGCTAAATTGGATTTCTTCACATCGTGGTCCAGTGTGCTCGGTCGACTGACCCAAGTGAAATTACTTTAAATTTAGTCCTGGGGTTTATTGGCGTCGCGAACTCCGAATTTAAAATTAGGTTTCAAAAATTCAAAATGGTGGATCCAACATGGCAAACGTATTTACTAAAATCAAACTATATCACCTCATTCTTGGTACTTGGCGGTTTTTGGGGTCGCTATTCCGGATTGTGAATCCGTCATTTTGAATTTTTGAAAACCAACATCCGATTGGGACTCAACGACCCCAAATATTGCCGGGTACCAAGTTTGAAGCGATTTCATTTAGGTCAATCGACTGAATACATGCGATTACGGTTTTGAAAAAAATTGAATTAAGCATACATTTTTGAGCCACTATTTTGAATTTTTTGTTATATGGAAAATGAAAAAAAATAACAACAAGTAACAAATCTAAGAAATTCCTAATTTTTGTTAAATAAATGCGAGTAATTTATTTACTTTTGAAATTGCGGCATTTTTTGATGCAACATTCGAAAGAGCAGGATTCGAGCAATAAAAAACGTCAATTCCAAAAATGTTTTCAGTTCGTTATACTACTAAAAAGTACTGTGAAACTTCGCGTTAAATTGATGTACATTTGGTCCTTAAAGGGTGAGTATGTGCTTGGAATTATTTGCTTAATATAATTGTAGAAAATGGTAAAAAGAAATAAAAATAAAGGATTAATCAAGATTTACATAGACGGAAAATTTAATGCAAAAATCTACGGATTCGTATTTGCAGTTATCTCACGAAACGGGTTTGTAAAAAAAATGTAATTGTACTTTCAAAATTAGCTATTGAAAAATTAAAATACTTCATTTTTGTTTAATGTTGAGTCGTATATAAACAAATCTATTGTTTTTATGGTATTGATAAAGTTTTTTATATTGGAAATTAATTTTTATTTTTAGCAAAAGCTTTCTTTCGAAACCGAATTTGTTAGCCCAATTACAATAAATATAACAAAAAAAATCCAAGAGAGTAATTAGTTGACATACTGAAATTACTTAAAAAGACAATGATATTATAAAAACAATTTTATTTATAGTAGAAATAAATAACGAATTCTGATAATGCGAATGTTTATTATGAAATAGTTTATGCAATATGATAGTGTACCAATATATTATATTTCAGTGAAATTAACGCGAGTAATTAGTTTAACGTTACTCGCATCGAGCTTGTGGAATGTACTAATCGACTAAGGCGAGTGTCAAGATTTTAAAATAACAAAATTTATAAGGGTTATTAATTTGTATAGAGTATACTGGCTATGTGTGCGTTTCGTTGCTCTAGTACAAATCGCCGAAGGAATTTCTGATTATATTCTGCAAATCTTACACAATATTAACATGCTCTAATAATTTTTCATGGGTACATTTCATATCCAACAAAATTATCATCGGGATAAAGAACTAGTCGATTATATTGGTTCGATGTCCTTCATATGAAGGTAAGTGTCGCAGTTATCGAACCTTTTTAAAACCTCTGTATTATAAAAGTATTGTCAAATTTTGAGTACTGTATTGGAAGTTTTGAATACAAGTTTGATTTAATTTTATGATTAAAATCCAAAAGTACAATAATTTCTACTGTACTAACTTCATTAAAAATGGTATTCGAAGAATAACAAAATATATTTGCTTAGTTTAAAAAATAGTTAAAAAAAATAATCTGAAACAGAGGACCAATAATGTCTTGAATTTAATATCGTTTTAAAACCATTTATAAGTAAAATACCGTATTCCAAAGTTATTGGGCACTTTAAATCCAGGTATTAAAAAAAGATTTTTTTTTAAATTATGATAATTAGAAGAGTTCTTTATAAAAATGTTTCCAACGTCGATTGTCAAATAAAATTTTGAAAAACATTCGCGGATTTTGATTAAAAAATTGAAACATATTTTTTTCATTGATTAACTAAGAGAATTTTATGTTTTGCAATTAAATAAAACAATTATATTCAAAATATATAACAAAGAGGAAATTCGGACTTGCTACTCGAACTTACTAGGTTCAATACGAATATTCGTTTCACGATGTCAATACAATTGTTTTTTAAATTTGAAATAACAACAGATATGCAAGACGGGCCAATTCGCAAGAATCGATGTTTCCTCGTAGTCTATTAAAGATTCATTATCTAGACTTCCACATACAATTTGTCAAGAATGCTAATATTTCATGTAAACACACTCTATTGTTTTTTTTTTCAACAAATTAATTGCAGTTTCGTTAATGAATTATATATGATCTGTTGAATATGCTTGTGAATGGATAATTGTTTTGATAAAGTCATTCCACTCATTAATGAAACAAAAAAAAAACATATCTTCACTTATCGAATGGCGCCTTTTGCAAATGAGTAAAAAAAGACAATCAATATAAAAACGCTTGCATAAACACAGGGCTTTATTAATTGTATTATACAATAATAACTAATCATTTTTTAACAAGCACCACATTTACTATTCGGTTTGCAAATATAATCTGAACGTGAATTACTTACTTTAGCAAAATTCGGAAACTTGAGTTTTATGGTTTAATTAACACTATCAAATTTGGTTATAAAATATGAGCATGTAATGATTGCTTGTCCCCATCACTGAAACCGGTTGAGGTGTGATGCAGCGAGTAAAATATGGTTATCCAACACAACCTTATCTAATCTAACCCAATGACTGTAAGCATCGTCTTCAATTTAATTGCGCGAAAATCGGTGTGATAGGTGAATTTCATGGATGACAATTTTATAATATTGTTTATACAGTTATTTTTCAAAGGAAAATTTATTAAAAATACTAATCCTAGAATTTAAAAGAAATGGAAACGAGATTACTTTTGGCTATCTTTTAGAGTTGATCACAAATGTGTTAATTTTATTATTTACTCATCAAAACACGTTAGAAATGTTGGCAATAAAATATCGAAATTTTAAAACTACATATTTGTACACACGTTACTTAACCTAGCCTTGAGATTTCGATGATTTCTTTCGGGTTATTCAAGAAGAAATTTCTTAGACACATTACTCTATCAGAAGTCATAAAAAGAAAGTACTTTCTGAAAAGATAGCTTAAAATTTTCTCTTAGTTTGTCGTTCGATTTTCGAAATAATAAAAATATGTAAAATTTATACACGGAAAAAGGATGTTGTGTAACACAGATGTTCACGAGATAGCAGTTTTCTTTTTCTATATTTCAATATATTGAATATCTACAAACGATGAAATTTTCCCAGAGTACTAAAACGATTTTGAATTCCTAGAAATATCAAGATATTTTTTCACTTCTGTTGCGCTGATAACTTTTATCGATAACTAATATCGTAATTACACTTTAATTTGTTAAAAAATAACTATTCGGAAACTGCCAATTCTTTCTTCAGAAGTTACGCAAACACTAAAAAGTAACATAAATAAACGTGCATCGAATAATGCGTTTTCTTTCTCTATGCCAATTACGCAATCCACGACAGTATTGTTCAAAGTATTTTCAAACGTATTTGCAGAAACATTGATTTTTTACACTTGTGCATGATTTTTAGCATAAAAAATGCTTACAGCATAATGTTTACGGCATAATACATTGAATGTTTAATCAAGAATCGTTGTTTAATTCGCCAAACATGATTAATTGAGTATTATTTATAGACAAGTTAATAAGTTACTTTCGTTTACGAACAATAAATTATCGACCACACACATTCTTCGATACTTTTTATTGAATTACTCCTGGTTGCGAAAGTAATTTCAATTGTTAATGCAATTGAAGGCACGAATAGTAAAAACATTTCTTTTTAGTATTGTTTGATGGAAAAAGATGGCAAACATTGTCGGAAAATATCCCGCTGTACTTGACAGCCTTATCCGGGAGTTACAGTCGGGAAAAACTAAATTAATTTCCCTGGGGATGCTGAAGTAGTGGCTAATCAAGTCGATACGATAACTGCATCGAAAATGACACTGAAGTTCATCGCCACGTTTCATCTCTGATTCATGTCAGTTTCAATCAATATTTCATTGCAAATAAATTATTTTTATTCTGAGGCAAAAGTATTTTATTAATATTTTCTTAAAAAAAGAAACGCTTCTATTGTCTTTATTCCAGCAGTTTTTTATTTGCAACCATTCAAATATTTATTGAATACTAAACATTTTTACAGTGTAACTTTTCATTTTATCATTTCGATGATTTGTTTTAATTTGTCTGTTTTGCTATTGTTTAAGAAGTGAAATATTTTTCTTCTATTGAAAAAGAGTGAAGAAACTAATGCATGATTGACAGTCAAATAAAAATTTCTTATTACACTGTAAACACGGTTATCATCCAACTGAACCATCAATTTCCTGTCAATAAACAGTTGCAACAATTTTTGGGAAAACCCAAAAAACGTAAAAGCGAAATTCACTGTACGTCGTTGATTGTTACCGGTACTCACTTTTGTTTTTTAATGACCGTGTCCACCTCGTGCGAAAAGTGTTAATCGCCTCCCTTGTCTGCGGATCCCGAAATACACCTGCGATTTCGCAATCGCTTCAACACCGAATCGTTTAGTTAGTAACTGTGTTTAAACTAGTTAGCGGATACGTCGATGTAATTTCCTCGACGGAACCAAATTTCGCGGGAGGCCAGTTGCACTCCGGGCACTTCTGTTCCGGACTGAAGTCGCGCCGGGCTGGTTGCGTCTTTATATTTACAACGCAAACGTGAGTCTTTTTCCTTGTCACTCTAAGCGCTCATGGTCACACGCGAAACCCGTGGAGGAATCGACTCGAATCGACTCATAGGCCCGAGTCAGTCATGTCCGTCCCTTTCTCGTGAGTCGAACGTCGCCGAAGGAAAAACGCGAAAATTTTTGTTTACTATTGTTTCCGGCTTTTCCACTCGAGATCTGCTGGTGGGGACCATTTTCTTGGTTTGTCCAAACGGTACGCGACGTAAATATCGAGCCGGTTCCGGTTGCGGTAATTCACCGTGATGCGGATGGGATACAGTTGGACGAGGCCGCCGGAGGAACGTAATGAAGACGTTGCGTTTAACGATGAATTATTGACAATCTCAGCTTCATGTACGTTGATCTTGCTGGTAATGTCTCCTGTTGTTGTTTTCTGTGATTTCTTCAGTCGGCGAACAATTAAAAAGTGACGTCGAACTTTTGATTGTACCAAATCGATGGGACATTCCGTGACAATGTGACGTATGATTGTTTCGCGGGAAAATTCATCAGATCTGAGTCAGATTAGGAAAAGTCGCAAATGTTTTTTTTTTTATGATTTACGACAACTGGCCTGAAATGTATTCAAACGAGTGGGTCAAATTAAAAAAATAGAAACAAAATAAAAAAAGTATTTAAAATTACTGTCATATTTGAAGAGTCAGCATCGAAAAAAAATCGTGCGAGCATATTGTCTGTTGATTTTTTTGTTTGGTAAATCAACTAATTGGTATTTACTAAACAATCGATATTGGGCACTTTTAGGAGCTTTTTAAATATGAATTTACTATGTAGGTCTTGAAAAGAATACCAGAAATCCTGTAGTGCCCGCATCCACAACTTTAGTGCGCTTAAACAATTTTTTAGTAAATTTGATTAATTTTAACGGCTCAAACGTATTTTTATAAATAACGACCTTAAAGGAGTTGAATCAACTAAAAATACAAGTATTTGAATGAAATGTTGCAAGTTTAGTCCACTAAATTTAAACAAATGACTAGAGTTTAACTATCCTGTAAAAGAAAAAAAAAATAAACACACATTTTTAGGTGATTTAATTCCTTTTTGCTCATACCTGCAACTTAGGATGTACTAAAACACATAGAGTAGTTAAAATTTTGTAAAATTTGCTAAGAATTTTCTGATAAATTTTTGTTGGGAAATTTTTTTAGTGAAACTTGATATGCATCTTTAATTTTTTGGACGACTAGGTAAAAATTTACCTTCATTTAACTACTAATTAACTTAAATAAAAAGAGTAAAATTAACATCATCAGTAGAGTTATACTAACTAAAGAAATAGTTCATTTTAATACTTTCATCTTCCCAACAATAGTTGCAGTCGCGGGTAGATTTTTATTCAGCCTGTACCATCTAATTACTAGTTTAAATACTGCGATTTATTTTTAGTTAGTACCTTGATATACTGAGAGAAAGCATATAATGAATTTTACTATTGTAACTAGGATTTCGATGACATACGCGTAATTGTGATAATATTTACTATCAGTAGTAAATTTTCCTATTCAGAGAGGAAACATTACTATACAAAATAAGAATATTCACTAAAATAATAGTAAATAATAATGTAATTGCTGGTTTGTTCAAGGAATGCTAGTCAAAATAGTAAAAATTGTTATACGATTTCTTTCAGTGTATTCCACTTAAACAAACTATCTTTTCCCCTTATCTATGCATCGAAAACGCAGTTGCAGCGTACTCAACGAATTTACCATTTTAATAAATAATTTTCTTTGATGTATGTAATAATTCTTTGATGCATAATTTTTATTTGAATTATTTATATAATGCTTGCTTGGAAGTTATTGAAAAACTCAGAGTATTGAACAAATTTGTTACAGTTACCGATGTCACCAATGTGGACTGACGGTGAGGGGGGGGGGATGCATTCTTTGGAATTGCCACTTTTAAAAACATTTTAAAATTTTTTTCACTTCTGGACGAGAAATTATGTTCATTTATTATAATGTGATGAATGAAGGGGGAGAGGGTGTTGGCGAGGACAATAATAGGGGATTTCTAAACAAAATTGGACAATAACGAATATCGGATATCTATCCTTAGGATATCTGGTATTCAAGAATAATGCTAAATCAATATGAAATCTTCAAGTAGTGTACGATTTCAACAATCCTGTTTTGTATTGCCATACTATTATTTTATTATTTTTGCAATTTTCTTGATATTGAATAATTATTACTTAGTACTTATACGTTTTCAACGAAATAGTTTGGATGGCAATTATATAGAGGATATAATTAAACATCTTTTATACTAAATACATTTTGTTAGTGAATTAATTTCTACTGGACGTAAAAGCAGAAAATTATTCGGTAACTCGCTAACAAATATAGATTTTATTCCTTGTAAAGCATATTCATATGAACATTTAATTTTCTGTTAACTGGTGAAAGACAATAAATATGACAATTGCCTGTGACTAATTTAAATCAGAAGCCTCTTTATTATTAGTTGTTTATAATCTAATGTTTTACCTTTTCGTTCGTAATTATTGACTACACTAAGAGAGTGTAAACAACAAAAATTGTAAAACTATTTACCAAATTAGGGATAATCGATGCATAGCCATAACAATTCTAAAATTTTATACTAATTTTTCATATAATTTTAGAAAAAACGTACGTAATTAACGTCTAATATATGAAAAATCAGTATAAAATTTTAGAATTATTATGGCTGTGCATCGATTATCTCTAAATTCGTAAACTGTTTTAAAATTTGTATTATTTACAGTCTCTCAGTGTACTTCTCATCACCACAAATGTTCAGTTGCATCTATTTGTAATTAATTTTCCAAATTAGTTAACAAACATTAACTCCAACTTTAGTGAACTCTGAATCTATTATATATTTTTCTAATAAAAAACATTAATTAAATTAATTATTAAACACACTGGCTTCTTGTACACATGAATCGATAACAACTAAAAAAAGAATATAATAATTATTCATGATCTTTTTAATAAGTACATTCTAACTAAACTTATTTAGAGTAATCTGAAATTTATAATAGAGTTAGAGAAAATTGATTTTGTAATATTTATTTTATAAATAATTGTAACGTTTTTAAAATTTGATGATATTGTATGATTTATGTATCTGGATGTCAGCTATCATTCATGTTTGAATATATCGACACATCTAATTATTTACGATGTTCCGGTCCTATAGGCATGTCGGTGTCACATAAGAAGAGTTTTTCCTTTTACTTTTTGGTATCCAACTTTCTCGATTCTCATATTTCGAACTGTACTGTTAGAGAAAATTAAAACGTGCTAACACGTGAATAAAATATCCCAGGTCAAAAATATTTCAAGAATGTTACAAAAAATTGGTTAAGTGTAAATACATAATTTTATTAAAATTTTTATATTACGTGATTCTAAACGTCACTTTTTTCGCGATGAATCTCATATGAAATTGAATAAAAAATATATTTAAAAAAAAGTTGTTATTTAAGTTAAACATAATTTGCAGGTAAGTGTATTATTACACGTCAATAGTTTATTGATATTTCGTCTTAAAGTTTTATAGTATGTCAATCATATATTTCTACAATACAGTTAATACACCTTTATTAAGGTGACACATATGCCCACGATTTTGAAGTTACGATTGATTCATGCACATCTATATACCAATCATAACTTTTTATTTAATTGAAATTTGATGTCAGTAGTTTCAACGTATTGACCTACATGTTTTATTACATAATGCTTTCGGGATTTCTTAAATTTGATTCTATTTGATCTTTATGATTAATGAGTTCTACGTCTATACATTATTACTGCCAATGAATAGGTTATTAATAATTTAAGCCACTGAGAAAGGTTTTACAGGAAAGGTGTCGTCACTATTATCTTATTGTTCTGATGTTATATACAAAGTGAACGCAAAGATTTGGGAAACATCAATGGAGTGATGACAATTTCTTCTGATCCACAAAATTAAGTAGATTAACAATTTTAGCTCCAATCTTACATGTATCATTTCATTCTAAATTTAAACTTTTAGTTAGGTGAAGGCCAAGCAATAATGTGCCAATTGTATACTGACAATTAGCTTAGTAAATTTAAGTACTTTTTGACAACTCAAAGTGTTTCAATAAGTCATTAACTAATTTTTATACGTTGCAGTTTACTTCACGACCGTAAAGGAATTAAATCAACAAAAAATAAAGTTAGAGGAATTCAATTTTGTAAATTCATTTATGGACTAAATTTAAAAAAATTGTTGGATTTTAACTACCAGCAGATGAAAAAGAATGAAGACACTATTAACTTAAATAAAAACAGTGAAATTAACAATATCAACCATGTTACATTAACTTGAAAAGTAGTTCTTTAAAACTTTCCTTTCAACTTCCTATAGCATTTGAATTTGCAGGTGGATCTTTTTCAATGTATCTTTAAAATTTATACATTATTTTAGGTTTGGGATATACCAGTACGGAAATCCTAAATTACATAATTAAACATTTCAATGTCAATGTCTGCAATTGAAGTAAAAGTCAACTTATCGGAAAACCTATTATCAGTGCGTGATGAAAAAAAGATTTTATTTTAAGTTTGACTCATTTGACCTAACAAAGTAACAAGACTATTCGACAGTGAAATAAGACCAAAATTTGGAGGAATAAAGTTCACACTAATTTGAATGTTATTTTGTAAAGATAAAGGATACTCTTAATCAGAGAAATTAAACAGATGTAACAATTTTTCTGACATTCACAATTATAAATAAATTATCAGAAACTTTTTGACATATATCTATAACGTGCGTACGTATTGTAAGTCGTTTCATATAATTTGAAGTTTACTTGGAATCATTAAACTATTAAATCCTTTGACAAGAAATTAATATATTCATATATCAGCAAGTTTATTGATGGTAACAATGTCTGGTTTATTTAAAATGAAATGTTGAATTTTTTAGACACATAAGTTCGGAGAACACAAAGAAAAATTTGGAATGCTTTCCGGGGGGATATTTAATGATATCCTCAATTTCATAAAAATCCACAAAGCTATAGCATCTTACATAAAAACTGATGCCAGAATCCAAAGAGAAATTTTACAAATTTCTAACACATTCGTTCAAACACGGTAGCTTATAAAAGAACACGAGAAATTACATAATGAGACATTTGGTATCCTAATCGATATTTTCAATCTTGGTATTAATTTTACGTTCTTCTTCTTAAGAAATTCTATCGAAAATATTCAGGTATTATATAATCCAAACAACGATTCTTACTTCAAACCATTGGAAGTTAAGATTTTTGTGACGTACTAAACCCATATACAATATTAATACAGGTTTTTGAAAACCTGAGATTCAGAATGACCATGATCTTTTTTTTTCAATGACCATGATGTTTTTATAGTCTTATTATGACGAACTGTGTATCAATCTTGCAATTGGGATAAGTCTTCATTGATGAAAATACATGAATGTGTAACAGAATTGTGTATACTTCTGCATCTTATACGCAACAATATCAAATCCGAATAAAAAGAACAAAATAAAAATGGCGTTTATAACCTAATAAAATGTGCGTAATCACATCAACAAAATTATATTATCTACTATAAAACTGCGGACAATGAATGCAGAAAATTTATGTAACCTACTTCAGCAAGAAGTGTAAGGTATTTTTGCATTTATTAATTATAATTAATTATAATTTTAGGCCAAAATGCAGTTTGTTGTTTAGCTGATTACAATGTTAATAAATATGAATAAATTGTTCAAAACAAAAATACGCAATAATTAAGTGGCGATTTTTTGAATTACCTTCGTGTTTTGGTTGGATTTAATGTAATAAACAAACATTGTTATATATTAATTATTAATACAACTCTAATTGTTTTCAATGAATTTTGAATAAAAAAACGTTAATTTTCAAATGTTTGAAGAATAAAACTACAATGACAAATGGCAACAATCTTTAATTTTGTGGGTTTAAATGTCAACATGTCAACTGTATAATACAAGAATTCATTTGATGATCGTAGACATGACATTGTCAATACATTGTTTTATCCAAAAAAAAAGTATTACAATCTAGCAAATACGTAAACAATGTTGTAAGGGAGTATGGAAACAATTTGTTGAGGTAGTTTGTATGTCATATCATAAAGTTGTACTCCAGCTTTACTAAACATTCAAAACGTTAAGAAACTTTTTGATTTGTATAAAATTCTCACATCATGTTTAGAGTGTCAACTACTAAAAACCCATTACAGAAGTAATTCATACACAATGAATTTTAAATCTCATGTGTAAATGTTAGTACATTATGTAAATTATTGTACTATATGTCAATGTATTTGGTACACCTCAAAAATGCGACAAATCACAAAACAGGCACTTCAAAAAACATACATTTCCAAAAAAAAACATTAAAAAACTAGACATTTTAAAAAACAGAGATTCAAAAACTAGACATTTCGAAAAACAGAGATTAAAAAACGGGACGTTTCAAATAACAAACTTTCAAGATATGTCTGCATTTTGAAATGTTTGGTTTTTGGCTGCACCTCAAAATCCCGACAAATCACAAAACAGACACTTCAAAAATCTGACATTCAAAAACAAGACATTTCAAAAAACACGCATTCAAAAGACAGACATTCCAAAATGCACACATATTTTTAAAGTCTGTTTTTTTAAATATCTATTTTTTGAATGTCTGTTTTTTGAAATGTTTGGTTTTTGAATGTCGAGTTTTTGAGATACACCCACTGTATTGGCATATTACAAAATTTATAAAGATTAACTTCAGATAATTAATGTTATGACGTTAAAATTATGAACATAGTATGACACGAGGACTGTGCATGCTATTATTTAAAACAACTATGAAGAGGAAATTGGTTCATCAAAATTATAGTAAAATCGACTACGAAAGTGGTAAATTTAACTATTTTTCATAATAGTTTTAGTTAAATTTTCCCAACTATGTGATATAGTAAATTTAACTATGGATGTTTTTTGGCAGTGTAATAAAATACTTATTTCTACCTCGTTGGTATGTTTTTCATTCCATAATAGTTTTAAGTGAATACAATTTATATCGAATTAAACTAGACGAAAACCGATCCAGATATTGAAGAACAGAAAAATCTGTAAATCAACATTGCAACACATTCAGTTTGACTGAAGGACGTATAGCTGGGAGCAGCAACGGAGAATTTAATCTCATAACGACTAAGCTCTGTATAAGGCAACGAAATGTATCAATTAAATTTGGAGTTACGGCATATGCAAGAATGTGCCGATAGTTTTGAAAGGAACACGTTAATGTTAAGATTTGGCCTATTCACGCAATGTAAATACAGAAAAAGTACGCCAATCAGCAATATAAATTTAAAATCTTGCATAAGGTTCGGAAAATATGTACTCGCTGATTGTTACATATTCCATCACGGCGATTAGAAATAGCCTATAAAAACATTTTTCCTAAAGAAATAGATATATCAATAACATTGATTCTTCTCAAAATTAAATTAGTAGGTCAAAAAATAACAATTGCATAAAATGCATTATTACCATTGAGTGTCACTAATGGTTTTCCTAATATATAATTATATCATTAGACGGTTTGTTTAACTTTCCGTTACACATACGATCGCCACTTGGGGATCATAATAATAATATTAATATATGTGGCAAAGCTCAATAGCCAACATATTCGTGTGACATTTCGTCATTTTTTAGCCACATAAAAAATATTGCAACTCTATACTAATTTTACAAAAATACATTTTTCGGGAATTCTTTCCACATATACCGCAATATATAATTACCGGATTGTGGTGAGGAAGGAAATCGGAGTATACAATCTTGCAAAATGTTGCCGAATTAGTAAAGAAACACTATACTTTCACCGAATCAAATAGTTTTTCATTTTCATTTGCTAATTAACAAGTTAACTATGAATTAGGAGTGCATAATACATTATAAAAGTTATCCAGAATTGTGGTTCCGTTGATTGTTTTTTTTCTTTTTTTTTTCAATAAGCTCATCATTCTATTATGTATACTTTCAAAAAATTTTAAAGACACTCAGTTATACATAATTTAATTACTCGAGCCTCTAATTACATTGTTTTGGAGTAAAAGGTACTGCTAGATAAAAAAAAAGTAAAGTAGTTCGTACCAGAAATTCAAGATTAGAAGACACAACATTCTGCGCTATAACTTTTCATCGAAGCGTCGTAAGAACTATTACCCCATTAACGCCTGAATAACACAAAATTTAACCGCGACTTTGGGCTCTTAAAGCCAAAGGAACTTTCATAAAAAGTACTGTGATTTCTTATATTTCGAATTTTGTTGATGTATTTTGATGATGTTTTTTTTTTATATTATTTTATGTCGACTTTTCTGAACCCATACGGGACTAAATCACGTCGGTGTTCATGTATCTATATGATCTGTTTGCATTCGTATCGTCTTTGCCATTGTATCCAATGTTGCCCGATTCTCACCAGGAAGAGGTAGACTACGTCAGAGAATAATTTTTTTTTGTACACAACATATCCTCTATCACTCTGTCAGCAACAATTATCGGTGCCTTACGATGACCTAGGGTTGAAAGTGGTGAAACTAAGAATGCCTATAAATAGATAAAAATCATTCTATTTCAAGCCTGTTTCATTTCTTTAAAAAAAAAAATATTCAAATATTTCGACTGAAGAGTATGCTAATATTTTTTTTAATTTTTTCCTGTCAATGATGATTCATTCTCAAAAGAATCTGTAGAACATTTTTTTGAATTTGAACATTTTTTTGATATAGAACACGGTGAGCTTCGATTGAGTTCAACCCAAAATTTCTTGCACCTCGTGATTTTTTGTGGGCATATTTTCAGATTTTTTCTCGCGGTTATTTTAAGCCGTAAATGAAAATAATCGATAGAGGGAAACTCGAAATATCTTGATTTTTCGCATTTTTTCAAGGTTATTGTCATTATTTTCATCAAAATAACGTTTAGATTGGGTGTTTTCGGGGTTGTGCATTCTTACAAATACCATGCACATGAAAAAAATGGAGTTTCTGTGTAACAGATGTGCCTAAATCAAGGAAATTTTGTTTAAATTAAAATATTAAAAAGCAAAATTTAATCTGAAATATTACTTTACTTAAAAAAATAATTGAATTAATTGAAAAAAAAAATATTTTAATTGAATTTTGAAATCTTTTCAATGTAAATTAATTTAATTTTTTTTTTGTTTTATTTTATATGTTTTAAGTTAAAAATATTATCTATATATTTTTTCGTGTTCATGGTGTGTGTAAGAATGTACAACACCCAAAACTCTAAAATATTTAATTTCATCTCGATCAAGTAACTTAATATATTGTGGTTCGGCCATTTTGAATTTTCAAAATCTAACGTCAGATTCGCAATGTCGATACGAGTAACAAATTCCAATTGATTTGCGCGACAAAAAAATTGTATTTTTCAATATCCGATGAACGTTGAATAAACATATACGTAAAACCTATAGGGGAAAACGGGGTAATTCCGACCTACCTAAGCAAAATTGATTTTTGAGGAAGAGAATGTGATTTAATGAATGTGTACCTTATGCTTTTTTAAAGTGTATTGCATGGGTAAACATTTATCGATATTATTAATACCTTGTTATAGGCCTATTATAGGATTATACCTCCATTAGTAAAAAATTGCAATTCTTCAGATTCTGTCAAAGTATAGGTAATTCCGACCCCAAAAGGTGTAATTCCGACCGCGTTTATTTTCAGCACAATTTCGTAGTGATTTATAGGTTTAATTTACATTTATTAATAATAAGTAAAGAAGATAATATTTTGCTATCACAATAACTTGTTTATATACAACACTACGTACATAGATCACATACCTACTCTACATTGTTGGTCAAAAATGAAAACGCAAATAGTCACTTCTAATACCGCACGAGAAAACAAGCGAAGCAAATTCAAATGTTGTGGTCGAAATGTAGAAAGAAAAAAATAATCAAAACAATTAATAAATTCATTTCATCTGAATCACTGCAATCAGTCTCAAAATATCTAATTTTATTATTTTCAGTTCTTTTTGATCTTTTTGATAGTTGACCGCTGGTTGATGGTTGTGGCTCTTCGTTAACTTTTTGTTTCTTTCTCGGTTGTTTAATTTTGCTCCGCGCGACACTGATCTTAGCGATACACCTAATACCAAAGCAGCAACTGCTTTTTTCAAATTTTGCAACTAAAATCAACACATTTGTGATACATTATATATAATGTATACATAACATTGCATAATATGGTTGTGATAAAAAAACAAACGAAAATAAACCCCAAAATGGACGGTCGCAATTACCCCGAACATTAGGGGTCGGAATTACCCTGTACGTTCTTTATTTAAAAAAATACACGCACTTAAAAACACACTCTCATCTCACTAAAAACCAAATTGATTTCATTAAATATAAGGTTAAGGCTTTTTAAATTACTTACGTTTGATTCGTTTGCACAATAATTTCAAACTATATTTACTTATTTATAATACTACAATTTCTAAATTAGCGCAGTAAGAAACAATAACATCACTGCCACATGGTTCAATGCAAAGTAAATAAAAAACTATCACAATCAAAATAGTTGTACTCATCAGTGTTTTCACAAAATTTCAATAACATTACGCGATGTCATATTGTAAGCGAGATATTACGGGGGGTCGGAATTATCCGACCTGTCGTAATTACCCCGTTCTCCCCTATAGTCTTCAAACCTTTATAACTTTGTAAATATAATAGGTAGACAGATTTCTTTTTTTAAGAATTGTGCGCAAATTCGTCTACTCGAACTTGTTTTCTCAGATTTTTCCATCGACATGTGTAGAACAATATGTGAAAGTTGAAACAAATTGTAGTAGATATTTTCTTTTAAACGTATGTTCGAAAGTCTCTAACTTTGGAATGAAATGAGATAAAGCAATGCTTCTTTTTTAGTTTTACAGATAATTTTGTATACTTTAATTTATTTTTTAGTTGTTTTGTCCCAGGATGTCTGAGACAAATGATATTTACAGTAAATTAAAAAAAAAACACGTTTTTTTTGTGTATTTTTGTGAATATTTTGAGTTTTAACAAGTAATAAAAATCTTTCGGGATTATCTTTCTAGAGTAAAAATCTAAACATTCATGTAAAAAAAACTGGATCTAAACGTTATTTTGATAAAAATATTTACAATAACCTTACAAAAATGTGAAAAATCAAGATATTTCGAGTTTTCCTCTATCGATTATTTTCATTTACGGCTTAAAATAACCGCGAGACAAATCTGCAAACATGCCTACAAAAAACCACGTGGTGCTAGAACTTTTGGGTTGAACTCAATCGAAGCTCACGTTGAGAAACAATGTAGTTTGGAGAGATATCTTCGTCATGTTGCACAGACAGGAGTGTTAAAATCTGTCACATTTTTAACAAAAACAAAATAGAAATCATCGAAAACGTTTCTTTTACTTTTATCGAGAACGCTCCTTAATTTTTGTAATTAAATAGTATCTAAAAACCTATAAATAATATTATACACATTACAAAACAAGCGGTTAAATCTCACCGGTCCCTCCTCTTAATATATATGTAATTACTTAGACTTTTTTACGATAAAATTGCCAAAACTAAAGAAAATTAAAATTTACGATTATTAACAAATAGCTGAAGAAAAAAAATGCATGAAAGTTTAAAGCGATAAAAAACACTAATTAACACATTTTATATTTCAGCGATGAATAAGGTATGGTTTTTTGTAATTGAATCACTATGCGATTTTAATTACCGGTGCAGCGAAGTATGAAAGGATCACGCCGCAGACTGCTCTAGTAACGGAAACTCGTGTTTACGTATAAAGGTTAACAGTACAAATACGAAATCGGCAATAGGAATAATAGGGAATTTGGTGCACGGAGTATAATGAGTTTCGTCTGCGTTTCACTTGTAATTTTCGTGCATCGTGGCTACAATCAGAATGGGAATATAAAGTTGCATCATGTTTATACGGTGACAAGGTCAGTTACTAAATCACCAGCAAGAAGTCGGCTTCTGTTTTACGATCAATATAAGAAATGTAACATAATTGGCCAATGGCGATCGACTTGCGATTGATTTATATTAAAAATGTTTACTTAATATTTATTAATAAAGAAAATCACAATATTTTGAGCTGTCTTTTTACTTTTTCTTTTATGGGTCATAAATCTAACGGAAATCCTAATAATGTAAAATTTTGCACAAAAAATGTATCAATAAATGAATTACATAATTGCATTGCTTATTTACAATAGTTGAGTAATCAAAGCAAGTATTATTTAAGCGTCATCTAATATAAATTGCACATTTATGTTAAATGATCCAGAGCGACTACATAGAAAAAAATAAGTCTTAAAATAGTTACATCTTAAATTCATCATCCGGTGAGGCTTAATTTAAGCCCGAAATTGCGTTAATTTTCTTAAATTCAGTCAGTGTTTTAGCTAAAAGTCTTACTTTTAGTGAGCAAAACTGACTTTTACACGAAATTTTGGCTTAAAATAAGATTTATCGAGCTTATGGCATCTAAGTTAGATGAATCTTATTTCAAACCAAAAGATAGGCTGAAAGTCAGTCTTGTTGTCTGAAAGTAAGACTTTAAGCCTAAATATTGACTAAATTTAAGAAAAATAACGCAATTTTGTGCTGAAATTAAGCATCACCTAATGATGAATTTAAGATATAACAATTTTAAGACTTATTTTTTTCTGTGTAATAATTTTATAAAAAGTCAAAAACATCAAGTAAATTATATTTTCAAATGTACTAAAGAAATAAAATCTCCCAAATGAAAATATCTATTCAATTAATCCAATTTGTAGCTGTACGAAAAACATAATTCCAGTTCAAATAGTCCATGAAATTCCAATTACCTCTCTTCTTTCTAGCTAATATAATTGATGAGATTTATTAAATAATAACTAGAAAGTAATACTTGTCCGTAACTTGCACAACAAGAATAATAGTTTAAATAGAATCCCGTATTCTACAATACAAATCTCTTTGCTAAAGCTTGCTACCACATAATGCAACTTTAACCGCAATCGTAACTTTTTTATCGAAACGTTCTTATGGTGCGTTCGCTGGTTGGTTATTTCTAACCTTTTCATATAATTTTCCAGAATGATTTAATTTGCATTTACGCATTCCACAAGTAATATAGCGATGTCGCACAGAATTTTCTCGTATTTACTTAATATGTACAATGTCTAATGTCGACGATTGATGGCTTGGCGATTTAAAACCATTTTTTTACGATCACAGTAAAAATATCATGGAACCGGTTCCTAATGTTCCAAGATCCCATCTGCAACCGCTGTCGGTTCGCCATTACGAAAGTGCACATTTCTCGGGGTAAAAAACTGAGTTGTCAGGCGCGATTTAAAGCTTCTAAATCCGATAATTTGCGGATGTTGGTCGTATGTCCTTTTTATTGGAACCACGGTTTCACGAATCCAGGATTTGGTTTATTTTTAAGGTGACAGTTTTAGCGGGCGATTCAGTTTTATAACCACGCGAAGATTTGGACAGTGCGCCAGTTTTACGTGAATTGTACTTTAAAGGTTCTAATAAGAAGAAGACGTAAAAATGCTATTGTCCCTTCAAATAAATAATGGTGGAAAGAATTAGAGACAATAAATAATAATTTTATTCTGATAGGTTATTATTCTTTCTGGCATACCACAACGTACTCGAATGTATTTTTAACACTCTTGAATATACATCAACCGGGATATTCTTCGGGTTACATTTAAATTAATTTACTAGATATTTCCTTACGTAAACCTCAAAAACAGAGCTCATTGACATCGACGATGCAACGTTTCGATAAATGTCATGTGGATAATTAGTTAATTAATCGCTCTCGATTAAAAAAAATGTATTATGATTCTGACAAAAAACGTTGATAAATATACATTAATCATATCGTCGAAATTTAATTAATTGAGGTTTCTTATTTCTGAAACTATTCTTTGAAGTTACCGAATGGTTTTCATTAGTCGCGAATAATCTCGTAATAAAGGAAGCCTTCTAATTACGGTGTTAAAATATTTTGATACGACTAAATTGCTTAAAAAAGACTTTTATTTTGTTGAATTCATTCTGTGGTTTAGTCATACACCAGCATTCTTTTAGACTTGCAAAAAAATAGTCTCTTCACCGGAAGTCAAAATTTATAACGAGTCGCGAGAACCTATGCATTTCGATGACCCGTGCACTGTCTTACAAATCATAATAGTCTGGTTTTTAAAATGAGCAAAAAAATAACAAAAATGATAAGAAATGCATATAAAAGAATGTTCTGTTATTTATTTTCAAACGTATCTGAATCGTATTATTTGTTATCACTTAATCTATTCCCCCAAATCGTAGGTCAGGGAAGAAATACTTGTTGCGAGAAATTTACAAGCTGCTAGGCATCTTTCATAAATTAGTTTTTTGTTGACTAAACCACTTAAGGAAATCTGCCTGTCTATTTATTCAAATTTTTTCGCCCTACTTTTATGGCCAAACTACGAAACTTAAGAGTTTTATAGAGTGTGGTAGATGTAAAAATTTTATTTAAATTTTATTTTTAATACATGAAGATTTTACTGTAACGTCTGATTTGTTTTAATTCCATAATCGTACGTATTTGGATCATTACTCAGCTGTTGCATTTGTAACAATTCAGATCGAAATCGAACCGGTTTTCGTCAAACTAAATTATACGTAATGTAGTATTAATGCAAGTACTAACGAGGTATGTCGATTGCAAAAGACGCAGTGTAATATCAAATGGCTACATACAATGAAAATGCAATGAAAGGGAAAATGTTTAGGTGGTAAATTGCACATTCTTTAAAATTTACTTTTTAAAGAATTTTAATCAATTTTGAAGTTCTGAATTTTAATCAGGTTCTGCAGGAAAACATTTGGTTTAAATTATAAAACATTTGGTGAAATGTAAAGACAAGGGAAAGCGCGATAATAAATGAATCATTTTAACATTACGTAAACGTAATTAACGATTCAAGTTCGAGTATGCAAAAATATTAATTTTATAATCATACTCTAAATTTACTGTTATCTACGGTACCAATTGCATAATCGTAATAGACGACAGTATTTTGCGTCAATGTATTAACAATAACCCAGATTAAGACGGAACCGGTATTTTGCTAATTTAAATTACTTGTTATCATATTACCAACGCATATTAAATTAAATGGCAAATTTCACAGAGTTGGGAAAGCGTGCGTTCGTTAATGAATCAATATTTTAATCGAAGTGTTTATATTTAAATACATATATTATTAGTAAGTCTTAAATTCAAGGTATATTATTCTTTTCTTTTATATGTTCTCGTTTATTTAAGTATTATTTTAAGCTCTGGTTCTGACAGAATCTCAAAAATTCTTTTTAATAGTACACTATCTGAAAATTTATTTTATTTTGTAATACAACTTCTAGAAATTTTTCTTTCATCAACTTTCTATGTCAATAATAGTGTTATATTAACATCCTGTTTTTATAATATTCAAAATTTACTATGGTAACATTGAATTCAAATATTTGAATAAGAAGGATACCTGCAGTTTAGACCTATATAAAGTTTGAAGCACCAATTGTCAATGAGACATTAAATGTCATTCTATTCCCGAATTATAGTTTTTCTCGTAAATGGAGGTAGTAATTTATAGGTGAAAGTGTAAACGTCACTGTGAGGCCCTATCGCTGTGAAACAAAAAATCCTTGCTTTAAAAACGGTATTAGTTTATCGTAAACCTGGGCGTTTGAAGAAACAGATAGTGAACTATGTAATTCTAGAAGGGCTTGTCTTGATTGTTCATTTTATGGCAACTCAAACATTACCTCACAATATTGTAATGTCAGAAACTCCGGATGTTTAATTATTTCTGAAGAAGTGGCAAAAATTTATTTTAAAACTATTACTAAATATGATATAAACGAATTTTGTTCATAACCTAGGAAATTGTTGGTTTAAAATTAAATTTTATGAATTTTTGCATGAAATTCACTGAAAATTTGGAATACACTTAAGAGACCACCCAATTTCAACCGTGAGACAAAATTGAGACATTGCATTGCAAATCGCAAAGTGACAAATAGGTCATAATTACAGCTGCGCTTCCAATAGATTGCAGGTGGGAGGTGCCATACCATTGCACAGGGAATGTAAATACCCTACTTAACGTATCGCTGCAATACTTGCATTCCAGAGAGGCCTATATCGAAATCGTCAACAAATTTTCGTATTTCATCAAGATCACTGGATAAATGATAATTTACGTTAATTAAGCTTTAATTTTATTATACATGTAAGATTAAATAGCAACGAATAGGGTAACTTTTATGATTATGTTTATTTAAATTTGGGTATCTGTTTGTTCCAAAATATGTTGAGGTCTTTAACAAAATACTGTCATTTTTTTTTAATTTTTATTGAACAAAATTCTTGAAGGATTTAACTCCTTTTTAATTTCACTGCATATGCAATCAACGGGACCTCAAGTACATTTCCTTAGTCACAATAATTGGCGTAATGGAAGTTAAAACAAATAAATATGTATCCAGTAAAATACAACCTAGAACCAGGGACCCGTAACGAAAGTAAGGAAATTAAAACCAAAAATACATGGAATACCGAAAAGGAAACGAAATATTTCGTTTCGTTATCCTATGCTGACAATATATAAGCGTGATAACGTTACGGATCCCTGCCTAGAATTGAATAAATATATTTTTGTCCCATCTGCACAAAACTGCCACCTTTCCGTGCAGGTTAAGCGAACGGAAAGTTGCAATTTATGGCCGAGGACGCAACTGCGCATGCGCACAGGCGTTTTTCAATTTTTACCGCCCGCTGTTCTCATTACAGCCCGCCACTCGTTACCGCCGGCCAGTAAGGTAGCATTTTTGTCGACAGGTGTGACAAAAAGTATCGTGTGTACCACGGGCGGAAATGCATTACACGCTCGGGCGATATAGTCTACGGCATGACTCGGCTCGCCTCGTCTTTGCCTACGATTCGAGCTGCAGTATCGCCCGCGCCGTAATACATGTCTTTCCGCCCTAGATACACAATATACTATTGTATGCTCGTAATTAGGAACCCATAAATAAACAAAGAATAAAGGATGCATCAGAAAAACACCGTGAGTTGCTCGTCAAAGACGTACATCTTTGTTTATTTATTCAATCTAGAAGTTCGTTTCACTAAATGGTTTAAAATATTTGAGATTTCACTACTTATTTATTCAAATTTACCTGTAAATCATTAAAGTAATTAAATGTATTGCAGCTTTTATTTTTTATAACAAATCATTATATTTTATAATATTGTCTTTCTAATGTTTGTCAGTGAATTTTTTTTCTAAATCCGTGTTCAAAAAAGTATTATTTAACTTTAATTGACTTTGAGACTTCCTCAGGGACTCTGATATTAATATACAAACAGCCGGAAAGATAAATAAAAACATTTAAATAAAAAAAATAACAATAAACTATATCGTATATTACTATCCGAACAGCTACTCAATAGTAGTCGAACTTTTCAGATAACACACTCCTACAAAAAAAAATTCTGCAAGCCAAGCGAAACCACGATATCTATGTTTTTAGGGTCGCTTAATTCGAATCAGAAGTCAGTTTGTCCCCATCAAATCAAAATCAAGGTGAAATCAAGGTCATAAACGGAAAAAATCATAGAATCGTCCTGAAACACTAGATTAAGATGTTTTTGTGGGCAATGCAACCGAATCCGGGATCAGTTTGCTTCCATTAGATCAGGATCAAGGTCAAAGCAAGGTCATAAATAGCAAAAATCATAGAATCATCCTCAAACACTACATTAAGATATTCTTGGGGTCGCTGTAACTGAATCCGGGGTCAGTTTATCCCCACACGGTCAGGATCAAGATCATGTCAAAGTCATACTTAGAGACAATAAAGTATTCCGAGTACAACTGATTAAAATGTGGTAATTTTCAAATTTTAATTATATTGTTAGGAAAATAAAGCGGATATGTAAAATGTCCTAGCTTTCTGTGTTTATCGAACAGCAGAGATCGCGCCAATCACTATGTCAGGGAAACATGACCGGACAGAGCTTCTATACACGCAGGTTCTGCAAACATTTTACACGAACCACTGGTTGATCGTAGTAAAATTCTCCTTCCTTCTCTCCACATCGAACTCGGCTTAATGACGCAATTTGTTAAAGCTTTGGATAAACAAGGAAAATGTTTCGCGAATATAAAAAAAAATTTCCTCAACTGAGTGATATGAAAACGTCCCTAGGTGTCTTCGATGGACCACAAATAAGCAAATTAATGAGAAACGGTGACTTCATTTCTACAATGATAGAGAATTTTCTTGGCAATCATAAAAATACAAAGAAGTTGTGGCTCTAATGGTAGCGAATTATAAAGAACTGGGATGTTTGATGTGCCTCAAGTTGCACTACTTGCACTCGCATACAGATTACTTCCCAATGAATCCAGGCGATTTTAGTGAGAAGCACGGGTTCCGTCAAAACCTAAAAACAGTGGAAATCAGATACTACGGCCGATGGGGTGTGAATATGATGGCTAACTACTGCTATAGACATCGAAAATGGACAGTATTGAAAACGGAGTGAAGCCCAAAAGTCAACAGCTCATTAGATCTTTTAAAAACAAACAGGTTAGATACCATTAAAAAAAGTGACCCGAAAATAAATTTAAAAAACCCATAAAAAATATACGTTTATAAATTTGTCTGTAAATTCTTCAACCCCAATCGTCACGTGAAAAGATGAAAATAATGTCAGATTCTAATTCAGCGATCATACTTTCGTTTAGCGCAGTGGTTTTCAGTGATTCAATGTTTTTCTCCTTTACATGACCTTCTCCCTGACCTGGAGATCTTGGATTTGGATTCAGCGACCCTAAAAACATCTTAGAGTAGTGGTACAGGAAGTATCTTTGATTTTTTCTAAGTGACCTTGACTGGACTTTGACCCTGACGTTAAGGGGACAAACTGACCGTGGATTCGGTTTTATCAACCCCAGAAACATCTTAATGTAGTGTTTCAGGATGATTCTATGTTTTTTTTTCTATTATAACCTTGATTTAACCTTGATCCTGACCTGATGAAAGCAAACTGATCGCGAATTCGATTTTAGTTACCACAAAAACATCTTAATGTAAGGTTTCAGAACGATGCTATGATCTGTTCTGTTTATGACCTTGATCCTCATGTTTTTTCGCACTGAAGATTTTTCCTTCAGATGTGAACCGTTAAAACGACACAACAAAGTATTAGTTACATATCCATCTTCGTATTGGTAAAGATGTCAACATTAGAAAAGAGACTTTTATTATTTGCTAACCTTGTTAATATATTTTTTCAGCGAAAGTTGACGTATTTGCAATAGGCAACAATAATATACACTCGACAAATTTTATAGTTTTATTTAAAAAAAGATATAATCAGCCTTGAAAAATTTCCAGCGATTCATGCGCTAGATAATTAAAAAAAATTAACTGAATGATGCACTGAAACTATGTAACAAGCTGCGATATAAAACCAAATATTTAGAAATTTCAAAAATTTTGTTAATTGACTCATAACATTGCAACAAACTTGTAATCATATACAATTTCTTGCAGCGAAATACACCGCAAGGTAGGTAACCGAGACTTCATGAGTAATTTATCTTCTGCATTTTAGTCGTTTTATATGCAGGACGTGAGATACTAATCGGTAGGTTAATCTTACGCATTAAACCACCATTGATAAATTTTACTCGTCAAGATTCGTATTTAATCTGAAACCAAAAAATAGTTATCGGAGTACCTTTTATTTTGTCACTTAGTCATGAATTATTTAAATAATTATTAAATATGCAGAACTGCATTGCAATAAAATAACACTGAGGAATACGGTGACATCGATGTTCGTAAATACAACGCTTTCTTTCGATAATTTTCGAAATTTATTTGACTGCAGTTGTGTAGAAACCATGATTCTAAAGATATAAATGATTGTTCTATCTGAATTAATCGACTGGTGTTGCTTAATAAATTTAGAAAACTATTAATCAGTTTTTAATGATAATTTGCCTTTTCGAGAGAAGTTCAAAGAAGTTAATTCAATGGCTTCATTCATGAGTTATTGCGTGTACATATGTATATATCAAACATCCGGGACATTTAAATTTTCTGGTGTTAAATGATTGTCTCCCATCAGATAATTAACGATATTCTAACCATGTATGTATGATTATGATTGACAAATAAACGAAAAAAAGAAGCGTCAAACTCGAAATGCACAGAAGACTCCCGTGATAGCTGTTTTGAAAAAAATGTCAAAAACTTACATTTAAACAAAAAAACGTATGTTTATTTAATGTTATTACGTGACATTTGAATTTAGTAAAGATACAGCCGTTATATTGGATCCTCCATTTCGAATCTTACCATTTTAACATCAGATTCAGATTCAGTGATTCATGAAAGATCGATATAACAAGTTTCATACAAATTCATCAAGAATTGTGAAAGTTAATGCAAAATATACACATATTACCACGTTTGTCAATTTTTTTTGGTACATATACTTATCCATTATCACAGTAGTTAAAATAATCGATGTTTAATCAGTTATCGATTAAACACTTCAAGGGTCATTTTAAAAAAATAGTGGTGAAGATAATAATAGTAACTTCAATCGAATAGAAATTAATGTTGAAATAATTTGTCTACGGAGTTTAATTACAACAAAGTTAAAATTAAGAAATTAATAGAAATAAATAATAATAAAAAAAGGCAAACTGATGTGAATTAGAAGAAATGTCAATGTCTAAATTATTATAAACTAAAAAATATGAATATACATTAATAAACAAACAAATACATTATTATTTGGCGATAAACAGACATTTTTGTTTTTCCGAAACTGAAACATTCTGCGTATACTTTTCCACTTTCTGATGGACGGAAAATCCTGTATCGTGATTGCAGTTTTATATTACATACATTTTCATCAAATAATTTGTAGCTACACATGTCAATATGTAGATTTTTTACACAATATAAATACCGTGTGTGCAATTCTAAATTAATGCCCTATTTTAAATACTAATTATACTTTATTTTAAATAATTACTAATTTAAATACCTTCGACATATGACGTACTCAAGCAGATTATTCATATAAATAAAACACGAATTAACTGACAGCTAAGACATTACTAAAAAGTGCTCACGCAAATGCTTTTCTAATTCTTAGAATATATCGCGAATGGAAAAGTTTGTGAATTAATTTTCCAATTCGTCTCTGTTTTTCATGGAAAAAAGATGTAATAAAATTGACGTATGGTTTAAGTTAGTCGAAATATGTGTCTCTGCTACATTGTTTTGCCTTATGACGACAGTTTCTTTGCAAAAAATTTGACTAAGTATATTTCTTATAGTGGACTATGGTACATAATGAGTATAATTGTTGTTGTTTTCGGCACGTGTAGATCATCAACATATGTAAATTTTTTCGAAACGGTTGGAAATATGATTTCAGCAATATATCAGAGTAATTGTTCTATGATTGTAGATAACAAAAGAAAAATTTCAAAGGAAATTAGATACACTAAGTATCACGTTGTTTTATATAAATGTATTTCTTTCATCAAATGGCGTTTGCCGGATGTTTCAAAACCCTATCTATATTAATGGATTTCACTCGGATTATTCGCGCATTTTCTTCTATAAAAACTTGAATTAGCTGAAAACTAATAATTCGTAAATGAAAAGTGGGTTACTGAACAATTACTAATAAAAAGGGAATATTATTCTTTTCAAAAATTTATCTTGTGGAGTAAAATAAAGCGATTACGAAGCAGCTTCACGTACTTGTATCGAAACTTACTATTTTACTATTAAATTAGTAGAATGAACTTTTCGATTAGTATAATTTTGCTAATATATTATTTTTTACTATTTCTTGGTGAACATTTCACTGACTTATAATAACCCATTATTCATATTAAATCAGTATCTTTTTACTAACTCAGATTCAGAGAGTTGAATAGTCTCCTTTTAGAGGATATAACATTCTTGCAAATCAAAGTTTCTTGCACAAAACTACATACACTACAAATATCTATCAAATTGTAAAACTGCTTGGCTATACAATAGGAATGTTTCTACTGGCAAAGAATGTGCTATTTCGAAATTGATACAGATTATGAAATCAAAGGTTGCTCTTGCTTTATCCTACTAAAAAAGATAGTGATCTATTTTCTATATGAGACGATTGTGTTCCAAATACGATTCAGATAGAATATAAATCTAGATTTATTCTATGGTAGATTTCTTATTTTATTCAGTTCAAACTGAATATCAGGTCATCGAACAAGATAGTATCAAAATAATGATCAAGTTTGATCTTGGCATCAATTGCATTCGGACTTACTTTCATAACATCAGTGTTTTCATTTTACCGTTTGATCAAAAGTTTCATGAAAAGCACTGCAATTTTTTAAAGAAAATTTACCGCTATTTCTGGAAGTTGCTGATTAGGACGAACTTGTTGTTCTAAATTTGCAAAATTGAAGGGTCTCAGTCAATATAGCACACTAAAAAAGAATATATTTCTTTAGATATTTGGTTTTTTGTCTTTTGGTGCAATTCATCATATAAATATACTTGAAATGCGCAGTTTGTAGTGAAATTGTTGACGATTTTTATTACCATTATCTGCTATATGCATAAGGGGGTTTCAATAAATAAAAATGTTTGGGATGTAGTGGGAATCGGAACAAAAAAAAAATAGAAAAATAATTTCTCTTCGTGGATGCGAATCGAAAAACCGACAAATCAAAAAACCGCCAGTTAAAATACCGACAGTTGAAAAGCCGACAGCCAAAAAAATGACTTTCCGCTTTTTGATTTGTTGTTTTTTTCGACCCGCACCCTCGATTCTGTCTTACATCTCTCTAAGTTCGCGGCCAAAACAATCGAGACTGTGCTCAATCGAAATTTGATTAATTTCTGAATCTTTAAAAATTGATATAGTTAACGGCTTATACCTACTAATTGCATTAGATATTAAAATGCTATAGTTTGAAAATTTCTAAATATTCCAAACACCTTGCGTCGTAACCGCTCGGATTCTCAAAATGTTATGCCCTGTCGAAACATTTATAATCTCAACTAATGATGAAATTAACAACGCAAAAAAGAAAAAATAAAAAATAAAAATAAAAATAAAAATTATATTCATAACTATAAAGTTAAAAATCCTTAATAAAATTTCGATTTGACAGTTACCTACTTGGAACGGACTGGTATATGAATATAATTTGTTAGCATCCAAATATAAGTTAAAGCACAATTATAATAAATCCAAAAAGAAAGAAAAAGGCAAATAATATATAAAAAATAACCAAGAAGACAAAAAAAACAACAAGATATAAATAAACATGCATACAAACTTATAATAGAAAGTAAGAAATAAACAAAAATTAAAAAGTAAATAAAAAATTAGAAATAAAAAAGATGGCATGGCGTTTCGTTCAATCCCCCCCGCACCTGAACTCTTCAGATTCTGAATCTTTAATTTCTTGGATTTATTCTGTAGTGTCGTTGATGCGCAATATAGCCTAGAATTTATATTAATTTAATCTTCTTACACGTAGATGTGCTAATTTTCTATATGAATTTCACCCTTGTACATTTGGCAGACAAAAAACTCACGCAGGTTTCAAACGGTCCATTTTTTATTGTTTTTCGGGTCATTATTGCGAATGGCGTAGTCGAAGTTGCAAGAAATGTCATTTCACAAGTTTGTCTTTGCAGAATACACAACAAAATATGCACACTATATTATATTATCCTCAAAAATAATAACTCAATTTCCACTGTTTTGAGGTGAAAACCACTTCTATAAAATGGTTACACTGCAAGAAATTTTAGATTGCTTTCGATTACATAACTTTCTTGTGCTTATATTTCAGATACATTCTTTTTGAATTGTTATTTAAGATAAAGTTGTATTATAAAGTTGTGTAAATAGAGGCCGTCGATATATGATTCAAGGTTACCATAGAGATAGGAAAAATTACGAATGGTAACATTAAAGTTACAATAACTTACATAATTCAATGCATTATTTTAAATCGGATTAAAAAGCCTTTTTTTGCCAAAACAACTCTCTACACTGACAAAAATAAGTGTTAATTTAAGACCATTGATGGGCTACATTCAAGATGTAACAAAAAGTAGCTTGATTAGAAAAGGACAAACTTAAGTACTGTACATGGACTAATTTTAAGCCACTTTAATTTATAACAATTTTAAAACTTTTAGATTATTTATTTTTTTCTGTGGAAATATAAATCAGCGTAAGTCTCTGCGAATCAGTGTATGTATATACAATGGTTATCAGCCTATATCCTACCGCTGATTCAGTCAGCTGTGATTATCGCTGATTCCAATTTAGAGAGAATGTCCTAGAATAACAGGGCTACCGCAAATTGGACAGTTTTCGCGACCGCAAACAAACGGTCAGTAAATTAAAAATAATAATTAGGATTTCTAAAATATGCTCACCTATATATACATTCATCAAATTACATAATACACTTAATTTATAAGTGATATGTTGGATCTTTGTCGAGACCGCAGGATTTACGATTACGAAAACGCTCATGTCCCTAGACGTTAGGACTCTTTTCTCGACCACAGCGATCATTAAAACAACGGAACTTATAAAATAAAATATAAATTATAGAATAAGGCAGATTCAAAACAGCGTATAAAATGGCGTTTAAAAAAAAACATTAGCAACCAGAGTACAAATTTTCTAGTGAAAATGCCCAATAGAAAAATATCGGCCTTAAAGTATTTAATGCAAATGCTAATGGCATTAATAAGACATATCTCGTAATTTCAAATTTGCACGAATTTTTTAAGAAAAATCATATTTGAAGTATGTGCTCTCAAAATTAAGACTACTAGGGAAGAGTTGCCACACTCTGACCCCCAAAATGTTTTGTTCGTAAAAAGCATAAATTCAAAACGATTATCACTAAACCTGCTTCAATTAAAAAAATATATATATTAGAAACTTTCCTCTCCAATAATCAAACCTTTTTTCGTTTGGGAATAATAAGTCCAAACAAAAAAATTTCCGTTTCGGCATTTTCTAAAACTGTGCCGCAACTCCGACCCCCTCGCGTCCTAAGTCCGATCTTCTTGTGGAAATTGAATTCAAAGAATATTCAATCGAAATTCAAAATTGTTAAATAAAATGCTACAAATACAGAAAGGAAAAAAATATTTTTCCCTTAATAAGGTATAAAAAGAAATATTTTTATGACGATTTTTACACTTGTGTTCACATGTACGAAAAATTGATTCAATCATTTCTTATTTACGTGGTTCAGTGAAAAACCTTATCGGCCAAACACTTTAAACCCCCCCATTTTTTTAGAATTTCACTAAAAAAAATAAATAAAAGATGACTGAATAACATTTTTTAAATTTGGGCTTTGTAGGGGCAATTCGAAACACTATAAAAAGTTTCCTAGAAAATACAAAAGATATTAATTGAGAACTGACCGAGAATTTTCGGAAATAAGTGATTCGGAAGTAAATAAATCACTTTTACTTTTAGAAATAATAATTTACGAGTAGTTTCTTTTATTCGAAAAAATTTCTTTTATTCACCTCATATATTTACTCATAACTCGTCTTATGGATCTTTCCACCTTTCCAGTCTGATTGAGGAGTTCGATGCTTTTCAGCGGCAAGACCAATGCGCAGTACGCAATGCACACTTGATTCTGTGACTGGTTATTAAATGTTACAATTTAGTAATTTTCAGAAACAATAATTAATTACATGAGCCTGTTTCGCAATTTTAAGTAAAGTTTAGTTAGTAAAATTACGAATAATATTACTAAATTTTGCCTTCACTAACATTTGGTAAAATTAAGTTTTTACGGTAGCAGAAATGTGTGGTAATTTTACTAACATTTCTAAGTGTTATTCATCCACCATAGTGTTATTCGCCTCATAAATATTAATTGCATCACCATTTTAAAAAATTCAAACGTCGTGGAGACTTTTATCCTTGATGCAGTTGAACTTTCTGAGGTTTTGATAATTGACCTAGTTTTTTTTGTTTTGCAGTATCGTATAACAAAATATTTCATGGTGCATTGAACATTGTTAAAACAGTATTCCTACACATGACTTTTTTTTGTCTTTTCCTTGTCCTTTTTTAATAGTGTTGATGTGTTTCTTGCAGTATTAATGGCTTAATTATATTTCTTTTGCATTCAAGACTCTTGATACTGATTCCGTAATGTGTTTTGAAATATAGTTTGTTGTTACTTTTTAACTCCTGCATATTTCAATTAATCATTGGGATTGCTACCAGCAAATCGATTGCAGCTGCAATACTTATAAAGAAGCCCAAATGTACGTTTTTATCAGACTACTACGACTATTCTAGGGACTTTCGCAGGTCATACTGTGCCTTTAGGAAGTTACGAGCAGGATAAAAGTAGATTTGATTTTGTATGGACCTCTTGAGGTTATCTTAATATTGATGTGCTTTATAGGTATTTACTACGATGAATCGGCGAACAATATATGCTTTAATTTTACTGAATGGAAATTTACAATAAAAGTAATAAATATAAAAATAAATAACAAAATTACCATTCCTATACGAATTTGTAAATCTCAACAAATATTTTTTAATGATTTTTTGTTATATAGTAAAGCAAATGCATCCTTTAATAACAATTTAATTTCCATATGTATATAAATCAACTCACAAGTATTGAACCAATAACAATATCAAGTTCCCTCCTATTTCTTTAATCGTGAAATACAAATGAGTCAGATATACTATATACTCTTCGCAAAACAGTAAAATGTTGAATTTTCACACCTCTCCATGTATATGTATACACGTTCCCATTATAAACGTTTCTATTCTCGATATGTTTACGTATTCCGAAATCTCCAACGCATCTTCAATTAGTATCTAAGTGACCTTAATTACCAATATATAAAATTGCACCATTGTACATGGTTGTTGCGATTGACGTACTTCTCAAGGATATATCTGATGTGGAAATATTTGCTTATCAATGGTTATGTAAAGAAACAGTTAAGAAAAGTTAACAACAATTTCATATACTTTATTATACTCATTACATGGTATTCTTTAACCCTTTTCATGCCAAACGGCCACAATTTTGTCATGTTTTTTCAAGTGAATATTTATCTGTGTAATGATAAGTAAAAAAATTTAAAAACCATATTTTCTGACGTATTTTTGTCTGATTTTCAAATCTGCTATTAGTTTTGTTCTATGATGTTTGATTTTTTTCAAAATGGCAGCTAATTTACAAAAAAGTGATTTTTAAAATTTTTTATTTGTTTAACGTAGTGGCTAATAATATTCACGTCGAGGGATCGATACAAGCGTCTGGATCCTGTGGAATAATAACTACAACTAAAATTTAAGCAACGCAAGATGTCAAAATTTAAAATGGCCGATCCAATATGGCGGCTATTGCACGCATAGAAGATCCAATCTGGCGACCAAAATTTTCTAACAGTATTCAATTTTCATGAAAATTTCTATAAAGGGATTTTCGGGGTCGCTAATTACGAATTCTTTGTCAGATTTTCAAAATTCACAGTGCCGGAATGACATTTGAAAATATCAAAATGCGTGAGGTATTGACACATATTTTCCATAATGTGTAGATTACGTATTGGTATAGTCCATCTGCCGTAACTCAATTGTTACGTTTCCCAACGCTTGCCAGCGTGAAGGTGGACGATTCAAAATAGTCCTTTTTTTTTATTGGTTTATTTATTTTTTACATTTTTGTTTTTATTTTAATTTATAATAGATAGAAAAACAATTAATGCAGTAGTAACCTTTTGTTAACATGATATAATTTCCGAAAAAATCACACTGAATATTGGTCCACAGACCCACTTTTGAAACGCAACGTTGTAGCTTCAGCTCTAGATATAACTTTCATATAAAATCAAAAATAAAGTATTGTAAATCGAAATAGGACAATAATTCTGATAAATCTTGGAAAGTCAGCGCCACGATCAATATATTTCAAAGAAATACTTTACTTTTTTAAAGATCTCTTTCTGTGGATGAGATGATGATACGTTTTTTAGGTCGAACTACTCTGCAGCAATACTTACTGTCGAGACCGCATAAATTTTGTTTGAAATTTTCGGCTCTTTATGAAAACGAATTCATAGTCAGTGGCCCGGAAAATACCTGTTTATTAATTTTCACGTAAATATAATATTCCTATAAATTTTTGTCGCCATATTGGATCTGCCATTTTGAATATTCCATTTCTGATATCACATTCGCAGACCCCGAAAACCTCCGAGTCAACATTTTCAGCCGAAAAATTTCTCCATATTGAATACGCCACTTTGAATTTTTTTAATATTGCATAATATTCTTAATCAGAATTTTCTTGTCCTTGTCCTTAAATATTTGATTTAAAAAATTATCGAGAGTTATGGGAACAAAATAATGTAAACCATTCTGTTAATATGAGTAGAATACGTAAATTACCGATATTATCAACTTTGAAAGGCTCATATTTGCAGGAAAAAATTGTTTAAAGCAAACTACCCTTATATTTTTCAAGTATTAATAATAAGTTTGTACCCGTTTATTGCACAAAGAAACCGTTTTCCTTGGTGGAATCGGCCATTTTCTGAAAGGAAATCGTATAAAACTCATTACTTTTTACGAAAATTTGCCAAAAAAGTTCGAAATGACATTTTTCGCTTTTTAATGATTGCATAATGTAGAGCACATTCAAAAATATGAAGACAATGTAGTGGCGTAAAAAACTAACAGCGATGTGGTTAAAATTTGAGAACCCAAAAATCGAGGTTCAATTTTGTGTTATTCAGGCGTTAATGGGATAATGATAGTCGTATATCATAAATCTTTAATTAGTTCTTCTAAATATTCATGTAACTGACATATTTTAGCACATGCAGGTATGTAATTTTTGGGTATTGTAACATTCTAACATTAATCTTTTTGATAGCAATGAATTTCCTCGTACAGTTTTACACGTGTAGTTTATTGAAATATATAATTAATTTGTTTTAATTATAAGTAGAAAGCAGCTGTCGTTCAATTTTGTATTCAAGGTAGCAGCGACAACTAAACAAAATGATTAGACTAATTTAAATATTTTGAACTATAATTACTCTAAGCATTTAATAAAAAAAAATAATATAATCGATCTATGTTTTGTATAGAGAATGATACATTATGAAGTCTACTTTTTAAAATAATCTTCAAATCTATCATGATCGACGTAACTGATACACAAGGATCAATTTAAAAAAGTGAACTTTTAACTTCAGAATGATCTGTTATTTTAATGACGATTTAGAATGTTTTATGATTATCTACGTCATAGTACAGGTGCGTCATTTTAAACCTTTTTTTTACACGACAGCGGTCCGGAAGCTGTTTCTCACGCATATGACGTGCGGCGCTACCAAAACCGGTCGAATTTCAGTCTTCGTAATCGAATTATTGCAATACATGCCTACAAACATAATTAAAATTGTGTTTTTTTTTTCAGCAATTGATCGAGATATTAATAATGGCAAATTTTTCCGCTAGCTTCTTGCATTTCTGATTACAATAATCTTTTAAAAGAAATATATTCCTCGGGTAATGTTCCAGTAATGGCCATTATTTCCTTCAATACATGCATCAAAATATTTCGCTTTAACAAATTCGTTGTTTAGCAGAAACTAAATTTAGTAAAAATTGCTATCAGATAATTTGTTGAAACATTATTGGTATGCATTTATGGAGAAATTATTAGATCATTTTTAGTCACAGAATACGTTTCCATGTTATTACGGCAAATTACCTAAATGAAGTTATCTACAATGTCACGATAAAAATTCCATTAAAAACAAGACAAGAAAACATGGAACATTTCTATTATGAAAATCATTGAAATAAAACATTGTCAACGGTAAAGTTGCGAACATTTTTTACTACAGATAGAGATTTCGTTAGAAAATAGTCTGTATTTACTTTTTGGAATACTTTATTACATTTCGTTCATCAGGAAAATAAAACATTTAGGCGGATATGAATGTGATGTGAGTCTTACACAAACAAAAACAAATAGCCAATATTAATGAATAAGAATTATATTGTTATCAAGGCATTAGATATCGTCGAATCTGTTATATTTAGATTAGCGATTTGTTCTGGAATGTTTCAGCTTCTTGTGGCTATTTCATTACAAAAACATTTTCACACGTGACTTGTTAACGTGAACGGAAGAGTTTAATGGCCTATCACGCTGGCGTCCTTAAGACATATCCTCCAGTCGCAGCAAAACCAAGGTTCTTTTTATTTACTGTTTAACTACAAATATTTATCGTTGGTTTTTAAATATTTGTTAATCACAAAATAATCTTGGGGGTTATCGTGAAAATAAAGAGAGTTGAGGGCAAAAACCAAATTTATGGAACTCCGTAGCGTCCTTGGATTGGTTCCAGTTTAAACATTCTCCATCCCTTGAATTATATCAATTACGAATAAATTGTTCTTTTTTATATACATCGAAATTTTTACTTTACAGGGATATTACAAATTTGGTAAAATGAAACTTAATTACGCGCCTTAATTATCGGCTTCATCGTTTGTAGTAAGCCATCTTGTTTCTCGATTATTCTGATAATAAAAAACTGCTTTCAAAGTATTTACGATCTGGACTTTAAACGTTACACAAGGTTATATTATTCTTACCAAAGTATATAGCCTATGCTAACGTAAATAAAGTTATAAAGGTTAATCATGAATAATTGATTCATTCATAAACACTTAACAAAGATTCGAACTCAAATCAAAGTTAATTTTTATTTCATGGAGGTAAACAATTGTATTTTCAATAATAACATTTATTGATCATCAAATTTTTATATAAACTCTTTTCAATTTCCGGTTAGAAAGGACAGCAATCTGTATCGAATGGTAACGACGAAAATATACAAAGATTTTATTTTTTATTAATCGATACGTATTTATTGTATCTCCAAAAATTTAGTATTTACTTATTATATATTATACAATATCAAAATAATTGAATTTTTATTTTAAGACGAACGAAACAATGCACCATTCCCGGTTAATTGTAGTTAGCACCTATTATAGTCAATGGAGCATTGTGTACTGAATTCTTGATGAGCGAATTGCACAGACTTGCATGGCGAAAGCTCATCGTTTTTAGGCACGTTAATTTCCACAAAATTACACAAATACGTCTAAGACGTATTGGGAAAAATCGGTGCTAGTAAGATGAATAGAACTGATTAAGCAAATTGTTAACAATAGTTTGTTAAAACTTACTTTCTTTAGTGACCGTCTTTAGTTCAAGAAATTGACAGAGAAAACGAAAAATAAACATTAAGCTGTTCTGAATTGGAACAAGAATTTAATAAAACTTTATGTTGCAAAGACATTATGTTAGATTTTTTATTTTCTTTTGTGGAAAATGATTATTTTTCTGTTTTCGTACACTTTATAGTTTTATCTATTGAACTATGAATAACTAATCACTTATAAAAGCACTAAGTGTCACAAATAATTCATGTTTTATTATTGTATTTTGGATTCACAATCAGTCTAATAATATTGATTTTAATACATGCCATATTACGAAATACACAACAATAATTAAAATAAGAAATCTTGTTAAATGCCTTGAATCAAGAGCTGAATGCTTCAATTTTCATTAAGCGAAATGACACTGAAAAATATTCGTAGTAAATTGTCAATACCTTAGATATAGTTTGAAAGATCCTCGACTGCGTTTCAATTGCAGTAACTATCCTGATGAAGTTAAATGAGGTGGGGGTCGAAAAACCAATATATCAAAAAGCCGACAAGTTAACAAAACCGACAGTCAAGCAGACCACAGTCGAAAAGCCAACAGTAAAAAACCAGACAGTCGAAAAGCCGATAGTAAATAAATCGACAGTCGAAAAGCCGATAGTCAGAAAATCGACAATCGAAAAGCCGATAGTCAAAAAGCCGACACGTAAAAAAATAGACATATCGAAAAGCGGACAGTCATTTTTTGAAGTGTCGGTTTTTTAGCTGCCGGCTTTTCGATTATCATTTTTGACTGTCGGTTTTTTTAACCTGTCGGCTTTTTGATTTGTCGGTTTTCCGACCTGCACAAGGTTGATAGAACTCACGATGTAATGATGACGCATGAAATTCAGTTGTTTGTAATAAATTTGTAAACATTACTTAATTTAACTACACATAATTAAAATTAGCCAGAAACACTGGATTTATCTCTATTAAAAAGTGGAAAATCTTACTTTTCGATTAACTATGCAATGTTAATGAAATTTATCTTCAATTTTTTCAGTTGAATGAATTACTATGACGTTATGAGAAGAACAAATGGACACGAATGTAAGTAATCTCATTTTTTTCATGATTGATTTATCAGTTTTTTGTGCGTAAAGACACAAAATCTTCGTAAAATAGGCTTCGTTTTTAGAAAATGACGGAAATCAGCACTAACATCAATAAATGATGTATATTGATTAGAACAATTCATTATAGTATTGACGTAAGTACAAGAGACAGTAGTTTTATGATGAATTAGATTTGCAATCTTTGTGAAAAAAAGAATGTTTTTTTTGTAGCCATTACTCATTCTTTCATTGCAAAAAGAATGACATTGTGCACTGAATATTCCAATCATAAGTTAGAATGTAAAGAGCAAATTTAACGACTTCTTCTAATTAACATAAGGCACGTGTCAATTATTGCGAAATTAAATTTATTAAGGAATCTAATGGTGTAATCAGTAAAGTTGAAACTGTGAATTGTATTTGTGTTATTTGTAATACGTTTTTTATTTAACTTAACTAACAATTTCATTCTGAATACTTATTGACCTACATCTTGTAAAACTATCTAAATTGTTTGGTTCATATCAATAGTTTAGATTCATAATATAAATAAAAATAAAATGTTTTATACGTGTGACTAAATTGAGTGTACTTTTTAGTAATAATCAATTCAACAATGAAAATTATTTCTTGAAACTGTAATCTCAAAGCCAGTACTCATGACTGAAATTATGTCAATACTGACAAATCTAATACATTTTTTTAGTTATTAAATTTATTTCAACTTGATAACATACTTTCTGAGTTGACTAAACGTAGTTTTATTTTTTGTTATGGTGAGTGTCAAGTTTAATTCTACACTCGAATTTTTAGGAATAAACAGGAGTTTCCTCACTTTTGGAGTTGAAATTTGAAATATAAACTCGAATTTTATATCCGTTATGACGAACAATTTTATTCGTATCTCAAGTGTAAACATTTACTTCCTGAAAGCGATAATCTGATACGTTCATCGCGCAAAAGTTTATATTACACCCTCGATACGAAATAGTACTTTCCCTACTGAGGGCGACAAAATACAGTTTTACGCCCGTGGCATGTACAACATTATACGATTTAGAAGGCATAAAAATGGCGGATTGGCAAACTGCGTACATAGGTCGTGAAGTATATTTTACGCCCGGAATCGAAAATATGTATTTCATATCTATTTACAATTTGAATATATTATACAGTCAAAGATAATCTTGTCAATTTTCTTTATTTTCTGCTACCGCACATGTCATGAAATTACGTGAAGATCATTGTATATCTGCATTTTAAATCCGATACTATTTTATACAAATAAGTTCAATAGATGAAATAGTTTTCGGAATATTAGATTGTACAAAACTGGTTATTTATTGTTAATCAACTATAAAAAAAGCTGCAGTTTTATATTTATAGTTTTGTTTCTCTGCTTTTTCGAAATCAAAGTATAAAATATAACCTTGTTGAAATATAGTTACAAAATCACAATCTGTATCTAAACAAAATGTATATATGGCCCCTATGAAATGCCCAACCATTCTGATAGCTGTATTCAATCTTAACCTTTTAACGCTCAAATGACCAAGATGTTGTCATGCAGTTTGACAGTATGTTTTGGTACTAAAACGCAACGAAAAGCATTTGGATTAGAAATTTCTTATGATTCAAAACCTTCCCTTTCGGATAGAGTATCTGCATATACTACAAATTTAAAAATAAACAAATTACACTTAGTTAAGCAATAATAGTACTTTTCGTACTAAGAGCGTAAAATAACATTTTACGCTCGTCATACGAACATTATTTTTCGTCCTAGCGGTATAAAATTCGATTTTATGTCTCCGATTTTGTGGGCTGGTCGGTGAGGAATTCCTATCTCAACCATATAATTTTCGAGTAAAATCTTATTTTACGCCCGCTTAGACATTTTTTGACACGTTATTTAAAGCTATTTAGGTATTGACGCGGGAAATGATTAAAAAATTAAGCCAAGTGCATAGAAAACCATGAAAACTACTGTTCCTTTCCTTCTTAGCTAGAAAAATAGGATTTTGCGCCCGCTATAAAAATGTCTAAGCTTCAATCTGGTAGTATTTATTTTCAGGAAAATCAACATGACAATCCTCAAATAGCATCCGAAATTAAAATTTAAGAAAAAATTTAAGGACTCTCCGACAGAAAAATGATGTGCTTTTAAGAAAAAAAAAAAGATAAGAGTGAAAAATGGTTAGATTTTACGGAGCAATGCACTGGAACTTTTTCTGAATTTGTTTAGTAACCTTTTGAAAATTGGTTTATTTAAAACTTTTTAAAAATTTGGAAATTGGTTATAGTAAATCGTGCAAAATGCCTGGTATGACCTGTCCCAAATTTTAAACATTTTAATAATATGTATTGTATTTCAAAAGTTGATTGTTTTCGAGGAAAAAATCTCTAGTGTTGTGTATATATTTTTGTTTTGTACTTTTTTCCTTTAAAACTACCAGTTTTTTGAAAATTGGAAAGTACAAAAAATTCTTAACATTTATAATAGAATTAATGAGAATTGTTTCAGAAATTTGTATTAATTGTTTTCAATTTTCAAAAACTGTAAACAAAACGTTTATCAAAATAACACTAAAAAAATTGCGAATTTCACCATGAAATCTAACAAATTTTCACTCCTTTCATTTTTTCAAAGCACATAGTTTTTTAATCAGATGGTTCTCATTTTTTTATTAAATTTTAAATTCAGACGTCATTTTGAGGATTGCCATGATGAATTTTTTGAAAAAAAAATTGTACCACATTGACCTTTTTGACACATTATTTACAGCCATTTGGGATACTATAATGCGGGTAATGATATAATAATAAATCCAAGTTCAAAGAAAACCTTGAAAAACCAGGATTTTTATTACTTAACGACGCTTAATTTTTCGAAACTCCATTTGGAAGCGCAGGATTTTAGCTTTTAAGAAATGTCAAAACTAAAATTGTAGTCATTACGATTTAATACTACCAAAAAGTGCTGCCAAACTTCACAATTTTTGTACACTAGGGCGTTGAAGGGTTTAAACAAGAAATGAAAACAAAGATATTCCAAAACTAGCAACGACCCAATATCTACCAATTTCGAACTTAAGATTGTTAGAACAATTAGTACTAAAATTGAATAATTATGTGTCAATCATTCCTGAAAACTGAGGAAATAAATAAATCAGTTAATAGTTCTATTTTTTCAACAAACTTTCCTGCGAATATAGTCAGATGTAATTCCTAAAGATACGTTATTTTCTATCTCTCTCAGTTATATCTTTACTCTTAAGAACATTTTTCTCATTTTAGGGAAAATGTCAACATTGTATTTAGAAAAAATATCGATGATGCTCAGCTCAATTTCCGAAAATTATATTCGTATCTCTTGTTTGATGGCGTTTGAAATAAATGCTTTATTGTAGCAATAACATTGCGATTTTTAAAATCGATAAAATTAGCAGTAATATTGTCAACCGACATTAACCCATATTTCCGTGATTGCATACGCAAGCAAATAAATGACCTTCGACAAATTTCCATACATTTTTCCGGACATGCGGGGAAATACCACGCTCATAATTTCTGATTGCTTCCAACTATACGTAAACTGGATGGAAAACGGATTAATAATGAATGAGTCATGTTTTTCCGAATGCTTCTTGGATGCATCTCACTTAATCACATAATATCTGGCATAGGAAAAATGGGAAACTAGTTAATAGGAACGCTAATTTTATAATGTTTATAAGAAGTTTTTGCAGTTGACACAAGTTTAAATTATTCCATTAATCCATTGAAGATAAATTAGCAAAATTTTCCAATTTATTACAAATTTATTAATGAAGATTGGAAATTTTCGTAAATTTTGCTATTCAAATAGGAAACATTACTTTAAGAAATAGGAATATTTACTAAAAAAAAATAGTAAATATTGACATATTTGGAGATCTATCCTCGATATCACAGTGAGAATTGTAAAAATTTTTATACAATTTCTCTTAGTCTGTGCAATACCAACCTTTTTTTGTAACCAATTAAAAAAATTAAATTCTTTTAATTTTGTAATTACTTGGGTAGCTACAATTTTACAAATTCTTTGATCCCAGTATAGTGTATTTACAAGAAATTCAAATAGTTGTTTGTCCGACACGAATATTACAAATAATTATGTCAAATACATAATTATGTATGCATTAGACTTTCAAAATAAATGAAAGGCCAAATTTCTTCAACTTATTACATCGATATACATCCGTCAATACGATCCTACGTCATAATCCACTAGTATAATAAAATGCTGTATATGACGTAATATAGGTAAGTGTAAAAAACAGCTGACTTTAGTGTGACACAGCTTTATTTTTGTTTACAATATGCTCAACAAGTGGCTTTTTGGTGGAGTTCATTTAGTAATTCAAACACTGATTCCTATAAAGTACCCATTGCATTATACACGTGTTATTGGATGTTAATTTTACAAAACGATCTTGAAAACCAGGTTTTCACTTAATAAATTACATCATAATGAACATTATTTATACTTTTAAACATCTGTTGAAGATCCATGTGCTGCTTCATGAGGTTACGGAACTTATACCTTGACCGCGAGGAGTTAAAAATGAGATATTGAGTTCATGACACAAAATGATGATCGGCATGCGAGGTTAACTGAAATTTATTTGAAGTATTGCCTACATTGTATTGATTTCTTAGAAATTAAGATTAGCAAATATACGGAATATCTTGATTATTACCAAGAGATTTTTTGCATTAATTATTTGTATTAACTGTTATATGTTTTTTATAATTATATATAAACTAATAGTTTTTTTAATTTAGACATTTGTTTGGCATGCGTGTTGTCCTGAATTGTATATAGAATAGAAGAAATCTGTAACAACTATCGAACGTTTTTCATCTCCAAAAATGATATAATATCTAGAATTGAGGGGTTGGGCCGAATAACGGTATAACTCGATTTAACCGTTTTTGAGTTAATGTCATATTACGAATCAGCAACATAAAATACACCTTCTCTGTGAAATGTACAGCGAAATACACATGTTTAAATTGAGAAATCGATCTGATCTCTAGAAAAACGGCATAACTCCAATTAAACCAACAAAAAAAAAAGAATCAATTCAAGTTATTACGTTTTTCTAAATATTTCAAAATTGAAAAAAAAGAAAAGAAATAAAATAAAAAAAGAATTAAAAAAAACATATATATTATTTATTATATATATTATCTTATATATAATATAAGAGATCATAATGTATTACCTATATTATACGTAGACTTAAGTTGTTTGTGAAATAAAATTTTGTTAGCGCAAAAAATAGGCTTGATCTTCGGAAAAGCGGTATAACTCGAAATTTTAATTTTTTAATTAAAAGTTCGTTTATTATTATCTGCCATGTTTATCACATTGAATAGGTGTATTTAACAGATTTTTATTACCCCCGATAAAGTATTGTGATGATAATCTGTTTTTACGTGGCTACCCAAGTTTTTCTCGTTTTTCTCAAAACGTCATTTTTCGAGTTATACCATTATTCGGCCCAACCCCTCAATTTGTCATTTAAAATAGTCTTTTGCTTATTGGTCATATACTTTTCGGGCACATTACATGGTTTAATCCAACAACAAATTTTATTAGGGTACCAAGACATTAATTGAAATACTCTAGTACTAAACGAAATAATTACGGGTAATGTTTAGGGCCTAAAATTCGTAATCACGACCTTTGTTTAATATGCATATGATTAAACAATAAAATGTATGCAAGACATCTAAAGTTATCGATGAATCAATAAAAGACATCTGCAAAATGTCCAAAATATCTATATAATATCTCTTTCAGACGTTGTTATACAAAAATTTCATCGATTTTGTGATATGTCTTAGACGTTTGTGAAATATTAAAAGATGTTTAATAAACAAAATGAATTTATAACAAAAAAAATACACAAAAAAGACGTGTAATATACATCTTAAAGGAATCTCTATGAATTTCAAAAATAACCGATAGAAATAAAAAAATTATTTTTCAATTCGTGAGAGTTACTTCAAATATTAACATTTAATGGGGATAATTATCTATACTGAGGAAATTTTCCTTACAGAAATTCCTTTATATTTATCAGAAAACAGATTAGAAATGATTGTTTTATATGCTCAATAGAATAACCTTTCGAACAGGCAAAAGGAAATGTGTTGATTTATGACTTTCCAAACTTGGACAATAGCATAGCTACAATTTTTCGTAGACGATTCTCATGACATAATTCTTATAAGAGTTATACTAGATCCTTATATCGATCCCACAAGATTCTCATATCGATCTCAAAATAATTCTGTTTCAATTTCTCATTAGAAAATTTCGCGGTAAATCTTCGGAAAGACTGCTTCACCTGGAAAAAATATTTTTTATATGGTTTCCGACGTATTTTGGGTCGCTGATCACGAATCTGATGATAAAAATTGGCGGTCGAACGTATCTTGGCCGCTATCTCGAAAAAATACCAAAAAAATGTCATTTTTTTCATTTTCTTTTGCATTTCTTTCGAAAATTGAACTCGCAGGAAAAAAAGTTTCAAACAAAAGTTGTAGAGCGGGAAATTCCCTATAAAAAAGGTTATATGCATTTTTGTCGTATCTTCTATAAAAAACGCGAAATAAACCTGAGATGGTATGGCTGACAATCTAGCCACATGTCATATGGGTTCGATTATATCACTCATAACTGTGTGGTTAGAGGTTAGGTTAGTATAAAAAGGGGGGTCTGGGGGGCGGAGCCCCCCAGTACGCAAGCACCACTTAGGTCACGCAAGGGCATCCAGGACGTAGACCTAAGTAGTGTGTGCGCTAGCGGCTCCGCCCCCAGACCCCCCTTTTTATACTAGCCTAACCTCCAACCAACAGATTTTAGTGATAATCGAACCTACATGTAGTATGTGTCGCTCTGAATAACAATGTGTAGACCGAAGGATAGTATAAATGAGGAGGGGGTGGTCTGGGGGGTGAAGCCCAAGCACACAAATGGCCTTAGGTATACTTTAGTTCTACGTAGGTTCGGCAGTAGTTACGTTGGGTTAGCATAAATTGGATGTTTAGACACATATGCGAGTTTGGCCATTTCTAGGTCAGAAATCCCGCTTTTATCATTTTTCTCGTATTTAGGGCTTTATTTAAGGGGTTTCTTTGCAATTTATGAAAAAAATTTATATAACCTTTTTTGTAGAGAATTTTGTGCTCTACAACTTTTGTTTTGAAACTTTTTTTCGTAGGAGTTCAATTTTTCGAAATAAATGCAAGAAACTGAAAAAAATGAAGTTTTTTGATGTTTTTTCAAGATTTTAGCCAAAAATATTGCCGACCGCCAATTTTTATTGTCAGATCCGTGATCAGCGACCCAAAATACGTCGGAAACCATATAAGAAATATTTTTTCCAGGTGAAGCAGTCTTTCCGAAGATTTACCAAATATCTGGCCAATTTACCTCATGGGATGGGGCAATTAGGCCACCAAATTTCTTTGTTAGGTGTTTGTTTCCTGCCAAATTACAGTATCTATAGCAAAAAGCGTAGAATACAAAGTTGCTCAATAACCTTTCGAACAGGCAAAAGAAAGTGTTCATTTATCTCGTGTAACAACTCGAAATGGCTTAATATGGCCGGTTTACCCCACTCTTCTCTAATCATTCAATAAATAAATGGTAGATAATATTTGTCAAGAAAGGAAAGTTTATTTTATGTAAATACCACGTAAATAATAAAATATTATGCTGACGACAATTGATGTTTGGCAAAATATTTATAGGTCTTTTATATCATTATTTGTAGACTTCCATTCCTTTTAATATCGAATGCCTTTGAGATAAATCTTCAGGAACTCTTTGAAAACCGAAATTCCGAAACGTTGAAGAAACTTTTTCCAGAAGTTGATAGTTTTCCAGAAAAAATATCCTCAACTATAACATTTGAGATTTTGTTTCTGGAAAACTATCAACTTTTGGAAAGAATTTCTTAGAATCTATAATGGAAAAACTTATCGTATCTTCGGTGTCAATAGGTTAAAACGCCAACATTATAAGTAGTCCGTATACAAAAATCAAGCTTCGCGGCATATTTTTAATGTAAATGTCAAAAAGAGAACTCATTTTACGGACTCGTAAGAATTTAAATATTATAAATATATTGATTACACAGGACCATAAAAAAAATTTGTTTCGAGATAACTTGAATCCGTTATTCGATTTGGCCCATCACATTTTAAGATATGTGATCCGAAAACTACTCAAAAATATACTTTTTGGCTATTTAAGGTTAGGATATGTGAAAACTCTGACACGATGAGTTAACTTGGACAAAGAATTCGTTTTCAGCGCCCAAAAATCTATAAGCTTCCGATTCAAGTTGTGTAAAAAAAAATTTTTTACGGTCTTCTTTTATTTATGTTGAAAAGTATCTTCAGTGATTAATTACACTAGACAGCAAAACAATTTTTTGAGGGAGATAACTTGAATCAGATACTCGATTCGTTTTTGGTGGCTGAAAATAAATTAGTTGTCCAATTTGACCCGTGACCTGAGATATTTTACATATCCTAACCTCAAATTACCAAAAAGTATATTTTTTAGTATTTTTCGGATGACATATCTTAAAATCCTGACGTGATGGGTCAAATCGAATAAGGGATTCGTTTTCAGTGGTTAAAAATCTATAAGGTCCGCTATTCCTTATTTAAGTTGTCTCGAAACAAATTCTTTTGTGGTCCAGTGTAATTAATGAATTTTTCATTGGCATGATTAAATGTGAATCTTCATTACTAAAAAATGTCGAAAGTAATGAACAAGAAATGCCCTATAGGCGCATTAGCCAAGGTAGCAAAATCGGGAAAATGATGTGTCAAGTAAAATTCTCATTCATCTGACATGATTTTTTTTTAATATTAGTAATTCTGATAATATTAAAAGTTAAACGTGTCATGGATTAGTATTCCCTATAAAGTACAACTGAGAGATTATTTAATTCAACGTTATATTTTTTAGACAATTAATGACAATTTATCATTCATCTGGCGTCTTTCAGATGATACTTAAAAATATTAAAGGAAAACAGAAACGGATTTATTTGGAACTAGTTATTCAGAGTTTCTGAGATCACTAATTATTACGAAACCGATGCCAGTTTCTGAAAATTCAAAATGTCGCATCCAATTTAGCGAACAAATTTTAATTACCATGGATTCACAGGAAATCATTTGTTCGGGGGTTTCCAGGGTCGCTGATTACAAATCCAATGGCACTTTCTGAAAATGGTAAATGGCGAACCAATAATACGGACGAATTTGTAAATATTATTTGAGATCCACATGAAACTGCTTACATATGGGTTTTCAGGATCGTTCATTACGAATATGTTGTCAATTTTTTTAAATTCAAATTGACGAGTGCAATCTGGCAGGCAAATTTATAATTTTAATAAATTTATATATAGTATATTTATAAACACAGCCCCACATAAATGCTAATTTCCTAACAACTAATTTCGGCACGACATTTTTTATGCGTTTAAGATTTCACAAGTGGGATAAATTAAAGTTAATAAGGATCTCAGCGCATTAAACAATTTGGTTGGGACCACCAATTACATTGTCGTCATAAGAAATTTCTTCTTCACGTGTTATTTGCGGTGAATTATAGGTGATTTTTTAAAAGTTCTCATATAGATATCATAATAATCCTGTTTCAATTTCTCATGAAATTGGGTATTTCCAGTGTTTTTTAGGTCCTTAATTTTGAATCTGGCGTCAATTTTTAAAAATGTAGAATGGCGAATTCGATAAGGTAGAACAATTGCAAAAATTCGTTTGAATTTTCCAAAGATTTGTTTGAATTTTCCAAAAATTTGGTGTTTGGAGGTATTTTTGGATTGCTAATTGCAAAATTTGGTTATTATTGGCAGAAGAATGAAGCATTTTAAATTTCTAATATATAAAAGTAGTTAATGTCCGAGCCATATGAAACAACCTAGATTGCCAGTGTCATTATGCTATGATCCAATATAAGATTCATAATCCTTGATTTGAAAAACTCTTGTGTGTCAAATTTGAAATGAATCTTATTAATTTCAAAAACTTCCGACAACCACATTACATCCGCTATTTTTAATTTAAAAAATCTGACTATATATTTGCAATCTGTAACCCGAAAACCTCCATGCACCAAATTTTGAATTAAATTAGCACCTGAAACGCTATTTTGAATGTTAAAAAACTGATATCAGATTCGTAATCAGCGACCTCAAAAAATCCCAAGTACCAAATTTCAATCGAATCGGATCAATTTTTAAAATATCCGCCATAATGGATCCGTCATTTTGAATTTGAAAAATCTATTCATTTGGTTTGTAAATTCGACTTCTACATTGTAATCAACGGTCACAATTTCAAAATTAACTCGAGTCTTTCCAGTACGTCACAAAAAGTACCGAAAAAGTAAGTTTTTTGAGGTTATGAAGTAAAATGAATAATCGTGTGAATTCTAACTCTGGATTCGGATTCAGCGACCCAAAATATGTAAGAAATGGCTACTTTATGGGATTATGTTATGAGTCCGGTGTAAATTATTCAAAAATAAAAAATGGCGAATCCAATATGGTCGAAGAAATTGTACAAATCAACTTCAAATCATTCGAAACAACACGTGAAGAACGAATTTGTTAGCGTATCAATGTAATTGGTTGTCCCAACCAACTGGCTTAATGCGGTGAAATCGCTTTTAACTTAGCCCACTTGTCAAAACTTAAACCTATAAAAAATGTCATGCCGAAATTAGTTTTTCATTCATTGTAAAACTACCCGTACTAAAAACAATACCGCGAAACTGCTCTAATGTCATCGCTTTCAAAGTTACAATTTTCGTGCTACTGCACTGACACTGTTACCACCTTAGGTGAGATTTTGCAATGAAAAAGATTGTAAAATATTATGTCAACTTTACCCAAATGTTTGGAAAAATTTGTCGTTTATTTACGAATGAAATAAAATTACAAGACCATAATATCAGATCGTTGATTTGAATTTTACTATCATAGGAGTCGTTTTAAACTCAAGACAATATTAAGTTAGGTCTGTTCGTGACGATAACTCGAAGGGCGATGAAAAGAGAAGAAAAATACATAAAGGTGTTTTCTCAAGAATAATGCTTTCCTGGATCGATAATCACAAGGTAAACTATAATTTGCGTCGATTTTACGTCTTCATATTCCCGTTGATTGCACTGTACGCAACAAACAAATTGTATGTCTCTCTCAAAGACGTTGCGCTCAATGACCCACAACAGCCGCCAAGCAATATACTCGCACATAATTGAATGCACGAAACAAATCGAGATAATTTACTTCTTCATAAAAACGATTATGGATCTCCTCGGCTCGCGTGCTCGAGTTAAGACCATTTTTCTTTATTTTGAGTACAAAACCTGCTAATTTATGCTTATAACTTTAATCTGTGTTTAATTTAAATGAAAAAATATGCCCTTTTAAAAAAATAGGAGAGGGATTAAAAATGTGCACTTCACAAAAAGCAATTATGGTGTGTATTTACATCTTTCTTAATTGGAGATTAATTAATGGTTAAAGTAATGATTGGATTAAGATCTAATAACAGGTTTACTTCATCCAGTTCTTCTGAAATATTTTACTAGAATTATATATTCAATATAATATTGTTCATTCTTGTATAAACATTTAAACCAATTATTCTTCACAACATTATTAAATTATTCATAGTAAAGACATTAAAAAACTTTACTAATGAATTGTTATATTTTTAAAATAATGCAAAATATTACGGTATGAGATAGTGCATGAACATATATTCTAATAAATAAGACGTGTCGGGAACTGGATTGATTTAATGTTGCAATGACCAACAATATAGATGAATGACTATGGACAAATGATGGTACGTAGTGGGACATGCAAATGTCTTTTTGCCTCAGGCGAACAGGGCGTGTGCTTTGGGAGCATTGATGGTGTAAGCAAGGTCAATGAGTAAACTCTTCGAAGCAATAATACTCAGATCTTGAATGCAAGTTTAACGTAATGCAGTAGTGATTCATGAAAATTTATCTATCTTAATATGGTTTATATAAGGTAACCAAAATTGGATCTCAGGCTTAAAATTGCAATATTTATAAAAAAAAGGTTATGCTTTTTCCGCCATCTTGAATTTAAGGGATGAAATCGTTTTCGACGAATGTTTCTCTCATTTTGCATTTTTGAAAAAAAAATCACAGAATAAAGTTGTAGCAATATGAAACAAGTAACCGCATACAAAAATTGCTGCCGAAAATTTTCTTAGGGGGAATTTCTAAAGTGACTGGGCTGGAACAGATGTCAGTAGAGAATAAAATACACAAAGAAAGATTTTTTCGTGTCTAACTCTATTCGCTAAACAATTACCAAAAGTTGTAAAGCTTTAAAAAATGAACTCCTTATATGTTTCCATAAAAATGTATCCCACTTGGAAACTCTGTAACGTCCAAGAATATTCGAAAAACGGATTTTTGTAATGAAGCTTTCTTTTCATTTTTCTAGCTCTATAACTGGAAAAATATTCATCACAGGTCAAAATGTCAAAAAGAGGAATTGTAGGCCTCCAAAAATCTTCAAATTGAGTACCCACTCAGTTTTCACCCACTTAGTGCAAAACTTGCTATTGAATTTTTAAAGCCTGCATCAATCATGAACTCCGTTAATCTCTCAGATTTTTTTCGAAATTCCGAAGGACTTGTTGCCATGATCCTAACCTACATTAACCCGTGTGAGACGTATAATCTTAATAATTCATTACATTTGAAAAACATGATTGAGTGGATAATTTCTTACAATGTCTTCATCTGCATGCTATTAAAATTATTGGCATTTTCCGCATTATGACTGATTCGGTGGGGTCTTGAAAAGTGCACCAATAGCTCAATATATTTTCATAAACCTATTTTTGTAATATTGCGATATTGATACGGTATTTTATAATATCGGAGTGTAGTCACGAGGAGTTCTAGATCACACAGGACGAAAAAAAATTGTTGTTAGTTTTTGGGTTTGAATGGCATATTTTATCTACTTTTAATATTTAACACCGAATCCGTTATTCAATTTGTCCCATCACGTCAGTATTTGAAATATCTGTTCCGAAAAAGATTCAAAAATATCTGAGATGTATGCTCTTAGCATCACTTTCTAAAGTATAGACCCTCGAAGCCTATTTATTTTATAACTAATCCTATATAGTACCCATTTATTGATTAATAACGACTGCGGGCTAGAAAGAGTCAACAAAAATAATAACCAATATGTATAATATAGTAAATAATTACAAAATTGAATTCCAATTTGTTATGAGCGTAAAATGCAACCAGTTTCTTGGAATTTTTTCTGGTCTGCGTGTTATAACTAATGGAGCCCAGAAAAACTGGCCGGAAAATGGCTTAATTTTCTACCAGGGTACTCTGGTGGCTTATTGGGATGAAACGTGATTTAATTTAATAACTTTTTGTTGTTTATTACTGTTTATGTTTAAAATTAATATTCTCGAATATGAAATAGCAGATTTAAATATTTACATAATCTAAATAAATAACGCAAATCGGGTGGTATTTGTAAACACGCTACATTATTTTCTATTTATATGTGGTTAATTAATTTAAAAATCCTCCCTACGTGGAGGTAATTTATTTTTATTTTTTTTATTTTATTTATTAGAATCATACGGGCGTACACGCCCATTTACATAAAAAGTATAACAAAAAGTTATGGCGCATAACATACAAATAAAAGTAATTGAAAAAATCAGTAATAACATAAATCTAAAGAAATGAATAATAATAATAAGTAACAAAAATAATTAACATGATTGCCTACAGTAAATAATAAATCTCAATTTCATAACTAAGTAGCATTATAGTTCTGTAATAACAAATTTCTACAGCGATAACGAAAGGTTATATCCGAAACAATGGTAATAATATTCTTTGGTAAATCATTCCAAAGGCGAGTTAACCTAAATACAACAGAGTCAAAGCACCGATTAGTTCTACAGCTTCTTTCCTGTAGAACTCTAAAATTTGCACTAGGGTAATTTATCTCGCGTTCAACAAAAAGATCAGTAACAGATGCTGACAAAATTTCCTTTTTTAGAATTTTCCGAGTTAATATAACATCGTTAAACCTATGTAGAGATTCAATGGTTGGGATCTTGAAAAAAGTCGATATCCTAGAATAATCATGCGAAAAATAATCAAATGGTTGACGAGTTTTGTATGCGAGATACCGAAGAAATCGTCTTTGTACAGATTCCAACAAGTGAATATCAGTTTTTAAGTACGGAGACCAAATGGGTGAGGCATACAGCAATTTAGATAGTACCAAGGTTTTGAAGATATGGATAATGGTACTGGCATCGGAAAAAGAACTAGTTGTACGAATTACAAATCCTAGTTGTTTATAGGCACTATTCGTAACAAACGCAAAATGATCTTTGAATGATAATGTATTGTCCATTATCACTCCAAGATCTTTAATAGAGTTTACAACTTCAAGAGTTTGGTTATGAAGAACATATTGAAACGAATACTGTTGTGACTGCGATCTACAAAACCTTAGTACTTTACATTTTTGTATGTTTAGCGAAAGAGCATTAGCCTTACACCAATCTAATAATGAGTCGATATCTCTTTGTATATTTGATGCATCAACTGGCGATTTTATAGTGGAATAAATTTTTAAATCATCTGCATAAAAAACGTGATTACTGAATTGAAATACTTGGCTAAGATCATTAATAAAAAGAATAAAAAGTAATGGTCCCAGATGTGATCCTTGAGGTACGCCAGAGGGAACGTCAAAGGAGAAAGATTTAATCCCCTTAAGACGCACAGTCTGGGTGCGATTTTGCAAAAAAGATTGGATCCATTGAAGCAAACTTCAATAATAAATGTTAGTATGTTGTAATAATAAATGTTATTACCATCACTTTCGAAAGTATAGATTTTAACCGTATGTTACAGACCCTCACATTCTATTTATTATACAGGGTGATCCAAAAGTCCCGGAACAGCAAAATATCTCAGCGGGAGTGCATTTTCGAGGAAAATGTTTCAGACAAAAGTTTCAGGATTTTTCCCTGCCTATTTAATGGCGATATTGAATTTGACCTTGAACATGACCTTGAAGGTTATTTCAAGGTCAAGTTAATTTTTTTAAATGGGAACCCCTATTTTTTTTCATGGATTCTAAAAGAGCACAAAATTTTACGTCCGAATATGATATGATCGATTTTTCCGGCAAGGTCATTTCAAGGTGAAACTTAAAAGTCCCGTAACGGCGAAATATCTCAGAGGGTGTGCATTTCTTTGGAAATTGTTTCAGACAAAAGTTTAAGGATTTTTCCTGGGATATTTAATGGTAGCACAGAATTTGACCTTGAACATGACCTTGAAGGTTATTTCAAGGTCAAGTTTGTTTTTTTAATGGAAACTGCTATTTTTTTTTCACGGATTCGGAGAGAGCACAAAATTTTACGTCCAAATATGCTATGGCCGTTTTTTTCGGCAATGTCATTTCAAGGCCAAACTTAAAACTCCCGGAACAGCGCATTAACTCAGCAAGAGGCACCATTGAATTTAACCTTGAAAATTACCTTGAGGCTTATTCTAAGCTCAAGACTATTTTTTTTTAATTGGAACCCCGTTTTATTTTCGTAATGTTTCCAGAGTTTCCAGAGTGCAATGCATTATCATTGTTCCCGGATAAAAATATACATTTTTTTTTTACATCCGATACGTTTATAAATACCGTATGTATGGGTAACATTTTTACATTGTTTCCAATGCTACCGCCGGCTTTAGCATTACCCAAGATGTACCGCGTGGAGGTAGCACGGTCGGGTTTACACCTCTTCGGGGTGCTTTGTTCAGGTGGTTCCCCTCGCCGTCACCTGTGCGTGTGCGTGTGCGTGTGTGTGTGTGTGGGTGTCCCAGACAGTTAAGGCAAGATGGGTATACTAAGATTTTGATGAAATTATGTATCTTACTAAAGCTTATGCTCAAAGTGATTGCCATGAACTTCTTGGCAATACCCCAAGCGATTATAAAAAGTCGATACGACTTTTTTAATCATATCTGGTTCTATAGCCGCGATCTCATCCCGTATTCGTTGTTTTACTTCCTCAATATTCACCGGTTTCGTTCGATACACTCTATCTTTGAGATAACCCCATAGAAAATAGTCAAGGGGCGTAAGATCCGGAGATCTTGGTGGCCATTCTATTACACCCCTTCGACCTATCCACCGTTCTGCGAATACATCACTCAAATAATTGCGAACATCTGTTGCATAATGGGGTGCTGCACCATCTTGCTGAAACCAAGTCTGATCGAAATCCTCGCCTACAATAACCTGAATAGCAGGGATGATGTCGTCCCTCAACATATCGTGGTATTTTTGACCAGTAAGGGTACCCTCGATGAAGAAGGGCCCAACTACCGCATTGTTTATAATACCTGCCCATACGTTTACTTTTTCAGGATATTGAGTAGAACGACTATCGACCATCCAATTAGGATTGGTTTCACTCCAATAAGACATGTTATGTCTATTGATTGCCCCATTTAAGAAGAATGTAGCTTCATCAGAAAATACGATGCGATTCAAGAAACCGGCATCAGCATCTATTCGATTCATCATTAATTCCGCAAACTGTAGGCGTCTATCAGGATCGTCTTCATTCAATTGTTGTACGAGTCTAACTTTGTATGGGTGAAATTTTAAGTTTTTAGTTAAGATCCGTTGTACTGTACCGTAACATAAGTCGTGCTGCTGTTTAACTTTCCTGATGGAAGTATGAGGATCTTCCGTTATTGACAGCGCGACATTCAACTCATTTTCTTCAGTTGATGCTGTTACTGGACGACCTGCTCTTGGGAGATCCTTCACAGTACTGTGAACTTCAAAACGATTTATTGTTCTGCTAACAGTAGATTTAGAAATCGGTTCTCGTCCCTCTCTAAATGATGCGTTAAATAAGGTTCGCACATTCTCTAAAGATCGCTGGTTATCACCCCAGCCTCTCATCATGAGAATGGTTATTCTTTCTCGTTCACTTAGCGCAGCCATTGCTCTTTGTACGAAATATACGTATGTATTTTGTTACTGAAATGATGCTTAATACGTTTAGATAGGAAAGGCGTTTAGATAGGAAATCCATGTATCTCACAAAACGATAAAGTTAAGACCAAAATGTAACCTTATAAGACTGTACACGTATGTATAAATTCAATGTGAATGTATGTTGTTTATTTACTTCGCTGGTGACTCGTGCTCTCTGTCGCTGTTCGCGCGCCCAAGTTCACTTTGCACACGTGTTGCGTAAGATGTATGTATACACTTTTTTTTAAACAGTTTATTATTCTATTTACAAAATTAGAGGACAAGCGAGGGACAGGAACTGATTCCTAAATCGACTTTTGGCAGAACAATAAATTGTTTCGAAGTTTACGGCACTGCAAAGGATCGCCCTAGAGCAGATCGTCCAGTAATAGCATCGACTGAACAAAATGAATTTAACCACTCTCAATACCGGAAGATCCTCATAACTTCGTTAAGAAAATGCAACGGGGTTCCAATTAAAAAAAAAAAATAATCTTGACCTGAGAATAATCTTCAAGGTAATTTTCAAGGTCAAATTTTATGCTTGCATTAAATATCCCGGAAAAAATCCTGAAACTTTTGTCTGAAACATTTTACCCGAAAATGACCTCTTGCTGAGTTAATTCGCTGTTCCGGGAGTTTTAAGTTTGGCCTTGAAATGACATTGCCGAAAAAAACGGCCATAGTATATTTGGACGTAAAATTTTGTGGTCTCTCCGAATCCGTGAAAAAAAATAGCAGTTTCCATTAAAAAAAACAAACTTGACCTTGAAATAACCTTGAAGGTTATGTTCAAGGTCAAATTCTGTGCTACCATTAAATAGCCCGGGAAAAATCCTTAAACTTTTGTCTGAAACAATTTCCAAAGAAATGCACACCCTCTGAGATATTTCGCCATCACGGGAGTTTTAAGTTTCACCTTGAAATGACCTTGCCGAAAAAAACGGCCATAGCATATTCGGACGTAAAATTTTGTGCTCTTTCCGAATCCGTGAAAAAAAATAGGGGTTCCCATTTAAAAAAATTAACTTGACCTTGAAATAACCTTCAAGGTCATGTTCAAGGTCAAATTCAATATCGCCATTAAATAGCCAGGGAAAAATCCTTAAACTTTTGTCTAAAACATTTTCCCCGAAAATGCACTCCCGCTGAGATATTTTGCTGTTCCGGGACTTTTGGATCACCCTGTATAACTAATCGTATATAAATCCTATTTATTAAAATATATCCCTTTCAGCAATTTTAGGTTAGTGTGTAAAATATATGACGTGTGGGTAAAGTTGGACAACCAATTCATTTTCAACGACAAAAAATTTATAACGTCCACTACCTCCGATTCAATTTAAATAAAAAAAATTAATGCATATTGTTTCTTAATTTTCGATCAATGACAAATAATTTAATTTAATTTACTAATCTTTGTTATCGACCTTAACAGTAAGTCGAAGTTTCATTTTAATTGGTGATGGTTACTCCATAAACACAAATCCGTGTTTAAAATGTAGGCCAAAATAAGATCATCTTAAAGTTTTATAAAAAACGTAGTTACATTATTCTCGGTTACCAAGAAACACTGATTCCTATTTATATTTATTCCATATTAATTAAGATAAAATAAATTATTAATCATATTTACTAGAGGGTTATTGATTTTTAAAAAAATTACCTGCTTGCATTGAAGAATATGTAAAATTCATAACCAGCGATTCTAATTACCCTTTATAAGAATTTTGAACGAATACCATACAGATTTTTAAAAATCGTCCGTCATATTGGATCCGCCATTTTGAATTTCCAAAAAGAAACTTCAAATTAACCATTAGCGACCCCAATGATCACCTTATATCAATTTTGAGCGAATACTATAAATATTTAAAAAAATTGTCCGCTTTATTGGAAGATTTATTATGGTTTCCCAAACTTCAATACGTCTATAAACTTTGCAAAGCGAGTTTAAGTAGAACCGCCATTTCTACGATTTTCGCCGAAGTGGTTAAGATTGGAGAGTGACACTTGGGTAGGATTACGTAGATTTTAAAAGTTTATAGAATCATTAATAAATAAAGAGCAGAAATTGAATTAAGTTTGTACTCACATCCCATACATAATGTGAGTAAATCAACAAGTCAGCTGTGCTATATTGCGCACATTCTCGCAAAATCTCGAAAATAAAACAACAAATTTAAATCATAGATCCCAAGGTTAAAACAATGAATCAAATATTCAAAAATGTGCTACTAATAGGTGTGGAAGTACTCTAAACGAATGAGCTGAGAATGAGTACATATTCATTTTCTAATCTAATAGTACATACTTCTACATATTGCTCGTTGAAAATTTCGTTTCACAAAGACATCGATATCACTTATTCATAAAGTAGGACGTGACTTTGAAACATTTGTTTATTTTTTGTCATTGCTGAATGCGAAAATTAATTAGCTATTCTCGAAATGCAGACCCTCTAAGGTACAAATGGGATATTCAAATTTGTCTGAATGTAAACTCAAGGATGAAAATAGTAAAATTGATTCTTAAAATGAAGAGGGGCTTTATTTTATTTATTTACTTCTTCAAAAGCGATATTAATTACTTCATATTCTTTGCGGTCTTTGGGTTTTGTATTAAGAATAGATTCGCAGATCTTGTACCTTTCTTGGGTTTTCGGGGTCGCTGATTACGAATATGAAGTCCATTTTTAAAAATTTAAAATGACGGATTCAATATGGCGAATATATTTTTCTGAAATCCTTCGATTCTGTTGAAACCTGTTACGTGTTGAAATTGTTTAAAAAATAAGTTTATTTAATATTTCATGTCCTGTGTTAGGATAATATATTCACATTTACAGATAATTTAATAAACTATCATGCATTACATTTTTCTTATGTTTTTAACACTAGGTAGTCATATTAAAAAGAATGTATGTGTGATATAAATCTACTAGTTTTTTGTGCTTTTTATCAATTTTTTTGAATATACGTCTATAGAACCTCACCCTGGAAGCCCACTGTAGAATGTACGTCTACAGACGTACCCTCGCACTCAAGGGGTTAATGGGATAAGGTTCATAGATTGTGATACAAATGTTCGTTAGTATAAAACAACGTTCTGAAAACAACTTTATTTAAATGTATGCAATTGGAAATTACTTCTTCGAAAAAAAACTAGTCCACCAGGAAGGTTAATTAACAAGACCCTTTGTGTAGGTTTAATAATAAAGAATATACATATTATCAAATAAGTTCGCTAAGGTGAAATTAACGAATTTGCATAACTCAAAGCTTTAAATTCGAAATTGTATACCATCATATTAAAATGTGAAAGGATGATTTAGGAAAATGTTTTTAAAAAACTTAATCATTTAATTAAAGTTAATCATTTTTCTTAAAATTCAATGAACAAACTTTCATTCGTCGCTTTACATTTGTCACTTTTAAAGCAATTCTCCACGCTTTTAATTTGTCCACTTTCTATTTTTTTCCAAATATATTTTCAATCAAAACAAAGACTTCCTTTGCCTTTCGGAAGCGATGAAATCGGAGTTGTAGATTCTTTTCTGCTCTACTGTAGTAATCTTTTACTATGGCTCGATCTGTATTTGAGCTTACAGAACGCGGAGAAAATATCCCAACATCCATAATACCAAAATAAATAATTTTTAGAAAAACAATAATACTTACTGTGATGCTTAGCAATACAAACTTTGAGCTTGCAGAGCTTTCGCGATTTGCCACCAGGTATCGCATGTTTCATGTCAGAGGTTCAAAATATACTGATTTTATTATTAAAACAAAACATTGTTTAAACCAATCGTCAGTAATATTTGCAATATTTTAGTTAAATATAAAAATATTCCAAGAATTCTTAATAAAATTCATCATTTGCGTATCACAATTGAGAATTTACTGCGGTCACAAGTAGAGTTTTCTTTCTGTACATGGCGGTTGCAAAACTAAAAATCATACTTACACTTAATATTTTTTTTTTTTTTATCTAAATTCGCAAAGTTCTTTAACCGCATTAAAACAAGTTAAAATGCATTCATCAGAAACCTGAGTATACTTTTCCGCAAGGTTTCGATGCGCTGAATCCAAATTCGGTCGCAGAATTGCTCTGTCACATCAACATTTTAAGATATCCTAACCTAAAAATGCAAAGAACGAAAATCATAATCGTGCCTTGACAAAAACTTTGATAACTTCATGATAGAAAAACCAGAATTACTCCAAGAGCTATTTAAAGTCCATGAATAGCAGTTTAATCTGCATTTTGCCAAATAGCGAACAACAATTTTGTTCCGCCGCAAAAACTCACTGAAAATGGAGTTTGTACTTTTAGGTTAGAATGTCTTAACATCATGACGAGATAGAACAATTCTGCAACCAGTTTTGAATTCAGCACATCAAAAACCTTCGGAAAAGTATAGTCCTGTTTCTGAGTATGGAGATCGGCCTCATTTTGTTGGCCTGCACGCGTAATTTTGGGGTGTGTTTTTACTGTGGTTTTTACTTTAAACAATTTTTGGTTTTTTATGGTGTTTTTTACTTGCTCAGAACTTTGATGTAAAAAATGCTGGTCGTTTTTCTGTATTCTTTTACTAGGGTTTATGGTGTTTTATATCGCCTCCAATATCGAGGACACGTACTTCATCCATCCATCAAATTGTTAGTCAATGCCCTCATCATACCTAGTATCGATTATTGTTGTCTTGTTTATAATGATCTCACAATGTACTTAAATTTAAAATTAACGCTATTGTTAAATACATGTCTACGTTTCATATATGGTATTAGACGCGATCAATACATCACACCATATCGCATTAAAGCAAATTGGCTGACAGTCAGTTTTCGTAGAAATTATTTTGTTGGTTCATTATTATTTTCCATTTTTTCTTCCGGCTCCCCATCTTACTTATTTAACAATTTCCCATTAGTCTCTATAGATGTCACATCCACCTCTAAATTTGTCCTTCCCTCTTATCGTTCTTTTGCCCTCGAACGCTCCTTTAGAGTTTATGGCATTAGACTTTTGGAGTCCCTGCCACCTCACATTAGTAACATTACATCAATTGGTACCTTCAAATCCCATCTATTTTATCATCTTTTTTCCTGTGATAATCCTACCACAAGATAAAAATCAAATTGATTTATAATTATCAAGTATATAAGTTATAGTTCTGGTATTTCATGCTTGTTATATGGACATATGTCTTATGACAAATCTAGGTCCATTAGTATTTATATTAGGCGTAAACCACACTGGTTCAGTTAAGCTGTATTATGTAATTTTTTATTGACTTATATCACTAGAATTATTATTTCAATGCATTATTTACAGTCAACCGTAATATATATTTATTCTGTATTATTTTTTTATATTAATTTTAAATTGTAAAACTCTAAATTGTATTTACCTTATTTCCGCAAGGGATTGCAATCCCATAGCAAAATAAACATTACTTACTTACTATTCTTTTCCTTGGGCAGTCAACAATTATATCTTCTGGATAATTATTATTTCTTAAAAGATTTAAAAATATTTCTTGATTCTTCTGTCGAAATTTTGTATGCTCTAGTTTAATTACTCTATCTATTAGACTATAAACAACTTCAATTTTATTCGCTTCCCGTGTGGCGCCCGTATCGCTGCCAGTTGCATTTTCAGAAACTGTATACCCTGAGAATTACTGAAGATTGATAGAGGACATAAGGAAAAACATTTTTTTTAAAATTGATTTAACAGAATGTAATGTGTGAATACAATGCATTAAATCCAAGGTAGTCCATTTTCTGTGTAAACAAAAGATTTTTACTATTTTTGCATAAAAATTCAAATAAAAATACTTATAATAAGTGTTGGAAAAAATGTTTAAAAATTCCTTCCAAGAATTTATTCTTGGTTAAGTCGGTCCCAGGATTCAAAATAAATAACAAAGAGTTTCTTCTTTAAATACGTTTCGGCATTACGATATGTGCCATCTTCAGTTTATTACAGTTATTGATGCAGAAAAAGTCTTCGCAACATTTTATGATGTAAAATGTAATTGGTGACAGTTAATGGGAGATTCAGACTTATACAGTGTGTAGTGGGTGTCAGTTTTGATTCGAGAAATGACAAAACTTCGGTCATTTCTACTCTTTTTGGGACTGTCAAAAATGCATCCTTTCTCCCACTAACCGTCACCAATTACATTTTACATCATAAAATGGCGCGAAGACTTTTTCCGCATCAATAACTTTAATAAACTGAAGATGGTACATATCGTGATGCCGAAACGTATTTAAAGAAGAAACTTTTTGTTATTTATTTTGAATCCTGGGACCGACTTAACCAAGAAAAAATTCTTGGAAGGAATTTTTAAACATTTTTTCCAACACTTATTAATACAAGCGGTCAAGAAGGAATCCACTTGTATCAGGATGAACCAAAATCCTGATATATCTCTTAAAAATACTTATAATCAAAAACTTACTGCTCTAATCGAGCTAAATTCAACCATTGTTTTCGGCGCTCCATTTTGTGAGAAAATAAGGGATTCACCGTTGGAAAAGCGTAGAATTATGTTCCTGGTGAATTATTTCATGTATTTTTGCAGACAACCACACTGCAATATACATTGTTCTTTTTGGAGTCACTCATCATAATTTACACTTCAAGAGATGTCAGAAACACAGGTTATGCTGACTTTTCGAGCAATATAGACCTTTTCATTATAAGGAAAATATTGTGCGCATGCGCTACGTTAAAATTGTACGAAACTTTTCTGTTTTCTGTACAAAACTACGAAACAATTCGAGGTGTTAAGGGGTTAATTGAAGCGCCACCATGGATCGAAGCGGTAAAATGGTGAGGCTCTGAAATAGGGTGACATTTAAATTTTTATATGTACATAATGGCCGAAAATATAAATTTAATAAGTTTTTCCGATATTATTGAGTACGTAGGACCTGGTTCACGTTGTTACATTGAAAGAGAAGCAGTGTTTAATGCAAAACACCTAATATTTTGTGGCTTCACGAAAAAATCGGCTGAAAGATTCGAAATTATAGGACTTTGTTTACAAACTTCTTGTCTATCCGGACCGCCTCATGAAATTAATATTGTTATTAATGAAAATAATGATCCAAGAATATTTTGCAAATGTTCTTGTAAAGCTGGGGCTTCCTGAAAATGCAAGCATTCTGTTGCAATGCTTATGTATTTGAATCGGTAAGTATATACAGTCGTCGAAGTGTACATACTTGACATCCATATACGTCTATTTGTCTAACAGGTCCTTTTTTTAAAATAAAGTAAAACAAATAGATAAATAAAGAAATATATAAGCGTGTACACCTTTGTTTAGAATTCCCACTTGCGAAATAGAGAGTGCAAGTTGTACGGATGTGAAACAAAAATGGGGTAAGTTGAAAACAGAAGCGAAGGAAATGTATAGTATTGTACCGATAAAGCAATTTTGCCATGTATCAGTACCAAAAACCCACACTTGCATGTACTGCGTAACTGGTTTCCCAATTTTACATGCGATAGACCACTGCTTCCGAAGTTTATTATCTTTGGGAAAATAATGTAAGGACACGATCTTTTCATTTGACCACTTACAATTTGGTACGCAACACCATTGTCTTGATATTTTCGATTTAAATGCGTTTTCTTCCATGTTCGACATGTTGTTTTTCCCTATTTCCGAGCTTTCCCGTTTCACCACTTCGGCGCTTCGAACGCCTCTCAACACTCCGAATTGAATTCGCACTTGCGCATTTCATATGGTGAAAAGGCCTATTAAAAAGCTGTACAGTCGAGCCTCCGTATCATGGACTCGTCGGGAATGCTCCGATCCCGAATATGGTCAATGAAGGGGAGAGAGCGCTTCCCCTATTTCGTCGCCTTTCGTTCTGACTAACGCGCATGCGCTACAAGTACGAGTGAAAGGCGGCACATGTACATATGTATTGTATGTATGTGTACTGTTGACATGTTTAAAAGTTCGCCCGCTATTTACGCATGCGCATTAAGAACCCGAAGAACCTCGGTAAGCACAAAAGTGGGGGAAGGCGATAAACAGCGACAGAGGGAAAAGTCCATAATTGGGGGAGAAAAAAGTCCATAAGAGGGAAGTCCATAATACGGAGGCTCGACTGTATTTGGAAGTTATATGAATATTTGGATAACGTAAACCATAAGAATATTTCATTAAAGGTCTAATACGAATTTCTGAATACGTATATATCTGTAATGCACTGCAATATACTCACAAACTTCAATTAAAAATGTCGTATTACTGTGTATATCAAAGGCTTTCGATATATACTCGGTGTACACAGTTCCGGAAATTGCTACTCGAGCGCTGCTGTCGTTTTACGTATCCCCTCCAGTGCCACGCACGAAGCGAATAACCTAGCGGATGTGTTTGATGAGTGTCATGAAACAAAAGATAAATGACAGTTTGAACAACAATGACATAAAATATTAATATATAGAATTTGTGTATAAATTTTATACAGGTTGATCCTTTTATCTATGCCAACGGCTAATAGTGGATTCCTGAGTTGATTCTAAGTAACTTTTTCCTGTACCAAAATTGGATCTGAGACTCAGAATTTAAGAGAAGAGCCATTGAAATTTAGAAAAAAAAATTACTTTTTTTGCAATAACTCGGCTTCTTTTCAAGTTATTGGAATGAATAAAGGCTCGTTTTCAAGCTTTTTTTTAACCCCTACAATTCCTTCCTGAGAACATTTGTCCTGCGGTGAATATTTCTGAAGTTATGGCCTCGAAAATGATAAAAAACGCCAATTTTTGCGGTTGTCGCAAAATAGCAAACGAAATGTCAAACTTGAAAAAGTTGCAGAGCTTGAAAAGACGAATAATTTCCCCCCTCATATGTTCGTTTTTAATGAAAATTGAGTCCGCGGTAACATTTTTAATGTCGTAGAATTGACGATGTGGGTTCGTCACCAATTCTACGACATTAAGAGTGTTCCCGCGGACACAATTTTTATTACAAACGAACATATGAGGGGGCAAATTCTTCGTCTTTTCAAGCTCTACAACTTTTTCTAGTTTGAAATTGCGTTAGCTATTTTGGCCTTTTTTACCATTTTCGAGGCCATAACTTTAGAAATTTTCACCGAAGGACAGATGTTTTCAGGATTGAATTGTAGGGCTTTAAAAAAGCTTGAAAAGTAAAAAGTAATTTTGAAACAAAAAAAGTAATTTTTTTTCCTAAATTTCAATGGCTCTGCACTTAAATTCTGAGCCTCAGATCCAATTTTGGTACAGGAAAAATTTACTTAGAATCAACCCAGGAATCCACTATTAGCCGGTTAGCATAGACAAAAGGATCGCCCTGTATACATTACTCATACGGTAAAAGTGCAACCTCCGGTGGACATTTGGCGCTGTTGTCGACAAATTTTTTTGCCGATGATCCAATCACATTTCTCCAAATGCTTCGACTAGTTCAAAAATCCGCCACTACTTGCGAAACCTAAAATCATTTAGCAGGAACATCCATAAGCAAATGAAGATCCATGGGATACTTTATTTTGGTAAAATTTATTCAATTCGTTAACTTCATCACAATTTATCGAATGCATTACAATTTTGTTCCGATCTTGTTGTACAAACTTCAAAAACAAATTCGTAAATGTGAATTTTAGAAACATCTCTTTTATATACGTTGATTTCTTGAATCCGAGTATTTTTTCCCATTTTTTTATTATTTCAATTGTAAAATCAAGTAAAATCTTAAATATAATCATTAAATAAAATATACAAATATTGGATGAAAGGTACACTCTCGTTCGTCGATCACAAATTATCTATCTTAAATAATATACAAGATAAAACAGATTTCGCAGTAGACTGTCGACCTATTTCACTTGGCCCATACGTTTCGCGCGACGACACTTTCACGAACGTCAACTTGTTCTCTAAATCTTTCTAAAAAAAAAAAACTGAGTATGATCGATGCGAGTAACACCTTTTCACATTAATTGTTTATTCCTTTGATTTACATTTCCACTATTACTCCAATTCCCAAGAAAGTTAAACACAAAATTTTAATACATAGGTGCGGTTCCTTTATTGAATAATATAGCCCCAACGACAATTTCAAGGCAACAACAATGAAGAACTAAATGATTATAAAAAAGTACATTTTTGTCGAGTTCGTTCAAAACGTATCGTCGTAACATATATTCGAAATCAACAATAACAGACGTTGACATCATTATAAAGTCGCTATAAAAAGTGTAAATAAAAAAAACTATTTTGATTCTTGTAAAGGGGTTTTAAAAAAATGCCATTTTATAATACATTTCTTTTATTTAAAAGTTCGGAATCCAACATAACTTCTACAAATTAATTTTTATAACAATGTCAGCGTTTTCAACTAATTTCTTTTTATACAATAATTCCTCTGTTTTTGATCATTCCTTTTGAATTATCGATTTATAATTATATTTCGCAACTCCCACGCTTCCATATGCGGTTCCGCCAATAGTCTCGCGCTTAAATCTCCCTAATTTTGGTAACTCATTTCAGATCGGCGGACTCGATATGAAATTTTTGCAACTTAACCTTTAAGAAATGCAATTTAATATGACGTCTAATAATCCTCGTGCCAACCAATCATTTTTAAATATTTACTAACTCCAATTCTCGTGTATAAACTGTAATAAACTGACAAAATAAGCGTAAAACTACGCTGGTACAAATTTTAAAAAATGTTGTTATCGTCATATCAAATTGTCAACTCGTCGTTCTATAAAAAAGCGAAATTTCACCGAAAAATCCTACCCGATCGTTTGAAAACGTACGAAGCACGGAGGGGGTACGTAGTCATCGTGTATTATCTTGGATAGATATTTAGATAAAACGTGATCCAGTGGGGGAAGGAATCCTGGAAATACAATTACAATATCTCTTTACGTCCCGATGCCGAGAGTGAACAACCCGAATAACTTTTGTAACAAACCGCGTTTTTTTTTCTTTTTAATTTCTGTCTTCGTTACACATTTACAATATACATATATTCATATATTTATAATCTTAATGTAATATATTTATATACCGCATTTTTTTTTACCGATAATTCTTTTCCGTTCGATCATAGTAAGTGGCGGGGCTAAATTGCGCGGGCGTCGGTTTGTACGTAGGTATAGTCTTCTCTTTCGATACTGTCACTTTTTTTCCCTTCCTCTTCCGGTCTCTTTTCTCTCTTTACACCGAAATACACCTGCGGGGGATATGTATCTTATGTACAAAAAAAGGGAAGGGGGGGGAGGAAAGGAGAGGGAATAGGACCCTATAACCGTTACCTATAATAATAAACTACTTTTGCGTGCTCATTACGTACCGAGCACCTGGTGCAGTATCGTACAGAAATCTTGCAGCCTTGAGTCAGTATACGCCCGGTACAGCCGTAAACAGTGGACCTGTCTAATATTTCCTAGCGATATACAAAGTGCGCACCGGCTCGCGAATCATCGCGGGCTTCAGCACGCTTAAAATGGTGTCCGGTACTTCGCGAATCCGGTGCTTCGACGAGTCTTAAATGTTTTATATACATATCACTACGTCACTTAAGTTAAACGCTACTGTTTTTTGAGAAAAACGTATAAAACCTCGATTTACTTGTTTCTCGTTAAGAATGAAAGGAAAACACGGGAAGCGACATGCGCTTACGACGCCTACATATATGGAAAGAGAATTAACATGCGCGAATTATCTAGAGAGCGTTAAGAGGAAGCACTAGTCAAAATTCTTATGATGTTTATTTTTTTTTGAGTCATTGGACCGGCATCGTGCGGTACAGTTTTTCCGAAGAAAATTTTTAGTATGAGACATGAATACGTTCTGCCTAAAACGTAAGATGCAACTTAGATTTACTTGTAATTAATACATACCTGTATTATAAAATCCATTGGCCCCTGTATCTATTGTTAAATTGTGTTTATTCACGCTAAGTAAAGTGGCGCCGCTCTGCTGGATTTAAAAACCTGTTTCAAATATTGAAATCAACATTTCGGCGTCGTTCGTCGCTTAGCGCGAACAAATTTTGTACGACCTTTTTTCAAAAAAACCTTGTTTCATTTTAAATGATCATTGGATTAGAAAAATATTCGGAACATCTCATATTGCACGTAGTTCAAGTCCGAATATGGAATGACGTTTTGGAGATCATATTAAGATAAACTACAAAAGTTTTTTAGATCCAGCGATCCAGGATCATTAAAAAAGGAACTTGTCGGAAAAACCGTGCACTGATTAATGCCACCTTAAGATCAGATTCTAGCAGCGAATGCTTCATCGCGATTATGATGTTAAGCCAAGTCGGATGTCATAATTTTAGTTAGAAATTTTTCGACGAGAAAGTATCCAACAAAATGCTACCAATTTGTTAGTAACAAATTAATCTAACCCTTCGGATTAGGCTAAACAGGTGGTTTGCAGAGTAGCAAATTGGTAGCATTTTTTGTATTTTCTCGTCAAAAAATTCTATGATTAGTAAAAATTATGACATCCGGAAGAATTTCCTCGCGATGAAGATTTGTAGTACCAAAAAGTTTTAGAAAAAATTCATACTACCGGTAGTGCATCCTCTTAAGATCGATGCATCGCCTTCGTCGAGCGAACTAGTTAGCAAACAGTCGCGAACTAAAATGCAATAGCCCCGTTGTCTGACAGGATTAAAAAAATCAACACGTGACTTGCTCGTTAAAAAAAAAAGTCGATTTAAAAAGTAGGCGAAACGCGAGATCCGAAAGGTTTTGGATGCATCGACCCGGCGCAGATCCCAACCTAGTGAATAACGATCGACGATTTCGACGGCTAAAGCCAGGTCGGTCGGTGATGATGAGGTGGAAAAGCGTAAAGTGAATGTATATACTGCTGATAAGCGGCCGGATCGACGCTTAAGTTCGGTGCGTGGGGCGTGACGTACGGTGGCACCGGCGGCCCGTAAGCTGCCGGCCTCTGCGCCGTATGTAGGAACGGATGTGACGTATAATTACGCGCGGTTTGGTTGCTGAGTTTGTTGCAAGCCTGTTGCGTCGCGTCGGTAACCGGCGTCGCTTGCTGCTGTTGCTGCTGTTGTTGCTGCTGCTGCTGCTGTTGCTGTTGCTGCTGCTGGCGAATGGCCATCGAGTAGTAGCTCGGATTCCTGAATTCGTCCAGGAAGGCGAACGCGGCAGCCGCGGCGTCCTTGTCGTAGAACGGCGAACTGTTGGGAGCACCGGAGGGCGACGCGAAATTGAAGGCGCTTCCACCGGACGACACCACCGACGGGTTCTTCAACCCTATGGGATCACCGGGAGTACCGGAGTACTGTGGAAAACCTGGAATGCCGCTTTGTTGATCCACGCCGACTACAGATGTCGCCGCGTTATGCTGCTGCAATTGGTGCTGCTGTTGCTGTTGTTGCTGCTGCTGTTGCTTGCTCTTCTTGCCTTTCTTCGACTTTGTGGCAGGTGCGGCAGGTACCGTCGGCATTGTTTGCTCTTGGACTCGCCTCTGCATCGACATAATACTCGAAGTTCCCTTCCCTGCCACCGTCTGCAGATTCTGCAGCAAACTCAAGTCCAGTTCAGGATTTCCCGAGGTGGACCTCGCATACGCCAATGGATCCGTCTTCGCCGCGGGTCGGGGTATCGAAAGAAGCTGCTGGGGATCTTTCGTACTACGACCGGGTAGCCCCAGTCCCAACCTGGCGTAAGCAGGATTCGAGATCGAGTCAGCCAAAGAATTGGCAAAGGCGCTGTCGAATTGATTAGCCACGGGTTCCGTCTGGTGTGCCAGCGCCATTATTTGTTCGAAACCGAAGCTTTCTTGAGTCGTGCGGGCATCCTGTTGCAGACCACGTGGTGATTCCGCGGTGGGTGGTTCGTTGTACATCCGCTTCTTCACCGGCGCCAAAGGATTGTTCACGGGACTCGCCGTCCCACTCGTGCCCTTCGTCGACGTGTCGAAGTAACCTGGATAAACAGGTCGACAAGCAGGATTCGGCATCGGATACGACGTCGGCTGGAAGCCACTCGAGTACAGAGACTCGTGAGTAGCCAAGTTCTGTTGGAAGCTCAACAATTGCGACTGATCTTGACTCTGCACCGAACGTTGCTGCAACAATTGCTGCGGGTCCTGCGTACTGATCCTGGATATAGGTCTTTGGGGATCCGCATTCAACGATCCTGTACTAGAAACCGTTCGGTCTCCGGCATTCGAATAATTTGTACCATACGTCGGAGGGAATTGCGCAGATGGCGTCGTTTGGTACGACGTCTGATTCAGCGTCAGCTGTTCAGCACTTTGCGCAGGTTTTTCTTTCAGCGCCGTCGGTTTAGCCACGTCCTTAGATGTCGGCACAACCGACACCGGTGCCGATTGCTGCAGGTAATTGAGAATTTGTTTGCTGGTCTGCGGGAAAGTCGATGTGGTTAAGCCTTGCGTGTAATCCTCAGCGCCTTTAGTGGAACTCGTCGTGTAATTCACAGTCTGCGCCGTGCTCTGCAAGTAAGACGCAGGCTGAGTCTGAGGAGTAGGTGTCACTACCTGCGACACAGCCTGGGGTGATGGCAAGGAACAGGTGCGCGATTGTTGGGGAGAAGGTTGAGAATAATTTGACGGATTTGTTTGTTGCTGCTGTGGCTGCTGCTGCTGCTGCGTCTGAGGTTGCGATTGCTGCGGCTGTGGTTGCTGCGGCGACAATTGCGAGTAATTTGGTGGCGTCTGCGGAGACGGTTGAGAATATGTCGGCAACGATTGCTGCGGCGACGGCTGCGAGTAACTCGGTGGTGGCTGTTGCGGCGACGGTTGCGAGTAACTCGCCGGCGTCTGAGGTGACGGCTGAGAATAAGTTGGAGGTTGCTGCGGTGAAGTCTGCGCATACCCTCTCGACTGCGGCGAAGGCTGAGAATATGGACTCGGAGCCTGCGACGAAAATCCGGATGCTTGCGGAGACGGCTGAGAATACGTCGACGGTGGTCTAGGTGAGACTTGCGAGAAATTCTGAGCCGGCTGCTGTGGAGACGGTTGAGAGTAAGGCGAGTGTGGTGACGGCTGCGAGTAACTCGGTGGAGGTTGTGGCGATGGTTGCGAATACGACAACGGAGAAGGTTGAGAATAATTAGGAGTAGGAGGTTGCTGAGGTGACGGTTGAGAATAATTCGAAGCTTGCGGCGAAGCTTGCGGATACGGCGACTGCATGGATTGCGGCGATTGCTGCGGATACACAGGCGACTGACTCTGACTGCTCGCGGATAGCGACTGCGACGGTGGAGCTGGGTATGGGTCGCTCTGTGGAGAATTCTGCGGGAAACAATTTTGTGGCGATTGTTGCGAAAACGTTGGCGATTGTTCCTGCGGCGAAGGTTTTTGGTACATTGTCTGGTGCGAAGATGTCTGCGGACTCACTTGCGCGTACAACGAAGGTTGTTCGAACGTCGTCGACGGGTAGGCCGGTGATAACGGGTGATGATTTTGAGGCGACGGTGTAGGAGGTAACTGAGCACTGTATCTAGGAGGAGTGGTGTAGAACGGACTGTTGTAAGGACTGCTGCCCGTAGACAATGCATCCTGATAAAATCCGGCCCCTCGTATTGTTGGCTCGACGGTAGGAACGACCGCCGGAACCGGAAGCACCGGTTGACTCTGTGGAGAACGTCCCACGCGACTCGGCGGAGACTCTTGAGAAAAACTTGATACGGATTCGCTAACACTACTACCGCCGGTGCTCATTCGCCTCTGTCGGCCAGCACTTACTTCAGGAAGCTCTTCTTTCTTCGTCGTTGGCGCCGGGGTTTCTTCTACGGTCTCCTCTTCCTTCTTTTTTGATTTTGGCGCTCCAAATGCTTTGAACCATGCGCTTAGGTTAGGAGTTGCTGATTTCATCTTCACTGGTTCTTCTTTACCCAATTTTTTATCATTCTTTGATTCTGCCTCGGCGGAGAGCGCGTCGCCAGTATCGCCACTAGGTGAAGATTCCTCGTCAGTTTTTTTACCCGAAACTTGCTTGTTGGTACTTTCATCTTCGTCGTCTTCGTTCGATAAATTAGGATTGGGAGACGCTACTAAACTCTTGCATATCAACTGAATAGAATCCACATTTTTCAGTACTGTTCCCAAACTTAATTTGGGCTCATCCGCAGTTTCTCGTGTTGGTTGGTCGGTATTGGACGTTGAAAGATTGACGACGGCGTCGCTGCTGCTTGCACCACTTCCCGGCTTCTTCAAGATTAAATTCCCCTTGCTCTTTCCGGGTTGCAATCGGTCGATAGTTCGTTGAACTTTCTTTGGTCTGGGTGGAGCCTGCGGCCCGAAAAATTTCGAACCTGGACGTTTTCGCGAAGCATCGGTTTTTGGCCCAGGTCGCGTGGAATCGCTCGTCGAGGCTTGCAATACCGGCGAATCGCTGCCGGATGAAAATTCCGATAAACGGGGCGCATCGTCCAGCCACTTGTTGATATCCTTAAAATAAGAAACAGATTTTTAATAAAATAATACATAATTTTTTGTATAAATTAAAAGAAAAACTTACATTTAGTGTTTGTTCATTCGCTTGATTGAAAGCTTGCGTTGAAGAACTATCCTCCTTCCCTTTGGTATGCTTGCTATGTTGTGTTTTGATTTTCTTTGGCTCACTCTCCTCCCGCTCCTGACTTTTGCTTCTGTCGCTCTTATCTTCTTTGCCTACTTTCTTAGTTTTTGGTCGCTTACCACCAATGGCTTTGTCAACGCCCTGGTGATAATTGCTACCGTTAGAAGGCACTTTTTTAGCAGATCCATCGAGGTCATCGTTTTTAGCGGATTGCTTCTGCTTTTGCTTTTCGCGTTCCTGCTTGAGCTTGTCCTCCCTTCGCCTTTCACTTATTCGGTCCTTCAAACTGTCCAGACTCTCGAGATCTTTCTTGATTATCGATTCTTTTTCGTTGCTCTTCGCTGTCGGAGAATTCGATGTCACTTTTTCGGTACTTGGTGGATTAGTCTTCTTTACCTCGCCATTCTTTAACGCTTCCTCCTTTTTCTTGATCTTTTTGCTTTCTTTTTCCTTTTCTTTCTTACTCTGCAACGTTTCTGACTCTTTGCTCTTTCTACCTCGAATCTTTTTCAGCTTTGGCGATGGTGTCTCAGATGCGTATTCCTCCTCGTCCGGCGATTCGGACAAAATTGGTTCAGTCTTTTTGGACTTGCCTTTCGGCTTGGATTTCTCAGGAACTTCAACCTCCTTCACTTCTTTTTTCTCGGGTTTCTTGTTCTTGCCTTTCGTTGCCTCTACTTCGTAATCTTCTTCAAAATCTTCTTTCTTCTTTTTATCTTGGCGAGTCTTTTCCGTCACTTTTGGTTCCTTTTCTTGCCGGGCAGTCGATGCTTCTTTTTTACCTTTCTTGCCAACTTTCTTTCGAGGTTCTTCGACGATCTCTTCCTTTACCACACCTCTTCTGCTTTTCGGTTTTTCGACTACCTCGGCCTCGACTTGCCTTCTTCGCTTCGACTTTATCACATACGTGTCACTTATTGCACCATCGTCCTCCTCGTCTTCATCTTCTTCGTTCTCATCTTCCTCGTTTACTTTCACATCTTCTTTATGCCTCTTGGACTTCCTTTTACCCATTCTACGGTCTTTCTCCTTGGGTACCTCTTCAGATTTGTAGTCTTCATCGTCCTCGGCGTCATCGTCGGGTTCGTCGTCGTAAGTCCGTTTCGTTTTCTTTTTACTAGGCTTACTAAATTTCGACTTTTTATTTGACTTGCGAGATCGTTTGTGGCGTGTACTGTGACGAACTGGCGAGGTGCTGTTTTTTGCGTATGGTGACGCCACCGTCGGAGAACCACCGGATAACGAATCATCGTCACTCGATGGTTCGGATTCCAAATAGCGGTCGACGGCACGATCGAACGCCTCTTGAAGAGTAACCGCCATTTCGGTATATTCTATTAATAAAATAAATCAATATTAGAATTCAAAAACATCGTATTTAATAATCGTATGTAAAATATATTAATATTAAAAAATTACATTGTTATATCATTTAACTACAAAAGTACTAAAATATATCATAAAATCTGTTTAGTTGGCTACATGACTAAATAACTTTGCAAAAATAACTTTAATAATAATAACTTCAAATATCTCTTGAACTAAAGACAACATTTGCGAATTATACATATCTCAAGGGGTCTGTATATGCATTAACAAAAATTACAAAAAATTATTTTTCGAAATATCAGATATTCTATAATTGGTCGATTTTTACAATCTCCAACGATACTAAGTAGGCGTTGAGAACCAATCCTAACCTAACCTAACTTTTTATAGTTATTTTTCGGAGGTTATTATGGCAAAGACATTTTTGCAAAATTATTTAGTCGTGACACCGTTTAGTTATTTCACTATGTTCTTATCATGTCTAATTATTTAAACAAGATTGCAATTAATTGTTAAACCTTCCTCAAGAATAATTTCTTTTGATCATTCTATGTACTAATCGAGGCACTTCCTACTTCCGATAATATATTAAATAATTCCAACTAAGTATCATACAAATACAAAGAACTCACAGGAAAGTGCCGAATTCAGACAGTTCATTTTCTTAGACAAAGTAAATAAAATAAGTCTTTAAAACAACTTTAATTGCTATGATGGCGATGAAGGTAGTTTTCTTTTAATTAATTACGTAAGCCATCGATCCTTACCTGTATACAAAGTACTAATATTCTAGGTTTACTTTCAGGATATATTTTCATACACGGAAAGAAATTTGAAGCAGTTTTTGCTTCACACAGCAAGCAATTGTACGCCGTACGAATTCCGAAAAACATAAAATAGCGATTAAAACGCGAAATCGTTAGGAAAGGAAAATTTCTTAACAATTATACATTTATTACATCTTTGAGGTTATTTATTCATAACTTCTAGACAATTTAGTTATTACTAATTATTTGTAATCTGCAAACCTCGCTAAAGGTTTCCATATAGAAAACAGCTCAAGATACACTGAAAATATATTCAACCTTTTTTGTAGAGCACATAATTTCCTACAAAAAAAGACAGCGAGTGTGCTGGTCTAACGTTACTTTCAGAATTACATGTAAATCATGTCTCATATGTTGTTAAAAATTATTGGACACAGGATATTAGCCAAAAATGAAATACCCGTATCTTCTTGTTTGCCAATTTTTTTTGGTTATAATAATTTGTAATTAAAAATACGTTAGAAATGGTTTAACACAAAAACTGATAGCGTCTTTCAATTCTACGAGAACAATTACACGAAAATGTTGCAACATATGCTATTGAAAATGATCGACTGTTTTAGAAAATAAATATTGGGGCTGTTCGCAGTTTTTTGTAATAAATTGACGTATATAATGAAATTTTGCATACAAAACAAATGCACGAAAAAGAGAGAACGAAAAAGGTTAATGGAACCATGTTTGAAAAGTAAAATACGTGATTATAAAAAATGGTAAATTAATTATTTCCATAGTAAAAAAAAACATTGTTCTGTTTATTATTTCCTGATACTTAAATATGCAGCATAGCACACAACCTCAAATATACCGTAGCTTTACAGTTATATAGTCGCTCGAAATATTCTTGACTGAAAAAATAGATTTAGTAAAAGTGATTAAACGAAAATAACTGCTAATCATCAAGAAAGTAATTAGTGTATGTTATATTTTACAATATTATGAATTATAAAAATAAGATACTGTCAACAACAATTTTTCACGACATTAATTGTACTATTAGGAAATTTTATAATCATTTCTACCTTTTCTTCATGGTTCCATTAACCTCTTTTTTCTCTCTGTATGGATATTTTATTCTTGGCTAATGTCCCGTGTCCAATAATTACAGTTTATTGTTGCTTTTGCGAATTTTGTTTAGGGGTGTGGATAGAGCAACTAAATGGTATCTTTATTATAACAGTACAATATATAAAGTATATTTGGTGAAAATTTGGGAAAAAAGGCGGCTAAAAAAAAAGCTGTCTTGCGGTAAACACCATAACTACTTACTGGATCATCTGAGATCAAAAAAACAAAACTTTTAGTTTATAAGATTCTGGAGACATGCCCTTCGAATTACTGTTTTTTTAATGGATTTTTTAAAATTTGTCACTTGAAAGTAAAAGAATCAGTGTTTCCTACATAAAGCCGGTAAATTTGTTATTGTAAAATGAAGAATAATCATAGAAATACATAAACCTCGTGTTACCTGGAGAAACTTATAAACTAACAAAAACGTTTTGGTTTTTTTAATTCAGATGATTCAATAACGAGTTATAAATATGTTCACCGCCTTTTCTAGAGGCGCATGCAAAAATTGCATGACAATGCGTTCTTTCTTGATATTTTTCCTTCAAATTTTCACAAAATATTCTTCAACTATTGCACAGTTAAAATAAAATTACCCGAATCTGCTGACACTAACCATAGCGTTTAAAAATGATCCTGAAGCTAGTAGCTACTTTTCAACAGCCTCATCACGAAATTTATTTTTGTTATTTTATATTTTTAAAAATTAGCTATTTTTATATTAACTAGTAAATATCAATTCATTTCCAATTTAAAAAAAAAAACATTTTTCATTTAATATACTCGATTTTTCTCAATGTGGCTGCTAGAATGTGGCAGCCAACTTTGGTGTCATCGTTTAAAATAATGATTTTCTTTTTTACCTTATTAACCGTAGCTCCACCTCTTAAATCAAGTAGCTATAAAAAATACTAGTTACGCGGGTTACAATAAACTTATATTACATCGAAATATGACAATTTACCGTAAAAAAATTGTGCCACTAATTTAAAAATGACTTTGTTTAAAATAAAAAAGGCGCCAGTTTCTGAGATTTGATTGGGATAATTCCAAAGTTAATAGATCAGAAGTTGGCTTATATGTTTATTTTTAGCACATGACGAATTACACACATTCTAAATTTCTTGGAGTGAGAATTCACTCTATAATTAGTAAATATTCAACTCTTTAAGAGTGAAAATTCACTCTTTCCTCCAGATTTGCCAACTCCACGACTCGGAGGAAGAGTGGATTTTCACTCTTGTTAGATTGAAATTTCACTCATAAAGAGTTGAATATTCACTCTTTCACAAGAGTTACTAGGTTTTCTCTAACAAAAGAGTGAATTCCCACTCCAAGATATTTATTTAATTCTATATAAATTGACATTCGAAAATGATTTCCGCACAAATCGAGATTTTTAATGTTCAAAATTAAAAAGATTTTTTTTCCTACGGAAAAAGGTTTGATTAATAAATTTTAATTTTGAAAAATTTCTTGGAATGACGGTCCTTTTACTTTAATTCATGGTGTTAGGAATTAAATAATCAACACTTTGATGTTATGTTTCGGCACTTGTTATAGACCATTGTAATAAAAATCTTTAATAAACGTACAAAAAATTTTGTTAAACAAAACGGTTAAAATGCAAAACAGAAATTATCACCAAAATTGTTAAACACAGCATTTTACATTCATACTAAATCATTTTTCTATATTCATTTAAAATCTTTCAACACAGATCACGTTTCTCAAATGTTTACTGTCAAATACAGAGAAAATTTCTAGGTTAATTACGTTCCTTGAATTTTCTTAATTAAATATACGAAAAAAAATATTAGATTACAGTTACTGCGCAATGGATAATTTAATAAGTTTGAAAAAAATTGTTTTTTTATTAATAAACTATGAATATTGTTTGACGTTTAGTAAAACTTACGAAAGCAACATTCGACGAAACACGGGTATTGATCTTAACTGGCAGTTTAAACTATTTACAGCGCACATATATTAAAAGTGGGATTAAATGACACTAGGCTGAAATCGGAAATACCCGCGAATTTTAAAACGATATAATTACCAGATGTAAAATTAACAATAAACTAATGTGAATTCTAGATGAATGTTATAGAAATATAAGATATTAACACTAAATCACCGATTTCTTGACTAACATTATCCATATTCTATCTCTTATTATATTTCCAATATCGAGTAATATTTTGTCGGTAATGTAGAACTCTCAAACCTGATGTTAACTGCAATACTATATTAAGGTAGCTAGACCCTAAACACCTATTATTCAAGAAGTTTTTGAAACTTTCAGCAAAACTAATTTGAATAACAATGCGTATGTCTGTTAAATTTGAACAATTTTGACCGTTTAGTTCCCGCGATATAATCAATCGAAAATCGCATGTTTTTACATAGATCAGTATGGTAGCCACGATGAAAGTTGTCGAAAAAATGCCGATTCGATACAAATTTTCTTACAGCATAAAACCTACTGTCAAGATCTTGACGAAAAACTAGTCTGAAGTAATTGAAGTAATGAGGAATCACATATTTGAAAGTCGTAAACATTGACCGTTTAATAAAAAAGTTCGACTTGATCAAAAATCCAACTTCAGAAATTTCTCGGGATTTGTCATACGATACCAGAGATTGAATAGAGGGCAACGTCGCATTTATGAGATCATTCTTTGTTTTGCGCGCGAGTATTTGAATATACATACATACTTTTATTGATGAGTTTAGCATGAAAAACACTGTAGATAACGTAATATAAATAAAATACACATACGCGTATTCATAAAATATGTAATAGATATGCAGACATTTTCGTTTTCTGTATACGACCACATTAAATAAAATACGAAAACAAACTCTGTTTCCATCCACAGCGGAGTATGTGCATACCTGTGTTTAAATCGCGCTTTGCTGATAAAATGCGACGTTCCCACTATTTCTGTACTACGTTATTCACTAGGTTAATTTTTTCTTTCCATTAATTTTATTTAGTATGTATTTGATATTTGAATGACATAAGACTAATTATTTATTTATAATTAGATTTTACATATTGGTATTGAGGTTATGTTTCTACACTTTATAGTTACATCGTTTTTGACTTGCACAGTTGGGGTCTAGCTACCTTAACTTATTTCTTTCAATAGAATTTTGAGTTTTATGGTTATAGGAATCTATCCTTTCTTATTTCGAAGGAATACATTGTATGGCTGATTATCAAAAAAATCGAAATTGATGTCCTTACGGTGGTTAGACCCCCGAATATCATAGGTTGTCGACAAATATTTAATAACGTTTCTAAGAATTTAATTTTCATTATTAATAATATTCTTGAAAAGTGAAAGCATTATGCTTCTTGAAAAAAAATTGAAATGCGCAAAAATAATTTGTTAAGCCACTTTTGTTATTGATTCAAATTTTTTTGTGTATGGATTTTGACTAATACTTCCAGTTTTTATTAACTGGTACTTCATTAAACTTAGAGCTTGACTAGACCTCTCATTTTTATCTGTTACTTTTTTGTTTCGATAAAATTTGAGCTCAGGAGATCCTCGCAAAGTCACAACAACTACGGTAGATTAGAAAAAATTTTTTGTAGATTAGAAATGATTTTTTTTTAAAGGCTCTAACGATGATTTTAATTTTTAGTGCAAAATACTCAGGAATGTCTACAGTATTTAACTAAAAAAGAAAATCCCATTTAGGTAGATTCTTTATTTACCGGTGATTCAAACAAGAAATACGAAACTTCGGGGATTATAATTCTTAGTTGTATAGTTGTAGAAAGTTAGGCGTTAGAAAGCGTTTGAATTTTTAGTTTTTCAATTTGCACGCCGATAAATGGATATTTCAAAGTCTGAAATACATATCTCTAACTGAAAATTATTTTTTAACCTTTAGAGGACGGGGAATTTGGAATGTTCAATTTCTTAGAATTTTCTATAAAAAACACATAATATGTGTCTCTAATATTGGGAAATACTCATATGTAAAGTGTCTATCCATGGTCGAGCCACTATAGAGGTAATCCCCAGGGCTAATTTTGACACTTTGAAATAATTGTTTCATTTGACTTAAACTTGATATAATAAAATGAAATAAATTCTTCGAGCTAACCTTGATATTATTATTCATAAACCAATGATAAGATTTTTGGAATTCAAAATGGCGCATCCAAAATGGCGGATAAAAGTCGGTATTACCTTCGTGAGGGAAAAACGCCTATCAATTTTGATAAACACGTTTAAATAGATGTGATTTCATAAAGTTTCTAGTAGTTAGACCCATGACATTAGTTTCTCCGATCTCCGATAGGTGGCGCTTTTCCATCCACAATCCTATTTTACAAACTAATATGAGAAATTTTTTTGAGCCATTATAGTGGTTCCGTCCTCTAAAGGTTAACTAGACTAGGATGAATTTTGTTCAAATATCTTGGATATAATGGACACGTTTTCACATTGTATAATTACATTGTATGTAATGTTATTTTGTCCGAATTTATTACTGCATCTTTCATGATGATATTGTCTAGGTATTATTTCATTGTGGAACTATTTGTATTTCCCATGTTAAGTATGCGGCAGCGCCATCTACTTTGCAAGTGCGATACTATTGAGATATGTTACTTTTTAATGTAATATCACATACCGAATTGATGAAAATGTGTTATTCTTTTAATTTATTAATTATATCAGACACATCACGTATTGTTTATTTAATTTATATACACTTTTCCTAATTCTGCATATAATTTTTCCTTTTGTGCTATTTAGTTTTTTCAAAATAGTTTAAGAAAAGAAATTGACCCCTCACTCATTTACAATTTGGGAGAGAGCACACCCAATTTGTCTGAATTTTTATCTTTTTTCGTTTTTATTTAATTTCAAACGTGTGTTTACTAGTGGTCTTCACCCTCGATAGTTTAAAATTATCTCAGAAGTCGGCTCTGCCACACACTTAACGGGGCGAATATTGTAATATTGTTAAGGTGGCTTGATCTTGAAAATATATCATATGGAGTTTTAATATATGCTTTGTGTAATAGTTTTCTATGGTTTCGGGACATAACTAGAAAAATTTGTTTTCGGCGTTTTGTTATCATATTCATTTGAACATTCTGCACTCGATTCGGGAAACTGTCTGGAGTAAAATAGTGAATAAGATAGGATATTTTATTTTATATTCTATTATTATGAGTCACTCTTTTTTGTTTATACTTGGCCCTCCATAATCCACGTGTGCAGTCTGCAGCAGAAAAGTGGCTCCGATATCCATCTGCAGACTGCACCGGGCCATTTCTTTTATAACTGTAACCACTCCCTCTACCATCGGGTAAGTGGTTACAGAATCTCGTGTGACCTAAGTAGTCGGAGAGATCCCAGCAGCACTGCTTTCTGCATTTGGCCTGCGATGGAATTTGCATGTTCTCAGCAGGCCCGAATGCTTTTGACGTTTTCGAGGAAAAGTTGGGCTCATTCCTCCCAGCACTCCAATTATCAGCACGACGAGCTTGATTTTGAATCCTCGATACAGCTTTCGAATATCGAACAGGAGTTCCGGATATTTCATCCGTTTTTCGTCCACCTTGCTGACTATGTTTGTCTCTGCTGGTGCAGAGAACTCGATGACAAAGATGGATTTGTCATCGAAGTCAACAAGGACGATGTCAGGCTTATTGGCTGATATTTGCCTGCTCGTCGGGAATGAGTAATTCCAGTATATTCGGCACGACTCATTCCCGGCTACGTATTCAATATCAGTGGGGACGTACGGCAAAACTGGGGTTGCATCAATACAATAAGTGCTGCGAAGATGGTAATATAGCACTCGTAGAGTCGCATTGTGACGTTCGATGTATGCTGAAACTGCATATCTTGGGCATGTTGCCAAAAGATGCATTAGTGTCTCAGCATGACATCTACACGATCTGCAAAGCGTACTCTGTACCGTCTGGTGTAAGACGTTCTGGCGATACGCTAAGGTATTGATGACCCCATCCTGGCATGCGAAGATAAAACCCTCGGTCTCGGATTTCAAGCCGGCTGATCTTAAGAACGAGAAGGTCATCTCTGCCGACAAGCAATGTTCCTGGACATTTCGAAAGAATTGTCCATGCAATGGCTTGTCGATATGCCTTCCCTCCAACATACGGAGTTGTTCCTTCCGTATAGCCCTGAGACGCATTGGGCACAGATTGATGACTGATTCATCTTCCTGTGCACCACTACGTCCCACGTTAAAAAACAGACCGAGGTTTCGCGCCGCTCGTTCCGCCGCGTTGTACAAAAACGCCCCCTTCCCCTGAATTTCATGCTGATGAACTAGCATCATCAGGGGATGCTCCGTTCGATTAATTACGTCGTAAGCTGTCTCGAGGACCAATCGGTAATGCTTATACTCCAGGCTCAAAGGGCCACGAGCCTCAAAAGGTCAAGACCCCTTCGCTCGTCAACGTTCCACTTCAGTGCCCCAAATGAATAGAACACTGGTGATACGGCCAACATATTCGTGGCTGCCACCTTATTTCTCCCGGTCAATTCTGATGACCAGATCTGATGGAGAATTCGCCGTATTTCTTAATGATGGTGGTTTTAGCAGCCTGCACATCCTGGACATGCCTTCGAGGTACTCCCAGGTATGTGTAGGCTTCTTCGGCGCTAAGGTGGCGGATGAAATTTCCGTTGACGAGCTCCATATCGTTGTTACTGGAGCCTGACCTTCCTCTGTGCAAATGAACGACTGCACACTCGTCCAATCCGAATTCCATGCTGATATCTCTCGAGTATGTGAGGGCGATGTTTAGAGATCGATGTAATTGATCCTCGCCTGATGCGTATAATTTAAGATCATGCATATTTAGAAAAGATGGTAGATCTTATGTACACGTTCACCTGGCGCTCCACACATGTACCCTTGAGATTTCCGGAGAGCAACGGATAGAGGCAATAGTGAGATGCAGAAGAGCAGAGGACTCAGACAATCTTCCTGATAGACACCTCTTTGGAATTTAACCAATCTAGACGTGGTTCGACGCTTGCCCGATGTCATGACAAAGCGTGTTCTCCAAAGAGGCATCAGATCTTCTACGATTCTCACTATGTTTGGGTGGACATGGATGCGTTTGTGCAACAAGCTTAAAAGCTCGTGCGATGTTGAGTCATTCGTCTTCATGTAATCCAGCCAGGCTATCGACAGTAGATTAGTAATGTGCAATAAGACAACAGAAAGAAGGTTGAAATTGTTAAAAAAACTTTTGTATAAATTAAAGTTTTAAGAAGCTCTTAGTATACAACTAATAAATAATAAAGTTAAGCGCAAATGCCTACGATATACATTTTAAGGAATATCCTTTTGTATAAATTGTCTTATTCTCCTAGATCTCCTATTCTAACCTAAAAAACTATTAAAAACTTTGCTCAATTTCCTGTTTTCTAAAAGTTTAAAAACTTAATTTGCATTGCAAATCCTACAAAACACATTATATGTAAACTTCAACTTTACGCATTCTATGAATTCAACTTGAGGTTATAACGTGATAAAATTTCGTAATTATACATTATTAATTGATATATAATGAATTAAGCTTACCGTTATCAGAACCATTATACTGCTTGCAGTTATCAATGATGAGTCTGAAATCGCGTTTGAACTGGCTCAATGTTTTGTAAGAGCCATCATCCAGCTTCTCTTCCATCGTACTGATGTCCATCGGGCGTCGTACAACACTGTAGTACCTTTAAGATAAATTTTATGTTGTTTTGCCACGTAACATGCGCCTGAATCCTTCCCATTAAAATAAAATATTTACCTTGGAGCGTATTGTTCGTCGACAGGGTCAGTGAAGGGCCAGGCATCCTCATGGTCTTTGAGCATTTTGAGTACCTTGTGCATCCCAACTCTCCTCTCTTCTTCCTCGATACCAAAAGAGTAACCATACCCGTACCCAGAGGATACATAGTTACTTCCTCCATGTCTACCACTTCCTTTTTTGTTGACCGGGTCGTAGACATCGTCTGTGGTATGGATAACTATTTGACCGACTGCTGATGCCAGCGAATTATTGGTCTGTCGACCTTTCTTCTGTATTGGCGGAGGCGGAGGAACCTCTTCTTCGACTTTAGCATTCTTGGTCGTGTGTCGGGTACCGCTCTTTTTTCCTTGGCTAGTATTCGCTTTCGGTTTGATCTTACTCTTGACCATGGCTAATTCTGTACTTTCAGTCTCGTGGCTTTGGACGGTTCGTGAATTGTTTCGCTGTAAGAGTTTATGCCTCTGTTGCTTCTCTTTCAGATCGAAGAGCTTTGGAATCTCTGGCATAAAATCCTTGGAAAGCGTCCTGTAGAGTTTGCGCTCGGTAACGTGGTCCTACGAAAAGCGTCAAGCGTTAGTTACTTTGGCATAGGCCTGGGCCATTATTGTATCATTATTCTGAAAAAAGGGATTATGTACGGAATCTTTGAATTTGTCGACGAGGCGACTCCAATCCTGGAGAGTGAAGCAGACCACCTGCCAGATGTTCTCTTGGTCGCTGTCTTCGTCGCCGTAAACTAAGCGTCGATCTTCCTCCTCCTTCTCTTCCTCCTCTTCCTCCTTTGCCAATCTACTCCTACGCCGCTTGCGTCTCTTGTCCCTCGGTTTGCTTCTCGGCCTCTTGGATTCGAATGTGTGCGGAACGTCTGCGCAGTCCTCCCTGTATAGTCGAGTGCCGTAAAAGTACCAATAGGCAGAATTCTTACGGTCATGACCTAAGGGTTCGACTCGTAGGCTGTCGGAGTCCAAGCTGCTTAGCGACTGCTCCTGTCGACACAGCGACGAGTTGAGCGACGAATTTAAGCAACTGTAGAAGTTAACTACCCGGAATCACGTGCACTTACTACGTCCTCGGCGTCAAGCCTAAAGTCGCATAGAGTTCTCAGTATTTCCACTTTCTGACGGAGCGGAAGCAGCTCGAAATCTACGTCCGTATTGAATGGATTTTCGCAGTTGTATTCCTTTAAGAAATGTTCATAGAATTATAAAACTGGTATCAAATTATATATAGTTAAATAAGGTGGTACCAAGAGTAGAACCGCGCTACAGCTCCATTTTTGAATTTTATTTCCTATCAAACGTTTCGGAGTTCCAAACGTTGTTGGATGTCCTCCACAAGATTTAAGCCTAATCTGTTCCGAACCAGCAAGAGTTACTAAAATGGCGTCAAATTGAGTGTCGATTATTATAGTGTGTGAGTAGTTTAGTTTTTCTTTGATTGTAATACAAATATTGGAGTCAATATAGAAGTCGTTGCAAATCATAATATACAAATATTACTCCCGGTCGCTACGAAAAACGAGAGTGCTGCCGTCAGTAACCATTGAGACAGCTATTGTATTGCTTTGAGGCGACAGTAGTATCAACCTAACCTAACCTCATCTCAAACTTCTGTTGGTGTAGAGGGAGGAAATATTAAATTCCATTCCTTTGGAGTCAATTTAATGTCTTTAGGGTACTCCCAGGTTGGAAGCAGATTTGTACTCTTCGCCGCGTCGCAGATGACGCGCTAACCGTCGACAGTTAACGTCTTTAAACATTCATTACTTTTAATCTATTAATACAATGAAGATAAAACTTTCCACAAAATAAAACATTTGTAGCGATACGATTATACGGCGGGTTACATTTGAATTTCGCGCGCAGTGTGAATGATGGTGTTCGGGAATTTCTCGCGGTTGCGAGTGAGGGCGGCAGTAGAGAGTGTAGTCAAGTTAGGTTGGCTAGTAGAAAAGCAAGGTTCATGCGGAACATGCGCGGTGCGGTTGTTTGGAAACGAATTCGAATGTGTATCGGCTGTACTAAATCCCGGAGTCGTAAACAAACAAGTGGTTGTTATTATTGAAGAACCTGGAATGATCTAGAATATATACACACTGGAAATTCGTGGCGGATAATTGATTGTAAATCGGCACGTACCGATCTCGCCCTCATTTCGCCGTTCGCCACCAAAGGGAACGGAGGGTTCGCTCGAAGACGATCTTCGGCGTCCTCGTGGAATTTTCGACGACGAATTCCCAATTGGGGTCAGTTTCGGTGTTAAAACAGACTTCGGGAATACAATTTCGTGCGCGAACAGTTTTTTCGTTGAATTTGGAAATTTATAGGTTTTTTATTTTTATATACCTATATTTTAGAAATCACCGGTCGTGAATCACGAAGCCATCGTTGTGAAATCGAGTTGATATTTGGGGAAGCCAATATCGAAAATCGTGAAGGTGTTTCTAATTCGTATGAACGAGACACTTGGCCCTTTGGAAGTTAATTATCGCCTTCGAAATCTACGATAATCAAGGAAGCCAACTCAAGAGGGGCTCTTTTCCTGATCATCTTCGATTATTCAAAGGACATTTACGTTGAGGTCGTCCATCTTGAAACCGGCAAGATTGAATTGGCCTGTAATTTATAACGAAGTGTATATTTCCATCACTTGGGCTATCATCGAGTTCTCGGTGGATGGAATGTCTCATACATGATCCTGTTTTGACTTTCAATGACAACGTGGCACGGCGAGGTTTAGTATTTATCCTCGAATCAAGGTAACGACGTCTGATTTCTACTTTTTTGGCAAGATCGTGGATTACGATTACATTAAAGACTATCTTTTATTAAATGACTTCAATGGACAATTAAGTGATTTTGATTTAAGAATTAAGAGGATCGTATCCCTCAATACGAAGTGCGACAAGTGATATTAGTCTACGTCAGACATGTTTAAGACATTTGGCCTTTTTTTTTTTTATATTATTTTACGTCGACTTTTGTGGACCCAAATGGGACTAAATCGCGACGGGACCTACCGTTTATGAAGGTGGAATCCGAACCACCCGAGCTTTGGCGTTATTAGACACTTATAAACAAATATAGAGGTGTCCCGATGACAGATTGCAGAGGCCGGGATCGAACCAGGGTTTTCTGATTGCGAAGTCGATACTCTACCAACTGAGCCACCGCCGCTCTATTTGGCCTTTAATAACGCAATGTTATAATTGGGTGATTTTGTGTAGTTGCCAGTTTACAACGATTATTTTTGATGATTAATTATTCGTAATTATAAGATAATCTCGATTTATGTTGAAAGGAGTATTGCCTGTGAGTGGGCGTGGTGTGTGAGTGGATGGATAGAATCTGGTGTCAATTGATACGATTGGGTGTTCCCTTTCTTTTTTATTTCTTGTGTAAATTTATGTTATTCGTTTTGTTTGAATAATCTAGATCATGCATATAACCTAAAAATCGACTCGGCAAAATAAAAGATCAGTCTAGAGATTTTGTCATTTATTATTTACCGTTTCGTTTTTTTCTGATTGGTATTAAAGGTGGGGAATGAACAAAAAATCATTACACATTAATGATCAATTTTCTCGCTGAAATTTTTCAAAAGCTCGAAATTCGCTCGATGAACGAAGTGCTTGAACGTATATTTTGCAGTTTCGTAGAAAAATATAAATAACTTTACGGAGATATATCGTTTGTTCTTTCTTCATTAGATTCGCAAACCCCTATATTGATTAATTTCTTTTTTATTCGTTTCAAAATTCTAAAAATTGACTGTTATAGCGAGTGGACTATTAACTATGTATGACACTATGAACTAGCGCACCCTACCATCGTTCTTTTGTTCACGCAACACGAATGCCAGTGAGCCGGCGATCTACGTATTGATGTGTTCTATGCATTACGAAAGATTCAGCACGCATCACAATCCGTTGTGCAGTGTTCACATTTTTTGTACGCACTGATATATACGCTGCATTTTTCTACAGTGTACTGTACACTGTAAAAACGTAGATGAATTTTTACAACGTGCGAGGTTGGAAATAATTACTTCATGTTTAAACTTTAAAGTTGTAAAAATACATGTCATACTTGTAAAACCTTCCATAACATGTTAATTTACAACCGATATGTAAGTTTTATATAAACAAATCAAAATGATTTTATAAAATAAACTTAAAAACCATAAAAAATATTAAAATTTCGTTTTTACTCATGTTGATTGTAATTGTACATATCATGGGAGGTTTTACAAATATGGTTTGTATTTTTACAACTTCAAACGTGAAGGAAACTATTCCCAATCTAAGACGTTGCAAGTTTTATATATCTACACTTTCGAAATGAAATGTCATTTAATAAAAGCATTTAAAATGTTCAATTCACATTCTTGGACGTGAACTTGAAAAGGTGATGCATGCATTACAAATCGCAAGGCATAGAACAAAACGTATTATAGAGCCATTTGCACTTCATTTGATTTGGCATGAATCATAGAAGAGTGAGAAATACACATATGTATGTTGCGCTGGCGGTCAACCACTGTACAATGCACGGTGGCGCTGTTTTTCATAGTGCGTTCCGTTCTCCGTGAAGACAGCATTCAGTTGTGTTTCTTTCCGTTTAGCGCTTGAACGCCTCCGAAGCGTGCCGTCGTGATATGCATTGGAAGCATCGCGATCGGACCCTGTATATCGCTTTGAAAATCAAGACGGCAAGTTATTCTGGTTCTACATGGAGAAAAATTTAAGACAGAAGTCGTGTCATAGGAGACAACTGCTATACGAAAGAAAGAAATCTGTTTTATATTGGCTTTCCGCACTGTGTTTCTCTTAGTTTGATAAGACTATCGTCTCAAAACGGTACAATAGCAGTCTCAATGTTTACATCCGGCAGTCCTCTCACTATTCTCACACTGAGAGGCTTTTCGTAAGGGTTATGTATTCTCGAGGTTGGCAGCGACACTAAACCGACTCTGAATTCCACACGTGTGATTGGTATGAATCTAGTCGGCATTTTCGTACGAATTTTATACCCCAGACTTTTAGTCGCTGTCCGTTCACAAGGGCGCGGCAGCACTCTCGTTTTTAGCACATCTCTTACACTGCTGTATATCTCCTGTTTTCGTACAGCAGCCGTACCCCAGTGAAGTATATCAGACATTCTATAGTTACGTACGACATTCCAACTACAAGTGGCGCCTCTGTTGTCTTAATATTAAGGTTTGGTTTCTGTACTGGTCTAGATACGATATACCTACGAAACGTCTCTCAGTGCAATGACCCGGGAGAGTAATATCTGTATTATGATTTGGAACGACAGTTTGCTCCTAATCTGTGCTACCATTGTCTCTAATTTGGCGCAACGGTACTAAAGTAGGCAATACCGGTGTTCTCTTAAACTTCTCTCAGTGTAGGGGTAGCGTCGCGGCAGTAGCCTGGCGTCGTGATAGTAAAGACGTTTCAAGTGACCAAACCCTTAGTGTAGTACACGGAACACTGAGAGAAGAAGGAAGTCATTTTATCCGGTGAGTAACATCGATTTAGCGGTATACTCTGGTAAATGGGCGAGATGTCTCAATGGTGTATGGAAGAAGTTTTAGCTGTGAAGATATAATATGTTGTGTTGTAATAAGAGCACTTTATAACTATGTATCCGCAAGTCCGTCATTTGCATTATAGATGATTACAGATTAACAAATCTAATCTCTTTGATTCTCGTTTCATCGCCAATATAACCGTTAATTTGGCTGCAATATCGTTCCGCGGGAATAGTGTAATAAGTAACGTCCATCTAGTTGCACTGACCGGTCATTACAGCGTCACGCGTGATTAACTGTTTTGGTTGATCAGTACGACGAAAAATCGACGTCTTTTTTTCTTTCAGTGAAATAGAGAAACAGGATTAAATGGACGGAAGATTCATCGTTATGACAATCATAGCTCCACGCTATGACACTTGAGGCGACGAGTCCAACAACAATCATAATCAAGCGTTAGTCTGCAGTAAACAACAGATCATGCCTCGCCATAAAGACTCCACATTCGGAAATTTTTACTAGTCTAAATGAGAAATAGAGCGGCTCATTCCACCATGGTGGTTAGAAACACCCTGAGAATGAAAAAAGATATCCTTCTGACCGTTATCAGCTCTATGGAGCGTAATAACAAAAACCATCGACGAAACGTAACCTGGAATTGAAAGAGGCAATCAAAATAATTGTAGGCGTTCCTTGAACAATGGAGACGTACTTTTGATGCAATTTCAGGAATTCTTGTCGGTTCTGGCCAGGTTACGCTTGAGGTCAAAATCACACCGACGAATTGATTGGTAGTCATTATTTACCTGACATTTCTTGCGGAACAATCGGCGGAGGAACATCTGATAGTTGAACGTGGAGATGTCATTGCGAGTATCGTCGGGTAGGCAGCCCTCCAGCAATCTAACGATGAGTTCTTGCAGTAAGCGTCCCTCGGTACCACCGTCAGTCAATAGAGCTTCCTCTAAATCCTATAAAAGATATTTTGAAATTTAAAAACGGTTTGTAATCGCAGGATGTTTTATAATGCCCATAGCAAGTCGGAGAGCGGAAAGCCAGGATTTTTATGCTTGCGAAGCAGACAGGCACCGAATAAGAGCGAGAGCGACATTAAGTACCTCGATATCAAAATCCAGGAGATTGAAGGCGTCTCTGAATAGGGAGCAAAAGTGCGCTATACTCGGCACCTCCCACCACGATTGAATGTCTATAAAAATAATGGAACTTGGGTTCAAAGAGGATACACCTACCTCCAGTACCATCGTCTCAATATTTTTAAATTTTTACTACTTACAAAATAAACCAATACCGAGACAATTTTGGTTTCTAAATAATCATTTTTTGCAAAATGGTAGCATGGTGATGGTAGTTTTGAAATGAACATTATTCTTTGTCTTCTGGGCTCATTAAAAAATATGTATATATGTATAATTTTATTGTATAAATAGTCAGAATTTACGATAAATGAAGGGCTGCAACGAACAATGGCAAAACCTTTCTTTAATCCTGATTAGTGAATTTTGAGTTTTATATTCTGAATAGTTTTTTGTAATGTTTCTCGACAACAGAGGGAAGGTTTTGAAAGAAATGTATCCGCCACCTGTAGCGGAAATCACGTACGAAACTAACGAATTTAATTATGTTGGAGGATCTATGTTGGCTTTGTCTGGGAACAATTCAAAAACCCGACAAATCACAAAACTGACTTTTCAAAAACCTGACATTCAAAAACCAGACATTTCAAAAAACAGACATTCAAAAACCATACTAGATACAAAAAATCATCTCGGGTCGACGTCCTTGATGTCTCACTGAAAGGTGATTCAAAAATGTTTGATCGAGGGATTCATTTTTTAGGTCACTTGAAGGTCAAATTAGTTTGACCCCCGGATTATTTATTAACCCTTAAATGCCACACGGGGTCCGGGAGACCCCAGACCTTTTTCAATGACAAATTGTCAAATGTTCCTGCCAAAAATGGAACTCATTGTTCTCTCTGATTACAGTTGTGGGTTTGAACTACCTTTCTTCACACTTATCAGTAGTCAGTTCTGTCGCAGGGACTATTTCGGGCGATTCAAAATTAAAGTGGGGTCCGGAGTACCCCCGTGTGTCATCAACGCGCTTTTTTGTGTAAATTGGAGTGATATTTTTTGTTGTTTTTTAATACTGTTTTACCAATTTTGCAGGTAAATATAATCATGTAAGGTGGTAACAATTTTATTGTCTGTTATTGCGTTTGTTTATAACCTTTTAAAATGGCATATCCAAAGATCGCAAAGGTGCAGAGTGACATTTTTTTTTTTTTATTTTTTTTTTTATAATACATTTTATATTAACTGTAAACATTTTCTGCAATTAAAACGATTTTTCAATCAAATTTAATAAGAATATGTACAGCTGCAACTTTATTTATGATGTATTTTTTTTCACAATAAATCACACTTCACATTGCAAAATATATACCTTTTTTTAAACAATTAAATATAATTTTAATTTTTCCTTACAGTGATATATCTCGAGAGTACTATACTCAATTTTTAAGTAAAAATATTAAAAATTAAAAATGTGATACTAATTTGTTTCTGGAAACCCATATTTTTACTTTTTTCGCACACTTTATTTTGTATACAATATTGAAATTGAATTTTTAACAATGTAAGCATTTTACACAGTTTCTAAAGCTTTGAACGATATTGAAAAAAATCTACAGAAATAAATATCAAAAAATAAAAAAGTTAACAGACATTTTTCACGATGGGGTCTCGAAGACCCCGTGTGTCATATATGAGATTTTACAGACGTGTGGCATTTAAGGGTTAAGCAAACTTGGAATTGAATCATTAATAAATGTCTGGTTTTTGAATACCGGTTTTTTTAAGTGTCTGTTCTGTGATTTGTCGGGTTTTTGAGGTGCATCCCTTTGTTTTACCTATACATCTTTAAGACGGTTACATGTCTAATCAACACAAAACAAACTCAACATACAAATTCAACATTTTCGAATTTAACATTTGACTAAATCAACAAATAATATAAATAATATAAAAAATTATTAAATTATTAAAATGTCATGTACATTCAACACAATCGTGTTACATTAACACATGCCGTACAACAGCATATCTATCGGATGTATGATAAATGTTCGAACGAAAAAATGTTCGACCAATGTAATTTAGACTTTTGACTCATGTAAAATATATGATCGAACATTTTTTCGTTCGAACATTTGTCATACATCCTATCTATCATTATATAACCTAACCTAACATAACCTAATCTAGCCTAACCTAACCTAACGGAAATACTAATTTAATGGAATATCTACGTGGACAAGCGCACAATATTCATTAAATTCTTTAATACAAATTGTAATCATTCATTTGTATTATTGACATTTATAAATATAGATTTAAGATTTAATTTATTTGACGATTAATATTATTACACTTGATTTTCAAGATACAATATTATTCAACAAACTGAAATCAATGTTGAATTTGTTAAATATTGAAATTGCAAATGTTGAGTTTGTCGATTGTTGAGTTTGCAAATGTTAAGTTTGAATGTTGAAATTGCAAATGTTAACATTTCATAATATTGATTAGACCTGTTACCCTTTAAGACAACAGCAGGGGTTCACCAATAATTAAATTCGATGGATGTCTCTATTAAGGTCTACTTTTAATTTGTCTTTCACTGCAATATTACCTATAGTTTAAGTCGTTCAAATGGTGTAATTCCTAAAACATGTGTTGGTAACTTCTTTTTTACCTTGTATACACAGAGAGAAATATTACCAAAAAGTATAATTTACTATTATAATAGAAGATTTTAACATTATGGATGATAATTTGAAGACAGACTCGTGAGTATTAGAATAAATCCTACAAGAATTTTACAACTAAAGGGTAATTTGTTATAAACTTGCAAGGAAACATGTAAAGCCATAAATTTTAAGAGACAATAATATATAAACATGGGCAAACCTAATGGAATTCAAAAAAACCTTTATTGAAACATAGTTATTGTTGCTGCCACTAGTCGCAGTCCTGACTATAATTGAACTGACAATATTCCCATTACAGAAATGGATTTTCAATTGATACACGAACACTTGGTATAAATCGGCTAAAAAATTATCATAATGTCTCGACAAAGACCTATATGATGCTGGTTACTTTCTTTTTTAAAGGAATTTGCTTTTCTATCATTCTGTATCTTTCAATAACTAGTTTTTTTAGCAACATTTAGTATTTTAAGAGTCTGTCCTCACGTTATAATCCTAAGATAGTAAAAAGTGCTGTAATATTTCTCTTCATGTCGTAAACGTATTTTCAGAGAATAACACGTGATGAAAACTAAAAAATGAATAATTGAGGCTACTGTTTACTGATATCAATTATGCCTATGTTGTTTTATTAATTATCACTAATGAAATGTAGTTTCAGTTGAAAAGATACTCATGGGTAATTAAATAATGTCCAAACCAATAAAACCCCAGAGGCATATTTTGTCGACTAAAGTGTAGTCCTAACAATATATGTTTTGTTTGTGACTGATTGGATGTTAACAAAATAAAATAAGTATGAAAAACGTTACAAAATTATAATATTAATGTACAAGAAAATTGTATTAAAAATTTTCCATTTGATTTTTTTTATTCATTTTTTAGATATTTGTTGTGATTTCTATGACAAATCGATTTACAATAATATAATTTCGTGTTTAAATTTATCAGACACAACATTTAAATATCCGTGGTTGAAAGGCATGACAACATAACTACAGTGTCATGATTTTGAAATAAATGGGTTTTAATTTCACTTAATTCTGCCAAATTGAAAAATCAATAGATTTATTTGATATTTACAGTTTAGTCTCTGTTTGTAGAATATTTTTAAAGTTATTTTGTAAATTTAATTATGCTATTTAGTAAAGTTCATGAATTAATACAAAATTTAGGGTATTTTAGTCTAACCATATATCTTGATACAGTTATGACGTTAGGTACATTGTAAAAAATACAAGTTTACAAATTTATTGTAATTTTCATTAATTTTTATATTTAAAATATTGGAGTAAATATGAAAATTACTGGATAATATTTGGTAAATTTACCATGTCAGGATGGGCTCGATTTTGACCCACACATTGTAATTTTACCACTTTCAACGTAGGGCATTTACAGAACGTTGTGAAATTCCTAACCTCACATAGGAAATTCCGAATTTTACATAGGAAATTTACAATGTTGAACATGAGAAAATCACCATATTTTTACGAATGAAAATTACAACAGATTTGTAAAGTACATTTCTATTTTTTATAGTGTAACATATTTATGTGCTTTACCTATCACAGACTTAGGGGCTGTACTTAAATTACGTAACGCCAAGGGGGGGGGGGGGGGGGTCCAGGCCCATGTTACACCCATTGCTAAGGGTTTGGCAAATAGCGTTACAGAGGGGGGGGGGGGGGGCAGAATACCAAAAAATTGCGTTACGTAATTTAAGTACAGCCCCTTAAATATAATTTAATGAAAATGACAGGTATACTATTATGCCTTCCAACTACAGAAATATTAAGATATGGTTTCATTACATTACATTAGTTTTAGACTGTTATTCGTCCCAGCCCGTTAAATATTCTGTTTTGTTTCTAATTAATACTTTCTTTATTTAAATAATCCATTTTGTGAAAAAGATCGTACTCATATATTCGTTAGTTGATATAAAAATTGTAGCTGAAATCAAGCTCTAAATGAAAAACAAACAAAAAAACTTATAAATATGTTGACTTTCATATTTTGAGATTAATTTCAGCTTAAATATTCAGTGTCACTTTTTTTAAGACATTTGCTACAGTAAAAATTAATATTAATTATTAACATTGCAATAAATAACTTCTACAATTCATGGTTCGTATTTAATTACATATATTCTTACAGAAAGAATAATAGTTTAAAATGTCGAATATTTGGGCAAATCAATTTTGCAGGGAAATCTGCATCTATTTGAATAACTTTTAAGTACCATTTTGTTATAACAACCTATATAATAAAAAGATTACAAATATGAAAATTTGACATCATGCAAATTGCCTACTCTATTATTTAAGGCAGCAGCGGTTCCAACTTCTATATACGCACAATTGCTACGATATTGCGAATACAAAATTATTCATTACTTTCCATTTGTTATATGTGTTATTTATGTTTAATAACAAGCTATTTCTTTGTCATTATCAAACACAATATATAATATTAATATTAATAACGATTTACTGATATTTTAGTTTCCTGTGAACATTCCGTAGATCATAAACAAAGCTTTTGTTGCATTTATTTTTTTCAAAATTATAATATAAAGTATTGACATGTACCTGAAGTTCTGAACGTTCAGTGAATGATTTTGTCAATTCTTTATTCTTGTATTGGGGTAGTTTATTAATAATAGAACGATTTGTACTTTAAAAATGATACATTTTTTGTATGTAAACAGTAACAAATCGCAGGGACCAATAATGATCCTTATAGATCATTTCGCTATTTTTTTGTCTTAGGTAAATCGTTCATTGAACATTCGTAACTTCAGACACTTAGTATTGACATCAATATTATAAAAAAAAACCTCGTTACTGTAATCAATAAGAGAAATTTCTTTGGTAATTAATAAATTTTATTGTTTTTTTAGAGAGGTTTTAGAGTATGTATTGTGTATAACAAAATATATTTTAATGAGTATTAGTTACTGTCATATATTCGAAACAGTTTTATACTACCTGTACTTTAATCGGTAAAAAACACTGATGCTACGTCAATGTTTCATACATTGTGAAAAATTTCGATGTAATTTTAAAGTGAAAAGGTGGAAATCACAATACCAATGAATATCGTTGTAGATTTCCAGTAACATAGTAAAATTTCTACATTATTGATGTAATTTTACAAGTGCACTGTATATCCAAAAAAATCAGTTCTTACGGTTAGCAGCGCCACAGTAGTCGACAATTAGAGCCAATTTACATTGCGCTTGTAATTTTACTGGAAAAGATTGAAAAGTACAAAGGGGATGTAAAATTATATTTTTTTAAATTACACAATCGATGTAAAATTACCACCTTTTGTACTGTAAATTTACATTTTCACTGTAAATTTTACACATTTATGGTAAATTTCCTTCTGTTTTCGTTTGCTATTTACTGGAAACATATAATTTTACAATGATAGTATAATAAGAACTGTCAACAAAATTATAAAAACTCGGAAATGTAATTTTACATTTACTTTTCAGTTTGCATCCTTCTTCAAGTTTGTATCCAAATGTATGATTTATTGTTTGTCATATTACAAGTTACTTCATTATTAATTAATTGTTAATCCTTTTGTGCCCAGTGACGAATATACCCATTAAACACACTGTAAAAAATTTTCATATAAATTACAATGCGTTGTGGGCTCGAAAAACTACCCACTTTCAGCGCAGGGAATTTACAATGTTGAACGATGTAACTTTACATAAAATCTTGTAATATTTCCTCCAATTGTAAAATTACAACGTCCAGCGTGGGCTCGAAAAATTACCTACGTACATCATAGTAAAAGTACATAAGTCTAACAGTTTTCCTAAGCTCGACGTTGTAAATTTACAACGCAGTCTTGAACTTAACCTCAATTCGGAAAAAAAATCCTACGCTCAACGCAGTATTATTACAGAAATTTTATGTCCGAATTTAACCAGTACGTTGAAAATTTCATTTTGATTTTTTACAGTGCAGTCCATTTGACATTATAGTCCGGAAACATTTGGGCAAAAAGGAATTGATGTGTAAATTTTTGAACAACTACTTTTAAAAATAAAACATTCATATATGCAAGTTTGTTTATTGGTTTTCCGATTTATATCAACATTTATAGTATATTTTGATCGTATTGTAAGTTTCATTCTGAATGCTACTACTTTGGCCATTGACATAACAAATGTAAACAGGCTAATGCAACTAGTAAACAAGACCTTTATTGACATTATTGATTGAGATTCCACATAAAAACATTTGTTTATTGAACAAAATTGTCTACGATTTATATATTTGAGAAGTAAAGTGAGTTTTTATATCGATTCCTGGTGTAATTTTATTTATTTATAAAAAATGTTAATGAGTAATGACAAAAAATAAAGACATAAAATATTTCAACATATGTTAAAAAAATGTAAACATGAATTTCATTGCTATGTTAACTATAGTTGATTTTGCTATAACAAAAATATAAAAATTGAATGAAGCTTAATAAAAATTTTATTTATTTCATTGCAACTATTAATTTTATCGATAATTATTGCTATTTACTACTGAATTGACATCTCTGCATTGTTCCCTTTTCTAAAAATGAATTTTTTTAATTGCGAACTATAGCTTTTCCGAATCTGCGGCTACAAATATACGCTAGTTTCAGCATCGTAAAATTTTGTGTACTTGAGATCTGATCGTTTAATGAACAAATTTTCTGAGCCGACTTATCATTACAAGTCTTGAAAAAAGGTAATATTTATTGTTTACAACTAAAAAGATATAAATTTGTTATTTATCATTGTTAAAAACGTAAAGAGTAATCTAGTTATTTATACTGTTAGTGATTCATCCCCAGATCACCAGAAAACCGTTTATTGAACGTTCGGAACGTCAGAAATTTTAAGAATTTTGCACAAAATGAATCTGTAATCTTTGTTATAAAACACAATAATTTTATTTTGCTGACTGTGCTAAATTTTAAAGATGACAACAAGTTGCCGTCTTGTGTCGGCGCTGACATTTAGAGGGTGTTTAAGGGCCTCGTTCTATTTATTAATGTTTAGTCATTTTTTTTTACTAGTAAATTTATATCATTTATTATTGTTTATACAAATATTTTTTAGTATTAGTTATAAATTTTACATATATTTTTTCAATAAAAGTTTTATTTTATTATGCCATCTCTGAAAAGGAAAATGTAGCAAATAGTGCTTGAATATTTTTTCTACTCATTTGGTAATCGTATATTTTTAAAATTGTAACGAAATCATTACTAAATGATATACTTGTGATTTTTTACAAAGATCTGTCTTTCTAAAGTTTTGATATTAAAATCGAAATATCATTTTACATTGCATTACGCGCAGTTCCGGGTAAATCAGCGTTACTTTACTATTTTTTTCTCATTAGTTACTTCGGTAACAGGGTCTAAAACTTCGCAAGATAACTAGAATGTAAAATATTTTTACGCAATTCTGTTGTTTGTTGATTTTCACTCCAGCCACCTCAATATGAAATTACAATTTTATAGAAAAATGTAATTTATATAATCAATTCAAGCTATAGTTCAAAGAATAACAAACAATCGCAAAGGTTACTATAACCAACAAGAAAAGTAAACTATTCACAGCAAGAGTCACATCAGAGTCGACGGAGGCGCTTTTATGACTTTTGTGTTTTCCGCCTGAGAATATTTGAAAATTTAACTGGTCTGTAGTATAGTACTTGCAACGAGCGTCTGTTTTCTCATGCTTATTTCGTCCATATGTATTTGGAAATGAAAATAAGATATTACTAAAATTACATAAAATAACAAAAATTATCGATTTCTTTTTAAAAATTTACATAATTTGTAATTTACGTTTTACATAAATAGGGTAAGAGGTTCAGTTGTGAACACCCCTGCGTACATTTTGATTGAAAAGAAATGAATCAAATGTTGCTTTTGACTGACTATGAAAGCCAAGAGTCGCTTGCGGTTTTTACTGCAAACAAATTGATTTTTTTACATGTACACATCGTCACAATTCCATTTTTCAATATTTTTAAAAGCTGTACAAATCTAATTTAATCAAAGAAAAGTGCAACAAATGGTTACAGAGTAAATTTATTATATTTATCGTTATTTTATTAATGCACCTGATGTATTTTTATAAGAATATTAATATACATTGATAATGTATTGTTCATTAAATAAAATTGAATCTAGCTGCAAATTTGGAGCCGCAAATTCGGAATAGTAGTTAAAATTGTTGTTTATTTCGTTGCAACTATTGAATTACGGTTCCTTATGAGTAAATTGACATCTCATAGATGTTCCTTTTTTAAAAAATTAATTTTTTTATTTAGAACAATTTTTTTTTTTTCGAATCTATAGCTACAAATCTGCGGCTAGTTTCAGTTTCATAGAATTAAATGTATTATAAACAAAATTTTAAAAATTCAAAACAGCTGGTTATTTATACAGTCATTTCTCGTATTCCGTGTCTGGAAAACCTTGAAAATGTTACCAAAAATGATCAATGTCTTATATGCGGAGTGCTATGAATTTCGTTGATGACGTAAATATCACATCTGCACTTTAGACATTTAACTTTCTTATTATTTTCCTAGTAAAATTACAATTTTTGTGTAAAAATTACCCGAAAATAGAAGGAAATTTACCATAAACAAGTAAAATTCACAATGGAAATCGTAATCCACAACGCCAACGGTGAAAATAAAAATATTATTAATAATCGTGATAATTTTATATCGATTGTGTAATTAAAAAAATACCATTTTACATCGTCTTTGTAACATTACAAGTGCACTGTAAATTTTGCTATAGGGATTTACGTATCTGCTTCTCTCTCTATTGATGTCTTATTTACAATACACATGTAAAATCACGTCGATAATGCATGAATTTTACGTAGTTAAAATTGTTGTTTATTTCATTGCAACTATTGAATTATGGTTCCTTATGAGTGAATTGACATCTCAGAAGTGTTCCTTTTTTCAAAAAATTAATTTTTTTATTTAGAACCATTTTTTTTTCAAATCTATAGCTACGAATGTGCGGCTAATTTTAGTTTCATACAATTAAACGTATTGTAAACAAAATTAAAGAAATTCAAAACAGCTGGTTTTTAATACAGCCTTTTCTGGTATTTTGTGTCTAGAAAACCTTAAAAATGTTAACATTATATACAGAATGTTAATAATTAGTATACAGAAGTTTATATATTTACAAAAATAAATTTATCACTGATTGAAAGATACTTTATCTATTAAAAATTGGTTGTGACGTTTCATCCCGGTCTGTACTGACTTGCTTAGTGAATCTACATTTCGATGTTAATTTTCGATGTCATATGCGGAGGGCTATGAATTTCGTTGACTACGAAAATACACAACCGCTACTTTAGACATTTAGTTTTCCTATTATTTTCCTAGTAAAATTACAGTTTTCGTGTAAACATAACCCGAAAATAAAAGGAAATTTACCATAAACATCAAATTTACAACGAAAATGTAAATTTACAATGTCAAAGGCGAAAATGAAAATGCCAGTAATAGTTGTGGTAATTTTACATCATTTGTGTAATTAAATAAATATAATTTTACATCGTCTTTGTAATATTACAAGCACACTGTAAATTATGCTATAGGGATTTATATATCTGTGTCTCTCTCTGTATCAATTCGGGTCTCTCTCATCAATAACCGATTGACGTCTCATTTACAGTGGACATGTAAAATCACGTTGATAATGCAGGAATTTTACCACAACTCTAAATTTTTCAGTGTTTACAGAGTAAACAAAGTGTCAAAAAACTTCATATAAACTATTAAACGTATTGTAAACAAAATTTAAAAAATTCAAAACAGCTGGTTGTTTATACATCCATTTCTTGTATTCTGTGTTTGGAAAATCATAAAAATGTTAACAATAAATAATGCAACAAAGTGTAATGTATCTACACTGTAAAAAGTAAAAGTAAAATAACATTTCCGAGTTTTTACAGTTTTGTTTTTGTAAGATATTTTTTGCCATTACTTTGAACCGTGAATATTTTAAATAAATCAAGAAATGTTTATTTGGACATTTTCGGTTCGATTAATTAATTTTTTGGTCGTCGCTTGTCACCGGATTTGTTGCCCGTTGTGGACCTTAACCTTAATTAATAGACAGAAGTCTATACATATATTTACAAAAATGTAAAAATAACCCGAAAATAGAAGGAAATTTACCATAAACATGTAAAATTCACAATGGAAATCTAAATTTACAACATCAACGGTGAAAATAAAAATACTGGTAATAATCTTGGTAATTTTACATCGATTGTGTAATTAAAGAAATGTAATTTTACATCGTCATTGTAATATAACAAGCCCACTGCAAATTATGCTATAGGAACTCTATAAAATTATCATGATATTCACTGGTAATTTAATTTCCACCATTTCACTGTAAAATTACATCGAAATTTTTCACAGTGTTTACAAAGTAAACAAAGTGTCAAGAAACTTCATATCAACAACAATTAAATAAAACTGAAACTAGTAGGAGATTCGGAATAGTAGTTAAAATTCTTGTTTATTTCATTGCAACTATTGAATTATGGTTCCTTATGAGTGAATTGACATCTCAGAAATGTTCCGTTTTTCAAAAAATTAATTTTTTTTATTTAGAACCATTTTTTTAGAATCTGTGGCTACGAATGTGCGTCTAATTTCAGTTTCATGCAATTAAACATATTGTAAACAAAATTTAAAAAATTCGGTTTTCGGTTCCATTAATTAATTTTATGGTCGTCGTTTGTCACCGGATTTGTTGTCAGTTGTGGAACTTAACCTTAATTAATAGACAGAAGTCTATACATATATTTACAAAAATGTAAAAATAACCCGAAAATAGAAGGAAATTTACCATACACATGTAAAATTCACAATGAAAATCTAAAGTTACTATGTCAACGGTGAAAATAAAAACACTAGTAATAATCGTCGTCATTTTACATCGTCTTTGTAATATTACAAGTACACTGTTAATTTTGCTATAGGGATTTATACATTTGCTTCTCTCGAGTCGGGTCCCTCTCACCAATAACCGATTGAGATCTTATTTACAGTGGACATGTAAAATCACGTCGATAATGCAGGAATTTTACCGTAACTCTATTAATTTTTCAGTGTTTACAGAGTAAACAAAGCGTCAAGAAACTTTATATCAAAAATTAAACGTATTGTAAACAAAATTTAAAAAATTCAAAACAGCTGGTTGTTTATATAGCGCATTTTGTGTCTGGAATTTTTAATCGTCGATAAAACTTGACTCGTAAGAGATTTCACTGTCGAAGCAGTATCGACGATTAGTAATCCCAGCGTACAAAAGGTAAATTTGGAACCGCAGCTGCCAATTTTGATTTTTGAGTAATCGGATGGTTGTAGACTCACCTAGAATCCCGATGAAAGTGGGAAACATAACCCGTTTTGGACTCTTAATCGCGCCAAGCTCTCGGTCGCGCTTCGTAGGACCTCGAGAACGAGCGAGCCGCGACGTAGTCGTCGCGGCGCTCCACGTCGTTCCTTGGGGTTTTTTGACCCTTTTTATCCTCGGATCCCTCTGGAGACGAGGTTCAAACGTCCCCGGGTGAAAATCGTCGCGTCGCCGCTCCACCTCCTCATTATACGCGGCGCCCTAGCCGAACATCCCGCGGTGCACCGACAACGTCGCGCCTCTTCCTCCTCACCCGCTTGGTGCGCTCCTTCTCGCTCCGTTTCGTTATTTCACCGTTCACGACGTCCCGCTCACGACGTATATAACGGCCAGCGTTGATTTATTTTGGCACGGCACTCCGGACGATCGAGCGCGACACCCGCGATCATTTCTCCACCAGAGATCAACTCCCGGGTCAAAACAACCACCCAGCAGCAGGCGGTTTACTTTTCGCGGATCCGCACGTCCTCGTTTCGAGAGCCTCCGATTTTACCTCTTGCGCGCCTACCTCTTTTTCTCTCTCTCTCTCTCTCTCGCTCGCCCTCTTTCACCGACTCGCACTCTCTCTCTAGCGCAAGCGAGTCTCTTGGACGTTCTCTTTTTCGATTTTGACTTTTGGAACACGATTACTTGGAACAGGTCGCGAACGAGCCCGACGACGGTAAGCTATCTCTCTCTAGCACGCTGTTTACTCGGTAAGCGTTCGCTCACTCGGCCGGATTCGGGGCGCGGACGACTCCTCGTTCGTTGCTCCTCGGTGATGGGAAAGTTTGCCGTGCAAACGGGCGACAACGCAACCATGCGCGGCGACCGACTGCAGAGAGTGCAACTGTACGACTTTACGGGTGTGCGGGCGCGGGCGTTAGGCGTATCGCACCCAGGAACATGCGAACTGTACCTAGATGCGCGACACCCTTACTCTCGATCTGCTCGAGGATGCGCGCGCATGATACTTACTCAAGGTGCGGCACGATCATTGGTCCATTCTTGTGGAGTTTTTGTTGTTTTCATTGTTTTTTAGGGGTTGAAGAGTTTCAAGAATGCTAGTTACGTGTCAACAACTCGGCTATTCTATGTTCAGATGCCATCCCGATCAGATTCGAATTCCATCGCGTTGTTGACAATTTTAATGTTAATTATTGTGTTGTGCGCCGTTTACATCGTGCGTTGTTATTGTGTTTCTTCCGTAATGTGAAACTTCGACTGCAGTGGTGTTTGCAGTGATAGACAAAAATAATATCCATGATTTAAGCATCATTTTAAAGATTCACGTGAAAAATGTTTACGCTCTTATGATTGCATAATTTTAGGTTAGAAATAAACAGCACATATTTAAGCATCGAATATACACAATCCTTATAGAAGGTTTAACGATGATAAAATACTGCGTGTCGGGATTTGAAAGTGACTCCGCCGATAACGTCAGTTCCAACCTTGAAATACTGAAATCTAGAAGTAAAAATGCTGACAATTCCACGAGAATCCCTGAGACGAAACATTCGAATTCCATCGCGTTCTTACGAATAATAATATTAATTAACGTGTTGTGCGCTGTTTACATCGTGTACAGTTCTTGTGTTCCTTCACCGTAATGTAAACCTTTGACTGCAGTGGTGTTTGTAGTGATAGATACAAGTAATATCCGTGATATAAGCATTTTGAAGATTTACGTGAAAAATGTTTACATTCCTAATGAATGGGCAGTTTTAGGTTAAAAATAAGCGGCGCGCATTGAAGCATCGAATATACAAAATCCTTATAGAAGGTTTAACGATGATAAAATACAGCGTGTCAGGATTTTAAAGTGACTCCGTCGATAACGTCAGTTCCTAGTATGAAATACTGAAATCAAGAAGTAAAAGTGCTGACAATTCCACGAGAATACCTGAGACGAAACGTATTATTTACAATTGAGCGGACGGATTTTACAACACGTCGAGCGCATGAACAACGGTATAAGTAACGTACACTGTAAAAAATTTCGATGTATTTTTACTACGTATCAGGGTGGAAATAAATCGATTCACGTATGTATAACGTAGTAAAAAAAAAATTCGGCATGTAAAATTACACTAGCTGTCTGATAAATAAACAACTGACATACACAATGACGTGCCAAACTGAAAATAACAGATTGCTTGTAAATGTACAAGTGGCATGTATAAAATACCTATTCGCGGTATAATACATTTGCATCACATAGTAAATAAACAGCAGGCATGTATAAATACAAGGGACACGAGTCTAGCTGAAAAACAAATATGGCGCTTGTAAAAGTACGAATGGCGTGTAAAATTACCGTTCGAGGGTAGAAGTATCTAGGTATCACGTGATTCATCTATGATCGAAACTATACATGTGTTAATTTGATTTTTTTTCTCTATGTGCACTAGTGCAGAAATAGTACATACGCTTTGTCGCTTTCTTACACCGATTGTGGTTTGTTTTGCATTCTCGTGGGGGGCATGCACAGTTAGAAGGTTGAAAAAATGAGTCTGGTATTAGAAATTCGTTTATAAATGAATAAATTTTGGAAATTGTTATGGAATTGTGATGTCGAAAGATCATATGTATCCCATATATTCACAAATTATTCTGTAATGATTAATAAAATATAATAATCAAAAAACTATTACGTATGCTGAACTAATCCTTTGTCTAGTCGTGTTAACAAAGGGCCTTTTAGAAATAATGGATAAAAACATGAAAAACTTCCCTTTTTCATGAATTTTTTCGGAAATGAAGAAGTTTTATGTATCTATATCTACATACAATGTCTCGTCTGTACTGAAGATGCGCTGTCGATATAAAATTATTTCACTTTACAGGCTACACGCGCTCGAAACGGTGCATACACTGTAAAAAAACTTGTCCATAAAATTACTGTTGAGCAGTATTTTGGCAGACCAAATAACTACGATACATGCCAAAATACTGCTCAACAGTAATTTTATGGACAAGTTTTTTTACAGTGTATATTGGTCAGACACACTTAGTAAAAAGTAAATGTGTCAAAATGAAGAATAAAAAATATGACCTTGTAGAGCTCATTGAATCACATATTTTTTGTATATAACATTTTCTTCTAGGATTTGTAGTTTTTAAGATAAAAAATGAAAAGCACAACGATTTTCAGTATCGAAATCAATAAAGTTTTTACCATAACTCGCCGTAGTTTGGTGAAAAATGCAATAAATCACTTGAAAATTTTATGGTATACTCATTACACATATTTGAAGCCTATGAGTTAATTTCCGTGATTAAAAATATCAATTGTTTATTAATACTGAATAACAAATTGCCGCGCGCATGAAATTGTATCCTTCACCTTTGACGAAAAAAAAGTGTTATAAAAAGTTTAAGTTTGCAAAAAATTCCATTGACAAAGTTGTTCATCTGGGATTGAAGAAGTTTTCTGGAAAATTTCAATTCAATCGAAATACAAATGTGATGTTTAAAACGAAAGCGCTCAGTGTCCGCGTTCCTATGTGCGAATTTTCGGTTGGCGCGGAGTTGGGCCGCCTACGGCATCATTGGTCCGGCCTTGGTAACCGTAATTGGCCTAACCAACGAAATGATAACCACAAATTTCATTTTACCAACTTTATTTTCTATGGTTGGCACTATCTTGGTTGCCACGGTTGGACCAACTTTGGGAAACAATGTGCAGCCAACATTTGGTGCAACTAACCTGTAATCCGTTTTTATAAAATGAAACTGACGGTCGGGTAAGTCTGGGGACAGAACTGGGCCAACAGTCGGTGGTACTCGCATAAAAATAAATTACCATAAAAGGCCCAATGATAGGGCCAGTTGAGGGGAAAAGTGGGGTTAATAATTCTGAATTGTATAATTTAAATCTATTTGTATATATTAACTAACCAACAAGTCGAATATGGACCAAAGTGGGACCAATAATCGGATTTACTGTGTTGCGAACGATTTTTATGAGTTTGCCTGATCGTCGGGGTATACACGCTCCAAAGTTGTGCTGACCGCGGCTGCAAGTTGGTGATACTCTGGGAGCCGACTATGGGAAAAGGTAGCTCGGCCAACCTTCAACCAACTGTTTGACTACGGGTGCCAACGTTAATTCGCACATGGGTTATTATCTTATGGCTCTGTTTCGAACTTAAAATATGAGCATTGCATTTGCAGTGTTCGCTATATTTTTTATTTATTATCTTATATGTTAATGTTTAATGTAATTATTTTTAATATCATTATATCAAAAATTTATAATTTCAGAATTTACAGATTTAGTTGAAAACGAGAAAATAATGCTTAATTTATTATTCGCACTTCTTTGTTGATAACTTTTACGATATATTCTGGTTTATTATTAATATGTTTTATAATAGTACATTACGATACAAGTGCGCGGCAATTTGTTATTCAATATTAATAAACAATTGATATTTTAATCACGGAAATTAACTCATAGGCTTCAAATATGTGTAATGAGTATACCATAAAAATTTCAAGTGATTTGGTGCATTTTTCACCGAACTGCGGCGAGTTATGTTGAAAACTTTATTGATTTCGATACTAAAAATCGTTGTGCTTTTCATTTTTTATCTTAAAAACTACAAATCCTAGAAGAAAATGTTATATATAAAAAAGATGTGATTCAATGAGTTCTACAAGGTCATATTTGTTATTCTTCATTTTGACACATTTACTTTTTACCAAGTGTGTCTGACCAATATACGTTACTTATACCGCTGTTCGCGCGCTCGACGTGTTTTAGAATCCGTCGGCTCAATTGTATAAAAAACAATAAGATATAAGTCCTAGTGGTTGCACACGTCCCAGCGATTGCACAACATCGCGTGTATTTTGATTTATGAAATATTCCAAAAACCATTTTAAAATTTTAACACTTACAACATAATTGTAAACCTTTAATTGACATTGTAAACACCTTTTAATTATTAATTTGCATTATTTATAATTTATTTGTATTCATTTATTGAGACGTATGTGTTATGAAGGCCGTTTTAGAGAGTTCTTACCAGAAAGCTTAAGGGAAGATGAAAGCTTTTCACGCCATTCATTCAGCTGTTTCGCAATTGTGACATAGTGTCGAGATTCTTTTGAAATACTCTTTGTAAACAAAAATATTAAATTAAAGTGATAATTTTCAGTTGTCCCAGCGATTTCACGCTCGTCGCGCTGTATTTCACGTCCCTCGGGCATACTTAATTAGGAGTAAAAGTGGCAACATTATATATGTAATAAATCTACATAAAATAAATCTACGTTAGTTGATCTATATTGGTAAGTATTCGTCCTTAGTACTTAATTTTCGTCAAGTATCGGTTAGGTTAGTTTTATTACTGCATACATATATAGTTTAAAAAGTTCGGTTATGTCATTCTATACAGATATTTTTACAATATGATAGTATAGAAATAAAAATATAACTTAATGAGATTCCATTGGTCTTTCAAAATGCTCTATTTTGGCCACCCGACAATAAGAAAGCAACTAAAAGAAGGAGTACTGTAAATGTTCCTTCTGCAGCTATCAGTGATCAGTGGCTACTATACGCTACGCAAAAAGATGATGACAACCCGAAAACTTTAAGGAAAAGAAATAAAGCGTATAAAACAAGAGATAATGAAAAAAACAAAAAGAATTAGAACAATTGCATAAAAATGAAGAACGAGAACAGAAAATAAAATCTTAAAAGAGAAAAAAGAGTTGCAAATCAAATTAAATGCAATAAAGCAAGTTGAGAAATTCAACAAAAAGAAACAGAAGTTAACAGAAAAATAAAATAAAAAATGTAATTTTGTACATGAAAATATGGTTATAAACTAGTAGTATATTAAATTTAATAGTAACTTAAATAGTATATTAATCGTTGAAAAATATATACATTAACTAAAGTTAATCTTAGGTTAAATTTTAATATAAATATGAATTACCTCATTATAAAAATTCCTGCAATCTGCAAATTCCAAAATATTCTTAAAATCCCGAAAAAAAGTGTGCACTAACAGAGATATTATGTGTCCAAACAGTGGCACATAACCTATAATGAGTGAGCAGCCAGTGGGGCATTAAGTGCGCTAACACTAGGACATTACCTATATAAGTGTGCAATAACTAGGACATTTTGATTTCCTGCTTTATTTGCGTTATAAATAAAACTTACTGAATATTATAAAAAAAATTATTGCGGAATGAGAAACTAGAATGATCAAACTTTAAATATTTGCAAGCAGTTTGTCTCATTAATAGACTTTTATGTTGTAACATTTTATTTGAAATAAAAAAATTTCTCTAGTGTACAATCGCTGGGAAATTTACCTTATTTGTTTATATTATTACATGAAAATGGAAACAAAACCAAGAAATAGTTTTTTTCTAAATTATTTACATGTCGATGAAATGAAGAGTTCTGTAACAGTAATTTGGCTAAACCCGGCCATGATCACAATTTTTATACTACTTGAGGTCATATCCTAATATTTGTAATTGAATTTATATCAGAAGTTATAAGCGCAGAATAAAATAAAATCACAGAAATCGGCAAAATCGAAATAAGTAACAATTTGACAACCACGAAAATTCGCGATTCGCTACCGCTCTTCATTGGCTGCTTGCGAATTTTTGTAGACGACATGTGGAGAAATATTTCTAATAGGTAATTAAAAGGAAACATATAACATGTCGAGGAGTGCGAAGAAAATTAGCTTAGCTGTCAATGAAGTGCGATTCGTGATTGTTCGTGATTATCAAATTCTTTGGCATTTCGTTGGTCGCTTTTAACGATTTGCTTTCAGTGCGCACGCATCCTTATAATTCAATTACAAAAAATTAAAAACAAAGGAACACGTTCCAGAGTTGTTTGTTTATTACTTTTATACGTATAAGAAAGCAGACAAAATTGTGTTCACCATTTTGAGACGATGTCTTCTGTTATAACTGCAGAGTTATCGAATAGTACTGTTATTTATCACCAGCTGTTAAGGAAGTTCTAAAGTGGTCCTCCGGTAAAGTAGAAAATTTCACTAAACTAAAAAGCGTACATAAAAGATGCCTGATTAACATTTGCCTCTGTAATGGCAATTCTAAGCACTATAAACAGTTTTCTAGAAAATACCAAAGATATTAATTGAAAACTGACCGAGAACTTTCGGAAATAAATAAAAATCACTTAAATCTTGTTACTCAGAAAAACCTGTGGTAATTACCGAATTACCGCGACGTTACCACTATTTTAATGCATATTTAATGCAATAAGCGATGACTAAAGATAATTTTTATAAAATTGGAGATTTACCGTAAAATATACGATAAAAACGTCAAGAAATGATCAAATTGTTATTTTCTTACGAGGGCGTAATATAAAAGTTTATGCCCGTGATATGAAAAAAATGTTTCATCATAATGGGTTGGAATTTCGAGTTTATGCTAACAAATTACAACTCGAAACAGCGGGAAACTCCTATCTTATCCATGCAATTTTTGAAGGAGTATAAGGCGATTTTATTCCCGCGAATGGGAGCGTAAAATCAGATTTTACAACTCCGTATGACGAAAATGCTTTTTTTTTATGCAGCGTGGGTAATGTGCGGCTTATCGCATTTTTTACATTATTTCAATTCACTTTACGCGCTCTAGCATCAAAAAATATGGTTCGACGCACGTGCGAAAATGTTTTTGTAATAATGTGATTGGTACAAAGAATCAATAAACATTTTCACACAATGCATTGAATAATATTTTCTTATCCGCAAGTTTATGTAAAGTGCATTTTTAACACTCCGAGAGTAGAACTCGATTTTGCGCCCTGCAGCGAAATATTCGGGAGCAAATTATTCAGCCCGTCGTATTAAAAAATATCGTATTTCCGAACATGGGTGAAATATCGATCTCCGACGATTGTGATTATCACCGTCGCTCTGCTCGTGCGACAAACTTTGCACTCGTTGAATATCGGTAATTGTACCCTTGTTACATAATATAATATTATGCAATTATTTCTTGTGCGTAAAGGAAACTTTATGCGCTCTATCCAATTTATGATCTCAAGTTTTCGACTTTAACAAAAAAAAACAGATGCATAAAATAGTGACATTCGGCACATGTGCTAGTGTGTAATTTTACATACAGTAAAAATCACTATTTTATACAACAATTCAAAAATGTCTAATTTCTACACTGTTTTCCGTGCGTAACATTAAAAACAGTGAGAAAATCGCACTTTACACACGTATGTAAAAAAACTTATGATTGGTTTTAAGTACCACTTTACGCACTAGTTTGCGGGTCTTAACGTACTATCACTGCAAGTGATGTCTGATTTCCTGGAAACAATTGTGAAATTCAGCCAATATTTCTGCAGAATTTGGTTAAATATACTCCCAAATTTTTTCAATTTATTTAATGACTTTATGAAAAAAAAAAAGTTTAAATGTGTAATCTTAAACATCTGGCAAAGACACACAATTTGCAAAAATTTCATCTCGAATCCATTGATAGTGCAGAGTCTTTTGTAAGAGTAGTACAAAAATACACGTCGTCGATTAAGCGATTCCTAATCTCAAGTGAAGACTGAAACATTTCGGAAAATTAAAAATTGTAAATGAAAGAAGGTTCACGCAATTTCGGGAATTAAAAAATGCAACGTTTGCAAGGTTGAAGGTGATAGAAATGGTTGGTATATTGAATAAAATCGAATAAAAAAGCTTAAATAAAATACATTGTCTAATAACCATACTAAAAGTTATTTATTATATTAAATATGATTAGATTTTCAATACAAACATTTAATTAATTTCGAACAAAATTATTCATAATATTTGCAAAACATAATTTTCTAAATTTTCCTGACTACTAATAAATATGGTTTAGCCCGCTTCAAACTTATAGTAATTCTTCTTCATATATTTATAAGAATTTAAGGTAAAAACTTTAGCAACAAAAGGTGGTGTTTTTAAGAAAATCGAGTTTATTTATTTTTAAAAAATCGGCCGCCATTTTGTTACTTTTGAAGACTTTTTAAAATATCCAACGGATTTTTCAAGATTTCAAAATCGTCTACAAGAATCAGCAAAAGAAAATGAATCATCTTAATGTGGAAAAAAATGACACGTAAAAGAAAAATTATTAACCGGTTTCTTAATTTGTAGCGTTAAAAGTTTAAATACTCATAACTGCATTAAAAATTATCTTTTTCAAATTCGGCAAATTACGTATCCCCTTATTTTCTTTTAAGAATAATATATACATTCGACAATTAATTCTAAAATTTTGACCATATCTGCCTGCATGATTTGAAATGGATTCGGACTCCATTTTGTGTGTAAAACGTAGTTGATGGACAAAAACTTTGTAAAAAATGATAATTAAACCTCTATAAACTACTTTTGTGTATTTGTATTTACCGAACTGTTTATAATAAAATTTCAATTGTTTTCAATTTACCTCCTAATTAACTGAACGAAAGTTTATTTTCCTTGACAAAAAATAATATTGAATCCACTATATTTCTTTTTTAATGGAAAAAAATGTTATTTTATTAATTTTCTAGATAATTTTATTAAGGAAATTTTCAATTCAAGGTGTATATTTTAATTGTGAAAGAAGTGGTATATCTTCTATATAAATATTATCAATTATGATCTCAAATGTATCAAGCATACTTTTTGAAGTATTCGAACAAATGTGTAATATATTGAATACCATTTTTTCATATGTATATTTTTAAAAGATATTTTTATATGTTCAAAACAACATTTTATTAATTTTTAAATTAATCTCTAAAAAAATCTTAAATTCAACGAATGATATTTTTAAAGTAACAAAATTGTTTCTTACAAACATTCTGTATATTTATTTATGACAATAAAATAGGATTAACTAAATAATTTGTTTAAATGAAAGAAGTATTGTTGTAATGCAATCATTTGTTTAATTAAAACAAATTTTGTTGAGTTTAAAAAACTTTTTTTTCTGAGAGTGAAATTAAAAAATTAGGTACATCGATACTGCACTAAATTTGTTTATTTGTAACATTATATGCAGTATGAATATAAATTACATTCATAATGTACAAATCATCGAAATTATAATAGAAATGCATTATAACACATATTTAATCCCTCTATAATTAAAGAGAGAAAAAAATCAGTGACAAGATGATCAACAATCTTATTATTGTTTCCAGAAACAAAATTTATGAAAATTAGCCCGTGAGAAAAGGAGGAAAAGTAAATCTACTTGTAGAAAATGCATCTTATTACGTAACCTTACGGAAAATCATTATGTGGAACTTAAAAGTGAATGGGCTCTGTGTTCCGAGCGTTTTTCTCCACGGGAAAACTGTAAGTGTCACGTAGACCGCCCAGTGTCTACTTCTTTGTTGGAGTTTCGGATTTTTGAGAAAGAGGAAACCCGTAATACTGAAGAGAGTTCGAAACCACACGACTAATAACGTTCACTAGAAATTCCAAAATAGTTTAGGGGTCAGGTATGGACTATGACCGCTTAGATACTCTCGGTGGCGTTATGGTTCTATACATACACATTTTCACATTTTTGAATCGTGACTGATTTAGGTAGTTCACGTGTTACACGTAGCATTAATTGTCGGTAAAAAAGTTTGGATAGTTACACGTGTCAATTTATAAACCTTTAATATTTTATTATAAATAATTAGTATTCTTTTATTTGAAAAATTATATTATTAAGAGAATTGATTAAAACAAATTAGTTATTATTTTACTGCTAATTAAGCATTCTAAAATACAATACGTCTACACTCAGTGAAAAAATGATACATTGGTTATATAAAAAAAATATATTTATTAATATGCTCAATTATATATAGATTTGGGCAAGAAGCCCAATATTTCAAAATTTAAAATAATTATAATCGAAATTTATGCGTAAAAACTTAAAACAAATTTTTTATAAAATGCATTCTAGCTAGAATTTTGATCGAATGAATTGGACATTTTTGAAACATTTTTATTCAAATTTTTCCAAAATTTGAAGCCATGAATTGGAAAGAAGCCCAATATTTCAAAATTTAAAATAATTATAATTGAAATTTATGTGTAAAAATTGAATATAAATTTTTTATAAAATAAATTCTAGATAGAATTTTGATCGAATTAAGTTTTGGACATTTTTGAAAAATTGTTGTATATTTTTTTCTAAAATTTGAAGCAAAAATTCTGCATGTAAGTCAAGAATGAAATGCCACTGAACTTATGAGAAACATACGAAATAAATTTGAAGTCTGAAACTCCTGGACAGTCAAGTAAACTGATAGAAACATCTATGAAAAACCGGAGCGATAGCTAGAAAATCGATGATGCTCTGTGAACCTTAGGAGAAGTGCCACGATCATCACGAATCTTCCGGGTTCAGTACAAAGTCATCATAACCGCTTCAACAAACCAAAAATCCTTTCCTTTGTAGAAAAGAAATCAAAATTTTTGCCCCACAACCGACGCAACATACAGGGTATACGAAGAGGAAAATAGAAATGTTTTAATCCGATTTTTTAAATGATGCTTTCGTGCTTACAGTATTTTTGGACAGTAGTGTTGAACCTCTATAGAAGAGCACCTGACATTAGGTCGAGTTTAATTTAAGAAGACAAATATAATAAATGATCTGTGTGTATAAAGATTTTCCTTTTTCTCCCAAGAAAAATATTTTTCCAATTGTGCGAATACAGGTTATGACGAATTTGTCCATTCGAACCAGAAGTTGCTGTCAAAGATTACGAAGCATCATAATAAAATTAATTACTTTTATCGGAAGGGCTACAATCCGAGAGCCGAAACGTCATATTTTTATTTTTATGTTTAATTTTATTCTGTAATTTTTATTTAAAACCCCCTTTTTTTCCTTTTATGCTGACCTTTTTTAAACACTACTCATACAATATTAGTTTTCAAAAATTCAAAATGGTGGATCAAACATGACAAACGTATTTACTTAAATCAATTGAAATCATTTCATTCTTGGTATTCGGTAGTTTCAGGGCAGTTCCTGTAGTATGGATTCGAAAGAACGCCGAGTGATGGTGCTTGAGAGAGTAGTTTCTATCAGTTTTGAACGACCGCCGAGTGGTGGTGCATCAAGCTTTTTGTTGAGTGTGTTAATTCGATATATTTAGTACAGGCAATCATTTTCACAAGTAGTGAAGTTACACTTCCAGTAAACGAAAATTCATTGAAGTTCGATTGAAATTTATTCATGACATCATGTCTGAATTAGTTTTCTTAATTTCTTGAATGAATTTCAATGAAAAAATAACTTTCAGTTACTTTTAATGGTTAATAGTTTGTAGAAAGTTATTCGCTTCAATGATTTTAAATGGGAAAAAAGTGAAATGGAAAAGTGTAATCGTTAATGAATTTCAATCGAAAATTGCAAATAGAACAGTTGGAGCTTGAATTAATTCCTGTAGAAAAATAGTTATCTTCGCTTCGAATGAATTAATTTCAATAAATTTGAATTATAAAAAAGGAAAACATGAAACATGTCTGAAGTATTTTGTCATTGAAATTCATTCCAGACGATGAAAAGACCTATTCAGAAATGATGAGTAGAGAGAAGTGAATGAATTTTCGTTTGCTGGGCTGAGAGGAGTGTACATTCGTTAACAGTTAATATATTAAATTAATAGTAAAACCCGTATATTAAGAGTTAACATTGTAGTAATTTTTAAGATTTTAGTCCGTATATATGATGCGCTCTTTATACGTAACACATGTATAAGCGGAAAATGAATGAGCATATGGTTTATAAAATCAGGAAAATGCTTTGTTTGGGCATTTGCGTATACGGACACATGCCTACAGGGACTATTTCTTTATATGACTTAAAATAGTTAAACGGGTTGAAAAGTGCTACGTCGATAAGGTAGGAATTTTCAAACCCTAAATAGACAATAATTAAAGTGAATTTTCAAAATTCCAGCTCTCTAAGAGTAATACTAATTGCTGTAGACGGTATCCTAGAAAAAACCAACTGAGAATTTTCTGAAATTATAAAAATCGTGTATGACCTTTGGTATTTTCTAGAAAACCGTCTATAGTAATTAGAATTACTTTAGAGAGCCTGAATTTTGAACATTTTATTCAGACATCTTTTATTTATGTTTTTTAGTAAATTTCCTTAAGGGTTCTAAAGTGCTCGTCTAATAACGTAGGAAGTTTCACTAAAAACTGTAAATAAAAAGTGAATGAAACGTTTTTTCGAAATTCGGGCTCTGTAAGGACAATTTTAATTACTATAGACGGTATCATAGAAAATGCCAAAGGTATTAATTGAGAACTAACCGAGATTTTTCGGAAATAAATAAAAATCACTTATTTCCTATAATATTTCCTTGATTGAAGCAGTATTATGGTTCAGAAATTTTGTATTAAGCGAATAACTCTTTTAGATTGCAAATTGTTCTATTTTGTTCTTTAATTAATGTTTTATTAAAATGCATATAAAATATTGAATTTCATTTCTACGATCGAATCTGAATTTGTTTGTGTACCTTGAGCAGACATCAATATAACATAAAAATTATAAAATGTATGGACGTACCGTTGAGTTGAAATGCATATTTATTTAATATTAAAAAATAAATAGTCAATATAACCATTCCATTTATTTTATATTATACATGAAAAATGGTGTGGCTTTTTCAACAAGATATTCGCCACGTTATCAAAATAATATGCTTATGGAGCAAAATATTTGCTGTATCAGCCATTATAAAAGTTAACAGGTACAATGTCTTTAATATTGTAAGGAATCTGTATTTGTATATTATATTGCATGTTAATTTAACGTAAAGCTTAGCCTAACATTAGTATAATAAATAAAAACAAATTATAAATGTAATGCATAACATTTGGTATCAGAAGTGTCGGTCCACTCCCCATCGCGGGCGATTGGATTTTTATTTATACTTTCAAAACATTTGTAGTTTTTGATGAATATTTAAACAAAATTGCTTGTATCTCTGCTTTGCTACAGGAATGACAATTTCAATGGAGTTTATTATAGTATATTGTCGTATATCACCTCTTTTTAAATATCTACACACTGAGATATCTACGCTTGTCTTTTCGAAAGGATATATATGTTGTTGTGTCTCTCTTATCAGTGCTTTGAAATCATAACAAATAAAATCGACTTGAACTTAATATATGAGTTCATTTTAATTTTTGTGTGTGTAAATTTAACAGTATACCCTTTATTAACCGATGTAGATTAATACATGGTTGTCTGAGCCATTTGTATGAGCGATTTGGAATTGTTGTTCCATCATTTTTGGACCCTGTGTGCGACGTAATTTGTCCTTCTTCTAAACATAAAAATGTTACTTTTGTATTAAAAGACCAAATATACTTGTAGATTTTTTTATTTTTCAGTAAGTACGGTCATTCATTTCACAAGCGACTTTTTTGCAGATCTTTTGATGAATGATTTAGAAAATTTATTTCTTATTGAAATACGATCGTGTGAAATATCTTAATATTCTTACTTTTATATTTTTATACTGTAACGAATTCTTTTATCAAAGAATTGTAAATAGTGCAGAAATCATTATTTTAAAATACAATAATATAGCCCTTTATACAGTTTTTAAATATACATATAATTATCATGATTATAAATGTGCAAAAACGTATCTTATATTCGTTTCGTATACATCATTCCATATTTTTTCGTGGAGATGATTTGTAAATTCTTTTCATTTCATCGAATAAACTTTGCATATTTAAATAATATATTTAGCTATTTTTGGAATAATGTTGCAGTAAGTCATTTCGTGGGACCGACCAAATAGAGTTGATTGTCAAGACTAGTTAATCACTAAAACTAAATCAATTAACAAAACGTTGTTGTGTTTATTGCTGAGGCATAGGAAGTGGTGGTTGTTGAGACAGCTCGGTTGAACGCATGTACTTCGTGAATTGGAGAACGCCTTGTTCCATTTGCCTCAGTGCCAGAGAAGACAGCGTTTCGCGGTTTACGTCTTGATGCGTGAATTAGTGATCAAGGGAAACAGGCAGTTTCCACAGAGAAAGATTTGCACCCTAAAATAATTATCCATTCAATTAGGAATTGAAATATATTACATTATATTAGAAGGAAAACCATTTTTGTCAGTATTGAAATCCATTATTATTACCAAAATGTGTTTAAAAGTATGTAAATGCCGATGAATACAAATTTTATACATTTTCGTGGAATATTAGGTAAGTTGTTCAGTATTTCGTTTTATATATAATAGATAGACCAAACAATCATTTTTGTCAACAATTATCAATTATTTTTGTATATGTTATGTTAATTACTTGAAACAATTGACTAAATTAGTAATTTTATTTAAATTCGAATTGATATGTAGATATGTTTTAATTCAAACATCATCATCTATATATTTATTTCCTCTTTAACCAACATCGTTTATAATTATTGATAATCATCCAGCGTTAATAATGTCCCTGTTATTATTACACATGAATTTCATTATAAACCAATATTAATCCGAAAGATTTCGTTTCGTTGATGACGATTTTCGTAGTCAAACGAATTTTCCTTTACTGTAAAAAGTTTCACCGAGCTGTCAAAATTACGAAACAAATGTAACTTTGACTATTAGCTCAAATAGTTATCCCATGACATTTTACTATTTTTTTCTTTCTGTGATTTTATGAAATAAATATTTTTGTATTTGGAATTTCGTTAACTTAACCCATTAAGGCCCAGGCGGACGAATTTTCAGCATCAGTTTGAACATCGATAATTTGTATATAAACGCCTTTGGAAAAATGTTAGCTCCACTGATTCCAACGCAATATTTTATACTCTTTCAGAATCTTTCAATAAAATTTCGATAAAATGAACCGCAAAAAAGTTATAAACGTTTTTTTAGAAAAAATCATGGTTTTTTACATTTCCTTTTTCAATAAAACATTACTTTCACCACGAACTGGCGTTGGGAAACATATCTAAGGTATAAATATCGCGTCCATGGACCCTCAGGATTAAAATGTACCATTTTTCAATTCGTAATTCAAGATTGTGATTTCCAAAATGGCGCCTAGTAGCTAAAAATTCTTTTTAAAACTTAACAAATTTTTTTCTTGAAAATTATAGACTTTAGATAAAATTTTTTAAGAACAATAGTGCTTCGGAATGAGTCAAAAAATACCCTAAATTTTTTTTTGAATATATGGATGCAATTTTTGATTTTTCGAAAATTCGAAAAATCGGAATTTTGCAAAAAGTCATTTAAAAAATCTGAAAAAATTTGAGAGTGTTCTTTAACCAATTCGAAGACATTTTTGTTATAAGGAAATTTTCTCCAGAGTCTATAGTTATCAAAAAAATAAATTATTACACTTTTCGAAATTTTACGGTTAATAAATTATTTTCGTGAAAACTATGAGCTTTAGAAAAATTGTCCTTAGAACAAAAATGTCTTACAATCGATTAAAGAATACTCTCAAAATTTTTCAGATTTTTTAAATGACTTTTTTCAAAATTCCGATTTTTTAATTTTTCGAAAAATAAAAAATTGCATCCATATGTTCTAAAAAAATTTGAGGGTATTTTTTGACTCATTCCGAAGCACTATTGTTCTTAAAAAAATTTCTCTAAAGTCTATAGTTTTCAAGAAAAAAAATTGTTAAGTTTTAAAAACAATTTTTAGCTGCAAGGCGCCATTTTGGAAGCCACAATCTTGAATTACGAATCCAAACATAGTACATTTTAATCCTGAGGGTCCATGGACGCGATATTTTCACCTTCGATATGTTCTCCAACGCCAGTGCGTGGTGAAAGTGAGTTTTATTGAAAGAGGAAATGTAAAAAACCATGATTTTTTCTAAAAAAACGTTTATAACTTTTTTGCGGTTTATTTTATCGAAATTTTATTGAAAGATTCTGAAAGAGTATAAAATTTTACGTTAGAAAAAGTGGAGCTAACATTTTTCCAAAGGCGTTTGTATACAAATTATCGATGTTCAAACTGATGCTGAAAATTTGTCCGCCTGGGCCTTAATGGGTTAATAAATTACGTTAAAATATAAAAACAGGTGTAAATAAAAAACGGCCAAGGGGATTTTTTTAATTCTTGCTAGAAATTCTTCAGAAAGTATCCTAAAGTACAATCCAGAAAGAAAATTTCATGTGCCTTTTCCCCTCCATTTAAACTTTGTTCAGGCACACCGTGCATAACAATCAATATAACCTACAAAAAGTTAGAGTTCTTTTTACAAATTGTTGAAATTGTTCGAATTTTAAACGTTTCTATGTAACGTAGAAAATATGTTATTCGAAGCACGTTTTTGAAAAACGGTTTTAAAATGTATTTACGACGTCTTTTATAAACTGCTTATAATATCAGCCATGGAGTTTTTCCAAAACATTCTAGAAAAACGTGTTTATACAGAGTTTCAGAAACGTTGCACATCCCGTCGAATCGAAGGACATATACACGATCTTGCAGCGAAATGCATATAAGTAATTCTAACCAGTATTCGAGAGCACTTTTCAACGCCTTCGCGAAACGTTTCAAAACGTTTATTCTACCATTTGACGTTGATTGGGTATTTTTGTCATCAACTTTGAAATCACCGCATCACTTCATGTGTTACAGGCCGACATCGTATATGTTTCTCTTTTTTATAATCAATGAAAATTATTCAAATAAATGTTTGAAACAACTACCTAACCTGCATTTAATTATACTTTAAACTATGCCTACAAAAGGTGGTTTAATAAAATATGATTTGAATAAATCTGATTTGTATTTAAGTACTATTTCACACTTGAGAGATGTAGTGACCCTTTTGGTACACGACATTCCATATCGAATGGAAATGTATATTACGCAACAAGTGCGCAAAATATGTATTTCCCCCACTCATCAGGTTTGTGGTCCGAGCGTATATTAAGTGTATATAAACTATAATTTTAACAAATAATGTAATTCACGGTGCGTTGCCCCCCCCCCCTCTTGAGCGTTACATAATTTACGGATGACTTATTGGTTTTGATGACAAGCCTTGATTGCAGCTAAATGGCTGAGAAATCTAATATCCTATTGGCTATTGCGACGGCCATTTTGCCCAATGCTTAAAGAAAATTACATCAATAAAGATCTTCTTACCGTTTATCACCTTTCTTCATACTTGAAGAGGAAATAGTATATATTTCTCACATCAACAAAATAGCACTTTCTTTTCCTAGGGAGCAAAATCGGTTTCTTTCACTCTTAACGCAACATATTATACCGCGATATAGGAACAAAATATCATTTTGCGCTTAGAATGTGAGAAAATAGTATGTGCAACAAGGGAGAGTAAGTGTTTGTAGGCTCATGCGAATTGCCGCGTTCGTTTTGCTCGAGATCAAACTCGCACTCGATGCAAACACCTACTTTGCTCCCTAGTTCTATAATGTATTATTTGCCATTAACGCTATGGTATATGTACATAACATTATTCGAGTAACTATTAAAGTAAAAGTAAGAAAGTTAGCTCAATTGACCGTTTTTATGGAATTAAAAAGTTCTACTAAGAGTACACTTAAGAGGCACTAAAGGAATTTATAAAGTATTTCTTTCTCCCGTGCAGAGTAATAGCGGCAATTCTCACAAGCCTGGAAACACCAAATCTCCTTAATTACCTATACTATTTTCTCTCCCTTTGAGCACAAAATGCTATTTTGCGCCCTATATCAAGGTATAATATGTTACACTCACAGTCAAAAAACTATTTTGCTTCCTAGGGAGAGAAAGGGATATTTTGCTCCAGCGATATAGGGAGCATGATGTAACATTCTGCGCTTCGAGTGTGAAAAAGAAATCTTTAATATTGTTTCAAAAAAAGTGGCACAAGCAGTCCCACTCTCCCCTACTTTTAAGATTATACCCTTCTCTTGTACTTTATAGAAACCTACGAACTTGCACTTTTTATATTACCAAAAAATCTTCGAAAATACATTTTTTTGTACTACAATTTTTTGAATATCTAAATGTATAAATCACAAATACCGATAGATTCTTTCCTGAACTAAAATTGGAATCCTTTGGTATCTGTATAGTTCACGTTGACCCATTTTCTTCACGTCTTTTGTAATTATCTTTCATTCATTGACTAAATCACCCGGCTTAATTTGCGTTTTCGTTTAACTGAAAATTTGTGTGAGGTAGTTACTGCGGAATGTTGGTCGGCCATAGTACGGATCGATTAATTGCAAGTTAGTTCGTTAGTCCACTCCATGTGGGCAACTGGTACTTTTCAGAAAGAAATAGGATGCTGAAATGCATTCGGTGATCTTTAACATATTGCAGTCAATTGTACAAATGAACATTTATTTTCACCTATTTCTCCATTTTTTCATATTTATTGATTTTAAGTCGATTAAAAACGGGTTTGCAGAGTTTATTAAAAAAAAAGTTGTATTAACTGTTTCAGTGGGAATAATTGTTTGAATCGGCAAGTAACAAATCTAGATGGGGTAAAGATGACAGTTATTGGCCCTTTAAGATTTTCGATAATGAAATTTAAAAAAATTGTCAAAACAGACAATAATCGTTCAGTTAAAATATTGAATTCAGTAAAATTGATAGTAAAATTACAACAAAACCTGTTTTTTTATAATAATAAAAGAATATTGGTCATGGAAGTAGTGTCAAGATAAAATGCGAATAATAAAAAAACGTATTAAAAAAGTGTGTTTTCCAAAGTATAAAAAATGACAGTAATCGGCCACGCGAAGCAGACAGTTATCGGTTACTTTTCAAAATATTATAAAACGTTTAAAAATCAATATTTCTCCATTAGCAACGCTTTTGCATACTTATTGAGGCTCACTAAACTTAAATATAAAATAATCACTCATCTGTAACAATTTTTAAACGGTATAATTATGTACGTAATGTGGCCGACTACTCTCATGGATATTCATTCATCTAATAAGATATGATTTAGTTAATCAATAGTTTAGTAGGATTAGAATAAAATTGTTATATCAATTTTTAATATTGCAATTTATATAACAGATTTTTCTTTTATATCAACAATTTTAGTTAATGATTGAAATCTAAATAAAATTATCATATTAAATATCATAAGAAATTACATTTAAAGTAACATCTTAATATTTTCCTTTTTAAAGCTTACTTCTAAATTAGTTAATCGTTACTGGATTGTTTAGTAGTTGTCATTCCGCGATTATTTAATAGACAAAACGAGAATCGTATAATTTCTTTGAATATTATAATAAAAATAAGAAGTAAAATGTTTAAAATAACAAAAATTAAAAAATTCTGTTCAGAACTATATTAAACGAGAAGATCATTGTAGAGTTGGATTGAATGTAAGCACAGTAATAATTAGCTTGTAATGCATTGCTGACACAGCGAAAATGCTGGCGAATAATCAATACCGAATACTCTGCACGTAATTGATATTTTTATAATGAGATTTAACCATATATACTTGTTACCCACAGAGTTAATTTAAATTAAATGTTAACACTCTAATCATTAGCTATTATTAGAAGAGTAATTATTCTGTTAATTTAATATGATTGTTTAACAACATGTAATGTCCAGTACATTACAAAAACATAGTTTAATAGTGACAATTGATTGTGTACATTTACAACATAATATTAATTTATTATTACAATTTTTTTAATTAAAAAAAACTAGTTACACATATTTTTGAGCAATTGTTTCTCGATGATTTCGACGTGTTATTAACAAACAGCGTACATTTTCAAAATCTTTTCGGGAAAGTTTCTTAGTTTTATGTAATGAATTTAGATCTAAATCTTATACTGAAAAATGTTATTTACCGTTGGAGATGTGATGTAAGATTCTGTGTTTTTATTTGTATGAAGGGATTGTCCCACTGTTAATACAGACGCTATTTCATGTGGCGGCTGCCGATAAAATCGCATGGTTTTGAGAAAGAAGGACTCATTGTTACCGGTAAATTTTCTTTCAATATTTTTTATCGAATATTCAGTTTTTCGGAAAATGTTTAATATTCTATTTATGGAATTATAATAATGGACTTTGCTTAATTATTTGTATTATTTTTCATTTCTATTCGATGTATTCCAATTTACGAAAATCAATACGATGAGTACTATTCATTTTTTTAATATAAAAATATTGAAGTTGTTGAATATTTGTATGTACCTTTATGAGATTTTTGGATTAGAAATATATTAGTAAGTTACCAAAATTAAATGTTAATCATAATTAAAGCATGAACACTTTTGTAGGAGAAAGCGAAAATTTAGTAACTTAAAGTAGGAATTACGTAATTAAAAATGGGAAGTACATTAGGAAACATAAATTATTGTCACAATTACTAATGTGTGTTGTTCATTGTTCTATATACTTAATAGTCTTATTTTAAAAATGTATAAAAATCTATTTTAAACTTAACGCCTACAAATGTAGCCAATGACAATTTTTTAGCATGTACTAAACAGGATGTTTAAAATCATTTTTAATAAAAGTTGCTGTATAATTCATGTTTTGAGAATCATTCGTAGGTTTTTTAATATGCTGCAAAATAATAAATGTTATTTAAGAAATGAAATTCGTAAAATGAACTGAACATTAAAGAGTTTAATCCTTTAACGTCCAGATGTATACAATTTGCACACGGGTTTCAGAACCGTTTTTTGTATGCAATAAACGTTATTTAAAAATGGAGACCTCCGTAGCTCACTAGTTTTGAGGGCACTCTTTCGATCGATGCTGGCAAAATTTTCAAAAAAAAAAGATGTTTTACACATTGTTTTCAAAATTATTGAAAAAAAAAACGATTTTTGTACCGGCTAGCGTATCAGAAACGTGTTCCCGATAGTTCTACTTCAAAAGTATGTTTTCACACACTTCGATTTTTGTCGATTTGGATTTTAAAATAGCATTTGAACATCAAACAATTTTGAACATTGATTTGGTCATTAAATTGTTAAAATGAACGGAATTAACCCTTTGAAGCATACATTTCTCTTTACGCTGAAAATAGCTGAAATTTGTTACTCGAAAGTTTTCGGGGTCGCTGATATTTTTCCTCAGATTTTCAAAATTCAAAATGGCGGATCCAATATGGCCGACGGAATTTCAAAAATTTACTTGATCGAGGTGAAATTGGGTACTCGGGAGTTTTCGGGATAACTGATTACGAATCTTACAGCAGCTTTTCAAAATTCAAAATGGCGGATCCAAAATGGCCGACCAAACTGTAAAAACAAGTCAGATTCACCCTAGATTTCAGTCGGCCATATTAGCTCCGCCATTTTGAATTTTCAAAATCTGAAGTCAGATTCGTAATGAGCGACCCCGAAAACCCCCGAGTACCCAGTTTCGTCATATTTGATTGACGTTTTCTTCTCCACGTATATTTTCCGTAAAAAATCCACCATTTTTACACTGTGTTTAATTTTTTTAAACAATATAACATGATAATTAATTAAAAATATTGATTTATTTACGTTTCCTAACATGTTCTTGAAGTAAGGAAGCAAAACATTGCAGCAAAATTAATTAATAATTACCTTAAATATGTAAATAATGAATTACAAAAAGGTGTAGCATATATGCTACACCATGCTTCAACGGGTTAAAATCGTTTAAAATAATTGAGGAACACATTAGATTGTCACATTTTGTGTAAACATTTTCTAAATTCTTCGTTATTCATTAGACATGGCATAATTGTGAATAATCTTCATCAGAAAATTATAGTTTCTTCTTCTCAGAATGTTGACCAAGCGTGTCAAATATTAAATCTTAGTGAAATAAGCGTTACAATTTGTTAAAAACCATTATTCACCTTTTCTGAATATTTATGCTTACGATAAACAATATGTATAGGGCATTCTTTTGTTTTTATTAAGATCAATTCGAAAAAGTGTGAAATGTAATACTCTCGTGTATAATATTCGACGCTTGATAACATGTCAGCATTTTTGTTGAGATACAAAATAGGAGGGGAAGATTTAGTACTAAAGGAATAAAGATTTGTAGAAGTTTATAAGTGTGGACTTCTGAATTACAATCTTTCTTACCCATTTAATATTAGAAAAATTTGTTAGGTAGAAAATGCAAGTAATCTGACCCTATTGGAAAACAAATTTTCTTTCTTTTTGAAAAGTATTAAATAAATAAACATCAATGTACACAATACTTCAGATTTCGTAAAGATTAATTTTAATGTAAATTATTTGGGAAAAGTATGAAGCAAAAATGTCTCGTATACTTTTCACTTTTTCTTCACCGTGACGCAGTTATGTAGTAATGGGAATTCTTTCCGTATTGGGCTTATAAAAAGTTGTTTTGTTCAAAAACTTAAATATGCAGTTTCATTTTCCTCTGGCCTCTTTTCCAGTTTGACCTATTAACAATAAAATCTGTACAGTGAAACAAAAAAGTAGAAAATTTGTCAAGAAAACAGTTAATATTTATAAAATAAATTAATATTTTGGAAGTATAACAAAATGAATGAAATGTTTGAGAATTTAGTTTCTTTGCAGCAACCTCAGGAACCTAAATAATTTCTTATTATTCATTTGCATGAATGTTTTTGATCCGTTCTATTTATATACAGTAGAGTCCCGGAATATTTACCCACTTGATTCCTCACCTTTCCTTTCCGTCTGTTATATTTACCAGAATAAGTGGGGCCACTTCCTTCCACTCCCCTCAGTAGCGTTATCTTCGCGATGTCACAGCAGGCCCTTCCTGAGGTCCCAGCCCGCAAGATGAGGGAAAAAGAGAGCGGCGAAAGGTAAATATAACGAGACTGAACCAGGTAAATGCGCTGGGACGTAAATATAGCGAGACGCAAATATACCGATACTCTACTATATTATTAGACTATTTGTGACCTTATTTTTTATTTCAATTAGGAGGAAAAAATGTTTAACAGATTTCAAACAAAATTCCTTTCCTTTTATTCAATACTTGTTTATATTTACAAATACTGCGTTATTATAAAATTCGTGCTTTAGGTTTACCAACGATGATGACTTCCTTGTGAGGAATTGATAGAATTCTGAATTGACATGTAAGGCATACAAGTGTAACGTGAAAAAAATAGCTTCATATTAATACTTATTATAGTATACACGAAAAATATTATTTTTCATTAAAATGATATAACCTCGAATTTAGTATGTTTATATAAAAATATTGTCGTACTATCCTATTTTTAGTAGCAGATACTTATTAGGGTGTACTTCAAACACCCGACAAATCACAAAATAGACACATCAAAAACCCGACATTCAAAAACCAAACATTTTAAAAAACAGACATTCAAAAACCAGATATATTAAGTTGTACATATTCTGTAATTAATGATTGACTTCTAAATGCGCTTAATAAACAATCCAGGGTTGACCTTCAAGTGACCTAAAAAATTAATCCCTTGCTCAAAAATATTTGACTTTGAAATAACCTTTCAGTGAGACCTCGGGGACGGCGACCCGAGATAATTTTGTTCTGCAGTGAATGTTAGGTTTTTGAAGAATGTTTTATGATTTTTCGGGTTTTTGAGGTGCACTCATTTATCAAACGGCTCTGAGTGAAATACAAAAGAATTTTAATACTAAACGTATTAGTAATTTATTAATAGTTTACCAATAATACTACAAATAATATCCAATACTACAATAACGGTGTCTAAAACTACAAACTTTGAAGCGACTGTAGGACTAACCCATAAATGCCACCCAATAAGCACACTTTCGAAATAAAAAATTCTTTAAGGTAATTTTGAATGTCCTGAACAAATCATTCTAAAAGTATTCCATAAGTAGTCACGAATTAATCGTTATGAAAAATGTATGAAATGAAATACGACATAGGTCAAAGATAAAGTGTTTCATATTTATGATAAAAGGAGTCCTAAAGTATTCTTTGTGTACAAATTCATGATATATGTAAACCGTCATTCGGGAACACTGGAGGTTTTGAGCGCCCACCGCATGGTGGTTCATTAAGCTATGTTCAACACATGCACTCTAATCATTCTCGTAAGTGATGATGGTACGAGTTCTGCATGGCTTGCATGTTATAAGTATTCGTACCATCTGTGCGATGTTTTCGAAGCCGACGGTATATGATAATAATAGTTAATAATAAATGTGGAAATGCGTTATTTCAATGATTGCGTGTTTAACTACATTTTCATATAATCGTTTACAAGTAGTGGTATTAACCCATTACAAAAGAATTATTTACAAAAAGAATTCCGGAAGAATTCTTTAGGAATTCTTGGATAATTCAATGCTAATACTTGTGCTATTATGTAGAATTCTTTATGAAAATTCTGTTTTGGGTTCTGAAGAACCTTTTTCCAAATACGTTTTAAAAAGAATTCTTATGTAACTTTTTACTTAATAACTATAACGGACATGCTTTTTTATTTTTAAGTATACGCAAAGCCTTTTCCTAGAATCCTTCGTTCATAAAAGCATTCAAGAAGTATTCATTTGGAATATTTAAAAATGTTTTTTTGCTGACTGGAACCAATCATCCAACTAAATCATAAAAAGGCACATATTATTTTGTCCGGCGTCCCAGGTGTAAAGTCCGGTTTTACGTCCTAGAAAATTATATATGGCTGATATAAGAGTTACCCGCCCAACCCAAAAATCGATGTTCAGAATATCACTCTTAATCGCCACTTTTTTTTGCAAATTTTGTGCCGCCTTTTGTGCCTTCTATGAAAAAAACTGATAATTCTCGATGACGACAGTGGCGCTATCTGAGCAGATAACGTATTATGTGGAACTGATGTCACATGAAATTTACTTTACCGACAACGTGCATTTCATGCATAAAATGTCCACTTTTTACATAAAATGTTTACTTCACGCATTGAGATCACTCAAAAGCTTTTCTAAAATGTCAAAAAAAGAGAAGGTTTAGCATTTTTGTTGTTTTCAGTTATAAGAACCAGAAAAATCACAGGTCGAGTGTGAGATTTATTTTTATTTAGATTTGGCAATCAAAATTTAATTTGACGAAAATTTTGTTCGTAACTCCAGCATAAGCTTTTACACACCAAGAGCGATCACCAGATTCCGTCGCAACCTTCGCCGCCTCTCGGGTGCGTTGACATCTCAGGGCTTAAAAGTTTATTTCGCGCCCTTGTAACGAAAATGACTGTTGGAGACGATAAGCGAGCCCGAGGAGCGTCAACGGAACTTTTTCGTCATAATAGGTTGTAAACATTTAAATAAAGTTTTGTATACAGGATGTCCAAGAACTGGATTACGATATTTCAGGAGGTGATTTTCCATGATATTTCAAACAAAAAAGACCTGTACCAAAATTGAATTTGAAGCTCAGAATTTGATGAGTAATTAAACAGTTTTTGCAATAATTTTTCTCGCTTTCGGCTTGCTTTTAAGTTATTTCAATGAGTGAGGGCTCATTTCAAGCTTTTTTTAAGCACTACTTCCGTAAGAGCACTGGACCTGCCTCACAAAAAACATAAAAAAGGACCAATTTTCGCATATCACTTATTTTACCAAATACCTCATTGAACTTAGACATCCTGTATATTGCAAAGTTTTCTAACCTCCCGAGTTGTAATTTATTGTTTTACACTCGTTTCTTAAACTCACAATGATGCAAAATTTTGTTTGTATCATGAGGTTTTACATCCAATATGTGATCATCGGATTTTCGCGCAAATGTTTCGTATCCATTCGGGCACGTAAAGACGTATTTTACGCCCTTGTATCGAAAATAGCCCATTACGATACAAGTGCGCGAAGTATAGGTGATATGGTCACTAGTGTAACGAGATCGACGCTAGGTGCCGTCATCTATTATCATACGTGTATCCTAATGCCATTCTTTTTAATCTGTGAGATATTTTCCCAGACAAATTCAGTTTCGTACACTATTTATAGTGCGCGAAGTATCCTGTTTTGCACGCTGTACTTTCCATACTAAAAACAATTCGCGAAGTACCTGCGAAAAATGTCTGTCACGAAGTCAACAAAATATGGCATAATATACGTGAGAAGTATCTGACTTTCTTTTCACTCGAGCCCAAATCCTCTGCTTCATGCATTTGTATCGTAATGTACTATTCTCGAAATGTTATAATAATGATGCTTTGAACAAAAATCATTTCGAAAACAATTAATGAACTGCAGATTTCAGTTGTAACTGATAACATTGAATATATAATGTAATTGAAACACCATTTTCATTTAATTTTAATTAATTTCATAACGAACAAAAATGTTCAATAAACTTAAACTTTTTAATCGAATAGCAAATTAATACCGTTAAATACATACATGGCGTTTTTGTTGTTGTTGTTCATACATTTAAACAGAAGCTAATTCAAGTCTGAGTTTATAATTTTTTATCACTCTAGCTGCATTCCGGAATTACGCGCCCTTGGGCGAAATTTTCAAGCGCTAATAGTTACGCTTTGCGCAAATCGCAATAAAAAAATGTCGTATGCATGACGTGCGAAATAAAGGTTTCCAATGAATGTGATTGTTACCCTCGTTTCGTTCGGGCGAAAAATTTCGCACTCGACGAAGATGGAAAATTGTGTCCTTAATATGTAATATATTTTTTGTTTATATAATTTTAAGAAATAAAACTATCCTTATGTTTTTTTGTTTGCTTTGTAGAAAGTTATTAATAGTTATTAATAATGAAATAGTTGGAATACGTGTTACATGAATATTCTGGATTGGATTGATTGCATACTTGATATTAATTTCGCCATATTGCGAAACTAGTCCTATTAAACTTTTATTTTCATTATCAAATCATTATTTTGCAATGTTATTTTTTTTAAATGTAATTTTATTATTTTAAATATTGTAAATATAATTTGCTTATAAGATCTATTTATTTTGAAATTACATATGGTCCTAAACATTGGTAAACGTATGTTTAGCACGTAAAAATATTTAGCGATCAGGTTTAATGGTCGAACCGCACTATATAATATAAATTTATTTATATTAATATAATTACAAAATGTAGTACTTATTTAAATTAATTTAAGAATAACAAAACGAAAAGTTAAAGTAAAAAATAGTTCTAACAATAAAAGCAACGAAGACTTAATACGGAAAATATTCGTGTGGGGTATTAATATTCCAAAGATAATGCTTTTTAAAGGGGAGTTAAAAAGGGATATCGGGTTATTATTAATGCATATGCGCGTGTATTTCATTGCGCAACAATTATTGGTCTACGGTAAGGTATCCGACCGAAACTACGTATCGATTATTAATATGTGCATAGCTACAGGGCGTATGCCACGTAAATATTCAGATTCGAAGGGACCGGAACTTCACTGAGCCTTTATGTCACATAAATATTAATGCTTGGACATTTTTAATTTCAAAATATTCCAGTAATTACCGCATGGGGAAAGAATATTTTTGAAAGAAGATTTAGATCAAGCAACCTTAAAAATGTTTTTACGAATACTTTTTAGTTTAGTTAGTAATCAACATTTTTTCATACAGATGTATTTTGCACAGAGAGAAAAAATATAGTTAATGGAACTATTTTACCAAAAATAGTTAAATTAACTTCGTCGTTGTTTCGTTTACTATTCCCCGATCGTTAAATATTAAATAAATAACCTCAAATCTACCGCAGGTTTTCAATAAAATTGTACCATTAAATATTCTTGAACGGTAAAATAGATGTAATAAAATTGATTAAACGAAAATAACTTCTTGTTATAGTAAAAATATACAGAAAAAAATAAGTTTAACAACCAGGACCGACATGTTTTAAAAATTGTGTTAAATTTAGCCATTAAGTCAGTATATGGTCTTAAAACAAAATTATGCTTTCTTGAAACTTAAAAGAAGATGTTATTATTTCTTATTTTAAGAGTGGAAGGCTTACAACAAGCACTGTTCATGGAGAACGTGAAATAGGCTTTATTGCCAGCTTAAAATGACAATTAGTTTAAGCTTTCTGGCTGAATTTTTCTTCAAGCCTTAAAAAACGCAGATTAAGTGGTAATTACGATATTGTTTGAGAAAAATACACAATAAGAGTAAGAAAATTCTTGCTTTCTTAAAACTTAAAAGAAAAAAAACGACTTTAAGTAAACAACATAAAAAATAACCACCTTACAAGACGAAGCAGTTTCAGTAACAACCCGACGATGGTTCTAAACCGATTTTTGATCGCAGTCACAAAAAAAAATTTACGAATTTTTGTATGTGACGTGAAATTAATAATAACTGAATACCTTCAGTGCCACAATGAATCGATTTATGATTTTGAAAATTATAAGTATATTTCTGTTAAACATGTTCCCTTAAGTCCATTAATTATTGTTATAAAATTAAATAAATTTAAACTATCTATTTGTGTATTTCATTTTCTTCCTTCCAGCGACCGGTTTAGCCAATCGGAACCGATATTTTCTTTTTCGTGTAGAAATAGAACGCGTATTAATTTATTACAATGAGAAAAGATTCATTGAACCCATGAAAAGTGCATCCGATAGCCACAGTGAAATGCATTGTTTCAACGGATGAATTATATTCTATAAATATGAAAGTTTAATTGCGTTAATTACATTGATAAAAAATTCTTCCCACTCAATAAACGAGTACTAGCACACAAATTTTACGTAGTAATAATAAAATATTTAATCAATTTCATTGTGATATCGGATATACGTTTTATTGTACAATGAATTTTTGTTCAGGGTATGATGGTTTGATTTTAGTCTAAATAATCTAAATCTAAAATTGTTAACCGGCTTAATTTAATCCTAATTTCTGAACACTATCTAATTAGGGACTACAGTTTAGTGGCATGGCAAACTAGTTTTAAGACTTCTGAAGTCTACTTTTCAGTCGAACATGGCTTTTTTGTTACATTTTAAAATTTGCTAAAACTAAAAACAATTAGTCATAGTTCAAGACTTTTTTTTCAGTGTAGTAAGTATGGACCATTTTATAATATTCTGAATTGTGAACAGTAACATACGGTCAACGACTACTCTTTTAATTTGTTAATTTTTGTTCTTCATTTTGTTAATTTTACTGTTATTATATAGAACTACCATATCTACTTTTTTTGTTGTGCTATTTACCATTTTTTCTATCTGTGTACTGAAGAAACTATAACTTCATATTGAATCCCTATAAAGGGAATTTTAAAAAATGTACAGCGATTAGCAAATTTAATCAACTCTTGTACGTAAAATTTACACATTGCAAGTGTTTTATTTTATTTTATCTCAATTTTGATAGTAGAGTGTATAAACGTTTATTTCATACGCTATTATGAAATTAACGCACTAAGTGTTGATTGTAAGTTGCACTGTTAAATGTTATCACTAAAGTTAAAAAATGCATGGAAAATTCAAGAAAGATAATGCAATCTAAATTTAATAAAAATTATTGATATTCTGTTGAATATACGTATGTGAAGAAGTTCAATCATTTGTGTTATATAAAGGGTATCTTAGTACTGATTTTTCGATCAGTATCGATTTTTCTAAAGCCTTCGACTGTGTAAATCATGCAGTGCTCCTAAGTAAATTTAACCAGTTAGGTTTCCCTGGTTTACTTATGAGATGGCTGGATTAGTATTTAAAAGGAGATCATATCAAGTTGGAATAAAAGGCCCTAGATCTGATCCCTGTGTTATTCTCTTTGAGGTACCGCAGGGTTCTCATCTGGGTCCAATTTTGTTTAACTTTTTTGTTAATGATATTGGTTCCCGTATCCAATATTCGTAATATTTATTATATGCTGATGATGTGAAGCTTTTCACTAGAATTGTGTCAGAGAGATTTGGATTCAGTCCTTGAGTGGTCGTTGCGTAATGGTCTAAGTTTAAATATTTCTTATTTTAGTATAATGTCCTTTAGTCGTCGTACTGATCAGTTTTGTGTTTTTATATAATAATACTTCGCTAACAAGGGTAGAGAAGGTCAGGTATTTGGGAGTAATGATGACGGACAAGTTTACCTTTTCTGAGCACAGCGTAGGGCACTTAGATTTTTGGCCTACAAATCTAACCAACCTATGCCATTCTTTGCTCACAGTTACCATAATATTTTATTAAAATTCAATTTTCCGTCCATTACCTCTTTATATCGTTATTATGATGCTTTACTATCTTTCCGTATTTCAAAATGTCTCTCAGGCTCAGGTATATCATTATTATTCTCAATCAGATCATTCGAAATCAAAGATCTGTATTAGAAGCTACGTACAAAAATAATTTCTTATTCCATCATCCTATTTCTATTTGAATTACATTTTTCATGTGATCTTCTCGCGGGTTATACCAGAAGAAAACGCTGAAAAAAGTATTGTAATTTGTATTATAGCATATGTATAGTGTTATTATACATACGGAAAAAAAGTATTAGTTGTGGTCACCAACCGTTTTGTGCTAGACGGGAAATTGGTTGGGGCAGTCAAGTAAATAGTTTCATTAGGAAATAAATTGATAATAAACCAATTGATGCAATAAACTAATCAATCGTTTAGTGTAATTATTTCCTTGGTTACCTCAACCAATTTCTTGTATGGATTTGAGAATACTAATCGGTTGGTCAGTCCAACTATAATATGTTTTTTGTTTTGTTAATAATTATTGAGCTTAAATAGGGCATATACTTATTACTTGGTAATCGTATATCTATATAACAATTCATTACTCTGTAATATTAATTTCATAACATGGTATAATTTCTTTAAATAGTTAGGTTGTTAGTTAAGAACTTGTATTCAAAAAACAAATTACTATACACACACGTATTAAGACTTGAGACTATAACATTTTATTTGACATAACCTTTAAGTAAGATTTCAGGTTAAGGGGGTTCTAAAGTGCTCAACCCACAAGGTAGCAATTTTATTAAAAACAGTAAATAAAAAATAACTGAACAGATTTTCAAAATTCGGGCTCTGGAACGGCAATTCTAATGATTATAGACGGTTTCCTAGAAAATACCAATGACATTAATTGAGGAGTGACAGACAATTTTCGAAAATAAAGGATTTTTATTTATTTCCGAAAATTTTCGGTCAGTTTTCAAATATTTTTGTTGCATTTTCTAGGAAATGGTCTATAGTACAGTAGTCCTCCCCTTAAGTTTACTTCCTTTAAGTTTTATACGTCCCGTAAGTTTCTTCCCATATATTTTGCCGCGCATGCGCACGGCGCGCAGAAGGGTTCAATATATCTATACTCCATGAGTTAAACTTAAGGGAAGAAGCCGTCATCTTGAAAGCCCAAATGTAAAACTTAAGGGGAGGACTACTGTAATTAGAATTGACCCATTAAAGGGATTCTAAAGTGGTCCACCTATAAGGTAGGGAATTTCACTAAAAAACGGAGAGTAAAAATTACTGAATCGATTTTTCAACATTCGAGCTCTGTAAAGGCAATTCTATTTACTACAGACAATTTCCTAGAAAATACTAAAGACATTAAATTAGAACTAACCGAGAATTTTCGGAAACAACTAAAAATCACATATTTTCGGAAATTTTCGGTAAGTTCTCAAATAATTTCTTTGGTATTGTTTGAGATACCGTCTATAGTAATTAGAATTTCCATTACAGAGCCCAAATTTTGAAAAATCGATTGTTTTATATCTTTTTATTTACGATTCGTAGTGATTCGGCCGAGCACTTTAGAACCCCTTTAAGCGAATAAATTAAAATCGCCCATAATCCTATATATTACTATATTTCAATATTATCGTAATCATATGCAACCCTCAATAAACAACCATCTTGGTTGTCAATAAACATTTTTTTTTATTTCTTTTTATATTCTCGCTAGAAGGAAAATAAATGCGTTAGTAAAATATGATATTTATTAATATTTATATCAGTCTGGAAAATGAAAATTTAGTAGCGGCCATATTACAATATTTTAAAGTCGTTTTTCCTAGTTACGTATCATATTAAGTGGTGGAAATCGACAATGCTTTGTTTATTTATCTATTATTTACTTTTTGTATGAGAGACTGGTAAACTAAGAAATGATCTAATTTACTTAAATAATGAAAAACAGTCTAGAAATCGTCGTTGCATTTTGCAACATTTTACTCGAACAGAGTTTATCATCATGATTATTGTTTGTGGTCTCGTTGTTGCCAGAATTAGTATCATTTCTTATTGCCACTTATCGTTTATGGTAGACATACTTCGTCATCTTCAATAAATTTTAGGCACCGTAATTAATTATTTATATAAGACTTTTACACGTTTAAAATTGTTTAAAAAAGTATAAAACGTTTTTCTTCATATGCATCAGTTCCCCCTTAAAATAGTTGTTCTAGAAAAAAAAACAATTGGTTGTTACAAATAAATTAGTGCGGTTAAAAACTGGCATAAATATTACGAAATAGTATGCAAAAACTTACAAAATAGATATTCACTTCTTCGTACCCAACTGTAATATTTGTTTTTACAGATTTACTATTATAATTGTTTAACCCTTTAATTTCAAACTTCTTCAGACCAAACTTATAGAAAAGTAAACAGTTAAAAACATTATTTTATTTGATCCAATGTATGCAGTAATTTGTTTGCAATATAGTTTTTGTAATGCCTTCACAATTTAATAGATATCGGATTAATGCAGCCCTGGTGGATGGTTCTAAATTGATTTTTAAGGAAGATAACCTCACTTATTGAATTTTCTCGTTTTCTTAAATTTTGAAAGAAAACACATTGCAAAATGTAAAGAACAGAACAATCCAGTATCAAAAACTTAACACCGACTAATTACAACAACGTAATAAGCCTATTTCCTTATTGACTTTAGCAACTACGGAATATCGGATTTAAACTTTGTTACTTTATCTTTAGCGCATCCCAATTAGAATATTATTATGCCATTATCACTACCGTTAACGAAAGTTCATTGGGAAATGTTTCTAAACTTTTAGAAAATGTATACCACTTCAGAGGAATTTCGAGCAAACTGAACTCCAACACAAATTCAACTTCTTTGAACGATGTAGTTGAGTGGCGTTGTCATGCCAAGAAACCAGACATTTTCCAGGTAAAATTTAAGAATTTATTAATTACAATTTATTACAATTAAATTGTTCATACCATTGTTTCTTAAGTAATTAGTTTCATATACGCTAGAAAAGATAAGTCTTCAACAGAAATAAACTTTTCTGCTGATTTCCATAAAATATGATTACATTTCTTATTTGAAGAATCTCTCTCTGTATTTATGAGACCATCAGATATACCAAAAACATTTTTTTTAAAACGTTTAATCTTATTAATGTTTGTTAAGTTTTTTAGTGATGTAACATTTTTTTATAAATCGTAAAACGTTATATTTTCATTTCCTACTTACTAATATAATTTAATTTTTTATTGTAGAATCTCAATTATATCTTGAATTTTTATTCTATATAGATTTGTCTGCTCAAATAAATTCAGGTTTTTATTATTTCAATTCGTAGACTACAAAATTTTAATGAATCTCTGGTAGTAATATTTCACTAGCGCTAAATAAGAAATTAGAAAACCCATGAATATTTTTCATTTTACGAAAGTGCATTTCGAAATGTGGATTTTGTACAGTGCACATTCTAGCATATAAATAACTCATAAACGAAAATTGTTTTGTGTAAAGTCTTATTATATAAAAGTAGAGTAAAAATCAGATTTTTAGTACAGAATATCATCCTAAAAAGACTATTTCCTCTTGAGTTCGTTTTTCACTTGAAGAAAACTTGAGGGTGTATATATGCGGTATATCGTAAAATACATGCAAAACTGCGGTAATATACTAGATATTTTTGGATCGCCCGTTTCTGATGGTCGATTTTCTCTAAAGCTCCAGAAATTTGATCGTTTTGATAGGGAAACGAAGCGCGCTAAATTCGATTCCGATCGGGTAAACTTCGCTCGGGCCGCAGAGGGCTTAATAACATTATGTTGAATTTTGGGGAAATGTTGGTTTGTTGATTTTACTTCCCATTACAAAACTGAACATTATTCCTTGAATTATATAGTAATTTAGTATCCCCTTTCGTTTTCGCGTTCAATGAACTGTAAGTCAGATAAAAATAATTTTATGCCGACTGGTAGGATTTGCCTTCTAAAAAAAGTTTTTAGGGTTGACACGTCTATTTTATGTTGTGTTTGATAAACTTTATCGTGTCGGTTGATTTCCTAAATAAAATTGGTAATAATGATTACAAAATCAGAAATAAAAACAGACGAATATTAAATTAGGTTCTTTTTCTTAATTTCGAAATGATTGTATCAGTAATTATTGTCAAAAATGTTACTAGTGATACTGTGAAAACTGAAATCCTTGGATTACATTGGATTTGTTATACATACCGTAATCTCGTTGAACATATTGCAATTTAAACAATGCGATTTAATGTACTAATTCAATTTATAGCATCCAGAGTGAATATGCATCAATGAACGAAGATTATATGTGCTCTGTTTACAATATACTGCATCGAGTCCAGGATCAGTCTTGGATAATAATTACATATATACGCTAATCGGTTTATCTTACTACTCACCGACCTAGAAGTAATTATATATTATTTAAAATAAATTTAAAACGAAATTTTGTTTAAATTACGCTACATAGTTTTTGAAACGATAAAAAGTGAGTATTAATATGCAATATTATTATTCAATATATTAAATTATATAATATTTTGCTTTTAAAACCTTACTGTAAGAATTACCTTAAAAATTATACTTTGTTTTGAATTTATGAAATATCATGAAATAATGACTATTTTTTTTTAAATTGGAGAAAAAGGGTGTTTAATTACATCCGTTGTTATTAATATATTACTGATCGCTGTTAACTTGTTTTTTTGAATAGAAGAAATTTTCTTTAATATTTGATCTGGAGGAAGTTTGAAATATTTACAGTTTAAAACTTGAGCCGAGGAAAAGATCGTCGGCGAACGTCTCTTGAGAGACACAAGTTTATCCTCTGTGAAATTCTGTTAAATAAACTAAATTTTATTATAAATGAAATAATAATTTACTAGGTGCCCTTCTTTTGTTATAAATTTCATTTTATTTTTTTGTTAATTCTTAATTAACGGTGGTTTATGTTATCGATTTTCTAGACATAACAATTATAGCATTATTTCGATTGTCTAAATAATTAAGAAACAAAACTTCTGTATTAAAAGTAATATTAATATTTAAGGCAATTAAAATTTTTTGAGTAATGATTTTCGTCCTGATTACCATTAACAACACCGTAAATATTGTCGACATTGTTACTTTCATTGTTACTATGACTATTGTTCATTATTAATTATTTACAATGTTATTGTTTACAATATTTATTATTGTCCACTTAATTACAACGACCAAAAAATACCAAGATCTTTACTTATGTTAAAGGGCGGAAAGTTTTTTTCTTTTTTTTTTAACGTCTATAAAACATACATGAATTTCTTGAGTTACTATGAAATTGTTAATATCATTAAATGGCATTAATCCATAATTAGTCGGCTATCACCTCGACTATAATTTTTAATGTAGGTATCAATTATTAAGTATCCTCATTCGTTATTACCTATTATCATTCATATCCTTTAAGACCAATCATCAAAACCAACCATATTAACTTGTTATTCTCATTCTGACATGCCATTATTTATCATAATCGTCATCACCGGCAATAAATCCGTAAACCACTTCTGCCTTTTTGCCAAATTCAAGAATCAAGTTACGTATCGATTGATTTGTTTCAATATTCGAAAGAAATTTTTGAACTCTAACTTTCTATCCACTTTTAACATTTTAATATCAGTAGTTCTCAAAATGAGATACCAAGATAGTTTGAACACCTGAAAATAAACTTTTTTTGTACTTTCTTTTCAAGTTTTATATTTAAGAAAAGTTTGTGTGCCTACTTTATAGCTCTGAACTTCAGCGTTTTAAGAACAGTCAAGAAAGTTTGATTTCCACCTCCAGGATCCATACGAAATACAAAATGTTTGAAACTCAACTATCCGGCAAATTTGACGTTTAGAAAAACCGACATTGTCTTTTGAAAATTTAAAAAAAAATACAATGTAAAAATGAAAGAATTTAATACTAGACATTATATAAAAATCCGATTTTAAATGTGATGACCTTAAACCCTACTTTTTCGGATTGTCTTCAGTGCGCCACGATCTGGGGTCAATTGGGGCACTTCTGGAGATCAAAGTATGGTCGTATCGCGTGAAATATGGAGTATTTGTGTGGATCAGAGAAATTCTGCTGAATTCGGACATTTTTATATTAACAGCGTATTGGATGCAAGCTGTATTGAAAAAAGTGAATTTTGGGCCAAAGTCGACTTTACCTAGATCCATCATTTCCACTTCTATGTAGTAAGTAATGACATTTAACAGAGAAACAAAGACACCTTTAAAAAACGACGAATCCTAATCTAATACTCTATAAATGCAGATTCAATAAGCTTTAACTTTTTAAATATTGCGATCAAATACCCGTAAATGTGGATGTCATATTTAAAATCTAACCAATGCAGTGTCTTTATTAAGGTAAAATTTCATTTTAACATGTCGGAAAATTTGACGTTAAAAGACTCTAAGAGAAATTTCACTTTCTAATAATCTCCATATCCATTTTTTTTGCCAAATAGTTGATTAAAGGAAAATTTGGCTTAAAAATTGAACCTGCTCTTTTTGGAGCTCAATTTCACGTTAAAAATGTTATACCCAGATTTTGTGTTTTAAAATGGTTTGAGATGCCTTCTCACTATTTGCTAGGTCAAAAGATGTACCTGAAGCAAACAATAAATGGGGTTTGACATATTTAACACTTTTTTACCAGTAGTTTGGCATCCCTTGAATATTTTTCGATGTATTTGTTTTAGTTTTATTCTTGATGAACTATTCTACTAAATACATATTCCCTATCAATTAATTCCCACAACTTTAAGAGTGGATTTTCACTTCATCTAGAGTGAGTTTTATCTTCATCAAAAGCGAATTTTTATTCGTTAGGAGTGAGAATTCGCTCTTTCACGAATGTGGCTCAATTTTCACTTCGTAATGAGGGAATTTTTGGTACTTATAATTTTTAAAATTTTTCATCAATAACTTCATAACAATAGATCTTAACGAGTCAAATTTTAGAATATACCATGATGAAATGCGTACATTAAGACTGTATCAACCTTAGATAGTGAAAGAGATTATAGTAGTGATTGAAAAGTTATATAAAATCGTAGAACCAGTTACATCTTGAACATTGGAAAATAAATCTAGTGAATCAATTAAAAAAATAATGCAATACGAGATTTCTAGAAATTTTAGAAATTTCTAGAGATTTCTAGAATCTTACTAGAAATTTTAGCCTCAAACTTAACGGGGTAATAATAGTGTGTAGATCAGTTCATAAAAATCAATTAAAACTATAAAAGCTAATCTTCTGATGATCTATTAATTCATTCTTCTAACTACAAAACTTAATTATGCATTGTTATACTAAAATAGTATAAGTATTGCGCACAACACAATATTTAAAAATTAATCGACATAAATCTACTGTCGAGAATGTACGGGAAACATTATATGGAAATTCAACATACTAGTGATTTTAAGGCATATTTTTTTCGATGAAACGAATTGAACATGTCTGAAGTTAGTGTGGAAGTTGCATCCTATTGAAAAATAGTACAAAAAACTTACAAATGTATTTTTTCATAAGAAAAATATTTCTAACAAGCTTCAAAGCTTCGGAAAGCTGTTGAAAACATACGTATCTGTTAATAAAATCTCTCACTAGTAAAACTGAAATATACGTCGATAAATATAAATAGTAACTCGGATAGTGAAAAAAGTACCAAAAAAAGCCTTTAAAAATTGTTGAGAGGATAACAGTAAATACAAACTTAAAAAGGCCATATATAACATTTTCTAATCGTTGCTGTGCAGTGCATTGAAAATATGAGTGAGCCAATTTGCTATGGATTTGATGCTTTTCCACGTGATATTTTTTTTAATGTCCATGTACCAACGTAAAACATACACTTTTATTGCGTCTTTCGTATCATGCATTAAATATGAAAGGTTTGGATTTTATCGACCTATTTTATGATCTTAGACTTAATTCGGATTATAAAAAGAGATAATAGAACAGTTCATATTCATCGTTTCTGAAGTAATATGTTCAACTCGTTAAAATTAGAAATTAATCTGTTAGACTAGTAATTGAACAGACATGAAATTGTCTCCTATCCGGTTCCATCGATTTCGGGCTTAACCCGTTTACTTAATTCGGTTATGTCATTCAGAACGGTTTAATTTGGTTAAAAGAGTTATAATTGAGTAATATTAATTAGTGGTATGATAATATAATTTATATCAATGTATATTTATTTTCGATAGATTTATCTGATGCAGTTTTTATCTGTTGATCAACACTATAACTATACTTACACCGTAAAAAAAATATCCTTTATTTGAGAGGATTCTTCTCATTCTAATGCAACTTTTACTCTTCAGTATGATGTAAAAAGTATATATTCTAAATGTATGAGGAAAAATTTAATTTAAGAATATACTTTCGGTTTAAGAGTAATTTTTTACTACTATTGAGAGGATTCCTCTAAAAATTACCTAAGATTGACAATAATTTTCTTTCGGTTTTAAGAATATCATTTTGGTACAAGAGTAATGTTTTGCTAATATTGAGAGGATTCCGCTAAAACTGAACAAAAAGTTTTTTAATGCAGGAAGTACTGTGTTTCTATACGATTGACACCAATTTTTCGTAAACATGTACCTAATATGTTTACGCATATATTCACATATTCTTGTAATACATATTTCGAAACACAACGCTGAAACGGGTGAAACGCGGAATCGCAATACATATACATATGCCTTAAGACTTACTGTAAAAATACAAATCATATATATATGCATGCTATGCAAATAAAATCTGTGTTATATACTGTGTTAGAAAATGTGGACTAGTTGCGCAAAAAAGCAACTTACATTTGCACCATCTTGTGGCAAATGTCTGAAGTTTTAGGCTCACGTTTCCTTATTTGCGCGCGAATATCGTTCCCAAAATCACTTCCCGTTTGTACGAATTACGAATCGTCATTCCTCAGAAGAACTGCATCCATAGCAAATATTGCATAAACTGGGTTATTCGCCCTGTCCAAACAAGTCTCCCAACGCCACTAATTCGTTCGGGGAATAACTACGGTTGCCATTCTCTTTCCCATAAAAATTTTAAAGAAAACAAAGACAACAGTGGGATTCCCCGAACAAATTAATGGTGTTGGGTTTATGTGTTTATGTATGCTTTCGATTTTCTGTGTAACTATCGAAGCACATGTAAATACGATTTTCGTAAGCTAACGGAAATCTTCTCAAAATAAGAGGAAAACTTTCAATTTGATAGGAAAATTATAAAAACTTCTTTACGCTGCGTTTCTTTTCAGAAAGAGAAGCATTCCTCTTCTTCTTAGTGGAATTGTCTTATTTTTAGATGAAAAAGAGAGAGGGTATAAGAAGATGAATTTTTCTTTAAAATTACGAATATTTTTTTACGGTGTAGGTCGAGATTTTAATCTCAAGACTGATTATAATATAACTTTTTGGTTCATGCTTCGCAACTTGGTTTAGAACATTTTGCATGTCAAATCTACCATCGAGTGTTCTGAAAACTTTAATAAAAAATGCAATAAAATTTTGATATATATCAAGAGTTCAGAAGAAAGTTTCTTGGTCGTGAAACTTAGCTCGATTTTGTTGTTTCATCAAGAATGATTGAAATTTCGATATTTCTTTGATGTTGTTTTCTTTTTGAAATTTGATTTTATTCGAAACACATATTGTTTTAATGGAAGTTTTCAGAGCAGCTTTAGCCAGGATACCAAGTGGCTCTGAAATAAGGGCGGAAGAGAATAACGCGCGTGACTAGTCGCCCTTCACTATACAAGTATTGAAAGTTTAAACTCGCCCGTCGTGTCCCGCGCTTTAACGGCCAAAGTATCGGATATTGCCCAACTTCACGACAGAGTCACCGGTTTCATGAAGAGAACGTTCCGGTAAGTGACCTATTCACGCTTCATCGAAAACATCTTCATTCAACAGCAACAACAATCGTTACTGTCGAATCGGCTGAGGTATGTCCCAATTGTTTCCTACAGCAAACGAGAGAAAGAAATCAACGACGCGATTATGTATCGTTGAACCACCTGGTATACTTTGGGTGTCAGATAAATGGATTGCATTTACTTCCAACGTATTTAGGTCGTTCAATGTACAAACTATAATAAAATGAGTTGTTTGTAGGCTTTTTAATTAATAAATATGATGTTGAGTGGGCTTATAACCTACAATATTAGTAAAAAAAGATGTAAAAATCATAATTTGAAAATAACCCTCAACGTTTTGGACCAATCTACACGGAGAAAAATAACCGGCTAAATCAGCCGAAAAATCCGCAGATTCTACCAATTTTATCCTATAGGGATAGCTGTTGGAATTCCGTTAGGAATAGCCGATAATTTCAGCTAAATTTACTGAAAAAGTCCACAAATTTAGCGGAACAAATCAGCTAATGTAGCGGAAATTTAGATTTAAGCGCGAATTGAGTAGGGTTAAGGCTGCATTAGCGGAATCAAAACAGCTAAAATTGCAGATATTTTCGGCAATTCTAGCCGAAAATTTTAGCTGATATGAATCAGCTAATCCAGCGGAGTCATTTTTCTCCGTGTAGAGTCCCTGGGCTTCTCTTCAGGATGGTGACGTAGGTCTTGTTCGGTCACTTTTTATACGCAGATAGCAAGGGTGAGTCTAACGGGAGGCTCATATATTTGATCTCATTTGTGAGTACCTATATGAGTTCACACGAAACTTCAAGTGAGAGTTTAATACATTGCGCAAGCGCGAAAAGTCTCCGCTTCTACGCATAAATGAGTGTTCTGTGATACCTGTACAGTGTTCTCTATGATTGGTTAATATTTTTGATGGCTAACCTATTGGTGTTGCGTTGAATGCGCGGCTAGTGGCATGGGCATGCGCACATTTTGAGAGAAAGGCAATCTCATTTATGATTCTCCAATCGCTCTCATGTGTACCACCCAATAGCACTCATATGCACACTCATAATAAATATACACTAGTCCTTCCCTTATTCTAATTTCCCTTATTCTAATGTCTTCCCTTGTTCTAATTTTGTCTCTTCTCCTATTCTAATATTTCCCCTCACGCGTTCTCCCCACCGCACTGACTACTTTTCTTAGAAGCACATATAAGATATAACTGCGCAGGCTCTGCGAAAGAGAATGAGAGAGGAAAAACGAGACAGCAAACGTTTAGTGGGAGAGAGGAGAAAATTAGAATAAGAGAAGAAGGTCGCCATCTTGCCTGACTGGACAAATTAGAATAAGAGAAGGACTACTGTACTCTCACTTGAGGGTGCATATGGAGAGCGATGTGAGGCTCACGTTGCTATCTGGGTATATTCACCGAGATGGGAGGGAGGGGGAGGGGGCTAATTATTCGATTTATGACATAATATAAGATCTTCGCGTATTAACTTTAAATTTTGGCAATCTTCAATGATGTTTAAAGTTGAATCAACGAATTTCTTGTAATGTATAATTAAGTTCCAATGGAATATTTGTGAATAATGAAATTCCATCAAGTGATAGCAAAATCTGATTTTCCGGAATTAGTCGATAGAGCCATTAAAATGCAGACCAACAATTCCAAAATAATAACAAATCTAAAATCACAGAACTTTTATTACATAATAACTATCCGAAAAATGTAATAAATAATCATATTAACAAACGTATATTAACCTAACTACTAACAATATGGAAATGACATCGAGAAATTCTATTTCAAAATCCCTTATATCAACGGTCTTTATTAACTGTTGCGTAGGAAATAAAAGCAGTGGAAGATTATAGCCGTACCCACTTTAATGCATAACCTTACATCAATTATCAGGAAGGGTAAAGACCAATTAAATAAAATGTAGAAGAATAACTCTGTGTATTGTATTAAGTGCAATATCTTTGATGCTACCTATTAACTTTTTGTTTCAGTAGGCGAAACAAAAAGAAGTCTCAAAATTAGAGTTAAAGAACACGAATCAAACATTCGAAGACCGTTACAACCTAATTTGGTAATTACAGAACAATGAATAGATAAATATAATGCATTTAATTGGCAAAATTTGCAAATATTAGAAGGTGCAGGTCGAAAAACCGGCACTTCAAAAATGTAGTGTCAAGTAGGGAGTATAATTTTAAGACATTTTTGTTACAAGAAATTTTTCTCTAACGTTTATAATTTTCATGAAAAAGGATCAATAAAGAATAGATTTATAAACAAATTTTGATAAACTTTGAGGTATTTTTTAGAAATTCTAAGATATTATTGTTCTATGAAAATGTTTGCCAAAGTTTACAGTTTTTAAGAGGAAAAATTTTACGTTTTAAACAAAAATTTGTAAATTTGTTCTCCATTTTGCTTAGACAATTTTTTTCGTTTGCTTATTGTATTTACTTTAAGTTCAGATCGAGGATGTGATTTAGACAGGTCTTAGACCAATAAAAAAATGGTAAGGGAACAAAGATTTATTTTAAAAAAAGATTCAATCGGAAACTCGCGAAAAAATTATTCCCTGCGATACTAGAAGTAAGGGAAGTTAAACACACATTCCGCAGAAAGTGATTGTTATTTTTACAAAAACTCCTGCCCCCCGAGAAAAATAATGGTATGTTAATATTTCTTTATGCTTTTAATGTGTATATCTCAACTGCATAAAATGGCGCTAAAACTATTAGAAAATATTTTTAAATAAGAAAATTGCGTTCATTGTATTGAAAATTTAAAAAATTTATTATCTCAAAAACACCACCTTTTAACATTTTTTGTTTGACAAGTTAATGGATCCGTATGTGTAGAATAAATGCAAGTATAATAATTGGTATTCTCTTTTCCACTTTTTTAATTAGTTGTACTCAATTTCAACTTTGTGATCTACACAATTGTAATGACTGTATAATAGTGGGTTTTCTTCTTTCGAGCATAGCCACCTACTTCATTTGACTTATCGCAGATCAATTTCATGTACACATTTATTTGCAACTAACTTACGACGATACAGCAGTATCGGATTGCTGACTTTTCCAATACTTGTTCGTATTGGGTTTCTAGACAATTTCTGTAACGTTCGTATTGAATGCGATTGACATGCCAGGTCCTCTCAGAAGGAAGTTCTCTCTTTAGAGCAATTTCTGAAGACAAAATCCTGAATGTATATTTGCTCTAATTGCGCTTCATCTTGTTACATTGTACACTCAGATTCTTCATTATTCTATTCAAATAGGATATTCTAATTCTAAATAATCATTTTCTTTAAAAACAGAAGACCATTTTCGTAATTAACTCATTATGTCCGCGAAAATAATAATTCAATCATTCAATTGTTGTGTGAGACTTATTTTCTGCAGAAAAAAATTAAAATTCCAAACATACCTATTCTTCTGTTTTTCTAGATGCACTTTCGATTGGCCTAATCATAATTGCATTTTCTTGGCTCCAAAAACCAATATGGTACTTTAAACAATGAGAAAAATTTGGTTTGTTTCGTTTTTTGTTATTTTTTTCGCACCAATAAAGTTACGGGATCGATGCCAAACCGAAATAAAAAACGCAAAAATCTTTTTTTCTGCAAACTCGAATCGACTTCATCTCTTTAAAACGTCAACGTGTCTAAAAAATATACTCTCTAAATTCCTTGGAGTGAAAATGAAGCCACTTTATCACGAAAACTGATATTTTCACTCTATTAAGAGTTATATTTCACACTTCTAGGAGTGAGATTATTTTCTTTCACAGTTGATGGAGTGAAGTGAAATTTTCACTCTTAATAGAAGAGTGGCTCAATTTTAACTCCAAGGAATTTCAAAAGTATCAATTGATCAAATTTGATCTTCACTGGCTAGTGGTTTTGAGTTGCTTTATGAAATTGGGTAGGCCAGATTCTAATGTTATTCTTATATATCTTTAATGTTGATAATCTAACCTTAAATTCATTACGAATTACCCCAAATACCGTTGTTTAATTTTTCAACATTATATGAAATTTAGTATACCGCAGAGAATCCGAAATCTTGAATTTTAAAAATCTAACCTCAAGTTCGTGATGAGAGACCTCGAACCAACTCATGTACCTGCGCCTAGTTAAATTCCTTGGAGGGAAATTTCACTCTTCAAGATTGAGAATTCACTCCAAGTAAAAGTGAAAGGTGATCCACTATGTATGGAGTGAATTTCCACTCTTTCTTTAGATTTAATTTTTTTTATTCCAGAGATATAGCGAAGTATTAGGTCTAGTTAATCCACCAAATAGTAAGAATGACGAATAAATGTGCAGAATTTGTGTAATGTGGTCAACTTGAAATCATTTACTCACTATTTATGACAACTGCAGCATTTATTAGGACGAATTTAATAAAAAAATTGAATCACTTTTCTTGATTTTAATTTCAATGCATATTAAAAATCTATTTTTGAAATAAATAGCACTTCAGTAATGACAAAATCTCAGTATATTTGGAGTGAATTTTAACTTCACACGCTGTGAATTTTTATTTCATTTGAAGAGTGAATTTTCACTCCAACACTCTAGAGGAAAGAGTGAATTTCCAATCTTAAAGAGTGAATTTCCACTCTTACAGAGTTGAATATTAAAATTGTATTGCAACAATTCTATCTTCTGCAGGTTTGGAGTGAAAAATTCACTGCAAGGAATTTAGAGAGTACATTTTCTGGACAATACCAGTGCTCTTTACATTTCTTGGAGTGAGAATTCACTCTTTGTTTAGTAAAAATCGAGCAAATCTCGTGAAACAGTGAATATTCAACTCTTTAAAAGTGAAATTTCAATCTAACAAGAGTGAAATTCACTCTTTCCATCCGAGTCGTGGAATTGACAACTCTAGAGGAAAGAGTGAATTTCCAATCTTAAAGAGTGAATTTCCACTCTTACAGAGTTAAACATTAAAATTGTATTGCAACTATTATTCTATCTTCGTTTGTTCGTTATAATGCCTTATTTCTAAATTTTCTGTATATTACGGTCTGAACTTGCATATATATATATGCCTGGAAAATTCCAGTTCGCTTTGAAAAGTTAACTAAATGTTTTTCAACCTCTTTTCCAATACTATTATTAATACGTTTATTCACGGTAAGGTGGACCACTTTAGAGAACATAAACTTTGGGAAAAACGTCCACCGGTAAGGTAGAAAAAAAAACCCTTAATAATTTTTTTCTCAAAAACTATAAACTTTGGAAAAAACATCTTTAGGACAAAAATATCTTTGAATTGATCAAAGAATACTCAAAATTTCGAAAAATCAAAAATTGTATTAATAGATCTGAAAAAATTGGGCATATTTTCTGACATATTTTAAGTCGTTTTTATTCTTAACAAAATTTTTCTAAAGTTAATAGTTTCCATAACAAAAACGATGTCATTTCGTAATATTTAAAAAACATATCTTAATACTATAACTGTTTTGTTCTCCTTTAGTCAAAAAATTTTGTGACGGAAAATAATCATTTTTGACAACGTTTTAATCGATAATCGAAAAATCTGAAACATACGTTTTTTAGTACACGATTAAAAGAGAAAAATGCGTTTTCATTTATTGCTCTACGACTTGCAGAGGCTGTAATAATTAGGCTCCAAAAGAAGTCGAAAAATTTTGAAATGCGAATTTCTCGTCAAATTAAAATGTAATCGCAATAAAAAAAATTACAGGATATTCTACGTCACAAAAGTGAGTAAGGAAAAAAAGAATAAAAAGTTTCATTTTTTCCAATTTTTCACGTTTGATGGTAAATATCTCGTTGAAAAGTGCATTTTTCGAAAACATCAAATGAAAAATTTCGACAGAGAATTTAGAGAGCTACAACTTTGCCCTTTACAGTTTTTAAGTAGAACATCACGTTTTCCAGCTAGAATCGAAAAACTTAAAATTGAACGATTTTTTACATTTTCATTAATTGAACATTCAAAACCAAAAAACCTTTGGTTACTTTTTGAATTTTAAGAATTTACATACCCAAATACACTCTTTAGTGAAGGTGCCGCGCTGTTTAATTTTTTTCCAAATCTCGCTATATATGTGACTAATTTTCCTGGACTACAATTTATAACAATATTTAATTTCGGCTTCAATTTAGTTACCTTGTAATTTAATGAGTTGAAAATGTTATCAAAGCTAACCAAACGCATTTTCTACTATTTCGATGAGTTTAAATTAGAATTCAGTATTTTTAAAACGAACAATGTTTTGAATAAAAAGCATTTGTCAACAGTGATCTTTTGAAGCGTTTGACACAAGTTTGGATCGTAAAGTTTGAAGGATAAAGTCACTCGATTGTGATAAAATATCGTAGTGGCGATTATTGCAGTTAATTGATAAATATGATCATAAGATGAATAAAATATCATTGGACTTGATATCAGATAGAATGACGACTTTGATGAACGTTTCAACAATGACGGTAATAGAATGTATCAAAGAGATTGCAATGAATAAAAGAATCACTAGATTTATTGAATGCCTCACAAATGATTTTGAAAGCTTTCTAGAAATTACTAAGTTGATAGAATTGTAAAGGCAAGATATCTAAAGAGTGAATAAAATAATCATTAACGTCATAGTAGTAGCTGCTAGGGTGATTCGAATATATCGACAGATTATTCAAGACGCGAAGGAAAGGCACGCTTCTATTATGTCTAAAAAACATTGTACTATTTAAAAATTATTTGACCAACATGTATATTTAGTAGCTTTCTGAAATATGGTGGACGATTTCTGATTTGCAGTAGAAATAAAATAATTGAATATTTCTTATTTAACAAAATTAGAGCACACAAAGTTGACTAAATTGATTTTTGCGCTATATAATGATAATAACATCGGATTCTGGTAAACCATGCTGTGATTTAATTAAAGGAATGCATCATGTGGTACCTGTAAATCAGAACAGCATATTTAGAGTCATTTGTCTCAGGCTGTTTGATAAGAATTAGTAATAGTTTAGTGGATCTATAATGATTATAATGCTAGATATAGACTTCGCGAAATTATTAATGCGTGAATATACAGCCCGTCCAACACTTCTAAAATCTAAAATTAATGACAAATTTTATGAAATGAGGCGTGAAAATGTTTAATGTCTTGTCCCAAGCATCTCAGGTGAAAAAGACTTCAATATAATTCACGAATCAGAATGGAGCTCCCACTTTAAAAGTAAAAATTAGCGCCACATTAAACTGAAATTCCAGTTCAGTTAAAGAGGAATGTCCTACTGGTTCGAGTGAAATTTTACGAGAAATTGTAATAACACGATAACTTTTTCAAGTGGTTGTTTTAAATTTTTAGTGAAGTGGTTGATATCATACTATTGCAGATGTACTATATTTATTTATTACCCGAAATATAATATTGGCACATTTAGTATACTGAGAGCACGTTATCTTGTGACATATTATAATATAGCCTAATTAATTTGTGTGACTATATAATATTAATAAATTTAAATAAAAACATCTAAATACCTATTAAAATTAAAATATTCGCATTTTTAAATACGTTCAATTTATTATCATTTTATAATAATAAAAATTATTATATTAGAACATGTTCAAAGTGAACTTCTCCTTTTGTTTATTCTTTCATTTATTATCCCTTTTTAACGGTAAATTTCAAATATTTTCATTTCGGATATGGAGATTAGAAAAGCTAGTATATTTTGATGTTGTTGTAAACATTTTATGGTAGTCATATTTTTTAAATGCTGATACATATTCTCAGCATTAATAGTACTAAAGAACGACGATAATAGCTAACAAGTTTAATTCTTTTAAAGGTATATGTGCTCATTTTTAGTTTTTATATACAGGGTGCTCAACAATTATTCATGGACCGTATTGCAGGAGGTGTACAATTTGAATGTACGAGACTTTGAATTTGACAACAAGAAATCGCTATTTCTGTAATAACTCGGCTAATTCTAAAGTTATTTTAACGAATGAAGGCTCATTTTAAGATTTTTTAAGACATCTAATTGATACTAGAGTCATTTTGACGTACAATTAATATATCTCTTGATATACCCCCAAAAAATTTCGATTTATGGGGTTTTTCATGCCTAACTCGTTTTGCTCAATGGTTACGCGAAAATCACAAACAAAAGTTGCAGAAGTTGAAAAAACAAAGAATTTTACACCTTTTACATTACGATCAGATGAAAAGTAAGCTCAGGTGAAGCTTCCTAATGTTGTGAAATTCTCTATAAGGGCCCATCATCAGTCTAAAATTCATTTTTCGGCATTTCTGTGACATTAAAGTGTCCTAAATTTTCATCGAAACGTATCCCATAAGGGGTCAAATTCTTTACTTTTTCAAGCTCTAAGTTTTTTCGTGTAGCTATTTAGAGAAACGAGTTAGATGCGAAAAACGTATAAATCGGCGTTTTTCGCCTTTTTGGGACGAAAACAAAAGATATATTCATGGTAGATCAAAATGACTCAAGGTATTTAGGATTTGAACAAATTTTTAAAATGAGTCTTTGTTCGTTGAAACAATTTTAAAATTAGGCGAGTTACTGCAAAAATAGTGATTTTTTGTCTTCAAATTTAAAGACTCGCCATTCAATTTCTGTTCCTCTTCCTCAAATCGAGTTTGAGTATTAAACTTTTTTGCTATGAACGTTCTCAAGATTCATCCCCTGCAATAGGGTGCGCCTCAAAATCCTGATATTCCAAAATTCACACATATTTTAAAAGTTTGTTTTTTGAAATGTCTGGTTTTTGAATGTCGGATTTTTGAAGTGTGTGTTTCGTGATTTGTCGGGTTTTTTAAGTGCACCCCTGAAATACGGCCCATGAGCTGTGGGACACCCTAAATATGTGGATTTTTGTCATCATTTTTTTACTTCGTATAAAAATTAAAGATACATCACAGATCCTATTCTCTCTTATAGACTCTGAGTTCAAAATTGAGTTTCAGCCATTCAGGAATTTCAATGAGGCGTCAAATTTAAAAAAAATTGCCAAAAAATGTAGAAACTATACTTTTCAAATAAAAAACTCTACATTTGATCAACAACTGCAAAAAACAGGCTTTTTAAGTTTTTGAACCCTTTTTTCTTAAAATCTTGTCACGACGGACAATATTTGACACCATGACGATGAAAAATCTATAAGATCGATCTAGTCTGATGCTTGAATCAGAATGCAAGTCATTTTTTGTCGACCTGTGTTATCAGACTATAACTTGATGATAATGTCGTCGATAAATGACTGTTGTAAATCAGGACATGAATGATAACAAATAATAACAGCAATAATAATAATAATAAATAACGTCATAAAAATGTAAATATCAGAAACACAATGACAAAGTACGAAGTTACAAACGCTGCTTTGCAGGCTGCCCTGTAGTGTAGATATATTATAGAAGTTTAATAATGATTTGTTAGAAAATTCATACTATTACATTTTTGAGAAATTAGAATATGTTCACAAAGTAATGATGTTAAAAAAATAATTCAACCATTTTAATATATTACACATTGCCTAAGGTTTTTGTCTTTTTCAACGAAATTTGAGCGGCTAATTTTTAAACCGTTTAACTGCACAATCACAACCCAAACAATCAAAGTCAACTTTATAGTCAACAGTCAACTTATTGTTGACTTTAAGTCGAAATAAGTCGTTAAAACGAATACTTAATTAAATTAGATTTAAGATGAGCTACATGAAAATGTTATCAAATGGTCAATGACGAAATTGGTCGAATGATCAACTAAGAAATCTGCTTGGTTAGTCGATGACCCAAATCTGTTTGGCTGTTGGTTTTCGTTTCGCCCGTTATGAGGACTACCCCAATATGTTGGATTTCAAATGAGATTCACAGCCTAGAGGGTGTATAATGTGAGATATATGCTAAATGTCGATGCAATGTTGAAAACAAACATTGACATCAATCCAAAGTCGAAAGCTTCATTAGTAACTATTATTTATTTTCTCTCGTAATTTACAACTTTTATGATGATAAAATGTCATGCAGTTGCGTAAACTCAAATAATGATAATAAACAATAAAAAGCAGATGTAAAAGATGAGTTAATACGAAAAATGTGCAAAAAAAAGCGGATTTCTATTTAGTTTTTTATCCGTATATGGCAGTCAACTAGTTACATATTTTACTAGATTAATTTGGTTTTCAGTAATAAATTACACTGACCGACAAAATTTTACTTTTTATCTGCCTTTGACGAGCGAAATATCATTTCCGACGTATTTTTTTGTCCTGAAAACGATGCCGCGAGCAGAATTTTCCTACCACATCACACTTTGGAGAAAAATGAGGTTACATGTGGTTAAAAACCACGTTTTCCTCCAAAGTGTGACGTGATAGCAAAATTCTGTTAGAGCCATCATTTTCAACACGAAAAAACGCTTCGGAAATGATACTTTGCTTGTCAAAGACAAAATCGGACAGTGCTATAACCATCAATTACCAATGTTTATAATTTCAATTATGTTCTCGGTATCAATAAATATCTGTTTTTGATTATTGACAATTTAATATGGACATAATTTATACTTAGTACAGGACAAAATAGATAAGAAATGATTTATGACATAAATTATATGTAAAATAAAATGTCCCTCGTGTTATAACATTAAATGAAGAATATAGTTGTCAATTTTTTTTTTAAATCCTGAAAAGCAAAAGGAGTTAGCTTATAAATAGTTTGTATGCGTTACTGTGTGAATTACGTATATATCTGGTTTTTGGAAATATAAGTTATTGTGTGTTTATGTAAATATATGCTGGCAAATTCACGTTATCGTTTGTGTTGAACGTAATGTTTATGATGTTTGATTCACGCTTTGTGAACTTGGAGCTAAAACCAACAATACTTCGGATTGATTATCATGAAAAAGTGGTAAAGTGTCGATAATAATAATGCACAAATAGAACATTCGTATAAATGTAAATGAAATTGAAATATCCAATATTTCATACGTATTAATACACACATTGCATTGAGTCAGGTACTTTGAATCTCTACATAATTGCTGCTTTATGATACTGATACATAGTTGTATATAGAAGATGGCAATCGATTCATGGACAATTTTCAGCAATTCCAATCTCTACGTTTTTAAAAGTTTAAAATATCGATTGCTTTGTTTTTACGTACATGATACTTATTTATAAGATGCAAATTTATCAGGAAATATGTTTTGTTTAAGTAAAATGTTATTTTCATCAACTGTTTTTTGAAGGGAACTCAGAATTAAAATCATATCTTCGCCAAGAAAAATAATCTCTAGATTTAAGAGAGTAGAAAAAGTTCATATATGTTTATGTGAAGCTAACAAAATTGTTTTTTTTTCACTTTAGAGACGGATCTTAGACTGATTTAAGACTACTAACAATGAGCATCACAGTCTTAACAGGTCCTAAATTCTTACCTTATGTTGTAAGAGCATGTTATAATCCAAATGTACAGGACTTGAATACAAAAATTCTCATAATACGTAACAATACCTAATTATTTATTTCGGTGTAGATTATAGTATCATGAAAGCATTAATATTTCTGAAAAATTACTTACCACATTTGAGTCTTCTTCCCCTTTGATGAAAAGTAAATTTTAAACTCAGAAAATATTCTTTTTAGATATTTTATTACAATGTATTTGTGTGCAAAAATACACATATACACATGGAAATGAAGGACGTTCATAATTTTAGGACCACCTTAAATTAATGTTTCGTTGAATTTCCAAGTACACTTACTATTCTCTTAATATAATGCATACTAACGATTTCTTCAGCTTAATCAGTATCATTTCGGTCATTCCGTTGCTTCTGTTTTGAAAAATATCAGAAATATTTTTTTAGAATTCCTTTTTTATCGTATTGAACGCACGAGGGAAAAAATAAAATCCAAAGCGGGATTACCACGAAATTCGGAGGATAATCATTAATGATGGTAGCGATAACGGTAAACAGCGGTATTTACATATGTACAATTGCGATAATTGATGCATGGTACAGACAGTCTTCGACGAATGCCGCGATAAAAGCTTTCACATAACATAAATTTTTCACCTCTGCATTCCGAGTCGAAGCACGACTCTATTTTTGAGGAAAATCGGAAGTTTCCGATTTGCATTATGGACGTGTGCAACGAGCGTGGTCTTGGATCTCGTGGCTATTTTTTTACGGTTTTTCCGAGGCCTTCTATCTATAACAAACAATGTTTTGGAATACCCTCGATAACAATTTTTCTGTCGCGCTTCAACTTTGCTTATTTTAATAATAGACGCAATTTATACAATTTCAAACTAGATAATGAAAGTTGAACAAGAATGAGCTATTCAACAATAAATTAACATTTTGTCAAATAACTCTTTGATGATACATTTGTTTCCGTTTCTGCAGTCTTGACTCAGGTTTAGTTATTGGGTAGTGTCTTATATTTCATATTGGATAATTTAAGTTCTAATCTGGAACTCAAAATTATTTATGATTTCAAAGTCTTGTAGAGAGTGGTATTATATTGACGTCATGTTCGGTAGCATATATACAAAAATCTCCTTCGTATTTTAAAAGCTATTTTTTGATGTTAGTTTCTTAACCTTCAAGAACAATTTTGTAATTTAATAGCAGCGCAATTAATCAGACAGTTACATTGTAATATTAAAAAACTGTACATTGAAATACAATTTTCAAAAGGTTTTATTGTTTTTTTGTATGGCGCTCTTGTCGATTCTGTCAAAAAAATTAATTATGAAGTAACATTGAGTTACTAAATGTAATTAGGCCATTGAATTTTTCGTTTTCTATTCTTCATCGATGTTAAAACACTAATTAATGCCTCAAAATCAGATTTTGGAAAAAATACTTTATTACATGTAAAAAATTAACGAAATTAGAGTTTCTAACGTTGTTTACTTTTGTATTAAGCAGTATCCAATGTTGACAAATAATAATGAAAAGAGCTATACTCTTTTGTGTGTTATTCTCAAAGAAAATAAAAAATTATAAAATAAAATTGGAATTTCGAAACATGGATATTTGATCAAACTAAGAACACTTTCGGAGGTCAATTGGATTTCTTGTAATCTTTCTCATATGCTCTAAAAACAAGATGGTTTAAATTATGTTTCATTTTAAATAACCGACAGGACTATTTCTGATGCTATGCATTTTGGAAGATATTTTTTGTAGGATTGTATGCCACAGACAAGCTAATTTATAGTGACCTTGACCTTGACTTCAATAACAAGTCAATATTTTTAAATTGAAGATCTTATATTTTAACCCAGAAGTGGAAAGAGCGGAAGATTTTATATCCGTATATGACCTTGGAATATACAATCTTTATAGATCTTCTTCGATTTTTCCGCTTTGTCAAAAACTCCTTTAGAAAAGGTTTGTGTAGAATCTTGTTCGGTTCGTCATCAAAAAGCATAATTTATATAATAACGGATAAGAATTTCTTTAAGAAAAATAGATTTCACCTTGAAATGATCTGGAATATCGAGTCCAATGTCAATGTCAAGGTCACATTCAGACGTGCAATTTACCTGATTCTAATTCTGTGTTAAAAAATTAGGCGATTTATTAAAAAAACTCGATTTGATATTAAAATGACCTTGAAGGTAGCGGTGAAAGTCAAGGTCAAGATCATATTCTGACGTAAAATCTTCCGCTCTTTCCACTTCCGGGTTAAAAAATAATGGGTCCATTGAAAGAACTTGACTTGACATTGAAATGACCTTAAGGTCATCGTCAAGGTCACTATAAATCAGTCTCTAAATTAACCGTATCCTACAAGCTGTGGATGAACAAACATTACTGTTTGATTAGGTTCTTTTTAAATTTGTATTCTGATTGATGCTCTTCAAAACAATGAGAAATCCTTTCGTAATAATTTTAAAATACGATCAGTTACTGAGGAACAACAATGCATTCCGTATTGTCACGAGGAATGTTAATCCAAATCTTTCAGTTAAATAAATATTTTTTCAAAAATCTTGATTTTAGGGTCTTTCATTATGAATGGAACCACGTAATGAACGTCATTTTTAAAATTAATTTGGTATGTTAACAAAGGTTACGATTCGAATTCATTATACATATTACTTATCGATATCCATCCTGTTCAATATGCGGAGGAGTATTTTCTGCCACACCAAATTGGAGACGATCATGAACGTTTTTGGTAACGATTATCGTGGAGAAATGTCATCACATCCAACATATTGGGTGATAATCTTGTGGCACCTGGAAGTTTTCTATTGAAATTGACATCGCAATTAAGTTAATTTCAATGGCTCAGGGATATGTTTGGATTTAATAAAAATGTCGTTTTCCATCGTTTGTCGTCTTTTTTACAATTGGATAGCACGACACTTTCGACTAGAAAGGACTCGTTTTATATTCCACGCTGCTGTAGAGTTTTTACATCGTAATCGTCAACCAGGCAAGCAACAAAGAGGGTGAAAAGTCTTCTTTATTATCGCATAAAGAAGGCAGCAACGAATATCGACAGCGTGCTTAAAATCGCCGCTCGCCCGGACCCTGTGCGTGCTTCGGATCCTGAAACAGTCAGAAGAAAAAAAGTACGTCACTCGATTTTTGCGACTTCATGAATACCGTACGGGACGGAATTTTCTCTTTTTTCCGTTATACGCTATTGAATTCTCAGGAGCGATTTCCAAGTATTTCGTGAACGGAGATTTGAGAATCGAATCAAACTGATTGAATACAAGAAATCTGAGGTGCAAATGTACCGACAATTTATAACTGAATGTCTGCGTTCATTTTACATTCTCGGCACCAATTTGTGCATGAAACTAAATCTCAAAATACTTGGATTATTTGGAAATGGAATTAGAATACAGGATCAGTAGGATAGGTAAGTGTAAGTATATTATACATAATGAGATGTACATCGAGTGTTGCCTTTGTTAGTAGATAATAGTTTTGGAGTAAAGATAACTGGATTTATTCGTTTAATGTAATATCCTGTGTTTTGGTTGTAATTCATTTAAATAAATTTGTATCAGTTTTGTCATGTTTCATTATGGAAATGACTATGCTTGATTCTGATATTAATCATGAAAGTAAGTCACATAAGATCTCATAAGATGATTGTTATCCAATATCCACACTTCTCATCATCTCCACATGGATGTATGATGTTTCGATAATATTTTCAGAACATCATTGTGCATATGATATTCTAGAGCTTTTCTGCTGGATGTCCCTCTTTTTTTATATTTTGATAACTGTCGCCCTATAACCTATAATTGAGTGTCGTGGATGAATAACTTGTTAAGCGCTCAAGGCAGTAATAACAGACAGGAGTCAGACAAATAAAATCGACATCGAAAAATCGAATTGAACAAAATACCGCCATATAGAGAATTTCAAACAGAACAATGTTCACATTTAACATTTTTTAATTCGACTTCAACTTTTTGAGGAAATAATTAGAAATTAGTTAAATGTAAACATTGTTCTGTTTGAAATTATTCTTTGCACATTTTTGGAAGGTTCTTTAAAAATATTCCTTCCATATTTTGAGAACATTCCAAATTTCCAGAAGTGGAATATTCTACATTCAAAAAATTCCTTACATCCGTGTGCAAGGATTCAATAAGATTACCTTATTGAATATGGCCTCAACTATTTAATCCTTGTTAAAGTAACAAGGAAAAATTGACTATATAGTAACGGGAAAATTATTGTGCTAGGAAGTTGTCTTGTCTCATTTAATAATAAAAAAGTAAGGTTATGACAAAAACAATATTATTATTTTAGTAATGATGATAGTGGAAGTAAAACTATTAATTATAATTTGGAACAAAGAAGAATATGTTTATTCTTGAATAATGAATTTACATTAAAAAGTTCATTATTTAGGCCTCTTCGTAGCTCTTACAGCACTCGCGAATACTCGTAAAGAATGACTGATTTGAATTTTTCTATTGTAGAGTTCCTTTTTCAAATTCCTTTTTGTAGATATACACAAATAGGGATATATAATATATGTGTTGACGCTTGAAACAGCGCCGTGAGTGTGCCACGTGGCAACGTTGCGTTCCGCGGTGAGTTGCAACGAACGCGAAAGCAACGCTCGTGCGCCATTGCGCAACCGCTTCTGCTCGCATGAGCATCGTCCGGCGATTCCGATATTTGCGTGTGTTCCGACGCCGTCAGCTTTCCGGCACAGTTAAACGGGTTCGAGCTCAGAGACGAAAATAAAAAAAAGGGATTGGAGAACACCGTTTTATTGGTCCTTCGAGCCGGATAGTAAGATGTGCGGTACAATATTCATCAAAAGTGAATTTTTGTGAATGTGCGCGTCGGAAATTTGAAACGCGGCAACGATTGCGTCATCCATTTTTCACGACGCCAACGACTTCGTAGTGTGGCACATCTTTCTTTGTTTCGTCAAGAAACCTTTTTCGAGGCCACACGAGTTACGAATGGTCGTGGCTTGCACCTAGTGATAGTGCCGTGTCATAAAATATTCGTTTCATTAACGAAATTTGAGTGCGCGTCGAACGACGCCATTTTTTCTTCAAGCGTCGTTTTTGCAACGTGAATGCGGCCATTTTTCATTTCGCCGTAGTCACATGTCGCGCCTATCACGTGATCGGCTTACGTGTCGCAACACTTGGAATTCTTTCGCCGCGTGTTCGATTTTTCCTTCGATCGTCGGAGCGTCGTGTACGCGATCGACTTGTTTACTTGAACTCGTCGTCTGGAAACGCCGCGGTCAATGCCCTTTCGTGAAATAGTTGCTCCATTGTGCGTACTTACTTCAGTTGTACACAATTTGAGTTTGCGATATTGCGTGCTATTTCACACGTTTCTTTCGGGTATTTTGTTCAATGAATTCCATTGAGTGTTGTGAACTTTTTTCGAATTATTGCGTAATTTGCAATATTTAAACGCGTGGTCAATTATGCATTTTTGTGCAATTTAATGCTTTCGAAGCCTGACCTAGACTTTAGTAAGGTGAAATATATTTTCATTCTTGCGATTTGTTACGCGATTCAATTCGTTCCGCATTTTGAGTGTACTCTGTGCTCAATTTCAAGTGCATCCTTTTGAAATTAAAATTGGCCTTAAATTGGAATACACCCGCGTTAATAGACTTTCGCGTAATTTTGCCTTACGATTCGTTTGTACGAACTTTGTGCCGGAAATAGGACAATATGCCTCCGAAAACTCGATCTATTACAAGTGTCTCGGAACTTCATTTGGTGCAACAACAAAACTTTGCATCACTCGGACGATTAGTGAGTGCCGCTCGGAAACTCACGGCGGAAAACATCAATGCTGCCCTATTGACGTCTAGAATTAATCGTGCCGTTGAAATATGGCAAGCCGTGTGGACCGTTCATAAAGATCTGCTTACCAGCATGAGTTCCGAAGAAAGAGTTGAAGATTCCTACTTCACCGACGACGAGTTTGGGACGCATGAAGAATTGTATCACGAGATGTTGGACCACCTCGCTACGCTCCAGTCAACCCTTCCAGTTGCCGTTGAGACGGTAGGTGCCACGTCTAGTGAAGGTGCTCGAGCAAGCTTTGTTTCGCATACCTTGCCGCGCATCACGTTACCACAATTTTCCGGAGATGTTTCAACCTGGGAGAACTTCAGGAATTTGTTCCAGTCGATGATCATCGATGATACAACGATTAGTAATGTGCACAAACTCCATTATTTAAAGACTAGTATTTCGGGCGAAGCGTTGAATTTAATAAAAGAAATTCCGATCGCGGACGATAGTTTTGAGGAGGCGTGGCAAATGATTCAAGAGCGTTATTCTAATGATCACGTGTTAATTTTTTCTCTCGCGTCTCAGTTACTTAATTTGAATCCGGTAACTTCTGCTAAACCTCATTCACTTCGTAATCTGATCGATCAAACGCGTTCGATTTTAGCGTCCATGAAGAGGTTAAGACAGCCTGTTGACGAATGGAGCACTTTGGTCGTGGTAATGACTGTTTTAAAATTAGATCCCGTTACTCGTCGCGAGTGGGATAATCGGGCAGTTCCATTACCTGAATTCCCGAAATTTGCGGATTTGGAGAAGTTCTTAATTCAGCGCTGTCAATCGCTTAGCATTTCGGAACTTAAAGCGCCTAACTTCCATAGTGCTCCCAAGTCTTCTCAAAAGGCGAGTTCGTCCAATGTGCCGCGTTATACGTCACATGTAACTTCTACTCAAACGTCGGTTTGTTTTGTTTGTAATTCGAGTCATGGAATTAGTAGTTGCAAGTCGTTTAAAGAAATGTCAGCTGAGAATAAATTGACAGCATTGCGTGGGCGTAAAGTTTGTTACAACTGCCTGCGAAGTGGTCATTTTCCGTCGGTTTGTAAAATGAAAACTAAATGCAATATTTGTCACAAACGACATCACACTTGATTGCACGAGAGTTTAGAAATATCTAATAATTCGCGTAGTGAACGACAAGAGACTAATAACTCTACTATTCCGTCGGGAACGGCTAATACTAGTTCTGCTTTAACTGAAGTAGCTTCGCATTTTGTGACTCCTCGCTCGGGATATCCAGGAGGAGGTGTCTTATTAGCCACCGTGTATGTGAAAGTATCCACTTCGTATGGTAGTTCTATTTATTTACGCGCTTTGCTTGACCAAGGGTCACAATGCTCGTTCATTTCTGAGGCTGCGGCGCAAGCCTTGCGAGTTAAACGCGTTGCATGTTCGGCGGTTGTTACTGGTGTGGGCGAACGAATTTCGGGTTCTGTACGACAGAAGTCTCGCGTTAGAGTATGTTCTCAGTTTTCCGAAAACGATTTCATTTTTGTCGATGCATTAATTCTTAAGAAATTAACGCCGTATATTCCGCGTTTACAAATTGCTCTCGATAGCATTGCTCCATTTGAGGAGCTTCAGCTGGCAGATTCGAAATTAATGAGCGATAGTCCAATTATGATGATTCTTGGCGCAGATATTTATGGAGCCGTATTGCGAGACGGTCTTCATAAAACGCATAATTCGTTAGTAGCGCAATCAACCATGTTTGGTTGGATTTTGTCGGGTCCAACGCAACCAAATGCCGCTGTAGAATGGTCCACAGTCAGTTCATTGCATGTAGTGACGAACTCGGATTTGAATGCTGCGCTTGAAAAGTTTTGGCGTGTCGAGGAAGTACCTCGAGTTGACGGCCTTTCGGTCGACGATCGCAACTGCGAGAAAATATTTCGTGAAACGACCACCCGTGACCTTGACGGGCGATATACAGTAAAGCTGCCATTTAAACAAGGGCCGCCTTTAAATTTGGGTTCTTCTTCGGCGATTGCGTTGCGTGCATATGAGAGAATTGAACGACGTCTCATGCGCGATATTAATTTAGAAACGGAATATCACGCATTCCTTCGAGCCTATCTGCAGTTGGGTCATATGACTCCTTACGAATCATCGGAGGCGGAACAAAACTGTTTTATACCTCATCATCCAATTATTAAGGAAGCATCTACCTCTACCAAATTAAGGGTAGTATTTAATGCTTCGCATCCTACCTCCAACGGTTGTTCATTGAATGAGCAGCTTCATGTAGGGCCTACCCTTCACGAAGACTTACCCTCGATTTTAATGAGATGGCACACGCATCGGTTTGTTTTTACGGCAGATGTGATGAAAACGTTTCGTCAAATTCAAGTTGCTTATGACGATACGCGTTATCAGCTGATTTTTTGGCGTCCTGATAAAGCGGGTCCGATTTTGCCCTTCAGGCTTATGACCGTGACCTACGGTACTGCTCCGGCTCCGTATTTATCTATGCGCGTGTTGCAACAGTTGATCAAGGATGAAGGTCATCGTTTTCCCTTAGCGAAGGTTGCTCTTAAAAGGAACATCTATGTTGATGATGTTCTCTTTGGATGTTCCACGGAGGTAGATAGTATACAGGTACGTGATGAGGTCCTGGGTTTAATGAATTCGGGTTGCTTACCTTTACGTAAATGGATGTCCAATAACCCCAAATTATTAGCAGGACTTCCGATCGCAGATTGCGAACCTGTGGCATTAAAACCGCTGCAAGAAGATTAGAATCTTCGCATATTGGGCCTTTCGTGGTCCCCAAGCACTGATTGTTTTTGTTTTCAAGTACACCCAGAAGTACCGGTAGTTCTCACGAAGAGAACAATGCTTTCGCATATCGCAAAATTGTACGATCCACTCGGTTTAATAGCACCTGTCGTCGTAGTGGCCAAGCTTTTAATGCAGCGACTTTGGTCCATGGGAGTAGATTGGGATAGTCCACTTCCGATTGAAGTAGTCAATTCCTGGAATAGCTATTCATCGAAATTAAATCGACTCAACGAGTTTCGTATACCGCGTTGGATTTGTACAATTCCCTCGACTTCTCTTCAGTTGCATGGCTTCTGTGATGCCTCTCAGCGCGCTTACGCGGCTGTTGTTTAAGTGCGAGTTGTTACCGGTGCAGAAGTTCAGGTTTATCTTCTAACTGCCAAAACGCGAGTTGCGCCTAAAAAGTATGTATCGATCCCTAGATTAGAGCTGTGCGGGGCCGAACTTCTTACGAGGCTGCTTACTTGGACAATAGATGCTCTCGAGTCACGTGAGTATCCCGTATTCGCTTGGTCTGACTCGTCGGTAGCGTTGCATTGGATCGCGAGTTGCTCTTCTCGATGGAAGGTTTACGTCGCTAATCGCGTCGCTGCGATTCAAGAAGCCTTTCCAGCAAACACTTGGCGGTATGTGTCGACACTTGAGAATCCGGCTGATTTAGCCACTAGAGGTTTGCCAGCTTCGGACCTCGAAAATTGTTCTTTGTGGTGGCACGGTCCAGCTTGGCTGAGATACTCTGAATCTTTATGGCCATGCTTTTCGCCGGAGTTGTCCGTTGACCTTGAGTTAGAAGAGAAATCTGGTCCTCTAGCTCATATGTCCGTAACGATGACATGGGATTTTCATCTCCAATATTCTGATTGGGGAAAGTTAATACGCGTTACCTCGTTAATAATCAAATTTATAGATCGCCTTAGAACTAAAGTTAAACCGCCGTCTAGCTCATTATTTGAAGCGAGTTACATAAGTGCTGCACGCCTATTTTGGTGCAGATATATCCAGAAGGAAGTTTTTGTAGACGAGATATCTCGCCTGAGCCGCGACGAAAATTGTTCGCGTAATAGTCGTTTGCGGGCATTAGATCCCTTCATGAACAAAGATTCGCTCTTGTGTGTAGGCGGGCGTTTACAGCACGCATCGATGAGTGAATCAGCTCGACATCCGCTAATTCTTGCTGATCATGAACTTACGCGACTCCTTATTCGCCACGTTCACCATCGTACGTTGCATGGGGGGCCGTTATTGACGTTGCGTCTACTTCGCGAGCAATATTGGATTTTAGGAGCACGTAGATTGGTTCGTGCTATTATTATGCGTTGCGTTATTTGTGCACGCCATCGAGCTCAGCTATCTGTCCAAAAGATGGCCCCATTACCAGCTTGTCGTGTAAATATAACTCCCCCGTTCACTAAGGTAGGAGTCGACTATGCTGGTCCGTTTATGATCCGGAAACTCGCCGGCAGAGGGCATCATGCTACTAAATCGTGGGTAGCTTTATTTGTATGTCTTTGTGTAAAGGCGGTTCATATAGAGTTGGTCATGGATTATACCACTGCGGCCTTTATGGGGGCATTCCGCCGATTTTGTGCACGTCGTGGTACTCCCGCATTAATGCTGTCAGATAACGGCACAAATTTTCAAGGTGCTGAGAAAGAGATTCACGCTGCCTTTCAAGCTGCGTTGAACGATTCCGAGTGTGGTGCATGGTTAGCGTCTGAAGGTGTGACTTGGCGCTTCATTCCGCCCGACTCGCCTCATTTCGGAGGCATTTGGGAATCCGGAGTAAAATCCGTGAAATACCACCTTCGTCGAATCGTTTCTTCTCATACACCTACTATCGAAGAGTTCACGACCTTGTTGTGTCAGGTGGAAGCCTGCCTTAATTCCAGGCCACTCACTCCGCTTTTCGAGGATAAGGATGAATTGTCTGTTTTGACCCCAGGTCACTTTTTGATAGGGCGTCCTTTGACCGCTTATCCTGAACCGTATTCATTAGATGAGTCATTAAATCGCTTAACTCGATGGCAGATGGTTCGAAGGATGCGAGATCTATTTTGGCGTTCCTGGCAACGAGATTATCTCGCTATCTTGCAAACTCGTACCAACTGGCGTAAGTCCTCCGAATCGCTTAAAGTAGGTGATATAGTTTTGGTTCACCGCGACGCGCCGCCTTCTCGATGGCCTTTAGGACGTGTTATCGAATGTTTCCCTGGTAAAGACGGGTTGGTGCGTGTCTGCAAGATCAAATTAGCAAATACTGAATTAACTCGATCGATTCACAAACTGTGTAAGTTGCCAGTTGAATAGTTAAATACGTATGTTCTATAATCTTCATTATTAGATTAATTAGATTTAAGTTGCTTTAAGCTTGTAAGTGTTCATTCACGGCGTGCGGCAGTTTCAGCCGCTTATGCGTTCACGGCGTGCGGCCATTCAATCCATTCTTATGTTTAATTAACGTACATTTATACAAGACTGTTTGCACGACAAGATGTTTTTTTTTTGAATGGTACCGATTTCGTTCCAATTTGTAACGCGGCGTGCGGTATGTTGACGCTTGAAACAGCGCCGTGAGTGTGCCACGTGGCAACGTTGCGTTCCGCGGTGAGTTGCAACGAACGCGAAAGCAACGCTCGTGCGCCATTGCGCAACCGCTTCTGCTCGCATGAGCATCGTCCGGCGATTCCGATATTTGCGTGTGTTCCGACGCCGTCAGCTTTCCGGCACAGTTAAACGGGTTCGAGCTCAGAGACGAAAATAAAAAAAAGGGATTGGAGAACACCGTTTTAATATGAAATATGTTAAAAAGTATTTAAGTTTATTATGAGATGTGAAACTTGTCGTTAAAATTTTGTACGCCTAAAACAAATGTAAGTGAAATGTTGGAAAAGTCGACTCGATCCTGAATTTGAAACTTTTGGATTACACTACTTTGGGATTACAAGTTATGACATTTGACCGAATCAAATTTTTCAGGCTCATGAGAACCTGGCATAACTCGAAACAAGGTTATAAAGTAATTTTGAAAATAAATGGGAGGAGATATAATGAGGAAAAATTGTGTCATTTTTCAGTCATTTTAAGTTCAGAATAAGTTTTATATTTATTTAATTTTCTTTTATTTTATAATTATTCTGCTGAGAAAATTTAATACTGTCATCGGAATTGATTCAAGTCTACTGTACCCTAGAAAACTAATTTAATATGCCTTGAATAACATTAAAAACATTAAAGCATATGCTACAATTAGAGAAAAATACCTCAATTTTTCATCATTGTATCTCCTTCAATTTCGCATAAAAATGGCCCTATAGCCTGGTTTCGAGCTATGCCAGAATCTCAATAGCCTGAAAAAAAATTGATTGGAACAAATCGCATAACTTCAAATAAGAGATAATGCTAATGAAAAAAGGTCCAAATTGAACATCGATTCGACTTTTCGAAAACTTCCAAAGCAAGGTCCCAGAGGCCTACATGATGAATTTCTTTATGCACATTTCGTATCGATTAATTATTTAAGGCTAAATTCATTACTTGATCTTGCGGTAATAGATTTTCTAGCATCAAAAGATGTATAGATTTCAGCCACCGAAAGTCGAAGATAGATAACAATATTTTCTACGGAGGATGTTTTCTTTCATTTCTGCATTGATACAGATCTTGTAAATTATAATCAATAATTAAACGTTCGGAATCAAAATACATTAAATATTTATATCATAATATAAATAATGTTCATTAAAAATAATTAAATTTAAGAAACTACAATTAAAATGAAATTACTTTTATTAAAATCAGCTTAATGTATTTCATTGACCGAGCTTAGTACCGAATTAAATTTAAACTAAATGTAAAGGTTATATTAAACTTTCGAGGTATCTCATATATACGTACATGCTTGACATTTCAAACAGTATATTGTTTTATTTATCTTATTAAGCATAATATTTGTATATCAACGTACCTTACGTAACCTTACATTCATAGTTAAGAAACCTGGTTATTTCAATAATTTATCACTTCTGTATTGCGCATGATATCATCTACTAATATAACTATTCTCTGTTGCTAGTTTAACAAGGATTTCTTGTTATTTCAAAAATTTTCTATACTCTTAAGTAAGCAAAATGATTGGGGTACACTTTTCCCAAAATAAGTTTCCCAAAAATTTATTTCCCAATATTTTACTGTTCCAAAATAATTTGTTCCAAAAATATATTTGTCCAAAATAAAAACTTCAAAATTATAAATAAATGTTATGTCCTAAACTCTTAACATATGTTGTAATGTCATCGGTTTCAGCGTATTCGTGATATTTCGCGACGATGTTGTACATTAATTCATCCCTTCTCTGTCTTTTGGTATCCTGTCCTTTTCTAATTTTCTGACCAAGTTGAAGTTGACGTAACATGATTTCAGTATCTGCTTGTTCTTTTTGCAGCTCAGTTAAAAAAGCATATAAGCTTGGGTGATTTTTTCCCATAACGACTTGCAGTCTGTTATGCCAGCCCTCCGACAAGTTATTTGTTCGAGCTGTGCGTTCAAGAACAGATTCATACTGATTCCATACAGCAGGAGGATATCGAGGAGGTAGTCTTCGTCCACGTCCTCTTGTTTTCTTGCCTCGTATATAAGTGGATTCAAAGTATTTACATAGCGGTTTTAGTTCAGCAGGTAATCCGTCTACTATAGAGTCGAAGTGCCCGTCGATTTGTTCTGATGGAATGAAGGCTGAAGCACAAAGCATGTGCGTTCCAATTTTGATGCTCCTAGCTTCAGGATCATTATAACGTTGTTGCAACCCTTCACTTTGTATGTGTCTGTAAATGCTTTGGCAAAGATGGAAAAAACAACATTTTACCTTATCCTCGCCGATAATTTTTTGGGCAGCATTAATAATCGCCAATTCAAAATCGGTCATGACTTTTGTTGGCAAAGTTATTTCAAAGTCAAACTTCTCGGCTTCTTTTAACAGGACAGAAAACACTTTGCTATATGAACGTTCTTCTTTATTCTCTAGCAACGCATAAACAAATGGCTTAACAGCATTGACAATTTTGAGCGCTTGAATTTCTTCGTGATTGGGAGCATGGAGATGCGGTGATTGTTCCGGACCTTTACGTACAATTAAGTTGTCTGATTCTCCAACAGTAATAGCTCGGGCTCCGCATTCTGTTCTAACCCTACAGTTCCAGTAGGCTGTCTTTTCGATCGAGCCAGAATGCTTGTAGTACAAATATCCATCAATTGCCAAAAATGCAGACTTCCTAGCTGATATTAATTCGGCCATCGTGTAGTATAACAGCAGACGAGAGATTTAGTTTATATTAAAAATGTATAGACGGTCGAAGCTGAAGACACAGAATGACAGGGTGTGAAGTTGGGAAACAATTGGGAATCGAATTTATTGGGAAAAAATATTTTGGGAAATCGATTTTTTGGGAAATACAAGTTTGGGAAAAAAAAATTGGGAAAAAAAAATTGGGAAAAGTGTCCCCCTACCAAGCAAAATTTCTATTTTTATAACAGCGAGGTTATCCAGCTGCCCTAAGAAGGAATCCTTGTTATTGTAGTAAGGATTGAGTTAATAAGAGGAACTAGTTATTCACCAGCGTTTTATTTTTTGAGTGTACAAAATACAAGCACAATATTCCAAGGAATACTGATGGAACATTATGCACGCTTGAAAAGACATGAATTTTCTGCAATGACCCGAAGTAATGAAGGCGGATTATTTTCGTAGAATACTACTGTGCAGGATTATTGTTGGGAGCTTTGTTTAATATCCAATCAGCAGTAAATATCCATCGAAACGTTCGAAATTGATCCGGAATATACATAGAATATTCTGGATATGCTGCAGACATTCATAGATGGACATAGACTTTTATTCATGGATATTCATGGAATATAGGGAAACTCAGGCGTCTAATTTTCCCTGGGCGGCAAACACCTATTTTGCTCCCTAGTTGCAGAAAATTCAAGATATATATATGATATTCAATTAAATTCAATACATTATTATATTCTCACATAATCAGACACTTTTAATTTTAATGTGCTAACAGTTTATGTTTTTATTTTTTCAAAAGCTATTTACTACTAAGGTTTTCAATAAACCGCGCGGTTATTGAAGTAACTTAATCTGCAAGTCCATCTTAATTATTTTCTCGAATACTTCGTCTTTTATATTCCGACCATGTTGATCGACACAAACTGTAATTAACACCGATATTAAATATTCAAATTACAAATGATTTTATCGAAATTGTCACTATTTTGAAGAGCCTTTACATAATAGTGTATTTCGGTACATGTGCGTAATATCCTGTTTTACACAACGATTTTTAATATACCATTAGATACGACCGTCAACCCAATAGGGCGTAAAATCAAATTCATACGTACGACTATCGAACGATAGTTACTATGCGAAAAATATTTGCGTCTTATTTTGTGTAAAATCGAATAAGCATACGTATATCAAAAAATTAATTTACAGTAAACCTTTATTTTCTGGACATACCGTTTTGGGGTCTGCAATAGTCTGGAGAAACACACGTATGTTGGAAAAACATGTATAGAAAGTATATATTTCAGCTAATCGCGGCAAAATAAAAATCATTAAAAAAAATGCGTGTAATGAATTGGCATACAGTGAACGTTAACAGTATGTATCTTTAATTAATAACTTAATCATAAGCACATATATGTAGGTATTAATTAATGTGCAATACTGTGCTTGTAGTGTTTTTCACATAAAAGTTGTATTTTATCTTGACGTTAACCACATTTCATTTAGTGTGAGTGATTGCGTATTAACCTTAAATGAAGAACATTTCTTGGTGTACTCATTGATTTAAGAAAAAATAAATAAGTAAATATATTCAATGAAATTAGCTTAATTTAATACATTCGATGTATACATGCGCATGTACTAATTATTGATATTTTCATTGCATTCAAACAGATGAATATACCAATGATAATTATATTATTTACAAATTGTAATCAGTTGCTTTGTTTTCCAATTACAGATCTCGTTCTGCTTCATGCATTTAATGTTTTGCTCGCATACGCTACATTTCTCGAGGGAAACAGATATTCTAATCGTCAAAGGCGTCTTTGCAGCGCTCAGAAAAAGTGAAAATAAGTTAGTTAAGTTTAAAAACTATTAAACCTTCTGTTTATTTTATGCCATTAGACAACTGATATAATAACAATAATTCTACAATAACGGACTGAAGTTTAGTAATAAAAAGAAGGCATAAAATAGGGAGATATACAATTACTGAAATGAGAAATTAATGGATTATGTAAAAAACTGCGACAATAAACGAATTGGTGTATGCAAAAAGGGCACTAAGTCAATTTTTTAGTAAACCAGATGATTATAAATTCTTACTTTAAAGTCCAGATCTATAATTTTATACGACCTGGAATTAGGTCCTTTTTTGTATAAATTGTAATTTTAATATGGTTACACACCGTATTTCAAAATGTAATGTATCGATGGCTGGTACGAAGAACCAGACATTTCAGAATTTGCGACGAAGAACCGGATATTTCAGAATTTGCGACGAACAATCTTGCCGTGAAGAACCAGACATTTCAAGATTTTTTATAGCGATTTCTTATATCGTAGCAACTTTTGAAATGTCCGATTTTTCGTCCCAACGGCCGAAATGTACGGTTCTTCGTACCAAAACTGAGTTGTCCTGTTTTTCGCCTCACATTTGAGATGTGCAATTTTTCGTACCAACCATCGATATGAACATTGATCTTAAGTTTCATAGAATCTGTATATTATTCGATGTATATTTATCTTAATTTCTGTATGCAATTACCTACTGACGCAAGTTACACTAGTGACTAAATTCCAATACCAAAAGCAAAAGTTGAGGATCCAAAAAATGGCAAAAGTTGATGTCAAATACAAATATGCATTTCTGTCATTACCTCATCGAATGGTCACTAACAAGATAGCAGCGAATAATTCGTATTAAATCATTGTAGAATGTAATTTATGTATAATAATAATAACAAAATAAAATAAGCGACCGTGTACACTACTTTATTTTCATCATAAAAATCCTCTGAAATTTGGTTATTATTTATGAAAATACGAAGTCTTTAATATAGGAATATTTATATCAGAAATGAAACAAGAATTATCTTCATCTGAAACAATTAGAAATAATGCATTAAAAAGAGAATTACAAACCACATTTTTTTTGAGCTAATTTTGAGAAGCTTGCACTGTAACAGGTAAAAGCTGTACCATTTTTGTTTTACGTGTTCACTACCTTTGAAGTCTTCATCATTCTCACCCACGGAGGGCTCACAATCTCTGTCATTCTTTTGTTTATGTTATGTATTTGACAAGTCCGTTAGCCCCACGTACGGAGAAATAAACCCCCTTTGAAGATTATTTTTATAATCGTTATTTTTTTGCAGCTATCGATGAAATGGATTCGGACATTTATAAGCCTCTTTGAATGAAAGATAGTTTAAGTTAGGAAAATAGAACATATTTTGTAGTGTATTAGTTAGACTTTGATACCGACAAACATTTTAAGGTTTAAAAATATTTTTCTTTTTAATATGATTAATATCTTATTTTTACTAAAGAAACTATTACAATATTTATTTGTTTCTTTTGGAAAGCTGTTGTACGAAGTACTGAATAAGTAAGTAACTTTAAACAAAAATTCAAATATAATTCTGTTAGATAAATTATTAACAGAAGTTACAAAATTAAAGACATAAAATTAAAATTAAAATTAAAAACGAATTAGTTCAAAGGGATCAGTTTCAAGGAACCCTGATAGAAATCAGTCCAGTTTTTTGTTACATTGCCCAGTTTTCCCATACCTTTAACAGGAGAAAGACAGAAACTGGCCAAATACTGGACTCATTTTCTACCAGGGAAGTTCAATTCATATTATTCTATTGTTTTTTTGTTGAATTAGTAGCGGCTAACATTTCGTATAACGTAACTTGATTTCATTATTTTTAATATGGTAATATAGACTATTACTGAATACTTTCATTTAATTTTTAAATATAAAAATATTTTGAATAAATAAAAAGAGATAGTTTAATTGAAAATTTTGTTTGAATGATTTATAATTTCAGAGAATTCTGTGTGCACATTTTAAATTTTATGGAAATTATTAACAAAAATAATACAATATAACAAACTAACCATCGAGTTTTTGTATTTCATATATTTTAACCCTTACCACCTCGACTTTGTTGATTTATGTTCATTGAAAATCGCTTTAATGCATTTAGATCTGTCTTTTTACTATTTTCTGTTAGTATGGGTATGAAAGAATTTGTAAAAATAGTTATTAGGATATTCTCTTTATGGTTGAGGATTTATAAATACACAAACAAAAAAGAATCACTATTTTTTCGAATGAATTCATTATAGATGCTGTTTTTGAAGATAATCATTTTAAAGTTTAGTATAATGAGGTATTCCGTGTCGCTGATACCGACGCTGGTCTCAGATTTTCAAAATTGCGGTTCTAAGATGGCGGACCAAATGCTCAAAGTTTTTGCTTGATGCACATGAAATCTGTTAGTAATCAGTATTTCTGAAAATCTCTGAGTTTCAAGTTTCGTCTGGATCAAGAAAGTTTTTGCAATTTGGTCGGCCACCTTGGAACTTCCGTTTTGAATTTCGAAAATCGGAGATCAGATTCGTAATCAGCAAATCCAAATTACTTAAGTAGCATATTTCGTCTGTATACAAGAACTGTTTGCATATTCCACCGCTATCTTGGAATGGCCATTGTGAATATTAAAAATCAGAGGTCAGATTTTATCTGGATCAAGCAACTTTTAGTATTTGGTCCCCCATCTTAGAACCGCCATTTTTAATTTTGAAAATCTGAGGTCAGACGCGTTATCAGCTACCTCGAATACTTAAATCGAATTACTTAATTATTCTTAAAACAGCATAAAATTATTTCGAATAAATCTGAATTTTTAATACGAATAACTATGATTTTTTTAAATGAATTTTTATTATTTGTTTATATATAAATCATAAACGATAAACAATTATATCTTAATAACTGTTTTTATAAAATTTCTTATTTATCATTATATAAAGCATTCATTGATTTTAAGCCTATCGGCTTAATAAAATTAAATTAATAATATATTGCATACGATTAAAAATAAAATTTCCTATTTGTTACAAAAAATTTTTTCATTGTTTTTTCTCATTTTCATGCATTTTTTTTTTATTTTTTAAATTTTTTAATATTTTTTATTTCATTTTTGATATTTTTCTTACTTCTGAATATCGTTGCAAAATCCAAATTTACATTCGTTTTTTACAGTTTGGACCTGCCATTTCGATTTTTGAAAGCCTATGATCAGATTCGTAATTTGTGATCTTTAAAATTCCCGATTTAGGGAACTGGAAGTTACGAAAAAGAGGAAGGCATAATGTATAGTGCAGGCATCGCTGATTAAGGTAATATTTTTTCACGATTTTTCTTTGAAAAAACTTCAAACGTGTTTTTCTCAAAACAACGTTTGCCGATGCCTTGTTGATAAAATCTCTGAAACTACTCCACCGATCCTTATGAAATTTTTACCACATATTCTGTACGACTACAGCTACAGCGCATATCGAGATATTTTTAAAATTTTAATTTTCTTTTGCCAAAAACAGTTAAAAAACGTGTTTTTTGTTTTTTTTCGAAAAATATTCGCCTTTTTGTCAATTTTTATTGTTTTATTGCAGATCATCCATACCAGAGATTTCATCAGCGGACCCCCTTTTTTTAGGACTTTTTCTGAACTATCATTATCATGTATGAAAACTTACTGAAATGTACACAAAATTTTTTTTTATGTATTTCGATAGTGCATTAATACAGTATAACAACTTTTATATCAATATTTATATTACAAAACTATTTTAAAAATTCTGAAAAACTTTTAATGAAGGTTCAAATTAGGGTGGACCCCTTAAGCAGTTTCAGGTTGATCAAGGAACTTTTCATGTTCTGGTCTGCTATTTTGTACCCGTCATTTTGGATAGTGAAAATCTAAAGAAGATTCGTAATTTTCGACGTCGAAAATCGACAGAAAAATGTCTGCTTTAAAGGGTAAAACGAGTTGAAGGACACTTATTAAAATAGTATATGGGGATATTTGGAGGGACAAATGAATCTGTGGCGTGAATACAATTTTTTATGATGGATTTGTCATATTTTGAGTTCTGCACATAAATAATACAGTAGATAATCAACTAATTAATGTCCTCTATTTTTTAAGGACATTTATGGTGAAAATATAAACTGACAAGGGCAAAAAGTAATCTTTCTATAAATTTATATGTAGGTTAGTAGAAATATACTGTACAGTTTTTCGAAGTTTATGTAGAATACCTAGTTACTATTTACGACGTGATACGTTGGAAAATATTAATTTACTCCAAATTTCCCATCTATAACGCGGTGCCGTAACGCGGTCTTTGGCTACGTGGCTACGATACGTCCATAGATTAGGTCTTTAGTAGCTGCCCATAAACGCAGATTAGATCTTTAGTAGTTGCAATATCGGTTCGCGAAGAGAGTCATATATAGTGCATCGTATATGTTGCTCATCAGAGTGGTACAGGAACCGCAATTGCTACTCCGGTACGACCGCTAATTTTCGCTTCCCTGTGACCGAACGACGAGAAACTGTATCGGTGGCTTCAAAAATTAGAATGCCGGGTGGTCAATAATGGTAAAGCTAAGTTCGGAGCTAAGATTACCCTGTATTAGTGAACACTGCACCAACCGTTTGGATTTTGGAATAGTTGGTACGTTTATGTCCGCTTTGTATAGTGTGGGTAAGAAGATAAGTCCGTTTATGACTATTTTGCAATTGCTAGTTACTGACTGTCGGGGGAATTTAATTTGAAGGTGCGAATTAGTACCTTTTAGAAAAATATGGCTATACTATAGAATACATAATAAATTCTAGAAATGACAAAAATTATCTGCCTTATGAATGGAGTATTATGACCAAATCTTTTTATTATTAATTACAGGAATAATTGACTATTATTTTTTAAATTTCAAAAATATTATACCGAAAATTATGGCCGAAACTGTTTTATTACCCGAGTAGAAATTTGTTCAGGCCCTGATCAGGGCCCTAATAAATTCCTACTCGGGTATTTTTAATATAGTTTCATGCTCAAAATGCATAATTTTATTTCTAACATTAACTATATCTGATTTAAGAATATTAATAAATGATTCTTGATGTGCATCATGGTTAGATGGTTTTGCTAAAACGTAAATCGTATTCTGTTTTTTAAAACCCTGACACATCATTTTACAAATATCTCCAAATATAACTGAATGCTTCGAGAAAAATATCGATGGAGCGCAATTAAGTTGTTGCAAAATAGTCCCACCAGGGATTAAAATTGCATAAATCAATTTAAAAAAAAAATATTGTGTTTTTCAGAATTTCGAAATAACACACAAAAAGAAGAAAACAAGTTTATACAGGCATTGATATAATGATGCACACGCTAAGAAGAATCAACTAAATATACAGTTGTCTGTTTGAAGCTAATATTGAATACTACATTTTAGTTGAATTTACTAAATGTTATTTATTCCGTATTATGAAATAGACGAACTATAATAAGTAATTGGATTATAAATATTTATTGCTACCACATATTTAGTCAATATTACAGAATTTGTTTAGTGTAGTGATGAAATAAAGTAATTTCGGACTCAGATTAGAGAAAGAATTTCAGACAAAATAAATATAAACAAAATAAATAAACGGAAACAAGTCATGTTTTATGAATTGAAAGTAAAGGTTAAAAATCTGCAGTTAAGTGAAAACGCTAGAAAACAAGTAGGAAATGACCAGAAGACACATGAAAAAGTAAATAAAAGAAATGTATAAGACGAAATGAAAAGAATGAAATGAACACATTCAAAATGGGCAATGAAAGCTGGAATATAATTGCATTCAGTAATAAATGAAAGAAGAAAAGCAATTTTGAAGGTACAAGGCCATGTAAATGAAGGAAACGAAGCAAAATGTAGAACAGAAGACGACGCTTAATGTAAGAGAAAAAAAATTAAGTAAAACGATAAACATAAAAGACTTGGAGTGTTCGTCATAAAACAAATTGAAAGATGAAAGACTAAGTACGTAACGAGACTTGCAGAATAAAAGAAATAATAAAATGAAGATTTATTTTATTGTATATAGTTTAATTTAGAAGCAAAAATCTGCAAGTCTTGCCTATTTTAGCAAAAAATGTGTACTTATTCGTCGGATAGAAAATTGTTACAAAAGTAGTATTTTACTGGAAACAATGTTAGTCCATAAAATTGAATAAAAAGTTCGACTAAAACTGAAAAATAATGAGCCATCGTTACCATCAATAGAACAATGTCAAAATCATCGTTCGAGTAATTACGGCAGTGATCCGAATGTACGATATTTGATAGGCAGATTAGTGTTGTACGGGTATTATCAATAATGGTTATACAATGGATAATCAAGGTAATGGAATATACTATCTGAAATTACATGAATTACTTCACTGTATTCTGCACTGCAAATACTAATTTATCATCCGGTACTTTTTTGATACTCTTGTTAGGGATGATTTAATATCATAAAGAATTTAAATTCTCAATGAACCAAAGCTTAATCTTTCCTTCATTAGTCGTACAAATTTAATTGCTGTAAGCAAAGCCGTTTTAATGTACATCAGTATTTATTTAATTTGATGGTTTATTATGTAGGAATTATTGGCATGTTCTATAATATGTAATTAATATTATTTAAATAAATGATACCTATTGTTTACTCTGTATTATATGTAAAGAATGGGATGATAAGCATATTTAAAAAATGGAAAACAATTTTTCGATCAACTACATGAAACCAACTCTGCCATTTTTCAATATTTTAGTGCTCGACAACAAGTGACTTTACCTCCGAATAGAGCCCTCTAACTCTACACTTTTTCGAGTTACATATACTTGATACTATTATGTCGCTAAATAAATTAAAATTCGCTCATAAAAAAAAATATTTCGTAGAAAAAATTCTCAATTTTTCGAAAGAAAATTCGAATTTTCTTGGTCAAAACGCTATTTTTTATTTAAAATGAAAAAGAATCTCTGTTCCCCAAACTCTTTCATAATTTATTTTTCTTTTCGTATTAAATATCAAGTGCATTTACTAGCAAAAAAATATCCCCTCTCCGCAGACTTCACTCTCAAATATTAAAATTACGGAGAGGATAAATCTAAATAAAATCGACATACCAAATTCTGTCGTCAATTTATAAACAAAAAAATAAACAATTGAAATCTGAGCATTTTTTAATGGACAAAGCGCAATTTTTATGTCCAATGAAATATGTCTAATGATTCCAACTTTTTTTTTATCTACTTTTTTTTATTTCAAACACGAAACTGTTATCTTTTGTTTAAAAAATAGCAGCCGTTTTTTCCAATTAAAAAAAAATACATCCTCAAAACTTAAGATATGTTTGAATGGTGTAAAAAAATGTTTTCAATATACGATTCGTTTATTATACCGCAGAAGTTTGCGAATGTTGGTATCAAAAATTGTTAACTTTATTATCGAAAGCAATAATTGAAGGGGGATCTTTGAACTCCTGGTGATACCATCAAATTCCACTAATTCGTTAATTTAAAAAAAATGAGCGATTATTAAAGATCTGAAGAAATGTTCATAAAGAAGAAGTCAATGTAAATTTTTCACAAATTTGTAAAAGGGTTGAAAGCTGTTGATCCAAATAAACAAATAAAAAATACATAATTACATAAAAGATAAGAACTTCACTCATTACGAAACAAAAAAAAATACGAAAATGTTTGGGAGGCAAAATATTTTGGTTTCATTAAACTGCAAAATTGCGTTTTATCCATTTTAAAAACTTTTTTTCTTTTTAATAAATTCCGACTAAATTTGGTGTGTCAATTTTTTTTTTTGAGATTTTTCCTCTCCTTAATTTTAATATTCGAGGGTGAAGGCCATGGAGAGGGATTTTCGTTTAGTAATAACAAAAATTATGAAAAGGTTTTACATTTTTAAATTAAAAATTGTGTTTTGACTAAAAAAAATTGTTCAAAATTAATTTTTTTTCTCTCGATTATTTTTACGATTTGTTTAATAATTTAGGAGCGAATTTAAATTTTTGTAGTGAAATAATAAAATCAGGTTTATCTCGAAAGCGCGTAAGCTAAAAGAGCTCTAATTGGAGGTAAGTGAATAATTGTTATTGAGTTCTAAAACATATTAAGAAATTGTAGAAATTGGAGAGTAGGCGCCGGATCATTGGATGGTATTTTGTGTTTTTAGCCGTATACAGTAGTTAATCAATAGGGAAGACTTAGGTGCAGTGTGATATAATGTGTCACGTTAGATTATTTTCGGCGGCCAGAGGCACAAAACTACTCTTTATTTTTTTATTTTCAATTCTGCTAAACGGTTTATTGTCTGTCACAGTTAAATGGTAGTTTTCGATAACTTATGGACTTTACTTACTATTTGTTTAAAAAGTTAAACACGTTAGATATTGTTGGTTATATTTATTAAATGATTATATTCTTAACGCATTGTAATAAACTTTGTACTAGTAATAAGCAAAAAGAGTATGCCAATAGAAAAAATGTAATAAAGCTCTTTACTAATATTATTATTCAAATTGTTAATATAATTATAAAAATAAAACATGCATCTTATACGTCCTTGACATAAAGTGCTTCACGTATTCCATTACTTGTCACATAGAGCCCAACGGCCTAGGGAGATACAATGCGTTAAAAAGCACCGTTTTTACAGTTTTTAAATATTATATCTCTAGAAACTACAGAAATCAGCATCATTTGTGTTTTTTATCATACTGTACGACACTGATTTTGCCTTTAACATGCGTTAAATTTTGTAGCAAACGGAATTCATTTTTGACATGCAAAGCATCATTTCTGAAGTATTTCTTCGTTAAAAAATCAGGTTAAATTTAACCACGTCTGTTTTTCAAGCTGTGACGTGATAGAAAAATTTTGCTCGCGCAATCGTTTTCATTACGAAGAAATATGTCGGATATGATACTTCGCTTGTCAAAGGCTGACAAGATGTAAAATTTAACAGTTCGTAAATCAAAAAATGACACGCTCTACTCACTCTCTCTATTTTGGTATTGTTAATCAGTAAATATTTATTTTCCATTGTTAATTAATTTATCTGTAATAATTTGTATATCTATAACAGAATTATATAGTATTAATTTATCGAATTCTACACATTATGCTTGTATAGAATATTGATTATTCAGTGATAAAAATATGTATTTTCCACGCCAATAACTCGTAGGGGATTAAAATTTATTTAATATGTTCGCATGATAGTAATAGGACTAATTTCGAAACGTATGCTGAATAATTCGATATTGATAGAACGAGATAGCTGTACATAAAACGATGGTAAATAGCACGCTTCATCAATCAACGTAATACCTAATAACGTTTGTTCGATAATTTTAGCTTAATCCTTTGAGATTCGGATCCACTGTAAGTAAGTGGTTATTACGATAGTCTATTAGTTCCCGGAAATCTGTATCATTATCTACTGTCTGAAATTGGCTCTACGTTTCCCATAAAATATAGGAAATGGAACCAAATTTGGAAATTGCGAATGATTTCGTATGGCACAGATACTCACACGAATGAAGTGTTCTGAACGGCAATAGCCTCCAGCTCATTTACAGGCTCTACAGATTTTATTAATGCAAATTACTTGTTTATGCTGTAAATGCTATATTCCGCTATAAATGCGATGAAAAATTTAATATCATATTGATAGGAATATTAATTTTCGCACTTGGCCATTTATTTCCAGGAATAATATAGTTAATATTTTCCGAAACAACGTATAGAATGCACGATAAAATGTAATATAATTCCTGATAATAAAATAAAGGAAAGTAAATCATTTAATTATTGATGGGTTATTAGTGAATTATTGATTTTTGTTTTATTCATTTTATTTTTGTATGCCGAGAGAAATTGAATTTTGTAAGTAAACTTTCATATTTCGATATTACTCTTTTTTCGTTCTGAATAGAAATATATGTAAAAATATAAAAATGTACTAAAATGATATTCTAGTCCGCAAAATTTGTCAGAGTATTTCTCTTTGTGCACTGAAAAAATAATGTGGTTGTTACATTTCTCATTATGGATGCGACAACCACATAAAACAGTAAAATTCGGTACAACTAAGTTTTGGTTACTGTCACTAGATTTATTTTAATATAATAAATAAGTTATACGACTCGAAGCACATAGTCGTCATAACCACACGAATGATTTCTACCATACTCATAAATATTGCAACAATTATGAAAGTATAATTCTTGAAATGAAATAGTTTTCATAATTAAGCAATGAAACACTTTCCGCGTTAAATATAAAAAATAAATTTCAATTAAAATGTATCCCTACTAAAAACTCCCAGCTGAGAACTCACTGTGAGATCTCACATGAGATCTCACGTGAGAATCTGAGAACTCAGATGAGATCTCACGTGAGAACGTAAGAACTCAGATGAGAAATCAGGCGAGAACCCTGCTGATATGAATTTTACAAGATTTGAGATCAGACATATTAGAACTAATAAGAAACATCCCATCTAGATGAGTATGAGGAAAGTCTCAGTCGAGATCTTGATTTTTGATACAAGTTCTCATGTGTCTGATCTCAAATCTTGTAAAATTCATTTTTCATTTCGGAATTTTCAGAGATCTCAGTGGAATTCTCACCTGATTCCTCATATGAGTTCCGCGTGTCTCGCGTGAGATCTAATGTGAGTTCTCACTCTCTCATGTGAGCTCTCACTGTCCCTCGTGAGATCTCATCTGAGTTCTCATGTATTCATGTGAGATCTCATTTGAGTTCTCATGTTTTCATGTGAAATCTCATGAATTCTCAGCTGAGTTCTCAGATGAGATCTCAGTTGAGAATTTTGAGTAGGGATCACCGGTTGTACGTAATTGAAATTAAATACAATGAATCTCTAATAAAGGTTCTAACTTCAAATATTGAATTTTTCCTATCTAGGACGAGCAAAATGCTACTTTTTATTCTGTTCTTTTCTCGATATGAAAAATATCGTCAAATACATATAGGCAGAAATTATTTTCTACAAATGTTATTGGAATGAACCAAAGTCGTGATAAAATATTTTCACCTTTGTCTATAGAAATATTCTTTTCGGTAATAATATATGCAAAGTTACCTGATAATATTGCCATTAAACTTCTGAACAAATATATATTCAAGCTTTCATTTTAGTGTATCAATTTAGATTAATTTGAAAACACTTTTAACCTTTCGAATGTATTTACCAGTTATATTTATCAATGTTGATTAATTATAATAGTACGATATGGTACTAATGCAAATGTGATTTATCTGAGGTGGAGAAATTTGCTAATACGAGCCAAAGGCGAATTGATCGATCACATCTGCAGAGAAATTATATTACGCTGACTGAATCAAGGATTATATTTAATTCTAATTTAACAAAAAATTATAATTACACATTATAATTAAAGTTTATGTCGAGGTGTTTCATACAATAAAACGTTTTCTAATTCACAAAGAATAACAGAAAATGGAGTTACAAGCGTATTTTTTAACACCTTATTTATGATTTTAACTGAAATAAAAATGAATTGGATGTAAATGAGCTAAGAAATCATATTTGATTTACACTAAATTACTCAGTAGTAATGAGATTTGCAATTTGTAATAGCATATATATATATATATTTACCGTTTAACTTGAAACCAAACGTTTGAGTCTTAACTTTATAAGTTAGGCAGAGTTCAACCTTTTAAGTGCCTTAACATTTGATAAAATGCCCTAACTTAATGACTAAAAGTATGCGGTTGTTACAACTGGATCGTTTAGATAAAATAACATTTTTAAATAATATCAAAATTAAAAATATTGGATATAACTTTATAATTTTAATTGCAGCAATCCCGCTAGTTTTTTTCACGTACTAGGGCAAAAAATAATTGAATTACGTCGTAAAATGGCAATTTTTAATTGATCGGCAAACCCCTAGACGAAATGTGAAGCTAACTATACGAAAAAGACTATACTGGGTTTCCTTTGAACATAATGTTTATTAAACAACACTGTTTATAACATACGTCATATTTCATAAAAAAAACTGAAAAATTTATGGGTTACAATAATTGTTCAATTAATTGCGGAGTTAAGGTATTTTAATTGCTTTGATTAAATCTTTATTAGTTTGGAGTTGATTTTATGTAGCAAACACAATTCTGAAGTAATAGTCAATTATTTACTTTAATATGTTGTGTAAGATCCAAGGCAGAATTGTAATTGTAAAACATAAAACTACCGCATTTGCGAAAAAAGAAAAAAACATAATTATAGCTTTGATGTATCGTTCGTGAAAAAATTTAGTTTGTAATATTGAATTTGACTAATGGTGTGATTTATTCAGATCATTAATTGGTTATATTTATTTCAAATTTTCCAGATTTTTATTATTTTGGAGCAAGCCCGACAGATGAGTAAATTAAGTCTATGAAGTTTTAATAAAGCAGATCTAAAGGAATAATGTAGTTTCATTTACTAAGATTAATTTCACTGAAATTTGAAAAATCTCTTTTCGATTTAGAATTTAATTTTTGTAAGTATATATAATATTACTACAAGTCATTTATTTATATTTATAACATTCTTTTTCTGATATAAATTTTCAATACGTATTTATTTTAAAATAGAAAATCTGTTACAATCCTGAATTCTTTTTTCGAAATATCGGCAATGAAGTGTCTTTCTTAATATTGTTTTTAACTCGACAGTATTGAAGGCTCGCCTATCTTGGTGTTAAAAGATAAATTTTAACCCACTAATACGTCGATATGAAAATAATTTAATTTGATCAATTTCGTTCAATAGCATAATGAAATTAGCTTGTAATAATATAATTGGATCGGATTTTATTAAATTTCAAATACTTTAAGTAAGAGTTCTTTTTTTCTTAAATCAAGGATTCAGCTCAGATTTAAATTGAAGGTGCTACATTCTCAATAAATTTAATAATTTAGAAAATAATCTGATTTAAAGACGTATCGTCACTCAAAATAACTCAAAGATTTTATAAGTTTTACAAATAATTTAATTTTACTCTTTTCATTTTTTTCTATATTGATTTTAAAGTAAGCGAGTTACTTTTTAGATAGAAGTCATACCGGAGTTAATAAAGAATAAGATTGGTTACAAGCACCCATACATATATTTTTTCACACATGATAACATATTAGTAAAATAATTATGGTCATTCAGCACATGATTTTTTAATAATTTCTTAAAAATTACTATTGTTTTATCCGTAATTATATAGTTAATATTTTCTTTCTAACATTATTTTCTAATTATGATACAATTATATTTTGTTCTTATGTATTCTATGAACATTTAATACGATGAAATCAGTATTACATTTAATGCCCCTGTTAACGACTGGTGGAAGGGCCTCAAATAAAACGCGCAATATGATCGGTCAGAAACTAAAAATCAACTTTATTCCGATCCGATCGCGACGCGGACTTCCTCACCCCATGACGTTCCGAAACGTTCTCTCTCAACCGATCGAAACTTTTTTTACATCTTAGTTCGATTTTTCAAACTCTCGAACATTTAAATAGACTACAACGTCATATTACAGATCGGTATTATACTATTCGAATTACAAATAATTACATCGAGATCGTCACCATTTTGAAGGGCCTTTTACATAATTTACCTAACAGGCCTGCTTCATTTTGAGAGGTACCCCCATTCGGGTGTGCAATGGCGTAGGGAAAACCACCTTTGTGGGAAAAACCTACGCCGGGTACCGCAGTCGATAAAACATCGATTCTGTCCGTAACAGCCCCCTTAAGTTGCCCAACATTTTTAACTTAGAATTTTTTAATAAATTATAGCAATATTCTTTGGCTTTTTTATTATAAATTAAGCATTTACGACACCAGAGTGTTACGATCGAGTTACCAGTAGCCAGAAAAAATTTGGAAAGTGTTGAAAATTTCGAAATTCCTATTGGCTAACTTTTGTGATTCTGTTGTATACTTGAATACTTGTTTTCTCACAAAAGTATTGAGTTCGTATTTAAATTCTACTATAAACAAAATACTTCGCTTAGCTCAATACTTCTAAATCCATCGATGGTTGCTATTTAATGTGCAAACACTTGGAAACTTATTAAAGTATTAATTTTTCATTTTTTTATCGGTTTAAATACTCGATGTAAGGTTTCAGTTTGGAAAACTTTCAAATCCTTTTTAAGTATTACACAGGTCAACATGTTTTTTGTGGGTCATTTTTGACATAAATATGTGCGTAGAATCCGAATCCGAATCCGAAGTCAGAATTGTGGCCCATCATGTCAGGATTGTGCTATTTGAGGGTATCTACTCGACAAAAAAAAAGACTCATTCGCATTCCGACCTCGCTTTGCTCGGGCGTCAAACTCTCCCTTGTCGGCAAACACCTATTTTGCTCCCTTATTGCACAATGTGCTATTTCTCCCTTTTTCCTCGGGTGTTTTCAGACCGAAAACCAACTGATTTATTAGTTTCTTTACTAATTTTTCCAGGCATTCATTATTTTAATATTACTTTAATCGTTATTTGATATAATTCGTAATTATTGAAGTATGAAAAGTTATTTTTTGGTACTGAAAGTTGTAAAAATTCAATTTCGCGGACTGCATTTAGTCCGCATGGGTTATGTTTTTGACAGCGCTGATTCATGTTACACGTGATCCGTGAAATTTCATTTTGCGGACTAAAAGTAGGCCGTAAAATCGGATTTTACGGTTATAGTACCAAAAAACTGTTTTTCGGTCCGTAAACACAAGAAAAGAAAAAAAATTTCAGTTTTTTCGGACTTTCTTGTATAATATAAGACTTTAAACAATTTTTGGTTTGCTAGGTAGAGAACATGGTTGAATTAATTAGTTGAAGTATACATTCAAATCAAATTATACAATAATTGACTTATCAATCTAGGAATAATGAATTTATAATTAAAATTAGGTTAGTACTTGTACTACTGAACTTTTTTCATGGTCTCTTATGACACGTCATAAAATCGGTAAAATAAAGATTTATAACTTTAACTTTTATTCAATTTTACTCCTTTTTTGTTTTGTTATTAATTTTGATTTGATTATGCCTGGACAAGTCAAATACAAAAGTAAAAACACACACAAAAATAAAAGCATATAAAGAGCACTACGTCACACCCCATTGACATCGTGAAAAATATATAATCTCTTGGTGCAGTAAACTCGAATAATCCAATGTTTTTTTATGTGGTAGTAATTTAAATAAAACAAAATATATTTATAAAGAAATTATTAATAAAGCCGATAGACATATCGCTTTTGCCATACAGATATTGCATTCTACATGCAATAATTCTGCTGGACAACCGTATTACCCCTCATACATCATGATTGCGCTTTTTAACAGCCACAGAATACCTGACACTGATCGAGTGCTGCACACTTTACGCAGGAATATGCTTGTGAAACTACTACAACGAACTACTCTAAATTGAATGATATTTTTGTAATCTATTACTGTATATATTAATACTAATTTTTGTAATTTTTAATTTGATAAAAATACCAATGTTGTCAATGTACATAAAATATGTCCAAAATATCCAGTGTTTTAAACGAACTGGAATTATGATAATCCCAAATTTCATTGTTAAATTATTATGTGAACTATAATAGTTGAAAAAATAGTAAGGTTCAATAAATTTTATTTTATTGTAGAAGATTGTTATATTTAATTATATTGATTTCCAAGCAAATATAGTATATTTTAGTTATCAGTAATTCAGGAAAGAAATTCCGGTTTAATATTGCATTTCTTCTTCATATCCCCAATAATTTTAATAAAAATATGTAAATAATTAGTAATAAATATACTTCTGAAATGAATAAAAAACGTCTAAAATTTATTTGCATTTAATAAGTGTAGTAAACAGAATCTTGTATATTTTTCGGTATCTTTTTATTAGTAAAAATCAAATTTATTGCCCATTTAAATTCCAAATTAAATTGCTATTCTTATCAACGACATGCAATTCAGAGCAGGCGCTTGTATATACCGTCTGATAAGAAACTGTAGTTTCTTTTATATCGTATTAAATGGTACTGGCATTCGCCAGTTACGTTTCTGTAGTTACGACTTAATATGCCGCAAAAACAACTTTAAACAGCTCAAGACTTAATAGTTATCAGTAACTCGCCTACCGTTAAATATTCGAAAGAGATGGTTATTCCACTCCGACTAATTTATATCAAGGAGCTTTACACGCGAGCAAAATGGTAGTCATGTTGTATATCAATCATCTCAACAATTTGTACGTGTTCTGAATCTATTTAGAAAATGGAATTCGCTCTTGGTACCGTAGTATCGACCCAAAACAAAATTAGAACTTAGACATTTTCGATGGTTCAAAATAGCATTTAGAAAGATATAAATTATTGTAATAATTTAAAAAACAGTAACGTAATGTAGTACAATAACGTTTTATTTAGTACCCATGTATTTTATAACAGGATTAAAATAATCATTCATATGAATTTATTAGTATATGTAGAGAGCTAACAATTATGTTTTGAAAAAATTGAATTAAATTTTAAATGTCACATCACACAAACATATATTTCGTCATATTTATATTATATAATACAGAGAGTACGAATCAGTTTTTTGAATAAATTCATCCACTAAAAAATGTTCTTCGTATAGAGCAAAAACTATACATTTCAAAACTCGTGTATCTTTCTGAATTTTTAATATTTAATAATGAACAGAAATTCCAAATACTCGACGCAGTTTCATACATCGACGTGAAGTTAATGGAACATCTTTAGGTTATCAAAAATATGGCCAAATAAAAAGAAAGTAATTTCACTTTTTTCATGCAAACGGCTAAATATCTTATTTTTTGTTAGATTATTCGTGTTTTCAAAAAGATAGGATATGTTGATTTTTAAAACTTCATACACTTTTTACAATATTGATTACTACACATTACGAGTAATTATTCTTATTACATAAGTAACAGCTAAATAATATTACACATACTATTTTATATATTCATTTTACTGTATCGTGGTATTTAAATTATTAAATATAACGATAAAGGTAAATTACTATTTGACGTCAGCAATACAATTTGTAGGCGTTAAAGCGATCCTAACAATCTTGTTATCGTAAATAATTTATTAACGACAGCTGAATACGTCAAACTTTTTATCGGATAAAGTATGCCGAGATAAGAACAATCCCGAAATTCCAAGCTTATGTTTACCATTCTCCAACCAGCTTCCTAATTTGTATTCCAAATCGAAACTTTGGCAATATGACACTGAACCCTCTACGGCTTAACCTCGGTAGACTTCGATTTATTATTTCATTTGCATCGATACAATATTTACATAATCCAAAGTAGATCTTGTATAGTTCAATAAATCTGTTAACACGAGCAAAATGTATTATTAGCAGGGTTGAAACCAAGCTGATAGGCATGAAAACTTGATCAAATGTTATTTTTTTTTCATAACGAATTTTATTTTTAGTGACCGTTTTTACTTGATTTTTTTGTTATTTCAATGGTTTTACGTATATGGGTAATTCTATGAACGAAGGAAGAATATGAAGTTAATTTCGGCACGTCATTTTTTAAGCTTTTAAGTTTTGACAAGTGGATTAAGTTAAAGTTAATAACACCATTTAAGCTTTCTGAAAGTGGACAGACAAAACATTAATAATTACAAAAACAGTAAGTGGAGTTTAACAAAATTTGTTCCTGGTGGGGTTTTAAGGTCGCTGATTACGAATCCGATCTCAGTTTCAGAAAATTCAAAATGCTGGATCCAATAAAATAGACGAATTTTTAAAAATCACTGGACATACACTAGAAACTACTTATTTAGGGAGTTTGAAGGTCGCTGCTTACGAATACGACCTCAATTTTTCCAAATACATAATAGGTCAGTCTGTAAAGCAGCTCTAGCTGTGGCTCGCCTTGTCGTTAAAGAGGCAATTTTTGTAACACTTTGTGCCAATAAAGACAAATTATTATTATTATTATTATTATAGCGGATCCAATATGACATACGAATTTTGAAACAATTGATTGCATTTGTTTGAAACTTGTTACTCGGGGTTTTTTTGTTTTCGATGATTATGGATGCAATGTAAATTTTAAAAAATAACAATGGCGAATCCACTAAGGTAAAAGAATTGGTCAAATTCAGCTAAAATGCACTGGAAACTACACGAAAAGAACGAATTCGTTAGGATAACTAAGTAATTAGTTTCCCAACCAACTGCCTTAATCCGCTGAGATCCAGACAGGAAATTAGATGGGACAACCAATACTTGATTGGGGCAACCAGTTACTTGGTTCGACTTAGTTGGTACATGCGAATTTCGGTGAAATTGATTCATTTGAATTAGGGACTTACAGTGATGTTGAAACACAGTATCTAGGATATGTTACCTCCAAGTCGTGACCAGAAAATTTAATAATTTTAATAATGTAATTTTCACTACTCAGATTTTAAAAGAAATAAATTAAAAAATGTATTATATTATTTATATTACATAAGAAGAACGCGTAAAATAACTTTCTTTAAATAGTTTTATTTAACTTTCGCCTAGAGATTGTGCCAGATTTTACGTGCAAATCTGTGCTATAAATTGGAAAAAGTTGTTCAATCTGACAACCCTGAGTTATACTGCTTTCAAGTGTTCTCGACTTCCCTGAATTTAGTGGCAATCGAGAATGCCCAATTCCCGCTTTCGTTTTCTCTTAAATATTTAGTATTTTCTTTATAGAGAAACTTTACTGCTTTAACTATATTTTAAAATAATCCTATCTCGAGGTCACCTTTGGTGGTTTCTCCCTACGCCATTGCACATCCGAATGGGGGCACTCCTCAAAGGTACAGAAGGGTGCCTATAGAATTAACTTTGTACGGGCCCTTCTAAAATGGCTACAATATTTATATTTGATTCAGATGAAGTCGGGAAAGTTATGTTCGAAGTAAGTTTTGATTTATCGATACGGTCGATATAGTCAGTTTTTAATTGTGACAGTTTTGATTTGCAGGATTTCCGGAATTAGTTCGCGATTTTAAACATTTTTCGAAATATCGTCGCCGATAGTCTTGTTAAATAATCTTTATACGTTTCTCAATAAATTGTCTTATTTTTATTATTGGCAATTCTGACCGTTCGCGAACCATCCACAGAGATTTTAACTACAAAATGTTTACCATCAAATTATACAAAGAATTGCACAGTTCAGTGTTTCAGTTAAGAATGCTCATTGCCAGTAAACGTTTGTTTCAAGATACGAAGTCAATAAAAGTATCATTTTTGATATCTTACTTGTGCCGTAGAGAGATCAAATTTCTGTCATATTGGATTTAAATGTTAAAAAATTGACATAAGATTTATAATGTGATTCTATCCCCTCCCAACTCCTTCATAGAGTAATCTTCAGTAAATCTCATGTTATTTTTAGAAATTTGTCCATTATATTGAATCCGCCATTATAAATTTAAAAAAAAATATGTTCGGAATCAGCGATCTTCAAAACCCGTTATACAAGTACAATTTCCAGCGGATCTCAAATAAATTTTAAAATTTGTCCTCCACATTAGTCCATTTTGAATTTTCAGAAACTGACATTGGATTCGTAATCAACGACCTCGGTAACTAGTTCCAAACGAATCCGTTTCTTTTTTTTTTTTAATATTTTTTAGTATTTTCCGACATATCATGATCCTGATTATAATCTGCGCTATCTTCGCTAAGAGAAACTCGGATTCAGCCAGACACTTATGTGATCATATTTAGTTGACACTAGTATAATCATTAGAAAGAATGATAACTTAATCGCAATGTAGATTCTTAATCATTGTATCCTGTTTCGCTCTGTCAGACAAATCATAACAAATTTGAGAGGATATTTGTTAAATAAATTAGAAAATAATGCCGCATTTATTTATATAGATATAACTATCAGCAATTTGTATGATAATGTAAATTTTACATTAGATACGTGAAAAGTAATTTAGCACAGTTATTTGTATTTTTTGAAAGAAAAATAATTTCAAATCTGAATATTTTCTGTGACACAATAGAAACGATTAAATTTTAAAATGTGTATGATGAATAACGGTTTATTTTCACAATTAATATACAAAATTCGCTCGGCGGATAAAAATTCCCTCGTTTATCGAACTACTTGTATTCTGATTTTTCGAGATTCCATACAACTTTGAAAGCAACATTGAAACAAAGAATAAGAACATCTCATTGTGAGCCAGAAATATAATAGTTAATGTTTGTAAAAGAAAATCTTTTAATTACAAAATATATGTATATTCGTTATATAAAAATTGAGCTTAAATTTGAAAATCCCCTCGTTTCTAAGATTCATAGTCGTTATTAATGGACTTATCACCAGACCGTGTTATGAAATATTTCCCCATAAAAGTTAATGATCTCGGATAGATTTAAGATTTTGTACTGAACTATAAAATAAAACGATTAAATTTTACTTTATACTGTTAATTTTTTAAATGATTTTCTACGCCTAACTAAACATTAAGACTATATGAACGCTGCGCAAGTTTATTATATAATTTCTAAATATAGTATCAAATACTACATTTAAGCGAAGGCAACATATAATTAACCAAAATTGTATTAAAATAGAACAATTCGTGAACTACGGTACTAGCACATAATTTATGTTATACACATTTATGTGCAATTCATGAATAATATAGATATAATGTGAATGACTTGTACTATGTTCATCTAGGCTCAATCGTGCCTATTCTGCATGTCGTTGCAAAATCCAAATTCATATTCTCAATAACAATTTCGATAGATTATTACAATATGAATTCCCTCGTGTATCACGATTTTCAATGAATAATACCTGTATGCTGTATGCATTAAAAGTATTTATTAACCAAAATCAAATTATACTTGTTTCTAGGATATTTTGTATACACTTTGTACTAATTAATAATAAATTAGTAGACGTTGAAGAAAAGTATTTTATTTTGAATTCGATAAAGAAATTATTTATTTATTTTCTAATAACAGTTCATTGATAGCTGGACTCGTCCTCTTCATCATCGATATAGATATTCTCCAAGTGAACAAAACTTAGTTTAAAAATGAGAAAAGTAAGGCGTTATGGAGAGTTGCAACTAGGCAGTGTAAAACTACGGATGAAACTATTTTGGTATATCAAAAAATACAATATCTACACTTACGGGGTGTTCTATTTTACGAAAATTTAATTTTGCAGTAGTAAAAGACTGCTTCTTTTCAAATTAATTAATTCACAACTGATTAAATTACTAACTTAACTAACTAGTAGTTCAAGCTAAAATAGCTGGGACGATTTTTTTGAGGTTTCGTCAAAGAATTGATCTGGTGGCGTTGTATAGAATTCTGATTCAATATTTACTCCCCTAAAAACATAATGGAATCAAGATTTTTCATTATGGAAAATTGTTAGAGCATTCCGGTCAAGAATGTTTCTTAACCCTTTAACGCCCAAATGTATAATTTTTTTTCATGAAGTTTGACAGTATATTTTAGCACTTAAACTCTGCGGGAAGAATTCTGCGATAGTCATTTCTTATTGGCCAAAGACCACACTTTCTAATGGTGCATTGCAAAATTGTTTAAATTTAAAAATAAAAAAGTTATACACGTTTTAAAAAAAAAAACATGAATTTTTTTTTTTTTCATATTATTGTATTTTACTATGGGTTATGGCATCGGAGCATCTCTAAAAGTCATAAATATCCTGTCAAAAATAAATTTTCTATCAGATGTGGGTATTTTGAAAAAAAAAATCCAAAATGGCGTACACAGAATGGCGATAACAGTGACATTTTATTTGTAACATCAAAGCCATGCACACGAAACCGAAATAAATTAATGGAATTCTACAAAAATTGGCTTCCGACTGTTTTTGACGTCGCTGATCACGAATCTGAAGTCAGTTTTTAAAAATTCAAAATAGCGGATCCAATATGGCGGGCGAAAATTTTAAAAATTTATCGGATTTTCCAGAAACTTTTCACTTGGTGGTTTTTGAGCTCGCTGATCACGAATCTGAAGTCAGTTTTTAAAAATTCAAAATGGCAGATCCAATATGGCGGGTGGGCAATTTGGTGGTTTTTGGGGTCGCTGATCACGAATCTGAAGCCAGTTTTTAAAAATTCAAAATGATGGATCCAACATGGCGGGCGAAAATTTTAAAAATTAATCGGATTTTCTTGAAACTCGTCACTTGGGGGTTTTTGGGATCGCTGATCACGAAGTCAGTTTTTAAAAATTCAAAATAGCGGATCCAATATCCCGGGAGAAAATTTTAAAAATTAATCAGATTTTCTTAAAACTTGTCACTTGGAGGTTTTTGGGATCGCTGACCACGAACCTGAAGTCAGTTTTTAAAAACTTAAAATGGGGCATCCAACATGGCGGGTGAAAATATTGAAAATTACTTGATTTCACTTGAAATTTGTTACTTGGGGGTTTTTAGTATCGCTCGAAACGAATCTGGGATAAGTTTTCAATAGTTCAAACTGGCGGATTGTGGGACTTCATCTTATAAGTAACTATGTTTGTTCTAAGGCCTCAACAATTTATGCGATATTTTCCAACGTTACTTGCGGCTAAACTTTTAATTTTAGACTGAAGCTCTTTCTGAATTTTTATAGAAAATTTTTTTTTTGGAAAATCTCCACAAAATGTGTTGAGTGAATTTTTTACGTACCATGCATTGTTTTCGATTTAAAATTTTCGCCCGCCATGTTGGATCCATCATTTTGAATTTTTAAAAACTGGCTACAAATTCGTGATCAGCGACCCCAAAAACCACTAAATTGCCCGCCCGCCATATTGGATCTGCCATTTTGAATTTTTAAAAACTGATTTCAGGTTCGTGATCAGCGAGCCCAAAAACCCCCAAGTGACGAGTTTCAAGAAAATCCGATAAATTTTTAAAATTTTCGCCCGCCATATTGGGTCCGCTATTTAGAATTTAAAAAAACTGACTTCAGATTCGTGATCAGCGACGTCAAAAATAGTCGGAAGCCAATTTTTGTAGAATTCCTTTAATTTATTTCGGTTTTGTGTGCATGGCTTTGATGTTACAAATAAAATGTCACTGTTATCGCCATTTTGTGTACGCAATTTTGGATTTTTTTTTTCAAAATACCCACATCTGATAGAAAATTTATTTTTGACAGGATATTTATGACTTTCAGAGATGCTCCGATGCCATAACCCATAGTAAAATACAATAATATGAAAAAAAAAAATTCATGTTTTTTTTTTTAAAACGTGTATAACTTTTTTATTTTCAAATTTAAACAATTTTGCAATGCACCATTGGAAAGAGTGGTCTTTGGCCAATAAGAAGTGACTATCGCAGAATTTTTCCCGTAGAGTTTAAGTGCTAAAATGTACTGTCAAACTTCATGAAAAAAAAATATACATTTGGGCGTTAAAGGGTTAACCCGTTTTCATGTTGTATTTGATTGTTTACAGCATTTCCAAAAATGTGTGTATGCTTTGGAAACCTATCATTTCCTATGTTTCTGAGCTGGCTTTTTCGTATGCCGCTGAGAAAATTTAAAAAACTTCACTTAACCTCACTTTTTTAAGAAAATACATAAAAAATACCGAATTTTCATGATATTTTTTTAATAAATTCATATTTTTTTATGGGAAAGGATTTTTTATTTTTACATAATGAATCGGAAAAGTGATCCCAATATGTAAGGATTAAGATCATGATCGGAAAATATTTTTTTTCAAGATGGCAGTTTAAAAATGGTGGCTTAAAAGATTGTTCTTTTTATGAGTTTATAAATTCCAGGTTTTAAGTTTTCTTCTGCATTTTGGAAGATAAAATATCATATACAGGAATTTTTGAGGTTGCTGATCATGATTCTGATATCAGAATTGCAAAATACAATATGGCGGATCCAATATGGCCGACATATTCAGCTGAATTCATTGCTTCTTACCCAATTTGCACGGGAATTTTATTTATTTTGTTTTTGAGATCGCTGATCACGATTCTGATGTCAGAATTGCAAAATTAAAGATGGCGGATCCAATATGGCCGATATGTTCCTCTGAATTTGTTGTTTCTTATCCAGTATGTTAATGAATTTCATTTATAAAGTGTTTGAGGATGCTTATTCTTTGGATATCGTGATCACTTATCCGATTCCTTTTGTAAAGAAAAAAAAACACGTTTCTCATAAAAAAATATGAATTTATAAAAAAAATATGAAAATTCGGTATTTTTTATGTATTTACTTAAAAAAGTTGGGTTAAGTGATGGTTTTTCAAAATTTTCTCAGAGGCATTCGAAAGAGCGACCTCAGAAACATAGGAAATGGTAGGTTTTCAAAGCATACATACATTTTTGGAAATGCTGTAAACAATCAAATTCTACGTGAAAAATCAGTTCACTTGGGCCTTAATGGTTTAATTTATTATTAATAAAAGTCGATTTTTATGTTTTTCTTCAGTTTATGTTTCATCGATTCCTACAATATAGGGGAAACGTTCTATAGCTTTCATGCCAACATTTTTGTAATTTAACATTTTAGTGTGGAATTACAGGGTTTTTTAAGGTTATGTCAATAGCTGATATGGTGGGATTAAATAAACTTTGAATTCGTATGCAGCAGACCAAGAAACATATTAAAGAGATAGCCTGATCTCCACATCTGGACTTTTTTTGTCGCGCCGTGTAATACTAGTAATGCTCGAATTTTTCGAAAACAACACTGTAATCTGTGTGTAGATTGGCTTTAAAGGGTTACCCTAACAAAAAAATGTGGCTCTGTACAACCTTACACGGAAAAAACAATACTTTTAACTCTCCGGGAGTAGAACTCGATTTTGCGCCCTGCAGTAAAATCGCTGAGCGCAAATTTATCGATCCCTATGTCCGACGTATTAAAAAAGAATCGCATGCAACATGGTTGAAATATCGATCTCGAAAGAGTGTGATTGTCACCCTAGCTTCGCTCGAGCGGCAACCATTGCACTTGTCGAAGATCGGTAATTGTGCCCTTGTTACATAATACACTATATTAGACTATTTCAAAAATACTTGTTTCATCTGAAAAACATGGTAAAATTCATTATTTTTGGTGAGGTTACATACAGGGAGTTGACTTAGCCTACTACTCCGAGTAACCCATCGAAGCAGTTCATTATATAGCCCTGTAAAAAAACGAAAGTCCGGATCAGGAGGTCAGGCTATGTCTATAATATATATTTTTTGGGTCGCAGAATTGGAATCCGAAGTCCATTTAACTCCATCACGTTAAGTTGTTCACAAAACCTCAAAAAGAGATCCAAAAATCTACCCTAAAATATTAAAATAAAGAAAAATTCTGGCCTAAAAGGCATACCATGTTTACTGGACAGTCCTGGACACTACTGGAATGTACAGTGGATAGTTCTGGACAATAATGGAAGTACTGGAATATACTGAACAATACTGGATTGTACTAGACACTATTATCAAAAACAATAAATGCTGTATAATTTGCAATCATTTTAATTATTTTAGCTACGTCATTAAACTGTTAATGTGATAAATACATACAAACATATCATAGAGGGGGTAGTTTTTACCCCCTAAAACGATTTAAGGGCCCAAACAAAAAATTACGTGTCCAATATTTTTCGATACTCTACACGTATGCAAAGTTTCATTCCAATCGGTGAGACACACTTGGGTAGGGTTACTTGTTAGTGGCCTCGAAACTCCCCAATACCAATTTTCAAAAAATACCTGTTACAAAGGCCAAAATGTTACAACCGTTGATATTTTGTATTGTTCCCTAAATCTTCATTTTGTGTGTGTATGTGTAAAACATTGAGTAAAAAGTAAATAAATGAACATACCATTCGTGGGATCTCCTCTCGTGTGACTTTGGGCCCTCGTTTCTCTGCTCTCCATGGCCGGCTGTTTGAAGATCCTCTCATCTCCTTCGGCTCGCCTCTCGTTGCTTCGTCTATAAACGGTAGCAATGGATGCGAGACACTCCAATTTCATGTCACCTCGTCGGAAGTGCTTGGCCCTCACTCGAAACTCCAAGCCGAGTACCACAGTCTGCAATCCTTTTTCATCCACGGCGATGATGCGGGGCCCTTTAAGGTGCTGGGCGTCGGCCTGAAACGTGCCGGCAGGTCGGTACGTGCTCTCGCCGATTAATCAATAGATTCTAATGTTCCGGCCGGAACATTAATTTTCAGATACGGTCCGGCCGGCCGCCATAGAGGGACCCCTGGGGGACAGAGGGCGAGGGAAATTTCTTCGACCCGGGCGAGGCGTGAAGCGCCTCCTAGATTCCGATTGGGGGGAGACTGTACGTTTACGTACATACTAATGAGTAACCGAGTACTTATAGCCGGTGCGCGACATCGTTTACCGGTGCCGGAGGGCACGAATCTCATCCCCCCACCCCGTATACAAAATCGAAAATACCCTATGGGAATAATGAATTATTAAGGTAATAAAGTTGCGGTATGACCTTCGGACTTTGTAGGAAAGTCGTATAAAAAAAGCTCCTGAAAAAGGGTAGTCTACTACAGGGCGAATCAATAAGTGGGCAGTAATGATAAGTACGAGTGCATGTAATGAGATTAGCGACTCGGTCGATTTGCAACGAATCATCCGTTGTTAACTATTTTAAGCGTATAGGAACAACACCAGTTTAATGAAAGGATCGATTTCATTCGGTATCTTTTTCGGATTAAGTGCATTTAGAGAGCATTCCAATGGCTGGTGAAATGCCACATGGAATTTCAAAATATATTTAGTTAAACAATAATGCCCTAATGAAGATTATTATATTGGATTTGATTGTTAGCTGCATTTTTAAAAGTATATATTATGACTATGAAATCATCATTTCTGATATGTTTGCTGTTTCGAATATGGATAAAACAAATGGGTGCGGGCCGAAAAGCCGTCAAATCAACAAGCCGACAGTCATAAAACCGACCTTCAAAAAGCCACACATAAATAAATAGATACATCGGCAGGCGGACAGTCAATTTTTGAACTGCGGTTTTATGATTGTCGGCTTTTCGAATGTATCGGTTTTTTGGTGTCTGTTTTTTGACCTGTCGGCTTTTTGATTTGTCGGTTTTTCGAAGTTCACAGAAAGAATTTGGAGAAACGTATCCTCATTTAACTTTTTCAAGAAAATAAATAAATGTCACCGATTTTCCATAATTTTTTTGTTATAAATTAAAATTAGTTTTGCGAAAACATATTTTAATCTTTCTACAAAGTGCTCCCGATATCCAAGAGATCATGCGTCGAAAATTTGGCCTCTGAATAGTTCTTTTTTTATTTTACAATTCTCAGTCTCATAATTACAATTATAATTCATTCAGTCTCCAGATAACGAGAATACATATACTACAGTCCCGGTATAATTGCGTCTCGCTATATTTACGTTCTAGCATATTTACCCCCTTCAGTCTCCTTATATTTTATATACCGGTCCTGTCGACGCTCTCTTCTTCCCCCATCTTGCGGGCTGGGGCTTCAGGAGGGCCCTGCTGTGACGTCACGAATATGAATTTAATAATACGTGACTGAAGGGAGTGGGAGAAGCGGCGCTCCCCATCGTTTGGTAAATATAAGGAGACGGGAGGGGAAGGCGAGGAACCGAGTGGGTAAATATACCGGGACTCTATTGTATATTCGTCTGTGGATATTGGATACAGCGGACCTAATATGACCGATGTTTCCAACTGAATTCGTTATTTCTTATCAAATCGGTCCAGGAGTTTCAATTGTACGGATTTTTAGGGTCGATGATCGTGATGTAAGAATTGAAAAACATAAGATAGTGGATCCAATATGGCAGATAATTCCAGCCGAATTCATTGTTTCTAATCTGATCAATCTTGGAATTTTATTTTATGAAGATCTTGATTATGATCCTGAACGCGATGTACTAACGCCTTAAAGGACACTATTTTTCCTTCACTTTTAATCAAGTATTTTACCGAAATCAAAGTTGAAAAAATTGATAGGAACATATCCTAGTATTTTCGAGGTCGCACGTCATGATGCCGAGGTTAAAATTGAGTTTCATCCATCATGAATTTCAAGATGGTGCCAAAATTGAAAAAAATGCAAAAAAAAAAGGGAAAATATGTAGACTTATTAATATTTTTCAAGTTATTGGAATATTGGGATTCTATTGAAACCATGGATAACAATGTTGTTTTTACCTCACTTCATTGTTACAACCTCAAAATGGCGTCCTCAATGAATATTTCATTGAACATTTTCTGGACGTACTAACTAAACAACTAAGCTTTTTCATAAAATTTTAATAATGCAAAGTTCTAAAAAGTAATTGAAGAATATACTGAAATATTTTCAAATTTTTTCAATAATATTTTGAAAAATTCTGCTGCAAAAATTGTGGTACATTCCTTGATGAATTCTATTAATTTTGTTATTCAACATTTTTTCTAGAAGTCCAGAAGTTTTTCAGAAAAGAACATCCTAAATTGTAATATTTGAAATTCCATTTTCCAAAAACTATCAAATTTTGATAAAAATTTCAAAGAACAAAAAATGTTTAGAATCTATCAAAGAATACACCATTTTTTCAGATTTGTTCTTAAATATTTTAAAATATTTTTAAAAGTTTAATGAAAACTATTTATCATTAAAAAATCTTAAAAAATTCTTGGATGATTTCTAAGAATTTTTCATTCCCAGCATTTTTGGTATAAAAATTCGTAGTTTTTTTAATTCAAACCTCCAAACATTTTTCAATGAATTGTTCATTAAGGATGCCAGTTTGAGGGTTTTACAATAAAGTGGAGTATAAAAGCAGAATTTTTCCATTAAATTAATTTATTTTATCCACCTTTATCCGTAGTCTCAATAAACTTCAAACATTCTAATATCGTGACTCAGGAGTGTCACTAAGCAGCAGAGGGGTATATTTTTTGCCAACTGATAAGTAAACGGCGAATAAATAGTCGATGCATGCGTCATATTGGTGAATATTTTGAGTGCTTACGTGCTTCAGTACTGTTGAGCATTTTAGCGATAACTCTACATCGGATAGTGTTTTTTCTCAATTTAATCATTATCCTTTTCATTTCCAAATATGTCACTATTAGGCAAATATTTATTAGATCAACATAAATCCCACAGGTTTATACCAAATCAAGTGGACTCCAAATACCACTTATTTTATTACGTCCACCAATCGGTATTTTATTATTGAATGTTGAATCGGTATAAACATAACTTCCAACCAAATGTCAAAAAGCCAAAAAACAAACAACCATAAAAATGGATATAGAAACACAAACAAAAAATAATAATAAGAAAATGAAAAAATCGAAAATATAAAAACAAAGAAGGTTGTCGAGCAACGTTTAGTGACACAGGGCGAAGAGGCAGCAATTTCAAACGATAGTTGTTTATTGTATTTTACATTTCTAACCTCAAATACTTTTAAAAGGTTATTTCTGGACTAATTTGATGAGACGCAAAACATTCCGTTGAAAATATCGACTTTATTGAATCCATTTTCTTGTATTTTGTAATCATCAGGCCTGATTGGCGATCAGCAACCTCTAACACTTCATAAATTATAAGTGGTCCTCAACAAGTTGACAAAAAATGTGTAAAGACTGAAATTTATAAATTTAATAAAATACTGTCTTCGGACACCATTTTGAAGGTGTTGGCTTTGAAAATACAATTATTTTACCTTAATTCCTCCTCTTAGAATACAGGAAAACTACCCTTAACATTTTTCCTAAAGATATAAACATCTTCTGATATCAAGAAATATTAATTTGTAAACAAGAAACCATAAAAAATGAATGTTTTTTAATTCATATTATTGAAAATTTGATGTTAAATTCTGGCGCAACGGATTGTTTTCAAATATAGCATATATGAACCAAAAATTTCGTAACTTGTTTCATCATAAACAACAATTTGGTTCCATCAAACATTTGTAAAAAAAATTATATGAGATTCCGCAAGTCTACATAAGATTTGTATACAAATTGGATTTGGTCAGTCATATTTGAGACAGGGGACAGTTCACATAGCCTCACTGATGAGTGCGTGAATGGTCGCGGATCGAAATATCATTAAATATCTAAATGGAGTATATCCAAAAGCTGTAGGAGCATAAGGACATGAAATCTGCCTCAAACGAAATTAAAAAATGGTTTCATTATCGGTTTTGAGGTGGAAAAAGGGTGAACATTTCAAGCCTCGATAGCTTTTGCTCAGAATACATTCATGAATATATATATATAATTCTAACCTGGATTTCGTGAATTTTTTAAAATCATAAAATCAATTTTTACAATTAAAAAAACTATTAAAATATACAATAATGTTTTTTCTCGAGTTCAAAAAATAAGGCCCTCTTAAAAACATTTCCTAAATACATATCTTGTGAAATTTTTTAAAAATATGCGCAATAATAAAAAAAAACATAAATTATGCCAAATACAAAATGTTCCTTTTTCCAGCTCAAAAGTTTGAAGGCAGATTTAACTTACTGGTCCTGTTCGACCCTTTCCATGAGGATATTCTGTGGTATCCTCAAATAGATATTAGATCAGTTTACGAATAATCATTTGTAATAATTTATGTATTCTAATAAATGTGGTTTCAATTTTGAAAGAATATGATTAAATACAAATTCTTTAAATTTAGTTTGTACCGGTTGATTCTAAAAAACATAAAAGATCGTATTTTTTTTAAATTCTAGACAGCGAAATTTGAATTTTTGTTGAAATAATTCGTGTAGAACAATATTTTGTTGAGCAAATAAACCTCCATTCATTGAAATTCCATAATTATTAAGGAATTTGAACTATCTTTTTAAAGTAATTTCGAGTAGTAAACAACAAATTTTATATAAATTAATTGTTTAATCAAGTTAATTTATTATTTTAAATCTGAAATGATGTATACAGAATAAATTGTCGGAACTATTTTTGTGGTATCGACCATTTTTAAGACGTAAATTCATTTATAATTAATTGTTATTTTATTGTAAAAGTCCAATCTTATATTATTTGTATTATATAACTGTATTGGTAGCTAGACACATACGTGTCGATGATCGAAAATCGACAATTTCGATAAAGTAATTTGAGGCTCAATTATTGACACCTCGGTGCTTTGTATAAAATTTATTCCTTGGTCTTTTTTGTTTAAATACCCTGCTGCACACTTAACCGCAACCACTACTTTAAAAAAACCATTTAGAAACGTATGTATCGAATCGGTTCTAGCCCGGAAATTTAGAGCCCATTGCTCGAGGTTTCCCTGGGGTTCAGAGCCCTACGGCCGTTATTCAAGCGGATGACCTTAAGGGACTACTTCCAGAAATGAAAATTTTATTATTAAACATTAACCCCTACTTATTCTATTGCTGCTAATTGTTATTGTTATTACCGAAATGAATGTTACTTAAATTTTTATCAAGATTAAATAATTCAAGGTTAAAATTTAGTAACATTTGATATGGTTCTAACTAAATCACAAATGATGATATAACATCTTTTTGTAATGATAATTAGTGAGTTCACTGAACTGAAATTAGTAACCGATATGTATATTTCCAAATACATTATTATCTATAAATTTTGTAATCGTTAATACTAAAACTGACATATAAGATAATTTAATGCGGCTCAAATAAAGAAATTAAATAACGTATAAAATACAGAATACGTGATAAAATATTATGTTTGTTTTCAAACTTTCTTTTTTTATGTAAAATGAATTACCTATCAGCACAACCACTTTTTAAGGTACATATTTCCTAACTGAAGTTTAATAATTGATATCAATCACAACTGTTGCATCATATGTGTTACCTATTTTTTATACCAATTAACGTCAGTGACAAACCGGGTTTTAATTGAATATTATCTTTCCACATTTGTCAGTAAAGAGTTGTGTAAATAATTACTTACAATATACATAAAATATCGACAAAAGTGTTGTATATTCTACTATAAACCTGAGAGTATTATTCATATTTAGTTTTATTCTGTTGGTTATACTATGTAAGATAGTTAGAGCGGCTTGAGTTTAGTAAAAGTAACACCAACAGATGTTATAATATTTACTCACACTCATTTAAATAGCTGTTGATAACTTTATTTCTGTATATATATTACAGTGGCCATTCAGTGGACTCATCAGAAAGACCATGGAGGACCTGTCTTAGGACCACATATAGGGGAACCAGGATGAAACGTGTATTTAACAATAAGCATTTATTTCTACATATTATCGCTAGAGGGATACAGAATCTGATAGTGGTCGGGTTAAAAATTGTTAATATGTGCAGTGCGAAGAAATTAAAAGTTCTGTTTGCGGTAGTAATACACAAACAGGTTATTTACAAATTATTTTCATATTTAATGGTTGACATCAACAACCCAATATTTTATTAATTAATCTTTATAATATTATTTGTTTGTAGTAAAAGAACCGTAAATACAAGAATTTGATTTTTGACATATTTGAATATTTATCAAAGTTCGCAGAATGTAACGAGTTTAATAAAAAGATAAAAACTTTCCAAAAGTGCTTATTTTTGTCTTCTTGCGGTTGGATTTGAATGATACATACACCAAAGTAAGTTTTGTATATTTTAGTTTTTAATAATAGTTTTTTTTTTTTGCAAGACTAGGTTCGATCCGTCATAACATATACTTTCAAAACTTTGATTTTGGCATTTATAGTCAATATGTGTACAACCTATTATATATCGTACACTTTGCTAAAAATAATGAATAATGTTATATGTTTTCTATGTACATAGAAAAACTTTTACTAAAATGTGCAAAAGCGCACATAATTAAACAAAATAAAGAATAACAATGGTGTCCTGATGTAGTTAATCACAAATTATTTACTGCAGCCGCAGGAAAGAAAAAAATCCTTTATCCATGGATTTTTAGAAGTTTCTAAAGTTTTGACTTTCAGTGATTAGCTAAATCAACTAACTACTGAACTCGTTTCGAAAATTATACTAATAGTTTTGTGCAAATGACTTCGTATTTGGTTAGTTCAACTTTCTGAATTTCGTCATAATAACTAAATTGGTGTTTCGTCGATTACAGCGTTAGCGTGGCTCGTCGGAAATCAACTATTCTGTTTAGTATACATCCTGTTCTTGTTTAAATACTCTATTTGGTAACATTGACCGTCAATTCGTCACACATTTACAAAGAGTTTGTCTGTTATATGTTTTATTATTTACAAAAAAAAATTTATCTTTATTTATGCAAAGAAATCTAGAGTAATGAAGTTACCTAATTTTGTCAGTTTAAATTTGAATGGATCTCATTTGATTTCGGTATATACATGTATATCAACAAGTGAAAGGAAATAAAATGCTATAGTTAAAGTACTATGTCTTTTGTGTTTCTTTAATTCCGTGAATTATTGTTTAACTGCCTGCAAATTCGAAGACCAATTCAACGTCAAATGAAAATACCGAATTTTAACCCCTTAAAACACGTGCTATATAAAGTATTCAAAAAGTTATTGATTACAAATTTCAAGTCAGATTTCGAAAATTCAAAATGGCGGTTCCAATATGGCGGCAGAAAAATTTAAAAATCCATTGGATTCTTATGAAAGTTGTTACTCGGGGGGGTTCTGAGGTCGCTGATTACGAGTATGAAGACATATTTCGAAAATTAAAAATGGCGGATCAAATATGGCGGATGCAAAAAGATTCGTAATCAGCAAAATTTGAAACCTCCAAGAAACAAGTTTGAAGATAATTCGATGTAGTTTTAATTTTATGTTTTGAATTTTTCAAATCCGACTTCATATTCGTAATCAGTAGATATGAAATACAAGACTAACTGGAACCTCTTTATTATTAAAATTTTGCTACCAACAATGTTTTTTAAAAGATCAATGTTTTTTCAAATTCATTTGTTTACTATTATTTATTTATGTATCATGAAACATTAATATCAACTTTCAGTGTTTTAAGGGTTACCTACTTTATATGACGATTTAAACATTCACGCAATAAAGTGCTAAAATTCGCTGTTTTTCTTAAATATACTGTACAGTTCTAGGGGTTACTCCTGAGTAACACTGTGACGCAAAGAGTTAAGACACATGAAATGTCGTATATTTTGAATTGGTGTATAAATTAATTACAATTCTGTTATATTATTTAAATAAATACGTGAATTGGTCATAAGTTTTACTATAGTAATAAAAATACTGAAAATTAAAATGACAACATTTTTAGTAGGTCAAATAAATGACAAAGGACGTATAGACTTTATCCTTTTTAAACGCGGAGGAAGTGTAGTCTATGTACGTCTTAGAGGCTTAATTGCAGAAAAGTAAAATAAATTGGAGCTGCAGTTGGTCTCGCATACCGTATGAAAGAAACCAAATGAAACGCGATTGTACTGTGAACAGATATATAAACAGTGTTTTGCTAAATTATTTATAAGTAGCTCACAATTGTAGTAGGAACATTAATATAATTAATATATTGATGATTCTTCTATTACAAAGAAATTAAATGAAACGTTTATAACGATAAAATTTCTCCTAGTCACACAGCTGAGAGAAATTATTTATACTTGGGTACACTATTAAGAGAAATATCAGAGGTTAACAATTTAAAAACAGTGAAATAACTATACTTAATTACAGCGATGAATAAACATATATTTTGATGCAGTGTGCGTAAAGGCGTAATTTACGCACACTGCATTAAAAAAATGGTTCGTAACGCGTGCGTAAAACTCCATTTTACGCACATGTTACGAAAAATACTATTGAATGTGTGTTTTTATTCTTGGCTATTCATTTTACATACGATATCATTTTTTGAGCGCTTGATTGTAAGCAGTTAATATGTCCGAATAATAGTTATAAAATACAGTATGTTTTGGTAAATCAAACACAAAATATTAAAAACTTATTCAAACAAGAAATTAATTGAAGAAAACACGACAAAAAATGTCTAGTTCCTATATGGTAAGTCTTTAATACTTAATGTTTATATTTTTATACAATAAGGATATACCATTAGTAAAATTAACATGCAATTGTATATAAAATGTTATGAGGCTTGAATGGTGTACGATATTTATTAAATTACGATTAATAAAATGCGAATGACTGAACGTAAATGAATTTCTGGGAAGATGACGCATACGTTATTTTTTTAGAAGCAGGACATTCATTAAATTAAAGCCTGTGGCTTTCTAATCACTTATTTTTGCTTAGTGTGCAGTTTCATTTCCCTCTGATTTCGTAGATTAACTGATACAGCCATTTATAAATTAGCGAAAGCAAAATTACATTTAGTGTATATACCATTCATTGCAATATAAAATTACTCACGTTTTTAATAATATTTATTTTCTTTAATTGCTTCAAGCTATATTCAAATAATAATTTAGCGAGTGGTATGTCTTTCTACGTAATCGAATGCCATATTCGAAATTATTTGTATTGTTCTTTGTCCTTATATAAATACATTTTTTTATTTCGCTATTTTCAAATGTCATAACAATTATTTTAAGATTACCATATGTGCGTAGGAAAAATTGATTTAGATACCACTACTAATTAGCCTGATGACACACAAAAAGGTTAGTTGTTTTAGTGAATCTGCAGATACGGTTACGAAATTTCGCTGAAAAAGAACACAGTTGGCACTTACAGTTAAACATATTTACTGCCAGTCATCAACTGTCATTCCTTAGCTGCGGCTGCTAAAATTTAACATAATTACTGTTTAACGTCCAGAATGCAAGTTTGCCATGTACAACTTTCTCCACACATTTCAAACTGAAAATAATAGGAAGCAGTTCGGAATGTACCTTATTTACTATTTTCGAGCGTTCTCTTTCAAATGGTGACTTCAAAATTTGAAAAAATTTAGGGTTTTCCTTTGATTTTGGCCAAAGTATGTGAAAAAAACACATTTCTGGGGGTCATTTTTTTCAATTTCATTTTTCATGTTAATACCGCGATTTCTTTGACCTGAAAAGTGCATAAAAACTGTATATATTGTTTGAACTTAAAGGATAAGCAGGTAGGCATTTTTTATTTCACCTTGAAATATCCAAAATGGTGGCTTATTCGAAGAAATTTTTTAAAAAATTTGGCAGTATGGAAATATAGCATTTTAAACAAATTTTCAACGGAACTATCAATCTTATAAGATGTTTTTCGGTATGCTGATCAAGAATCTGAAGTCAAAATTACGAAATTCAAAATGACTGATCCAATAAGGCGGCCATAGATGAGAAACTTTGGAAGTTGTTTTTCGACATGCGGAAAAATTTGTTTCTGTACGTTTTTGAGGATGCTGATTACGTATGTGAGGTCAAAATTTCTAAATTCAAAATGGCTGACAAAAGATGATGACCGTGGTGTTGGTCAGTTCAGTTGAAAATTTGTATTTGAAATGCTGTATTTCCGTACTACCAAAATTAAAAAATATTTCTTAGCATAAGCCGTCATTCTGGATATTTCAAGGTGAAATAAAAAATGCCTACCTGCATATCCTTTAAGTTCAAACATTTTATGCACTTTTTATGGACTTTTTCGGTCAAGGAAATCGCGGTATCGACATGAAAAATGAAATTTAAAAAAAATAACCCCCAAAAATGTGTTTCTTCACATCCTATTGCCAAAATCAAAGGAAAATACTCAATTTTTTCAAATTTTGAAGTCGCCATTATTATTTTCAGTTTGAAATATGCGTTGGAAGTTCTACATGGGAAACGTGCATTTTGGACATTAAATGGTTCAAAGGGATCTTTATATTTCTTTGCATGTCAATAAAACGAACGAAAAAAAAGACGTGAAATAAAACACTACCATTTACACGAGCAAATCAAGATGTTTTTTAGATGGGTACTTTTAATTTTTCTACCTAACTTTTTCTTATGGCAGAAACTCGTTTGCTCGATCAGAAAGAATGTCAATTTTGTTAGAAAAATTAACAATTTTCTTAATTATGGCGAATATGGAAAGGTGAGATTATTTTAAGATTTTCGAAAAAAATGAGGACCATTAAAGTAGAAAGTTCGTTGCGCCGAGAGTTGAACCCAGGACTTTTCGATTTATATCCAATATGTATTTGCTATTAAAAATTATAAATCAATTATCTTTGAGTTGTAACAATGCTCTAAATGGAAATAAACAGTTAAATTTTATTACTCTAAGTAAATAAATATGTATAATATTATAAGTATTAATGACGTATAGAAAGATGCCTGAATCTCAAACTATTTAAAAATTTCGCACATGCCTTTGTGCATTGCCCTAATATTCTAAGAATGTGTTAATAGAGCTTTGTTAATAATGAAAGGAAAAGGATAATTGAATTTAGCGCCGATCTATCTTGTCAATTATCGAAGAAAGTACAAGAATAGCGAGAACAGTACGTCTGACGGTGGAAGTTGAATAAAAGTTTGAATGCCCAGTAGTCGGAGCTAATATTGTAAGTGCGTTCAATTGAGATTTATAAATCTTATTTAAAACTTTAAAAAATCTGTCATTCAAGCACCGTTCCAGTTTTATTATGAAACTTTTGATCTCAATCCTAACAAAATTTCACAACAATGTTTTCGAAAAATTTAAGTCCTATTTACTGTTATCTAAATACAACAATTATGTTGAACTTTTTTAATATTCCGTCATTGTGCAATTATTTGGAAAGAAGTATAAATTGAATAACTTTGAGGGAAAATATTTATTACTTAGTGTTCAATATCTTGTTATTGACATATGTATCATTTTATTTTTCGTAATATTTGTAAATTTATATTCCACTATTATTCTGTTTAAGCATTAAGTACAATTTAATTTAACAGTAGATAAAGTTATAAAAGTCGATTTTAAACTGAAAATAATAACAAAAGTTGAAAAAGTAATTATTAGAAAATGTGAGAAATATGTAAAAATAATAACACAGGGAGTAGAGAAAATACATTTAAAAATTAATTTAAAGTGAACATAAAGTTCACAACAAATTGCCGTAATAGTGATTTCTACTCTTGAATTTATACTTTTACTTAATATGCTCTTGTTCTTGGATTATTGGATTGCTTGTTTATTTGAATTAAAATAATACATTTTGCTTTCCTTTTTTATTAAAAACATTTAATTTCTTTGTATGACTTGTATTCCACGCAAAAATGGTGTTTTTTTAAATGTCTTTATTGAAAAATACCATTTTTTAGAACTAAAAGAATTGGGCAAAGAACATACATATTTTCAGGATTTAATGATAGAATTTTTGCTATTATTCAAAAATCATGGAAAATAAAATTTAAAAAAAAGTAATAAAACAATCGAGAAATTTGGGAGTAATGGTTAATAAATTTTAAGACATTTTCGTTCCATGGAATGTTTTTTTGTAAAAAGGTTATTAGTCTACAAAGAACATCGAATTTGACGTATTCTTCATACAACTATACACTCTAAATATCTTAAAGTGAAAATTGAGCTACTCTCTGCTAAATGTGACTTTTTTACTATGTCTAAAGTGGAAAATTCACTTTATTAGAGTGGCATATTTCAATCCACTATTAGTAAAAATAGTGAAAAAGTCACTTTTATCAGAAAGGGGCTCAACTTTCACCTTAAGAAATTTAGAGTGAAGGCATTGCAGACAAATTCTTTAGTACAAGAATGTCTTAAATGTGGTAATAGTGTTCTAAATTTTTTTTATGAATCTTTTCAAAATGTCGATAAAATCTTATCGAAATATTCGAAAAGAAATTTAGCATTTCGATCGTAATTTTAGCTTAACAAAGTTTTCTTGCTATATTTATTTTGAGTATAGACATCGCGGTCGCCGGTTTTAGAGATTTAAAAAAAAGTAGCTATTAAAAGATTTTGCGAGAAAATCGCGTTTCTTTTGGTTAATTTTCAATTTTTCCAGGATTAAAATGAGTTTGGAAAATTTCAATTACTACCATTAAAGAATGCATCCTCAAAGATATAAGGTAAAAGATTCCCAAATATTTTTTCATGGCCCTCATTATTACACAAGATTCAAACACGAATGGCAAAATTGTAGACGTTAATATAATGGGTTAACATATTCAAGAAGTGAAAATAAAAGACATTCCTAAAAATTTAATCGTGTAGAATCTGTATTCCTGGTGATGTAAGCTCTTAAGTTGTGATATAAATAAAATATTATAACTATGATACAAATAAAATACTGCACGAGATATATACAAATTTAGTCTTTACCATTTTGCTAAATTCACATGATTTCATGCGATTAAAGAAGAGGCTACTTGTACCAGAATACCGCAAAGCATTTTTGTTCAAAAGCACAATATTCATAAAAAATCACTTTTCTGTGAATAACGGTAATCAAATTTAATATCAAAATGTTAATTAACAAATACTGACAAATGTTTTACTTTATAAAACAAAGTATGTGCACTGAGTTGGCATAAAACCGAAGTAAGAAATTATTTGTTCCATTTGCACTTTTCATAATATCAACGAGCTTGTGAGAAACATGGTAGGCTATCACAATAAAAGTTTATTCTATGAAGCAATGCTTTTTATGTATTTAAGTAATTCTGAATGACCAACGTCCATTAATTAATTAATTTAAAAATCTTTAAGTGCGTTTTGTTATTGTTCCATATATTTCATTACTTCTCTTTTAACCCTTTGAAGCATGGTCTAGCATATTTGCTACACACCTTTTTCTAATTCATTATTTACATATTTAAGGTAATTATTAATTAATTTTTGCTTCCTTACTTCAAGAACACGTTAGGAAAGTAAATAAATCAATTTAATTAATTATCATGTTATGTTGTTTAAAAAAATTAAACAAAGTGTAAAAATGCTGAATTTTTTACGGAAAATGTATGTGGAGAAGAAAACGTCACTCAAATGGGTACTCGGGGATTTCCGCGGTCGATGATTACTAATCTGACCTCAAAATTTCAAAATTCAAAATGGCGGATCCAATATGGCCGACTGAAATCTACGGTGAATCTGACTTACATTTCGGTCGGCCATTTCGGATCCACTATTTCGAATGTTAAAAATCTGAAGTCAGATTCGTAATCAGTGATCCGGAAAACTCCCGAGTAACAAATTTCATCTATTTTCATCGTAAAGAAAAACGTATGCTTCAAAGGGTTAATAGGCACTTTCTTAAGTAGTATAAGGAATTTGGTCTGACTTGTTATGTTTTAAAACTGGTAGTTTACAATTGCAGTAGCATACACATTTTTTAGTATGTAACGAAAGTGATAGTATAATCATAAGCCAAAAGTCACATTATTCGAACTGTTACATAATTATATGCACAATATCATCGAAAGTGCATGCGGTCATACTGCATTTCGTGTATGTCTATGTGAAGCGCGTCAAAATTTATTCATTGAGTTTCTACCGAACTTCAAAATGTTCAGGAGAATTTCCTACATATATATGAAATAGAAATTATAATTATTTGTTTAGAACTTTTGAAACAGTATCTGCAAATGTCGACGTACACTATGAAATAATTCCTGAAATTTATAGTAAATTATTACAAAAACAAATTCCATATATATCCCGAAAAAGAGTCATGAGCCTTTTCAAACTTTATTAAAGTTAATGCTGATTAATAATATTATCTTTAATACTGAATTCAATCATTCATAAAATTTGAAGAATTGTTGTTGAATTCAACATTTTTTTTGCATATATTTAACATTAAACATTAATTTATTGAATACCAATGTCTATTTTAAGCATGTTTTTAACGATGTTATTCATCGTTAAATAAGATTCAGCATTATTTTTTATTAAATATAATTATGTTGTCCAAACGTAATAGCAACTAATTTCGTACGATGCCAGTTGTAATACACGAGACATTGAAATTTTCTATAATTTGATTAAAATTCATGAATTTTTGTTGCAATTATTAATTGTATTTTTATGAAAAAGGTGACATTTAATGCTATTTCTGCCTTTTCTTATTAATTATTACTCATCGTGACTAATCACGCTAATGTCAGATTTTGATTGACAAAAGGGTATTTTTAATAATTTTATGTCAATTAAATTGGTAGATAAGTGCAGGAAGTTACTTGAAGTCCCAGCGTTTGTATTCATTAAATTTAAAATAAATATGTTTTACAAATTTATGTATTGTTGATCATAAATTGAAAAGAATATCAACTAACACAGTTTTTACGACCACAGGTAATAAATCGCAGCTAAACTTAAACAAAAACGTGATAATCAACATAAAAATGTTCTCAAGTCACAATGAACAAATTGATAAATTTCGGCAACCATAGTCAAAAGTCATTGACCAAACTCGATCAATTTACGATCAAATTGTATCAAATCCAAAAGTGATTTATTTATACCTAAATTTTTAGATTATTTTTAAACAAAGTTGGATAAATCTGAATCCCACTACAAATCTTAATTTAAAGAGAATTTTCAGTTAGTTATTTTAATAAAATGCATAAAAATTTTGAAAAAAAATCTCCCTGAATGAGATTTGAACTCTGCCGACCTCGCTTATAATTTATGGTCGTAACACATGACACTGAAGTTTTTCCGATAAATTAAATAAGTAATGATTAGTTTATACAACTTAAACAAGATAAATATTAAATGTAAAAATGAATGGCCTTAATGAACTATGTTAGAACTTTTTTAACTTTTTCTAGATCTTGTATCGCCTAATAGTTTTCTAATACTTCTCACTCATTGTATTATTTATTCACTTTTTAACTATATGATTCGCTAAACTATTCGTACAAGAAAAAATAGTTTAATTTTAAATTTCAATCAAAGATTTCAAAATTGATCAAATTTTTAAAACTGTTTTTAATTTAAAAAATCTTATTTTAAATGGCATTAACTTAAAAGAACCCTTCACAACGTAAATAAGTTTTGGTTAAAGTATTGATTTGTGTACATTTTTTAAATCTGCGCTTTAAATTGAAAAGGTATTTATGTACCACGTGCAAAGACTATAAAAATATCCAAAGCTTTATAAATTGCAATAATAGCTATCAATCTTATAATAGATGTCACGGTTTATACCACAAATTGCACCAATCCATGAAGATTTATTTTCGTTTAGTCTATGACCGACTGACTGCAACCGACTGAATACGAGGTGACTAGGTCTGAGCGGGTTACTTCAGAAACCAATGCTCTACAGGGTATTTAGGTGATGTAATGCTCACTCTGTCAACTACTTAATAGAACTTACTATCTTTGGACGATGAATTTTATCGAATCGATATGCACTACTCCACAATGCCGTGAAGAGAAGCTGATATTAAGTCTGATTGATTTTCTTGAATATTTATTCAAGGTGTAATGAAACTCACACAGAACACATTCTAGAACAAATATTCAATAAACTGAAAATTGGACGATGTAACGAGTCGTCGAGTCGTCTCGTAATGAAATAAATGTTGACGACTAGTAAATAGAACTAAAAACACATTTTATTGATGCAGTTAATTAATTGACTTATTTGAAATATTAACGAGCCAAGATTATCGGAAAACTAAAAGTAGAACGGATGGGAATTCATTTCATGTTAATTAATTATTTTTAGATTCCAATTACTTTTTAAAAGCACATTATTTTAAGCGGTGACATGAATTAAAATTTAAATGAAAGTGGATTGTTTGTAATTGCGCTGTTCTGGACAGCAATTAAAAACACAACATTTTGTCCCAATTCGCTGATGCTTGCTTTTCTGTCATGATGCGATGTATAATTAAAAGGAAAACATCTATAAAGCATTATTATTAAAGCACGCAATCATTATTCGCGTATGACATGTTGGTCGAGTTTGAGAATTTTAATTAGAACATTCATAAAACTATATAATGAAATTTCGATATTCCTGATTTGTTTCTATTGAATTAGAATTTTTCCCACATACATTGAACGACTCTTAAGGATGTTTCACTCACAAATGTGAACAACTACTTATCTCGGCTTTACTTGAATTTTTAAACACATATGAACGTACATTTATAAATCATACTACACAAATCGCCTTATAATATCTAGAATATTAAAGAAACGGATAAAATGTTGACCTAAGAGGTCGAATTCGATTATTTTATGTCTTTATTTGTTGTACATGCAAACTAAAAAAATCACCTTGCAATCCCCTAAAAAAACCTATATATCTGTGCACCATATATTTGACAATTTTTGGGGGATTTAATTATAATTAATAACGGATAATTCGTTGCTTGGTTTGCGATATAGTTTTTATTATAATTTATAATATAAATATCGACCGAGTCTTAAGAACGCAGCGCAGCATTAATTAACCTCCTAGGTAAAAGTAATAAATAGTTCGTATTTAAATTATATATGCACAATGTGCATTGCACATGCACGGAATGGGACATATATGATTGATATATACTTCATATATAAATTGTATACTACTCAAATTTTATGAATGTTTTGTGCAGTTTATACATAAGTCATGCTTAATTTGCTTATACTCTATGTCGTCAATCAAGAAGAACTAATTTAGGGTGTATCAAAAATCCGATATTCAAAAAACAGAAATTGAAAAACCAGACATTTAAAAAACATACATTCAAAAACCAGTTTTAAAAACTAGAAATTCAGAAAGCAGATATTTAATAAAACCGACTTTCAAAATATGTGTGCATTTTAAAATGTTTGAATTTCAATGTCTGTTTTTTTAATGTCTGTTTTTTTAATGTCTCTTTTTTTGATGTCTGTTTTTTAAATGTCTGGTTTTTATGACCGTTATTTGAAATGTCTCGTTTTTGAATCTCGGGGTTATGAAGTATCGGTTTTGTGATTTGTCGGGGTTTTGAGGTGCACCCCCAATTTATACAACAAGTTTTTACTTTTACAAAAACCAGTTGCAAAAAATGGAAATTCAGAAAGCAGATATTTAATAAACCGACTTTCAAAATATGTGTTCATTTTGAAACGTTTGGTTTTCAATGCCTGTTTTTTAAATGTCTGGTTTTTAATGTCTGTTTTTTAAATGACTGGTTTTTTATGACTGTTATTTGAAATGTTTTTGAATCTCGGGGTTTTGAAGTATCCGTTTTGTGATTTGTCAGGTTTTTGAGGTGCATCCCTAATTTATACAATAAGTTTTTACTTTTTACAGATTTTTAGAATCGGTGTTGTCCAGAAGTTCATCGGTACATTTATTCGCAATCTGCAAATCCTGAAATTTCAAAAAAAATCACTCCCCAGAAAAAAGACAACACGAAGAAGATATAAATGTCATGTGCGACTTAGATTTTATTATTTAATTTTTTTAAAGTATATTTTTAAATGTGACGTGCGTTTCAGTCAAGTTTGACAGTAAATGTCAAAAAGTCTACTTTCTTTTGTTTTATTTTCAATAAAACGCACAGGTCAGATTATTTTAAAACGATATAAAAATATATGGGTGATAAATAATAAAATTTTCTTCGTGTTCCCATTTTCAGCAAGATTTGTTTTAAATTTGACGATTTTAAGTTCACCAATAGAGGTTAGGATGAAATTCTCGATGACACTGATTTATCATAATTCAGGAGTGCGATGAAGATTCCCGAATATCAGTTTTCCAAGTGGATTTTCATGGTGTTGTAACTATTTTAAATATTATTTGGGGTTTCTACATGATTTTGTTTTGTCGACATTTGGTCGACTCTGATTTTTTTAATTTCTCTATTTCGTTTGGTCTATTTTAATCATTTTTATGACTGAAAATATTGGTTATAAATTGGGTTGTCGTGATTATTCAAAATGTAAAATGCGAATTATATATAAATACTGTATAAACTGCATAAAATTCATCAAATTTGGATAGTTTATAATTTATATTTAAATTACATCAAGATGATGTATGACCAATTCTGTATATGGACATTATATATAATTTGTATATAAACAATATATTACTTTTTCACCAGGATCTATTCAGCCACTCGACTCATCAGCATCATTCGTTTATTGATAGTATGCGCTTTAAACTCCAATAATGGGTATTGATTTTTCAAAGGTCGGCTTGGGAAAATGCGCGTACAAATATATATATTGTGCGAATTAATGACTTACGGGTTCACCGTTGACGAACCAATCTAGAACAGCAGGTGGTTTCGACGGCGCGGACGTACAGTTTACTCGGACCACGTCACCTGCGTGGTATTTCGACTTTCCGCCGCTTATCGTAGGCCCTCTGTCAGGAAGAACTGTAACAAAAACAAGGAGGAAAAATGATATTCGTGGAAAAGCGAATTTCATTAAATAATATGGAAAATAGCCGACTATCAATTCGCATTTTTATAATTGCATCGGTGGAAACGCCGCGCGGAAATTTACATTTTTCAATTTCAAACGAATAACAGACATAAACGGGGAGATTAATGAGTACGATTCATTTTCAATATAAACATTTCGCCGGCGTTGAAATTAAAACTCGTCTTTAAAAAAATTACCACAACGAGCGAAACTTGAATTACGGTTGTGTTTTTTTGTAAATTAAAGAAAATTGATGAAAATTGTCGTTAATAATACACTGACAAAATTACTAAAGAGTTATAGTTTTATTTCTGGAAAATTAGAATTGTAACAAAAGGAAGGTTACATAAAACTAAATTAAATTAGTAAGAACCTTTTATCAATGCGTGGTTGTAACTTAGGAAAGCATCGTGGTTGTAACTTAGGAAAGTACTGTGGCTGACTAGACACGACTCGTTTCACTTAGATGTAAATACGCATCATTCTTTTACAAATCGAACACTCCATATTAGTTACTATATTTAGGTTTTTGGACTTTTTGTTTCAACCAATATTTTCGAAAATGTGGCTGCTTGAAATTTGTAATTTCTAGGCTCATTTTAAAGGTGATGCAATTATCTATATTCATTGTCTGAAAGCATTAATAGTTATATATAAAATGCTTTTTCACAAACAACTAAATATTCTCCAATGCTAAATGACTTCTTGAAATATCATTTACACCAAATACACAGGCCAACAAAATTTATAACAGGGCTATACTTTTCCAAAGTTTCTCGTTGCGCTGAATTCAAATCTGGTCGCAGAATTATTCAATAATGTCAAGATTTTTAGATATCCTAGGCTAAAAGTGCAAAATACACCGCTCTCATCTATTTTCAGTAAGTTTTTGAGGCAGAACAAAATTGTTGTCCGTAACTTAGCCGACACCAAATTAAGGGGCATTCATTAGAAACCTGAATACGCTTTTCCGACGAGGTTTCGATGTGCTGAATCAAAATCTGGTTGCAGAATTTCTCTGTCACGACAAAATTTTGAGATATCCTAACATAAATGTGCAAAATACGAAAATCATAATCATGCCTTGACAAAAATTTGGTGATTTTATGAGAAAAATAGAATCGGAATTAATACAAGAGCATTTTAAAGCTGCTAAATAGCAATTTACTTAATAGTAACGCTTTTCTTGACAATTGACTGACATTTATCAAGCTGATTTTTTTGGCCCAAGTCCATAATAAATTCAGAATCAACAAAATCTCTTTATCCGATAATTTAAGTGGGACAGAATCGTTCTCTGACGTCTTGATTTTGTTAATTAATTATTAATTATTGTGGACTGACCCATATCTGTAGGATAAGGTAAATTGTTCGAAATCTTGTCTACTTTTGATATTCATATTGACAGAAGGAATTGTTGGGACATGTTAGTTCTCTGCAAAAATGAAAAATGGGTGTATTCGTGTGCATTTGAGGGAGAGTGTTCATGTGCGCGTGTGTGCGTATAGTGAACTTTTAACACAATTATGAATTTTTTAAATTTTCATTTCATATTAAGTTCTCAAGTTTTTGCTAAATAAATAATTCCTTGTAATAAAGCATTACATTCTATTTAGAATGAAAAAAATCGTTTTCTTAAGATAAATATGAACTAAGTTACAGATGGTTTAACTTTGCTAATAGTAATCTCCTAAAGCGTATGCATCTACATGCTATTCAGAGGCTTCATTTTTTGACAGCACTTTCTAAATCAATTTTTAATACCTCAAACCTTTTCATCCCACGTTTTTTTTATTTCATAGTTCTCTCCATAAATTATGGGAATTTTTTAGGAAATAAAAGTTAAAACATTAAAAACGAATTTTTATGAAGATAGGCATCGTATAATTAGATATTTCATGTATTCTGATTACCCATGTTAATGGGAAAATAACGAGTAAAAGAAATACTGAAAATTAGGGTGTTTAAAAAAATGTAAAGGTATGTTCAAAAAAGTGGCAAAAAATATATTTAAAATTCACGAAATCATATTCACCTAAAAAATTTGTTGGTTGCTCTTCCTTGAATCAAACTAGTAACAATGATGCCTTATAGAGCTTAGTTGGAAAACCAATTTATAGTAAAAACAGGAGTAGTAGTATGCTTACATAGACACAATTAAAATCATTGTTAAACTTATTTAAAAAAATAAGAAATAGTACAAACGTATTGTTTGTCTCATTTATTACAAAACGTATTTATTTTAATTTCTTTTAATTATTACTTGTTTTACTTTTAGCTAAATCAGCAACGTTTTTTCTTTGTGTTTATCTGTAAAAGAAATATCTGATAGTAGGACTACATAAACAAAATTCTTTCATTTCCTGGTAGTTGTAATGTACTTGGCCGAAGAGTGTCAAAAGTGCCTTGTCATTACAATTAATCATAAAGCTCTAGATTTAATTTCGCGATTATACTTTATCAAATTTAAATGAGAAACATGCCGCGCTTACATCATCATTGCATTATAAACGTAGAAAAATATCCTGTGGTAATGAATACTACTGCAATGCAAAATTTAGCGGTTACAGTGGATTCCAGTAGTACAGTGACTTTATGAGCAGACGGAACCGAAATGTTCTGAACTGTTTTCGAAGCGTAAAACCGCCGAGTAGTTCGGTATCATTTGAAACTTCTCCTTTTCCCGAGAAAGTCGATCAGATTAAATCTAATTAGCCGGTAATAGATTTTATTTGTCTAATACACTAAGTAATCGAATTAAATGAATTTATTTATCAAGATCCAAGAAAAACAATCCATTTGCCACTTTTACCGAATTTGTTTCATATTTTTTCATTAATGTTGTTGTTTACATCATGAACGCATACTTGTCATTATTTAGCATTGTATTTTCTGAAAGATTAATATATTTGTACATATTAAATAACATATTTTTTCACAATTATTGTCGCTGTGAATCGTTGGAAATGTACAGTTGTATAAAAAAAAATAATGAAAAAAAATTTCCTTTATTAAAACAATTTTATTTATTTTACAAATTGAACTCCCTGCATACTCTTCAATTAGTATCCAGCGAATAGCATTTAATACATTTTGCACGTGTGTATATGACGCTTATGCAATATTCCGAAATTATAAAAGTGTTATTTTATAACATGAACAAAATTTACAATTGTCAGACATGAAGTTCCTTTGTATACTAAAAAATCATGTTTACAACATTGATAAATAGTTAATTTAGTTAATTAAAAAAATTATTTAATTCCAGGCATCCGAGTAAGTGGTTATATAATTTTAATTACTTTTCGAGTGTAATGTTATTAATGAATTATTTATTATTATGTTTCATCATATCCCACCAAATATAAAAAAAAATGGTATCAATCATGTAACATTTACAATACTAAGCCACATCTTTATAAATGTTATATAACTTTTACTTCTAGTATTACCTTGTAAGGAATAATAATTTCTAATCGGATGACGGTTTGATTAAATATTTCAAAACGTCAGTAGTTTTGTTTGAAATAACATGCAATATCAAATATTAGATGCGACATTAGATATGCGAACCCGGAAGTCCCCTAATACGTCAAATGGAATACGATCTCAACAATGACAACAGGCAGTACCTACTGTCGATATCACGTCTTGGCGATGATATATACGATCACAAATACACACAACCAGTTATATAGTATTTACTCCCATTTCTAAACGCATACAAAATACTTTGTCAATGAAAATAAATCATATCGTATAAATTGATTTATCTGAATTTAATAACGCGAAGTGGAAAATAAAATGAAAAGTGGAATGACAAAGAAATAAAGCGTCAAAGAGGTCGTAATTGTTTTTGAGTTTATTTACAATCTTTATGAAATCGATCTGGAGTAGTAACAGAAATCAAATCTCAGTTCTTTAGAACAGCTCTTTTTTCTGATATGAAAATTTATCATTTATTTTATTATGGCGGAAAACTCGTACATATGAGATTACAGTAGTAGGAATAGTTGAAAAGGGGTCAGAATGTTATTCGGCCCCGGTGGTAGCCTTGGATGAATAATTCCTAGCTGAAATTTTTATACAGCAATTATTTCTGAAACTGTAGGAAAACTTTTATATAGCCTACATTTGCTGAGATTTGTTTTTTTCGACTATAAAATTCTAATTTGGAAAACAGGAAAAATGGAGCAGTAGATAAAGCTAAAATAATTATTACCAACTAATCGGAAATCATAAAACAATTATGAAATATCGATTTTTGCGAAAAAGAAATCACAATTCATTGAACTTTACAAGTTAAATTCGAAATCTGAAGTGAGTTTGAAGAAAAATTAACCCTTACCGGATCTACGTGGGTAATATTGACCAGAACAAAAGAAACACATCGTTTTATTTTTCCATAGGTATCTCTAGTATTATATAAAAAATTTACATAAAAATGATTATATTTTTATACTGTTTTGATTATAAAATTTTTTATTATAATAAAATATATCGTTCTAAACCAGTTATTAAGTAATTTCATACTAATAGTATTGCATAGTAAATACTTGTCCATATTAGTACTACGGATTAAAATAATAATGAGTATATTAAAGTGCCCTTTAAAATGCTTAATATTTTGAAGAAATTTAGTTTAGATTTATAACCTTTTAACCCTTTAACACTACACGTGCTGTTTTCGAATGCTCTTATTATTAGTTCAGAGCAGTGCAAATTAAAAAAAAATGTGGTAAATATTACTAAAAAGTCATATCCGAAGTACTTTTGGGTGTTTTTTCGCTTATCTACGGTTAAAATGCAGAAAAATGCGAATTTTTACATAGAATTTTAAAAACCCTAATTTTTCGATTTAATTTTTTTTACCATCAGTTTTACCTTGACACTCCCTTGTTTTTTATGTCTAAAACCATTCAAAATCGTTCAATTGGAAAGTTCCTCCACCATTCCCAATTAGCGCATTAGCAGGGTACTAAACTCAAAAAAATTCAAAAACGAAAATTTTAAATAATTTACATTTATTTTTTAAATGAATCGAAACAATTTTTCATGTATACAATTTTATTTGCATTGTTATAATTTCTTAATTTTTTATATAAAATTTTCATGAATCTTTTCCACGTATCTTTATATTTAGTTTTTACGCACTTGTGTTTAATACTACACTGAGGGAAGAGTCTTTTACCCGGTATTAGAATTTTTATACCCATCGAAAGAGATTCTTTTAGGTACAAGAACTGCACTGATATCTGTTTTTTAATCTCTGTTGTTTGAAATGTCTGATTATTAATTTCAGCTTTTTGAAATGTCAGTTTTTTAATGCCGGGCTTTTTATATGTACGTTTTGTGATGTGTCGGGTTTTTGAGGTGTACAAAAAATAAGGATCACTTTTCGGTCTAAATCCAGCCAATTATGACTCATTCTGTATCTAATGAGTGAATGGAATTACATATAAGAATTTTATCACCTTTCATATGTTTATTCTAAACAGATAAATCAAAGTTTCATATCAAAATTTAATCGATTTAAGTAAACATTTCTTTGAATAGTATCACTCCAATATTTAGATGAGCTAAACAAAAATATTTTGTTAAATTAAGTTTACTTAAAAATCCAATTTTTTTCACTATACATCGAAACGAACTCGCAACGACTTATAAATCGAAAAAAGTAAAAAAAATATCGAAATTATGTTCTCCCATGAACCCACTGATGGACAAGACTCCACAATAAAAGATTCAGTAATACAGAAAAAATTGTAGAAGGGAATTTTGAGACCAAGATCAGCAAGAATAAGATGATAAACAGTCAGCAGTTAAAGATAATTCTTTAAAAAACCTTGAAATATTTCATAAAAGTAGATTTAAACAAAGAAAGGCGAAGAAGAATTCACAAAAAATCGGATAATTATATTTTTAATATTGCATCTATATAATTAAGAATCAGATCATCAATTTTTAGACGCGTTGAATTCTTGTTATTATAGAAGGCTCATATACGCATATTCATTTTCAACTTAACACCTATTTATACCCCTAATTATTTACCAGTATTATGGTTTAATTTCTAAGCCGCAAGATCGAACGAGAAGGTTAACGCTCCGCCTTTCGTATTAAGTGCGTGACAGTGAATAATTTCATAAACCGTCACTAGAGTGTAAATAGAATTGACACCAAGATTAACGAGGTGTTAAAGGTAATGATTTATATGGCTTCATCGTATAAGATACGCTCCAGGCAATATGCAGGTGGCCAAATTGCTTTGTTATAGTTTTTAAATGCGTATTAATTACTAAAACTTCTATGCTTTAAAAATGAAATTAAATTGGAGCTTCAACATTTAAAAAATAAATTGTATCGAGTCCAGACAATACATTCAATCCATTTAATTATTATTAAACGACGGTTCTTGACAGACTTTTGAAGTTAAAGTAACGTATTATTTGTTAGGACAGATTTATAGAAAAACTCAGCATTTATCTGACAAGTGTCATTTTCGTCAAGTGTCAACACGTATGAAAATCCGACGTTCGTTTGTTGCATTTCATGGGAGAGTAGGGATATATTATTCAAAATGGATATCACGAGTTAAATTTTTATTTAAAATGGAAATATGTTTCACGCGATTGCAGTCGACAATTGAAAAATATCACTACGTGAGTTTGCGTCATATTATTTTCAGGCGTGGATAATACAATTTATTTTTTATTTGTTAACGTTGACGTAATATTGCGAACATCTGCTTAAATTGAACGTTCTTTTAATTTTGCTATATTAAAACCATACTCTGTAAATTGTGTAAATTCGTTAACATTGCCAACGTATTTTGGGAATTTCAATGGAAAATGTTTTTTGTAGAATCAAACATTATGTACGTTTAAATTCTAGGCATTCTTAGGGCTACTAGTTTGTACTCGTTTGCTCAATATAATGTTTAAAACAAAGTGTTTTCCTCCAACAAATTAAGTACCTCTGGAATCTGAATAATCAGCTTTGTTTACGCTTTGCCCGTTAGCATGAACCTCGTTTAAAAAAGGATGTGTAAACAATTAATAGAAGGATTCGAGTTTTGCTCACATTGGGTATCTCCCGACCATCCGACCTTAAAGCGAGTTTCACGTATAAGAGATTCTTTCAAAGTCAACTGAGCGGTTCTTGCACCATTGTTTCCGCTTTTATCAAATAACGCCTACGTTATTCCTTTTTCCCTTTCGGCATTTATAAACGAAACCAGTCGCCAAATATTTAGCGATAATTCGCCGCGGTATTCCAATTGCATATAAACGCAATCCGTCAATACGCGAAGAAAAAAGAGCACGCAAAAATAGCTTTTCACTCGGGTGAAAGAACAGGATTGTTTATTTTACGATTTTGACATCAGCTTTCGAGCCAACGAACCGAACGTCCGCTTCCTAAAAAAAGAAAATGATTGAAAATGGAATTATCTTCGTTTTTTTTATAAAACCAGCAGGAAATTTTGGAGAGACCATTTTAATTGATACCATTTTTACATCAGATCGAGAGTCGGCGACCCAGAAAGACCACGGTGACAACTTTCCATGCCAAATCGGATAAACTTTTGAACGATGCTGCGTGCGTATCTATACGTACGCATTGTAGTTGCGAATTCGCACGCACATTGCATCCTGCGGTTGTCTATTTCACTTCTGTCATGTACACGAGCTTCATTTCATCCGAGATTATCCGGTGTGCGTTATCAGTTTAATATTGTTGCGAATTGTCCACTTATATTTGTGAATTATACTTTATGACATTAATCCGGAGAAACAAAAGGTAGGAGATGAACGTTTCGATCCGCTAATTTTATCTCCGAAATACTGACATTCGTTTCTATAGCTCATCGATATATTAAAATGCTAATTACACCCGAAATGCTCGGGCTGAATAGCCATCATTTTTACTACGTGTTAATTAAGCGAGTCTTTATGTATTTCAGCAATTATTTTTATGTACTAAATTTGACAAGTACATTTGCTAAGTATAGTATTTCAATAAAATTCATGAAAATCCTGGTAAATCCTTTGAAATAATATTCGTTATCAATTGGGCCTCAATAAAAATGACAGATAACTTCGAATAAAAATTATTTTACGTGAAAATGTAATCAAGTTTGATTCAGATTGAGTTAATCAAAATTTAGATGAATGAATTTGATTGAATGCCATATGAGATAAAATATAGTAAACAAGTTTAGTCAATACTCTTCTGTTATGTAAGTGGACAAAGCTTATAGTTGCTATCTAAAAAGTAATGAGTAGTACTGGGTGTCGATTGTTCAATATTTGATTTTTTGATGTGGATGAAGTTGACCCCCAATTCTATGTGCACCGTACATAGTTCTGAAGTTCTTTTATTTTGAATTAAAAAAATGAATTTTAAAATGTCGGGGGCCAACTTCACAAATTACAAATTTTAAAGGCCTGCAGCTCCGTCAGTTTTTATCAGATCGAAAAGTTTAATAAGGAAAAATTGTGGAACTCTTCGAGGGGCAAAAGAAACTCTGGAGGAAAAATCTGTTTTTTTTCGAAAATTAAAAAATTGTTTACTTTAGTTAAATAACAACTAATCTTTAAAGGCGTGTAACTCGGCCAATATTCATCGGATTAAAAAGACTTTTAAGGAAAACTTGTAGAACTCTTTGGGGGGCAAAAGGAACTTCGGAGGATGAATCTTTTTTTTCGAAAATTACAAACTTTTTGATTTTAGTTAGAAAAGAGTTCCAAAACTTTTCCTTATGAAAGTTTTCGATTCGATAAAAAGTGACGGAGCTGCAGGCTTTGAAAATTTGTAATTTGTGAAGTTGCCCCCCGAAATTTGGAAATTCATTCAAATCAACAGAACTATTTTCAAAATGTGTAAAGAACTTCAGAACTATGTGAGAGGCATATAGAACTGCCATTTTTATTTTTTTTTGTCAAGTGGGGGGCCAATTTCACACACATGATTTATTGTAAATAATAGTCGGCGAACTATAGCGTTTCTCCCCTCCAAAGCGGGTGTATTATATCAAATTCAAAACGTAGCCAGTTAGAGAAGAATTCTCGACTTGCACAGTACAATATTAATCAATAATTAGACGCGACTTTCTGTCCTTTGTAGAAAAAATCGCGGAAACAAATATAAGTCTTTTTCCGTAATAATATCAAATCATTTATTTACTCTCCTATAACCACAACAAGTGATATTTCCATAAAAAACTAAAAATTTAACATATGCCCGATACTTCGGGAACCTTCTACCTCGTGGATGACAAAGTTGTTAAAGTTTTCATCATCGTTAAAATCAAGCTGACTGTGGATTTATAGCAGATCTTTCCGGATTTTTGAAATTTTGATATGTTCGGATTTACAATTGTAAAATTAACTAATGACGAAATTGTTAACAGTATGGCAACCTTGCCATCACACTACTATCAAGCCAAACAAAAAAATATGCAAAGGTGGGTATGGTATAACAGGTCGGTTTAAGGTCAGTTTCCCTACGTATAAGAAATGTCATATAACTACAATTTCAATTGAACATATGGTAAGCTTTGTTGAACTCCGTAAAGCTATAGTTTATGGGTTTAAGTAAAATTATACAAATTTTGGACCAAATTTTAACTAAAATGTATCTTTGGAGAATTTCGTCACATATATTTGAACCACAGACTGCCACTTTTGTGTCCTATCCCAACTGAAATCTGATTTTGTATTATAGTATGAATATAGAAACATAAAAGAAAAAGAGAATTTGACAAATTTAAGTACTTCGTTGAATAAAACTAAGTGAATACGTATACGAATAAAAAAGTAATTAAATGGAATTTGCTATAAGGAATTTTGTTGATGATTTAAGTAAATATTTATTTGCTACTTTTCAAAGAAATATTTACTATAATGTAAACAAATTTGTTCATTTTACACTTTTTAAGAACGTCGGCAATCATGAAGTTACATCTCATAGTAACATTACTTTTATAGAAAGTAAAATAGATAGAGAATGGCTATTGAAATGCCAATTTCGATAATTTTATACTTCCATATACGTACATTGGCAATCACAGATTCTATGGTACACTAAAAAAAATTCTTCGTTGATTTGACTACTTTTTAACTACTGAAAGTATTTCAATAGGTCCTCAACGGAATTTTATAGATTATAGTTACAACCATAAAGGAGTTATATCAACAAAAAATGTAGTTACAGAAATTATATTTTGGTAGTTAATTCTACTACATTTAAAAACATTTTTTAGAGTCTAACTACACTACAAAGTAGTATAGTTTTTAGTACACTAAAAACTATTCAACATGCTAGGGCGATATATTTTTTATTGCATTTAAGCAGAACTACATGTTTAGTTGATTTAACTTCTTTACGGTAGTAACTGCAACTTAGACAATTTTCTTGAAGCGTATCGAACTACTCCGCTTAGTTAAAAAGTAGTCAAATCAACTAAGAATTTTTCTGGAAATTTGTTTCAGTGGAATTATTTTTAGTGCAGCTATTCGCGGTTGCTTTTTTATTATATTAGTGCATGCATTTTTGAGTTTTACTCATAGTATCGCATATTCTAGATCTCCAATCATTCGAAATACTTTTTCGTTTACTGAGTAAATAATATTAACTTAAGTAAAAAAAGTAAAATTATAACAACATCAACAAAGTTATACTAACAAATAAAGTATTTCTACTCTCGACTCAACTTCTCAATGGTAGTTAAATTTCTCAAATAAATTTTTCAGTGTCGGTATCATGAGAAGATGGGATTCTGCTTTAGATAATCCCATAAAAAAATACTTTTAATTAAGTTTTTATATAATTCATTGATTTTAAATTAGCAAAGTATAGTAATAATTGCTTATTCATCAATCTGCTTTCAGACTGTACACAATTAATGGATAATTTTCAAGCATATGTATATTTATACTTTCTCTTTAAAGTACATTGTGAATAAATTTTATTTCAGTTGCATGATAAATGAAAATTTTAATGTAAATGTACATTAAAAGCATATGAAAATGAAAGTAATTTTTAAAAAGTATATAAATATGATATAAATATCGTATAGTAATATACTCTGCAGAACAAAATAACGATTTATAAGCAAGTATAAACATCATTGCAACCGTCACAAATATAATTAGTAAAACTGACGAGAGCAATATTATATTTTGCATTTTTTAAAACATTGCTATTTTTAAAGTAATAATTTAATACTTATAGGATGTGTTCGTAGTAAAATTTTTAATATAGAAATTTGCTGATTTTCTGTATGAATTTCAACCTCGTAAATTTATTTGAGAAAATGTACACAAATTTCAAACACCTTCATTTCCGACGATTTTTGGAGTTGCTGTTGCAAGTGGCATAGTCGAGATCGCAAAAAAATGTAGTTCAATGTGTTTTTTTTTTTTAAAAATACGCATAAAAAATTTAAGTTTAATTTTGTTATAATTACATTGTTCTACACTATTGAGTATCTAGTAATATACACATAAGTATCACAAAAGATTTCAGAAACGTATTCCCGTTAGTTATAATTTTATAAAAAAGGATTGTAATGTTTCTTTTTTTCCATTTTCTTTTCAACATGGCCCCTATAAGCTAAAAATATTTCGAAATTTGCGTATGAAGAGAAAAGGAGGATACCCACGAGTATAGGTGATTTCCGCTCACGAGATGGAACCTCTGAAACCGACAAATTCGGGTAGAGTAAGATGAGTACTAGCACCTTATGGAAAATTCGATTGTTTTATCATCTGGGAAAGTTTAAAAAATCTTTGTCAAAGTCGCGGATTATACATAGAATAGAAAAATGCTGTAATCTAAGTAGTAACAGTCCGCACCTACTGCGAACAACACACCGCGCGTCCTATTACTACTTAAATTACGGCATTTTCCTATGTATAGCAGATTTTTATATACAATTTAAAATTGTATATATAAGGTTTCAAAGTAAATATACAAATTACAGCTATTTGCCGTCATGCATTGTAACTGTTTACTTTTAGAGGTATATTGATAATTGAGGCGTTGGGGTGGAAAACCTGTCAAGTCCGGTTTACGCAGTTTTGGGAAAAACGCGGAAAACTATTTTCCACTAACATTGGAAAGATAGCAGATTCATAAGTGTGCAGCTCAATTTTAAAGGGTAAAATTTTTTTCTTTTGCATATAAACAATCTCTAAACATTCAAAGAATTATATGTAATCTATGTTTATATGATTATCTCAGTTTTTTATTTTTTTGGACTTGGCAGGTTTTGCACCCTAACGTCTCAATTACTAGACAGATCATATATTGTGCAAAGTTCTGTGTTCTTTTTCTCGGAACTTTGCTGCAGAGAATAGTAAAATTTACATTTTAAGTTGAAGATGAAAGAAATTAAATGATGATTAAAATTAATTGAAATAACAAACCGGTAAGTTGGTTCAGAAGTAAAACACTCATCATAACCTCAAAATTCGAGAAACCTAACTTAAAGAGCACTCTTTTAAAATAGAATTGTAAGATATTTTCTGTACGTACTAGGAACATTTTTATACATGTTAGTATTTTATTATTTTCCAAAATAGACGATGTACATTTAGACTAATTAACCTAAAATTATTTCTTCTATTAATTTCTATTCTGTAATAGATTTAGTAAGACGAACTAATATCATTTTTATGACAATTATAGAGTTTCTTAAAGCCATGAACACATATAATGATGGCAAACCCCTATCTTATTTCAATATAGTCACTTGCGCTTCGTATTTCAGAAATTCTACTATTTTTAACACACACTTTAACACTTCTTTAATTTTCATTCACTTTGAAACTATATTTAGATTAAACTTTGTTAGCAATATGATGTTACGTGGAAAAATATTATATAATATTAGTTATATATATATATATTATATTAGTACTACGTATTGATATAATATATTATTTTTTCGTACTTTTGTCTGTATAAAAATTGACTAATTGTAAAACATTATTGTGGGATTAGATAATTTCGTTTTTGTTCTAGTAAAATAGTAATTTCCTCAGTTTCTGAATAAGGTATATATTGACATTTTCAATCTTCTTTGAGTACAAAAGAAAAATGCCAGGCACAGCACAGGTATGGGCATGCTAGAGAAGTCACTCAAAATAACTTTCATTTTGGAAACCACAAGCTTTGAGCAACCATTTTTCAATGGCACATCGCCAACTGGAGAAGTATTTACAATATACGTGCTTCATTCAAAACTTCGTAACAAAGCTAATATGAATTCTGTAATGTTGAGTAATGTTTAGTAAAACACAAAATAAGGATTCTTGGTACAAACATATTGTGCAGAATATAACAAAATGCTGCTAGAATATTTTAATAATACTCTTCGTTATAAATAGGAAGTTAATTTTTCATAAACAGTAATACAACCAAACAATTTTCATTACAAAACGCCTTTAAAAATGGTTGTAGATCATCAAAATTTTGATTAATAAATTAGTAGATTGGACGCTTGTATGTAAAAGTCATTGAAATTATTCACTATTCAGAGATAAATATATTAAAAACATCAGTTTTCATGACATATAAGATTCTTCATACATAATCCGAAAGCTTATATGAAATTGAACAGACTAAAATATATATATCTTTGTCCATATCAATCACTTTTGTGGTTCATTCAGAGGTATCAAAATTTTAGTCGCCCCTGATTAAATTTTCACAGTGCAGGTTCAACTCAATATTTGAGCTAGGCATGGAGAAATAATGTTAACGGGCTTCAACGAGTCTGTGATCAAGTTACCGATTACAAATGCTAAATTCATTCGTTATTTTCGATTTTGAAAATTCGGAGTATGTTGAAAATGTACGGAACTGACAATAATGGATAGATCGTAATGGAAATTGAAATTTATATTTTATTTGCCGTGAAATCAGCAATAATTTATCTTACAATTACTGTTGAAGGCTGTAAATAGACTTAATACAAGGATAAAATTAATAATTGTATGATTAATTTTTGGTTAATATCGGTCCTTTTATAAAAACAATCATGAAAAATAATTTCCATTTCAAAAGTAATTATGTTTCGATGGAAACAATTAATAATAGAAAAAAGTGTAAGATGCGGGTTTTGTATTAACCAAGAATTAATCGTATAATTATTCATTTTTCAAGCAGTCAATAAATTATGAAGTTGTTGCTTTCGCAATGAACAGGATAAAATCTCTGCAATTGGATTATTTCAGAATTTAGACACATTCTTAAATTCTGGTTTCATTTTTTTGCATAATGAAAATGTCTAATATGATGAATAACATAGGCATTGAGCATGAAGTATTAATGTTTATCAAACAAAAAAATATAAATAATGCAAAGTCACGCGAGAACAAAAATTTGCAAATCAAATTTTAATTCAATTATTGAGGCATATGAAACCAGATATGGTTTTTTAAAATGTTCTCAGTTTGTATTATATTAAACTAGAAGAATTTATATATTCATCTATATATCACCGCTGTTTGCGCATGTCAACAAATCGCAAGAAATGTACTACCTACTTGAATAACTCTTGACGAGTTTGATGCTGTTGCGTTCGTTTAATGTTTCTGGTACAAAATTTAGGTGTGTTTAAATTATGCCATGCGTACAAGAACAAAGTATCTGTATAATAGTTACATCAATTAGAGAAATTACATACTTTCAAAGAGCAGGTTTCAAAATTGCTCGTTCACAGACTGTCGCCCATTATTATGCTCATCCATAAGTTACAGCGCATGAGTACACTTATCTGCGTACTGCTGTGCATGTGCCTGTATATTAACGCATACAACTACGCAGGAGTGCATTCATTCACACGTCACTAATGCGCATAAGTAGTCACCCACGCCGCGTGTACCTGTGTTCCGTACTAAGTCTTCCTTAATAGCTAACTACTGGCACTTAAAATTGAAACACGTTCCAATTATAAACAGCAGATATAATTTCGGTAACTTTATGCACTCAGCGACCATTCCGTATTGGTCCTCCAATCATTTTCCAGCATCATGCATTCAGAACAAGTTTTAATAAGTCCAAGTACACAGAAACGGATTAAAAACAAACATGCATAATTAGAAGCTGCAAGAACTAATCCAAAACTGAATGTACATTTACGTTTTCTATATTTTAGTAGATGACTTATCAGGTAAATAACAAAACATTATTATGCTCTGTTAAGTGATAAAAAGTAATTATACATTCACATGACAGTTATATTATAAAGTAAGAATACTATACAAAAATAATTTATTTAAAAACATTTAGTAAAATGAAACCGGATATAAATATAAAGGAAATTGTATTTATAGAAGCTTGAAAATAGAAACTTGATAAATATCGACAGAACGAGTTGTTAAAAACAATAACAAAACAGATATAAAAAGGTAAGAAAATGACAAAATATTCACTTAACCCATTAACGCCCAAAGGACATTTCTTCTTGCTTCAGTTTCAATCCAGTAGTTCGTATCAAAATCGAAGTTAACAAATATTGAGAGTTACATATCCTACTGTTTTCGAGGTTGCTTTTAAAAATTCCGAAGTCAAAATGTAGTTTCAGTCATCAAGAATTCCAATATGGCGATGAATTTAAAAAAAAATGTCCACAAAGTTGGAAATATTTATTCTTACCAATTTTTTTCGAGCCCTTAGAATAAGGATTCTATTGAAATTCAATTAACGTCCTTTGGGCGTTAATTGGTTAACGATGAAAAAAAATAACGGAATCACTGCATCCTAATATGCCCATTATAGTTTCGAAATAATCTCTCTCCAAATGAGGACATTAACATAAGTCCGCCCTTATTTTATTTTTCAGAGGTTAGTCAATATTTTGCCTTTAATGCAATTGTACATTGTATAATATTTAAGGATACTGTTTATACGTAAAGGTACTAAAGACATGTAATTTCAACATCTCTAATTGATTTAATAATCGAGCAATATTTTCAACATAGAGGAATCAGAATAAATATTGATTACAAGTGAATTAGTTATTTGCAACAGAACATTGATCAATACTTTAGCAATTCAAACTACTTGAGAGACATTCCATGTAAATCTGACCACATATAAATTTTATCAATTTTCGTTTTCAGAGCCTATTTTAGACTTCCCCGAAATCAGAATTTGCATTTTATTATACTCATTTTAACATAATATATAGTCACAGTTACAGTATTTAACCATTTCACACCAAGGCAAAACTGTCATATTTCCAAAATTCAAAACGGCGATCCAATATGGTGCACAACGTTTTTACAAATTGATCGGATTGGCTCGAAAATTGTTACACAGGGGTTTTCGGGATCGCTGATCACAAATATGATCCAAATATATCTTGAATCCTCCATTTTGAGTTTTTGAAAACTAACACCGGATTCGTATTCAGCGACCCCTAAAACCTCCGAGTATCAATTTTGAGTCGATTTAAAAATGTTTTAAAAATTCGTGTTTTTTAACAAAAATTTGTGTATTTTTTTAAAATAATAGGGATTTTTTTACACGATCTAGGTAACATATTTTTAAAGTCCTATGCTTCCTGAACAAAACGCACTAAATTTGGCTCCATAACATTAATTTTCTTCAAAGATTGAGGTTTTTGTAGGTGAGACTTATATGACTCACGGTCGTGAAAGGGTTAATTACAGTTACAAAATAAGAGCAAAAAACTGATTTCAATTTTTCAATTCCAATTTTCAGCTGTTTAGATATCTTTAAAAATTCTGCAAAAAAATGGTGTTCATTTTAACAAATGAAATCGACATTTTATTCCGATCATAAAAAAATAAGTCCCCTTCATTAGATGGAAACCCATGGAGAACAGGGGTCATCTGTTCTTAAATTTAATCGCTCATATGTCTATTGTTTATTATTTTTGTTTTCAAAGGTAGATCAAAGCTTTTTAAAGAAAAATGAATAGATTATAGGCACATTTCACGTAATTATTTTTATACCAATATTTTCAAGCGGCTTCGTGGCTCAGGCGCTGGACTACGGCGTCGTAAGTCGTGAGTTCGATCCCCGTCCAGGGAACAATATTTCGAAAACAATTTTCTAGCAGCAGCTCGCAGTTCGTAAGACGAGCCACGTTGTTTGTTTACGTTTTACAATTTTGTTTTTCTAGCAGAAATCGACTCATGACCGTTACTGTACTTGGTGTAGGTTCCTATATTTCATACACAAATGTGAAGTATGGCGCCATCTCTGAAGTCGATTTGCAGCTCTCGCAAATTTAAGGAAGTAAATTGATGTGCAAAAATTTTATAAAAAGAACAATATCGCCCGTTGATCAGATAAAAAAAATACCGTAAAAGCATTTGCTAGAAATTTTGTAAATTCTGATTTCAGCAAAATATAAACTAAGCTCTAAAATTTTCATGTGGCTATATTTACACCTCCAAGCAGGTTCAGGTATGTAAAACGAAAATTACAAAATGTTTCTAAAAATATAGTAGGAATAGAATGGAATGTTCCTTAGGTACTTTAAAGAAAATGATTATGGCTGACCAAATATGGCAATTTTCACTTAAAACAAAATATAAGTGCGAGAAGAAAAGTAAAATAATTAAACGGTTTAATATTATTTTTCCAAAAATAGTAACTACATTTTCTAATAATTAAATGAATATTTATCCCAGTACTAAGTTATAATTAAAAGTGCGTATTCTTTTTCATTGTAACATTTTCAATTTAATAAAACTACATCATGAAGATAAATAATAAAAATACTTCATTTCTGAAAATATTTTTGATGTAATTCTGTTTTTGTTCAACGCGAAGTTAGGTTTACCTTTAAAACAAGCAGCAGGTAGTCATTCTAGGCTATTTATTTAATAAAATGCGAGAATTATTGTATTCGCTTTTAAATAATTTCATAAAAGTTTTATTTTTACAAGAATACTAAACAAGCTCTAGAACAATGGCTATTTTTTGTCCTTTTATTTTTTTAGCGAGAATGTATACATACGACACGTTAATTCCGAAGAGGTTCAATCTGTCAACATTTCCACGGTCGATAAAGTAATTTTTTATGCACCATTTTAACCTATGGAGTGCGGGAAAGCCGATATATCGACTCTGAAGGAAAATTTTTTTATCCCAGGAACTCCACTGGAGTTTCCTGCTGGCTGGAATATTCATCTACACATACATTCACACGCACCCCGACAAACATCCATCCTACCCATCATAAGAAACTTCTTGGCAGTTTCAGAGTAGCTTTCCGAATTTTCACGAAAAGAAAAAAATAAAGAGAAAGAAAGAGGATTTACGGGAAAAAAGATCAGTTACGCTGATACTTTCAACTTGATATTACATTCGATTAGAAAATATTTTGGATTTTTATCAATTCGTATATCAAACTTTATTTGTAAATTTTATTACTTCAAATTTGATCCTATTTTAGTCCGACTGATGTCTGACATATCACCCGACTTAAGTTGTTGACTTTGTACACAGTTTGAGCATTTTTATAGGAGGTTTAAATTCGTTTTAAAAATCTCATATAATATGCAAGTAATTCAGAGATTCTAGAAGATAGTACTATACGTTGTTAAATCATATTACACATTTTCGATGATTTAAAACATGTCTTAAATATCTACCTTATAATTTAAAACTCATATCGAAACTTTTATTCAATTTATTAGGTCCATCAATCAATTGTACTTAATTCAAGTTGAGCTTTTATTAAATTACACACAATTCGCGTATCCTTCACTTCTTACTATAAAATTTGTGTGTTGCATTAAATATAATGAAAGATTCTTCAATCTTCGCCCTCTGAAAATAATGAATGACTATGCGGAAAAACTACTTTATTGGGGCAACTACTCCGAACTCCGAACTAGACATTGGATTAGGTAACCGATTAATTATAGTTAATTCAATTAATTTAAAGTAGCTTTAGAGTAACTGTGTTCTTAGTTTATATAACTATGAGTTGCCTTACAGCCAATTTATCATCTGAAGTTGAGAGTTTTCAAACAATCAATTTATTTATAACTTCATCCAAGTTTCTTTTTCAAAGTATTAGCAGCACATGAGAATGGTTTTATCTTTAAATTTAATTCGAAACACGAGTTATTACGCCATATAATATTAATGAAGTTATTGAAAATGGCATAGGTTCTTTTTCTGCAAATAGTTGCTACTAATTAGTAGATTTTCCGGGAACTTCTCAGGGCATCCCTAACAGGATGAATGGACACTTGGATACCTCAGGAGCTCCTGTCATGTAGATGTGATTTATTGGCTACGTTGAGGACCTAATAGGAATACATGTTTGTCCTGAAATTGCGAGCTTATTAATTGTTGAACTACGCAAAACATTATAAAAGTAACTTAAATGCAATTAACAAACTGATATAAATCGATATGTGCAAATAATAAAATAGTTTAAAAAAATCTTTATCTGACCATTGATTTCTTTCTATACAAAAATACTAGCTCGTTGGTTTCGAGCACATTGAATCGAAGTCGAGCTTTTATTTTTCGTCAGCGATGGCCATCGAGTGGACAAAATGTTTAGAGATTGAGAGTATGGCAGTTGATTTGATTCACTTTCTGATACGAGCCCGCTTTGAATGGATAGTAGCCCGCTGATTTGGAGCATGTGGAATCAGACCTGTTTCGATTGTTTGATAGTGTTCGACAAGTTTGGAGTGTGACCCAGGTTTCTGGTTAAAGCTGCAATGAACAAGGAATTTCATGATTCAGAAGATGAAAATTTATGTCAAATAAAAGTGAATTCCATGTTGATGAATAAAAATTCTAAATTTTGTGTTTCTAATGATGAAATTCGTGTTACCAGGAACGAATAGTTTTTATAAATTGCTTTAAAAAACCATGTAGGTTTACAATAAGATTTTAATAAGTTTAGATTTTTACGAATCTGACTTTAAGTGCAGGGACGTCTGAAATTCGCAAATCACCAACAAAGAACATAGAACAACACATCGTCGATCAGTAATTTTAAGCACTACTTTTTGTTTAGTCATTGTCAGTCAAATATAGTTCACAAAGATTAAAAAAAACACTGAATAAGTGTATCAAAGGTATTTACCGCGTCATAATTATTTAGTAAATAAACGATTTGTAGTAGGTTTTGCTTTATTCGTTTGTTGGTTGTAGAACTGAGCATGTTTTTACAATTATTTGTAGAGAGAATTTATACGATATATTGCTTCTAGATTACTGTTAAATAAATATAGGTAATTTTTATTTCATAAAAAAAAATTGCATTGAATTAAGAATCATAGAATTCCATAAAAAAAAATTAAATCGACATAAATAAAGGCAACCCATGTATTTGACGCAGCATTTCCGACAAAACTTTGCGCGAGATCATTGATAAAACTCCCCTATATAAATCTTCCATTATAATATATCCATCGCAATAATGTACAAGTAAATAATATGCTGTAGATAGAAGGTACTAAATCAAAAACTTGGTAATATCCGGAAGTATTATAAAGGTATTCGAGAACTCATTCTTGTGGACATTTCCATTATGTGTAAATAGCAATTACAGGAGGATTTATGGTTGTTCGAAATTCATTACGAACACCGGTTACGCACAATTCATCATCGAAATGAGTTTATAAAATTGCAATAATTTATTAATGTTTATAATTTAATAAAATTTAGATACACCGCGCAATTAAGGTTAGTTTGGAAATTCATGATTTATGGTAATGAGTATAGAAAAACCTTTTACAGATTTCTACAAATTATATGATATTTTTCTCCATTATTACGATTCTACTTTTATTTGAGTATTATTAAAGTATTTATAATATGGTTGACCGAGTTACGACCAATTCGATTTACGTGACCAGTATGCAACAGCTTTTAAAGTTCATTTTATTTTATGCATGGAGTAGTCCACTTCAGTTTTCTTAGCAAGCGGTTATTTCGGGACTATATATTTCCATGCTTATTATGGTAATGTGATTTTTATTGGATTTTAATGCTGAAGAATGCGTCTATTCGAATACCACTCTGTTGTTGTAGGAATTATTATATTATATAACGGAGATGAAATTTAAACTACTTAGAAAGTTTCAGTCTAAAATCAGTTTCCGTCTTATGTAAATCGGAATAGTTCATTTTACAGCCGATAGATATTATTGATTACATCCAATATAGTTCAGATGCTTAAATTTAACGTGAAACTATAATTAAGGATGCACCTAATTACACAATAAACAATAATATTTTCCAAACAGTTACTTACTGGAAATATTATTAGGGGTCATCCTTGCTGTATTGTTCTTTAAATATTTTCGTCGTCGATGTACTGCGATGCGATAATGTAAAATATTGATTTTTTTAATCTACTATTCGAACGGAAGAATCTCTTGGGATTTATTGGTGATTTTCGTCTCTTATGTAACTAATTATTCTACTTACGTAATTTATGGAAATTTAGATTTCACTAACTTTAAGGTAACCGATGATTAAATTAAAGTTAGTTATTATTCAAATGGCCGGGGAACAAAGTTCCGAAAATCAACACACCGAAAGGCTAAAATTTCGATTTAGCATGGCTCCAACGTGATTTTCTTCACTTTGTCTTGGAAAATTTGGCAAAAAGAAAGCAAATGAAAATACCTTGGACCCTCGCAATATCGAAATTTTACCCTTTCGGCGTTTTGATTTTCGGAACTTTGTTCCCCGGCCATTCAAATAAAATAATTCGTTTTTTAAGATCATATGTTTAGCAATCCTTAATTATACCATGTAAAATTTGGGCCAAATTTCGTTATAAACATGTTACTGATAAGTTTTTCAAGACAACAATTTGAAGCTGAGAGAAATATTGTTGGTTGACACTATTTATGGACGGTGGTGGATATTAAAATCCGTGGCAAAAAATTGATAATTTTAATCTATAAAATTTATCGATTTGCACGGATATGACGAAATACTTTAAATCGCGATGTAAACCGGCAGATAGATTAAATATTGACAGTTTATTATTACATTCAGATTCTTCGATGTAAATAACCTTCTAGAGACAATATCGTATGTGTACGTTCATTATTCATCTTCGCCATGAATGAATCGAATCAGAAAAATGATTTATTGTTTATTGTTAGTTTATGTTTGTCCAATTGCTTCTTAAAACTATAAAATTCTAAAAATTAAATTTGTTCAGGCGTGAAGTCATAGTTTCAGTAATTAGGTGACAGATAATAAAAACCTTTATAAAAAAAACTACTTTAAATTACAAAATACTGTATAAAAACAATTAAAAACCGCGGATAATATACGTGAAGAGTAAACTGCACAACCTGTATTAGTTATGTAATTCAGGCATTGGACTAGTTATTAAGGCGGGTTAAGGAGTTTATTCTTTAAGCCTTTCTGTAAGGGTCTGGTCGTAAATTATCTATTCTATGCACGAAAGTGTCCATTTTTTATGACAAGGTATCAAAATGGTCATTTACAAATTCATTGATTTTACCAGAATTAAAGGAATATGATTCATTACGTATTTAGAAAAAGTATGAAGGAATTTTACCAATCAAAAGTAAAAATACTAAACTTAATAATAAAAGAAGAATCTCAGATGTAAGATGGTGATTAAATTTTATCTCAAAATCCCAAAAAATGAATGGTATACTTTAATTACTATAACAACTAAAGATTTAATATTTATATTTACAGTCTGCTTTACAAGTAAAAATGGGCAGATTTCCATGATTATTAAGTGTAGATAACGTATAATATGTCAACAATTATGATTTTTTCTACACATTAATAACATTAAAGTCGCATTGATGTTCAAAAAATATCTGCTAACTATAACATGCAGGACTGTGTATTTCTAGATGCATTATTCTAAAATGCATTTCCATGTATCATTATACATCAGCGTATAATTACGTGCAATCGTGCAATCTGCTATATATACTAGAGCTTATCATTCAATCAACATCGCATTAAGTAAAGGTGAAGATAAAATAACGTTAAGGAGTGTTAAGCATCAGCAGATCGTAATTATACAGAGAAATGGGTATTATTACGTGGAAATCATGCGTTTCGCGATCTCATTGTAATTAAGAAACTGCGTGCGTAATTACAAAAGTTTTGATCTTTACGGACAATTGAGGAGAAGTCTTTAGTAACTTTACTGAATTAATATCAGTTGCAAATTTTTTTACTTTTATGCTTGAAAAATATTAAATTGATAACATAGAAATATTTATAACGATGTTAAACTTTAGTATGCCTAAAAATGTATTGGTTGAATCGGTGATATCTTTATCGGTATGTTAACACATAAATTACTTGTTCTCTAAATTTTGTAGAATCATTCTATCGACTCTACTGAAATTGTCTAAATCATTATCGAAAAGTTGTTTTCATTCGTGAATATTTATTATTTACTAAATAATTGTTTTACAAGTTTGTTCAGTTGTATAAAAATTACTGTATTTAAACAAAAAATCATTTTCTACTGTTTATTTATAATTTTGTTTTCTTACAAGAAATTTTTAATTTCTATTACTTTATTAAATAATTGTTCTTTTTATTGAATTATTGAATTTTACTAGTTTCGATATCAAACTTTTCAATTATGACTGCTTCATTCAGTACATGTTTCAGTTTTTCAATTGTATGGACTTCGTATTTTATTTCAGTGACTAATTAAAATTGTGCATTGTTACACTTTAATAGATAAGAGTAGTTTGAAAATGTTCATATTTATCGGATAAAAGTGGAAAAAATATCGATATTTCAATAAAACATGCAGTTCCGCCGTAAACAGGAAATTCTACCATGTGGGTGTTCCCGATTTTGAACTAATTTTTAATTTTATTCGCTTTGTTGAATGATTATAGGTTATCATAAATATGTAAATGCTAATAGTCTTTATAGATTTATATAACTTTTGTATGGATTTTATGTGTAAATTTTTAATATTGAAGATGGGAATATGACATGTTCTCCTTATGTCGAAATTTTCATTTATTTTTTATAAGAATTACTGTTGGCACAGTTTTGGAATGTATTTAATGTTTTTTTAAATTATTTAAATTTTTGTAGACGATTTTTTAACAATGATAGCAGCTTCTATTGTAAAGAAAGGTATACTTTCAAATAAAAAATGTTGGTACACAATTAGTATATGGAATAGTAATGTCAAAAACTTTTCTTCAAACTTAATCACGATCCCGGATTAATTGCGACATTACTATGTAACGTGCGAGCCATACGTGCGTTTCTTTTTCCATAAGTAAATTAAAGTTTTTAGAAGCTAGCCGAAAAAGTACAACATGCGGTTTCCTTGTACAGCTGCATATCATAAATTTTAGATAAGCCTAACCAAGCCTGGGAACTAGAAAATGGAACCGCCGATCACACACGCGTTTTCTTTCATGTATTGAAAGAGATGTACTTTTATGTATCTTAAGACGGAAAACCGTCATAAAGTTATCTAATTTAAGATACGTCTCGAGTCTGAAACCCTTGAACATTTCCAAGCTTCTAGAAACTTCATATTTAGAATATTCTAGAAAATAATATTTTGTTTAAATTACAAAAGAACCATCCGATTATTTTTACGAAATGATTGAAAGTATCTTCTTTAATTATTGAATCTCAAGTGAAAACGATTCACATAAACCCATATTAAAAACGATGGTTCTTTCGTAATTCATTATTGTTAGTTACAATAATATCGTATGTTAGTATTGTTATTTATACTTTTTAGAAATATTAATGTATAATTAGAATTAATATTAATTATTAATAGAATTTTTATTGTAAATCGCTTGTCTCATCGACAAGTTTGCTCAAGCCACACCCCTCGACGCTTTTCCGCGCGTCTCACTCCCTTCTACCTCAAAAAAAGGCCCTCCACTAACTCCCACTTACAAATCCAAATTTCCACTGAAAAACTCTCTTCGGCCACTATAAAAGGGGGCGCACATTCTGACCAATTCGTCAGTTAGTCTCCACCAGCCACCAAGTCAGAGGATCCATCCGACAAACAACTCCCGAAAAAGTAAGAACTCGCCCCTGTTTGAATACTTTCTTGTTCTCAAAGAAGTATTTAAACCTTAAAAATCGCCCTAGTATTAAACTATTTCCCTTAGAGTCTATGCGAGTGCTAGACTGTTTCCCTAAACTATTTCCAACATTCCCTTAGAGTCTATGCGAGTGCTAGACTGTTTCCCTAAACTATTTCCAACATATCCTTAGAGTCTATGCGAGTGCTAGACTGTTTCCCTAAACTATTTCCAACATTCCCTTAGAGTCTATGCGAGTGCTAGACTGTTTCCCTAAACTATTTCCAACATATCCTTAGAGTCTATGCGAGTGCTAGACTGTTTCCCTAAACTATTTCCAACATTCCCTTAGAGTCTATGCGAGTGCTAGACTGTTTTCCTAAACTATTTCCAACATTCCTTTAGAGTCTATGCGAGTGCTAGACTGTTTTCCTAAACTATTTCCAACATTCCTTTAGAGTCTATGCGAGTGCTAGACTGTTTTCCTAAACTATTTCCAACATTCCCTTAGAGTCTATGCGAGTGCTAGACTGTTTCCCTAAACTATTTCCAACATTCCTTTAGAGTCTATGCGAGTGCTAGACTGTTTTCCTAAACTATTTCTAACATTCCCTTAGAGTCTATGCGAGTGCTAGACTGTTTTCCTAAACTATTTCCAACATTCCCTTAGAGTCTATGCGAGTGCTAGACAATCTAAACCCTTATAAACAACAGTCCACCTCGACCCATTATAAAAATTGACCTTACCTTTTTTTTGTTCTACGAAATATTCTAAGGAACATTTCGTAGCCCCATTCTTTTAGTAATTCTGCTTAATATTGTTACAGTGGAATTAACAAGAAATGAAATCCTTGCTAAAATTGCGAAGAAACGTAAGGTTCTCGCAATTTTAAAATATGTGTATGCTCAAAACCCCCGACCCCGGATCTTGAAAAATACACAAAGGATAGAAAAGTATATAAATATACTGAAGTCACAATTAACGAAAGATATCTCAAATTCTACGGAATTTGAAATCAATCGTACCCCTGAAAAACCAATTGAAGAAATAGACCCCGAAGCTATTTGGACCCGACTCTTTAATTTAGGGAATAAGTTATCAAACTATAAGAACGGTGCGGAATTTAATGTAACTTAATAATAATTTTTGAAATAAATAAATTTTTACCTATTAATTTTCTAATAATAATTTCTTTTCCTAGCCTTCGAGCGTCCTAAGTTAAGAAGGACGATTCCTTTTAATTTATTTTTTTTACATGCATGTGTTAAGTCTCTATTTTATTATTCGGACGTAACATATGTAATAATTTTTGGCGCAGTCGGTAGGACTCGAGGGTGAAAAGAGATTATTAAATGTCATGACCTTTTTATGTCAAACTTCAATTAGAATTATCATGTTTTGATTTCTTTTATCTGAAAAAAAAAAAAAAATATATATACACAATATTCTGAACAAAAATATGACTTTCGACAAATTAAATGTATTGGAAATTGAATTACAAAACATACATGAAAATATCTGAAATCCTTAACTTCCGATAAACCTTATCTTTTATTTTTTTTTTCTCTACCAACGATATTATACTTTCAAAAATTGAAACCTAAAAACATCACCTTAAAATTGAGATTGAATTTTTCATACAGGTCTATTCTTTTTTTTGTAATTAATTCTTTTCGGAAGCATTCCAGTCATAATGACTACAACTTTTCTTATTTCGAATTTTTAAACAAAATATCTACAACTAAATGAAAAATCTGTTGAAGTGACATATAATTACTCATGGTAAAGAACTATATCCCTTGTGAAAATACCACACATACATATATATGCAGACGTGCAATATATTTATGTCAGTTTATAGAAATAATTAATTTTCATACACTGTTAAAAGTTTCTACCCCGAAAAATTCGTCAAATTTCACGAGACTTATTCTATTTCGGCTATAAACGATTCTTAGAAAATTTTTGACATTTTAGAAATACTATAGAATACTTTTAGAATTTTAGTTACATATATGTGCACATAAAATTGTCTTTTTAGGATAGCCAGAATAGCTGATCCTAAAATATTAAGGCCCAAAAAGAGGTCAATTTTATAAAGCCTAAAGAGGTTAAAAAAATTTATAAGGCCCAAAAGAGGTCAATTTTATAAAGCCCAAAGAGGTTAAAAATTTATAAGGCCCAAAAGAGGTCAATTTTATAAAGCCCAAAGAGGTTAAAAATTTATAAGGCCCAAAAGAGGTTAATTTTATAAGGCCCAAAAGAGGTCAATTTTATAAAGCCCTAAGAGGCTAACTCATCGAACAGATAAATCGATAGAGTATTATTTTGAAAATTTTTATTCAAAGTCGCGCAAAATAATCCTTTTTTTTATATATTCTTTTTTTGGATTTACCTTTCTCGAAACCCATTGGAAGACAGATTTTTAGCGAAAGACCCTTCAACGCGGGCAGGTCCATAAGAGAACTTCGCTACTATGAAACTTCAGGTTCGACATTAAGCTTATTAAATGATAAATTCCCACGGACGTGATTAATGAATTCTCTCCTCTATTATCACATTGGACATTGAAACGTTATAGAACAATTTTTTTAATTTTGAGAAAATTATTAAGTTCTTCTTTATTATGTGTTAAATGTCTAATGAAGATAAGGTATTAACTCGTAGTAAGATAAAGGAAAAAACGGACGGAGAAAATTTATTAAATCCTGGTCTACCTGCGGTAAAGCATCGTAACCCATCAAATCTGGACGATAAAATCGACCCATTTAAAAGCAATAACCAATTGACCCACTCGCCAAATATAAAAATTACTAGTCCTAAAGAAATCCCACTGCTTTTCAAAAATCCCCGGTCCCTTTCTGACGAAGCTCACATTGACGAAAATAACGATAGTAACATCTCCTCAAGTTCTATCTATTCCACTGAAACAGTACGACCTTCGATCTGTCAATTCAACACCCTCCCAATACATGCAATGGCTCATTTAAGCCTTCGAGATGCTGCGGACATGGTTCCACTCTTCTTTGGAACCAAGGACGGTACTACCTTTCTGGAATTTGCAACTGCTTGTAAAAGGGCGAAATCTATGATTCCTGAAGAATCCGAAAAAGCATTGACAAAAATAATCCTGACACGTTTACGGGACGAAGATGGTCGCACCGTGCTCGGGAAAGATCCCGATTCCATTAACGAATTATTGAAACTCCTTCAAGGAATCCACGGTACACGCGCTACCGTCATAGATCTCTACGGAGAACTATCACGTTTATGCCAATATCCTAAAGAAACAGCCGCAAGTTACTTCAATCGAGCACGAACCATCGGTTATTCTCTGATAGAAGCACGAAAGGCACAAACAACGGATGATCACTTAACAGTTACACAAAAGGGTGAACTTGAGGACGCCTGCTGTCGAGCTTTCGTTCGTGGTTTAAAAACTGAAATCCATGCCTTGATGACTCAACGTACAGATTTCAATTTAGCCGGTCCCGAAGCTATAGAAATAGAATCCCGCCTTGAAGAACGCCAGCATCTTTTCCCCTCAAGTCTCGACAACCGCGAATGTTCAATTTGCAAACGTGATTGTCATAACGCTTCTAATTGTCCTTTACTAAAAGCTCATAAACCTTCTTGCCAAATTTGTGATCAGCCCAACCACGACGCAAAGAATTGTCCTGATCGCGTCATTAAACCTCATTGCCAATTATGCGATCGTAAAGGTCATGCAGCTAAAGATTGCTCTAAGAACAATAATGAATCATCACGTTGCAGTCTTTGCCGACGCCCCGGACATGATGCAAAATTTTGTAAAAGCAGGAACGATAATGTTTACTGTCCCATATGCAAAAAAACCGGCCATTCCACAAATAACTGTAGATTTCTGACTTCAGTTAGAATAACCCAAACCTCTGGTCCCTGTACAGATTGCGGTCAACAAGGACACACCAGTGGAATGTGCACCCTATGTCAACTTTGTAAACGATTCGGACATATAGCCACTGTTTGTCCTCAAACGCATGACAGATTTTCGACCTCCCCACAATGCCAATTATGCAATAAAATGGGTCACGTTGCAAGTAAGTGTTACCAAAGGGACAGGAATAAACAATCACAGAAATATTGCACTTTTTGCAAGGGAACAAATCATACTATAGATAATTGTTTCGCCCGTAATAGACAAACAAACGAGGTGAATAGGAATCATCGTGGCTCGGGAAACTCTGCGAGCCTCCCTACGAGGGAGGCCAATCGAATCAGTTGGTCCAATCCATCCAACCACGCCCATCAAAACCCACGATTCAATCAGACCAATCAATCCAATCGAGCCAACGTTCGAGCAATAGAATGGATAGAAGAAGATTCGTACATGTCAAATTAACCCTAGAAAAAGATTCTCCTACGATTCAATTGCCAATCCCCGAACCAATATCCCTACTGTTAGATTCCGGAGCCGGCCCTTGTTTAATTAAAGAAAAATTTATCAACGATCGCCCTGTTGATAAAACGTCCATTTTACATTTGTTAGGAATCTCTCCACAACTTGTACCCACTTTAGGAAGAATCTCTCTTTCCATCTTAGGATGCGAAACTGATTTTCACATTGTTCCTAATTCCTTTCCAATTTATCAAGATGGAATTATCGGCACTTCCTTCTTGTCTCGATATAAAGCCACTCTGAATTGGACAAAGAATTGTTTAACGGTAAATAATACCGAAATTCCCTTTTTAGTAAATTCAAGAACATTTCATGTAGCTCCTCGCACCCGCCAAATTGTCAGCATATCTATCGAAACTACACATCTGACTGAATGCTATCTCCCCTTGATTCCATTGAAGGATGGCGTATTTATGGGAAACGCCGTCGTGCGTGTAATTTCAAATAGAATCACTTTACCTATCATAAATACCACCACTGAAGTTGCATTCATCAAATCCCCCAATGTACAGTTATATGAAATAGAAAAGGTACAGGAAATCGCCTCTCCTGCCAAACGAACCCGTACAGCCGGCCGCAGGAAACGAAAAATTCTAAAACTAAACCCCTCGCGAATCATGTCCACCCAAGCTGACTCTAGATGTTCTCGCATCAAGGAATTATTGAGACTCGATCACCTTAATACGGAAGAACAGACGGAAGTCGAGTTTCTTCTCGCCGAAAGTGCTGATCGTTTTTACATTCCAGGTGACAAACTAGGATCCACGAATGTGATGGAACATGAAATTCACACAACTGACGACGTACCTATACATACTCGTCAGTATCGTTTCCCAAAGAATCTAAAAGGAGAAATTAACCGTCAAGTTGAGGAACTCCTTGAAAAAGACATAATTCAACCATCCCATTCCCCATATAATACTCCCCTTTGGATAGTCCCCAAAAAGGAAGATAGTTCAGGCAATAAAAGATGGCGATTAGTTCTCGATTTTCGCGCACTAAATGAAAAAACCATAGGTAACGCCTACCCTTTACCAAATATAACAGAAATACTTGACCAACTCGGTGGAGCCCGTTATTTTTCTATTTTTGATTTAGCCTCCGGGTTTCATCAAATAAAAATGAAAGAAAGAGATCGCCATAAAACAGCTTTTTCCACCGAACACGGACATTGGGAATTCATACGTATGCCGTTTGGATTGTGCAACGCCCCTGCTACATTCATGAATTTAATGAACATTGTACTCACCGGATTACACGGTATAGAACTTTTCGTTTATCTAGATGACATTGTCATTTATGCAAAGACCTTATCAGAACACCGCGGAAAGTTTCTGAAGTTGATTGATCGGCTTCGTTCAGCCAATCTACAACTTCAAGCAGATAAATGTGAATTCTTACGTCATGAAGTTACTTATTTAGGACACCTCATTACGCAAGAAGGTCTAAAACCCGATCCTAAGAAACTAGAAGCAGTTGATAAATTTCCTCGCCCGAAAACTGTTAAGGCTATCCGCGAATTTCTAGGTCTCACCGGTTACTATCGTCGTTTCATCAATAAATACGCCAAGATATCTAAACCCCTCACTAAACTCCTGCAACAAGATCAACCCTTCGAATGGAACTTCGAGCAACAAAACGCTTTCGATACCCTCAAACAGAAATTGTGTGAAGAACCTGTCTTACAGTACCCCGATTTTGAAAAACCCTTTATCGTCACCACGGATGCTAGCGGTTATGCTATAGGCGGCATCTTAAGTCAAGGCTCTATAGGTTCCGACAGACCTTGTGCTTATGTTTCTCGCTTACTTAACCCAGCAGAACGAAATTATTTAACGTATGAAAAGGAAGCTTTAGCCATACTTTTCTGCGTTAACCATTTTAGACCATATCTTTATGGCCGGAAATTCACGATTGTTACTGATCACAAACCTTTAATATGGATGCGTACATCTAAGGACCCTACCTCGCGTCTTACGCGTTGGAGATTAACTCTAGAAGAGTACGAGTTCGATATTCAATACAAAGACGGGAAACGTAACGTAAATGCTGATGCGTTGTCCAGAAATCCAGTTGGATGTGATGACGATACATCTTTCATTGGCAAGATATTCGAAAAATCCGACAATATTAATCCCCGGCGATCCACGCGATCTCCCAAACCTACAGTCAAAGGATCACAATACAGAAATTCAATTTTGAAACAGAAACAAAATTGCGACCGTAAGGTTAAATTCCGTAATGAAACTCAGATATTTAGTGGCAATTTTCCCAACAAACCATTTGAAGATACCCTCCATGACGAAAATTATCAAAATCAGTTATCCATTCCAAGTAATAGTAATCAGGACAAAATATCAGTCCCCAACGCTTCAGAATCCGAGAGTTCTGATTTAGATGACTCATCAATTGATGATGAACCAGATTCTCCTAGAATTAATAAAGATCAAATTACCATGCCCAAAGTATCAACCCAACACTCGATTAACGAATCTCAGTCTGAATCAGACTCTGATTGCGATTCCGATTTCAGCGAAGGTGCCCTAATAACTCCAAGAAAACCTGATATCCCGCAAAATGTCGACGAAGACCCTTCGTTAGAGAGAATTCTTAACAAAAATATTATTGAAACTAGAGACAAACTATACATGCGAAAAGGTAATTGTGTACTTTTCCTGGATAGTAGAGGTCGCCCTGTAGATTCCGAATCTAAAACTCTCTCTAAGCGCCGTGATATGTCTATTTTTAGTGCCTCGGACGTTGGGACTATAAAGGTGTTTAAGAAAGGTAACAGACAATATTTTGGCCTTTATATTGTCCCTTCCAGTACAGACGTTGATTCTGTCACCGTATTACCAGAAATAAAATATACATTAAAGAAATTACGTAACGTTCTCGATTCCTTGAAACTTCATGATATTAACCTTCCATATATTGATAACATCAGAAAAGATCTTTGGTCAAAGGTACTGGAAGATCTTTACGAAGTTTTCCAAAACTCTGACGTGAAAATCTTTATATGTCTCGGAATAGTCCAGAGTCCCGCAATATCCCAAAGGTACACATTAATTAAGGATGCTCATGACTCTTTAATAGGCGGACATAGAGGAGTAACTAAAACTTATCACCGCCTTAGATCATCCTATTATTGGGAAGATATGAAAGAAGAAATTCAACTTTATATCCAACAATGCCTGCAATGTAAATTAAAAAAATTAGTACGAACCAAGGTCAGGCAACCCATGGTCATTACCGATACCCCCGGTAGCGCCTTCGAAAAAGTTTCTCTCGATTTAGTAGGACCATTTCCTGCTACAGAAAACGGGAATAAATGGATTCTTTCAATGCAGTGTTTATTAACTAAATATTTCATTGGAGTCCCTCTTCGCGATGCCACTGCCCCTACAGTTGCCCATGCTTTTCTAACCCGACTCATGTGTATTCATGGAGCCCCAAAAATCGTATTAACCGACCAAGGCCAAAATTTCTTATCGAAATTAATAATAATTCTAACAAAGAAATTGAGAATCCGGAAATTAAAAACCACAGCTTTCCATCCACAAACAAATGGATCTCTTGAAAGATCACATGTAATGTTAGTCGAATACTTACGGCAATTCATTAGTAAGGATCACGATTGGGATGAGTGGTTAGAATTAGCTATGTTCTCTTATAATAGCAGTGTTCACGAAGGAACACGAAAAACGCCCTTTGAATTAGTATACGGAAAGGTTCCCTTATTGCCGTCCAGCCGACCACTATCAAATTACGATCGGTTAGAAACTTATGACGATTATCTTATTAAATTGTTGGCGCGTTTAGACGCCCTACAATCTGAAGCTCGTGAAAACCTTCAAACCGCGAAAGAAAGATCCAAATTTTATTACGATAAACGCGTTAATCCTATGGAATTTTTAGCAGGAAACTATGTTTTCCTCCGAAAAGGAATTAAATATGGAAAACTTAGCGACCTTCACGAAGGTCCCTACAAAATACTAGAAGTTCACAACGATAAAAATGTCCTATTAAAGATCGGACGGAAAGAAAAAATTGTTTCAACCGACCGTCTCATCCCAACCGTTATTCAAGACCCCCTCCAAGTTTATTAGAAGAAAACGAAATTAACAATTTGTATCTCCCTATTTTACATTGTTTCAGAGTGTTCCATCAACGAATCTCAGACCATTCTTGACATCATCAAATTCTCCATAACATTTCAACATGTCCAGCACGAGTGCAGTGATTTATGCCGCAGGAGATGAACCACCCGCGTCCAAACTCGATCAGAAGTTAGCCCGGTGGAACCTTACTCATCTCAAGGGTCAACCCCGCAGTGTGCAAAAAGCTGCCATTCGAGAAGCTTGCCGGGCCGATCAGGAAGAAAGAATAAAGAAACAAGATCTCTATATCGAAAAAAGAGAACAGGATGTCAAAATAAACGGCCCTACTATGCGTTCAGTGATAACAGCAAAACCAGAAACGATAATGAAGACTTCGTCCCCACTGTTATCCTGTCGTTATCCAGTATATAATGATATGATAGAAGATCCCAATCTTCCAACCAGGGGCGATCTCCGCAAAACTCAGGTTGCTACAAAAAACATCGATCTCAATAATATTCAAGACATAATTTCGGCCCCCAATAAGCATATTTATGCAAAAAAATCATCGATTACAAACGAGAATTGGGATGCAGACTCTCTTATGTCTATAGACGTGAGTTCTATAACTTCTGAAGAAAATCAATCTGAAAATATCGTACCAACTCGTGCTACATCCGAACTTTCTACGAGAGAAATATCAGAAGAGCTAAGCCAAGAAATCCCAACATTAACCCGCACAAAAAGGCGAAGTCATAACGCTAACCGACAAGGAGATTTGAGGAAGCTCCTTCGTCAATCCAAAGAACCCTCTATGGCCTATCGACATACAGCCACAACGAAAGGACCCAGATGTTCCGGCAACACTCGGCACCCTTACCGAACACTCCCTAAACCCCTCATGGATGCAACTAACAGAATATTTAGTTTCTGTCCTGATTGTGCACACCCCCTGATACCCATCTTACGGGTATCCATATGCAATTTTTGCCCGAAATGTGGCAGCAAATTGAAAGCATAAAAAAAAAAAAAAAAAAAAAAAAAAAAAGGGAAAGAGACTCGCCGCATCATAATCATTGTTAAAATTTGTATAATACAATTATATTGTGACTATCATTTTTTTTTTTTTTTTTTGTTGCGAAATAGTAATGTAGAATCCTCTTGCGAAAATATGTATATTATAATATAATCATAATTCTTTAATGTATGCGCATTATTTCCTATTTTCAGTGTTAAAAGTATCGATCTAGAAAATGCATTTTCTTAAAACATTCTTCATATTTTAGATTTTTTATTTTTTCCTTCTCACCATTTTTATATGTGCTATGTATATACGTAGAAATGTTTTATTCTTAGGAGAAGATGATTTCCGCCAAGATTTGCAAGATTTTCATCGGTCTAACATGGTTGACGGTCGCAAGCAACAGTCTAATTGCATATGACTGTGGTACCCCTAATGCAAATATAACCACTATATCTTTAAACAGCATAGGAGATTGTAACATACCTGAACCTCGAGTCGAAAAAAGTGCAGTCTACATCCAATTACTGCAAATTTTAAATTATGGTTCTCTCCATGTCCGAACATGTAAAGTGGAAATATTTCGTGAAATTACCCATTGTGGAATGCATTCACACTCATCAGCCGTTGCTAATGGTATCGCAGAATACATAAAGGATATTCCCCGTGAACAATGCAATCTATTACACGAAGAAGGAAGATACACCATTGGCAATTCTGTAATAGAAGAAGTTAAGAAAAATGGAACCACAGGTTTCAGCATCGTACTTGCTGGTAAAGTCACCTCTGATGCAAGTTGCAAAGGAACCCAATATGCCGACCCTTACGGATCATGGGAAGATGTGATCGTTCAAGCCCGTGTCAAAATCACGCTTAGTGATTATGAAGCCGCCACACATCTACAAAACAATCAAATTCAGTTGTTATCTGGAACTCGTTGTCCTATTAATACAGGAAAATGCATAGATTCCCTCGGAAACTATGTTTATTGGAATAGCATGCCTGTAGATTCCTGCAAATTCAATCAGTATGGCGTATTATATCAAGGTCATGCCACCAAGATGGTAGACAGTTCTCAAACATTTGCTGAAACTATCTACACCGTTATATCTCAAGATATAACATTTGCCCTGACCGTAGGTGGTTCTAGGAATTTATGCGGCTATCAATTGATCAAAACAGAACATCCCAAATTATTCATTCTAGAAGGTAAAAGAGACAAATTCTTTAACTCCCCTAATCCCACTAAGACTCAAGACCTAGATCTTTTTGCATATATCAATAGCAAATTTATCTACGTCGAGAAACACGTCAAAACTCAAGTTACCCATTTGTATAGAGATATCCTCCAACACAGATGCCAAATGGAACAAAAACTCCTTCGTAACGCTCAAGCATTGGCCATAATTAAACCGGAAGAATTTGCGTATACATATAAAAAGGGTCCGGGTTACACTGCAATTGTCACCGGTGAAGTAATTCGCCTCATTAAGTGTGTTCCCGTCGAAGTGAAAAGAGCCCATGTAAAACCTTGCTATCATGAACTTGCCGTGATGAAAGGAGATACCCTTATGTTCCGCACCCCCAGAACCCACATTCTTCAAAATGTTGGTTATGAAATTCCCTGCAATTCTGTAGTCCCACAAATGTTCGAATTCGAAGGAATTTGGTACAAGGTATTCCCGCAACTTGTGGAAAGTAAACCTCCCCATATTTTAACTCCCCAAGCCAACATTTCTTGGCGGTACGAAAGCCCTGGTAATCTTGCTCGACAAGGTATCTACACGTTCGAAGACCTAGAACGCCTTCGTGATTTCATTATGGCCCCTTTTGAACAACCAGCTTTAGTTAACCATATGATAAAGGTCGCTTCTGGAGAAAGAGAGAATGGAGGAAGTTTCTCTATCAGCGGTTTCTTAGATCCTAAAACACTAGAAGCCATCGCTAAATCCACTTGGTCTAGAATATGGGCAGGCTTCAACAACTTCGGCACCTTTAGTGCCGGAATTTTTGGAATTATACTTTTGGCAAAACTAACCAAATTCGTAATAGACACCGCCATTCATTTCTTCGCCCTCCAACGTGCTTTTGGTTGGTCATTTTATTTACTAGGCGCAATAATGGATTCACTCACGAACGCTTTACTTCATTTGCGCCCTCGTACAACAGATCTAGTAAATGAACCCCCCAGGAACCCTGTGACATCCAACGAAGACAATATTACTGCCCCAACTCTCTACCCAAATGACCAATTGCGAAACGTCGAAACCATTGCTTTAACCAACACGCCTAACAAGGAAGATAGAAGACCATACGGATTCAAGTGAATAAAGGTGTAAAGAACTATAAGTGCAAATAATATAAGCTTCGATTACGTATAAGTATAAACTACTGTAAGATTTTTTTTTTCTGATTAAGCATTTACGAACATGTTTAAGATGAAATTACCCCGTAATGTCATCTAAAAGTAGGGAGGTGTAACGTGCGAGCCATACGTGCGTTTCTTTTTCCATAAGTAAATTAAAGTTTTTAGAAGCTAGCCGAAAAAGTACAACATGCGGTTTCCTTGTACAGCTGCATATCATAAATTTTAGATAAGCCTAACCAAGCCTGGGAACTAGAAAATGGAACCGCCGATCACACACGCGTTTTCTTTCATGTATTGAAAGAGATGTACTTTTATGTATCTTAAGACGGAAAACCGTCATAAAGTTATCTAATTTAAGATACGTCTCGAGTCTGAAACCCTTGAACATTTCCAAGCTTCTAGAAACTTCATATTTAGAATATTCTAGAAAATAATATTTTGTTTAAATTACAAAAGAACCATCCGATTATTTTTACGAAATGATTGAAAGTATCTTCTTTAATTATTGAATCTCAAGTGAAAACGATTCACATAAACCCATATTAAAAACGATGGTTCTTTCGTAATTCATTATTGTTAGTTACAATAATATCGTATGTTAGTATTGTTATTTATACTTTTTAGAAATATTAATGTATAATTAGAATTAATATTAATTATTAATAGAATTTTTATTGTAAATCGCTTGTCTCATCGACAAGTTTGCTCAAGCCACACCCCTCGACGCTTTTCCGCGCGTCTCACTCCCTTCTACCTCAAAAAAAGGCCCTCCACTAACTCCCACTTACAAATCCAAATTTCCACTGAAAAACTCTCTTCGGCCACTATAAAAGGGGGCGCACATTCTGACCAATTCGTCAGTTAGTCTCCACCAGCCACCAAGTCAGAGGATCCATCCGACAAACAACTCCCGAAAAAGTAAGAACTCGCCCCTGTTTGAATACTTTCTTGTTCCCAAAGAAGTATTTAAACCTTAAAAATCGCCCTAGTATTAAACTATTTCCCTTAGAGTCTATGCGAGTGCTAGACTGTTTCCCTAAACTATTTCCAACATTCCTTTAGAGTCTATGCGAGTGCTAGACTGTTTTCCTAAACTATCTCCAACATTCCCTTAGAGTCTATGCGAGTGCTAGACTGTTTCCCTAAACTATTTCCAACATTCCTTTAGAGTCTATGCGAGTGCTAGACTGTTTTCCTAAACTATTTCTAACATTCCCTTAGAGTCTATGCGAGTGCTAGACTGTTTTCCTTGAACTTTCCAATATTTCCTTTAGATTCTATGCGAGTGCTAGACAATCTAAACCCTTATAAACAACAGTCCACCTCGACCCATTATAAAAATTGACCTTACCTTTTTTTTGTTCTACGAAATATTCTAAGGAACATTTCGTAGCCCCATTCTTTTAGTAATTCTGCTTAATATTGTTACAGTGGAATTAACAAGAAATGAAATCCTTGCTAAAATTGCGAAGAAACGTAAGGTTCTCGCAATTTTAAAATATGTGTATGCTCAAAACCCCCGACCCCGGATCTTGAAAAATACACAAAGGATAGAAAAGTATATAAATATACTGAAGTCACAATTAACGAAAGATATCTCAAATTCTACGGAATTTGAAATCAATCGTACCCCTGAAAAACCAATTGAAGAAATAGACCCCGAAGCTATTTGGACCCGACTCTTTAATTTAGGGAATAAGTTTTTAAACTATAAGAACGGTGCGGAATTTAATGTAACTTAATAATAATTTTTGAAATAAATAAATTTTTACCTATTAATTTTCTAATAATAATTTCTTTTCCTAGCCTTCGAGCGTCCTAAGTTAAGAAGGACGATTCCTTTTAATTTATTTTTTTTACATGCATGTGTTAAGTCTCTATTTTATTATTCGGACGTAACAACTATCTGAAAATGATTTTTGTTACTTCATCCGAATACCGAAGGTCTAGTCCAAGTATTGAATTGAATTCGTGTAGTGCTATAATTTCATCATCGTATTTTACCATATATTATAAAGTTATTTATCAACAAATATTATGTATTTATACTGGATATCCTTTGTTTATTTAAATGTTTAGTGATCAGTTTTTATTTTCAAAAAGTTTGTTTAATTTTTTATTATTACATACTGAATTTGTGCGTTACCATAAGAAAATTGAAAAATACTGTAATTCTTAAAACAAATCAGATTAATAGCACCATAAATAAACTTAAGATATGAGTGTAATTTTTGTATTGCATTTTTTAAAATTTGTTTATATAGTAGACGATTATATTGTTAAATATTAAAAAAATTTATAAAAAAAGAGATGTTTACCGATTAGATACAATATCACGGGCATATTGCAATTTTGAAAATTTGATTGTTTGATGGCCAAAGTTTTGCGGAGATAAAGCAAAAGTCTGAAGTTTCTGACATTACTGCTGAACTTGGTCATTCTTTTTATTTTTCTCGAATGATAAATGTCGAATTTTATCACTTCGATTCCAATGCTTGAAATTTATCAACTATGCAGAATTGGAATAAGAATCTAAGAGATGTGTTCAAAGTTGAGTGCGCAGAAACTAAAGGTTCTCTAAATTGCCTAAGAAATTTGATAAATGAAGGACTTAAAATCATTACGAGTTATGTTACAGTGATAGCAATTTTAAATAAATTGATAAGATGTTTTAGTCGATCGTAGTATCGGAGAAATGCTGTTGTAAAATCTAGATCATAGTATCGTCATAATAATATTGCCTTTTCGTCAGTGTAATGCAATATCCCTGAAAATTTATCTGGATGATATTGCCTGGGCGTCGTTATACTATTATTAGAGTATCTCAATAATATTGAGGTATTTTCAAGTGATCATTAATGTCTATAAGCTTACGAATCTTCATTGTTTGATGAGCGTATTAAGCTATTGGGTAATAATAAAGGAATATATGTTTCTTTAGGGATTTCAAATATTTCGTTTAATAAACTTAAAATGAAGATTTCAGTTTTGATAAATTGAAAAACTATATTTATATATTATAAAAATTACCCCTATGAGAAAGTGAAATTATTTATTACCTGATGCGGTTTTTCGAAAGTAAATAATATAATAATGTAATTTATGTAGTTGTGTCGGTCTTTTTGAAAAAAATACATTTTTCTTGAAAAAAAAAAAGTATTCTCTACGATTCGCCCTCTTGTGAGCCATCTTCAGGACTCTGGAGTTCGGAGATTTATTTATTTTTAAAAAAATTGTTTATTTCTGTTCTCTTTTTTATTGTTTAGTTTAGTTTTTAAGTTACAATAATTATACAGATAATGTGTTTTTAAGGACTTCTTTAAATCAGTGTCTTAAGAAGTTGCCACAACAATGGAAAGAAAAATCACGAAATTTAATACTACAAGAAAATATATGGTTTGTTTTATTAATTATTGTTTGATTAAAAAATGCATTTTATTGTTTGTTTATTATTTATTATTGTATATTAAACGAATTCATCCCCAGTTCTTGTTAGTTTTCATTTATTTCTGCGATTAAAGTTTGTTATGTGAGGTATTAATAACGTTGAGATCAAAAATGTTCGCATGATATTGACGTCAAAACTTTTACGCCACCGAGTTTAATCGATTAACGGATATTGAATAATCATCTTGAATACTAACCAAACGTATCCACTAGAGCTTGTAACTGTGCACTATTTTTGTTATTTATTTTTTTTTTAAGTGTTGTGGATTTACCAATTTTTTAAGTGTTGTGGATTTACCATTTGTTAGTTGCGCAAGTTTTAGTAAGTTATCATTGTTGTAAATATTTCAACTAATAGTAAGAAGTAAAGAACAGTGGTTTGTAGCTAACGTTTCTAGACCGCTAGTTATTCTTATTTTTAGTTCATAACTTTTTAATTTTAATTTTCTACAAGATAGTTGTTAATAGTAATTGTCAAGGACGTTATAATATCCCGGAAAGTTCTGCACAATTAACTTGTGAAGCTAAAGGTATCAGAATTGTATTTTAAGAACGAATTCAACCTACATTTTCAAGATGGTCACTGAAGCACACCACCCCTACGCCGAAGACTAAACTTAGAACTAATCACCAAATGAAAAATCACTGTTTATAAAAAATGTACTCTCTATAAATCTCTCAGCAGACTGTTCTACATGTTGTTTAAGTTTTTATGGTTTTTGTGGTAATATTACGGCGAAAATTCACTCCACAATGAGGAAGGAAAACTTTTGCAATTACAGGGATCGAATAAAACTGTGTTGATATACTGGGGGATATAATAAACTTTCAAAGAAGATTGATAGGATATGAATAATATAATTAATTAAAAAGATTAATAGAAAATTCGTGCTGTTGTAACATTCTTATTAGTAATTATTTTTAATGATTCATTTTGCTAGTTACGTCATCCGATAATTTGTTAAAAAAATAAATCAGTAACTTCCTTTGCTTCATTATTGATTTGTATTTACCAGAAAGTATACATTGAATTGTGGGTTGCAAATATGCATTGAAAATACGACATATTTTTGCAGTTTGTAATTTTATTTCAATGAATTTAGAGTTTAACTTAATTTTCACCGCGAAGAAGCTCTAGGTGAGTTGTAATTGCTGTGAAATTAATGTACGGCACAATTTGATTACTACCTTAGTTGAGAACGTAAAACTCTTTTTTCATTGTATTCTCGGAAATGAATATTAAAACCTAAAATTAATTTTGAATGTGGGTCGCATCGTCATATTTTTAGTCGTTAAAATGAATTTGCTGCTTCGCGTTTCATACATTATCTGTACTACGTATATTCTGACATGTTTATTTTGTTTTTATATGTTTAATTATAACTATGGACGACAATATCGCGCGATTACGCTAAAATAGAATTTCCGAATATATTGATGAGGAATTAATGGAATATTTGATCGATAATAATGCGATTCAAACTAAGTGTACTTAAGTACTTAATTATTATTTTAATGATTCAATACATTTGTAGGTTTTAAATGAAACATCATGTCATCTTGTCACTTATTTATATCCCGGGATAGTGTTAAATTTATTGCTATAATATTAAGTCTAAGTCATATTAACTAAATTCAAGAATGAATTATATTAATTTATTGATATTATATTTTGTAAGGTACAGTGTTCTTTATTTCTTCTATTATTTAGTAAACATTCTGTAAAATAATAATAAAAGTTGCTTTGTCAATGGCAATATTTAGAGGTTTCGAACTACACAATTTTCTTTTAAAATTATACGAAGCAACACTTTGTAGTTTACTTTTAACTTAATACATTATTGTGTATGGTAAAATATGCGGGATGAGTTGTACATTTTATGAATAAGTTCTAGTTTGAGGAAACTATCAAAATTGATTAATTATATTTTCAGAATGAACTTTCGATCTGGATTGTGGGTGAACAATATAAACCAACTTTTAAATACCTACACCTATTATTAATGAATTTCGCCATCATAGAAATTCTCTGCTGGAATACTGAAGCCTGTTGAAGGTAGTCAAAATATCCAAAAATATTCAAGTATGCAAACGTGAAAAATTGATGTGATAAAATAAAATAATGTACTAAGTTGCATGCTAGAAAGATTATACTAATTCCTCCTCATCTAACAAAATAGGTTGCTTCATTATTTAAAGACCCAAAAATGGTAATTAATAATTCAATATAAGTTCTTAGGTAACTTTGTAATCAGAAAACGTTAATTATAAAAGTGTTCCCAAAACGTTCTTTCCCTGTTCAGTTGATTTAATAAACATATATAATTTTCAATTATCGGTATATGTTTGTGTACAATTAATTAACTACAGTAAGTTTATCCTTTTCGTCCCAAAAGTCAGGAATTTGGGCAGAACTTACAACGCTGTATTTTTGTTCCAAACGGAGTTAGACAAAATTGAAATTAGTCAAAATGGATCGATTTGGATCTTCTCTTTCAAATGCCGTAGTCAGAATCAGCCGGCGACTTCAGAGAAAAATGTTATGATCATTTTGTTGAAAAAAATCCTGATTTTTTTTACGTTTCTTCGCAGGAATCGTGTTTTTCGGCATTGAAAAAGACAATGCTGACCATTTCAAAAGATACTAATCGCGTCTTTTTGCTCAGTCCTTTCTTCTTCTGCAGGATGTTTTTCAAAATACAAAATGGCGGCTTCAAGATACTCTCCTAACCTCAATCAGCGAAAAGTACTGAGAATCAGTCTATATACGCTGATTCTTAGCACTTTTCGCTGATTCAGATTAAGAGAGTAGCGTCTGCAATTTATAATTTTGCATCTTGTCACACAATTATCGATTATTGGACCACGTAAGGTTAAAATCATAGAGAATTGGGCTGAAAAAGTAATTGTTATCATTTGTGAATACCTAGTCTCATTATTATTCATTCATAACCTCAAATTAGTTATATATAATGGACTTTCACTTTTTTGTGATTGATTTTAACCGTTACGCGGTCAAATATTCGATATTTGCGCCACAGAATGCAAAATGACAGCTTGTAGACGCCATATTGAAGCCTCCATTTTGTTTTTTGAAAAAACTCTGACGGGACAAGAAAGGGCTGAGCAAAAAATTAGTAGGTTTTGCAATAGTCAGCGATTCTTGCGAAGAAACATTAAAAAATCAGTATTTTTTTCAACAAAATGATCATTACATTTTTTTTTGAAGTCGCCGGCTGATTCGGCCTACGACATTTGAAAGAGGAGGTCCAAATCTATCCATTTTGACTAATTTAAATTTTTGCCGTTTTGAACAAAAGATACAGCATTGAAAGTTGAATATAGAACTAGATGCGAGCTCAGAAATTCGAGAAACTGATTTTTAAGGCATAAATAACACATGACCACAAATAAAATTTTTTGGGAGTTTCCTTTAATCAGAGGTAGTGGATCTTATAGATTTTGGGTCGTTGAAAACGAATCGAAACGGTCGTTGACATCGTATCTGGTAATTGAAATTAGCGGATAGGATATCTCGAAAACTTGACGTGATGGCCCAAATCGGGCTACGGATTCGTTTTCAGCGACCCAAAATCTATAAGCTCCACTACCTCTGATTAATGAATTGTTTAGGAATTATCCCCCGCTTTAATGACATTTATTTTGCCTGTTCGCGGGTCGTAATGTAAACTCACGAATTTTGTTTTTATTCTGGACCTGTAATTATTAAGTTAAAATCAAATTAAGGTTTTATCAATAAAGGACTGGAAAAAAAACAAATTCGGGGATTTATTTTAATCAAAGATAGTAGATCTAATAGCTTTTGGGTCGCTGAAAACGAATCCTTAGCCCGATTTGGGCCATCACGTTAAGTTTTCGAGATATCCTATCCGCTAATTGAAATTTCTGGATACGATATTTCGAAAACCTGACGTGATAGGCCAAATCGGGCAATGGATTCGTTTTCAGCGACCCAAAATCTATAAGATCCACTACCTCTGATTAAAAGAAACTCCCCAAAATTTTTTTTTGTGGTCCTGTGTAATCAACGAATGACATGGTGCAAAGAATAAAAATGACTCAAAAGTTTTAAAATAAAAAACATTGTGAAAAAGCTGAATATTTTTCGAAATTTGTTTAAAACTTATCGAATCCCAGAAACAATATTTATACTGGATAGCTTCATCAATTTTTTTATGCCAGATCTTAAATGGTATTGAAATGCAAACAAACGCTGAAAAGAATAAATTATTGATTTTCTCATTAGAAATGAAATATTCGTTTATTGTTATTATTTGATTGAGAAAGGTAAGTCGGGTATTATTTGCGGAATATTGACAGGGAACGAGTCCCGCATAACGGGCTGGTTATAGCTCGTAAGATTCATTGCCTTCTTTAATCTACCTAGAGTAGGTGGCAGCATTTATCAGACATTATGGGTATTTCATTAGGGCGTTGCTAACAGCTTAAGGGGAAATGGCGGTTGGATTAATTAGATAATTATCCGTCATCAACTCACCGACTACCGTCATATCTGCATGATTCGACACCGTGTAGAAAGCCGGGGCTTCAGCAGACACCTCGCACCGATATCTGCCAGACGAGTCAGCACCAACCCGGTTGAGCACCACTGACCTCTCCGAGGATTTCTCCTCCTGAAAAAGATGGTTGCACCGTGAACTTATGAATTATAAAAACAAAACTACGAGATGAGTCGGACGAAACAAAACTTCCAAGCATTTCAGAATGTTATTATTCTTTCATTTCTACGTTTTGCTTGTTACGTCTTTCGTTTCGGTGCTTACGTAATCATTAAGAATTAAATTATTTTATTATTCTATTGTTGGATAATTTCAAGTCATCAGAGATACCTTTAATAGTACATTCGTGATCTTGTTTTATCTTAGTAACTTATGTATAATATATTACATTACCCAACTAGGGAACAAAGTATATTTTTAGCCTGTCATTAGGTACACCTAATTTTTTGTTATTGCAGAAATGTCTTAGTAAATTTGACTACTTTTTAACTATCGTTAATAATTCAGTAGAATCTTAACGTAATTTAGGCTAGTGTAATAACTACCCCAGTATTGTGACAATAATTAAGAATGTCGTTTCGAACAAAATATTTAGAACGTAATTGGACTATTTGAGAATTTTACGTTGCTCTGTAAGTAGGAGTCCACACTGGTGGAATTTTTGCGCCAGACTCCAAATATGACCGCCAAATTTTAGATACTATAATTGACACTAGTTTTTAAGATTTCTAAGGTCAAAGGGGTGGAAAAATAATTTTTTGTCACACCTGCACAAAAAACGTGCAGCGCGTGTTCTTTCTGGGATTCTGCGTGCGCTATTCGCATTTTTACGCCCACTTCACAGGGCAATTCTCACTTTTTTGCGCCCGCTTCTTGTTTTTCACGAGTTTGCGCCCGTATTATAAAGGCACAGTTTTTATGTGTAGATTTGACAAAAAATATCTCGTATATCACGGGTAAAATATAATATTTTCGACATTTTTCGCACCATTAGTATATTCTGTCTCGAAATCTATTATGAAGACTTTACAAAGACTTTTACTGATCTCTTCTATTTAGATTATCAATAAACCGGAATAATCTTGTTTTCACATTCCAAGAATAAATAGAATAGTCTTCTTTTATTTGTCATAAATTCGATGAAAATAAAAATTCGTTAATACGGAATAGTTTATTAAATATTATTTGCAATTAGTGACACTATCACAATAAATATCAATATTTATAAAAACTGCGCTAACGGAAAAGATAATAAAAGACACTGCTGAGTGGAAACAACTTGGTTTTGTTTTTTCTGTACTTTTAATATCCGTAAAAATTGCACATTAAATGTATATTTTTCGACGCAGTGCTCGTAAAACTCGTTTTTATGACTTTTAGTACTCCCGCATGATACAATTTTACGCCATCTTAATCCGTGTTTTAATGTACAATTTTTTTTTCATGAGATTAAAATGTTGGATTTTCAAAATCAATCAAAAAGTTCTTGCAAAAGTAAGTTGATTTTCTTTAAGAGGATCTTATTAAAAATACTCTATACTATCTTTTCTTTACAAAAAATGCTCGTCGTTTCTTATGGATACATATTGTTAGTTAAAAAGTTTTATTTTAAAATAATTTGATAAAAGTTTCAATTTATACCCTGTCTGAATATGGGTTTCTATTGTATCGAATGTATAAGTGGTACTTAATGACCCGAAATTGGTAAAGAAAAGCTCATACAATTTTGAAAATATTCTACATCCGTTTTATTGTGCACGTAAATACTATAAATATTAATTATATTAAATTTATTTTGATGTTAATAAACATGCAGTTCATACAAATAAATTTTACTACATAAAAAGCTCTGCGTTTTCAATAAACGCTTTATCCCATTCATAGTAGTCTGAAAACTGGGAGATCAGTTTGTTTTTATGGAAAACAAATTCACGAAACGGACTTTATTAAGTTTAAATACTAAATGATGTAGTATATTCATTTTTATCTTTGTACAAAACTCAATATTGCATGAAAACGGATGCTCTATTGTTTGAAACTTTCTACTAAAAACTTTTTGATATATATTTGGTCATATTAAAATGCATTTGATGTATTTTTAAAATTCCACCGATGATTTAACTCGTATAAAACTGCATTTTTCGTATTTATAACTGTTGAAATTAATTTCGAATTTTGTCAATGGCCTAATAATAATTATTTTGAATGAACGTTATTTTTATGTAACAATGCAAATATTCATATTACTTATTATATAATACGTAGAAAACGTATATCTATTATGAAAATAACGAATAATTTAATACATTGTAGATATTATTTTTAAAGAATTTAAAAATAAATAACGATATTTTGCGGTTACTAAATGATATCATCGTCGTAACAAGAAAATCTTTCGACAATACATTTTAGAACAGATGCCAAAATGAAATAAAATATCATATTATGACAATTTAAACAAAACGCTTTTAAATGTTATATTTTAATTTCATACAGTAGCGATTTTCTGCTTTATAATTAAGCACACTGCCTTTGTGAAAAAATCTCTTGCTAATATCCTATTATAAAAAGTTACACGTTTACGAGCTTATATGTTCGTAACAAAAATTCAAAAAAGTTCGAAAAGCCGTGTTGCGATGACGCAATACATTTTAATGACGTTATCCGTTGACACATTTTATCTATAATAAATATAATATACAAAATAATAAAAGCATAAATGATTACGTTTCAATATCGCGCATGATAATTAATTAAACATTTTAAAAACTGATTATTATTCCAATAAAGTGAATTAATTTTTGTGTAATTTGTTAAAGATTCGAAATAAAAATATGGATTGTAAAAAATAATAATATTGGTTATTATAATAAATCACTTGTTTTGAGCTTTTAATAATTTACGAAGCATTTGCGATATTCGGATCTGTGTCAGATGTGTTTTTTGTTTTTATAACAATTTACGGTATTTTATTTTATATACTTATTAAAAACTTGATTGTGAGTAATTGCTAATAAAATTGATGATTACTAACATTTGTCAAGTTGTTGTCAACATTTGTCATTTGAGCAAATTTGGGCAGGTCTAAAATTAAGTACATTTATCACACAAAAGAATTATAATTCGTTAGTATTCAAATTTCGGGGATCAAAAAAGATCATATTTTTTAAAGTTTGAACTTAACAAAAAACGCAGTACATACGTGTCTATTAAATTACAGTTTCAAGGAAAAATTAGTAAATACAAGAAAAAAAAGTTAAATTTATACCTTAAATTATCTGGATCAGATAAATCAATATGAAGTTGTAGTCATATTTGTTTCCATTTTTATAATTTTGACGCTGCATATCTCATGAGATTGACTATACAATGCTTCAATATTCTACAGGCTGTTAGTTTTAGGTATCTAAAATGAGTTAGAGTCAGTAACATGTGTGATTGTTTGTTATGAAATTTGGCTATTTGGAATGTGAAATGTCGATGAAATAAAGCATCTAAACACTAAAAACTTCTTAAAAGTTGTACTAAAAACGTTAAGTTTCGATGCTGCCAATAGTAAAACAATTTTTTCCTAATAGTATGTGGAAAATCCGAAAAACATCGTTCATTACTAGTGCGGGAAATATGCGATTTCCGTAGGAGTAATGATTGATATAAAACTCGTGCAGGGTAAATAATTTCTCGTGTGGGAAATCGCATTTCCCGCACTAGTAACGAAATGTACTATTTCTTTCGTAATATTCTCAACATTTTCACAACAAATGTATATGCATGTTCCAATACATCTGTGCATATGCATAAAAGCATGTACATAAAAGCTATTTCATGCTTGTAAAATGCAGAAACACCACCCTAGTAGAAAATGATTCTAGTTTTTGTTTAATTTCTATCCAGTTTACATTTTTCCCATTTTAAAGGTATAGGGAAACTGGGCAATGTAACAAAAAACTGGACAGAGTTCTACCAGGGCATAATAACATGTTTTAATTGACTTTTCTTTTCTTTCTCTCGAAAAATTAATCATATATCAGGTTGGATAATGAAGGAAAAGTTTGAAAGAAAAATTGTCGAAAGGTTAGAAAGACATTACATGGACCATGTTAATGTGCTCTTAAAAAGTAATAATTTTCAGTTCGAGTGGCCACAATAAAATGCAATGTTTAAAGCATTACAGAGAGATTCATATACATGGCACATACCTAAACCAAGTTTCATTTCCTTTCTCTTTACAAGAGGAATATTTCCACCATAATAGATTAAAAATTAATGAACGTTACTTTTTTAAATATTTAAAATGTAAAGAAGTTACATTTTCTCTAAAAACTGGTAGCAAGTTCCTGGTTTCACTAAGTGATGTTCTGAAGCAGACACTCACTAACACAACTAATATACTATAATAAATATTATCTCAAAAATGACGTATCGATTTCAAAACATTTGGAGAAAAGTTATTTTTTTAACCGATCTCAACTGAATAAAAGTCTAGGGAGTACGCGTAATAAATCTGTAATTTTAGTGTGTTTCGTTCTTTTTTCACGATGATAATCTTTACTGAGGCATTCATAAAAATTTGCTTGTATGATACTAATTGTCTCTTCTCAATGGCACAATAATACTTGTATTTGGAATTTTAAAAGTTCTGTGCAATTCCGTATATATGAAACAGGTAAAATTATAAAAGTTATCTTATTATTACAATGTTGTTTTGTAATTTCGTGATAAAATATAATAGAATTTTTTGCTAAAATGAAATGCTGTGGAAATTATTTTTTCCTTGCAGAAATTTAAACAAATTTAATGATTTAGGTATATTACAGTTTTATACTCAAAATACTGTAAAGTAGCTATGGGTTCTTAACTAGGTTCCTCTACTACGTTAATAAGCAGATGCTGGTAACAAAGCATTTTCGAGAAATTTTCCGCCTGAAGGTGGGAATCTTCTCTGAAATGCCCCGGGCCTCTAGCCTTCTTCTAACTGTTCAAGGATCGCGTTCCTGGAAAACTTGGCTAAACAATAGATTGTAACAGCTGTGCAAGATAAAATTAGGAATTTAATTTCGAGGAGAATATAAGAGATTTCTAGATTTCCGTTCCAGTAAATATAAAAAGAAGAATTAAAATCGATACAGCAAAAATGCAGTTACTATTAATGTCACGCGATTTAACCCTTTAACGCCAAGAATGCACCTTCTCATTTATATAACTAAAATTAATTTACAGTTATTTATCACAATTATTATATTATATTTTCCATTTTAAAGGGGTGTTCTTTCGAAAAGTGATTTCAACATTTAAAAAAAATGAGTATTTACCTATGATTTTGAAAAAAAAACCCAGACAGCAAAATAAAAAAGAGTTCAGAATGATTTCCAAATGTGCTCTAAAAGAAGTCAGATTTATCACTTTCTGAGGGTTTTCTGAACATGATGTCATTATGAGATCTTTATGAAGTCGTATTCGGATAACCATCAGAAAGTGGGACATCTGACTTCTTTTAGAGTACATTTCGAAATCATTCTGAACTCTTTTCTATTTTGCTGTTTCGGAATATTTTGGATTGGCAAGTCACCATCCTTAGTCGTTTAAAGCATACTGCTCTCCATTTTGTATTTTGATAGTCATTTTTAAAGATTGTTACTAACATACACTAATATAAAAATTAATATGATAGTCTTCACTAAAGTCGTTTTATTTAACCCTGTAATTGAAAATTATATACACACATTTGCATTTACATTGTATGTATGAGTTTCGTAAGAAATTCAGTATTCTGTGTATGAATAAGTTGCTTTTCTATATTTACAAATCAGTGGTACTTTGAAGAAATAACAATAAAAAATGCAGCTACTCGATTAAAAAAATTTATTCGATGATATGTCTAGAAGATTTAAAAGTCATTATTATAAACCATAATACATTCGCAGATTTGAAAATTACTTTAGAATTATTATAGTTAGAAGAGTTGTTAATTATTAGAAAATATGTCTAATGCAAACGGCATAATTTAAAGTTTACGATGCTTTAAAGATAATTTATTACGTACTCTGTTATTGAATACTGTTATTATCAATTTTAATAAAAATGTTATTAAAATTTAAAGTATTATGTGCATAAATAACAAAGTATGTTTTTGTTAAATTATGGTAGATAGATTAAGAAATATTTTTAAAGTAATTATTCGCCAGAAAGCTGTGATTTTGTTCCTAAAAGAAATAAGGAAAGATATTTGACACCTTATGAATTTCGAACTTGCAATCAGATCGTGCCGATTCGCATTCCAACATTTCCTCGTTGCTAAATCAATACCCGTCAATACGGACTCTTCCTAGTAGCTAAAACTGCATAAAAATTACATATTTAGTACTTGTGTCTTACAATAGTTAGACTGTTATATTAGACGACTTCTATTTTTTGTAATGTACCATGACATAATTATTAAAAAAAAAGTGATAAGAAATGTTGTGATTTTTGTAATTAAGATACACAATAATTGACGGAACTACCCGAAAAACATAATTAATACTATTATTAATATTCACTCGATAACATTTTCTTCGATGAAACAAATTTAACATTAATATTTAAATGACACATGTGAATGTTGCGTTTTGATGCTGGGTTTCGTTATCTTCCTCATCGTTTTATCAGCAGCAACAAATCACGTCTTTATTTATTATATTTTTCGATTAATCTCGTAATACCCAATGGAACAGGAGTGCAATAATAATATATATCCCGAAATCGATGAATTTTGTTAGTCACTATTCAGCAATTATCGGTGGATTGTGTAGGTGCGTATAAATCGAATATCCCTTAGAGGGTTACAAGCCAGTTTTTGAGGTAACTTTTCGATTCCCGACCAAATTGCTATCGGTAGAGTTTCTGCAGATCGATTTGAGTTTTAATTGAAAGTTTATTCAACATGGTATTTTTATAAAACTGCGCAGATTTGCTTCCTAAAGTCTTCCAGGAATAGAAACTACAATAGATCACTCTCCATAAAATGTCGACGATTCAATTGTATATAAATTAAGGAATGATGTTAACAGTTACGAAATATTGAATGTTACATTAATATTATTGGTATAAAACTCTTGGGAATTTGACTTAATAACTAAATTAATAAAATCAAACAATTTTTATTTAGTATTCACTAGTAAAGGAATTTAGTAGATTTTTTACGTCGTAGATGTAATGTCGTACATGAGATTACTAAATTATTGTTTTAGTGTTAGTTTTTTCATATGATACATTGAAAGGTGTCAAATTTTGTGACTTTCGATGAATATTTTATCATTAATAATGTCGTATAGTATTGTTTCGTAAAGCGAGATAAGTTTTTCTAAGTCGTGCAAAATTTTTTAATCTAAAATTGCAAAATATGAAATTTGAAAGACAAGAAAACCGAAGCGTAAGTTTGACTATTGTATAACGTACCTTTCTATATTTTTTGGTGATCATCTCCATAGAAAGACAAATTAAATTGATAACAATAACGCCTTATACTGAATAAAAGACAGAAATTGCAATTTCTTAAATTTTTTGTCAACGATGAAAACTGTTAATTAAGTTTTTGGATCATTTGTGTTAGAAATCACAAGTATATATACTATTTTAAAAACTGTAATTAATAGTGACTTTGTTGGTTGGAACTTTCGCTCACTACATAATTCGATCTATCACCAGATATTTTTGCATGTAATGTCTCGTTATTTCTTTATTTGAAATTCTTAGTCAAATCTTTGTCGAAATTCGCAAATAAACTTATGAAATGTTCTTGCATTAGCTGTCGTAGAAAATTGGTTATTTTTAATATAATTTTAAAGGTTAGCATTTTAGAAACTATTGAATTTGAATTCATCAGAAATCTTATTGAAATGTTTATAAATGATGGAACTATGTAGAAAATTAACATAGTAAAGGATTCAAAACATTGCCAGATGCTATCATGTGATTTTAGAAGTTAGTATGGCAGTTCCTTAATTACTGATATTAAGGGTTAATTAGTAGAACTATGTTCAAAATGTATTGGGGACTGTAGAACTATGTTGGATACTATTAAATTTATTGTTTGTATTGGGATTATTACAGTGGATGTACTCTCTTTATAGACATATAATTCACTCCTGACACGAATACCAGGAACGTAGTAACATTTACTCCAACAATTTTGGTTAGAATATTTTCAAAAATACTTCAATGTTCTTAGAAAATATTCAACCAATTTGCTGTGTTTAATCTATTATTATAGTTTATCTATATTGCACCTTATATGTCAATTTAAAGTGGTATTTACGTAAATGTGACTTTTTATTACCAATTTCATAAATATAATAAACTTAACTAAATGCTCGTTTAATTAGTCGAAAGAACATAAATGTTAATTTAAATAATTCATTCAATCTATGAAAGTACTGAAAATGTCTTACCATTACGATTAAAACATGTTAATATCATTTTTAAACGCCTTTTATAATGCATAGTATAAGAAATTTAAGATATTATTCAGAATATTTAAAGAACATATGGCTCATGATACATTTTTAATCGCTGGAATTGAACAGTCTTTAGACAAGAATTATAAGATTATAGAAACAATGCCTAATAACACTTGAAAGTGGCCTCAAAGACGGACCACTCTTATTTACATCATCGATCTTCAATCGAAAATCTTGAGTACTTCAAGTGCTATTATTTCTGTTTCTCTACTCTGCATCAACAATCTCCTTGTATAATCCCACCTTAAAATACCTTCGAATTGTCATTCAACGACTTATTGATTAATCATATCATCTTTAAAGAAAACTGAAGGAAGCAAAGCGGAATATTCATCGCCACGAAATTGAAATGCCAGGACAGTGATATTTTATTGTTCTTTTTACTTAGGGTTTATGCTTTACGCCTTTCTGGGTTGTGCAATTTGCCGGTTTACTTCAAAGTTAAAATGTTGGTATATATATCCCAAAAAAGATTTTACATAAAAAAATTATTTTTTAAACTTATTCGATATATTCACTATTTTTTAAATTTAAATTGCCACTACTTATATATGTTTGGTGACAATTGCAACTCATATATGGGCATTGTTCTAGAACTTTTAAACTTTGAGGTTGAAGAAGATTGCATTTTTTTTTTTAGGCACATTCATGAAATTAATTTTATTGGCTTTAGAATTGATCAAATGACAGGAAAAACCTTGCGTGACTCATTTATACACAATGTATTTTTTGTTTAATGTAACATATGTTACGTTACTCGTAAAATTAGTTTTTAGTTTTGTAACGTTTAATATACATAAAAAATTCAGTTCTTTTGCTTATGGCCTAATTTTTAGAAGCTAGTATATAAAATTAAACGTCTAGTTAATAGTTCAAATTTAAAATAATGGATTAAATATGGCGGACTATTTTTACAAAATTTCTTTGATTTTTATAAAATTTGATACGTTAGGGTTTTTGAGGCCACTGATTACAAATCCAAAGTCAGTTTTCATTAAAATTTGAAATCCAAATACATGATTTAACATTAAGGATACCAAAAAATTAAAACGATTTGTAAAGAATAATCATTTTATTATTGTCAAAAATTGTGTTTTTTGTTGTATTAAAAAAACACAAAATTTATAAATACTTTAATAACATAGGAGAAAGGATCACAATGATTCCAAAGTACTTAGAAGCTAAATTGTAGATGTGCCATTAAATAATTTGATTTTTCAAAGTGAGTTTCGCTTGGAAATTTAAAGTTTGACGTGGTCGCATTTTTTATGTATAGGTGGCACACATTCGGGCAAAGGCTCAAATTACTTCTTATCATATAGGTAATGTACCCCTGTTGTGTGGTTTCTTAAAAACCAATGTGAACAAAATTATCTAAGGTTGATTGCTAAATTGTCAACTATAAAAAAAAGTTATCTCGCAAGTTTGAAGGTATATAATTTTATTCCTCAGTGAGGCACATCATTAAGTTAAGGATTTTTCATTTGTTTACATCCCCAAATACTTCCACAAAAAACCACAGACCATAAAAAAAAAGGTGCAAAAAGTTTCAGTGTTAAAACTGAAAAAATGTAGTGAGTGTCGCGCACCAAAAACAGGCAAATTCACTACTTTTATTTACTCTCATTGTTTTCTACATATCTGTAATTAGTAATAAACACTTATTACATGTAAATCGAACAAAAATTTGTTGATCTGTAGTGTTACAAAGTTATATTTAAAATTTTTATGGTATCAGAATGAGCGACAACATAAAGTTTAAAAGTTCTAGAACAATGCACATATACTTCATGCATAACTATGTTTATAATATTGTAACATAATATTATTATATATTATAATATATAGACTAAGATTGTTACGGACAGAACCGATGTTTTACCGACTGCGGTACCAGGCGTATGTTTTTCCCACAAAGGTGGTTTTCCCTACGCCATAGCACACCCGAATGGGGGTACCTCTCAAAATGAAGCAGGCCTGTTAGGTAATTATGTAAAGGCCCTTCGAAATGGTGACGATCTCGATAAAATTATTTGTAATTCGAATATTATAGTATCGATATATAATAAGACGCTGCAGTCTATTTAAATATTCGAGAAATCGAAAAGTCGAACTAAGATGTGAAAAACCGACGATCGGGTTTTTCAGTACAATGGGATCGTCACCGCTTGATCGGAATAAATTGATTTATTTGAGTGTGGCCGATCACATTGTGTGTTTCATTTCCAAGCCCTTCCACCAGTCGTTTACAAAGATATTTGTCTACAAAGGTTTTGTCGCGTACTTATTTTTGTGTACATTTTTCGGCAATGTGGATTTTATATTAACTGTATGTATGGGAAAGAGAAGTTTCTGAGGTTAGGGTAATCGTTTTTAAAATTGAGCTTTGTCTTAATCTTCAAATATCAGGGTTCAATGGGGGGATTTTACTACGAAAAAGGAACTAAAATACTACATTGTCTGGACGCATGTACACTGCAAAAAAGGCGTCTTCGTTTAAAACGTTTATGTTATCATATTTAAGACGTTTTTTGGCATCTTTTGTAAGCGTCTTTGTTCAAGACGGATATAACTGTCTGAAATATTTATAAGAATCGATATTCAGGAAATAGCGGGAGATCCACCTGGTCCGGATAGTTTGTCCGAAAACTGAACTTATGAGACATATCACTGGGGCCGTATGGCCCCTAGAATCCATTTTCAGTTTTCTATGGAATGTAAAGATGGAGGAGATGTTGCAATCGACTCATGGACATTTCATCATCGTCCATTTCATCATCTGGACATTTCATCATCTAGGACATTTCATCGTCTAGGACATTTCAACCCCTGGGACACTTCATCGTCTAGATACGTCATCGTCTGGATATTCATCGTCTTCGACACTTCATCATCTTGGACACTTCATAGCCTAGGATACTACATCGTCTAGACGTTTCATCGTCTAGGACACTTTATCGTCTACGACATTTGATGGTCCGAGATTATTTATTGTCTCAGACAGATCACCACCAATGGTAGAATTTGTTATGTTTTATATTTGCGACAGTCATATAAATGGTTGTTTGATAATACATATAAGTGTATCATACCACTGGCTTTAGTACATTTTGAAGATCAAACATAAATTTCTATGACTATAAACAGAAAATATTCCAAATTCTATATTGATGATATTTATATAAAATGTATATATGTGTGGATGGATCACTCCGGGGGCTCTACTATAAAGTGGCTACTTTGAGGACAGCGCCTTGGCTTGAGGCGCTTCCGGACCCGCTCGGAAAAACTAACCTAACCCAACCTAAAAAGAACCTGCCCCTCGCCCTATGCGTCTCTGTTGTAAATATATATGTATCCCCAAAGTTACTGTCACCATAACAGCCGCTTTATATCGGAAAGTGCCCCTATAATGACCCTTACACACAAATAAGGAAACATCAATGTTAAGGATTGTCACAAACATAAAATATGATAACATCTATCATCATCCCACACGATGAAATGTCTTTGACCATGACATTTCCAAACGATGAAATGTTCCGGACGATTAAGTGTACCGGACAATGAAATGTCCTGGAGGATGACGTGTCTAGGTGATGAAATGTCCAAACGATGAAGCATCCTAGACCATGAAATGAGGGACTATGAAAAGTCCGGGTTCCGTTGCAATCCTTTATGTCATTGTCATTAAAACTGTAGTCTCGTCGACTGCTTTTTCCAATATCCCCGTCATGTAGAGTGAATGGTGAAATTGATCATGTCCCGTTAAAATGACCACGACTACTTTAGGACTAGAACTGTCAGTAGTCTTGAACTGTCTTTGTATATTTTCTACTTTGTGTATCTGATAATAGTATTCTTGGGTACACCTAATCATAGGTTCACACCCAGAAATGGGTAGCCGGCAGCCTTTCTTGATAAGGTGACCGTCTTTTCACTGTCCTTAATTCGTATATGTTCACATTAAATTGGCAGTTCTCAAATAGATCGTTTTCACGCCGGAATTAACAAAAAATCTGATTGTATATAATGTGCTTATTATACCAACGATAAAATGTCACCATATTAAGGTGCCGAGATAAATATACACATAAAATTTCGGTGACCGAGCTTACCATTTGTAGACGTCACGTAATGTCTGCCAATAATTAGTATTTCCACAACAATTTTTGGTAAATATAGTTTACCGAAATTTAGAAGACAAGTATAACATTTTTAATGATGTAGCAAACAATAATTTTTTATTCGCGTAATTATTTTATAAGCATTTCTGGACGAAGAATGAGGAAGACAACCCACATGCACATTCTACATTCATAAATTAAAACAGCAAAGGGTTTATCGTTAGCAAAGAGTTAATCCTTACTTTATCGACAAGGAAATTAATTTGTTTAGTTAATTTTCCTTCACTCATTTAAATATAAAAATAACATTAAGGTAAATAATAAGAAATCCTTGCTATTTTGATAAGGATTTTTTGATCTATCAATAATTTTTAAAAATGTCACAATTCAAAATTACGAATACAATATGGAGGATTAGTTTTCCAAAATTAACCAGATTGGTTTGAAACATTTGCCGGCTTCCGCTTATAAAAACACAATCTTCAAAATTGAAATGTTGTATTTTTGTCGCTTAATTTGGTTTTTTATGCTTGGAGAGTCCAGCGAAACTGTTCTATTTGACACAAAACTAAAAATTCAGTTTTGTCGCTGCGGAATCAAAGTTTTTGATGAAAATAGAACTTTATAATTATTTTATAAATATTCATGAGAGTTTTTCCAGCAATTTCACGAGCATAGTGTTTTACGGTTCATATTTTTCTCCCTTTAATCTGTAGGTCAAATAAAAAATGTTACATAAAGCCATTTTCAGTAAGAAATTCTCTAAATACGATATTTTTTCAATTCAATTTTGGAATTGCGGATTCATTAGTTCTTCGGCAGTGTTCCGTTGGGAAATTTGATACCTTAACTTAGTTTTGCATTTCGGCCTCGAATTAAGAGTGTGAAGTACTTATCGTACATTTTTTGGAAATCTAAAATTGAATTTAAATTAAAAACCGATGCCAAATTTTTAACAGACGCATATATCCCCCACGGAACAAAATATAATTATAAAAATATAATCGTTTTATATATGATTTTGCCGTTTTAATATAATTTAATATAATTAATTTATATTTTTCGTTATATTTTTTATAGTTCAATTTTTAGTTATATAGTTCAAAATGATGCTGCATAATTTTGGAAAATTAGGTATTTTTAGCGACAAAAAATATATAATAAAAATTATAATAATTTATATTTTAAATTATATTTTTATTCCGTACATCCACAGAACTTATGAAAGTGATACTAAAAAAATCTGACAAAAAATCGCACACTACACCGATTTCCCGTACGTATTTATATACCCACTATGAATAATAATCCTGTGAACATCCAACTTTGCTATTGCGAGCGGTTTTTAATCCATATGAAGAGCATAGACATTTTTTACCATTTTGTTTTAATTTGTTAAGGTTACACGAGTTTTATTATTTATTACAACTTCATCTTGTCATGAATGTTCTACGCGCAGATATTTGTAACATGACTAGAATTTTTCGAGGTTTTTTCAGGAATAAAAAGCACCTATTATTTCGTTGGGTCATCGTGGGCCGCAATCACGAAACAGTAAAATATCAACAAAGCAAGGATTTCACACAAAGTTACGTCATGTCAAACGATTGCTGAAATGTTTAAAGAAACATTGCGCACGTCAATGCCGCTTAGAATACTGCTTTCTAGTACATATTAGTTATTAATCGTAAAATCAATGTCTTAATCGAGGGACCATTCGATTTAGCATATGGAGGATTAAAAGAAATTGAATTGATTCGTTCGGAATTTACAAATTTTTTAAGTTTTTACCAACCCACTGATATCATATATAAATACTTTGGGACTACTTATTATCTGCAAATAGTTGCAGAAAAAAGATATAAGCATATTTTTTAACCAGTTCTAAAACGAGTATTACGCAAAAGTTAAAAGTTCTGTGGATTTGTCTATCCATATAACCATCACATCTGTACTGAACGAATTGAAGTGTCTTCAAAGTGTCGCTTCAAAATTGACGTCATATCATTTAAAAGATATCAAAAGTAGTAAAATGCAATTTGATTTAAAATCCGTGCTGATCCCCTTCTCAATATATGGACAAAACGTTAATATTCAATATTAAAATTCTGAAGTTTTTATTATATGCGTATATTTATGTGTATTCATAATTTTTATATTTACTGTCTATACATATATAGGTACCTTAGTAGAAAATTAAAGAAAACGACGACGTTAAGGTCATCAAGAAGTGCATTGTACCGGTATTGCATTTATTAGAAGGTTTTGTTAATCACCTTTTTTGGAAAGGGCTGGTTCCACTACTTGGACGCGAAAATGGTTCTTCATGTCCTAAGATGCTAAAAGTGCTGCCGAAAAATTACCAAGGTGAACTATTTGAGGGTAACGTTTGCTGAAAACTTTTACAAAACGCGGATAAACTCTATGACAAAGAAATTGTTCACAGTAGTGCCACATAGTTACGAATTGAGACTTATTGAAGCTTTAAAAATCATGAACGACATTGTTCACAATTGTTTTTCGATGAAAAGAAACAAAACTATTTTAGATAATGAGAAACGTGTTAGAGAACTAAACAAAGCCTTCATTGCAACTGATGTATCAGAATTATTAAAAATGCATATCATTCTCAATCACCTTCTTCAATGTTTGGAATGTCTCGATGAGAAAAAAGCCTTTGGTTTGCGGTCCATCTATTGGTTTCGATACGAAATAAATTCAAACCCTTCATACGATTATCAACTGCGATGGTTGTAGTGGAATTTTCATCAAGGCATCTCTAATTGTAATAAGGTTATTGAGTTTGTGTACATAAACTATAAATATGTAATAAAAATAAATATTTATAGTTTGTGTACATAAACTATAAATATGTAATAAAAATAAATATTTATAGTTTGTGTACATAAACTATAAATATGTAATAAAAATAAATATTACACAGGTCAACATGGTTTTGTTGTTGGGAAGCTGTGGGCCATTTCCGACGTAATTTTGTGCGTAGAATCAGAATCCGAAGTCAGAAGTGGCCCTTCACGTCAGGATTTTGAGATACTTGAGGTTGTTTGCTCTAAAACGCGTTTTTTTGCTATTTTTGAGGTCATGTACAGAAGACACAACATTTTTAGGAGTTTTTTCTTTCGTTGGATCATGTGATACTACTCTTTTTCTGTAATATGGGATGCGCAGAATTCCATTACGACTTTTCTTCACCAAGATACGCCAATTTGAAATTACGATATACACGTAAACGAATTTACCTTGAAATGTTCTTGAAGAACAAGCTCAAGGTCAAATTCAATGTCATGACACTTATATAAATATAAACAACGATATAAAATATGGATACTAATAACTAAAATCACGTTTCAGTATTGTGACTGTTTTTTTGATAATGTTTAGAACCTCATTTTAAAGGGTAAAGGTAGTACTAAAAGATGCAAATAGTACAGAAGGCCAACAAAAATTGTTGTGTCTTCTGTACATGACCTCAAAAATAGCAAAAAAACGCGTTTTAGAGCAAACAACCTCAAGTATCTCAAAAACCTGAAGTGATGGATCAATTCTGACTTCGAGTTTAGATTCTACGCATACAATTACGTCGGAAATGAACCACAGCTTCCCAACAACATCCAAAATCCTCTTTTTTGTAGACCTGTGTTATCAATAAACATATAAGTATACGCATGTAATAAAAAATTGAGAATTTTAATATTGAAAATTAACGTTTTTGTCAGTTGTCGATATCTTGAGAAGGGGATCAGCTCGAATTTTAAATGAAATTGCATTTTGCTATTTTTGATGACCTTTAACAGATATGACTTCAATTTTGAAGCGACATTTTGATGACACATAAATTCGTTCAGGATTGTAATGGCTATTACAATAGTTTTCAATATACTTTCTGTTCAAACAGTGACATTCCATAACTAACTCGAATGTAATATTTAGTACTCAAAAGAGATTAATAGAAATTATTATTAATTTCGAAGAAACAATACAAAGCTGGACAACACCCAAATGGACTCAAACTCACAGAATGTTGTTCAGCATGTAGTAACGTAAACAATTAGGTAAGCGAGTGTTCGGAAACATCCAGATCACTGGCGTCAGCTCATAAAGAATCCACTCCTTATCGAGGGCCCTACTTTAAAGCCCGGAAATTCGCAATGGCGGATAAATTATTTTCGCCGCGGGATCTGTTTTTGATTTATACTTGGGCCGCAGGCACATTCTTGATCGATGGCGGGCAGTACGTTTTGCCTACAAGTGCTTTTGACACATCGGTAAAACTGCGCGGCGATAAACAAATGGAACGTGCCCTTATCTATACGCGATTCGCCGTGGAAATTACAAGAAACGCCGGGAACAAAGGACGCTCGTGATTTCTCGATGTTAGACGGGAAAGGGGTTACGAGTCATTCTATTTTCACTGCACGTTTAAGGTTCCGAGAGTTTGTGGCCCGAATTTACGGTCGAATCACGTCCCCGACTCGTCCTGCTCTCAACTTTTTTCCATTATCGCTCTGAGGTCCTTCTGTGATTCCCCTCCCCTTAACCCCTTAGTCCCCACCACATTATTAAAAAGGATATGAGATTTCGACGCTTAAAGGTGACTAGTCGTTTCGAAACTAAGGGGTTGCTAGGTGTAAGAGATTTAGAGTGCCGAGAACAATATAGGCAGACTACGTAGACGCTGGAAAATTGCCTCGCGGCTGAATTTAGTTCAAGTATCGATTGTCGCGAGCATCGAGGCACGGGTTTTGTGAACAAAAATGTACGTGCCATAATGCGCGGAAAATGGAGTGCATCGGTGTTGCCAACTTTTCTTCGATTGTGCACGTTTTTTTCACGAAATTGGTTTCTCGGGGAAAGTCGCTCCCGTGCTTTACAACGAGGTGTTTTCTCCGCGAAGGATCGTGATGGACCACCGCTTAAAGAATCCTTCCACAGGATCGGTTTGGTTTCACTCCGGGAAATACAGCTATCGATCGAACATCCACTGCTTAATAGAGCCATCTTGGTCGGTGATTGGCGCGACTGCACGAAAAGTCGGAATTTCGTTTTAACATTCGATGCTGGAAAGGACGATTTTGGGAAGTGGTTTGATAACATGTAATCATCCAGCGCGCGTATATAGTCTCCGTCGTGCTTTACTGGCTTCCCGCTATTTTGTTTTAGTTGCTTTTCGGGAAATTTGCCAAGCGAGAGCAAAAGTGGCGTGAGCACCAACCGAAAATGTATGAGCGAAACGATATACTTTCGTTCTAAGGGAAATTGATTTAAAAAACAAAAATTACTGCGGAATTTATTTACTTAATTGCTTCAACTATTTTGATTTATATTTAGGATATTGTTTGCGGTTAATGAAAATAATCCGGAGGGGTAACAATTTGATAGAAAAAATATAATACAAGAAAATTCTGGATTAAATTTCTTTTGTCATTTGGGTGTATAACGTTTAAACTCTTTCGCATTTGAAGATGTTACCATGTTGGTCGAAAAATGTAAAGCGAGTTTTGAGGTCGCTGAATACAAATTTGATGTCAAAGATTAAAAATGCAGGTCCACAATATTATTTAGTTCGGTCTTAGTACTGATGGATCCCTTTACTTCCAAATTTTATTGGAATATGAAGAATCCGAAAACTTTGCTATAACAAATTTACGAAATTATGTCCGATATAGTGGATGTACCATATTGGATTGAAAATTGTAATGTCATAATTCAGCTTCCTAATCTGCTTTTGAATATCAATTATTCACTCCTGATTAAAAAAACGTTTACAAGTTTTACGTGCTGTCAAAATACAAATTTTAAACATAATATTATAATCATTTATTTAAGTGCTATTGGAAAATAAATGATTACTTTATTACCATAAAAATTGGAACGTAAGATGTTTCTAGTGTCCTAAAGATAATATATATAAAAGTAATTTCTAAATTATTTATCAATTGTATGTATTAGAAACAAACAACTGGTTAAACGTGTAAAATATAAAGTTAATGCCAAATTTTATTTCTTTTAGAACAGATTTCAGCACTCATTAATACGCATTGCTAAAATGTGTGTCACAATTTATCAATTGAATATCCGATACATATTCGTGTTAAGTCATCCTCATCTCTGGCACTTCTAAGTAATTCGAAAATGCAATTGCGTCACCTGCCGGTATATTGACGGGGTCGACAAACTTCTCCAATGTCGTTGACTTAATGAAAGACTGGGCCGTTAATAATACACTCAAGTGAATCTCCTAGTTTACTGAACTGTAAGTGAATTAACACATTCCATTAATGATCCAGATACCTTCATAAAATATACATCTACTACTGCATACAGAGAAAAAAAAGTAGTTACTGGAACTATTTTAAGAAGTGTAACATGGAATAAAAAAAAATAGATAAATTAACTATTTCGATAGTAAACAACACCTTGAGATTGTTCTATTTACTACTTCATAATACTTAAATATGGATCATCTTAAATAACCTCAAATGTACGGCAGTTTTGAAATCGAATATTCACTTTAAACGTTTATAAGTAAGAAAATAGGTATAATAGAATGGATTAAACAAAAACAACAATTTGTCATAGTAATAATAGTTATTCCATAGTATATGTTGCAATATTCTGAATTGTAAATTTTGCATACGCAGCAAAATCTTCATCTGTTCCATTAACCATTTTTTTTCTCTGTGTAGCAGTTGAGATCATCTTTGTTAATTTTGCACGTTAAATATTCTTGACTAAATAAACACAGTATCATGAATTATAACTAATTTTCTTGCAAGGCAGTTACAATCTAGCAATTATTGAAGACAAAAAAGACCATTCTTCCTGAAAAAAATGAAGTATGCACAAATGATTTGTTAACCCTTTGCACCATACATTTTTCTTTACGCTTATTATTTATTAATTTCTTACTCGCGGGTTTTCGGGGTACTGAGTATGAATCCGGCCTCTGATTTTCAATATTCAAGATGGCCGCATCAGTATGGTGGACCAAATTCGTAAAAAGTTACTTGATCAAGGTTAAACTGGGTGTTTTCGAGATCGCTACTTACGAGTTTAGCCTCAGATTTTCAGAATTCAATATACAAAAATCGTCCGAGTCCCGGGAGACAAACTATGAAATTATGAACTATAAATTTGCTCGACAACCTCTGAAAACCCGCAATTTTATCTTAATCAAGAAAATGTTTACATTTCGGGCGGCCATCTTTCATCCGCCATTTTGAATTTTTAAAATTTGAGAAAAGATTCATAATCAGCGATCCTGTAAACCCCCGAGTATCCAGTCTACTGCAATTTAACGAGTTTCCGGCATTAACGTGTTGTTATCGAAAACTGAAAATGGTACTGGGAAAGCTGCTTTCTTATTCTTTTGTTAGTACAGCATAGAGGACATACAGAAAATTTAAAATAGAATTAAGAAATCAACTTCACAGAACTCGACCGTATTCAGTAGATTAGGGAAGTATAGTCAGACACGTTTCTATGTATCTAGCCTAATAACTGACATTTCATGTTTAATTTTTGTCTACTCTTTGGATTTTATACTCCTGTTTTAAATTCCTACCGATGTATCCATTGTTTTCCATGAGATATTGATTATAAAAATAAGTTTCTTGCAACACCGCAAATTGTCCTAGAAAATGTTATTTTTATTAAAAAAAGTTATTTTTTGAAATCTAAAGTAATAAGTAAAATATAAAATACCGAATATATTGAAAGACTCATTATTTTCAAAATTAGGAATTGTATTTTGTCAGAGTAAACATAAGAAGAGTGATAACTAAATATTTGAAGGACGTTTTTAATGAACAAATTAGGATGTTTTTGTTATGTTTACTGTTAATTTTTTTAGCAAATGTTTCTAATGCCAGAAACTCTTCTGCTGGATCAGAAATATTGCAAATTTTAACATTTTTTTTGTATGGCGGTAAAGATGGAAAGATTGGATTATTTTAAGACTTTTTGAAAAAAAAACTGAGTCTTTCCGATTGTCGGTCGAACGATCCAGTTTGTTCACTACAACAGTGGTATTTTAGGTAAAAAAGCATCAAAAGAAATGTTCAAGGAGAAACTATATGTGTCTTTTTTACAAAAAATAAACATCGATTTCTCAATACATTTTTTTTTCGTTTTTTCACATTAACATTATTTCGGGGTTCTTACTTGAAGTAAAGAAATCGTGTCCTGGAAACTTGAATATTAAAATACGCATTTTTGAAAATACAGATGAAAACCACCAAAATGGTGGCTCAAACACGAAAAAACCGTCGAAAAGTTCAGGAACTGTTTATTTGAAAATGAAAAATTTGATATACTTTCCGAAAATTACGATATACTTTAATTGTTCCATATCCTAAAATTTTGGAGTGGAGGAGCGGTCCTTATATGTGTAAAAAGTGAAAATGGGTATTTTCAAAACTTTGACCCTCACAATATGTCAGCCGAAATATTAATAAATAATATTTTTCACATTCCGAGCGCAAAGCTTGATTTCGCGTCCTAGGGCGAAACCGTTGGGCTCGACATATCAATATAAATTGTACTAAAACAAATTACATATTTAAATAATTGAGCACCATGGTAGGTTTTAATAATTAATTAATATTTATAATACTTCGAAATTGATATTTGAGCGCATATAAGAAATAAATAGATGAATGTTTAAGCATAAAATATAACATTTATAAATAACGAATGGAAAGACAACATCCAATGGTAACAATGGAATAATGATAAAAATGCAGGAATTAATTATATCTAAAAGTCGTCTGAACATTTAAGATAATTGAGCATAGGCGAAACTAAAAATATTTTGTTTTATTTTTACTCTGACAATACCATAACCAAATATTTTACGCATTATTTTGTTGTTACTCTGAAACAATAGAATAATTCCATTCATCATGAATACTCATTAAAAAACAATTAAACAACAAGAATTTTCAAATTGAATATGCTACAAAAAATGTATCAATAGACATAATACAAAATGAATGTTACAGACAATGAATGTAAACAAATTATCGATTAAAAATCTGCCGAAAGAAAATGTAAATACAAAATAAGTCCTACATAAAAATAGAACACTCATCTCTTTTTGTTCTCATGTTTTCAACGCTACGTTCTGGATAGTTTGTCTGGCTATAATTGTCGGTAGCGTTTCTAAAAAGACTCGACAATTAGTTTTACTTTGATCAAGAAACTTTTTCCGAATTCGCTCTGCCATCTTGGATCCGCCATTTTGAATTTGAAAAATACGAAGTCACATAGAATTAATCAACAATGCATAAAGCACCGAATACCCTGTTATATATGAAGTTATTTTTAACATTTCGGCTTTCCGTCTTGAATTCGCTATTTTGAATTTTGAAAATCTGAAATCACATTCATGATCAGCGACCCAGAAAACTTTAGTGACTGAGTTACCTACGCCATTTCTAATTTTGGAAATATGAGGTCATGTTCGTAATTAGTAACTCCAAAAACTTCAGAGTAATAAGTATAAATTATTATCCATGTAAAGAAAAATGTCTCTGCTTCTGTATTAAACTCAAAATTTAATTTATCATCACTTTCTCATCGAATAATTTATGATTCAATTCATTTCTATAAATATACCAAAAATATCTCCTAAGATAAAGTCAGCTAAGTTAATAAAAAAAATATTGCATTTCAACCCGTTTTTCTTGCTTCCATTTGATTTGTAGTCGAACAATGAAATTTATAAATAAATCGCTCTAAAATACACGTATATCAGCCGATGTTCCGGAAGTACAACTTAAATTGGCTTTTCTGCTTGTTCATAGATCGTACATTGTCTTACTTTGAGCCGTTAGCTAGTATCAGCGCAATTCTGGGCATACACTGCCATATTTACGACTTCTGTCCATAAATTTATCGGCAGATTCTTCACTTGTATCAACTCTGGTAAACTAGTAGGCAGTAAAATTTACCTTTACGTTCGTTGTGTTGAAGTAGATACCGTTTTCCATACGATATTAAATACTCTTGTTCTCCTTCCTTGTCGGGTCGAATTTATTTATTAACAATGTGCAAAGTTCGTAACTCGTTCAGGTTATACGTGAAACATGACCATTGCGATTGTGATCACATCCATGCCGGAATTCACTGCTAAATTATTTTTAGTTTTGATTCTGTACACTCCAAATAAACATACCGCAGTTATATATAATTTATTATTGGCTATTATATTTAAAGCTTCAACCAGTTTACAGCTTAAATAAACTTTCAGTATCTGTATATTATTTATAAGTGCATTTCTTTAGTCTGAATTCACGGAATTTCTGAATTCCTTTAAATATAATGTAGCATTTACCAGTAATTGATTGCATCATTTTTAACTAGGTTTTAAACGGATTTGATTAGATGTTTAATTTTCAAACTCCAAGAAGCTTTTGAATAGAATTGGATATTTTTAAATAAGTGTGCTTTTCAATATAAGGTGAATAAAGTACATTTATGATTCTGTTTTGTAACACAATTTCTTACGTTTCTGTATGCCAAAATGTATGCTGATAGACCAGGTTTTTCGAAAACGTAATTTTTTTCAAATGTATTAGAAAGTGTACTTTTTGAATAGATAACTTGTCATTGTAAAGATATTCATGTTTTCAGAGAATTAAAATTATATATGGTTTAAAATATTTTTGAAATTTACAAAATGGAGATTAAATATTATGAAATAAATGTATTTTTAGTTTCTTTTCCAGAGCTATTTACAAAAGACATAATATTTGTTTTCTTCTTGAAAGGAATATGAACTTGACTGTGTTTGAAATTGAAAATAGAAAATCTACTCGCTGGACTGTCCATTTTCGGACTTTTTTGTTACTTTATGGAAGAACATAAAGTTTAAATAATTTATATATAAATTATGAGTGTAATATATACAAGATGTTGAAAAATCTCCATATTTCTCCAGAATATAAAATTGTCGTTGTTTTCACTTTCTTGACTATTTCTTATTAGTATTCTTAACTTTGTTTTAAAATCGTTCTTAATCTATTTGCCATTTTTACAGTTACTTAGTGATATCATATTTCTCTATTTACTGAATAATTATTTATTTTTAACTTTACTAATGTTGCGCTATATACCGGTGAGTGGAAAATATGGAACCGTGGATGCATTCATGTCTTTATTTAATTGTTTACTTTGAACGTTATTACGTATTTACTTTACAAATTAAGTTACCTTAACCACTAACACTACGCTCTAAGTATACATGTCGAAGAGAGAGAGGAAGCACTAATAATTAATCATTCTCAGAAAATAATATAAACTTAGTATAATATTATAAAAAACAGTAACAATATGTACATAAAAGACACGAAATATAGATGAGAAGAACAAAATATATTTGTCAAGATATTTAAAATATATTTTAGACATGCCCCCATGAACATCTTTATTGGTCTGACCAAAAAAATTTATTCCACTTGCTTCAAAAAAATTTTAAAACTACTACATATGATTCTCATTTAAGAATATATCTGATATATGAATTGATACTGCCGCTTTTAGCCAAATATAGATTTAAAAGTTACTAGACTCTCACGGTGGGCGATAAACGCAATTTTTTTTTAACCTTGGAAATACGTAACAATTTTGAAATAAGGGATCCGAGAATGGAAAGATTAACTCGAATATTCCCTCTTGTAGAGGTTATAATCGTCAGTGTAAAAGCTTACAACGCACTTATAATTAAATCGACATGCAGCACTTTTTTAAATGGAATATTGATAGGTTGGAAGTTGTAATTTTGAATTTCATTTCAGAGATACGTAATGATGACAAATAGTCGAAAATTATGTGAAAAACGGACAAAAAATTACCAAAAATTCAGGACATCTAATTGATTTGAGGTTATGAATGAACCATCATGGGATGATGTATTTACAAATGATAATCGTTATTTCTCCATCGCAAATTATTATAGCGATAATCGCAGATAAAGGTAAAATAATCGATATTTGCGTGAAAAATGCAAAATTAAATTTGCAGATCCCATCTTGGAGCCGCTGTTTTGCTCTTTTGAAGAAAATTCAGCGTATTGTATAAATCAACAGTGTTGCCTTCTTCAATATCGAAATACACGATTTTTGTGAAGTATTTTTCGAAAAAATTATTATAATTTTTTCTTGGAAAAGGCCGGTTGATTATGACCATGAAATTCTATAAAGAAAGAGGAAAAGTGGATCTTCACTTCTGCAAATTTTGTTTTATATCGTTTGGGTCAAAAGTTACAGCTCCTACAGTTGCGTCCAAATTTTGGAGTTTCAGAAGAAAAAGTATTAATATATAAAAAATTGAATTTCGAATATTTATTATCAAAAAATCTGAGCGAACACTTATACTTATACTAATTATTAAGATTAAGAATTATAAGTAATGCGTAAAATAAAGATATTTAGGTAAAGTTTATCCGTATAATATAATCACGTCCATACATCACTATTAGCCTAGTCTACTTTATCTTCTAAATATACAAATAAAACATTTAGGATCTTGAGCATTGAGTATTTCATGACTTTGCTAAAAATATACAATTTAAAAGCTGCTTCGAAGGGAAGTATTAAAAAATGATCGAAATTTACATTTCAGTACATACAGTTTACGGATTGACATTTTTATCGTAAAAAATTAAATTGCTACTGAATTTTCGTTCCGTTAAACTTTAATGTATTTCAATGATAAAAGCTTCTCTTTGAGCTTCCTTTTGCAATCGGATTTTATATAGATATATACATATATGACCTGCACAGAAGTGACGTTGAAAATGCAAAATATTTGTGTATTTCTGGAAGGAAATATATATTCATTGAAAGTACGAGCGTACTTTTACTTTGAAACAGGTCTGGAAACACTATGGAATTTACAATGTCAACGCGGTTGCAGATAGATCACGTAACTCGCATTTTTCCTATCGATAAGTGACCTCTAGGGCCGCATTTTGGCTACATTTTTTGAAAGTTTATTTTCATCCAACTTCTTGATACAAGTATGCAATTATTTTCACAAATACTTTTGATTATACTTGTAGCAAAATTTATTGTTTGTATATGTTCTTTTTTGAATCACATTGTTTTCTGATTGATACAAATGATTGATTTGTAAATATTCAATGTAAAATCTTGTATTTTGAAACACGATATAAACGTTTTATTGAATCTAACATCGACGACGATTATAGTGCATAGAATGGAGAAAAGTATCGTCAGACAGAATGAAATCTAATGTCATAAAGTGGTAGTAACGTGAAAATTGACAGTGCTAGATCAAATATGGACAACTGAAATGGAAAGTGTGATTTGATTTGAATAAATTTCGGTACTATGGAATAGTTTACTCATTGGTTTGTTTTGGTCTTGTGTGACGTTGAAAGCAGAGTCTTATAATCCATTTCAATCAGCTGCATTGGTTTCGTCATTTTTAAATTTTACATATTAACGTTAAATACTAGTGATTAACAAAACTACAGAATATCCTCTATTCGCAATCCAGTATTCCAGTCATATTGTCCATTTCATTTCGTCGGTCTTTTGGGATTGATTTCTCTTTGTAACCACTCTTGACGTCAATAAAGTCGAAAAAAAGTAATAATAATACCATTAATAATAGTAATAGCACAAGGTGTGCCACTTTGAATTTTAATTTGGATATGAGACCAAAACTATATTAATTCAGATTGTATTACACATTCATTTTCAATTAAACTATAGCAGTATAATTACATCATGTATACTTCAAAATAAACGATTTTATAAATAACAAATAAATATTAATGCAAACATTTCTAAATATTCTCTGCGAGCAGATTCCTGATAAACATGAGACAAAGAGATTAACGTTTATAAATTTAAAGTCATTGTCTGCTACTGCCTCTATTCAATAAATGGCTACATTTTATTTTAGCTTTTAAATAAATATTAACAAGTTCAAGATCTCTCGAAGAGTCGAGCAAAACTTGATATACTAGTTTTATTTTTAAATTGACGGAAAATTCATAGTTTTTTTGTTGCGCTAAACTCGAGAGGAATTTCCAGAAACTTTCAACGGCTGTGAAGGTCTTCACCGATTAGAAAAGTTGACTAGAGTACTTTCGAAACTACTGGTAATCTTACGGTACTTAATATTTTATCGATAAATCAAGTATACGTCCAATGATCTGATTTTCAAAAATAAAAAGAACATTATGTAAATATTACCGCAACACTTATAACATTTAACTTTGGTAAAATACAGGATAATGTTCTCAAAAAGAATTCTAATTATAAACAGAATATAAGTAATGAACTATTAACGTAAATCTGTTACAGTATATTGTTATTGTTTATGTAAAATAAGGATAAGGATAAAGATTAAGGAAAGGAATTATCCCTCGCTTTAATTACTTTTTTACCTTATTCACGGGTCGGCTCTCGAGTAAACAAGGTCAAATACATTTCCAAGACAAGACCAGACAAGACAAGACAATTGACAAGAAAAGACAATGGAGAAGACAAGACAATACAAGACAATACAAGACAATTGACAAGACAATACAAGACAATTGACAAGACAAGACAAGACAAGACAAGACAAGACAAGACAAGACAAGACAAGACAAGACAAGACAATTGACAACACAAGACAAGACAAGACAATTGACAAGACAATTGACAAGGGAATTACCAAGACAATTGACAAGAAAATTGCCACGACAATTGACAAGACAATTGACAAGATAATTGTCAAGACAATTGCCAAGAAAATTGACAAGACAATCGACAAGACTTGACGATAGACATGCTTGTTAACATTGTTTTAAAGGTTGCGAACCTATTTATTAATTTCCTTTTTTCTGCATATTTTAATTTTAACTTAGAATGCGAAAAAATGTTTAATCGTTTATTTATATCGCATTGTCAAGATTTTATTAGGTTCTTAATGATTTAAAAAACTCTTAAAATTGGCATCATGCCGAATTTTTATTTTACATATCTTTTAGTACATATCTTAATAAGTGATACCTATAAATAACACCTTTGGAGTAAAATCTTCGTTATATCAACTGAGAGAATACATTTGTTATTCACTCTAGATATCCTGGTACCATAAACAAGTTTAAGTTAATCAATAATTAATTCTAAATATCAATGTGTTACTTTCCCCAACTAAAAGTACAAAATTTATGTTTTCAAAATACCCACTGCAGGGTGTTTGGTGAAAATTCTTTATTTAGAATTAGACTCTGAAATCCATTATCTAAAAACAAATACTTACAAAAAACTTAGATTTACATCGATTTCACTTGACTGCTCAGCCAATAAGAAATGTATGAATGTAAATCGTTAAGCAATTTCTGAGTGAATTTGGAGCATCATTGAATATTTTTCATTTTATCGTCTTCTAGGCGCTTACATTTAGGTGTCATATTTTAATCGTCAATTAGATGTTTTTTATTAATATCAATTTATTAAATTTCAAAGGCGGATGATTACAAGTTTCAGGACATACTGCATAGTACATTAATTATTTTCTAATTATTATATATTTAAAATTTGAAAAGAAACATATGAAATGAGAGTTACAATACTTTTGTTATTCTTATTATCTTCACAATTACCGGTACATCTCTTATAAAATTTAATACTACCAATGCATACGCTACCAAAACAATAGTTATTTCGATACTTCTTCCATTTCCTGAGTTATAGGTGACATAAAAATCGAGACATGCGGACCTACGTTATGACAGTTATTATTTTGTATGGCATGGGCTTCTTTTTAAGGTACGTACCGTCTGTACGTTAATTTGGTTTATTTCTATTTTTATTTTCACTTCGAAACTTGTAATAAATAAAGGTTCGTTTGAAGACATGTAGTAGGAATGTTGAAGATGAAGATTATTTTAAAAGATACAATTAAACAAACTTTCTTAATCAAACTTTTAAGGAAAAAATAGTCGCACTGGAATTTAAATATATCTTCTTTTGTCTGAACAAATATTATAACAAGGTTTTAGAATAAAATAAGCCAAAGTCACCTGCACACGTCCATCATGAGTAGAATACTTTTCTTCTTTTTTTACTGTTTTAAGGTTTTTGCATTTTGAAAGAAAACAGTAGAATTCAGTTCTTGCGGTAACGACCAACGTCATCAGTTCTTAGCAAATCTACTATTGCACTAACTAAATAATTGAATAAGACATCGTTATTATTAGTTAATTTTAATATCTGAATAGTGGTCCCCCAAATTAGATAATCATAATAAAGTAATGATTTCTTCTTCATTGCCTATGATATTTTTATTGCAAATTGTAAATAGCATTCAAAATAGTTTTGTCCACAGTGTAAGACAAAGAATAACCACGTACCTATTGCAGTATTAATCTAGGAATATATGTTTAAAATATTTGAAATTATTGCAAGTATGAGTTAAAATCATACAATTTCTGTAAATCGTCTGAATTCATTAACATTTAATTATAGAAAGTGTTGAAGTGAACCTACTTACAAAGCGTTCGATTAAAATCTAGCCTAAAGGGTGCCAGAAGCTGCAAGACAAAGAACCAATAATTCACGGCAGTTACAAAAGCTAATCTCTATGGAATTCGGATAATTACAGAAAATGATAGGGATAATACTCAACAGCTTAGAGAAGTAAAAGAACTTCAAAACTCAAATTGTTCTTCTTACATTTGGTGATAAACACATACTTTTAAATTATATTACATTAAATGTCAGTAGAAGTATCAGTTATGCTCAGTTCCATTTTGCCTTTGGATACAAAAAGATATTATATACGTAATTAAACAATAATTATTTTCCAATACAAGTATTGATGTGAAGATTTAAATGACGTTTTCAAAACTACACGTTTTGCCTTAATAAGAAAGAAAATATTTACAGTAGTATATTAGTTATTGACTAAGAGAAATTAATGTGTCTTGTCATATATTTCTGCGTTCTACTCATATTCAACCAGTTTCATTCGTTTTTAAGAGGGGACATAAGAGTTTCGGATCTAAAAAGTGACATTTGATTTCGCGTTAATTCAGATGTTGTTAATTAACCCTTACACTACTCTCTAAGCTTTAAAAAGTGAGAATGCACTTTTTATAAGTTATTAATCGTCCACGTCAAAAAATAAGTGTATTTACACTTAAAAATAAGATAAATTTTACTGAAGTGTATATGAATTTATTCTTCTACGTGGATGAAAATCTTGTAGGTGTGAGTTTCCTATAGATAACAATAATCATGATTTAAGGGTTGTTAATTGTGCCGCTACCTAAGATTTTTAATAGGGGCTGATTCTTTTTTGAATTAGCTTTCAAATGATCCCTATTTCGACCCTGTAAGTGCGTGCAAAGATAATAACTTCAAAGAAAATCTTGTAGGGGTGAGTTTTTTAAGATAACAATAACCATGATTTAAGGGTTGTTGATTGCGCCGCTACCTAATTTTTTTAATGCGGGCTAATTGTTCTTTAAATGAGCTTTCAAATGAATCGCCCTTTGGTCACTTAAGTCCGTGCAATGTTGATAATAAACTTATTTGAGATTTTTAAGTAGAAACAGTCGTATCTGGTCAGACATTAATATTCAGGGGTGATTTTTTCAAACTTCCCTTCTTCTAAGACCCTTAAAATCTAAGGTTTAAAATCTTCAGTTTATTGTCATTTTTAATTCTACAAAGGTTTTATAGGTTACACCTTCGGGCATTGTTTTCCCTATACTGTGGGTGTTCTTCTTTTCAATGTATGTTATTGAACTAAAAATGTGATGTTTCCACCTTTAATAAGATCAAAGTATATTGTAATAATTTATAACGAATTCATTGTTATAGCATGTATCGTAAATGGTTGAATTACTAACTATCCAAAATTATTAATTAGTATTATGTATTTATTATTTGGCAATTACACTATTTAGTGTATTTATGTTATAATTTATATTTGTTATTGAACATTTCGATATTCGATTTTAATCTTAAAATGTGTACTCTGCAATTATGAACAACCTCTCATGTCATGGGGATAAAGAGTATTCTAGATATGAACCAATCTCCTATGGAATTATTGAGAAATAGGTCGTCTTAATACGCGCACAACTTCGAAGCAGATGTTAAAGAAGAATTCGAGATCTCGATATTAAAGATCTGGAATTAAAATAGGTTATATCAAAATGAAGTATAAAGTAACCGGAAATAGTCCGTGGCCTCATTGTAATGAAAAATACGATTGCCAAATTTACTGGCACTTTATTTTCGAAACATTTTAACTGGTTCTTGCATAAATTTTTCTATTCATCAGAGAATAAATATACAGCATTTAAAGTATTTTAGACAAATAAAATTCCAAGTAATAATAAATAATGGATAATGTGTTTATAGCTTTTTTTTCCAAATTTGCACTTGACATGATTCTTATCCATAACGATTAATTAACATCTCAAATATCGTACATCAATTGCCATCTTCCCGGAGATTATTTAATATGAATCCTAAAAATGTAACTAATATTACTGAGATATTGGGACATAGTTACAATTACAAAATGGGTAGTAATCGGCTTTTATACTATCATTGAAATGTAAAGGACATGCCATGGAAAGGTTTCGTTTAAAAGCAGAATACCTAATTGCGGGGGAAGCTGATTAATTACCATCAATGATGAATGCGACGTTTGATACTCGTCAAAGAAAATTGAAACGTAGCAGTATATTTGAATTTCAAACGTGGAAGATCGCTACAAAGTGACGAATATTGTTGAAGGGAGGTTGCAGAAAATACAGTGCAATTTTGTTTCATGAAATTTTTTCGTGCTTATTTAGAAAATTGGAAATTAGTATTATCTTTTATCTATTAAAGTTATATATTCTGCTTTTATACCCAAGAAGATGACTGTGATTGAGATTCATCTATTGTATTATGTAGCATTATGTATAGAAAAATCTTTTACAATAACCGCGTAAAATAATTGCCAATTTACAGCATAAATAATCTTTTTACTGTATCTTTTACTTAATACAGTTTCTATATTTATGCATCCTTGCAATTGTTTTAAAAATTGTCGTATTTAAAATCTTTAATTTTTTTCTCATATAAAAGATCGAAATGAACTGAAACTTCGTTATTACTCAATTTATAAAAAATGGTCGATAAATGAACTTTAAAATCTAAAATAATAACACATATGAAATATATGAGTTTCTACATGAGATAATATGTGCACCAGACACGTGCTTCACGTTGAAGCAATGACGAGGAACTATATTATTTTATTTAACCGTTTCTGCGATATAGTTTTGCAGGGAATACATCATGTTTTACATTTTGGGTCATCCCGAATGTGCATTTGAGCAATACGGTATATAAAAGCATAAGGAATAAAATATGTCGCACCAGCGACTTTATAAAATTATTTCTTGTTACATTTTCGGTCAGTGATAAAAAAAAAAGAACATTTCTTACCAGTACAAACATGATAATGATATTTTACCATCAATAATTGTGAGCAGATTCATCAATTACTTTAAGATTTACTCCTGTTTCCAGAAAATGAAGTTTTCATTTGTAACGTTTCAAAATCGGCACACGTACAATCGACTAAAAATGAAGCAGAACGTTTTGTTTTTTTAGAAAAACGTATGAAGCATTTGTAAGTGTTTTCTTTAGTACATTTGACAGAAGTACATCTAGCAGGGCAAGTTATTTCTTCATCTTTTATCTATTATTAAATGAACAAATTTTAGGTACATTAAAGCAACGTTGAAAGTACTACAGTAAAAAAGGTCAATTATATATTTGAAAGGTAGAAATTCATATTAAATTTTGAAAAAGTACATTTACCATATACTACGAAGATAAAAAATACTGTCAATGGAGACTAACCAATTTTCTGTACTAAATAGTGTAATTACATCCAAGAACATCTTGTCTTAAAATAAAAAACCAATTCTAATATTGACAAAACAATCTTTCGCAAATGGAACCTTAGTCACGTAAAATATCTAAATTTTATTATCTGCAGACAAGAAATCCACACAGTAATAGTACACACCATAAAATATAAATTAATAATATATTATTTAAAAACATTAAATCAATAGTATTCATGTTACAATAATAAAACAGTTAAATGGATATTTCTAAATTTTAGATATTGATGTCGCCGGTTTCAGAAATTTCATTAACATCGTTCACTAAGAGACTTTTGCAACTATTGTTAACTAAAAGTTATCTAAAATGAAGTTTAATGCATTATGAAGTAGTTGACAAAGTAGTATTATTAATTTAAACTTGAGGGTATTCTACCACGAAATAAAGACCCGGTTACATAAAAATATGAAATTCAGAATTTATGTGAAAGATGTTAATTTGTAATCATGTGAATAGTTTGGAATTGAGGGAAAATAATGATATCATAACTATTTTCTAACTAGTAGCGTTTTGTGCAGGTTCTTAGTCGATTAATACATTTATTGAGAAGTTAATTGATCATTTCATTCGGTGTCACGATGAATCATGAGATAAAAACTTCTTTTCATTATAAAAACCTTTCTAAATATGATGATGGTCGAAAGAAAATAAGTACTATTAATGCTAATCTACTTAACTTATGTTATATAATGTAATCGCTGATTTATTTGTAATAAAATCTGCAAGAGGTACAAATTCACGTCAAATTTACTACATTCAATTCGTATAAGTTCCCTTTTTAATTTCACACATAATAAGATTTCTTACTACTTCCAAACTATATCTTTTTGGTGAAATAAGCGTCGTTTGAAAAAAAATCTTAATTAAAAAGTATGATTTAAAAAGTTAAAGACAATAAATTGTATTCGGTATGTATATGCAAATAAAACAAAATGGCAATATGTGGATGTGTACAATACTTTTAAAATTGTACTAGAAGCATATTTATTAGTTGTAGTTGTAAGTATTGTTGGTTCATGAATTTTTCGTGATTCATTAATACTAGTTTAATGAACATTTTTCGTGACAGAATTCTTTGTATAAAGAGTACTATAATCTTAATATTGCAATTCGCAGAAAATGAGTAATAATGGGTTATTTGTCTAAATTAGTACGCTCGGTTCAGCACCACACAAAACTCTGCACTTGTTAATTTTTAAATGCTCATATACTTGTAAAATGTTTCCCTAATATTAAAAAAAAATTAATGTGGGAGCTTGAAGCAAGTTTCGAACATTTTTGGATGTTAAGAATATTTATTATAAATATCAAGTGCAATTGGTCATCCAGTGAAAGCTTTGACCTTAGATTTTCTTACATCCGTCTTTCAGAATACTTTTTCATTTTTAATAATCAATTTTATGCTCCCTTTGATCCTATTCTCATTACAAAGGTAATGCCTTAAGAGATTTCTTTTACAGCGGCGGTGTGGCTATCTGCATTCAAAGGGTTGTGAATACATTTTATATGAAGTTTAATACTTTAACAGTCGTTTCTTTTTTAAATTCAATTAGTAGGTTTGCTTTTTACAGATTTTACCAAATTTTACGTAAAATACTCAAACAGAAAACTAGGTCGATGTTAAATCCTTCTGACCTTCCATAACGGCGACTAATTTTCTTTACCGTGACTTATTTATTTGAAATAAAAGTTGCGGTCTTGGGAATCAGTAGAAAAATAGAAGTAATGTTTCCATAATAGGTAATATTTAAATGTTGAAACTCTGCTTGGTAAAAAATGAATTACGTTTCTAATTCTGACCAAATTCTTTTTGGATCATGTTCATTTTCTTTCGTAATTCATCTAAAAAATCTATAGAAACTTAATTATATCGACAAGCTTGTAGTTTCGTATAGTGATCATTTATAACAAATTCATGAAAAACGAATCCGAAAAAAGAAATAAATACCTGTTATGACTGATGGTTTTAAGTCACTTGTCCATGATTCAGCGGGACAATTACAGGCTATATGTAATTGGGTGACTCTTACTCTGATTCTAAACAATTCTTAGCAGTTAATTTATCACAAGAAAAGTAAAAAAAATTGACTATAAGCAATCGAAAACCGACACCTTTATAGTAGACTTTCCTTTTGTGAGGAATTTGAAGTCAAAGTTATGAATGGATGACCGACAGGCAATTAGCAAATATCATTGATTATTCATGAAGCTTCACGTAAACTGTATACACTCGTATATAGATATATACTACATTATACATACATCAAATATATTACGGATTACAAACAAAAATGGATCATCAATTTAAGGTGACATGCTTACTGTCTAAATATGAATTACTTAAAAAGTAGAAGATAGACTTAAAGGCAGCCATCTTAAATGCTTTTTTTTGCCTTCTGACATTGTAAATACTATGTCACGGGCTTGTATCAATGTAAAATTAATATTTATTATTATTTATGTGAAAGCACATAGTGTTCCATGAATCCGGTATAAAAATTTGTGCCCAAATAAGTTAAGTACAGAACTTTTTATTTTTTTTGTGCCTACACGACATTAACATTTCTGATCAACAAATCAATGCATTTTTGTTTGTTGATTTTCATTCACTTTGCATAAGCAAAACAGTATTTCATATACTTTACGTCATGCAATAGAATCATTGTCATCATCAATACAATCATCAATATCGGGTATCACATTTGATGTTTCCCGTTATATGATTTGGCTTCTTAGTTTCAAAGTTTCAAATTATTTCAGATGATTTGTAGATTTCGCCCACCATTTTGATATTTTAAAATATGATTTCATATTCATTATCAGTGACATCATCAGTCTAAAATTGAGCTAATTTTCTTAAATTAGTCAATGTTTGCGTTTAAAGTCCTACTTTCAGACAGCAAAGTTTAATTTTAGTCGAGATTTATGATTAAAAAAAATTTGTGGAGCTTGTCACACCTAAGTTAGAGAATTCTTATTTCGAACTTGAATATTGACTAAAAGTAAGTTTCCAAAACTAAAAGCAAGGTTTTGAGCACAAATATTGACTTAATTTAAGAAAATTTGCACAATTATAGGCTGAAATTAAGCCTTTTATGGTGCAGAATTGAATATGTAATAATTTTAAGACTTTTTTTTACCATGTCCCTAGAGTAACATGTTTTTACTTCTATTTTCCTGTTTTCAGTAATTTAACTATCTTCAAGTCGAAACTATGGGAACCTGCATTTTATTCATTTATTTACATTGAGTAATAAATATTTGATGGACGTCTTAGACGAACAAATCACGATGTTTGTAATGCATACTGTTAATTTTTCTAGCTAATTTATTTCTGATGACAAAAATTCGTCTGCTCGATTTGGCATTGCGATTTCATTAAAAAATTTTGTTGTGATTAGGCGACATTTTTCAGGTTGGATGTGGGCAAATCCCCAGAACTTTTCACTTTTATGAAATTTTAAGATTAAATTTACTTTAATTACACAGTACATAAATATTTATAAAATATTACTGTTTTCTAATGCTTTTCATTTAAGTTGCATGATAGTTGATTAAAAAGCCATAGCAAACACAGAAACTTATAAATTTTAACAAACTACTGTATGCAAATCATATTTTCTTTAATATTTTGTGCTATAACTTTTGCAAAGGGTATTCTTTTCATTTGAAAAACACCTTATTAAATCCAAAAACCTTTGAAAAATATATGTGTCTGTCTGTTAATAAGAAGGGCATGCGTCTAAAGTCGCATACAGTAAATTTATAACAAATCCAATTTTCGTTAATTTCTAACTATAACTTTTGAACCAAACAATGTTATGGCTCCGTACTTTGGGAAGTTTTAATTCGTGATATGGTAAGAGACATATTCCAAGTAATAAGGTGTGCCTAGCTTTATCATAATTCCGTGCTTATTACAAACAATATAACTTTCGTGGCTAACTGTTGTTGAATAATGCTACTCTTGTCAGGCAGACATGACTTATAAACAATTAGATATCTCGATTAAAATCGCAATTTATAGTTTTATGAGTCATAGTAACTCATAACATGGAATACAACGTGACATGAAATTGTCTATTTGAGCCAAACTCCTTTTTTTACGCGCAGATTTGCTGAAATTGTTTACACAGGGGTTTTCTTGATTGTTGATCACGAATTCGTTGACAACTAATCAAAATTCAAGAAAGTGAATACAATATGGCAGACAGAATTCCTAAAAAGTTACTTAAACCAGTTCAAATTGGGTGTTGATTTTTTGAGAACTTAATACTCGCTATAGGTTTGCACCAGAAATAATGAAAATATGAAATTGGTGAAAAGTCCTCCATTTACCAATTTTACCAATTCGATAAAATTTGAACCTATCAAAGCATTTAACTCGCTCTCGACGTATTGGTTATGTTGATTTCTTAACTCGGTTTGCGAAGTCTTTTATAATGAATTTTAACAATTTGGCAGCGGATTTATGATCAACGATCGGGAGAACCATTGAGTACCTAAGTGAAAATTATTCCAATCTGTTTTTACGTATTCCTTTTAACATAACTTTTTACAAATTTGGTCTACCATATTGAATTTGTCATCTTGAATTTAGAATATTTGTTGACGAAATCAAGATCCGTAACTTAAAATCTCTCGAGTAAGAAATTTCAACTGTTTTCCGTGTAAAGAAATATGTTTGGTTCAAAGGTATAATTCTATGTGACGTTTTACCCCTCCCTGCGCTGGAATAATTCTTAAAAAGTCGTAACGTGACGTTTTTTTCTACATTTTATGTTTACGAATAGCCTCAGGTTGATTTTAAATGTATCCCAGCTAAAAGAAATGGTTTTCGTTAAACGTAAGTTTAACATTTCTGTGGATTTGCCCATATGGACTTTAAAATAGCTCATTTAGTGTTTGAATTAGACTTTAAAATAAAAACATTCTTATTAAACATTTTCTTCTATTTTGTTCAGCTGATTATAAGAAAGTTTACTTAAGGCAGTTAATTACATCCCAGCTTTCATCAACCTCTGTCTTATTTAGTCATGTTACAATTAAACAATACATAAAGCTAGGGTATGATCATTTGAGTTTCGATTTTAAACTATTATATAAGTATTTTTAAAGTGCAGCTCTCACAATTAGAATCGTAAACACGTGTCTAAAATGAAACGTGAAATAATAAAATTGAAACACTTTTTGAATCAGTGAAACTTTAATACGAACCAGTGAAATTCGTTCGCCGTTTCACTGTTTACGCAGTAAATATGATGAAAGTCAATCATCCAGCAGTGAGTATTTATTCACTGATTCACATAGAGGGTTGTAACTGTTTCGAATTGAGAGAGTAGCATTAAAGTAGATAACCAAAGAACTTCCAAAGAAAGAAAAGAATTACTATGCATATTAGTATATAATTCTTTGGTATTTAATTTTACTAATAACAAATTCCCTATTCATTGGCCAATTTAAACTTTTGTCGTAACATTTTACGATTTTTAGATAGAGTTCATTTAATGCATTACTCAAGGTTAAATTATGTTAATTTAGAAAGTATATAAGATATTAAGACTTTGATTAAGAAGTAATTTAAATAAGAAGTAACAAATTATGAAGTTTACACTTATGATCAAATTTTCATTCTACAGGGAGCTCTGATGCTTACTTATAATTAAGTCTACGTGACAATAATATCGACGTACCAATTTAATTTAATTAATATAACTTTGAGATACAAAACCTTTAAATTTATTATTAAGTTATATTATATCACTTTTGACTTTTATTCACGAATACTAATCGATTTATAAAAGGGCTTTTAAGTCTAAAAGTGGTTAATTTTATTTGATTGGAGCATTCTAACTTTATTATAGTCTGGAAATAGTGGAATTACCTATTGTTTGAGTAGTTCTTCGCGATGTCGTCAATTAGTTTGTATTATTGATAATACATTTATAATTGTTATGGCAATATTATGCAGCAGTATTTTATGTGATATAAATACTACAATTCGGCAGGAATAAGGTTGCTTATCATATCAAATTATCAACAGTTCTAATTAATCCAATTTTTTTATTGAAATCGCGCGTTTTTAAATATTTACTCCGAATTTGCCGAGGTTAATAAATGGGCTAAACTAATAAAATTAATTTGTACTTGGACGAATTAACATCTAAGCTACAATTCGTACATTACAGCTGAACGAAATTGAGATTTTACATACTCTAGTATTAGTTTAATAAAATTGTGTTTAAAAGGGTCACCACAAATAAAAATCATAATTTAGATAAAAATAATTTAATGTTTCGGCTATTGATTGTAACCCTCTTCAGAAATTAAATAAATAAGTACATAAAAGGTCACTAAATCAATAAAAAATAAAGTCAGAAAGCTTAAAAATTCATGGGTAAGAATCAACAGCAATTCATTTGATTGTGTATGAAAGATAAGGAAATAAAAATGTTTGGCGAAATGAGTATATATATTACATTTTCGATTTAGTGGGGTACGTGATTCTTGTATTTATAATAATATATAAACATATTTACTATACGTTGCAGTAAAATATTATAAATTTCAGGTAAGTTAGATTTATCAAATATTTTCTTTTAATAATATCATTTTCTCGAACTAATTTTAACATTTTTGGAATTAAAATAATGCCCAGTATTCAAAATGTGTATATAGTTAAACTGATATATTTATCTTCACTCCCTTCGTTGTTCTTGTTATTTTCTGTAATTCTGGACTCTAGTCTTCTTCCTATTTGTCCTATATATACCATATTTCAGTGGAAACAAGGTAACAGATAAACTACATTACAATTTTTAGTAATCGGCAGTTATCCTTACGAGGTTTAATTTGGCCAATGTTATTAAAAATAGGTTCTGGAACCAAACGAATATTTTTTTTTCTAAATCTACTTATATCTCTTCTGTATTACCTTTTACATATGGAATGTCAGTTGTTTTTTTAATTTCCGGATTCAAACTAGGGATATTTCTTAACGAAGAATTGTAAAATTCATGAATTTCTTTCGCAATGCAGTTATTGCTAATCTGTAATCATTTTCACATAGCGTACGTAACTAAATTCACGTTTTTATGTTTGAATCGTATTTCAGATAATTTAATCGACCTATCAATAAGACCATAAACTACATTAAGTTTGGGCGCACCTCAAAAACCCGAAAAATCACAAAACAGATACGTCAAAAACCCGACATTCAAAAACCAGACATTTCAAAATGCACACATATTTAGAAAGTAATTTTTTTTAATATCTGTTTTGAAATGTCTGGTTTTTGAATGCCTGTTTTTTGCAATGTCTGGCTTTTTAACGTCTGTTTTTTAAAATGATTGGTTTTTGAATGTCGAGCTTTTGAAGCGTTTGTTTTGTCATTTGTCGGGTTTTTGAAGTGCACCCAAAACCAAACAATTAAAAAAACAGACATTTCAAAATGTACATATTATGAATAAGTAATTAATCATAAATTTGCTTAGTAACTAATCCAGGCGTTAAAGTGATTTGACCTTCAAGTAATCTGCAAAATTAATTCCTTGGACAAATATTTTTGGTCTTGAAATGACTTACAGTGAGACCTCAAGGATGGCGACCCGAGATAGTTTTTTACATAGTGAAAGCACCAATTGGAGGTGTCTGTATTTTGAATTGTCGCATTTTTAATCTGTTTTTGTAAATGTTTGGTTTTTGAATTTCGGGTTTTTGAAGTGTCTGTTTTGTAATTTGTCGGATTTTTTAGGTGCACCCTTAAATTTATATTGATTGTGTTTAGTGATTAGTTATAAAAGATAAATACCCGCCTGACAACGTTTCTTTTTGTGCGCAGTTTGTATCAATAAGGTTCTAATAATCTTTTCGATAATAATTAGCATGTCCATAAATCTCGTACTGTTATTTTGTTCTATTTCCTGGGTAAATCTTATTCTTTTTGTTAATCCCCTGATTTTTGTTAAACTATTAAAAGTGTTAAGAATGACACCTTTTCCCACAGGGTCAGCAAGAAGAATGTCATCTGCACAACGAATGTAAAAAGGCAGTTTAATATGCAGTTTGTTGATTAATATCTTCAACAAATTCCATGGTCATATTTGAAACAACTAGGGATAACGGAGATCCCATTCGAACACCATGCACTTGTTTGTAATGTACATAATGAAATGATAACGTAGCATTCTCAAAAACCAAGTTAAACCTTTTTTAATTGCCAATTGTCGGTAATATGTCTTTTAGTTTTACCCGTCACATATTTTAAGATGTTGGTGAAAAATTTTGCTAAATAATACCTGGGTAAGCGAATAGTAGAATACCATATTTGTGTATTTTTGGTAATACATATGCTCCTGGAATTACACCATTGTAAGATCACAGAAGTTTTCCAGCGCAAGAATTGATAGACTAATTTTTTTCCATTCACTCATAAGAGAATTTACTTTTTTAGAAATAGTTTCAGTGAATTTGAATTTGGTCGAATTTAGACCTTATATGTTGTAGAATCATTAAGTAAAATGCTCATGTTATGCAGGTGATTATGTTTGTATAAGACGACGATTTTAGTCAGTGTATTGACTGATTATTAGCTTAAAAATAACGTAAAATCTGAGTTGTTTTAAATACAATAGGATAGTTATTACACCTGTTGAAATTCAGTTAAAGACCTATTCAAAACACTGCAAAATAGTCAAATTTACTAATAATTTCTTGGAGTATAGTTAAACTAATTAGTTCTATAATAGCTTTCGTCTGACAGATTTTGATGAGTATTTGAATTGAAATTTCTTGTTTTCTTATTTTTCGTTATCTATGAATGATGATGTGACCTAAATATAAAATATTGTAAGTAAGAAACTTAACTAGTAGATCTTTAATCGGTTTCGCACAATTATTCGTTTTCTTGAAAAACATTTTTTCAATTTCAATTGAACGTGTAAATTGGAAAGATTATCTGATCTCAAACTTCCGACTTAATATTCCAGCAAAAAGTAGAGTTATCGGTTTTTTTAACTTTCGAACACTCCATTACTACAGAACACAATGTTTTAATTATATACTTCAAAAGAAGGCGAAACGAGTTACGTCTTTTACGCCCTTACTCGCGTTTTTGCCTTTGAGCGAACGTTCCTTGTGTAAATAAGTTTGGCGAAACGAATCAAAGATGTACTTGAGATGGTAGGAAAGAATAATACATACGTCGACGGAAACTCCAGCCAAGGGAAAGACCTGGACATCGGGTATTTCCTTGGGCTCGAAGCGATAAAATTCGTGTCCATCTTTGTACCACTTCACCGAATAGAGCGTCTCCTTATCCAGGTTGAAATTGCACTCCATCCGGACCGTTTGATTCAAGACGACGTGTTCCGGAACTTGCAGTGCGGTCATGCGAAGACCTTCGATACCTTCGACAAATTAAGTGAACGGAGTTTAAAACGACCTGAAGTACATCTGATGACATGTTTTTTTTTTATAGTAGTTCGCAAAGAGACATTGAAGATATTGGGGTTTGTTGATGTTAAAATGACATTAATGACAAATATTGCTGGATTGCACATTAAATGTAACATTTGTATTTTACTTATTTCTCAAAATATTGTCTAAAGGTAAGTAAAGTATTGTTTTAACATGATATTTTATCTTCAATTCCACTTTCTTCATTTCGTCGGTCATTTCTGTCGGAAGGATGGTGAAATAAAAATCTTCTATTAGTCTATTTTTCTATGTTTCAACCTCTTGTGGGTCTTTTTCAGGGCTAGCGCAGAATTTTTATTTTACTATCCCTTCCCTTCCCCTTCCCTTCCTTCCGAAATAAATGACCGACAAAATAAAGAAAGTGCAATTGAAGATGTTTTCACTGCGGTCGAAAAAAAACTGTATTATCCTATCTACAATCTATCTTACGAGAAGATATTTAATACTTATGACAGGTGATAATATTGAAAGAAATTCATATCGTAACATGCCCTTATATATATATTTTTGACCCTCCGGCCGTAAAACTCGATTTCTCGACCTAGAGCGAAACCTTCACCCGCGAATTATCGAGTCCTACGACAATCGATCGATCGAAATAGCGATCTCCGATGAGTTTGATTGTTACCCTCACTTCGCACGGGCGACAAACTTCACAATCGTCGAACATCGATAATTACGCCCTTGGAACATAATGTACCTACTGTTATTACTAATACAGTAGTCGCGCTCTTAAGTCATATGCTTGAGGCAAACAAGATGGCGGTGCCTTCCCTTAAGTCATATTTCCCCTCACCACCCACCACTTGAATTTCTACTTGTCACATGCGCTCACACACACATTCAATGGCACAGCGCGAGCCTTTCAACCAGTGAACGAAGAATCTCTCAGGGGAAAAATATGACTTAGAAGAAGGGAAATATCTGCGTTAGGGGGGTATCTGCCTTAAGGGAAGATGACTTAAGGGGAGGGGGGGAATACTGTATTTTTTAAGTCTTTGTAAAAGGTACTCGAAGTCAATATATTATGAATTTAGTATCATGGTAGGGTCGCATTAGTTTCAAAGCAGGGAATCAATCGTTCCGTAAAATTATGAATTTGAAACGTAATATCTTGATGTTAGAACTTACTGGTGTTCCCCACAATATGATACCCTAGGTCTGCACAAACTTAACAACGAATCTTCCACAAAAGTAGTTTGTTTCGAGTGAACAGATTTGATCTATGATGATACAACCAATTTAAATTTAGTTTTCTTTGGCATAAATATAGGTTTTGATCAAAGTGAAATATATTATACGGTTCGGTGTGATAAGAAATTCATTAGCAATTTTTGTTGCTTGTTTTCTTTTCATTTTTGTCGAATTTAAAGATACTTTCAGAATGTTCATTTAATCATAGAGATCTGTTCAAGTTGATATTTTGAAAATACATTTAATTCCACGTCGAATGTACTTTTATTGAACGAAATTGGATGAAAATTGTCAAAGTTACATGAATTTTAAAATTTTAGAAATTTTTCGTAAATTTTAGATGACTTGAGTTCAAAAATATCAATATTTCAACATTGCATTTATAAATAAATTATTGCAAGCTGTCTTTACTGTTCGGTTACTACAAAAAGTAGGTTGTTCGCGGACACATTCTATTATTAAGTTTCACTGTTTAACGGTATCGCTTAAAATTAGAAAATAATAATGTAGTGATCGATTGCTTCGACTTTTAAAATCTTGAATATAGTACCTCGGAAAATTCCTCGTATGAACCAGAATTGATGTGCAAGGGTCGTTCATCCAAATAAAAAAAAATGGTAATTATAAGTTGTAATAATGTTGTAAGTACAACATTTTTCAAAACACTGTAAAAAACTTTGAAAAACTTCTATTATTGATGAATTCTAGGAACTTATAATTCTTACTATTTTTGTTTGAAAAAATAATTCTTACTATTTTTTTTCGATTTACAGCATCAGAAAGTTTTTGAAATAAGTTTTTATTTCAATGTGTGGAGGCCTTCGCGCAGTCTTAATCGAAGCCACTAATTTTAAAAAAAATGGCTAAGAATAAATGTTTACAAATTTGTTGGAAGTTTTTTCAAATGTAGGCGGCATATTGGAATTCCTGTTATCTAAAACTCAATTTTGACTCAGGGAAGTTGAAGAGGGACCTCGAAAACAGTAAAAAAATGGGTTACCTTGAAATCGTCCGAAACTTTCATTACTACAACAATTTCCCAAATAAAAGAAACTCTTACGGATACTTGGGTGTTAACAGGTTACAGTGGTTTAACTAGATCTTCAAAAATGTAAGAAATACTCGCAGAAATCTAAGGATCGGATACCGACCAAAAATCAGAAATTAGTAATTAAAATCGAGTACTTTAATCCTTTAAAGCCTAAAAATGTGCATAACTTGCACACCGATTTCAGCGTCATTTTATTGATACAATAAACGTTTTTTAAAAATGGAAACATCCATATCCGACTAGTTTTGAAGTCGCTCTTTCGATTGGCGCTACTGAAATTTTCGAAAAATTACGTTTACCACATTTTTTTTTACAAAAATATTGCAAAAAGCGATTTTTTAACCACAATTTTTTTTAAATGGGTTTTTAACTATGATACCTGTTTCAGATCACCTTCTAACCTATCAGAAACGTGTTCCTGTTTTTTTTTACTTCAAAATTATACATTCACATATTTTGATTAATTTTATTTTTCATTTCAAAATGGCGTCTGAACTTTGAAAATTGTTGAAATTGCATTTTGAAATGAAGAACAAAATAAATCAAAATATGTGACTGTATAATTTAGAAGTAAAAAAATCGGAAACACGTTTCTGATAGGCTAGAAAGTGATCTGAAACAGTTAAAAACCCCGTGTTTTTTAGAAAAAAATAAATAAATAAATGGTGAATATGATGTTTTATGATAGGACCTCTTCGGAAGACAGGATGTAACACATTTTTAATTTATAACTATTCTGTACAAATTTGAAAAACGATATCTAAATAAGGAATAATTATAAGATTTCTAAAATTTGTCAAAAAGTTGTAGATAATTATTTAAATATTATAACCGAAATTAAGTCTTATGCTTTGTTGAATTCTTTAGTGTTAAAGCCGTTACCAATTAAAGCTAGCGCACAAGAAATTTGCACCAACTTCGTTGCGTTTTGACAACGTTAAATGAATTTCTAAAAAAATCCCACATATATCACATTCTACCATTTTCGTTTACATTATACATTTTTCTAAAATTTCAAAAAATTAGAAATGTATATAAGATTTTGACAGATAATAGTAAAAATATTATTGTTGTTTTTCTTACAAATATCTAGTTTTTGATACAATATTCTAGTTTGAATCAGTTAAAATGTACTAAAAAATTGCACTCGATAGTAGTAGGTAAAAGATTGGTACGCATTTGAAATTTCCAAAGTGTTTTTTTGAAAGGTCCAGAGTCGCCACCAAATTGACCAATTTCATTTCAAAATTCAATATTTTGTTCTGGAAGCCTATAGACATTAGAGAACATTTTCTAAGAACAATGATTTTTTAGAAGGAGTAAAAGAAATATTACATTTTTTATCATTTTAAAAATTTATCACTCGGTGAAGTTTTAACAATTAGAGATGGCTAAATCGGTGAACCGAGTCAATATCAGATGTACAATTTTTTTAATTTTTAGTTGTCAACACATTAACAATCTAATATTATATGCCGCCGAAAATTTTAATAATTAACAAATAAAGTGAACATAAATTCGACATTTTCGAAAATGCGATTATCTTTGGACAAATAAAAGAGATTCCATCTATTAAAATTAGGGACAACCTCTTTTTTGGTGGTATTTCATCTCGGTGTTTATCAGGTAAATTGTTGAAATTATAATTAATATTAATAACCTTGGGCTGTTAAAAGTTTACTTCTAAACAACATTAAAATTACCTCCCAGGGAAAATAGCAATCCCTAACTTATCGAGTGGATTGTATTTTGTTTCTGATGAGTGGAATGACAGATATATTGTGATTGTGATATTTCGCATATTGCGAAATTAATAGCATTTTCATATCTAAGATATCTGATATAAAATAAAATTATGTAAACGTAAAAAGTATACCTATACCGCAAAGCCTTGCTGATGATTTTAGCGGATTCAGATCGAGGTGAAACGTTACCAAAAGAGATTACAGTAAATTTTGTTCCTACTTCATATCAATTCGCAAGTAAGGGAAGGCGATGGCATACTAAGCTTAGCAGGAGTATGCTGAGAAAGGAGAAAGACCAATTTAGATCAAAGTTGATTGGTTGCTTCTATACCTCTCTTATTATAACATGTTCCCATCCTGCCTCAACCAACCAATTTAGATCAACGCTGATTGGTTACTTCTGCTCAACCATCAAGTTGCTTTATCTTTCTTATTATACAGTGAGGCAGACTATTTTAAGTCATAAAAATTCCATTAAGTAGTTGACAAAAACACTTTTTTGTGTCTATTTGAAGCATTTCAGGAAAAGTAGAAAAAAGTCTCTCTATTGACTGCAGAATACTAGTAGAACCACTTAAAATGTACTTTGAAGGTGCTGCATTGATAAAAGCATTGAATTATACAATGAAATACAATTTAGAAAAGATCATAATACAGTATTCCCCTCCCGAATATTTGCCACTAGGTCCCAATTGCTTTACCCCACGATTGCTGTTCCCCACCACTTCTCACGGAGCGGTAATTCTGTTGTGACATCACGCATACGCGATGTAGGAAAAGTAAACCATGGTTAAACTGATTTCTTATGGTCCACGCATGTGCATAACTGTATATCGGCGGAGTAGGGGAAACATTTCTTCCCCTTACTAGGCAAACATTGGGACGGTTAGAAAAGGACAGACAATATAGACGAGGCAAATATTGGGGGGGGGGGGGGGGGGGGCACTGTACTTTGAGATAGATCTTTGGCAATTTTCATTTCGAGAAAATGAGCAAGGTATGCTATTCACCTTTCAAAATCAATACCAAAAGTAGCAAATGGGACAATAATTAGTGCAGTTATGATTTATTATTGACATAAACACTGAAAAACCGAGTTTTAGCTATAAAATGAGATTTTGGGATGATTGAAAAATCCTACTGCACCAATTTTCATGGTTTTGTTGAACCTACAAATTGTACTATGTTTGCATAAAAGCAGACTGCCGATTTTCTTAAAACTTTATGCCATTTTAGCAGCTAAACGAGCAAGGTTGGATCCCACATCTGCAGCGGGATGATACAGGTAAGCACACAACACCATAATGTAAGTAAATATTAAAACGGTTAGTTTTTATTTTTTTTACAGTTTTTTGAAAGGGAAAAATGTTTATTTAATATAAATAGTGGAGGACGGTGCGTTTTTAATAACTGAAGAGGATTTTATTCTCAATTATACTTCTATTGATTGCCTTCTAACTGCCCTGAGAAAATTGTTGACTGTATACTTCTATTCCTGCAATTATTCACCGCAATTTACTTGATTTTATCAATATTTTAAAACTGCCTTCCAACAGTCCTTTGAAAAAAACTTTTTATATTTTTTTATAAGCGTATCTCCCTCCAATATTTATATTAAAAAACGTTTTTTCCATTTCAAAAGGCCATACAGAAATCAATACTAACTTTCTCAATATTTTATATTTCGAACGGTCGATATCTAAAACATGAACTAATGTAATTCGATATTGAAACGGAAATTAGTATTATCGAAATACACATTTTATTTGGACCATGGCAATGCAAATGTGTCAGTGATACTGCCAAGTTGTAAAATGTAACCAAATAATTGTTATTGGAATCTCATATAATAGTTTTCATATACCAAGCTATTAAATTCGAACTTCATATTTCTAATGTGGAACTCAATATTCAAACGCACCTTAATAACCTAACGAGTTTACGATATTGATGGAATCTCTAAAATTTTTAATGATAATGTTGTCCTTTCACAAACTAAATGTATAAAGTTGGAATTCACGTATTATATGCAATATTTTTTATAAAAAATGAAGTAATTTCTCTATTCGCTTAGTGCAAGACGCCGGCCACGCCGCCTGGTGGTGAATTTTGACAACTCGCATCTGCAATTTGTATGGAGAGTGATATGAGAAAGTGAAATATTTAGTTTTTTTTTTAATTTTTTACGGGTTTTCAAAAGCATTAGTACTTTGAGTATATTGTTTGAAATTCGGCCCAAATTTTGTACATTTTTTTTTGTAACAAAATATTATACTTTTTTAATTCGAATCATTTTGAGTTGAACAAAACGAGGTTAAGGGGCGTAAATGAATACGATAATTCAAACTGGGTTTGAATCAATCACAAACTCAATAAACTTTAATCCAGGAAGTATAGAAAAGGGAAAAAATTTGGCTGTAGGATATGTAGTTCGTGTAGAAGAAGTATTTGGAATATGTACAGAGCATAAATTAATTCGTTCCAGTGTACTTCGGCAAACCTCAGTGACTTTTCCACCGTACAAAACTACATTGGAAATAAGAAAAATACCATGTTTATCTATTAACTAAATTACTAATAATGGAAAATTACAATATATACATAAATATAAATATATTTCAGTTGAATAATGAATTGTATTCTACATATACAATTTCGAACTCGGAGTAATCATTTTTTTTGCACAGTATAATATAAAATGAACCCTTTCAAATGGTTCTTTAAACCATAAACCTTACTTGCAACACTTGCAACAAATCGAAATAAACTTTAAAATGTCTCAAATTAACGAATAAATAAGAGCATTTTTAAATTGACTTTAATGGAAAAGCTCTGACGTTGCAGATGCGAGTTGTCAGAAATCTCCACGCTGAGCGCTGCCGTCGATTTCGATATCCCCTCCATCGCCATGCATGCAAAAAATACCCTTTAGTTCTACCTATTTGCCAATATATAAGTTTCAATTACGAATTCCGAAAGTTGTAATAGATGCAGTAAGAAAAGTCGATTTCTTATACCCCGCAAAAGATACATTGTAATTACTGAAATCCCATATGTTATCCAAAAGAATCTTGGTCTTTTAGCATTTACTTATTATGGAGTAAAAGATATTCTATTAAATTCTCATGTTTCATAATAATTTTCTTTTATGGCTAAAAGAATACAAATTTTAGCATTTTCAAAATACTAATTTCTTATAGGTTATAATCTATATTATCCGACGTAAAAAATACCGTCTTGTAAACTGATAAATATCTGAAACACTTGAAGGAAAATGATCTAATCAGTTGTTTGAAATTCTTAAAGATCCGTGCAAAATTTTTGCGCTTTTTCCCACCTTCGGTTCTGCTCGTGGGCCAATACCTCATGTTCAACACCTTCAATTGGAAAACGGTGGACTTCTTTAATACAGGTAATAAAAAACATCCTGAATAACACTTACGAAGAAGTATCAATCTATTGTTTGTAACAGGTTCGTATTTACATACCACTCAAACATGAATGTATCAATCGGGTCGTAATGACTTTCTAACACACGCAGTGTTACAACAAAAGTACAAAAAATCTTGCAAATGTATAGAATATTATGTAATAAATAAAGATGGGTATCAATACAAACTTTTATATACAAAAAATTCACCGTTACATTAATGTCTCATTTTGATACACAAACAAGTTCCTCAGAATATTCGCAAATCGTGTTATACTTCACGTATCAGCATAATTTACAAAACATAAAGTTTAAAAATTCTGGGAAGTTTGTTCCAAATTTAAATTCTGAAACTGAATGTACATCGTATCTACCGAAATAATGTCAATAATTTTAGAACTATTACGAAAAGTTATCAGATGTTGACTGGAGTTATGGATCTGGTGTTTATATAGGTTAGAAACGAGTTCTATGTTTTTCTAAACTGGTTCATTAACTGAAATATAGCACATAATAATTTTTCTAATATCTAAAAATTACCGCGTTTATATTGGTACAAACACTGTGTTTTAGCTGTTAAAAAGTATATTTATACCGTCTACAAGACATTTTAAAAAGTTTTATCTTTTAACCTGTAAAAGAAGTATTTTTACCCTTATATATATAAAAGATACTTTTCTCAGTTGGGAAGCATATATACTTAAAAACATGAAAATTTGATCATATATTTACATAAATAGTTCAACTGAAAAGTATCCATGTACAATAATTATACGAGCTTAAATGTTTACAAATACTTTAGTAGCGTCTGTTAGTTAACGTCTCCTTGCTAAATATGAAGCTGCAACGAGGCATGTACTAGACATACATGTTCGACCTGACCTAACAATGTGACTTGTGGACAAATTAATCATTAAGTATACTTATAATATTATTTTGTTTCCGCTTCTAAATGAAGCTATCTCCCTACTATTATTCAACGTGTTTATGTATTTTGTTGTTGCATTTTCATTAGGGGAGTACGGGTCGAAAACCCGATAAATCAAAAATCCGAGACGTCAAAAAACCCGATATAAAAAAAACCGTCAATCGAAAAGCCGACTGTAAAAAAACCGACACTTCTAAAATGATAGTCCGCTTGTCGATGTGTCTATTTTGTTATGTATCGGCATTATGACTGTCTGTTTTTTGACCTGTCGGTTTTTCGAACCGCACTGCATTAGAGAATGATGAATACAAAGTATGGTAACATATTAAATGATCTTTTTTGCAGATATGCAACAATGAAGTAGGGTTGTAGAATAGCCAACAACTGAAGACATTTTGGTGTAAGTAGAAAAATAACGAATTACTTCTTATAACGTGTCTAGTAGTTAATTTAAAATATTATATAGTTGATTAGAATGTTCAAATATAAAAATATACTTTAGATTCTACTAAAAACCCACAGGATACAAAATATTCTTAGCTAAAAGAGTTTTCAGTGTAAGGAAAAATAGTTTTGAAGAGGAGTGAATATTTCACTTCCGGATAATGTCCACCACGACACTGAGGCAACTGAAAACATATATGGAATGAAAACGCATATCCAATTTTTTTTTGTATATTTATCAGCATTTTAATAATTCAATATTGAAACCAATATCACAACAATTTATTAAAACATTATTATTATTACAGGTCGATTTTAAAACGAAATTGTTGAATAAACGCCCGTATAATACCTCAATGTTCATTCCTTTTTCATAAATTAATAAATTACTATTTATGTACATATAATTCACTTGGAAGAAGTTATACACCTTTACAATAATTAATAAAAATATATTTCATTATACTGCATAAAAATTGTTTGTATTTCATTACTTTAATAAATTTAGATACTTGGGGTATGCTTAAAAAGTGTTCGGGTTTTATCCACTAATAAAATGTTGTATATTTGTTGTTTATCGTTTGAACCAAACATATTTTTCAGCATTTTATTTGTGTATTTTCTACGCCAATGGAAAAAGATAAACCATATTATTAAACTTAATTTAAATCTTTTGAGTTTCACAATTTTTCTAGGGTGAAATATCGATTTATCTTTAAGTGTTATCCACACCTCCCCTTCAAAACTGACTGAATGCCTTGAAATGTCGTTGACCCAAATCGTTGTGTTAATTTTACACTCATAATTTTGTATTATTAATATCGATTAATAGCAATAAATTCTCACTAACCGTGGATAAATTTGATCATTACATAACATACCTACAAACTATTTAAATATCGTATGATAATGTATCAGATGAGAAAATTTGGGATTTTTAGAAAATTGTATTAAAAAATTTAAATTCTATGCTTCAATTAAAAGATATTGGAAAGGAAAAGCCAATAAATCTACAATGTTATGCTTTGATTTCGGATTCCACTTTCAAAGATGGACGCTTTGTCGATTAAAGTTTTCCTCGTAAATATTTTGCTTCAGAAGTGAATTATATTCGCGTGAATGAATTATTTTATTCCGAATAAAATGTTGGATAAAATATATTTAATTTGTTGAGTTCTTAGAAGAAATTTAATACAGGATAGTTTACATTTAAGTTTTGTTCTTATTTTTAATTACTTTCAATTATGACGGCTGCGTATATGATACTTGTAACTATTCGAAATCCAAACATTACTATTCAATTAATTTTAAAGTAATCCAATCCCAATATTCAATTTAAATGATTTATTTATTACTAACTGTTCAATAGTCGCGACATCGATTCGGTTCTTTCGAATTAATGCAAGTAATAAACAAATAGTTATAATTATTATTATAAACATAGTTTCTGGACAAATTATATAATTATAGATTTAATTAATATAGATTTTTTTTTATGTAGATCTATTACAAAATGAGTAGATTTTATTAAACATATTTCTACATATAAATTTACAACCTTTTTAATTCCGATAAAACTGTAATTCTGGATTACCTTTATTGCGAAAATTCAATTAATTTATATCGATATCACCGACGTATTTAGTGAAAATGATAAACGTATCTTGATTTTTGATAGTGATGATAAAAAATTGAAATAAAAACATAATAACCCACTTCATCTCTTGATACTGTTTGTATGATAATTCGGAAACGTGTAATTTAATGCATTAAAGCTGACGTTTAAGTATATATATAATTAAAATTATTTCACTTTTATTTGTTAGTTTTCAGAATTGTCTATATTTACAGATAGATGAATAATAACTTTTTATTTATATATTTGTCGATAATTATGTGATTACAGAGTATTGCATAATTTCCATCACTGTGAAATTTTTTCTTCATTTGAAATATTCTTTAGGGTTTTGAAAATAATATACCGAAAGATAGAATTGGTCAAAAGTGTCTAAATAACCAAATTTTCCCTCCGACGGCGTCTCAGGTACTTCAAGAGCTTTAAGCGTGTTTCTCTAAACCACTTTTTTTACATCGATACATAACTGGAGTAAATCTTCAGCCATTGATGCGAAAGTGTGTGTTTTTTGGCTACATTTCGATTGTTTTTGTCGCAAAAGAGAATTTATTTTTGACAAACGCAGTATCATTTTCGAATGTATTTTTCGTGCTGAAAACGATGGCATTAGCAAAATTGTCCCGTCTGATTTTCGAGAATAGTGAAGTTAAATATTTTGCTGTAAAATAAATCAAAATATGGCCAAAAGGGACATTTTTAAACATTTAACCTCATTGTTCTCGAAAATGAAAAATACTGCTATTCTCAAAGACAAACTGACATAGAAGTAAATTTTTTCAGTGTGTAATGAGGTTGGATCTGGATCTCTGGTGAAAAAACCGGTTTAAAAAATTTATGTTCCAAGGCCACTCTGAGATCCTCCCGATGTTAAAAATTAATAACTTGCTATTTTAAAATTTCGATACCCACAGTAAACCTGTCGAAATATCCCAGAATAATATATAAGGAAATATACGCAATTTAATCTGGATGAACAAACATACTAATATTCCCACGGTGTTATGCTATAATCTTTAAGAATTCAAAACATTTTTTAAATTTCTTTTAAATACATTAGACGATGATTGTGTTTGTTACATGTGCGTTAAAATTGATTTGGCAATTTGTGTTTAATGTTTTTTGCTCAGAGATTTATGATTATTAGCATTCGGTGAGAAACTTATAAGAAAGATTACCGAGTGTTAAATTCATGAATTTTATTTAATTATAAGAAAGATGCTTGAATCAGACATTCGGAATCAAAATCCTTCACGCAATTGATGATTGCTTATTTTCTGTTTGAGTAAACGAAAACCTTAAACAAAAGAGGCATTCAATATTTATAAATATTATTATATTATATTATAATCTTATAATGTTAATATTATTATAATTAAATAATAAAAATAATAAAAAGAAAAACATATAATATTATAATGAGCTCAATTTGTATCGATTACGAATTAGGCCAACATTAATAATTCCCATTTTTTGCTATACTATTAACTGTTGCCGCTCAAGTTTTCAATAAATGTGCAAGATCGTGTGCAGCTTTCTATATTAGACTTTTGATGGATTCAAATGTAGACAACTGGAGAAAAACAATAGGGTCATTTTTTTGTATTAGAGCGAGCTCAATACTTTATTCGACCCAACAAAACAGGTCGAACTAATTGTTTATTTTGTAACAAGACAAGAAGGCGAAATTTTCAGAAACTAATTTATTCACTTCAACCTGAATAGAATTTTAATTAATTTAATATCAAACTTTAAGTTTGAACTATATTACTTTTCATGATTTGAATTTAACCACTATTCTACATGATATTTGCTCGCAATACTCCGTTACAAAGGAACAAGAGACAAATGAAATGAATGCTTCCAGCTTTATCAGAGATATGAAAGCAGTACTGAATATTTTTTAATTTTTCGATATACTATTGCAATTTACGAGTCAAAGTGCACTAAATAATGCTAGGCAATAACTACAGTTTAGCATTTAAATGGATACGTCACAGTACATCAAAATAATTTTTTAAAATGTTACTGATATTGAGGATTTATTTAGAAATGAAAATTGTTTCAAATAAATCAATTATAATAAGAGTAATAAGTTAATATATATGAAATTATTTTAATTTCACATTCAGCTGAATATATAATACAGCATAATAATCTACAGATTTGAAATTACATTTATACGAATAAATTATGTTCAGTTGAAAATGCAGTAAAAAATAACGAATTAGGTGGATATACATTTCTGCATTAGTTCCGCATGAAATGTAATAATTCACCCAGTAATAATCTAATACAAAAACAATGCTGAAATTAACAGCTTCTACATCGCTTCCAGAAAATTGAAATATTGAAACTTTCTAACGCCCGCTCTTTACAATAGATTAAATGAACTTTGAAAACTTGTTTAACTTTGAAGAATTAGTGTAGCGTACGTTAATTAAAATCCTACTTTTAATTTTTTTATTCGTAACTTCGTTTGTTGTTTATTTTATAGGTGGTCTTGGATAAGAATTCAAATAATGTGACCTCCAAGTTAGTTTGAAAATGTATTAAACATATATTAATAAATTCATTAACAAATAACAAATAAATGAGTTGATATTTTTAAAACTATTCATTTTGATCTATAATTTTGAATGTTTTACTTATTTCGTTGATTTATTTATAAGGAATATTAAATAAAAAGTAATATTATAATTCAGTATCAATGTAATTTACAGTAAAAGCGATCATTTAGGTTAAATGTTGGAAATGTACAGTGTTTTGTACTTAAACATTTAAACATTTAAAATCTAATATCTACTTGTGACTTTTATATGTTATATGGATTTATTTATGTTGAGATAAATATTAGACATATTATATATGCTATCGGGTTTGGATGAAATATCATTTCATTTGATTATAGTGATTTATCAGGTACTATTGAAATGAATCATTAATTACCCTGAGTGGTCAAATCCAATCCTCTGGCCTTACATGAAAGTACATACGTATACACATATTGATTGTTATCAGAGGATTCAATTTGTTTATTGTTATACGTCTACATGTCTAATAAATGACAATTGATTAAACAATACTGACATTTCCTACTACGAGAAAATTAACATGATTACATAGTCTCAAAATTGCAATAACTTGCAAAATAGTCGAAATATTCTTCTAATGGAATTTTTCCTATTAATTCTAATTTAATAATTCTAAAGTAATATACGGTGAACTTTATAATGTTTCAGTTTATATCTGATTATTGAAAATTATGAAAATGAAAGATTTCCATTAACCTAGTACTGCTGGTTCAAATTTAATTGCTTCCTTGCTTTTTCCCCTTTTTCTGTTTTCGGCTTTGTTTTTCTTTTTCTATTATTTTTAACCTAATTGTGAAATTGGAAAAGTATTTCTGGAAAGTGCCGTTATTCGAGAATCTAAGTGCTTTCTATAACAAGATATTTTATATTTCTTTTTGTTTTATTATTTTTTTGTAGTTTATATTATTGTTGATATCTTTCCTAAGAATGTACCGCCTTGCTAGTAGCGAATGTTAAATGAGTAATTCCGAAATACTTTTAATATTTGGCATTTAACATATTTTTAACCTGCACTCAGATGTAAAGTTATTTGTTTTATTTTGGGTGATATGAATAGCAAATATTTTCTGGTGCCATTAATTTTTTTAAGCGCTCATTTTATATCAACAGCTTTAACATTTTTAAATCCTTGTAGAATTGGCAATTCTTAATCGATTTAATCGGTTCGAGGACATTTGTTTCTTTATAATAAAAAATAATTATTTGTACATAAATCTAAAAATAAAAAACATGGAGATTCACATTTGGCAACTCTTGCAAAAATCGTTTTTTGACGTTTTTTCTTGGAATCTCTCTCTCTCTCTCTCTCTCTCTCTCTCTCTCTCTCTCTCTCTCTCTCTCTCTCTCTCTCTCTCTCTCTCTCTTTCTGGAAACACAAGTTAAATAAAAAGTTAATAAAATTTTGCAAATTAAATACATTTTTTTATTGATAAGATTCTTTGAGTAAACATTTCCATAATTTTCAAATAGTAAATAATTAATTTAAAAAAATTCTAATTCTAACCATAAAAGAAATCAATACATAACGCAATTATTTCTTGTTTTTTGTTAAATTTAATTTTTAGACGTGTTAACTTTTCGGTTCGTTTTACAATTTTTATTTTCACTACGTTAAAATATCTGCATTCCAGAGATTCGTCTTTAAAGGGTAATGATGACATCGAGTTTTTATTTAAACATTGTGAACAAGACACCTAATCTAACACAAAAAGTATTCGGATTTTTTCTATTGCTGAGCAGTTAGAATATTTTCTTTGATTGTGATGCAGTTTTTAGGACAGAATAGTCATGTTCAATATTTTTTTCCTACGAGAGGTATTAATATTAACTTGAGAATAATAAATGATATACGGTTAAAAATATACCAAACAAAAAACAGCTATAGGTTTTTCATATTTTCAAATTGCATAAAAAGTGTCAAAAACCATCAATTTTTCACACAAGTGGCGATAATAGTATCGCTTTTCGAAACCTCATAATTTTTTCCGGTAAAGAGGCAGGGGAATTGGAAAAGTATAGCTTACACCTTGTGAGGAACACCTTCATGCATTATTCTTTTTAAAAACTTGAAATGCTCTTTTTCTAAACGAAGAAATGTCTAAATTATTTTCCTTTATTGTTATCGTTATATTTTATTTCAAAAGGCCAGCAACTTCTTGAGAATTACATATGTTGAACGCACAATATTTAATGAAAGTACAGATAAATTTTTGACGTTTTTCATGAACAAGTACATTTTATATTTTATAAGAAAGAAAAATAATATCGGACTATGTCGTACATAAATCATAACACATTTTAATTTGTTTTTAATGTGAAGATAATTATTTTCGACAACCAAAACTATTGAATGATATTTTCCGAGATTTTCTTCGAACAAATAAATTATTTTTGCTTATATTAAATTCATGTTCTAAATACACAATTTCCTAAATGTAAAAAAATACCACAGAATTAAAATATATCCCAAAAAGGCATTTGTAAATTAATTTTTCTTTTGATAAATACAGGTTTCGTCATTTGTAAATTTATATAACTTTATACTCATTCTTGTAACAATAAATATAACCAATTGAAAATATGCACTTGCAGCATATCGTATCTTATACAATTGCCTTGAATTATCTTTTTACATTTTTAGAGGTTAGTTTTAAGCGATTCTACGTAATCGATTTTTTAATAGGATTAAAAAAGTGTAAAAGTTTTAATATTCTTATGTACTTTGTAAAAATACTAAAGGATGATTTTGAATAAGATTCCGACAATTTTCTAAATAAAAATAATCTTATAATAAAAACTGGATGTCGCAATACAATCAGTTAGAAGTTACTTGATAGTAAATTATGTTTAAGGAACTAAGAAGTCACAAGGTATTGAGTTTAGTCATCATTTTTCATTTTAAACTTGTAATTCTTTTATAGTATTTGAAAAATAAGTATTTTTAAATTTATTTATTATGCTTTGTAGTATGTAGTATGTTCGAGAAAAATATCTAATACCGTTTCCAAGAAATTAATTTTCATTATTAATGATAATGTTGAAAAGTTATAGAATTACTATTCTTAAAAAAAATTGAAACTGGAGAAATTATTTGTTCAACTACTTTTATTAATGACTCAAATTTTTTTTTTTTTTGATAGTTAAGAATTTTTTTAAAAATGAATGGATTTTTTCGCAAAGCCGATTTTCTACAACTTTACCGTACGATTTTAGCAATTTTATGAAGCTAACGACAAACATCTCAATTTATTAAAAGAAAATTATTACTTTTCATTTTTTCTGAATAATTTCATTGATTAGTCAATAAGTTTGGAAAAATTCGTTCAGTAAAGTTGTAAAGAATTTATTATATATTTATTATATATTTTTTCTCGGAAAAATAAGCCATCATTCGATAAAATCTATTAATTTTAAAAACATTTTTAACTGCCGATAAGAAGAAAGATTGAGTCATTAACAAAAGTTCTTTAACTTACTTAATTATTTTTGCAGGTCTCAATTTTGTTTCAAGAACAATAATTTCCCCCCTTCAATAACCCCATTATTAGTGAAAATCAAATTCTTTGGAAGGTTATAAGTTATTGTTTCCAAACATACTATATCCCGGGGTAGAACTATCTTAAACAATTAAGCTGAGTTTAAGAATGTCTTGAGAATTATAAAATGATGCAAAAACTTTACTCCTTAATAAATAAAATGATTTTAAGATATTTTACATACACGTTTCCTCACTTCTGTAGAAAAGGAAGTTACACTGCAGCATTTCTTCACTTTTGGAAAATTTAAAATGTCAGAATACTTGCATTTTAATATACTTGTCACGTGGAGATTATGGAATGAATTATGATATATTTTGTACTGTAATTTTGTTCAGTAGAAGTAATTATTAGCAGTAAGTTTTGCCATATGTTTCTAGATTGTTTTATACAAGACGTGTTGCAATTAAATTATTAAGTAAAATTTTCTGACCACCGAATGTATTTTTATATTTTAGGGCCATTGTCATAGGAATCTGCGGTATTTTAGAAACTAATAAAAGTGATATAACTTCTTATATACAACAATGGTAAAAAGTCGATGGTTTTCGAAATATTTGACCCTTCCCTGACTTCTTGCCGTTACTGTATACGTAATGCAGTAAAGAGAGCTTATAAAAAAATATTCAGATTTATTTTCGACATACTAAAATCACTTTTAAAGTATTCAAAGAAGTGTTTTGAGCATGGTACTTTTATGCTTGCAATGTAAAAAACTACTAATATGAACTAGCATACTTGTTCATTCTTTCTAAAAGAAAAGCAAGATTTATGAAAATTAAGAATGAAATCAAATGTTTACCCCTATCTTTATTTCTAGCTCGAATGTAATCATATAAAAGTCAATTGAATTAAGCAACCTTTTTCTAAGTGAATTTGCCGGAAGTTTGTATCCACAACAAGTTTAACGTTATAAACCAAAGCTTTGTATCAAGTAACACCTGGTTTACGATTTGCAATTCAATCATTGTGAAATTGAAGTCTAATTGTTATGGTTACAAAGTTAGACTATACGGCTTATAATTTCACTATACCACGTAAATTAGAAACGTCATGCCTGTGAGTGAGGATACATAGAAATCTCACGAAGCGACATAACGATATAAATGTAGTATATTTTAACAAAATTGGTTGTTTTTCACTATTCATTGAAATTAGAATTTTTATTTATACGCAATGTTTATTTTGTCGAGAGGAATTTAATAAATATTTTTAGTCTGTACAATACCAAGATGAGTATAATATACTTTACGTAAGTAAATATAAGCCATTATAAAAGTATAATTATTTTAATAGGAAAGTTCATCAATTTTTCACTACACGTTAATAACAGCATAATAAGAGAAGCGCTTATAATGAAATTTTAATATGCAGTACGCATTCCCCAACCTGAGCATTTTCATTTATTTTGAGTAGTAAAGAGATTTTTACAGCTATTGTTATAATATTAATAATTCATATATACCATTTGTTTTCAATAAAAAGAGAACCGAATATTTCTGTTTTATTTTATATTTTAAACTAGTATAAAGCATCTATTATTTCAAAATACAAATAGTGAACGTTAAATTGAATTAAATATATTTTTCATAGAATGCATTTATTATAAACCCTTACCATTTTTTTCGTGCCTATTTAAAGATTTCCATTTTCTGAATATTAATTAATCATAATTTAGCAGTAAAGAGAACGTGAAACATTTGTAGCCGAACTGAACATTATTTTAGTATTAAACATATTAAAAACTTCCAAATCGTTAATCACAGCTAACCATCTTTTTGTTCTTACTGTGTAGAATGCAACTAACTCATAGTTGGACTAGATGCAGAAAAAATACATAATGCTGTTGAGCTAAACTGTTTCGGCTGATTTAAGTTTGACCGAATTCGCGAACAACTGGTTGTCGGAATCAAACAAGGTTTAGTTAGTTAGAGTAATCCGCTGGTTTATTTCGGTAATGTATAAGGTCATCTGTTATTCAATTTCGCTGTATAATTTGTACAATTATCTGGATGTCAATAAACTATTAATCGACACTTTGTGACGAAACGTTTGACTGATTGTTAAGTCAATCTCATTATATTTGATAAGCACTTGCATAATAAAAGTGCATAGGAATAATAGTGCAGCGAATTTAATTATATCATAAGTTCCTCTTCCAGTGAAACAGAATACAGTAGATTTAACATTTCTAAGATCTTTAACAGTTAACATCTACATAAAAACATTATTATGCTTTCAAACTATCTTAATCTTATTAGTCGCAAAAACAATCATTAAGAAAAAACGTCTTATATTCATATTTATTTTTGTTTATATTTATCATTTAAGAATTTCACTCTATATTTTATAAATTACAGGAAGACTTCACTTGAGCTAAGAAATTCTTCGGAACTCATGAACAAATTGGTTAATCGATTTTAAGTTTTATACTTATTTTACTGTCGCAAGGAAGAAACAGTATGAAATGCCAAAAACCAGCTATTTTTTAAATTGTATGTTGTTCTATATTATTTCGCGACTTTATTCGTCATCATTACTATTATATCATTCATCAGTCGTCCCGATAATCATTTTTCGACACCATCATTGAACGTCCGTTGCCATTCATAGAGGTTAGTTTATTCTCATTTTTGGATATGAAAAATAAAAACTTTGTTACTATTAAAAACTAAATATTATACAAAATAATCGAACGTATGAGCGAAGTTAATAAAAAATACTTAGATTTAGTGGCTGACCATTTACAGACATTACTACTTAATATTCTTAGCCATATATCAATATGAGAACACGTGTAACTACTTTTTCTTTTAATTTATCTAATTACTTGATTAAAAAACAAAAATTTTATTTAAGTTACAAAGGGCATTTTTTATAGTTTTTTTCCACGGTAATTTTTCTTTCGGTTACGGAAATATCCGAGTTTTACTGTAAGGACTTTTCATTATAATCTTTAAATCCTATTTTTTGAAATTAAAATGAGGTGTAAAAATCGTAAAATTATTTATAAGAAGCTTAGCTTCATAGATAGTAATCTGCCTTATTCGGAGGATTTTATCCAGTACCTCTAGTGTTACAATAAGCTTCAGCCAGAGTCACGTGCAGTTTTAGACGTTTTCTATAAGAACATTTTAAGAATTTAGAACCTTGTGATAATATATCGTCAATTTTTCAAATATCGGCTAATTTCGTTCTTTGCGAAAAGATTCACATAAAATTATATACGTAACACTACTCGATTTCGATTTTTACACTGATTTATTAGCACTTGGTAATTACATGTGTTCCATGGAACATCAAAAGGTTTATGGAGCACATAATTATACACTTTATGCGTAGTTATATCTTGATCTAGTTAATAACGATTAAAAAAGTGTATGCGTAAAATTACATTGTGTAGGAAATACAAATAACTTTTTTTAAATACATATTTTTTAATAATATAAATTTATTAATACCAAACAAAATCTAATTCTATTCTATTGTTCGTAACATCCGTTAACAAATCAGTTTAAGAGAAAATCTAAATATGTGATTTTTAATTACATGGCAGAACTATGCTTCACTTAATACTTAATATTTCAGCCTCAAAGATTTTACTAAAACTTTTTCAATAGTAAATTTTTTAAATTAAAAAAAAAACAATAAACCGTTTATTTTCTTGCGAAATACATTTTCTGGCGTATGGAAATAAATGTGAAACTATTTTATATTGAAATAAATATATTTAAATTTATAATAGTACAAAAACTAGTCACATATGATTAATTTGTTATTTTTCCTTCATGATTGTAAACGCTATAACTACCAGTTGAATCAGAGTTTTCATTTTGAAGTACTCGTGAGTACCTCAGATATTAAATAAGGAGTAACATTTAAGTCAAATTCAGTACGTTATCACTAATATTTTGGTAATTTATTGGCTCTTTAAAAAAAGGTTACTAGTTATCTGATTACCTTTGATTTTGATCATAAGCTCCCTTATGCTAGAGCACACATTTATAAGTACTCATGGGTACTTAAGTTCAAGTTTCACATACAAAGTATTATTTAAGTTAATTGAAAAATAGTAGAACCAAATTATGAATTGTTTCCAAGTGTTGCCAAACAAAAATAATTTGTTTTGTAATTGGCCGTTTTTTTAAAGAACTGAACGAAATCATTATATTAATTCAAGACGGGCATGGAATTTACAGATCAAATATTTGAATATTTAGTCTACGTACGAAACTTGACACTTACTGACCATACTTACTCAGCAAATGTTGACATAAATCCTGATTTCTATTCCTAAAGGTTCTAGCAATATGTGATTCTTGCCTTCAGAGTGTTTATACTGCTTCCCTGTTACTATTTTATAATATTAAAAATCAGTAGAAATGGTCACTCGACTCGAGCAAAAAATGCAAATGTTTTGCAAATGTTTTGAGTTTCGGGTTGAAGCCAATTTCAGATAAATATATATAAATCAGAGTGAGAAAAATTAATTCAATAAAGGATAAAAAAGTACTATGGACTAGCTATATATTAATATAATGTAATTATATCGAACAAATTTGGGTAACCATGTCTAGCAGCAATCTCTATAGTGGAAATTATTCACTATTGTTTGTTGTTCATAGTTTATTTATTTCCTTTTCGACTAGAAGTATATTTCAGGGAGATTGAGTTTTTCAAATCTAATATTGGGAGGTGTGTGTAATTTTTCATAATAAAGTCCTACCTTCTTATTAAATAATTTTCTATGAATAATATTTTGTTGTCACACCTGCACTAATTTTTGGTCTTTACATGCCGGCAAAGTAGTCCGAAATTCGATTCCCGCCGGGTGCCATAACTGCGCTTCTGTGCATGTGCAAAGGGCGATCGAGTATTATTTGCCGCCTGCCGGGTTTTTTTTGCACGGCCGCGAATTTACATGTATAGATGTGACAAAAAATCGCCTTCGGCGATTAGCAGTATTTACCCCCTAGATCCCCTTCATCGTCCTCACGGTAATTACTTCGTTTCCGCCCTAGACACGTAATATACTATTATGTTACCGTGTGGGTAAAATGCTACTTTACACATTTTTACACAAACGTATAATGTGCAGCATTTTAGGCTCTAATGCAACTGTTTTAATATATGAATTTAAAATTTTAAAACGAGTTTAATAGCGTAGGTTACGATAAAACACTCTTATATCAATATAATTTTTGTAATATAAGGTATCCGAATTAAACGTTTATTAAATAATCCAGTTCTCGTTATGAGTATTTCGAATAGTTAATCATTATGCTAACTTTTGGCTACAGTGACCGTTTATTCACGAATATTTTATAATAAATTAAATACTACGGTCGACAAAATTCTTTATTATAAATTTTACATACGTGTTATTCTAAGGCAGTACGATGTATTTTTCGTTTTTAAATTATATTAAATATAATTTTGGAATGAAACCGTACAGCCTCTTAAAGGAATGGATCTTTTTAGTGGATACGATACCCAAACTTATAAATCAAAGAATTTTTTTATTACGTTGTAGAAGTAGCAGGATCCTACCTAGTCATTTATCCAATTTTAATTTTAAATACAGTAGAACGTTCTGGTCTTATAAAATGTCCAACAAGTTTACGATTATATGTAATGAATTACAACAAACACTTTTAAATATGGAAATTACTGATATTAATTTTAGAATTAGACAATTAACTGAACAAAGAATAAAACTTTTTCATGAAATTGTTTATTTTCTGCCTTTTTCAATTTACAATAAATTTTTTTTAACACAAAGTTTGACTTACGATAGACTAAATGAGTTACATGCTAAAAGACTAAGTCTTAAGTTTCAGAAAGTTAAGAACAAACATAACACCATATACAGTACATACAATAATGTTAAACCCCATTTTAATCATAAATGGGTGAAAAATTATTCTAATGTACACATTCCAACTGAGGTTTTGGATGTTTTATCTGTAGGAGATAAATACTCCTTCCCCATTAATAATATGAAACATTTCCCATTACAAAATTTTATTGCTGGCATTGAAGATGGCTTAACTAAGGTGGACAATGTAGTAAATGAAGAAGATGAAGTTATACTAGACAGAAAAAATAGTATTAGACAAGATTGTGTCAGTATTTTAAAAGGATTTAATATAAACAAATACAAAAAACACACCTTTACGTTTCCAAAATCTGTTATGGATAATTTTCACAATTTTATTGAAAATAATAATAATCTTATTTTTACAAATGCCGATAAGGGCAATATCACCGTTATCATGGAAAAAAGTGTATATTTAAGTAAAATGCTCACATTATTAAATGATACTTCTACATATACTATATCAAAATATGAGTACACCCATACTATATCTGAACAAGTTAACTCATTGATCAGTAAATGGGAAAGAGCAGAATATATTAACAAATCTATGGGAAAACATTTGAAGACTCATAATGGTGTCATTCCTCGAGCTTATGGCCTTCCAAAGGTCCATAAAGAAGGGTTACCTCTTAGACTTATTGTCTCGACCATTAATTCACCTACATATAATTTAGCAAAATTTTTTTCAAACATCTTAGTAAATATTGTTGGTAAAAATCAAACACATGTTAAGGACAGCTGGGATTGCAGGAAAAAATTGAAATCTTATAACATACCTTATAATTTTAAAATAATGTCATTAGACGTAGTCTCTTTATTCACGAACGTTTCCGTTGATATTTTAAATATTGTTATTGACAAACATTGGCCGGAAATTTCACCTCTTACAAATATACCACAAACAGAATTTAAATATGGTCTTCGTTTAGTTTTAAATAATACAATATTCTCTTTCCAAAATAAATTTTATAAACAGATCCATGGTGTACCCATGGGGTCACCACTTTCTCCAGTGGTGGCCAATCTTGAAATGGAATTTCTGGAAAACATCTTAATTAAAAAATTAAATTTCAAACCTGCCTTTTATTTACGTTACGTGGATGATATACTACTTTGTTACCCTAATAATGAAGAAGAACATGTTTTAAACATATTTAATAGTTTAAACAAAATTAAAGGATATACTAATAGAATTACCTTTACTTCCGAGATGGAAAATGACAACAAAATCAATTTTTTAGATTTACTTGTCATTAGAAAAAGTAATGGTCTGTTAGATACTGACTGGTACCATAAGAATACTTGGTCTGGTCGATACCTTAATTTTTTATCTAACCACCCTTTAAACTATAAAATTAGTGTAGCATGGGGTTTAATTGACAGGGCAATCCAGCTTTCTGAAATACGTTTTAGAAAGAAAAATCTGGCCTTAGTTAAACACATTTTATTTGATAACGGTTTCCCTGCTGATATTATTAATGAAAGTATTAGTTCCAGAGTTGATAAATATTACAATTCGCTTAAAAATAGTAACAGACGTAAGGAAGTAAATTATAAAAAAACTACTTCTATTCCATATGTACAAGGCATTACAGAAAGGTTACAAAAGAGACTAAAAAAAGAAAACATTAGATTAGTATCAAAACCAATACATAGAAATATTGGTGGAATTAAACCTTTTAAAGATCAACTTCCTTTACTAAAACACAGTAAAGTGGTATATGAAATACCTTGTGCATGCTGTAATCGCGTGTATATTGGACAAACTGGTAGAAAATTGGAAACTAGATTAAAAGAACACCAAAAAAATATTTATGGAGAAGAAAAATCATATACTGGTTTAACGGTACATAGGATTGAAACAAATCACAATTTTGATTACAATAATGTTAAAATTTTAGCAATAGAAAATAATGAAATTAAAAGAAAAGAAATAGAAAATTTTTTTATTAAAAGCAAAAAAAAATACGGTAAATATTAGATTCGAAAAATCTACTTTACCAGAAATATATAACCCTTTACTGAACATACATTAACATTTAAATAATCGTTACATTTACTTAAATAGAGGGCCGTTTCTTCTCATCATAATAATAGTTTCTAAGATATTCATAAAGAACGATGAATTTCTACAGTTCCACCTATAAAGCGCACAAAACAGCATTTTGGTTGGTTGGGCGGGTGCGTTAGAATTTTTTTTTCCCACTTCAAGACCAGGGGATTTACCTCCGTCTGTAATTTTTTAATTTTTATTTATTTCAATTTTTCAAAATTTTTCTGATGAGGGCCAGGATCAATGGCCGAAATATATATTTATTTTTGTTTATGTTTACATTGTTTACGTGTTGACGTCTTATTGTCATATACGTTTGGCTACAGTGACCGTTTATTCACGAATATTTTATAATAAATTAAATACTACGGTCGACAAAATTCTTTATTATAAACATTATGCTAACTGTTTAATTACTATACAATATCTACTTTTCCGTGCCAATTTTCTGTATGGGTATCTCTCGGAAAAGTATGTCATTTTACTAATAATGAAAACAAAAAACTGCTGAAATTAAGAATTTCTCAAAATATAACATTATATTACCTAATTTAAGGATAATTTAAATCTCACTACTTTCAAGAGGCACAAGTAATTATAGAATGCACTTAATATACAGAAAATCGTATACTACGTTACTCAAAGTACATCTCTACATTTGACTAGCATCGTACGATGAAACATGTCCCCGTGGACCTTGCTTTGTCACTGTTATTGCTTATTCATCTGATAACAAAGTTGAATTTAATCTGACAACAATATTCAACAAGTCGTGTTGTTTATTTTATTTGAATATATGTTTTCCTGGGTAAACATGTATTATAATAAGTGGGTCAGTTCGCAGCAACGTGGATAGCCGTGATTCTTCCTTTGGGATATTTTATGATTGTTTCCATGCATGCAATTTCTCTACAAATAAAGTCGTTGTTATTTTAAGTGTGTATTATATAAAATTGTTACAGTAACGTTACATACCTTGAGATGTAACCTTACGTCAGAGAATTTAATTTTTACATTTAAATACGTGCAATTTGTTATAAGGTAATATTTATTATTATAATTTTTAATATTCTTTATTATAATTTTTCGAACTGAAACTTAGTGATGTCTCTTAATCCAGGAATGTTTGGAATAACTATAAACATTCTGGTTTAGTTATTTATGTATATGATTTTATATCATTTTCCATTACTGAGAGACTTTGTATATGACAGAATACGGGAAAAAATATGGTTTGTTGATACTAGTTTGAAAATATTGATCATTAAAGAGGTTTAATTGACATGCAGAAGCACAATAAAACATATATTAGAATATTACAGGATTTGTTTCAATATTAATCATTTGTTTGTCAATACAAATATTTGTACATGGACAAAAGCGTATGGAAATATTTGCAGCGTTATTTTTGAAAACTTTTTAACATATTGTTCCCAATATGTTCAGTCATGTGCGCACTGAATAATAGAGACTATTTTTAACACAGAATTGTTATTTAATAATTCAAACAAAGGATTGTTTAAAATAAAATTGTAGTTTTTATATTTCCATCACCAGACATCATAAACATGGAGGAAATCGAGCGTGTACTAAACTTTTCAATTTCGTATTTTAACAAAAATTATCTTGGATTTACAGTACGAAAAAAATGATGTTGTTGGAGTTACTAAGTATATAGTAGAATAAGATACAGCAGTTGTTAATTAATTGGATGGCATGTTAAGAATTAAGTTCATAATGAAATATTTTATTCTAGTTGAAAAATAATTTTAGAAATATGACTTTTGAGAAATACGAAATAGTTGATAATCAATAAAAATAATTTTGTTTAAAACCAACTTTTATAATAATTTGACAAAATTATAATATGAAACAAAAATTTAAGAAAACCCCCACCTTTCTCCCAAATTTTCAGGATTTATAAATAATCATATGTGTAGTAACACAGAAAAAATGGTTAGTAACACAAACTACGTAAAAGTAGTAAGCACAAAAGTAGTGAATGCAACAAAACAATGAGTAAATCCAACAAATCAATGTTCGTTACTGCTAGTTATTTTAAATAGTTACACTAACTATCGTCAGTTGTAATCTCACTTTGTACGAATTAAAAAAATTTGTTTAATAATTCATATATTAGTAGTAATCTATCAATATGTTATAAATCATTATAAATATTAGTGGCACATGTATAAAATATGATTCTAATTGCGAAAATTTAGTAATAAAATTTGCAATCGATAAGAGTAACAGTAAATAAGTAGTTGTTTTTACTACATTTTATAGTTAGTGGAACAACTTCTCGCTTTGTGCTAATTAACTATATTTTCCCGTGTAACTTACCAAACAAATTTTATTTGACATTTTTCTGTTTCTGTGGATAAAAAACTTTATCAGATTCTTAATTTTCAATTTTGTTGGTAAAACTTTAAAATCGAGGTATTTATTATTTTCTAGTTGATTCTTACGTGGTTTTTAAATAAAGTCTAATACTACCTAAGTAGACTTTTCAATCGGGCTCTGACCGTAATCACGGGTGACCCTGATTGTGCCTGGGAACCGAATAGATCAGGCTACCCCGGCTGGATTCCAGCCAGAACCCGGCTCGAATTTTTAATCGGGTTAATGAAGCCGGATCCCAGCTGGGACCCTGTTTCTACGGGGGTTAAATCGGGCCAATTCTACCCGGGTATTTTTCGGATATATCGTTAAAAGTATAGAAGTGTCACTAATACCTAACCTAACCTAACATTTTAAAAGAAGACAAAAATTTTAGTGAAAATGGATTCCTCGAATTTTTAAATTTCTCCCTTTATAGTAACATCAACAACTTTTAAAAACAACATTTTTTATAACAAGCTATTTATTTATGGTATATTTAGTTTCTGTTGATAAATTCTCTTAAATTTTATAAGCAGACAATGAAAATATCACGGTTTTTATTTTCTGGTAAAAATTATTGTTATTGGTTATGGATATTTTTCATTTTTCGAAATATAATTTTAAAAAGTATGAAAAATGCAGCAATGTAAACCCTATTGCGAACTACAAACTTTTAAATTTCAGGAAATTACAAGCTAAAAATTCATGTCAAAGTTTAAAAAAAAAACATGTAGTCTTTTATTTTTTAAGTAGAATATATTTCATATTACGAAGTTTCTAACCCTTAAAAATTCTTAACCCTTTAAGGGCAGGAAAGCTATTCTGTTTTATTCCATTTCAACGCTGTATTTTTTAATACAAATGGCTTAGAAAAACTCTCCATATACCATTTTCAAAAGTATGCAGCCTCCTCTTTCAAAAGTAGTTCTTAAAATTGACCTATGAAACGATATAAGAAAGTTACAAATTATTTTTCCTAAAGATCGTCAGATTTTTTGCAACATGTTTTGAGAGTTCTTGCCAGAACTGTAGTAACAAACTCCGTTGGACGTTTTTGTAAATTAAATATGGACCATTCAATATGGCGGTCTAAATATCAAAACGATATTTTTCCAATTTTCGTCACTCGAGTGTCGTTAAGTCGTCTTCAATATCAGTTAAATTCTATACCTAGTATAAGTGAAAATCATAAAATAGACTTTTACGTACGATAAAAGTCTGAATCGTTAGAAAACATGAAATTCGCCTGTTTTCTCATGGGTAAAGCTGCGAATCCAATAGTAAGTATATAATATCAGTATTTTCTTGTTCAAAAATGTACATATTCACAGTATATTTGGAATACAGAATTCATATTTTTAAAGTGCTCAGATTTGACAAAGATTCGCTAACATTAGAATGGGAAAGTAAACAAAATCTCGGTTGTATTAATTTAGGCCTCCCTCTCGAAGACGCTATATTGAATTTTCATAAACATGCAACGTTATTTATTCGGCAGATATCCACGACACCTTTTATCGTGGTTTCAATATTCTAGTAAAGTGTTTTTTAAAATTCAAAATATGTGATCTTCAAAAAGAAACTTTCGAAGAATCTGGTGATGTTTTAGAAGATTCGACTGTACCTTTCTTATATCGTTTCATAAGACAATTTTTAAAGAAGGCTTGAAAGTTATGAAAATGGTATGTAAGGAATTTTTTGTAGACCAATTGTATTAAAAGATCCATCATTGAAAGTTAAAAAAAAAGAATGATATTCCAGATCTGAAAGGGTTAACACGTCATTATGTAAAATGGGTACATTAATATGTATTTTTTTATTTAACATTTGTAGTGAAAAGTACAGTCACTTTACCACACCGAAATTCTTAGTCTCTATGCAAACTACGTACGCAATGATTTATTAAAACAACATGCCATTGAAAATAAATCGATTACAACGTAATTCCCAGCTAACGAATCCGGGAATATCGGGAAGCGTTTGACCGTGAAAAGAATAATACAAGTAAAAAAGGGACCGCGATCGAGATAGAATCGAGGGACGATAATGGCTTCGCAGAGAGACGAGAGGAACGTGAAAGATAGGGATGCTTTTATTACAAGACCGAAAGGAAAGGAACGTAGATAAAATTACATTAAATAGAATTAAGATTCAATCCACCGATCACATAATTAGACTCGAGAGGCTTCTACATGCCTCGGGATTCAATAATTTGGATATCGGAAATCGTTCTATTAATATATCCGCGCATTTTGCCGCTTTCAAGGCGTCCCCAACTTTTCTCAATTTGATTCCTAATAGTCGAATGAATTTCATTATGCTCTCCGCCGCGCCCGACGGCACTTGGTAATTATAATTTCATCTATTAACGTCACCCAGTTTCTCACTGAAAATTACGTATAATTAAAATACATCGAGTAAAATATTTGTCCAACTTCCTCTCCGCGAAGCCACCAGCAGATATATATCCGTCGAGCTTTAATTCGCCCAGTGTTATTCTTTACAGAATCAACGGGTCGGCGGCTTGTTTCACGTCCTATCGTTTCGTAATGTGATTAATTAAGCGTCTTTTCATTCGTCTCATTATGTGCCCGCGTAATCGCTGGTAATTTATCCAACTCGGTAATCCCTGAAGTGGAAATTCGACTGGATACGATCTTTCCATTCATACTAGGATAAGTTCCCAATCTATGTCAATTGTTGAAAATTGTATAATTTAGTACAGATCTTGTAACGTTTCTGAACAAGTTTTATAAGAGAATTTTCGAGCTTATTAGAAATATCCACTTTTTGTATTAAAGTACTTAAACGCTTACATAATTCTTTGTAGAACGCTGTTTGCCGTAACTTGGCTTTGAAACATACATATTTCAACAGAAGAACACAGAGTTAAACCTTAAATTCCTTGGCATGGAAATACCAGCAGAGATCGTCGTTTTCCTAATTCCCTCTTTCATACGGGAAAGTAGGAATTACCAAAAAACCATAAACCTCGTTTTGTCGACTTCAACAACTTGTCATTTCTTCACACAAGTTTCAATTGCTATAAAAAGGGATCCTGATTCAGGAAACCGGTACAATTGTGAGTTTAACTGCCACGCTCGATAAGATTACGGGTCGAACGTGATAGGGGAGTGGAAGAACGGTAAAATACAATTAAAAAACGTTCCGGGTAAGATCGTTAATCATATGAAAGGAAACGTTCAAACGGGAGAGCGCGAGCAGAATCGCTAAATGCCCTCCCTGCTTTGCATCCGCGTCCGGGACACTCGGTTGCGACTGGGAATTTCCGAGTTTGCCGTATCGATAAGCGTTTTCTACCCAAACAAGTTCCAGTCACGCAAAATACGAACCTGCCGAACACGCGAGCACCGAGATAAGCAGACCGACGATGACGTCCTTGAACATCGCGCACATCCTGACGGAGAACAACTGAACGGTTCCCCACTGTATTTTTCACACAGTTCGCGTGGAAAATCGATGTTCAGACACCTCGCGTCCACTTGGTCCACGCGTTATAGTTGATCCGTTGTGGAATCAACAAACAACAACAACAACAACAGTGATAAATTAAAAAAAAAAAAAAAAGAAATCAGTCCATCGTGTCTCGCACTTTACGACGGACACGCGTCCGTCACTTCCGGCGGACGAATCCGCACGGCGGAAACGATTTTAGACCGGACGGGAATCTATTTCGATTATGGTATGGAGCAAGGTTGGCTTCTGCCTCGAACGGAAACCCGCCGGCGGAGACTGCGGCAGGAGCCCCAGCCCCAGCCCCCGTTCCCCCGACGTTACCATCCCCTAAGCCCGTTGGAACCGTCGTCGTGGTTCAACGCCGAGTCTGCGCGTCGTTCTCGCCCAGAGTCGATGAACGCCACCGCTCGACGTCCCGCAACGCATCCCCGTGAGTTCTTCGCTCGCTTTTTACCGCATCTTCCATCCCCCCACCCCTCCTCTCGTGTCCCATCTTTGTCCACGTTTTCCCCCCGCCAGCCCCCTGGGTCACCCGTCCCCGTCTATTGTCGGCTCTTTTCTGCTGGTCCATTCTTTTGCCCTGTCTTCATATATCTTCCTTTTTGTTTCAATCTCTCGCTTTCATCCCGTTCGGTCCTTTCTCGCGCTCTCCTCCGAAACTTCCACACTTTTTCTTTGACTTCCGGTGCACTTTCTTCCTCGATCGTTATCGAGATATTTCCTCTTCATCTCGATCCTTCTTTACACGAGTCCTTTCTTGTTCGCGCCTATTTTCTTCGCGTGTTGGCCCCCTTTTTTCTTCTGTGCCCGCATCGTTGATTTCGTTTCTGCGATACTGCCGTATCTTTCCGTTTTTTGTTGGATCTCCCGGATGACTAGCTTTCGTCTTTTCCTTTTCGATTGTGGCACTGCGCTAATATCTCTTTTGTCGGATTCTGTTCTCGTTACCCTTCTTGGTTGGAGTAATTCGTGTGGCAGTTTGCGCGGTGCGAAACGCGCAAAGTTTCCGGGCAGGTTTGCTGATCGATACGCAAACTTTTCTGATCTCATTAGGTATTCAGTTCTGGCTGTTTTGCGGAACTACCTATGGGAAAAAGAAATGTGGCAATATTATGCAACCATCCAAATTTACCACTATGGAACTTGCCGCGACACACATCACTGAAATGCTGGTGCACGAGGGAATGCGCGCTGGCAAAAGTTTAAAGATTCCCGGGGAAGATACCCGGAGGGGAGAATCGCATAAATCCGATTAGATCTCGGTTATTGTAGCGTGTTTAACGAGGCTATTGGTTACATTTGATTCTTCTCGAGCTGCCCATTTAGTGTCAACGAATCAATAATGCACCGGGTGTCGAGAAAGTACTGTTTTGAATGATAAATGATCGTTGTTTGTAAATTATTTATATTTTCATACTTCATTATGAATAAATGAGTTCCAAGTAACATTAGGGAAGTATCCATCATTCTAAAACCTGCCAGATTTGTTGTTTTTCTTTTTAATATTTTGGAGAGAGTAGTTTTTCTCCAAAAGAATGTTAACCCTTTAATCCACGTTACCATCTCGATTTCTTTGATATTTGCTAATTTTTTTTAAGATAATTATTTGAAATTTGGTATAATTTGGTTTTAGATACCGATATTGTTTTTACGAAATTCAAAATGGTGGCCATCATGATGTAAAAACGCAACAATTTAATAAATTTTCATATTTTCGTCCGCCATATTGGATCCGTCATTTTGAATTTTGAAAATCTGATTCCGGATTCGTAATGTAGTTCGCACAGTATCAAATTTCAAGTTAATTCAACGTAAAGAAAAATGTATTCTTCAAAGGATGGAAACTATCCTTTCAAATTTCTGGGGTTAGTTACATTATTCTACTAAATTTGTAAAAATGAATGTGCAGTAGTGTACATAGCTTTTTTGAGGCACAGAATACGAATCTGCTGTCAGTTTCCACAAATTTATAATGGCGGATTGAATATGGCCAATAAGAATCAAGAAACCTTTTGGACTCTTATTATTAAATAGTATTTTAGGTCGCAAACTATGATTAAACCAAGCTTGTTGAAAAAGTTGTTATATCTTTTCTTCGAATGCTGATGTAAGAGAGCAAACCAAAAATTTTTAAGTGCAAAATGTTTTTCGTACATTATTTTTTTTATGAAATGAGAATTTTTTAAAAATGGAGTCCTCCGTGTCCCACTAGTTTTGATATTGCTCTTTTAAATGACGCTGGTAAAAATGTCAAACTATGATGTTTAATACATTTTTTCAAATCTATTGAGAAAACTACGGGATTTTTAAGCTACGATTATTTTTATAAAGACAATTTTCATTATGACACCGGATTCTGATCACCGGCTAACGTATCAAAAACATCTTCCCGATAGTTTTACTTCAAAAGTATGCTTTCACATATTTTGATTTTTGTCGACTTGGTTGGAAGGTGATCGAAAAACGGTATCATAGTAAAAATTTCCTTTTAAAAAAAATCGTACTAAAAATTTTTTTTTCAATTTAAAAAAAAATGCGTTAAACGTCATTTTTTGGGCGTTAAAGAGTTAACAAGCATTCTTTAACTTATTGCACAATTGTGTATTTGGGGCTTTTTAGGATCGCTGATTATGAATCCGTTTTCGAGGTGCTTGATTAGAAGTGAGTCCCCTTGCCTCTCACTATTAAGGATTGTATCGAGTTGGTGCAATAATGAGGATAATTAGCATATGTCACTCCAAAGAAGCGTTCCATACACATTGTTTTGGTACACCATGAACATCTATCTATTCCTGTGTCACCACTAAAATCATAATTGCTAACTCAATTCTATAAACAGTATACTTGATATATCAGGATTTCTTAGAAACTTTTAATATTCAGGGTGCATGCCAATTTAACTATGAAACACATTTTTTGCAACGTTGGTCTATACTAATACTTGAGATTAACTGAAAAACATATTGGAAGATACTTTTCAATGGATTGTCCAATATCGCAATGAAAAACACTTGAAACATGGACATTTTTAACTAATTTATTAGGTAAACCTTAACATTTAATTTTTGAAATTGCTATAAAAAAAATATACTTGCTGCAATTTAACCCGTTAAGGACCAAATGTACATCAATTTAACGTAAAGTTTGACACTACTTTTTATTAGTAAAGCCCATTAAAAAAATGGAATAAACAATTTTAACGTTTTATACAAAACTTTACGGCCCAAACTTTTCAAATGGCATATGGAAAAATGCCGTGAATTTAAAATTAAAAAAATTACGAACATTTATTTAACAAAAATCAGGATTTTTGTAGGATGTTTTTTACTTATTGTTACTTGTTTATCATTTTCTACATCAGTACAAAAATATTTGGGATACAAGATAGAACTAGTGCAAAAAATTAAATTTCAAAATGACGGATAAATTGGAATTTTTTTTTGAAATCATAGTCGTGTGTACTGAGTAAATTGACCCGAAATGATATCATTTCAAACATGGCTCTCGGTTTTTTTTTGTGGTCACTGACTCCGAACTTTTATCAAACAAAATCACTTCATTTTAGTACTCGGTGGTTTTTGGGGATGCTGATTCCGGATTGTGGATCGTCCATTTTGAAAATTTGCATTACAATAAAAAATGGTAGACTTTACTATGCAGGGTAATTAAATATGGGACAAATGTTTAATTAGTGAGTTTTACTAGCTCTGCATAGTAAACTATAAAAAATGGTTCGTTTTACTACCTAAATAGTTATGGCAGTTATTCATGAATGCGTTTACGTAGTTAATCATATAAGATAATGTAGTGTATAAATACAGTTTGCCATCTAAGTAGTAATTCATACTAATGTCTTGAGTATATGGTTAGGTTTACTGCGCGGATAAAAATTTTCTTTTAAATTTTACCATTTTAAATGGTCATTTTGGGACAGACTTGCAGAATTAGAAAAAATTACCATTTTTTATGATAAAAATGATTGTAAGTTCTTGGAAGTTTTGTTATTCAGAAAGTAAAAATTATTAAGAATTCTAGTCATTTTTATCAGAAAAAATTTCAATTTTTCTCATTCTGCAAGTCTACCCAAAATTACCATTTGAGATCGTAAAATTTCCAAGAAATTGTATCTCGGTGTATTATGCCTTTTAGATAGTAACACAACACAACACTTTTTTAGTTACATAGATATTAAATATTGTTTGCGATTATTTTGGTCTCGTTTACAATGAGAATTAAAAAAAAAACATTTTTTTGAACGTTCTTTTTGGAAAAGGTACATTAAATAGACTAATTTGAGAAGAAACAATAAGGATTCAGAATAACAACGAATGTCGCAAAACGTATGTCAGTTTAGAATGCCCGTTTCAGGTTGATATTTGAAATTCTAGTTCTTTTGAAAATAGTACAAAGTATAGGAACTCATTACGATCCTCAAGCTACCTTTAGGATATCCATATTCCGTATGACAAATTGTGTCAAATATTCACCCCCTGAATATCCGGGGATACTGCGATGACGTCTATAAAAAGAGTCACTTATTTGTCACGAATTCAACTGATAGGGACCCTGGGGTACATGACGGATAAGATGATATCTCGTGTGAGACATCTGCGGAATGGATTTCGGATATTCCGAAACATTTCATAGCATCTCGGGAACGTCTTGTGTTAGTAATACGTCAGTTCCACAACGTATTACGGTCATAATATTTCTACACACTATGAAATCGGACCGGTAAGATTCGATCGGAGTTCCTTGACATTTTAACCATCTACTGAACGGAAGTACTATATCATACAACTCCTTTAATATTATAGGTACAGCGGAAAGTTCAACGATCAATATTTCATCGCGATAGAAGCAAATCTAGCTAAAATACTTTTCTTACGAGCAGCAACACGTCGAACCATTTTTCATCGTGCGTTGCAGAATCGATGAATAAACGATTAAACCTATTGAAACCTCCTTGCAGTTTTCATCAATCGGTTTTCAACGTTCTAAATTGTTTTTCCGTAAAAGCTCTTTCGTTTTTTCCCCATTTGGCCTCTTCACACATGTCCTTTTAGTTCAATCCACCTGATCCCTTCGATTGTGATATATCTCATTTATATTCAGTCTGGATGGTTTTATTCTCGACTTCTTCCTAGGCGACTGATAATTCGCTTTCCTTTCACCTACTTTCGTTTCGGCGACGTCATCTCTATCGGTTTGTGCTCTTCTGGTTTTTCATTCGCAATTCCCTATACATATTATACCTGTTTCTTCGTGTGTTCCGGTTATTTCCTCGGCTTCCTTTCGCCTTACGGCCAACCTCCACTTTTTCGCGTTCCTTATCTGTCCCACGTTTCCCCTTTTTCCTACGGCTTTTCCGTCTTTTCGCCCATTCTTTTCCGCTATCTTGCTTTCCCCATCAGCCCCTCCCCAGTTGCTGTCATCTCCCAACCCTACCTCCCACTCCAGGGTTGGGTTTTATCCCTACCCTCCGTGCAGCGACGGTTTACCCACTCCAGGAATACCACCGTTTCTTCCCTAATTCTGGCAATTCTCCCGCACACTTTTCACAAGTTTTCCCCTTCTCGGCATTCCTTTTTTTTGCTCAACGTCCTTAATGCACTTACGCCTGCGATACTCCCTTTTGCATACCTCCCGCGAAAAGTCGAGATGCATTCGGAATGAGAGACGGGAATTCTTCGTGTTGCGGGATAAGAGGTAAGAGGACGAATCCTCCGAAACGAGAATGAACTCCCCTTTTAAAGGGTTAAATCGCTGAAAGCGTTTATTTATTGAATTTCAGGGATGAATGGCATTTGTCGGAACGAAGATTTCGTGGTTATCGGAGGAGTTTCTGCGTTATTGGCGCAGTGCTTGGTGATGAAGTGGTAATTGATTCGCGTGATTTCAAGTTTTATTCGAAACTTTGATGTTCGATGCTCCCCAGATAACACTTTATTTTTTTTTATCGAGCGGATATTATGTCGGAAAATGCTATTGCTTCACTCTTTTAAATGTACTCATTTTAGCCTGAAATTTTATGTTTGAGATTTATACAAATTTATTGATTTTTACTTTCAACTTTTATGAGCTGCTTTACGCCGATGAGTTGGTACTTTATGTGAAATAAAAATTTATTGGTATAATTTTAGATTTCATATACGATTTTTGGGTCTTCGTTTAGATTATAGTCATAAAAACGAGAAAATATATTCCTCATTTTTTTGTATCAATCATTTTGTGCACTAAAACTGCTGAATTATATAGACATTTTATTGATAATAGAAATTTTAAAACTATTAACGGGAAAATTATATACACTAAGACGATTTCGTTATTTACTAAGTGTTTAGAATTTGTCGATGATCCGTGTCAAAATCAGGTCAAATAAAACACTCATCATTTTAGGGTGTGCCTGACGTTTGGACATCTTGAGAGACTAAAATATATTTTTTTGATACACGTGTCCGTAAAGTAAATACTTTATTCCTTTTAGTCCGTAAAGTGTGATTTTACGGACTGATCTCCGCACTTTACGGATTAAAAATAGTCGTTAAGTGCCTACTTTTGCGAACAGTGTATCAAAAAATAGTGTAGGGCCGGCTTCACCAGTCCTCGGACGCACAATCGCCAAACCGAGGTCGTAAAATTTTACTATTTTTTGATACACTGTTCGCAAAAGTAGGCATTTTACTGACTGTTTTTAGTCCGTAAAGTGCACAGATCAGTCCGTAAAATCACACTTTACGGACTAAAAGCAGTCCGTAAAGTGTCTAATTTACGGACACGTGTATCAAAAAGTACTATTAAAAAATTATACAATAACTGTTTTCAGAAAACAATAAACATCTGAAAACATTTATTGTAAGTTTTTTTCTTTTTTTTTTTCTTTTTCTTTCCTAAATATATTTTAGTTTTTGAAGATGACGTCATTAGATGTCGAAACGTCGGACTTACCCTAAATTAAAGAGTATTTTATTTAACCTGATTTTACCTCGGATTATCGACAAATTCTAAATGGTTAATATTCAACATACCGAGTCTTCAACTACTGATAATTTGAATTAGTTATTAATTCTATTAAGCCATTAACCGAGAAAAAAATGCAATTTCACTAGGACATCGGCGTTTATTTTTCATGTGATACAATTATGATAGAAAATCAGGATTACATGAATTTTCACCAATTTTTAATAAACATATATTAAAAAACTTGTATTGGAGAACTAACTTTTATCGCTTTATCGTATTAAATTTTTGTTATAAAATAATTTCTGTATCAAAACGCGTTTCTATTGACTTTAAAAAAATATGCACTTGACATATCCACTAAAGGAATAGGACATACTAGTTTTTTAAAATTATTGTTTTATTATTAAAATGGCAGCCGACATGATGGTCTACTATTTTCAAAATTGCGCTAAATAGGTCGCAAAAATAATTCTATATGAATAACACACATTCCCAAGAGTTTTTGAAGTTGCTAATCCCAAATCTGAAGTTAAATTTTGTAAATTTAAGTTGGCTGGTCGAATATGCTAGGCTCAAAGTAATCATTGATTCTTTTTAGCTTTCAGTATCGTTATATATTATGGGTCGCTAATGAACAACTTATGGTCAAATTTTCAAAAATTCAAAATAGTGCATTGAAAACGCCGTCTTCAAAATTGTGGGCACCAAGTCCAAAATGTTAAATAATTCACGTGAAGTGCGTATTATCATATTGTGAGCAAAATTGTTAAGCGAAAGTATCTCTTCTGATTTTCATCTAAATTGCACTGTTTGCGAAAAACAAACATTGATACCACACAAATCATAATCTCGTTTGCAATTTTACTTATATAATTTTTATAATTTTGTTTCTGTAAAAATTTTTTTTTGTATTATTTTATGATAAATTTTATACATGGTGCCATCCATTTTGCAGCCGCCATTTTGAGTTTTGCAAATCCAACCACGAATTCGATATCAGAAACCCAAAACGACCTCTATACTTAGTATATTAAGTATAGAGGTTCTATACTAAGTATTCGATTTTTCGTCAACTTTATCGCCAACTTGAATTTCGGAAATATGATCTCCATTTTGTTATTGACGACTCTTTATTTGTATAAAATTACTTTTGAGTGTAATTTAGTGCAGTTTTCAATATAGCAAAACATTTCTTCGTATCCGGCTGCCATTTTCTTGATAAGACAATAAATAAACAAAATCGAGTATAATAGATTTCTTTAGAGGCCATATCTGATGCACGTTTCTGATACATTTTAAGTAAATAGAAATGTGTTTAGACACCAAAATGTGTGGAAAAAAAATTGTGTGACAGTTTCGAACACCAAATTTCGAAAATTACAATTTTTTATCAAAATAATTTGGATTCAGCACATCTAAAACCTTCGGAAATGTATATTGAGGTTTCTGGGCCATAAGGTCGGTTTAATTTTGTTAGTTACTTTCATAAATTAAAACATTTAAACATAATAAATATAAATTTAAATTTGGCGGCTTATAACCTGCAATATCAACTGATGGCAATTGCATTATTTAAAAATTTCAAGATGGCTAAAATATTTTCAAGCGCCCTCTGTCAAAATTATTTCAATGCCCAAACAACGGTCTTTTTTGAAAAAACAATTTTTAATGAAAATGTTAACTTATGATGTTAAATATATGAAATATATGGAGAAATCGAAAACGTTTGAATGTTTTTAATACGTGCCGTAGAAACATACGTTCGTTTAATACAATGCAATATTTAATACAAATAGCGAATAACAATTGGCGATTCAAACAGCTAAAGTGGCGCACCTGGCGGTCGAGTTTGAACTAATATGTATACGACTCACTGGTTTCAATGTACACGTAGAGTTTAAAAGTTTAATAGTTTATTTTTTCGTTTTCTTGTGAAATTTAAAATGTCCCCTCTAATAGAATTGGAGCATTTAGTTGACGCACATAGAGGGTTTGTTAGACGTTATCGGGGAATAGAGAGGTTGTGAAAAATATAGTTTTTGTGGGTATTCGAGAAGACAAACATTCACGAAGATCCTCCACGAAAAAGTGAATCAATTTCATATTCGTGCCCAGAAGGTGCTTTAAAGGAACACTGCTGTAAACATGCAATGGCTACGCTTATTTAGAAAAGAAGTTATATAAGCATAATATTCTGTTAATTTTACTAAAATATAACAAAAGATATATTGAAGTATATATTTTTAACAAATAATAATATAATAATATGGTAATGTATTAATTCTCTTAATATTAAATAAACTGAACATAACCTAAAATCAATTTGACTCATAGTTCGTTATTTTTATTATTGTTAAAAATTTACTTACATAATTAGTAACTAACTTTCACTATTATTCTAGGAGTTATTAACTAATTTAGATTATAGAGTATGCAAATTATTTTATTTAATATATAATTCTTCAGGCACGATGAAGAATGGGGAACGTTGACATGCATTTTTTTTTCGATTGGAATCTTGCAGTTATTTCGTTGCCATTTTTTTCTCCTCAGTCTGAAAATACATATTTTCTTCCATGATTATGAGTTGATATTTAAATAATATGGAAAATATTAATAACCTCGAGTTAATAGTAAACTAAACTTGAAAACCTCTTAAAACCTGTATATTTACATTAAGCACCATACAGTTAGTCGTGTACATATTAGTTTAAATTCGAACACCAGGTGCGCCACTTTAGCTGTTTGAATCGTCAATTGTGTCGCGAAATATAAATGTGTTTTCGAATACGTATATACATAATGCTTATATATATTGCTATAATAGTTCTATATAGTAAATCAAATAGTCGATCTACACAGCGGCGATATAAAAAAAACAGTATAAAATTACCTACGGTATGGCTTTTTCAAATTCAAGACTTTTCATATTAAATTCATTACATCACTATACTAAATTTCTAAATGTCCAAAAATAATGAAATTTTGTGATCAAACATAAACGCAGATTTATCGCGCATAAAATGAAAATTCGACTCTAAATCCATTGATGAGAACGTAAATTTTCTTCATTAATATTTCTTCTAGACTCATGCGTAAAATATATAAAAAATCAATCTGACTGTTGGAGCGGACGAACAGTTTTAAAAAATGAATGCGACACACAAAAATGTATGCATATTTTAACATCGCTTTGAACGTTCCGTCGGGGATATTACCGGCATAAAATATATGAGCAAGCACTGATTTTATACTTTGACGTATTAAAATTATTTTATAATTTATTAATGTCGACTGACTATAAAAAGTCTTCATTAGTCAAATTATTTTTAATTAGTGAATTCTTTACCCTTATTCGTTCTTCCTTTTTGATTGAAATCGTATTGAAAATGTAAGCCGCCTACTAATTATCCGATATATATATAAATGACGTGAAATTATTTCACTCGTATCACATATAACTTTTAATTTAAATTGTTATGCCGCAGACTAATAAGTGATCATTCCAATTCTTTTAGCATGAACCAATAGAAGATTGATTGCGCTCTTTGGAATACGTATATTGATTTTTATATCCTGCATATGTTCATTTCCTCGTTAGAGAGCTTTTCGATTTTACTCATTCATTATGACATTCAGCTTGCAAACCGCTAATTATGAAATGTATTAATTCATTCAAACTATGAATTTGGACGATATCGTTGATACGAATTTATGATGATAGAATTAAAAAAAGAACTAATACAATGAAATGAACACTTTAAAATAGAATTTCAATCGCCCTCAAACGAAACATAAGATTTAAAATTATATTTTTCTATTAACATTTGCTATAAAGAAGTCAGATTAATTCAAGAGTATGTGGAAACTATTACGATTTAGTAATTATTATTGACTCATTTAAATAGCAAATAATTCACTTCCGGCAGTACACGCGACTTTTCGTCCACATGATATTTGTGAATGCAGTTCTGCAAATTTTCAAATGAATGTGCGAATCGAGGCTAGGAAATTTGTGTAAATTTGAAGATCTTCGATGAATTTCTAATGTGCATTCGAACGTCCCGAGTGCGACCTCGCCTTCGAAATCGTTCACTGAGCATGGAACTCATCGAATATTACGGAGGTCTTCGCAGATATATGTATATATTTCTCACAAATGCGATAGTTGATAGAGTTCCGGAAAAAATCACAGCCATCTAAGCTTTTAAATTGTCACCATATGAATTTGTTTACAAATAAAAGAATAATTTCCTTCAGATACAAGAGATGTGTTCATGAAAATAGAACTTTGCGGAAAACACACAAGTTCAAGTACTATTTCTGAATCGCGGTAATAAATAATTCGACTGATCAGGATAATCGCTTGGTTCTTCCAAGGCACGAGGTGTAAACAAAAATAAACTTTTAGCTAGTTTTAAATTGATTTTACATTGTGATAGAGGTAAAGGAGATATTTTTGTACTCGCGCGTTAATATTGATTTGCTTTCTCCGTAATGTTGCTGAACCCCGTTACTTTTTAGGGATGGGGTTTAACGATTTTATAAAAAAACCTGTTAATAATTGAATTCTTTGCCTTTTAATACCAGTAAATTCCAACATGAGAAATGAAGTCAAAATTATCTCTGGATTGTGGGTTATCTGTCATTTATTATATTTAGTAATTTCCGTAGTGACTCTTTATTAAAACCCTCAAATACGCAATTTGTACATGGATTTTAGTATCGTTTTTTTGTATGCAATAAACATTTTTAGAAATGGAGACCTCCCTACCCGGACACTTTTGACATCGTTCTTTCCAATGACGTTGAGAAATTTTTCAAAAAATAAGGTTTAACACATTTATGTACAAAAGCATTAAAAAAATGCCATTTTGAGCTACGATTTTTTTAAAAGTCCATTTTCACTTATGATACCGTTTTTTCAATCAACTTTTAACCTATCAGAAACATGTTCCTGATAGTATTACTTCAAAAGTATGCTTTTACATATTTTGATTTTTATTGATTTGGTTTTTAAAATGTCGCCTCAAAATTGAATAATTATCTACATTTTAGACGTGTACAGCAATAATCTAATGACCAGGTTTTAAGATATTTTTATTTTTGTTTTACAGTTTGAGGCAGTACAGTAACGGAGCAATTTTCTTAGATCTTTTCATATACAATTCGTATTGATGTACCCAAATAATTTTTAGCTGGTCTCACTGCTTAATATTTTACACTTACTTTTACATTATTATTTTCATTACAAATATTATATAAGATCGTACCATTAGTTAGGGAAGTTTGAATAAGTCTTTTAAAAGTCATCCTTTATTTTGAATATCAATTTTCTACATTTTCAGGTGCCATTTTAAAATCATCATCGACAAAAATCAAAATACGTGAAAACATATTGTCGATGTAAAATATGTCTGGACCATGTTTCGGATAGACGTTGCTCAAAACTCACGATTTTTCAATAGTTTGAAAAAAGTGTGCTAAACATATTTTTAAGACTAACTTTTCGATACAACGCAGATCTAAGATACTAAAGTATTGTAGTAGAATATTTTCGCACAGGTCTAAATAAATCAGTTTTCTGAGTTGTAAATTACACAGAGCGAAAAAAATAGTTAATCAAACCATATTTGACGAAAGTAAAACACAAAATTACCAAAAATAGTTGAATTAACTATTTCTACAGTAAACAATCCCTTAACTATTTCTCGATCGTTAAATATGCAATAGAATACATAACCTAAAATCTATCACTCTCTTGCAGTTAGTCATTTTGAAAAGTTATAATTCGTAAAATAGGTGTAATAAAATATTATGACGAAAATAATTTCATATCATAATAAAATTAGTCATTATATGGTATACTTGGCAATGTTCTAAATTGTAAAATTAACGTGCAGTAAAAAACAACTTTTGACATTGTAAATTTTACTATTATTATATTTTGGAACCATTTTTACCCTTTTCTGATGGTTTCATTAACATTTTTTTTCTCTGTGTACTTATAAATAACAGGAAACTTAAATACTATAAGTAATACTACTGTAACAATTTATTAAGAAATCCATATTAATTTACGTTAATAAATCAATAGCATGTTATTCTCATGTCATTAATATTGTTAATAGTATCTATTTTTTGTTGAACAATAAGGAATAAAACAACTTAATTGCCTAGTTTTGTATTATTCATTTTCGTGCAAATGAATATATGCGCGATGAATGTAAAGTTTGGTCGTTTTCCGAAACTCCTTTAATTTAAACAGAACGGTGAAACTTCTCAGGTTTGCTAAAAAAACTTTGGGTCTTTTAATATTTGCATTGCTTTAAACGACTGTAGGTTATAAATATGTAAAAAGGTAAGTTCTGAATTTGAAATAGTCGAGCGAAGAAACCAATATCTGGACCATTTTCTATGTATGAAATCTAGTAAATCATTGATTACTGATCTTTAAAATGTTGCATCATATTTGCCCATAAACGCATGATATTTCAAAGGCTTTTATAGCTGAATTTAAAGCTGATGCAATTATATAATTTAGATTGAGGGATCTTTAAATAAGATCGGGGAGTGAGATAAATGTAAATTCTTTTGATTATGAAAGTTAAGTACAGCTAAAAAAAACGACAGTCATAAAGTTGACATATAAAAAAATAGATACATCGACAAACGGACAGTAATTTCTTGAAGTGTTGGTTTGTCGACGAGTACGGATCGAAAAACCGACAAATCAAAAAGCCGATAGTATGAAAAACCGACATTCAAAAACAAAAAAAAAACGACAGGCAAGAAGCCGATACATCAAACGGCCAACACGTCATTATACCGGCAGTCAAAAAACCGAAGGAAAAAAACCGACTGTCGATATTATGACTGTGACTAAAAGTGCTAGCAGGACTATCATTTCTGATTTATGAAAAAATGAATGCCGAACTTTTTTGAGATTCGATACCCTGGAATAGTTGTCCAAAAAGAAATTAAAAAATAACAATTCTATGTTCTTTCATCAAAGATATTGAATATTGTTTAGTATTGTTTATATTACGTTTATGTTTTGATATTCTGTTTTAGAGAAGTCTATACTTATTTCCCTAATATAAATTGAATTTCATTCAATGCACCCAACTTTAATGTACACGGAAAAGTTGTATAGAAAATTTAAGTATAGACATAAGATTGTTGAGAAGATTTTTTATGTATAGAAAAGTCTTCTGAGGATTTTTTCTTGGGAGAAAAGTCTTCTGACAACTTCTTGACGATTTTTTATGTATAGAAAAGTCATCGGTTTTTCTACTGTCGGCTTTTTGACGTGACGGTTTTTTGTCTGTCGATTTTTTGACTTTTTGAATGTCGGTATTTTTACTGTCGGTATTCTGACTGTCGGTTTTTCGATTATCGGTTTTTTGACCCACACCCTTATTTTTATGTGGATATTTATACAACTATAAGTAAGTTAATATTTGCATTTTATTTTTAAGATCCTAATAAATATTATAGATATTAGACTTAAGACGAATGCAAATACAGAAGCTGTGGATAATACAATACAATTAATCTCACATAAAAAATGCATTAATACAGAAAGAAGATTAGCATTTGAATATAGGTAACTTAAGCAACGCTTTACGATGTTCGTCATGCATATTGCATTGCCAAATGACATGATTTAGATCTTCGCTCACAAAACCGCAATTACATTCAGCATCGTGAATTATGTTTTTGTGAGCCAGGGAGCTCGCAAGGTGGTAGTGGTCAGCATTGCATCTGTTCACCATTCATACAAATTCTCGAGGAAGTTGTACGCCCGCCCAGCGTGTTTTGATTTATTTGTAACATATCTGATGCCTTGGTGCGAAGGGATTCAGAATAATTATACGCTAGTTTCTTAGCAAATTGATATTAGTTTCTTTTCACCAAAAGCACATTAATTTGATCTTTTGATCTCTTGCTATTTTATATTGATCTTTAAGAAACTCAACTGGTAATTTTGAATCATCAGACATTAAATTTCGTTTTATAAGTATGATATGAGCTTTTTCAAAGAAGTAAAATCCTTGTCGTTAGTACATGATGTATATGAGTTAGTACTATTTAGGATGTAAGTTAATTTTAACCTACGATCCTAAAATTTGTAAAACTTTAATTTTTGAACTATCAATAATTTATCTTCTTCATAAACTCGAAGATTTCAAAAGTAACATTCATCTTCATTTCAGACAATTAGACAGCTTTCAGATTTTCACAATGGATGTAACCATTTTTCGCTGTTTTCCCATTATTGTTTCTTTTTCCCAATTATTGATTAATTTGTATTCCACGGCTCTGTAATTCATGATTATAATCTCCTGAGGAATCAAAACTTATCACCAAATTAATAATTTGTAACAATTTTATGCGAAGGTAAAAATCATTTTTACGAGTAGTCAATTTGTTTAAGCTCATAGGAATATTTTAGTTGAATTGTAAGTACCTTATTAAACGACATCTGTATTACAATTGACAGGGTTTTATGTTATTTATTAACAACATTTAATTATTTTTTATGCACTTTACTGGGAAAATTTTGATATACACTCCATAGCATTGTACGTAATACATATAATTTATAGAACAATTTCACTGATATTAATTCAACAAAAGATTTTTGCAAATGGAACTATCTTTAATATCCGCAGGGAAATTTGTAATAATTTTACGTTTAGTTCCAGCTGTTGAAGAGGAATAAAGATGTAGGTGGAGTTAATAGTTGACATGCATTAACTGCTACGTGAAGGAATGCAGTAGATACGAAAAGTTTAGTCAGACATGCTCTCGACGCCTGGAAGCAAAACGCTTTCTACGTTTATCGCAAAGCGATCTTGACTTTTTTATGATGGACATGTCTTTTTGGTGTTACTTCTTTGCAAGACAGCCTTTATTTATTACAAATTCTCGATTATTATTATTTTGATTAGACGAGTACATTGTAAGCTAATGAGATTCGATTTTGTGTCTAAACGCCGACTATTATTTTGATAAATAGTCAAAATGGCACTTCTCAAAAGTTAGTATCGAATTTTGGACTAAACGTAATTTTCTAGAAGAATTTGCTCATCTTCTTTCCGAAACATGCAGAGTGAAATGTAATAAACGGATTATTACTCCAGTTATTAGTTTCTGAGTTACATGAATTAATAGATCCGGAGTCTGAGGTTGTTTGTAACATCATTTTTAAGTCTTCTCACCTTATAATCTAACTTTTATTTATAAACTACACGGAGAAAAAAGACTCCGCTGGATTAGCTGATTCATATCAGCTAAAATTTTCGGCTGGAATTGCCGAATATATATGCAATTTTAGCTGTTTTGATTCCGCTAATGTAGCCTTAACCCTACTCAATTCGCGCTTAGCTCTAAATTTCCGCTACATTAGCAGATTTGTTCCGTTAAATTTGCGGACTTTTTCAGTAAATTTAGCTGAAATTATCGGCTATCCCTAACGGAATTCCAACAGCTGTCCCTATAGGATAAAATTGGTAGAATCTGCGGATTTTTCGGCTGATTTTGCTGATTATTTTTCTCCGTGTAGATGTCCTAAAATATAAACTGCTAGTGAGCGATTTATTTGAATTAATAGTATATTATGTAACTGGTTGGAGATCGATATTTTGCTCGTGTTCAACATGATATTTTTTTATACAAAGGGCGTGAGGCTTGCTAATTTGCGCCCAAATATTTCACTGCGGGGCGCAAAATCAAGTTCTACTCCCGGACTATTAAAAAATAGATTTTTTCTTCTTCAAAATGTTCCTTTTAGTAAATCTTAATTAACTTCAAAAGTATTCTGTTACTTCAAGTAAATAATTACTTATGCATATTCAAAAATATATTTATTGTAATCTACACAATGATTTTCAGTGCAGATAAAACTAGCGTAGCCAAATGGACGGTTTGTGGTAATGAAATCAATTTGAGTGAGGTATGAAACTGTGTTATTAGTGGCGCGTTTAAAAAGAATTATGAAGCAGCAACTACAATGTTAAGAGTTAATAATAATAAATAAGTTTGTTGAAATGAAACGAACGAATTATTCAGTAACACAGAGAATACATACGACAGAGATACACGAATCGAATGGAGGGTGACCCGTGTATACATTAGAGGAATGCGTGGTCGCGATTGAACAGCCTAATGACAGACATGTCAGTGGTTATGAGCGGTTATCGCAGGGTGTGTTATTATGGATAACAGCATTGAAATTTACTGCTGAAAGTCTGCACATCAACTCTCTCGCTACTGCGCTCAGAATTTTGATTATGCAAAATGTTTTGCCGAGTCAATTATTAATAAAATTCTTCAGCGAAGGAAACTTATGAGATAAATCATGGTGCATTGTTAGAAATAATGTGAAATTTCATTTTTTATTAAAATTTAGAAACGCGTTAACTTTTTATGCGATTTACTAGACTATTCATATTGAAATAATGAAATGAAGAATCTGTTTTAAATTTCTTATAGTTTATTACACATTTATAATGTCGTTATTTAATTATTAACTATGTTTGGTAATGGAATGCGTGGTATGTTTGGTTATTAATACGTTTATTACTAGCAGTACAATACAACAGCTTATTTAGTGATAGTGCATAAAAATATCCCTAATACCATACTTTATTCCATCCATATTCCTGGAATATTTCAAAGTAATATTCCATCCATATTCCAGGAACATTGAAATGTCCAACGTTTGGAATATTTCAGGGACACTCCTTTTGGAATATTGCAGGAACATTGAAACATTCTGCATTCGAAACATTACAAACAATACTAATGTTGTTAGAATAAAATAATTTAGACTACATAATAATGTGAAATGAATGAATATCATTTTTAAGCTGATTTGATAATATTTCATTGAAGTGTCACAATTATTAAATGATTTTCTGATTCTATGAATTAATAGAGATTCTAAAATATGCGAATAAAATGTTCAATCTGTAATGCTTGATAACATTTATGATGCAAAATATTTCAATGTTTCCATTGGAATATTCCAAATGTTGGATATTTCAATGTTCCTGGAATATTCCGAACGTTGGACATTTCAATGTTACTGGAATATGGATGTAATGTTACTTTGGAATATTCCCAATGTCCCAAAGGCATATTCCGGGAATATGGATGGAGTAAAGTATGTTATTGGGATATATAGTGTTCTGAAAATAAAGCACTTGTCTTAATTTGTATTTGTCCTTCTGGATAAAAGGCAATTATTCGAACCTAGTTCTGTTTATAATCTGTTCTCATCAAAATAGGATACAAAAAACGTGTTGTATTTTAAATATTAAAAAAAAATCCATCAGTACTGTAGTTTGACAAACTGAAGTACTATTTTGTAATGCTAAATCTGTTAATAAATTTTAAAATAAATTTAGAACAAGAATTCTGCCACTTTAATCCTTTGCAACGAAGATTTTTTCCTCTGGAAAACATCTGACATTTGTGACTCGGTTGTTTTCAGGGTCACTAATTATGAATGCAACCTCAGATTTTCAAAATTCAAAATGTCGGATCCAATATATCGGACGAAAAATTGAAAATCCATCGGACTTGCTAGAAAATTGTTACTCGGGGGTTTTCCGGGTCGCTGATTACGAATTTGATCTTAGATTTTCGAAACTCAAAACGGCAAAGCCAATGTGGCAGATAAAATAAAGCGTAAAATTCAGAATTGAAAAAATATGCTCATGCACTAAATTATATTCTAAACATAGTTACCCGCTTAGGGCTTTTTGGCATAAGCTACCGTAATATTGCACATTATAAATTAAATTAACGAAATGGAAGCATATAATTGTTACACGCCATAGATCAACTATGACAGGTTTACACCATAATATAAAGTATTTTGTTTTTAAACTTTGTATAAACATGGCCAATGGAAACTAAAATAATTGTAGAGAATCAATCGCATAAAGATGCAATAATAAAAACCAAAATTAATTTTATTTTGATACATCCGTGAATAATCGTTATGACGTAACCAATTTATTAAGTAACCCAATATTTTCGTTCTACTAGGATACCTACCTAACCACAAACATAATCCGGTGCCCAATATCAAAAATAGAGCAAATTAAACGAAATATTCTCATTAATGCCACATATTATTTAGTCATTTCATCACATGAATTGCGAAATAAAGCAAAAATAAGAGCTTTCTACTAACACCACTCATCGTTAATACAATTTTCAACTATTATTAGAACACGCGTAATCTTTGGAGACGTTTACAACGAAGCATGTAGCAAAGGCGAATCTCAACCGGGACCTTGGGACCCATTTTGTCGAGCTTAATTACACCCCGATATTGAATCCAATCCTGGTTGAAAAGTGAAAACGTGCCTTGTAGAATTACCGTTCCGTATAAAAAAATAACGTTGTGTCTAAAAAGTAACAGAGCAGACACAACTTGGAGTCTTGTAGTATTCAGCAAGTAAAACACATCTTAGTAGAAAATTTGAGTATATTTTAAAGCTTGTTAAATTATTATTGCATCTACATTAATGCTCGCTAACCTTAACATTCTCCATTTATATCATCTAATAATATTTTAAATCTATTTTTTTGCCTGCATATATATATTACATTATTGAATATTTGTTTAAATTCGAATTAACTACTTTCATATTCCACATTATCTCAGGTAGATTTAAAATGCAAACACGATACATTAACTTTACTGCTACTTCTGAGGTGGAATTTAAATGTATAATTAAATTAAAATAGAGGATTCATTTATATTAACCTAATAAGGATCAATATTTCAGATGAAATTTGACAGTACTTTTCAGTATGTTAAAAAAGCAATGAACAAAAATTTTGTGATATATGCTTTCAATGGCTATAATCTTGCTCTTTCGAATGAGGTATTGCATCGTTAGTTTTGTTTATTAAGAGTATGGAATATAGATTGCCTTTAGCCGACCATGATAGTTGTACATTGTAGATTTACAATAATATAAAACAGTAATCGCATTAATAATAATACAAAATAGGAAGCAACTTCACGTAATATTGAAAAGAGAATAATTATCGATTACACATTTATTTTAACTGCTAGTCAGTACACGCTTTACAAGTAACCAAAAGTTCTCCGCTGTATTACTCCGAAAATAAAGAACACGTTGTGATGAAAAGTAGTAATGACAATCACAGAATACCATCAGCATGGCTTAATGAATGTTTACAATTTTCAGAATTATATATTCATTAAATTTAAAGAACACAGTGGCGAATTTTGCCTACGATCATGGTAACTTCTGATTTTTATCATTAGCCCTTCAGAACGCTTAGTTGTCTGCTTTAACGTGTTTACAGAATTAGTCCAATCAATTTAACAAAAATATTCAAAATATTCTTCCACATCGTTATAAAACTGCGCACTTTCACCTCAACTTCTGCCGCCTCATAAAAAAGGGGCGGGGGTCTAAAGTACAATTATTATAAACGTACTGACACTCCAAGAAAAATATTATTAAAAAAAAATTGTTTGATAATGGAAAACGTGATGAGCTTGAAATGTATCAATTTTATGTACAGATTTCGTATTTCAAGTTTTTATTGCTTAATTCTCAAACCATTGCTTTGAAACATTTTCTGGAGCCAAATGCAATGGGTAAAATTACGACAAGGAAGCTTGATTTTTTAAAAAGTGTTGAATAAGTTTGAATTAATGTTTCTTGTAATTCAAACGGATAAAATATAACTAGCGTGACACTTTTCGCGATGTCAGATTCCTTTGGAAATACTTCAACAAACTAATTCGTATCGGATAGAAATAATCGGATAATTCATAACAGAACCAATCAAAACAATCCTTACTGATAAAGTAATATTTCGATTAGAAGGACTGATTAGCACGGTTACGCAATTCCTTTCGCTATTTCCGGAACTCTCACTAGAGTAGGGATATTGGAAATGTAAATGAATTTCATTAGCAGCATTGTAATTATAGGAATGGGGAAATGGATATGTGTTTCAACAAGTTAATCGCAAATTCTAACGTTAGATGCTAACTAGCAAAATCGCATACTATTTCGTAATTGTTTTTTAACATTTTTTATGTTTGAATTGAGTAGTGCCTGTTTGAGAGGAATAGTATTCTATCAAAAAATATAGTAATTCAATTTATCGGCCGTGGAAACGGAAATAAAGAGTTTCTATAAAATTTAACCTCAATTTATATGAAATTCAATTTATATTAATTTGCACAGAGAACATTGTGTACAGTCCTCCCTCCGTTATTATTTTCCTCTGTAATTGTCGTCTTCCTAACTCCATCTGCAATTGTAGTCTCAAAATATTCCGTCATTGTTGTTCAGGTTTCCCCTTCCCGGTGCACCTTAAGAAGAAAGGCACACTCGCGCATGCGCACGTATGTCCTATTAACTGTTTCATACCTGGAAAAGGGGAAGTAGAGGCGTGAACGACAGAGAAGCAATTATGGAGGCATGAGTAGAAATTCGACGTCGATTAGGGGGGAAGGTTCAAACCCACAACTATATATATAATCAGAGAGAATTATGAGTTCCATTTTTGCCGGTAACATTTGAAAATTTGTCATTGAAAAAGATCTGGGGTCTTCCGGTCCCCGGGGTTAAAAAGATTCCGAAAGCAAAATATGGACATGAAGAAGTCAACTTCTACATTATCCTATTATAAGTCAATCTGAATGTCCTAAAAAACAAAGTAAATGTATGAGGTTGCTAATCATTCATTATGAATTTCGTAATTTGAACAGCGATCCCAAAACCTATTTTCATTTACGTTTTCAAGCCTGATTTGTTCAATTTCGTTAAAGATATTATTTATATTTTTTAACGACCATTTTAAATGAACCTTTTGATTTTCTTAATTTTCAGGTCGAATTCGTTATCAGCGTCTCTTAAAACCATTTAGCAGTTAAAAACACATTTGTCCACATTACTGGGCCACCGTACATGCTAATAGGTTAATCTAAAAATATGGCTACTGCAAACATTTTTTCTGTACAGAACTGCATCAAATATATATGACATGATCGTGCAGTAAAAAGGAAGTTATTATTTGGTCACTTGTCCTAGTTCGATTGCTAATAGCAGAGTGATAAGAACAACTGATATTTACTTGATCACGTTTCGACTAGCGTGTCTTCATTCGTGTGTTATTATTGCAAGGAATAAATTTTACAAAAATTATCGTTCAAGTGTATTCCATCCTAAAAAATAAACGATTCTTCATTTTCCGAAATTTAGAATAAGATGAATTGGACCACCTGAAACTCGTCACAAATTTATTTAGTACAAATTACTTGCATACTAATGAAAACAATTTTTTACTATTTTTCATTTTAATTAGTTGAGAAAAAAAGGCAGAACAAAAACAATAAAAACACTCGCAATAAAAATCGTGTGAGGAAAGCCACAACCGCAAATGCGTTCAGCATCGACCGATACTTTAGTTTTGCAAACGCTCGTTGCATCCCGCATTTATGTAAATCGGAACGCAGTCGGTGATGAACTCGACGCCAAAAATACTGAAAATTCGATTACAGAAAATGGAAAGTATCGGGATATTCACACTCGAATTCGCGGTTCGTATGATGAATCGTAAAGTTGTCAAGCGATTTATGAAATTCGCGAAAGCGCATTTAACAGACGGGAATTCGCCGATAGCGGGTATCGCCGAATCGACGCTGCATCCGCATATGCAACCTGTACGCAGCGTTACATAAATCAAGCGTATATATCTTTTCAACTGCTTTGTAAATAGTATAAAGCAGCCATCTACCGGGTGGAGGACGTGGAGCACGAATCGCGCATGCAAGATTCAACGTGATCTTACATGCGCGGTGCGACACGCCGATTTTATGCATCACGTAGAACAGTTCGCCTCTTGAGGATGTCGGCTCAGTAAAAAGCATCGTACACTCTGCACCGAGCTAGATTTACATTTGCGGACTTTATTTAAAGGTATTTAAATATCGGAATTCTTGCAGCAAGCGAAATCGATGCGGGATTTGCTTTTGTTTATCGAGAAAATCGTTACCTGAGACCCTAAATGCTATCGAAATCACGTAATATAAATAACATATAAATGTGTCTGTATATATTAATATTCAGTATATTTTGTGGTTTTTTTATGCGTGTACTGGTAATACACACGAAGAAAAGTATACCAGTCGTATTTTTACCATACTAATCCTAAAAAATAGTGTAATGTAATACGGTATGACAGTAATCAGGAATTTTTATACTCTGCACAAGTCTAGTAAAACTACCCAGGTAGAAATTGCAAGCAGATATTAGACATTTATAATCCAACATTCTTGTGTAATGCCTAAGATTTAGACATTTCTAAAGTATTTTCTTAGGTAATTTTTGGCTTAAATGTGAGATATGTTCAATTAATTATTAGACAGTTCTGCTAGACAATTTTGATTTATTATTAGATTTCAAAAGCATTAAAATATTAGAAACAGAAAAATAATAAAAAATCTAACACCGACCGGGAATCGAACCCGGGTCCACTAGTTCCACATCCGTGAACCACGTTGACACTTTTACGGGCATATTTAGAAAAAAACGACATGATTTTTTTACTATCAAAAAAGTACACCAATAATTTAAAAATGTTTTTACCAATGCTTTCTGAAAACATGATATATTTTTGTAAAACACTGCGAAAATGTATAATAATATATATAATTATAATTTTGTTTAGGAACATTTTCCATGAAGTGCATATTACTGCAACGTAACAAAGAAGATGTTTTATAAAATTTGTAGTAAAAAATATTCTTGTTAGAAATGTTAAAAAAATATGTTTATATTCTTTTAACGGACTATATCAGAAATGCTATCAGAAAATAACATTAAAACAACAGGACAGCTCATAAAATAGCTTTCCAATTACTGGGTTTCTATATCTTGCCCCGTATGGTGGAAGTCACTATGTCGTCATTTCAAATAATTTTCGTGTAGAATTATTAGAAAAATTAAATTTTTGATACACGTGTCCGTAAAGTAGACACTTAACATTTAGTTGGTACGAAACGGACATAACTTAGAACAGTTTCAACGTACATTTAATAGATAAAAACGTTCTGTATAAATGTTGTACATCTTTCATGGCTAATAATTGGACAGAAATATGAGAATTTTTCAGTTAAGGAATGTTTTGCTTAATTTTAGACAATTGAGGCTCACAGAAGAACCGGTTAAGCACTCGAAGCCAGTGATAACAGGCAAGAGTAAGACAAAAAAAATCGACTTTGAAAAATTGAATTGAAAAAATACCACTACATAGAGAATTTCAAGCGGAACAATGTTTACATTTAACATTTTTTAATTTTTGTTCTTTAATACAAGCACATTTAAACACGATGCAACGGTATTCATGACTATTTATTTTCAAACGCTTGGGGAGTCGAGCGAAGATTTTAAAAATAAAAAATTCAAATTGTGGCATTGTAGATAAAGAGTTAAAGAAGTTTTCTGCGCTAGCCAAATTTGGAAAAATTTACACAGTTGAAAGCTACGAAGGTTAATATAGCGCTGGAATTTTCGAGAGCGCATCACGGCACGGGGTATGCAGCGCGTGCCTTTGTTTCTCCGTCCAACTCGTAATTAATAATTACTTCTACTTTCAAATATTTCAAGTACGCACGTAAATACAGTTCAATACATCAGTCAAAACATAACCTTAAAATGAATCCTAATGAATTTGAAGAGCCTTTATAGACAATTTTCTTAGGTCAGTGTCATTTTGAGAGGTACCCCCACACTGAGAGCAGTTTATGGTTATAGACATACTAGTGTATAGAGATACATGTGGTGCAAAATGGGAGATGGCTGCCGTCCGTTGATTATGATGACGGCTGTCTTAGTTTGGGACAATTGTCCCAAATACAGACAAACGGTGTTCCAGTGGAATGGGAAGGCCCCCATACTATCCACAAATGAAGTGTTGGCATAACAACCGTCTTTTATTTTGGAACAGCAGTCGTCTTAAAAGTAACATGGTGGTTGTCTTAGGGCATAGCACCTATGCTCCGCTATACACATACCTACTGATGCCTTAAACTTTTCTCAGTGCATTCGGATATGTGGAGAAACCCCACACTGGATACTGCAACGGATAAAACATTGATATCTGTTCGCAACAAGTAACTGCACCACAATGAACCTTAAAAACCATGTATTTATAAATGGTATTTTATGTCCGATTTCTTACCTATTACATATTATTTAAATGTGTGTAATGAACCAATAATAGATGAAATTTACTTTTTCAGGTAGTTTCTCTTAGGAAGCCAGTAACTTGCCAGTCTGCACTACGAGAAGCTTCGTATACCCCTTGCGCTACCTATAGTACCAGCTTCCCTAAATGATAAAGCGATCTTGGACGTTCCGCAGTACAAGTGGCGCCCACTGTCGCAACGCCGGTTTCTGAGTTTAGGGTAATAATAATAGCCCAGATAGCAAGACGTGAGTCTCACGTTGTCCCAATGTTTGGGATCTCACTTGAGTGCTTATATGAAGGCATATGAGAGTCCATTAATGTGTAAAATATACAGGACTGGACTGCACATGCGTAAAAAATATCGGCTTCTACGCACTTCTGAATCTTTTTCTGATACTTGTAATGATTGTTCAATAAGACAAGACTCGTGCATGAGTATGACTCACATGGAGCTCAGGCGTGCGCTTTAATCTCAATCGTGAGTTCCATTATGCACCTTACGTGAACTCACGTTGCTATCTGGGAGATACCCCAAGTGTGTACAATTTATGTCCGACTGAAAAGGGCGGTGTTGGCGCCGTTATAAACATTTGTTCACGTTCAGCAGGTACCATCACGCATAGAGTAGCATATACCCTAAAAATAGGACTGCCTTTATTACACTTCAACTGTTGTGCAAGGGTCCGTGAAGCTATGTTGCCAAACTTCTGTCAATGTGGGTAGTCATTACTTCGCAAAATTCCAAATTGTTACGAAAAATTTTGAAAACGTACATTGTGCATCTAGAGCGGAAAGGCAAGCATTACAGACGATACTTTTTGTCTCACCTGTAAAAATGACATCTTAGAGGTCCACGGTGTGATATAAATGGACTTTATCATGATCATCCATAATGGATAAAGTTTATTAATGTACAATAACCTTAAAGTTATGACTTGAAACTTGGATATACAAAATTAAATGCTATATAATATAGAATTTTAGCATAACGTCAGTACCGGTCTTAAAAGTTATGGCATGTATAGTTTGGTATTAATGAAGGGAATATATAATTACATATTTGTAATATAATGTATTTATGAATCGTGTAAAGAAAGATATAAATCAATATAAACCATGGATAAAATAAAATTACAGTCATCGAGGATACTGAGTCTAGAAAACGATTGTGAGAAATTATAATCGCGAATGATAGAATATGATAAAGTGAGTTGATAGCGGATGATATATTCATGACGGCAGATTGTAACAATTGACAATAAATGATGATGCAGCTGAGGGGGTTCTAGCTGAGATGATTCTTCATGAACAGATATTATCTTCCGTCATCAACTCATACTATACGACATCATTTATCACCATACGCCATCGTTAACGGTCATCGTCATTCGCTACGCATGTGCGCATTAATGAACATGTGTACTAAAATCTTAATTTGATTACATCATTTGAACTTGTTTAACTTGGTTTTCCTATATTACATTGGCAGCCTTAATTTTATGTGTTGTAAGCTTACATATTAAATTACGCAGGCCTAGAAAATAAGACTTTTTCCCTTTTAGACATCGGAGTGGTTTCTAACGTAATTTTGGGTGCTGAATATTATTCCGGGTCCTAAAAATGCGTGTCATGTCAGGATTTCGAGAAAAGTAGGAGTAAAGACCCAAAAATGGGGTTTTGAAGGTTTTCAGTTCTTCTTCTTGTCTTCAAACTGACGTGATAAAAATTTTACGTAGTCTTAAATTGAAGCTTAAATCCTAGACTACATGACCCATATCCGTAGGCCTAACAAAATATTTTTTTAAACGTGGTTAACCTTTTAAAGCATGACTTTAACCCTTCATATTTTGTATCTAGGGAATTGCAAGATCGCTAATTTCGAATCTGATGGCTGTTTTTAAAAATTAAAAACGGCAGATCCAATATAGCTTAATATGATACAGCGAAGGCAAGGCAAGGTAAAAATAAATTGCAATCATCGAGGATAATGAGCGTAGAAAACGATTATGGGTATTAAGATCGCGAATGATAGAATGTGAAAAAGTTTTCGTTAATAATTGTTGACAAGAACTTCATCGCTCTATCTATAATAAATTACACTGTTAATGTAGTAAATTGGACTAAAAATTGTATGAGAATTCTGCAAACTATACCTATACAATAAAGCTCAAGTACAGCCAGCTCCGCCATTTTATACAATTATATTTTGTTGTGTGTAAATTGAATATATGATTATTATAGGGTAAGATTCAAGCTTTAATTTAAGCATTAGCTGAAGTATGAAGCACGTCAGATGTCTGAGAAAAGTAGGAATCAAAACACCCAAAAACATGATTTTTTCGGTTTTCACCTCCAGTTTTCTCTAAATTCTGACGTGATACGCAATTTTGGAAACTGGGACCGTATTCAGCGCACAAACTCACATTGGAATCCACTCGGATATCTAAAAAGAAAAACCATGTTGACCTGCGTTATCTACCTTACCTAATATGTTGTAAGGATATCTGTTTTTGCGATATTGATATAACTTTTTGCATTTACAATAATTCACCAGAAAACTTGTGGTCTTTCAATGGAATTTTATCCTTATTTTGCATTCAACCTACGATTTCGGCATACACATATCCTGCGTGGCTCTGAAACAACCACCAGTAATGCGTACATATTATAAAGTACATATTTTAAATTTTGATCGGTAATTAAATAAGCATTTGAACCCACTGAATACGATGGAGTAGATAATATGTTATATCGCCTTAATCAGAAATTACATAGGCGCACAAAAAAGAGTGTAGTGCTGTGTATGGGATCCCACTATTCGAACGTATTTACCCACTGAACAAGAATCTATAATAAATAATTGGGGATGATGGACTAATTTCAGAGATAAACTAAAAAAGCCGCTTAAAATCATGTTTTTCACTACTGTTATAGGCTTATAAAAAAATGCATATGATTAATGTCATGTTGAGACCATAGTAGCCTCATGTATTTTGTTATGCAGAATATGATTTTGATGAGAACAATGGTAGTTCGTGGGGTAATTACGCTTCTAGAACGGAAAAACTGATTAAAAAGTTAAAAAAGATTCATAAGGTGAATTCTACTTTGTTCTTAATAGTAGTGTTGACAAAGAGACCACTGGAATCGCTTGGAACAAGGTATATTTATGTTTCTTGCATGGCTAAATATAAATATTATATAAAAATTGCAATACGAGAAGTCATGGATCAAATGTGGGGGTCAAATGAAGAAAAATTGTTATAGCATCTTTAAAACTAATCCACGAGACTTATACCAGATGATTCATTTTCGTCGCAAAAACATTGTCCTAAAATAATTTGCGAATTTGTGGCCCACCAAAAGTACACTCTTTTAATTTCGTCTCGAAAATTTCATTGAAGACTTTACTGAATAGGGGGAAGAAGAATTTGAGAAAGTTCTATCTCAAATGAAAGATATTTACAATACCTACAACTTGATCAGTATAATGCATCATAAACTTTTTTCAAAGAACCCAAAGAACATGAGAAAATCAAGTTGAACACTAATTTTTCGAAATTCTGAATTCTGATGAAGAACTATATTGACGAAGAAATAAATTTCCTAACAAAAATCTTGGTACAACGCCTCGTTTAGCACCCCATAGTTCACTACAAAAATGTACCAAAAAAAACATTTGGTTGCATAATTCTTGTACAATTTTAGTACAATTTACGTGTAATTATGTGAATATAATGACACCCAGCGCACAACAAAAATGAAAGCGAATAAACAACTCTCATGTCAGAGTGAATATTCAAATCTTTAAGAGGGAAATTTCAATCTAACAGGAGTGAAAATTCAGTCTTTTCCCTCCGAGTCGTGGATCTGACAACTCTGAGGGAAAGAGTGAATTTCCACTCTTAAAGAATTGAATATTCACTCTTTCACGAAAGTTGCTTGGTTTTCACTAATTAAAGAGTTGCTAATTTTCACTAATTTTCACTCGAAGAAATTTAGAGAGTATTGCATCTTTTGTAATTCTTCGCTGTTCTTCAACACTTGTTTTTTTACATTCAGAATTGAGAATTCAGCATTCAGAATTCTTATATTTGAATTATTATAATGCACATAGATGTGCTGTGATTGCTTTTTAATTCTTCGTTTATTAGTTTTCAAATCTTGTAAATCTCCGATGGCCATTTTTATAACAAATACACGCAACATCAAATCCGATATAAATTATAAGAAACTTAATATCTCGTCATTTTTTCAACTTTGTATGTTATTAAGAAATTGCCCCCTCTCCCCTCCAAAAAACATGCAAGAAACTTATTTATCAATATAGTTTTTAATACTAATATTAAACGATCGTATTCAAATTATCTTTTAATTCGTTCTATTTATAGTTTCAAGTAAGCAGCCAAAGTTTGTTATAGCCATCTTATATCTCATCTTATTTTAAGTAGGTCTTCTTGAATTGACAAATGTTCATATTCTAACTTTGTATTAAAATAAGGCATAAATACTGAGCTTTTTAAAATGCTTTCATAAGTCGACGAACGGTGAGAGCGACATCCGTATTCCGGAACCATCGGAAATGAGTGTCATTTCAACCTGTTAAATTGAGAGATATAATGTGATATTTATCACGGAAGTAATTTCGAAAGTTATACAATATTTTTTACTAAGGATATGCAAATTGTATTAAAAGTAATTAATATTACAAGAAAACAAGTTTTTGTGTATTCGAACATCTTTCAGTTTATTTATACTTTTGTTTCACGGAAAAAAAATAATAAAAATGTTTTCTTGATTAAGTGTGCGGAATGTATTTTTGACGTATTTTTTTATATCTTTTTCAGCTGCATTTCACGCACACTTGAATAAAAAAATATTATCCGGTACATCTGCAAAATAGTGTTTGAACGATTGTAAATGTGCAGTAGAGCTTTAATTAAAGATGGAAACTTTTCAACTTAGAACTGATCTACTGAATAACAATATCAACAAGGACGCTTGATTTTCGACATTTTTAAGTTTAGAATTTATTAATATTGTAAAAATATGAGGAATAACGAATAAAGAAATGACGAATAATTCATTGAAAGCATTTGTTCGGTGATACTTTAAAATTATGTACATTAAAAATTGCGTCAAAATAAATCGATAGCTCTTAAGCAGAATTCCTTCACTGAATGGTTCATAAGTCAATTGAGGTAAAAGAGTGTTAATTACGTTTTCATAAACAACGGTGCCCTATATTTTCCTACAGACAGGAGATAATGTATAATCATTTAATACAACATAATGCAGCACTTTTGGATCAGTTCGTTGCATATTAGGCCTAAAATAGAGAATCGTAACAGGGATGAAAAAAATGTTGAATACGCTAAAACATACTGTGCTACTGACATTTTACATTGTGTTGTTCAACTCAGAAAGTATTGCAGAATAGAATTTGATGAACAATATAAAAATGTATCATCAAATATATGCAGTCTATAATTATTACTATCACTATTAATCTACCACTAGTTATTTATATTACTATTACTAGCAATTATTGATCAAATATTGCAGTTTTTGAGATCACCAACACACGATAGGATGGGGCGCAGTTCAGTAAGCAGATTTTATCAATAAAACCCATTCAGTGTTACCATAAAAAGATAATAATCCAGTACCAGTTTAAATTGCTGTTGAATTATTTTGTTAAGTGCGTATTTATAATTTAAATGTATTACGTAATTTTTAACTGTAAACCTTACCTTTTATATTTTTCAAGAACTGTATAAATTGTTACTCAAGAATGGCGAACGTCAACAAACTTGTTGTACAAACTGTATCATGTCCATGTCCCTAGACCGTTTCTCCCTCCGCCATATAAATATTAAGATCTAAAATGGCCCAAATATAACAAAAGTTTTAAAATTCAAAACAAAATTAATGAGAGGTCAAAAATAAAAATCTGTCTACCATAATGTAATTCTTAAATTATTTAAAACTCTACACAAAGTGACAATATATTTTTCTAACAATTCCGACATCTACAAATAACAGCAATATAATATATACTATTAGAAGGATACCTCTGATGGACAGAAAACCGTTTAACTCTACAGAATAACAAACCTCTTTCTGCCATAAAAATAAAAAAAAATTTATTAATTTTTTGTTATCTCAACTTACTTAGTTGCACAAAATTTAGCAATTATTACTACCAAAATTAAAGAATATTGTATAAAATTTTGCATTCTCTCCTCTCATGTCGTAGAAAAATGTACAAAGCTCACATTTACTTTTTCGCTAATTATGGCTAATTTGTCAAGGTTCAGTTTACCTGCTGACCCACAATTGAATTAAAAGCAGATTATTAATGGCCAAAATAGTCGTATATCAACTTCTCCTTCCTCAATAAAATTAATGGTATCGTTTATATCAATTCCATTCCGAATTTCTTGTTTTTTTTTTAGGACGGTGAATATTTAGTTTTGTTGGTTCAACTAATATGTCGGTATTTGTCATGCATAGGACATTCAGATTTTACCAGGCAATATGTATCTTTTAGGGAGAAATGGGTACGAAATTGGATACGTAGTGTAACCGAATACCTAAATCCGATTGGAGTGCGAATTGGCTTTCCGGTTTTCTAGCATTTATCAGTAGTAAATCATGAACATCCACTAACGGCATTTACCACCTACTATTAATTGCAAGTCTTTTGAATGATGAAACAGAAGTTTTTTCTTCATTTTACGAAAAAAATACGCATCTATAAAATAGTATCCGTATTCACAAATTTAAATAACTTTTTTAATTATAAACTTGAGCCAATTTTTTATTTTGAAAATAATTTAATGTCGTTGATGCATACCCTGTAAAAAAAGTCTTAAAATTGTTACATCTCAAATTAAGCACCGTAAAAGGCTTAATTTCAGTCTAAAATTGAGCTAATTTTCTTAAATTCAATATTTGCGCTTAAAGTCTTACTTTCAGACAGCAAATTTTAATTTTAGTCGAGATTTCTGCTTAAAGTAAAATTGTTCGAGCTTGTCACACCTAAGTTAGAGAATGCTTATTTCGAATCTGAATATTGACTAAAAGTAAGTTTCCAAAACTAAAAACAAGATTTTAAGTCTGTATCTACTGTTCTGTAGATGACTGTCGCTGATGGGGTCGTTCGAGCAGTCTCGATGGAAGGGGGTCAGACATTCCCCTATTAAAAAAAGATTCTAGTTTTTCAATAAAAAAAGCAGCCATTTATGAGGCGATAATATCTCTAACGAACATTAAGAAAATGATATATACATAGACATTCATAATTAAATTTTTATTGTGGATATTGTTTATAGTTGGAAAATTACACAACCTCACAAAAAAAGTCCGAATCTGGAGAGCCAGACTTGGTCCGATACTCGGGCCCAATATTGTGCCGACGCTGGGACGACGATAGGGAGAAATACCTATGAGATCAATTTTCCAGGCCTGGTCCGATGCGTTGGCCAGTTTTCAGCCGAAGTTTGGCAATTTGTTATAGCCAGTATCGGCTACCAATGCTGGCCCGATTCTGGCACAGTGAAGTTGCTGACGTTGGGCCAGCATCGGCAGCCGAAAGTCGGCTGCCAACGCTGGGCCAATACTGGGCCGTATGGTCAGCATCGGCATTTCGCACATGGGATGGTACTCATTTGGAGATAAATAAGTACTATTTAACTAATATAATTTATTTTAAAGAATATGAATTAAAAACGATTAAATCGATGTTTCAAAATCAGAATTATTTCTAACCTTGTTTAGCTACAACCTATAATCTCTTAAAAAGTAGCAAAGAAATTCGTTGAAAACTGACCGAGTATTTTCAGCAATAAAGAAAAAAAATATTTCTGAATATAATGAAATATAAAATATAAAAATATTCTTAGAATGCTCTGTGAGTTCAGAATCAAAATCTTTTATATTGTTTAGGAGATGATACGTAGTCGTTAGAAATCGAAGAGTCGAATTTGAATTATGAATAATCGGTTACTGGCAATCGCATTCTTCAACATAAATTACTATCTTATCGGCCGAATACTACTACAAACAATAAAACAAAAATGCTCCTCCTATTCTTCCCTACATTGGATATTGTTTATAGTTGGAAAATTACACATCCTCACAAAAAAAGTCCGAATCTGGAGATCGGACAACGTCTATAATATGTTTTTTTAGATCGCTAAATCCCAATTCGAATTCCGTTTAATCCCATCACGTTAGGTTTTTGACATAACCTCAAAAAACCTAAAAAGTCCTATAATTAAAGCTTAAAATGATAAAGTGAAGAATAAGTTATCCATGTCACTCTAAGAAATCCATGCCATGTTTCCGTTAAGTTTTTTGGACCGCTAAAACTGAATTTCATTACATAACCTCAAAAAAAATCTAAAAATCTGCTCTCAAATATGAAAATAAAGAAAAATTCTCTTCTGGAAAGCATACCATGTTTCCATTCGTTCTCATCAGATCAGTATTTTGACATAACCTCAAAATTTTCCTAAAAATCAACGCTAAAATATTAAAATAAAGGAAAAATTCTAACCTGCAAGTCAAACTATGTTTCCTTTTAGATCTTCGGGCGACTGAACCGGAATCCGAAGTTCATAACATGTGTATAGGTCTCGGCAGCTTGTGCTGGCTAATTACTCCCTGAATTATCTGAAGTGAACGGAACTGTCAATTAAGAAGTACTGGACTTGACTGTACTGAATAGCACTAGACCATATTGGACTCTACTGGAATGTACTGTACTGAACTATACTGGAATGTACTGAACAGTACTGGGCAATGCTGGAATGTACTGAACAGTACCGGACAATACTGGAATGTACTGGGTAGTACTGGAATGTCCAGACAGTTCTGGACTCTACTGGAAGAATCTTTTAAAAATGTTTATTTGAATTGTACAATTTTAAACGAATTGCAGGATATGGTAGGAATCAAAAGACAATACCACTCATTCGTAGTGCTAAAAATGATTGTAGTAGTCAATCCGATTCAGAATCCAATTAGCCCCATCACGTCCGATTTTTTATATACCCTCAAAAAAATCTACAAAGCGACCCCAAAATATTATCATGTATCCTTTATAGTTTTGAGGTGCTGAAACTGAATTTGAGCACATTCAGCTACATAACTTCTGTATTTTTACATGATCTCGGTGACATTAACGGTTACGATGGTCTGATGTTAAGAATTTTTTTTATCTTTATGTATTTTGTCGCGCTGAATTAGGTGCGGAAAACGTTATGTTTCTTCGCTCTGGAGCACAACTCCCGTGTAATCGTGGGGCGTAAAATGGCCATTTAATGTCACGGGGAATAAAATTCAAAATTACAAGTTTATTTTAAAATTTAACCAATCTTTGTTTATTTCATAATAGTGCCCAGTATAGTCTAGTGTTGTTCAGTATATTCCAGTACTTTCAATAGAGTTCAATATTGTGGAGAACTATCCACTATAAATTCCAGTAGTGTCCAGGACTGTCCAGTAAACATGGTATGCCTTGTAGGCCAGAATTTTTCTTTATTTTTATATTTCAGGGTAAATTTTTAGATTTATTTTCGAGGTTATGTCAAGAACACAACGTTATAAAGATACATATTACAGACATAGTCTAATCTCCAGATTCGGACTTTATTTTTTTTTGTGGGACTACATATTAGGTCATTTTTTAGTTTCTTCGGTCGGATCCCCCAAAAGTGTTCCATTTTATGAAAAAAAAATCACAAAAATTTGCCGCATCGATTAAACTTGATTAACATGTGCCACTCGAGGGTTGAAATTTAACATTGTTTTTAAATGGGAAAAATACGTTTTTCTGAATTTTTCTTGTAACTTCGACTAGTTGAGTCCAATTTTTATAATAATTGACAGATTCCTTTTAAAGTGATTCCTGAATAACAAGGAATGCACCGAACAAATTTTTAAAATTTTTAGATCGAATTACAACGGATTTTCAGTCGAAATTTTTACGATGAAAATGAAAGAATTAGTTTTTCTCCGTTTTTCTTAGCCTAACTCTACAATAATCTCTCCTAAACTTTTTTATCAAATACATTTGAGTTTGTATAGATGCATTTAGTTAAACTGACTAAAATTTAGTTAATCCAACATCCATTTAGTCAGTCAGTCTACAACATGAATCTATAACAATTACTAAATATTTTGTTACCTCTACGTAGATAACAAAACCTTTAGTTAAAATAACTAAATATTCGTTCAATTGTAAATTTTAAGCATAAAACCTTGTTTTTCGAGCACCTTTCTATATAAACGGATTAAATAATAAAGTGCTAGGCGGGTTCGGCATACCCATTCGGCAGACAAACTTGTTTATCCATAGTGAGGAACTCTATTTTTCCACCTTTTACACGAACGTAAAGTAAGGTCGAAATTCCGGACATGGATAGGATTTTTTTAACTTGGCCTACTATACTTAACGCAAAAATGTAAAGAATATGAAGCAGATGGAGTTTTGCAGGTAAAAATTGATTTTTTAAAAAGATATACCGCATAAACCACAATCACTTTTTTTGACTAACTTTTGCTTTAAAGCACTGCTTGAATAAAAATCGTAAAACTCGGCTTCGAATTACTCGATTTAGATCTATGACATCTCATTTTTTTCTTAAAATATATACTAACTCAAACATGTTTGGTAACAAAAAATTAGGAATGATTATTGCAGAGTTATAGGCTAAGAAAAACGGAAAAACTGTAATTTTTTCATTTTCATCTTAGAAATTGTCGACTGAAAATCCATTATAATTCAATCCAAAATTTTTAAAAATTTTTTCGGCGCATTCCATATTATTCGGGAACCACTTTAAAAGGAATCTGTCAATTATTAAAAAAATTGGACTCAACTAGTCGAAGTTACAAGAAAAATAAAAAGAATCGTCTTTTTCCCACTTAAAAACAATGTTAAATTTCAATCCTCGGCTGGCACGCATTAATCAAGTTTAATCGATGTGCCAATTTTTTGTGATTTTTTTTTTCATATAATGGAACACTTTTTGGGAATCAGATCGAAGAAATTAAAAAATTACCAAACTATGGGCCACCCTACTGTATGGCGATAAGGAGTGGAAGCCCGTCAATGGCTAGTCTTGTGATAACGTTGTACTGGTGATGAAATATCGCCCAGGGGATTATTTTCGCTTTACGCACGACATTTCATTTTACTTACCACTTTCCGCATTTTGTACTTAAATAAAAGTTCACTTTACGCCCGCTTTAAAGCCTTCAGAAGTACTTTACGTTCTAATTTTATGCACACAATTAAAAATATAATATAATTGTGTTTATATGTAATGGTAAATTATATATATAAAGTATAAATGATAACAATTTTATTTAATATGTTATATTACGTTCAGACATTGAAAAACTCGAAACTCGTTATTGTATGGATAAGAAATATGTTTTATTACTATAAAAATTGTCCAAAATAAATAATTGTGCAAATCTTATTTTTTATATAGTATATCAGTTTGCATATCCTCCATTTCAGGAATTTGCGTTATTCCTTCCATCTTTATTAATCACTTCTAGTAATTAATTGCAAAGTTATATAAAGTTGGCACTTTGATTATGCAACCGCGAATTTCTGTTTGAGATCAAAATAACCTTTTAACACGTACTTTCATGTAGTGCATATTGTATGTAAGTTTGTTTGTCAGGATAAGATGATTAAATAATTAATTACCTTCAGTAGGGAACTTTGCAATTTCCTGAGTTGATAGCAACGAAATTACATTTGAATTGCATCTTACTGAAAGTATACGATGTACATCGTGTAATATACATTTCAGAATATAAATTTCGCTTTATAATTACATACGTTAATTGAAAAGTTTATCAAGTTTTCTCATAACTTTTTTTTACAAACTCACTTTGTTATTGTATTCTTTACTATTAATTTATGGTTTGCTTCAAAAAATTGAAATGTCTTTGTGTTGTGTGTTTTTTTTTCAAATTGCATCCTGTATGCAACTTGGAGTAGATGTAGCTCTTCATGTATATTCAGGCCATACGTATCATTCTGTACTAAAGGGTAACAAGCAGTGGTATCGTATTTCGCAATTTATCAGTACCGATATCTGTTTGCACGGTGATCCCTTTCGTATATCACGTATCGAATGGCTCAACAGTCTTAATGTATACAAAGAACTTTTTGCATTAATATTCTTACTGCATTAGAGAAGTTTTATTAATATTTTTTATTTGCAATTACTTTAAATAACATTCATTATATTTTCAATTACATGCCAGTGTCCCCAGATAATATTTCAAATGGTTTTCTTTTCTGATATATTCTTAATGCATTATACAATTTCGTATATGCATTTTTTAAAATGGATTAATTAGAACTGATGGAATATGCATGAGATGATGCAAATATTGGGCTGGGAAAACACATGTAATTCCCACTGAAATGAGATATTAATTTTTCTTCCAATGTTTGATCTTGTTAAACGTTAAATTCAATATTTCATTTGACTTGCATCGCAATCAAACATAATATCCGCAAATCATTATGCTTCATTAACATAGTGATATTTGTAAAATTAAATCACCTATGAATATAATATTAAAAATGTATTGATTTTATCTATAAAAAAAAACAACTTATAAGTCTAGAAAGTATCGAATTTTTTTTATTGTAACTAACACAATATTTACAAAATTTTTGTATTTTATTTTACGTTTATAATTAAAGTAGATATAAAGTTTAATTAGTGAAAATAATGTACATTTACGAGTTACTACTATATCATTTTGGGATTATGGCATTTCTAGGTTGACAATTTTTTCAGTAACTCCATTGCAATTTTTGAGGCGTGACATATATAAGTTTGTCGATCGAAGTGATCTTCTTCAAACTTATATCTGTCACGACTATGATTTCAGAGTAGCAGGAATTTGATACATAACTTCCAAACGACATTTGGAAACGTTTGTTTTCTGCATGATTACAGGAAACTGTTGTAGTCCATTATTACGCCTATCACATATGTAAATCGTTCACGGGCAAGTCTACATCAGCATTACAGTCAGATTCCTGTCATAGAAGCTCGACGTACGTATAACCCAACTCGTGAGCACAAACGACACATAGTATTTACATTGACCGAAATATTTAGCTCTGTGAAATGAGATTTAATAAGATATAATTTATTTCTGTAAGAATTTTTATATAAAATGAGGATTATTCAATGACTTTATGATAAGTGAAATAATCCTTTATACGGAAAAAGAATTAATTGTAACTACTAACTAGACAGTAGAATATGACACATAAATGATTTTTAGTTAAATTGACTATCTAAATAGTGACATGGACAAATTAGGTAAATAAATGTACTATTTAAATAGTAAAACATAGTTGTACCAGATTCTATAATTTACATAGTAAAGCCAACTATTTCCTTTTGCCCGTGTACGATTTTCATCAGATGGTAATTTAATTATGTTGGCAAACACCTTGCGTCGTAATCTACTGGATTCCCAATTAATGAGTTTTCGACGTTTTTTTTCAGTACTCAGTACTAGTTAGCATTAGTAAATTGTTTATAGGGTCTTAGAAGGACGCGGAATCATAAAAACTAAAATGATTTTATAGGTCATCTTAGTGAGTAGAAACTTAGCGCGTATTTCGTAAGCTGAACAAGCTGGGTTGGAACAACTTAACTTTAAGAACTAAACTCATATAGCAGGACAACCAGCCAGCACGAATGAGTAAATAGCAAGCAGAAAGTTTCGGTACTCAGATGTCTGCTTGTATCTGTCAAATCTTTTCTTTTACAATTACGAATTTCATATTTTCAGGATTACATAATGAAATAGGACGCATTTTAATACCAATATTTTTACATCAAAGTTCGAATGACAGTTACAGTAATTTTACACCATAACATATCGAAATTTACAACATTATGAGAGACGGAACACTACCTGCATTTTAGACCGGGATTTAGTCAGAGTCCAGCCGGGTTATCTGACAATTCCACGGTTTACCTATAAAAAATCAAATGATAAATTTCCATTACCTTCAATTTTATCGTTCGTTCTATTTCCTGGTATATATCAACACCTTTGAAATTCGACATTACATATAAAAATGTCACGTATGGATCAATTTCGATGAAAGACTGTCTGCAGATTGTAAGCGAGGTGAAGAAAACATTTTCCGCTTGGTGAAGCTCGTCTTTATCAGACCGGTCAGCTATCGGGCACTTTCCGTCCTCTTTTCCGGGTGGAAAGATGGACTTTTCATGCTGGTGTGACAACATACTTGAGTTCCTGCGTATTAAGACAACTTTAAGCTGCAAAACCCATTCAATTTAATGCCATTTTTAACATTGTAGACATACGTGTTTATGAAGCAATATAAATGGTATCTACAGCGCTTTTTTTATGCTGACATGACATTTTTTAAAATAATTTTTTCATTTTGCGTTCAAGACACCATAATAAAAGACACTATATATTCTGGCAATGATATCATCTAAACTACCTATACCGATTATTTTCTAGTGATATAATAGTATAGTTTTCGATTCAAGTTTATAAGAGTTTTTCTTACGTATGTAAGAGACGCTTATTTTTTCAATATATATTTTTCAGCATGAGTCGAACAATATTTTTATCACGTAAGTGTGCATAAAGTGCACATGAAAAAAAATACAAAGATACTTAAAACCACGCTTTCGCACACTACTTACGTTACAAAAAATATTGTTCATTCATGGGCAAAAATGTTTTGTGAAAAAATGTGCATCGTTAACATTCGGAGAAAAAATGTTTTTGCACTTATGTATCGAAAACTGCCATCGTGTCACTAGAAATAAATAGGTAGAAGTAGTGTATTATTATTGAAGAAATATAATAACAAAATTCAAGTGATATAAAGATTACAGAGGACCACAAAATAACAAAAATTTTTGGAAACTGAAACGCGACTAGGTGATTCTTATGGATTTTTAGCCGCTGAATCCGAATCTGGGCACATAATTTGCCCACCACATCTGAGATTTTATTTATTCTGAGGTTATAATGCGTAAAATTGCTCGTTTTATGCATATTTGGACATTAACTATATAATAACGTGTCGACCGGAGAATGAAGTGGAATTATGTAATTCTTGTAGATTTTTAAAACTGAAACTGGCAGAAAATTCGTAGCAAGAAATTCAGCCGATAGTAGCCCATAGAAATTCGCAGCAGGAAATTTAGCTGCTATCACGCCTGTGTCCTTGGCAAAGCTGTAATGTCTATGCTATTTTCTTCACAAATGGAATGGACAGGACCCGAAAACCATGAAAGTGATTGTTACTTTTGTTTGTGTGATTTAAACGGACATACTTCAAAAAGTAAGCAAAGCATCATTTTAGGACTGTGGAAAGAATTGGCAGAACTTTTGTCATCAATACTGAAGGAAAAGAACCTATTAGCTCCAGGAACGAATATCACTTTTTACAGAACTAGAGACCAATCTCTCAGGAAATTTTTTTCGATAGAAAATTCGTTAGTGTCTTGTAATGACGTTAACGGACTAGTTCACGAATACAACAGTATTACATATAAAGCCGAAGACTGGCGGCTTTTCATCGACTCGCCGTTAAGGAGTTTAAAGGCGGTTTTGTTGCACAATCGTAATATCTGCACTCACACCTCCTGGCTCATTCTGTAACGTTAAAAAAAGGGTATTAAGTCTTGTTATTCGGATTCAACGGCCTAAAATCTACAAGAATTACACAATTCCACTTAATTCACCGGTCGAAACATTATTTAATGTAGTGAATGTGCAAATACGCAAAAAAGAGCAATTTTACGCACAATAACCTCACATAAAAAAAATTTCAGACGTGATGAGCAAATTCTCCAGAATCGGATTCAGCGCCTAAAAATCTATAAAAAATCACCTAGTCGCATTTCAGTTTCCAAACATTTTTTTTATTTTGTGGTTCTGTGTTATATATGTTTATGCACTCTATCCATGCTTTTATATAATGATTACTAATATACTGTTGGAACAGCATGGTTGTGAGGATGAAAAGTTTAGTCAGTATTCCTCCCAACCTTAAGAAGTATAATAACTCTCAATTTGGCAATCAATTATACAGATTTAATATATCATTTATTAGAACTCGTAATTTTCGGAGAATTATATATCGCGTTGAAAGGTGTCAGTAACTCTCCTTTTGTACCAAATAAAAACTCATTTCACTAATAAGAACAAAACAGTTAGACGTGCACCCCTAGCGGCAATAAAACCTACTAGGCATGTGGAGTGTTGACCAGATTACTGCCATAATACAAACTTGCACTGGGGATTTGATCAGGTCATACGACCGGATCCTGATCCTGCAAACTTGGCTGAAACACACCCATCGAACTACCTGTATTCCAATCAATACCGCGGTATGATCGGGATCCGGCAGGGCTTTCCTGGTTGCATTCAGAATCTAATCGGGCTACCTGACCGGATCGTGAGGAAATCTAGTTAATTGTTTAATCGGGCAACCAGGCTGTCTTCCAGCTTGAAGCCTATTTCTATTCGAATCAAATCGGGCTAATTCTACCTGACTATACCAATATTGATACAGATATTGACTTATCCATTTTTCAACTTTTTGTCAAATATCCTTTTGTCTTAACGGAGACCTGGTAATCGTAAAAATAACACTTCACGTGCAAAAACAATCCATATCGTATTTGAACGACATAAATACATTTCGTTTCACATCTTTTGGTAAATTTCCTTGAATGATTTAACATACTTTCAGATAACTTAGATTTAAATACATTATGATAGTTCAATTCGAATTAGATCTCGTTTGTGTCGATTTATAAAGACATTACCTGATGAAATAAATATCATACTTCATTAAATATTTCAAACAAGATTAACGAAGATCTATCTCCCTACATATACAAATTTAATGTGAAATCTACTTCTATGTAGATAGATGTAATAATTAAAGCTGTGTGTAAATTCATACGGTCTAATTTCATCTGACTTCAGCTGTTGTATTAAAATTCCCGTTTGATGTGATTTTTATTTCGAGGGAAAATGTGATTCGTTCTGAAAATTCTAGTGAAGCTCAATGATTAAAAAAACAAACTAAATATTTATTAGCAATTGCAATCATTTAACCCTCCATTTTACCTCTTTCGATTTAAAAATAACGAAAAAACGACGCGAAATAAAAAAAAAATAAAAAGAAGACTGGAAGAGAAAATAATTTTTAGCAGCTAAAATAATGTAAGGCAAAACTAACTAAAACTATCCTAGAACTTTAAATTAATTAATAGATAAAAATATTTACTCTCTTAGAAAGAGTTGCATTCGGTACAGAGAATAATTTCAAACTCATGCAAGCTGAAATAGTATTACGACTAAATTAAAATTTAACTAATGTACAATAAAAATAAATATAAATTAACTGTTTTTCAAATTATCTATCAACTCTCAAAAATGTTCAGCTATAAAACTAAATGATAATATTCATATTAACTGCCGAGAGGAAAATTACCGCGAATTAAAAATAAAGTACAGTTTATCTGCAATTTTTGTGATCATTATAAAATATAATCGTTCATGAAAAACGTCACGAAACCCCGAACATGATTGAACCAAAATCCAACCAGAAAAATGATTAATTGCATCTTTCAGAGAAAAGGGTTAACTGATCTTAAAATATACAAAAACTCATTATCTTTGAAACGTTAATTTATTGAGAGAACTACAGTGTCGTTTATTTTAAATCTGTTATTACATATATCTTAATAAAATATAGCGATGGAACGTTGATGTGACAGTTAAGAAAATTAAGATTAGATAGCTAATTGAATTTGGACATTTATTGTTCAAAATCAAATTGCACTCTTAATGATTTAAGGTGTCAATGTACCCGTCGTCGTATTGCAATGTTTAGTAATATTTTAAAGATAAAAAAAACTATCCTGCATGTGACAAATACAGAATTTGCAAATTTAATCAGCCATCGCAATTGATTAATAGCCTCTAGAATCGAACAAGAAGTGTATCGACTTGAATTGAGGGAAAAAATATTGACTGCGGCTATCCCTTAGCGTTAGTGTCATTGACGACGATATATTCAAATTAAAATGTAGTCTGATAAAAACTGTATTGTATTTATATCAAGGGTTAGAAAAGTTTTTAAATTAAATCAACACCAGGTTGTACGAAATTGAATAGCTTTGCATATATACCTTTAATGTCTGCAGCGATAAAATGTAATAATTTTTAGTTTGATTTTAGTCAATTTTAGTATCATGCAGTGGCCTCCCGGACAGAAATGAGCCTATTTTAGCGGATCAGAAACAGGGTTCAAGGTGAGATCCAGCATGGTTAACCCGTTTAAAGAATTAAGAAGATTTTACCTAAATATAAACTAACTAGGGTACACCTACGGCATAATACAACTAGGGTAACCTGATCGGGTTCGGGTTATATTCCGGTCAGCGTCTTAAATTGTTACACGGCTGGATTTGGTGAGAATCTGGTTGAAAATTCTACTCGGGTTCTAATAAATCTCAATAAAATTTACCAAACAGTGCATTGGTGTATTATTAATTTTTTTTTCATTATCAGTTTAAATCTACAGGTATATTTATGGTGTTTACATATGGACATTTTAATTTTAAATTATAAACATTTTTTAATCTATTTCAAATAAATGATACTGTAACTTTGTGATATTTAAATATCGTTTTATTCATGAGAAAAGATGAGTGAGAGCATATAATATAAAGTAATACAATAAAATATGTTGCAATACAAGATTTTCTATGAATATATTCCTTTGAAATTCATCGTACTACATACTACTTTTGTGCTCAATAGCAATAATAATAAATAATAATTATGCATTATCCGATTCTCATTAAGCGCAGAATCGCACAGAAATATCTGGGAGAGAAAACAAATGACCCCGTAATTACGCGTCATCTATCTACGCTTTTTTAACAAACGAAGAAACATTATATATAAATACATATAACTTTTTTAGTATACAGGTTTAGTTCAAAGTTTAATACTATAATTTTAGAAAAGAGTAATGTAATATTCTAATTGAAGATACTGTTAGAGAAATAGGTTGTGATTTGAAATAGAGTCAATTTCGCAAATATTATTAAATATGTGTTTTTAAATAATTTGTAGAACTAATTTATTACAAGTAATTTATTAGTAAAAGTAGAATTCATGGTTTTCCACGGAAAAGAAAAATATTATAATTATCATAAAATGTTTGTACTAAAAATTTTACACGCTATTATGAAAATACAAAATTGGAAATTAACAATATCAAATATACCGATATTGCAATTTATTATAAATCGAATTTTGACGGAATAAATTTGAAAAGTGCAGAATAAAGTTTATATATGTTTACAATCGACAAATTCTGGCGTTTCACATGATTTTACGGTCCGTCAAAAGAATTGGAATTTTTGGAAAATTAGATATGCTAAAATTGATATCCAAACACTATTAAAATGTCAGATCAGATATCATTACTTCGTAATGCATAAAAATATGACATAATTTATGAAAAGGTCAATAGTCGATTCAATAAATAAAAGTATATATTGAATAGGAATCCTCATCATTTTCGCATAATTTATCTTGATTATTTTAAATCTTCTCGACTAGGTTGACGATTATATTACATTTTTAATACATGTCTTCCAGAATTTAAATTGTTATTGACAGTTAATCAGTTATTTTTATACTGAAATTACTAATATCATGAATTAACTAATATTTTAATTAGAGATATATCTCTTTTTTCCGCGTAAAAGTGGGGCATTTCCAAAAAAGATGATGAAAAATGGGCTGCGTAAAACCAGTATTAGTTGTGTGTTGTTTATTTCATATGTCGAACTGTTGTGTCCTGGTTTTATTGGCAATAATTCTCATTTTCAAAAAAAGTTAATTGCATTCGAAAATTTTTGCGACCTTTATATGGCCAATATAGAATAAAATTAAACATTTAACAGATGTTAAAGCATAAATCAACCAATGTTTTTTAAATTAAAATGCAAATCGTCATTCTAGTTATGATATCCAAATTTAATAAAAAGTATTAATTTCCTTTTAGTAAGAATATGTAATATCGATATAATTAAATATTAATGTTACAATTAAATTAATTATAAAGGAGTTATAATAAAGTAATACTTTAAAAATATTTAAATGTAGACATTAACTATTTAACACAATAATGCAAGTGTTTACAAGAGGGCAAATAATATTTAAAATAAAAGTAAATTTAAAGGATCTTAATTTTTATAATAAGAACCTCATGTTTTCAAAAATATTATAATCACAGGAACTAATTACTTTTAAATTGGTCTTAATGTTTTCAAATACTTGAGAACAAATGCATAGAAGTGAAACGAAAATATCAGTAAATTGTAATTTCCAACAAATCCCATTATACCTGCATAATTTACATTCAGATTTACTCAAAGGCAACCAGTGTGGCTGTGTGGGCATTTTGCCATTTTTGCATTTCTGTGCTCGGGGGAGACTAACAAAGAGTTGTCGGGAAATTATGACAACAAGTTTTATAATTCATGCAATTCGAATTCGTCTACCGAATTCGCAAAATTTAAGATTTCCTTATTTCGGGTGTGTTTACAAATTTCAGATTTTGTTAGTTTTATAATTTCTTTTCTGATTTCAAAACTACTGAACTTTGTGTACATATATAACTTAAAGCTGATGATAGATATAATTTTCTAAATGAATGTTTTATTGCTACAAAACATAGTATATATTTTTCGGTATGTAGATTACGCTCTGCATATCGAAAGTAATTATTTCAACTGCATACAGCATTATCTTCATGGCCATATATAAGTGCCTCTACATTTAATCAGGATATTTTATTACTATCAAGATATTCAGAAATAGATTCATTTCTAATCACAGTATCTCCACAATATCATATTTGTTGACGAACTATTAAGTCCTGCCTTGGATAAATTGTATTATATGGCAAAATATAACATTCCACGTCAACTCAGCCACTTTTGAAATCGAACACCATCGATTTTGTTCGCAATTTTTTTACAGACGCATCACGGAAATGTGTATCTTGAAATGTACTTTCACGTAGGCACAATGAAAATTAAATAACACTAAAAACGAATGATTAAAAAGATAAAAATACAGAAAATTGAATAATTGTAGAAGTGGCAGCTTCAATAAATTTTTAAAGAAATATCATTGTATATAAATCGGGGATCATCGCTCAAAATAATGGCAGAGTTGGCATAGTTCTTAAATCCTCGAATAACACAATTTTATTAAAACTAAAACAAACGGTTACTTGGAATAAAATTCAAAATATTTACACAATTCATTAAAAGATTCCTGATTATATTAATATGTTCTGAATTAATAATAAACATCGAAAACACACAAAAAATAGTGAATTATGAATTTGCTAAGCTAAGAAATCTTGAGATTCTGTAAAAAATTTAAATTGTAACAAAGTAAGGAGCCAAAATGTCTTGAATTAAGAAACTTTTTTTCAAGTGCAGTGCTTGTAAATCGGTCAAAAATTAATTTTTTCTATAAAACCCAAATATTTAAAAAACATTATAGAATATCACTTTTAAAGATAATCAAGGAACTGTAGTAATAGACAACTTTCTGTTGAAACTTGTTTTCGTGTATTTCTTATTAAATGACAAATTACTCTCGGAAGTTTATTCTTGCATAATTAGACACTTCATCGTCGTCAACAACGTAAATATAAATGTTAAATAAAAAATTTGGAAATGTATTGAAATAAAGTTTGAAGAACAGTAAATTTTAATCATTATAAATATGAAGTACCCAAAATTTCATAAAGAATTTAGAGATAATAAAATACTTAAATATTTATAAACATTCGAATTAGTTTGTATATTTCCATATTCGTTCTAACCTCACTTCACTCTTTAACTACTCTTTTTTATGACGATACGTTACTATACATATAATCGTTCTATTATTTTTTTTTATTGAAAAGAACCTGTAGAAGATGGTAGTACTTAGACAGATTTGCTGTACGTAGTAATCAAGAGTTACTATTGTGTACTATTGGTTATTATATATGATACTATCGGTTTATCATTTAAATATGTAATAAATTATTATTACCGCAACTAATACCGAATTCTACATAATATACAGAGAGAAATAAATTAATTAATGAAACCATTTCATAATAATAAAATGCTTTATTACGAAAAGTAGCAAAATTAACTAGTTCCATTTACTATTTCCCCGTATTTAAGTCATTCGTACATAACCTCAAACACCAACTAAAACTCTTCATACTGTTAAGAGGGTTCTAAAGGGCTCGACCCTTAAGGTAGGAATTTTCACTAAAAACCGTAAATAAAAAGTGACTGAAGCGATTTTTCGACATTCGGGCTCTGTAGGGGCAATTTTAATTACTATAGAAGGTTTCATAGAAAATGCCAAAGATATTAATTGAGATCTGACCGAGAACTGTTTATAGTTCTTAGAATTGTCCTTACAGAGCCCGAATTTTAAAAATGTTATTCAGCCTTCTTTAATTTACGTATTTTAGTGAAAATTCTTACCTTATCGATGAAGCACGTTAGAGCCCCCTTAACTCTAGTTCTTATATATGTTAAAATCGTTTCTACTATTTCTTTATGGTTCCATTAACCCGTTTTTTCTCTCTATGTACCATTCACCATGGATTACATTGTAAAAATAAATATCTACGATGAAATATGTCTTTCTCCAAGTATTTTTTTTACTAATGTACTAAGACTGCCTTGATTTTACATTATAGTGTGCCTAGTACGGAATATATATTATTTCAGATTTATTGAGCAAAAATACACAACATTCTTCGTTTATCATTCAATATTTTACCATATAGTTACTATTACTGTTTCACGGTAGAAATCCTGCCAGAAACTTGAACATTAGTAGATTAATTCTTCACAATGCACAATTAAATAGACATAATACAGAGCTATATACTATTAGAAAAATTGAGGTACTGTTCATTAAATGTGCATTAAATGTATGCCATTTTAAACCATGTAGTGAGCACGGGGTTCGGTTTTGATACGTTCACCTAAGTTATGGGACTTGTGTGAATGGCACCGTACCGTCAAAAGGACTTCTTGAAACTAACTCCAAGATACCTAATGCCAGACTAATCGATGTCTCAAGGATATCCTTGGAGGTGATTGCATAGACGTAGTTAGGTAATTTCAAGCATTGCTGAAATATTCAGTATGTAAAAATACAAACACAAACATATATTTTAATACATTATTTACTCACTTTTCACTGATATGCAGATTTAGGATTGTGGAACCAGCTTATGTAAAAAATTCACTGTTATTTTCAAGGGGACCAGATGGTTTTGGACTCTTTTTAAATAACCTCATCAATGTGCACTTTAGACGAATCGAAGATGAAAATAGTATCAAATAACATTCGTCATGCAGGAACCGAAACATCTTATCGCAAATGATATCCGGTAAAAATTCTTATTAGTTGCGAAACAATTCCTTGTCATTATGAACGTGATGTAAGGATATCTTGAAACCTACGTAAAGGCATATAGAAGCCTACTTAAAGACGTCTTGAAGACAACGTACAAATGACTTCATTACGTTAGAAGGACGTCTGGAAAATGTCTTTAGATATACGTGCCCAGGACACTTTGAGACGTTCATGTCCCTGACCTTAGCGTTTTTGGAACGTTTTTTTTCCTAATGCCTTTATAACCTCTCATATGAGCCATTATTATCTCCCATGAATCGCCAACTCTCTAAACTTGAATTGATCAAAAACGACATATCTACAGCGAAAAGTGGGTTACCATCAACTAGTAAGTTTTTCACTGATGAATAGTACAAAAATACCAATTTACTAGTAAAATTCTACTAATCTACAAGTAGATATTGATTTTTTTATCGTTGATAGAATATTAGTAATAAATTAGTAGGTTTTAACTTTTTATTGGCAAAAATAATTACTAAATCATTCGGTCACTCACTTTTAATTTTCTTATTGTTAGTTTTAACTAATTCAGATTTAGAGAGAAGGGTACGTCTCAAAGGTGAATTATTCAAGTAGTAAGTCTGTTGTGGATAATTTTGGGACGCTTCTTGAACGACTTTACGACTTCTTGATCCATTGTCCTTCGGACATTCCATAAAAAACAGCTTTAAAACATCTTTCGAACAAGTGGGTCCAATGGGATACTATTAAAATTATTATTGAAAGCAAATGATGACTGCATATATGTGAACTACTTCAAAAAATAACCAATGATTCTTTATGCATGGGCAATTTACTTTTAGTATGAAGTTAGATTTCTTGTCTCATTGGCTATGTTTTCTTTTCATTTTATAGTATGAAAAGGAGAGATTTATTTATTAGGTAAAAGACTTAAAGTAGTCGTCTTTATTATTAACTATAAAAGATCTGCTACTTATAATGATTGTAAATTATAATTTAATTTAATATAAAAACTAATAGCAATGTATATTTGTATGGAGCAATAAACTTTTCTGTAAATTCAGATATTACTATTAGCAGTGAATATATCTTAACGGTACCATGCTCTAATGCTGAAAGTCTACATGTAAATAATTATATCTATTAAATGACGAATCTTGTACACAATAAACATATGGGCATTGTTCTAGAACTTTTAAACTTTATGTTGTCGCTCATTATGATACCATAACAATTTTAAATATAACTTTGTAACACTACAGATCAACAAATTTTTGTTCGATTTACATGTAATAAGTGTTTATTACTAATTACAGATATGTAGAAAACAATCAGAGTAAATAAAAGTAGTGAATTTGCCTGTTTTTGGTGCGCGACACTCACTACATTTTTTCAGTTTTAAAACTGAAACTTTTTGCACCTTTTTTTTTATGGTCTGTGGTTTTTTGTGGAAGTATTTGGGGATGTAAACAAATGAAAAATCCTTAACTTAATGATGTGCCTCACTGAGGAATAAAATTATATACCTTCAAACTTGGGAGATAACTTTTTTTTATAGTTGACAATTTAGGAATCAACCTTGGATAATTTTTTTCACATTGGTTTTTAAGAAACCACACAACAGGGGTACATTACCTATATGATAAGAAATAATTTGAGCCTTTGCCCGAATGTGTGCCACCTATACATAAAAAATGCGACCACGTCAAACTTTAAATTTCCAAGCGAAACTCACTTTGAAAAATCAAATTATTTAATGGCACATCTACAATTTAGCTTCTAAGTACTTTGGAATCATTGTGATCTTTTCTCCTATGTTATTAAAGTACTTATAAATTTTGTGTTTTTTTTAATACAACAAAAAATACAATTTTTGACAATAATAAAATGATTATTCTTTACAAATCGTTTAATTTTTTGGTATCCTTAATGTTAAATCATGTATTTGGATTTCAAATTTTAATGAAAACTGACTTTGGATTTGTAATCAGTGGCCTCAAAAACCCTAACATATCAAATTTTATAAAAATCAAAGAAATTTTGTAAAAATAGTCCGCCATATTTAATCCATTATTTTAAATTTGAACTATTAACTAGACGTTTAATTTTATATACTAGCTTCTAAAAATTAGGCCATAAGCAAAAGAACTGAATTTTTTATGTATATTAAACGTTACAAAACTAAAAACTAATTTTACGAGTAACGTAACATATGTTACATTTAAAAAAAAAATACATTGTGTATAAATGAGTCACGCAAGGTTTTTCCTGTCATTTGATCAATTCTAAAGCCAATAAAATTAATTTCATGAATGTACCTAAAAAAAAAATGCAATTTTCTTCAACCTCAAAGTTTAAAAGTTCTAGAACAATGCCCATATAAATATTACAAGTTCTAACGAACGTTATTTACTTGCATGGGAAATGGTTTATTCAAGAGAGTAGTTTTAACGATAAATAGATCGTTGATTTTAGCTATTAGTATTTGGCCACTTAATCGGTAATGTTTATACTTAACAACACATAAAACATTTTCTTTTTTATCCATATTCAGTTACTGATTATTGTGCATAATTTCAGAAGTGCAGTTATTTTTACTCGAGAAAATGACAAAACTTAACAAATGGTTTACTCAATACGGAAGAGTCAATCGATTTTTTTAGAATGAACGAGCGCGTTCTCTATTACAATAACCATAATAATGACAACGAATTTTCTGGCTTTTCTCGACACAATACTCCAATTTTGCAAAACCGTTCTCCTTGAATTTTTCACCAACATCGACATCGCGCTTCCGAATCAAATGTGCAAATTCCGCATTTGTATGCAGCGCCGGGCGCGATAAATAAAATATCAGAATGTCGAAAAGCCAAATTCTTTAATTCGTTAGTATTGTGTGCGTTTCCTATTCAAATGGGACGACCTTTCAGTTTGCTATTTTAATTTCTGATGCTTCACTATTCCAATAATTCGATCGATCTTGATGTGGGCGCGGCTAATTGTAAAAACGACAATATGAGCGGAGCGCATGGAGGTTTGCCAGGTAATTCAAGCAAATAATCCAGCTTTTGGAAAATCTCGGGAAAATCGATTACACTCGGCTATCATGGAAATTTCATAAGAGCGCATTAAGAAATGTTGTATTAATTGTGCATTTACATGAATGGTTCTGACACCGTCAGCTGCGAGCTTTTTCTTCATACAAATAAGAGACGATTTCTCTGTTATTTCCAATGAAAGAATTCTTTGATTTAAGAGGTATTTATTAAAGATATCCGCTTTAAGAGATACAGTAATTTTCTCCATGTTGTGTCTGAAAATAAAACATATCATCGACACTCAATTTTAATTAAAAACTGAGTCATCAATATTTTTAATTAAACTAGGTTTGCCTGTTACAAACGTTTGATTTGATTAAATACAATTACTATTGTCAATTAAAATCTTGTCATTTGCAATATTGAAAATATGTAAAATTTAATATTTTTAAACGCCAGACGACGAACATATTCGCATAAATCTTTCCGGGTCTTGTCACTAAAATAGTCTCGCTCATGGTAAAATGATTTTCTGCTGCAGAATCGTCATTATTTTCGATTAAACGTCAAATGGGATTACCTCTAAAATATATATTTCCAATTTAAAAATTTAAGTTAACTTCAACGTTAACCATCGGATGGTCATATTTATATTTAATAGGCAATGTATTCGGTTTCATCTGTCATTTAAAACATTTTAATTTCCACAAATCAGTGTCTTTTTCCAAAGTTGAATGAAGTGGAAACGAAAAAATAATACGTCATGCAATTCGTTTCGATTCATTTGGTTAGTTCGTCTATATATCCGTATATCGTTCAGGAGGAAATTTGCCGCGTAATTCGAATGGCTTCTCCAATCGGGACCAGTTTTTTGCCGGGAAAAACCCGCCGCGATCACTAGGTGCGGATAAGAGGGAAAACAGTTGGACGATTAATTATAGAAGCAAACATACGGGGGAAAGATAAAGTATAGTTCTCCAATTTCTATTTAACATGCACCAGGTAAAACTTGGCGATCTTAAAGCGATGTACTTATATTCATTTCCCCGAAGGAAGTTTCGGCAAAGTTTGCTTAGAACTTGTTCGGAAGTGACTTTGCCTCGATGTCTGATTGCTGCAGGAAGAAGCCCGGGTGGAAGTGCCGTCGTGCCGCCAGCCTGCAAGCTCCGGAAGTACTTTTGCCCCCTATATGTCGCAAGCTCGCGATGCTCGTTTTGGTGAAATTTACTTCGAACCGCGACTCGCCGCTTTCATGGAAGGCTGCCGACGCTTCGCCCGGTAACACGTGTCATTAAAAACTACGAGTCCGTGATTAAGCGACAGCAGAAGATTATTTATCGCGAACCAAATCAATTTCCCCAGTTTTTCGAATTAACCCAATTTGCCGAAAACGTTCAATTTGCCCAGCTTTCACGGCTTCGGGTACTCGATAAAGCCAGCTTTCTGAAAGAACCGCGAAAGCACATTTGCGGCTGACCCCTGCAGCACCCGAATTGCAGGCAACAATTGGTAAACATGATCTTGATTGCGCAATCAATTTGTTTTTGGGTGTATATTTGTTCATGTCATTTAAACGTGAGAGTTATGTAACCTAAAAGCACATCGACAACTGTACGTTTTTCAGGTATATCAATGTATAATCTGTAGGTCTGATCATTTTTATTGTAAATAATTATATGGCTTGTCCAATAGAACGTTCTTTCTATACGACAAAATTTTACTAATTGTAAGTATTTAATTGATTAATTTACTCATTAAGTGTTTTGGCTTAAAATAACTAGAAATACGTGGGACATACAATTTTATCACTCGAGTTTAGAGTAGAATTAGAATGATCATGTCAAGAGGTACGATGATAGCTAACACGTGATAGCGAATTGTTGTTTCTGTCGAGATCATACATAGAAAAGTGTTATAATCTAAGTAGTAATAGTCCGCATCATGTTTTGTATGCGGACTATTACTACTTAGATCACTGCCGTTATTTGTAATTCGCATTTGATTCACGATCTTTAAATTTGTCCACATTACAAAATAATTGAATATAAATGGATGAGGACTATTACCACTTAGCAAAATGGAGTAATCTATGTAGTAATAGTCGGCGCCTATTGCAAATAAAACTCTGTGCGAACTGTTACTTCTGAGATTTCTGTATTTTCCTACATATCATCCTGATATCTACCATAGTATTTTATAGTTTACTACGTGAATATACTACGTAAAATAGAGAATTTACATTGTTGTTAAGTTCGAGTAAAATGTATATAGGAAAATGCAGTAATATTCTGCACCTATGATGCACAAAACACAATGCTGACTATTACTACTTAGGTTAATACATTTTTTCATTTGTAGACGAGATTATACGTAGGAAAATACTGCAATATAAGTAGCAGTAGTCCACATTGGGTTTTGTTTTCAGTAGAGAAGGCTGAGGACTATCATTACTTAGCAAAATGTAGTGTAAGTTGTAATGGTCAACATTGTATTTATTTGCATTAAATGAGGACTATGAACATTAAGTAAAATTTTTCAATCGAAGTAGTAATAGTCCGCATTGTGTTTTGTTTGCAATACGAAATGACCGGTACTACTTAGGAAAATGCTGCAATATAAGTAGTAATAGTACAGATTTAGTTTTTTTTTGCATTACGCAAGAACTATTAATACTTAGCAAAATTCTGCAATCAAAGCAATAATAGTCCGCATTATGTTTTGTTTACATTAGAAAATAACTGGTACTGCTGAGGAAAATGCTGCAATCTAAGTAATAATAGTCTCCATTTATTTTTTTTTGCATTAGATGAGAACTATTAATACTTAGAAAAATTCTGAGATCTAACCAATAGTAGTCCGCATTGTGTTTTTTTTGCATTAGGAGATGATTATTACTACTTAAGAAAATGTTGTAGTCTGAGTAGTAATAGTCCGCTTTGTACTTCTTTGCATTAGGTCAGGTCTAATATTTAGGAAAATTCCGCAATCAAAGCAGTAAGCGTCTGCATTGTGTTTTGTTTGCATTACGACATGACCGGTACTACTTAGGAAAATGCTGCAATTCAAGTAGTAATAGTTCACATTTAATTTTTGTTTGCATTAAGTGCGTACCATTTATAGTTAGAAAAATTCTGAGATCTAAGCAATAGTAATCCGCATTGTGTTTTGTTTGCATTAGGAAATGATTATTCCTACATAGGACAATGTTGTAATCTAAGCTGTAATAGTAAGAATTGTCTTTTTGTTATCCCAGTAGTTTTTTTCTGGTAAGCCTTACAAGGAATTCGGCTGGTGATGATTTGAATTATTTTAACAGGAGGTTTTCCTTTACATTAACTAAAATGTTATTTTATGAAAAGTTAAATTGCAAATTTTGTTAATGTTTTAATTTTTTTTAATAAACATAATTCGATATTATTATAATATAGAAATGAAGATCTTGAACGTGATTCAGTGGTTTGAACGTGAAGGCATCGTATGGTTCTGATAATTTCTCAGAGATATTCATAACGAACTTTAAGACAACTTTAATCAAATTACTATTAATGTTTTAAACCGACTGAAATGGGTTCAAGCATCAACTGTCGAAATCCTTCCAATTTCCGGACAGCGAGCTTTTTTGAGAAACATTTTTCCATGAAAATGTTAAAATGCAAAAATAAAAATGTTAAATGTGTAAGAAACCGCGCGATCTTACCTAACTTGCAATTTTCGAAATTTTCGAATATGAAAAAATTGAAATTTTTAAACAATAATGCAATTACTATCAATTAGTACTGCAGGTCATAAGTTTGCAAATTTTTTATTTATTAATAATTAGTTCGCAGCCTGTATTGAATTCCTCTGTTAATGTTATGTAATGAGCCAATGCATTCTGGAGTATATCCAGTTATTTGGAAGAAAACTATTCAACACTACTACTGTTAATAAAGATAAAATTGCGAAGTTCAGACCAATCATGATATTGAAAGTGTTTGTTTTGATTGCAAGTAGTAAACTTTCCAAGTAACTCTTGAGTAAAATAAGTCCTAATCACATTGGATTCATTTTAGGTAGATCAACAACGACTAATTTGTTTGTGTTTACTAATTTAGTACACAAATACTTTGCTTAAGTCCGAATAAATGGGCAGTGTCCTTTTAACTTTTGTATATTCTTCGACTCTGTAAATCATGTTAGTTTATTGAATAAGACAAGAGACTTTGCAATTTCTGAATTACAGAATTTTTCCTTAGTTATACTTCAGTTTTGTGAATGTCATCCATGATGTTTTCACATTTCCAAACCGTTTATTATATGCTGACATTATAAAACTTTACATAGTTATAATCACCTAAAAATATAATGAAATTTAAAAAGTGTTCGAAACATTCAACAAGTTTATATTTAACACACAGATGGTAATATAAATTTCTCTATTTCTCCAATGCTAATTCTTATAAAAATACACGAAAAAAATATTTTCTGTAAAAATTACTAAATGTTCTAAAGGATATTGTAAAATGTTTATGGCTCTTTGTGAACAACCACAAAAGATTTATAGAACATTTCCTGAAAAATTAACTAGTTTCGGGAAAAGTTCAGTAACTTTTCGGAACATGTTTGATGATTCTTTCAAAATGTTCAGTTATTATTGTTAAAATTTTCTGGTATCCTCAGCCTCAGCATATTTTGGTAATTTTCACAGATATTAACTTTTGTGTGTACTATAAATGATGTCTATGACATCAAAAGTTTTTAAGACCCTAGCAGTCTTGTAAACCACTAATCGTCACTTAACGATTAATCACTTTGTCTTGAGTAAATCTTTCAGACCCATGAGATTTATTATGAGGACAACATGATCTTCTACTAGTGTAAAGACAATTATATTCGTAAATTGTTAGCTCTCCAACATTAATGTATGATCCTACGATTTAGTTTACATTTTCAATATCTGACAATTGTGTTCGATTTCAGAAATTTCTGCTACGTTACAAAAGTACCAGAGAGAAAAATGCTGGTGAATATTTTTTAGTTGTATTACCTACAAGAAAACCGATTAAACTAATAATAAATTCCTTACCCGGGAAAAAATGGATTATATATAATTATATACAAAGCAGTCAATTATATACAATTATATTTGCTAATATATAATTATATATGTTTATATACGATTGTTTATAATTATATATAAAAGTATATAAATATATATAATTATATATTATTATATATCATTGTATCTAAATTGATATATAATTATATATAATTGTATATAATCCATTTTTCCCCGGTAACCAATCACATCTAGGAAAGTTAACAAAAAATTTTAATTTTGAGAGGCTGTAAATGTTTTATAATTAATGTATTATGTTTTAAATTTGATAAAGTCATATTTTTTATAGAGAAACGAATGTATGTAAGATTACAAAAATGTTGTCTAGAACAAGAAGACTTGGAAAAATGTAACTGATGATTAAATCGTTGTCATTTGTTTAACAGAACTTTTCTATTCTATGGTTACTAGGTGAGCCTGGGGTCACATAGCGCAGGTGTAAGTTGGTTTACATCAATTTATTCCAAAGTTGTAAGGCGAGAAATATTATTATTTACTCATGTTGATTTACAAGATAAACGGTTTCTATATACTTTAAAAGTTATTGTTTGCTAAACCAAATGGAAAATTCAAAATAGGGAAAAGTTTACATTATTAATGGCTTTATACTATAATTTCAAACTTTATGTTCTTGATGGATATAAATTTTTAATTTTCAAATTACATAACCCATTTAAAAAAGTTCATGTAAGTAATTAATACAGGTTTTTCAGAGGAAGTTAGTGAAGTAAACTCAATATGACCCAATTGTTTTTTAATATCTGTAATAAAAATTTGCAGTTAGTTTGTCTATAAAAATCATATCAGAAAATGTTAATTTTATTACACCTAAAAAAGTAAATCACTCGTTTTTATGCGATCTTATGTACAGTCCTGGATCTATAGAATTGTGAAATATAATTTTGAGGTACTATATATTGCAAATATATTTTTTTTCATAGAATTTAAAATAACGTATTTCTTTTATTAAATTCAGGCGTGCTTACACGTGAACGAACATTATGTTTTGAGATGGCTCTAAAAGTTTCGCGGTGGTTCTAAAAGTTTGGCGGAAATCACTAAAGCTGAGAGAATTGTTTTGGGAATTTGTTGTTGGTCTTGCTAATCTGTCTGCTTCTTACTTGCTTGGTACTTCTATACGACATAATATAAGAAAGTTTGTATTATTGAAGTATTTACAAATAAATCCCTGTTTGTCTTCTTACGGCAGTTTTCTTTCTGCAATATTTTTAGATATTAGTCATACTGAAGAGCAATTACGAAAATAAAACAAACTGAGAGCTGTAATCTGTGTTTACTAAAATATGCATTAATAAAAGTTTGCTAAGGTAAGCGCAAAAACTACATTTTACTTGATGTTTTGCTGACTTTAGTATTTTTTTTTTATAGACTTTCGTTAAACTTTAAAAGCCAGTTTTCGTATTGATTTCAATAATCCTAGTAAATTCAATTTTATTGGAATTAAATAATTATCACATCTAAAGTGAATTGAAAATCATTTTCAATATGGGATTTCGCAAATTAGTTTGAAATCCGAATCGTATTACTACACTACTGCATAATAATATAATTTATTTTTTCGTATTTTCAGTCAGGTTTTCGGAAAACAAGAGTATCCTGCAAAATCTTTAAAAAATAAACTTCATACTCAATTTATTTTCCTAGTGCGAACTACATACACATATTACGTTGTTACCTGCGTCATGCTTTAAATACGACCACAATTTTCATTTATTTACATGCGAAAAAAGTGTAGTTTTTTTAATAAGCTTTTGCTTGATATTTCTATTCTGGCATTTTTTTATTTATTAATGTTTTAAAGCCTTTGCCCACCGACATTTGTTTTCCACTGTAACTAACTAAAATCATATATAAACCGGAAAAATTATATTATATAAACGACAGAAGCAACAATTTGAATAAAAACTAACCTTATTTGCAATAATATTAAATATCATTAATTAATACTTCGTTTTATTTCATCGTACAGTACATGTCAATGACTGGATTACAACAAAGCGTGTATTTTCAGTCCACGTTCGTCTTTTAGGAAATATTTACTTTCAATTTAATTTTAGATGAACGTAGTTATGTTAAAAAAATATGAAGTTGTTCTGCATTTGTTCTATTTATATTCCCAATAAAATACAGGGAAAATGGTTCCTGACAGTGTAATTTATTAAAATGTACAATGTGTGCACTTTAGCGAGCAATCTCTTATTTTTCTAAGTAGAAAATGATGTCTGGAATTTTGTATTATTTGGAAATATTTAATTGCAACTTTTGGTAAAAAAATAATTAATTATTTGAATTTATTATAAACTTGTTACCACATAATCATTAGAAAATAACTATGAAGGATAGTTGAGTGATCAGATGGTAATTTCGAACTCCCGTTAAAAGCAAGCCTTATTGAATCTTGATCAGCACCTGATCCTGTAATAATCAGGTTTGATTGATAGGACATACCTTATCACTTTTCAGGAAGATCGATGAGATTTTTTCCAGGGGTGGTTCGTGCTCAATATTCAGTTACATGAATTTGATGGAACGTATTACTATAAAGATTCATTCAAGTTATATATCTCCCATACTCCAATTTCCTTTCCATTATTTAATCCGAATAGATTTCCTTATCATTTTAATATTCAATAGAGTAGAAAAATAATTAAAATGATGGCATTTTATGCATTTAGACATGTGAAAATAACATATTCGATATCTTACCGTTACCAGATAATCTCACAGTACTAATCAAATTGTTGAATCATTTTCGCATTAATGGTATTAAACGTAATATAAAGGTTACGATAGTGGGTCAAATGGCCATGTGCAATCTATTGAGTAATCTCGGGTCTATAGACTATGGAAGCTACGGTGCCACTCTACAAGACCATGTCCTGCTCAGACTATTAACTTCATATATTGTATAAACGCAGTTATTAAAGAATTGCCTTTATAGAACTAAAGAATACAAACTAGTATATATATATCATTTCAGTTCATTATAACATTAATTTAATATTAATGCAGACAATGAAAAATATTTATTAAAATTGGACTATTTTTTTTTAATATCATGAAACATCAACTTGACCCGTCCGTTTTGGTCAAATTACGTAACAATTTATCTGTACGTGTATTCGAGATAAATGAGCTGGTTGTTGGAAAGAATAGATTGTTTGTTTCAACAATTAGTTTTCGGTTTTGTATACTATGAAAGAAAACAGCTAGTGCATTTAACAATCAGTCTTATGGATCAAGTATATAGTAACATTAATCAATTAGTGCCCTCAATTGCATTAGATCATTATTAAAAAGATGCGAATTGATATAATCGGACCGTAATTGACAATAATTTAAGTAATGGGATATTCATATTTGGCTAGTGATAGGTCCCTTCATTTAATATTTTAAAATCCCTACGTCTCGACAGTAACACCACTGTCCTCAGTGAATGGTAAATAAGTTATTAAATAAGCATTACGGGAACTACTTACTTATGTTATGATTTAACTATATGTAAATAAAAGAGTACTCAACTATCTCAGATGCATTAAATACAGCCATAGAAAATGCTCGGTGCGTTTACATCTTCAGTGACCTTTATAAGTAACCTATTCAAAGTCTTTAAAAAAGCAGCAAGTTTTAAAATAATAACTATAAACTGCACGAATTCGAAATCTCGATAAAGTATGTACGATTTATCCAAGAAGATCAACATAACCTTAGTCTTGTTAATTTGATATGCATTTTTCTTGTCATAACGTCAGTTATTACTAGTGGTATTAATAAATATTAAATTTCTCGATGAATGAAGATGGCATTTTTATTTTGTTAATTTTTTTTTCCAACAAATATATGTACATCTGAAAAAAATAGCAATTCCAGCTTGATTCATCATAGGCATTGAATATTTATTAATATTACTGTAAAGTGTAATCTCTATTATTTAGTCATATATTACTATTTTTACAACTGCAATGGTGACAAGATTGACTAATTTCATTGCGGCGAATAAATGAACAAAAACGGATTAATTAACAGAAACAAATAAACGCATATAGCGATTACGTAATGGTAATATAATCTTGCACTAATTTCCACCGAGTTATGTGAACATGAAACTTGATTGTCTTCCTTTGATGACTGAATTAGAACTTATTAATAAATTTAATATGTATATATACAGCTTCAATCAGTATTCACTAAGAATAAAACAAGTCTGAATGTAATTTCAATTGAACAAAATGCAGTTGTGTGGGAGACTACTATTCTCTACCTGAGCATCGTAAAGAAGCAAGACGACTAAATGGGGACTGTATAAGTATATTTTTCGAAAAATTCGTTTTCATTGTATTATAGGTTGGCGTTCTGTAAATAAAACTTTGGATTTATGACTTGCATCCCGAAAAACCCGTAAACTTCTAATTATTTCATATTACAAATATTTTTTTGCAACTTCGTATTCATCATTGATTATCTAAATAAAAAGACCACTTAGGTGCATAAAAAGTCCACAGTGAGACAGTAAATAATGTCTAAAAGAATCCAAATTCGAAGAACATGAATGTCATGCTGAACAATGTTTACATTTAATAATTTTGACAAAATTAATAAAACGTTTTAATTTTACTTTAGTTCAAAGTTAGTAATGGGCAAGCGTTGTGGATTTAAATGTTAATAATTTAAAAAAAAACGCAAAATACAATCGAATGACCTACGCCTACTGTTTGATTTCTACAATCTTTGAATATGCTTTAGTACTGGATAACAAGTAACTTTACCTTCAATCATAGCCCTCGAACATTATACCCTTTCCATGATATACCTGATTTTCTTAATTCGTGAAAAAAAAATTAAATACGCTCTTTATAAATAAATTTTAAATAATACTAAAAACAATCCAGGAAAAAATTAATTTGCAACAATTTTTTTTTATCAAAACGCAAATCTCTATTTAGAAATGAAAAAATTCCTGTTCCACAAACTTTTTCATGATTTTTTTTTAATTGGAATATCACGTTTTTTGCACTTCTTATAAAAAGTCCCCAAAAATTGTTGTTTTTGGTTAGCTATCCTACGCAAATGTCAAATTCGTTCATTCATTCGTATCCGAGTTATGGTGTTATATGTATAAAAAAAAATAATTATTTCGTGATTACAAAATTTTACAGTTTTTGTTAAATTTTTCAGAACAGCTGATAGTCGATTAAGAAAAAATTCAGTGTTAACATGGTTTAACATTCGGTACAATAAGCCCTAAGGGCCGAAATATAAAAAAAATTGGTTAACATGACATTCTCTATACGTTAATATTTTTTGAAATTCGTTTTTCGAATTTTGATTGTCTCAGTTTTTACCTACTGCCTCACTAGATCGTTCGCGCGCTTAAGAGGTTATTACATCTGTACACTCACTTGGTCATGCATTTTGATTTTTCAAAAATTTGCTTCGGATTTATAGTCAAACTAGTTATTTTTTCATCAAGGGCGTAAAATGGTGTTTTAAATAGAACCCAAGAGACGGCGAAGCCGGCACGAGGTTCAGGAGGGTGAAAACTCTACCCAATAGAAGTAAAATGTTTTACGCCTGCAAATGAGGGCGGAAAATGACCATTGCACGCCTACTGCATCAAAAAACTCTTTAGTCTGAGTACCGATGTAAATAATGTCATACAAAAAGGTACCTTTCAACTGCTTCATATATAACTTCTCTCTCTACCGGTACCTTTTATGTATTCGTTATTTTATTAGGAGATATAAGTTATAAATGCCTTTAGTTTTGAAATCAATAGTTGTCACTTTGCTGGCGTGTCCTATAATTCTCAATATCTTTATTATGGCCTATATGTTCTATATTTTCATGCACTTCTATATCTATTTTCACGTACTCCTAAGAGGATTAGTTGATATTTTAGCTCAATTTCAACACATTTTTGTAACAACTTACCAAATAAAATATTATTTTTTATTATTTATTTTGTTTATCACGTATTGTTTTGCACATTTTTAAATATAGTGTAGTGTTCACAATTTTTTGTTTATTTGTACTGATTTTTTGTGCAGTTATTGAGTTACATTTTCTTATTAGTTGACATTACGTCATAGATTACTGCATCAAGTTCCAGGGGTATTTTATTTGTTTTTATGTATATTTTACCTATTAACGCCCAAAGAACACTTCTTCTTGCTTTCAATAGAGTCCCAATATTCTAATGGCTCGAAAAAAATTGGTAAGAATAAATAGTTCCCAATTTTTTTATCATTTTTTCAAATTCGGCGCCATATTGGAATTCCTAATGGCTCAAACTCAATTTTGACCTTGGAATCTGGAAGAGCGACCTCGAAAATAGTAGGATTTGTACCTCTCAATGTTTGTTATCTTCGATTTTGGTACGGAATACTCGATTGAAATAGAAGCAAGAAAAATTGTCCTTTGGGCGTTAATGGGTTAACTTAAATGCTTTATTAAGAGTATTGATCAATTGATTTTTGAAAAATCATTCAATATGGTGACACTGCAAAGCAGTTTAGAGTTAGAAATTTTATACAATCAAACATTAAGTCATCATATATTATATTCAGTGAGCCACAAAAAATATTTTTTTCAGTTTGCAAATATTGGGAATTCATTTCCTATTTCTACCTTCTCACATTTCTATAAATTCATATATTTTATAAGAATGAAAAAAGACGGCATTAATAGTACATATATGTGTGAGGTGTATATATTCGCACTGAAACAAGGTTCGCGCACGAAGTGGCAATTCTACAAACGCAAAGCACGTTTTGCCTTAGGCGAGATTTACTTTGCTCTTTTTATTTAGACCTGCTTAAATCTCAATTTCCGTTTATTCTCGCTGACTGCCAACGTGGAAATTGGTATATCGGTGAGATTCGTTCATTCGTGTAAGAAGTAAATCCAGTCTCGTTTTAAAAATATCCACTGATCTCTAATTAATTAAGTTGATGTTTAATACTTAATATATGTAATTTAATTTATTTCAAGAAATATAAATTTTCTTGGGAACAGCTCGAGAAAGCTGGCGTAGGACAATTTTAATTAAAAAACTATAATTGGAGTCTGACTCTATATTACAAAATTTTCCTGTACTTTATCTTCATATAATAACTGCAACTCTGAATTTACATTGCTCTAATATTATGTTTTAAATAAATTACTATACAGAAAATAAAGATAGTGGTTATAAATGCCAAAAGTTAAGGAACAAATCCATTAAACTTTTTTAACTATTTGATAGTAAGTTTAGTTATTTAATAAATATAAAATTTGAAACCGTATAATATTTAAGTATAAGTTGCAGGTTGTATTATGAAGTTCATACATTTAAAATAATCTATTTCATAATTTTCTATGATTTTACTAGTCTAATAAATTGTCACGACTATTTAGGATTATGTAACGAGTAAGACTTTAGGATATCATCGAATTTATTAACTGCACTTCCATACAGTGGCTAAATCTATGATTGATGAATGAAACAATCAGTTCCAGCGATAATTCAAAATCTTATTATAGTTAAAATCCTAAGATTAGACTGAAGAAAGTTGATAGGTTATCCAGAAGTCATTTGATACTTGGCAACCCTCTTTGAAGCGGCAAAATGAGCTTCGGCAACTCGTGATCCCCCTGGCCACGAAGACATGTACAAACGACACCTATCCCATGGATTAGGGAATTTATCTTTTGAAGCTGAAAAGGTTTTAAGCTGAACGTACCAAAGTTAATTTGAAGAATGATTATTAAGTTTAGATGTGGTTAAATGAAAAGTTATTTACGATATAAAATTCAGATGGAAATAGTAATATTGATAATATTGAACTCAATATTTTCTTATTCAGTATCTCAGTAATTCGATCAAAGTAAACAAGTGTAAATGTTCGAAAACAAATATTTAGTACATCCAGAGGGCAATTAGCTGTAAACAAAACACGTAAGTAGGAAAATGGACTAAAAAAGTAGTGGGGACGAATATGGAAATCTCATTTATAAAATAGTAGCAGGACGACACATTCCAAAAAGGTTTTAGTTACTTATACATCCGGAATGATGATTGCAATCATGAATTTCTTCCTATCATGAATTTAACAATTAAGTTATTACTTATGAAGATTAATTATGAAGAATTTAATCATGATACTATCAATAACAAGTAGTTTGAAATTTATTTAATCACAACAAATGGAACTTACAGATTCGAGGAAGTGGCAGAATAAAAATAAACATAACGCAATCCACACGAGATCGAATGCAGAAATGAAATCTAGGGATAAATTGCGAAATCAACTGGGATCTACATCTTGCAAACAAAATGCAATCATAACGTTTCCATGCAAGATATTCCCATGGTGATTTTTCATGTGGAATTGTGATATCTTATTTTCGAATTCCTGTGTAAAATAAAATGCTTTCATTTTAGCATATCGTGTATATTTGCAAGGTACAAATTCTCAAAGTATAAAAAGGATAAATGATGTGAATCAATAGGGAGCAAAATGAAATTTATTTACAAAACTATATTAACGGTTAGAAAATATGTCCCAAAGTACGCGCATTGCGTATAAAATGCTCACAATGCACGGCTCTCGTCGTTGCACCGAAAATAAAGTGGTTCAAAATCGACTTTTAACTTTATATAGAATATTCGGAAAGTGGAATATGCGATTTTATGCGAACTTACTGGATTGCATTAGGGGTGGAAAATTCAGAGAAAATTGCTGGCTTTTCCACACGCTGTTGAAATAAAACTCCGCGTTGGCAAAAAGACATTCAGAAATTATTTTCTGGGATAATCTACTTTTATAATAGTAGTGGAATAACAAATACTTGCAAAGAGAAGAATTTGGATGAAATAAAATGTTCAATTCATTTTAATTAATTCAAATAGCTAAACAATTCATTATGTAATAACGCAAGAAAATGATTAATTTATCTTGTGTATATTTTGGTTGGCACCATAATGTTGTTAATCTCACGATAAAAGTAAATGTAAAACGTTTTATAAGGGGAATAGAGAATTGATATAAGTTAGAACCAATGATGAATATTTTTCAACTACCACAAAACATCATTACAGGCTCTGTACTTAACCCTTTGAAAATAAACTTGTTAATGCGTAACCTACAGCTACAATTCGACTAACCTGCAGTTTTTTGATGATTCTGCTAATCAAGATCAAGATTATACAGCTTAGATATGCTGCTAAATATAATTAAATTTATACTTTCAATTTCCGCACGTAAAAAACCAGCAACTAGTTTGAGCTTTTTTGAACTTTTGAGGTCCATCCTGAGGTCATCAATTCTTGTAATTAAAAGATGATAACTAAAGTGAAGAACCTGATTGTAATTAAATGTGTTACCCTCAATCTTCTTGAATCTGACCCCGTAACCCCATTATATGTATGAACTATTTCTAACTAACAGCTGATCTCCTTAGTGTTCTGTTTCATACTCTTCGTGCTTACTTGAACTCATTCACTTATAGTTTACGAACTCTGGAATTTCTCAACTCCAAACATATAGAGGTCACTTTCTTCTATGCACGCCTTCACGTCTGATTGATTTCTGCTTCCTTAGTTTGAAAACAATGCTACATAATTCCTCCATTATCTTCCTTGAATTGAACCAATTAATTGGCAAAATTTTATATATTCTATATAAGACAAAATACTACGTACACGTATAGAATATGAAGAATTCATGCACAGAAACTAGAAGTAATTTCTCAATGTAAATAATAATCCAATTTTACTTACTCTCTAAAGAGCGTAGAGTGAAAGGTCACTCTGTATGGATTGAAAATTTTGGTGCGATTTTAACCGTTAGAATCAAACTTTTTCTTTCTGGAAATATGCACCCTACGGTTTTAAGGGTCGCTGATTACGAATCCGAAGTCATAATTGCAAAATTTAAAATAGGTGATCCAATATGGCGATTTAAACATAGAAATAATGTTTTTCAACAAAAAAAAAACAGTTGGAAAAATCAATCTTCCGAAAGTTCGATATAAACGACAGTTGGTTTCCGTATGTTTTTGGGGTCGCTAAATATGCATTTGATGTCAGAATTACAAAATTCAAAATGGCGGATAGCAAGAAGCTAACTGTTACACCGACAATCAGAATTTCACAAAATTCGATGTTTATAAACGTCTTGATGTCCGCCATTTTGAGTCAGCCATTTTGAATTTTGCAATTCTGACATCAAATTCATATTTGGCGACTCCAAAAACATACGGAAACCAACTGCCGTTTATATCAAACGTTCGGAAGATTGATTTGTCCAACTGGTTCGTTGAAAAACAATACTTCTATGTTTGAACCGCCATACTGGATCAGCTGTTTTAAATTTTGCAATTCTGACTTCGGATTCGCGATCAGCGGCTCTTAAAACCACAGGGTACATAGTTTCCAGAAAGAAAAAGTTTGATTCTAACGGTTTAAATCGCGTGTGTCCAAAATCGTACCACTGGTATGCCGTATGCGCCAATGGGAAAATACAGACGGTAATATACGTTAATATTAATTTTCCTCACGAGTTTTTGCTGAAAAAGTAGTTTCCAAAAATAGTTCCCATATTTTCAGTGTAGCTCAATTTAAAAATGAATTGGTACATTACGGTTTTTGGAATCGTTGATTACGAATTTCAGGTTAAAATATCAAAATAAAAAATGACAGATCCAATATGGAGGACAAACATGAAAATTGAATTTGTCTCTATCTTGTGACCCGAGGGTTTTTGGTGTCGCTGATAAGGAATCTGAAGTTCAAATTTCATAAGTTAAAATGGCGGATCCAATATGACGGATCAACTTGTCCAAAATTATGGAATTATTATAAAAAACGCTATGTATTGGGTTCAGGGTAGCAAATAACGATTCTGAAGTTAATACTTCAATCTTATTCTAATTTTATACATTATTCGAAATGTGCCGATGGTATCTTTGATTTTGACTAGAAACGAAAATTGGAACGAAAGATATCGAAAGAAAAAAACAAAGCGAGCATCGTCACGGAAAAGATTGTGGGATTTTTCGATAGCTCCTTCTTTGGCGCTGAAACATATCGATAACGAAATTTTGAAGTCGAGATTTGAATTCGAAATGTAAACCATTCACGGAACCACACGAAGTTCTTTGGACACTTACACTGATCTCTCTGCCTGTATACGCCTCAGATCGATGCAGGTCTGCACTCTTTCTAATCTGAGCCACCAAATTAACCTATGACCCCGACTTTCAAACTTCTTCACATAGAAGTTTTCCCAGAAATCCTGGATGACAGTATTTATCCACCCGGCTTGTGATTTCGTCGCTCCATGTGAATCCATTTGAAGTGGACACTCAGACTTCATAGAAATATTTCCAAGTCAGAGCATGATGCTGCATCTCGATGAATCATGAATGTCTCTCGATCAATTGACAATAGAAAGTAGTTCTGAAGTTTTTCGCTCCATTTTGGCAATTCGCGAATTAATTGTCCCATAACATGGCTTTAACTACTTGCGGAAATCATTGCTTATGATAAATACATAAAATATATGCACGTAACGGAAAGCTTGATACACCACCACTTGACGGGTGTTCGAAACAGATAGAAACTGCTCGAAATAGTTTGTGACGAATAGGTATATATATACAAAGGATTTGCGCAAAAAAAAAGATACTGGTTTACTGAAAACACTGCTCAGATTTTACTAAACTAATATGTAACTTCCGATAGTCGTTTCAGTAGAGATCAGCAGCATTGCATCTTTATCTAACTCCGTGTGTTAGACAAAGATGCAATGCTGCTGAGAACTGTACTGAAACGACTATCGAAACACACCCTCATTTGGAAAGGAAAACGAGGCGCGTAAACTAACCTAAAATTTGGATAGCAAACGACAAATATATTGTAGAATATTTCAATTCAAGAATATTCTTTTGTGAACAATATCAGTGATACAAGCAGTGAATTTATTTCACTGATTCTCAGTGGCTCCTTTTTCATTGTGGCACTCAGTGACTATTCAGTGAGAATCAGTGAATTTTCACTGTTTCAAATTGAAAGTGTACCAATTTCTGGAAAAAATTGCTAAACACAAAAATTACTTAGAATATCACGGAATATTCTATAACTTTTTAAAATTTTATTTTAAATTTTAAGAAAATGGTACAAAATTTCTCAAAATGCAATCAAGAAAGTGGGAAGAAATTGCATTATATTTCTCGATGAATTCTGAGAACTCTTCATTCTTGCTATTTTATGGAAAAGAGATATTTCTAATAAATTAAAAGTGCATAGTTTCAATGGAATACCAATGTCCTAATGGTTCGAACAAAATGATAAGAATACAAATTTCCAAATTTGTTGTCATTTTTTTTCAATATTGGCATCGTATTAGCATTCACGTTAGCTAAAACTCAATTTTTAAGATAAAAAGTGATCTAGAAATCACTAAGATACTAAGTTACATTGAAATTGACCAACGCTTCCTTTTTACATAAGTAAAGTAATCTCTAAAATAAAACAAAATCTTATGGACACTTGGGCGTTAATAGATTAAGATAATATTACAATTAACATACAAATCATAGAACAAGAAAAGTATACAATTGATAAAATGAACATTTTCTGATAATAATAGCAACAATGTAATTTATATAATTTAAAGGAAATAACAAATTAACGCATTTTAAATCCTGGAAACATAAAATAAAGACCGAAATGTATCACAATATTGGATGATAATAACTACATACTTATATTGGCAATTAAAAACAAATTTTAAATAAAAAATAACTACATTTTTATTAATAAAGAACAAAGACTTATTTAAATATTATTTTTAAATTAAACGAAAATGAAGCTTCATAAAAACGAAAATCGGATATTTTTTTCTAAGATATGCAGCATATCGAATACAAATTGTCAAAGTATCGGAACTGCATGAAACAAGCTGAATGCAAGACACTCAAAGTGAAATATTTTGTCGTTATAGTTTAAGCAGAAAACCAATAAAAGCGAAAAAAATCTCAGTGCTTTTATAGTTTTGCGATGAAAATGCGTCGGCGGCAATTGCATAGAACTTCACGAAAGGTGCTGTGGAAAAAGGTTTTGTTGAAATAGTCGTTTTTATTACTATTTTAGAGTAGTAAAAAATAACAGACCTGTAAAAGTTTCGGTCACCTGTTATTTGATTTCGTTTCCTTTTTCGCATCGAGTCGATACTATTCAGTTTTTTTTTCAACGTTTTTAAAATACATCGCGAAAAATCAATGAGTAATTTCAGCGTAACAGATGTTCGCGCACGAGGGAAAAGTTTTCGGGAATATCGCAAACAGTGAGAAACCATTTACGCAAGAAATTTTGTTTACCGTTATCCATAGAAACTTGAAAGTTTGACTATCACGAGCGCGTCCCGTTGACGCAATAACAAATAGGATCGTCTTAAATTTGCATAATAATTATTCGTGTAACGCAAAATTGATATTTTTTTACTCTTTTTAAAAATCCAAACTACAAAACACTGGAAAAGCTTCTATGAGAATTTCAAATCGGGAAGAAAAAGTAGTTTAAACGAGCGCTTTCAAAAAACGACTTTAATTATACGAAAAGCTATTATACGTTATACGTTTGGAACTAAAGTTCTAACTTTACAAAAAACGACGTCTTTTTCAGTACGTTGTATTTTATAAAGATAGTCTAAGCAAAATTGTATAATGGAAGATAATTACCATACAAGCAGGCGGACATAACGAAATTTTCAACCATATTATATTACTGTTTTTAGAAGACTGAAATGCTTTTACAATAACATTTTTTGTAATTTGTTGCAGTAAATCGCCTCTCATGAAATGAAAAATGTTTTGCCTGTGCTCAATTACTTTTATTGAGACACTGAGAAATGTATTGCACTCGTGAAACAAGTATCGGCTTTTTTTTCAAAGTACGTGTTCGAATGCCCAAACGTTTTTAAGAAGTAAATTGAATGTTCTACAATATTTCTCGAATCCCATCCGATAGCCACGAGTGTGAAACGTATAGCAACTTAATTGAACTCGAAAACAACAATGTGTAATGCACCATTTAATGAATCCTCTTAATAATTTGCTGTGATGGTTGGATGCCATATCCATTATAGATGCACTAATCATCAGGAACTTGACATAATGTATACTCTTTAGTAATAATGTAACGTGTACATTACTCAGAGTCAGAATTGTAACATCGATGCCCAGTCCACAGTAAAGATCGACCAAGCGAGAAATTGATTTTCATTCTAAACGGCAGCTGTATGCTTTTTATACCCATCAAATAATCCCTTTTTTAAAAAACCTTACTAGTGGCTTTTCTTTCAAATATTTTTTTCATTTTATTATTTTCATGGCTTATTCGTTTTATAACGAAGTATTAGATATAAAGAAGACTTATCCCAGTTTGATAATATTTTTATAAAGTTATGAACTTTATTTTCCCAACTTCAATAGTATGTAATTCTCTGCTTGAAGTACACGGCATAAAAACATTTATAGATAGTTGATCAGCATATTCTTTTATATAAATCGCTGCACGCCTCTTCTGTGTATTCAAGATTGTAATAAAAGTATAGTAATAACGTTTGAGAAAAATGGAGGAACGTTTAAATAGGTTGCTTTATGCTGGCTTTACAACCATGAAAAAACGTATCTCATCCGCATCAAATGCCTTGACCTACATAATTTACTACGTCGCATAATTTTTTCTGGCATTTTCAAACTCTTTACCCCAGGCACTTTAGCCGGTATGCGGAAAAATAAACAAATTTATTTTTTACAGTATTTCGAAATTATTTTGAATTCTGTCAGTTTCACGTTAAAAGGTGCGTATTCAGTTAAACACTGATGTTCAAAGACAATAAGTATATTTTTATTTTTATTAAAATTATTTTTACTCACTCTTGTATACTTCAGAATTAAACAGAACGTAGAAATTCGCCCTTGTTTTAAATTAGTTCATAAACAAAATGAAGGGAACTATATAGTATGGTTCTATTATATCTTATCATGTTGCTGATCACATGTAAGGAATATTTAGTATATTTTACTTGGTGGTAATATAAAAATAATTAATAATTATTTTTGTCACTGCTAACACCAGTAAAACATCCGATAATCTGGTGAGTTTCTATATTTATGTGAATTGTGAATTTAATAAAAGAATTCGCGAATAAAAGATTGCTTGCGTCATATTTATCAAGTGAAATAATTGAAAAGCTGGTTCATCATTTGATTTTTTACAGAAATACAAATGAAAATCATTTTACCTATTAACAGAGACAATATTTTTATAAATGAGATGGGATCCGGATCGGTTAAAAAATTTTAATTATTGTCCTATGCATGCTTAAATTAGTCAGAGATAGTGGTTCAAATTGTGTTTTTCGTTTCCAATTTTTCGTAATTATATTCGATTTTATTTTAAAAGCATCAACTAATTCAACAATAATGCTTCTAAATTACTAATCGAGTACTTCTTACGTGCATTTAGTGCACTTTTAAAAAATAGAAATGGTTCTAACAACACCAATATTTACATCAGCATTTTTTACATTTTCAACGAATTTTTCAAAATCTCCATTCTTTACAACTGATTCCTAATCGACCATTTCAATAATCCCTAACAACCATGTTTCATTGTATAGATCATTGATTTCATTGTATTTTGGTTCAGCATTTTGAATTTCGAAAATGGGACAATGGATTCACAATCGGCGACTTCAAAAAAAAAGTATTGTTAACGAGTTTCATCAAATGTTTCATCGATGGTATGTTAAGGATCAACTTCATGATGAAATATATTATTCTACTTGGTACAAAAAAACATTTTTTTTTTCAATTTTCATAAAAATTGTTTTCTCTCTCGAGATTTTTTCAATTTTTAAGCTTTTCTGTCTTGTTTACACTTATTTGTTGCATTTTTCGTATTTTATACAAATTTTTTCTCGGAAAAAGAAACATATCGATAACCAATTACAATAATTCAATTAAAACAAAAAAATATATTTTTTTTTAAAAATGCTACTATTTTTCCCCAAATTTTGACAATTTGTATAACACGCGTCTTCAAAAATGCAGATCCGGAATGTTGTGAAGAAGGTGCCTTCTGAAGTAATTTTAGGCGTAACATCCGAACCCGTATTTTTCACGATATATCGAACAAATAATATTAGACGTATTGTTTATCACACACGTAAGAAACAACTTTCTCCTCAGAAATAAAAAAATATCAAATGAAAATTATATTGTAATTTGCAGGTCATGTATGTATGAACCCTGAAAATTTGAAGAAAAAAACGTACGGTTTTGGAGAAAAACTTGTTGGTTTAAACAAAAATTCAATTATTGTTACTAGTTATGAGACATTTGTTATTTTTTTGGCTACATTTTCAGAAAGTATGAAAAATGCAATAAAATAAACTCAAGCGCGACTGTAAAAGCTTGAAAATTTTCGAAATTCTAAGCCTTTGAATAACAAAAATTGCAAAAATTTTATTTTGTTGACAAAATGAAAATGAAACAAAAAACAGTCGTTCTTTTATTTTTCAAGTAGAATAATAGATTTGATCATGAAGCTGCCAGCATGTTTCTGAATTGATTCATCCGCATATATATTCAGCAGTATATTAAATGTTGGTCCATCATGGCGGACTCTCGATTTTGAATTTTGAAAATTTTACTACGAATTTGTAACCTGCCAAACTCACAAGAATAGAATTTCGTTTGAAATAGCATTTTTTTTGTATTCCGGTACACCATATTAGGTTCGCAATGTTTAGTCAGTACTCTCTCAATTTCAAACAGTAAAAATTCATTGATTCTCAGTGAATAGTCACTGATTGCCATAGTGAAAAAACAGCCATTGAGAAGTAATTAAATCTCACTGTTTGTGTCACTGAAATTGAATTGCTTTATGCATTTATGATAATAACATCGATTCACTGCTTGAATCAGTGAAACTTTCTTTCGAAACAGTGAAAATCGTTCACTGTTTCACTATTCATGCAGTGAAAATGATGAAAGTTACTAACCGAGCAGTGAGTATTCATTCACTGACACAAACAGTGAGTTTTTCAGACTGTCAAGAATCAAGTTTTTTCGCAATGAGCGATTTTTCGTATTTTAATACGGCACATATGATTCGCAATTTTGAATTACGAAAATGTGTCAACATAACCATAATCAGTGATCGCAACACCCCACGAACCAAATGTCATTAAAATTCAATTTTTCAGATTTTGTCCGCAATAATGTATCTTGTGCCAAACCATACATATTATGCACGTGCATGATTTTACTTCGGAGTGATAGCGTGAAGATATGGTCAAAGGAGAACATTAAGCCAAAATGGAAAAATTAAAAATCTTTTGGCCCAAAAATGAAAAGTTCCGTGGATTAGCTCATACGACTAGATTTTTAATAAGAAGTTAATAATATTTCTCAAACAAAGATACAATTCATCTTTTGTCTTCAGTGTCTCAACATTGAAGATTAGACAATTTTTTCTTTATTTTCAGTAGATTCGTTAATTTTAATCAGTGGGCATTGAAGCATTTTTCGTATTTTAGTGAGACATATTAGAGGTTAATAATATCCTGGAATTTTATATTTTTCGCCTTAAAATACCTAAATCAACTTTTTCAACTTTTAGATTGATTCAATTATCAACTAGTTTGAAGTGCATTTCCTTTAATCTTACTCCTATTATATTAATGTCGCTTTATGAGTATCCCATTCTTATACCGACTACTTTTACTAATAAAAACTGGCCATGGTAATTTTGCTTAAGGTTTTAGTGTTCGTTGTCTATACCTGTCAAACAATGATACGCCAATATTGGAACTTTAATGGAACCGACCACAAATCCAATCCTGATGTAGTTCAAGATGATCCAGCTCGTCGAACTGTGAATGAGTATTCATGAACCTGAACTTTGAGCAAACTGTTTCTTCAAAGTCACTACAAAACGCCCATGGATAGTTTTTAGATATAAAAATGCTAATCTTGTTTACTTTCGTTGATTATTATTAATTATTCTCTGAACTATCTTGACCAATTATAAATCCATTAATCAAATGCATCATTAAAAATATTGGTAATATTATGGACTAGAGAATGCCCGTGGCTTTGCTTGTGTAGACTTCAAAATTTAATGCACACGAATTCCCCAGCCAACTCTTCTTCACCTTTAAGCGAAACATAATTATTTTATTTATACCCATTTCCTACAAATCTATTATACTAAAATAATTAATATTTGTAATAAAGTTTGGTTCTTTGCCTCTGAATTTACTCGTGTAATCTTATCAGGATAATTAGTCTAAAATGTTGTATTCTAATAATTTGAAAGGATAGGATAACTTTTTCGGAACCGTACAGAAACAAAAATAAGTTTAGAAAAAATGGGATTATTTTTATATGGGCTTTGAAAATTTATTTATTTTGCAGGATTACCACGTTGACACAACTATTAGAAAAATTACTGCCGGTCTCTTGCTACTGTACCATTTCCATCGCCGATACCCGTTACCTGTGGATAGATGTGACAACTATCGTATATACACTTCCTAATTAGGTAATGATACCACCCTTTATAGTTATCATTTTATGTTTTATCGTGTTCAGTCATTAGGTAATTTTATCAAGCTGTAAATCTCAATAACTCAAAAACTGCATTTTTCAAAATTACATTTTACAAAATTACTTTCCAGAAAGACATTCCTCATCACAAGGGTGACCGGGTAAAGTAATACAGTAGCCATTTTTTGTCTTCAAAAACGAAAAATCAAGTCTGAAAGTTTCACATCAAATTTAGTTTGTCTTGTCAAGTTGTTCGACGTCAGTATTGAAATATTAAAGTTTAATTTTTCCTGCTTATAAGTAACAAATTGAACCTATATTACTTTGCCCGGTACCCCTCTCGATGTCAAAGCTAATTTTATAAACAATTTCTGGTAAATATTCCTACAAATGAATATTTACGGATCAAAGTTTCCCCCGCTTTTCTGATAGCATTTGACCTTAAATACGAATGTTTAATTGTAGAAAACATTGGAATCAACCTTTTTTTACAAGTTTAAGATTGCAGATAAGTTTAGATAAAACCAAATGTTGATTTTATCGGGGTCTTAAAACGATTCAAATTGGGTCATTATTGAATGTCAGATCAATGTTCAGTAGATTTCTAACTTTGAATCAAACGTTACATCCTGAGTGCTTTATTCCGAAATATCAATATTTCGAAATTCTATTTATAAACAAATCATTAGCACGGTTCCTACACTCTGTATCTTCATAACAAAAAGAAAGTTGTTTCTCAATACGCGGCATTATTTAAAGTTTCAATACTTAGATTACATTGCAATAAAAATGTGTGATAATCGCAATAAGTTTTGTTTTATATGTGGTTTGTTTATGGATCAAGTCGATCGCTTAAAGCTGGAAAATAATAAAGCTGTGATTGATGGGTATAACAAATTTTGTCTCTAATATAGCATCTCTCAAAATCGCTGGGAAAAATGAGTGACGAACAAGGCGAAAGATTTCACCAAGAAATAAAAACTATTGAAGAACGTTTCCAAGGGAAGAGCTCAAACAACATGCTTGCTGATTACTGCTGGTAAGTTGATACGTACAATAAGTGATGACTTATACAGCAGGAAGGGTTCAAGCAACCATTTTTAAATAAAACAGCCATTATTTTATTTTTTATTTTGTGTTAGTTTTTTCATTTGTATTCATCTGAAATATACTGAATTATAATACAGCAAATCCAAATCATTCTACATTTTGTATTTTTATTGTATTTTAAAGGTTATTATCATTTTCGTTCTTCGCGACCCTCCGTGATGCCAATTCTAGGTTAGATACGCATGATGTAAATTTGTCGAAAAATTTCTAAAATTTTAGAACTCTCATATCTCCGTCAATTTTCATCCATATTCTTTCAACAAAAACTCATTGAATGCAGAATTGAATATACTTTCAACTCAAGTAGTTGCGAAACGCTACCATCTTGCTCAGTTTGACTAGATCTGCAGCTCGTAATAGATCTCCATATAACTGCCAGATCGCTGTTACAGCGTGTTTTTTATCAAATTTTGAACAACGTTATTTTACTCGGGCTCGAGCTCTGTTATCGAATGATCATTTTTTGGTCGGTATTATAAAAAGCCGAGAAACATGTCTGAAAATGGGTTTCACTTTCGATGATGAAAAGTAGACAATTTTGGCTTGAGATTGGTCGAGGTAAATACATTTGCTGCTTAGGACAATAAGACGAGCTTCAATGTATGCAGTAGTAAAATATTGCTATGAAAAGCGTATACAAACTATTATTTGGCCGGGAACAAAAGTTCCGAAAATCAACACACCGAAAGGCCAAAATTTCAATATAGTACGGCTCCAGCGTGATTTTTATCACTTTGTCTTTGAAAATTTGCCAAAAAGAAGGCAAATTAAAATACCTGGAACTCACGCAATATCGAAATTTTAGCCTCTCGGAACTTGTTCCCCGGCCCATTATTTTAAAATTTATTTTAGAACAATTTTTTTTTATGATTTGGTGATTGGATGTTTCCTATAAGATATTTTGAACGACCGTCTTTTTGTACTTAAACGCTGGAAGTAGTATAGATCAATGTATGAAGTCCCTATCTCATAAATCGGCATTGTCTGCATCACACGCGTCATTCGCGTCATGCGTAAATGACACAAGCCGCCTGACCTTATCAATTGAAAATTACCATTGAAAGCAAAAAACATTATTCCATCGTAATCCCTGCAGGAACCCTGCGTAAACACGCCCGGCGAACGTTTATAACGTGATTAATCGCTTTTCACTCGGACGTCCGCTATTATTGTTCACGCAAGTTTCCAACCACTTCCGCGCGTGCTCGACAGTCCGTAGAGTGCTCCATCGGCAATTCGCGTGCTCATGCTGAAATATATCGCATGTGACTTCTGTCATTTTGTCCTTTTCACAAATGCTGCGATCCTTTGGAATTTCGATCCCATTTCGACGCGCCCATACACGGGTCACACATCAAGTTACCCCTCAACATTAGCCACATATCCACAGAAAGAAGTCGATTCGTTATTTCTTGAAAATCGTGACTTTGTTCTCGTTCACGTAATCATTTTAACGAACACCATTTATCGGAGAGGCCCTTTGAGGGGAAGGAGAACAATTACTATTGTTTCGACGGAAATGTTCGCATTTAGAATATTAAATGACTCGTCGCGATGTCGAAATAATTAAGTCTCTTCACTATCGGCTATAATTCGCGGAATACAGCACAATTCGGTTAGCCTCGGTATTTCCGGATTTATTTTCAGTTAACTATTGTACAGTCTTTTAGTAATACATATTTTATTACGAGTTATAAGAATAACTATTTTGTAAATAAGTGCTTATTAGCTGTGAACGAATTTAAGGGGTTTACCCTAATTAGAACTTTCAATAAAATTAAGATTTTCAAAATTTTTTAAACAGTTTTGTAATATAAACATTGTTATAAAAGTTGTTACACTGTATTAATATACTATCGAAGTACATGAACAAAATTTTTTTGTACATTTTAGTAAGTTTTCATACATGAAAATGATAGTTCAAAGAAAATCCGAAAAAAAGGTGCGTCCGCGCTGTTGCCGAAATCTTTGGGATGGATGGTCTGAAACAAAAAATTAAACGGCGTTAGATTCAGAATTTTGAATTTTTGAAAATCAACAAAGTGTTGAACAAAATTCGAAAAAAAAACGTTTTTTTAAATGTTTTTTGCAAAAGAAAAAGAGTTAAAATTGAAATTTAAAAAATAAGTCTATGCGCTGTAGCTTTAGGAGTACAGAATATGTGGTAAAAATGTCATAAGGATCGGTCAAGTATTTTGTCAGCAAGGCGTCGAAAAATGTTGTTTTGAGAAAAACACGTTTAACGTTTTTTTCAAAGAAAAATCGTGAACAAATATTACCTGTGCTTAATCAGCGATGCCTGCACCATACATTGTGCCTTCGTATTCTTCATAACTTTCATTTTCACTTCCGAAAAATGTAAAAAACAAAAAATCGATTTTTTGAAAATTCTAATTAGGATAGACCCCTTAATGTAGAACATTTTCAAAATGAAAGTGACAACTGAGTGAAAATTGATTGGTGCTAAGAAATAGTTATTTAGCAGTGTCTGATTTAATTACAATTAATAATATTGTACAGAAATGGTCCAGATTTTTTATTAAAAAATTCTTTTATTTATTGAATGTTTAGGTCACAATAAACAAGAACAGAGTTTCCAGCAGATCAATTCCACAAAATGGAAGTTAAAGTGTTGAAAAATTGCTATTTTAGCACCGATTTAGTCACAATAAAACCAAAATGCGATGAGATACAAAATGTCGAATAGGGCTGAAATGAAAGAAGCTTAGAACTTTTCGACCCAAAAGTGGAAGGTCACCTCCGGTGACAGAGAATCTATTTTACCAAACACCTTTTTGTCGTAGAAAAAATAGCTGATTTAGTGAGAAAAAAAAACCAATAGAAAAATTTATTCCGACATATTGCGCCCGCCATTTTTAATTTTTTAAATTCAACTTTTGATTCCTAATTAGCAATCCAAAAAATATTGGAGTGAGCAGTTGCAAAAAAATCTTAACACGAAAAACTCTTCCACCCTCGTACCTTCCGCTAATTTTACTGCAATAAAAAAGGTTCTATATTAAGTTTCCGACGACCAAAAGTGACCTTTCACTTTTCCGTCGAAAAGTTCAAATAGTTCGGAAATTTTCAGCTTTAATTTCCGCCTTATTGGAAATTTTTGTATCCCGTCGCATTTTAGTTTTATTATGACTCAAAAACAGAAATTTTTTGACACCTCGATTTGTACCGAACAAATGGAAAATATTTTGTTTATCTCGTTTCTTATTCATTATGCCTTAAACATTTATACAAGAATTTTGAAATAAACATACTTCAACATTTTTTTAGTAGCCTGTGTATTATAACATAACATTATAATAATACTAATAAAGTTATCTGGAATGAACAACGAATATCCAAAGCTATAATCAATACTTTCAATGAAATATCGCATGTTTATGAATGCATCGAAATAGATTTGTTCTACAATTACCATCATCTTCTTCAAAAACAATAGTGATCAAATAATTGTTAGGTACGAAACTTTTATTAATAATTTTGACTATTGTACGTAACGAAGAACTTATTAGGTCAGTAGCGAAACTGACTCATCACATCATATTAAGTTCAGTACAAGATACTCCAAGATCAGCGTTTCCATTAAACCTTCTATCTTTAACACTTCATATTCTCTTAATCTGAACCAGCTAAAAACTACTACTAATTGACAGTTCATAATCGTTAATTCAAAAGCGCATTTACGATCGGTGTGAATCAGCCATTAGATACTGATTTCAACAGCGAACTCTTCTAAATTGGCTGGAATATCATTGAAATGAAATCCCATTTCTGCCGCTTCAAAACAACAATACTTATTCACTGATCCACCCATTGAATTTGACTGAAATCAGTGGAATGAAATCACGTGCTTTTCGCTGGAATATAATCTTTACTAACTGACAGATTAGGCGAATTTCACTAAAATCACTGGAATCAAACCATATGCTCTGTGTCGGTAATCAGTGGGTTTCACTGGAAAGTAGTGTCTATTTACTGATTAATTCAGCGATTCGGACTAAAATCAGTGAAATGAATCGCGTGATTTTCGCTGGAATATAGCACTTACTAACTGATCAATTAAGCGAATTTAGCTAAAATCGACTGAATGGACTGTTTGCACTAAAAATCCGCTCTTACTCATGTTAAGTAATGCACAAAGCTATTAAAACTATTTTAATTGCCATAAATACTTAATAGTTTCGCATGTTGCGTTTGGTAAATAGAAGCTAATTTTCTGGTGTAATTAATCTAATCAGTAAATCTATAATACAAACTCAGCTAATATAACTTTGTAAACTCCCCTCAAACTATATAGTAGCACCTGCATGCAATTTTAAAGGTTATAAAAATGGTTAAAAACGAGCAATTACGATAAACATTATAGATAATACCTGAAACAGATCGCTATTAGTCAATTTTTCGGTGGCGTCTCCAGTATCTACAATTTCGTGCTTGCATGGACATTTTGTGGAACTCAAATGTGATTATGAAAACGAAAAAAAAAAACCAGAACATTTATTTACATTCCCCTTATAAAAACTACTAAGGCCAGAAAAACCTGCTCAAATTCGAAGAATAGAGTACTTGCAGCCTTAAAATCTACTTTATTGAAACTGTATTGAGATGTTCAGTTTTATGTAGCATGAAAAGAAATCACTGGTTATTTTCAGTGATCGGTGTTAAAAGAATGTACAACAGAAGAACCAGTGAAATAGTGGAAATACAATATTTTTACTGTTTAAATAGTAAAATCAATTGGTTAAACAGTGAACTTGACTGATTTAATAGCGAAAATTATTTTCGCTGACCCATTTGGCGAAATATTCACTGATTCAGTTTAAGAGAGTACTTCTTGTTTCCGTTGGGCCATTTATGAACGCAAACATCACATAACTTCATTTAAAATCATAGAAGAATACTCTAAGTTTGCGTATTAACTGAAATAAGTTCGATTTAATCGAACAATGTATTAATATTAATAGAACATATTAATCCACAGTTTTCTAAGCTTCTGTCAACATAACATGCTCTTTTTATATCAGAGTTCCGAGGCGATATTTGTGCTTGGGTTACTTTCTATATCTTCGAATAACAAAAATGAGAAATTTACTGGTTTTATTCGAGATTACTTTGCAATGGACAGTAGTTAACATTAGCAACTCCGTTGAAAAATAAATTAGGTACAATCGATTGATATGTAATTATTTATTTTTATTAAAGTTAATATTGTTGTTCTTTACAGGTAAAAGTTTTGATTTTTCTTAAAATGTTCCTTTGCATTTCTTAGCTAAAAATATAGCGTTTGGTTCGTTGTTACTGGATTAATCCCAGCAGTTAGAAATGTTAATCCCTTCTTCTACTAATGCATGTATTTTATTCCTCTTCCTGCTTTTCAGACAAATCTTTGCGGCAGTTGTAGTTCTCTAGGTTTTCAATGTATCTTTGGGACTTCCTATCTTAAATCTAAAAGGAGGGTGTGTGACAATTATTTTGTAGTACTCACAAATAGGATGCTTTATTGCTAGTATGCCGAAATTTATAGTGTAATTACTTACGACACGATTAGTTTTGATAAGTATGGTACAAATAATACCTACTTTTACATATGTCACGGCAGCAGTCTGTCTGTCAAATTCTTATGATATGAAGTGAATTCCTGCACAGAATTGGTTCAAACCGCAGGCTGAGCACATTAAAAGCGTGCTGGTATATTAGTGCGAAGATTAGTGCGGAATTTTCGAATTTGGAAATTTGGCTGGGATGAGAACTTTTTGGGATTGCCGTAGAAGCTGTTTGAACATGTCCCCTCAATATTATCAGTGCTCCCGCGATATACGGAGCAAAAGAGCATTTTGCGATCCGAGTTAGCAGCTCAAGTAGTATCAGCAAGTGAGATTTCAAGATTGTTGAAAAGGAATGTGCCCCTGATTTTAAACATTAAAAATGGTAAATCCATATCATTTTGGCAGACATTTTCGATCTGCTATTTTGAAATTTTATAATTTAAGGATTTATTTTTTGTTGTATTTACAAGTATAATATATAACTTTGCCAAAAATCTAGTGACATCACTTTTCTTGGACTCTATCGGACCACACCAAGGGAACAACGTTTTTTGAGGTGCCATAAGAAAAAAAAGTTTAATTTCTTCGTGAATTCCTCATATGTACATATAAATAATATGTGTAATATTTATTCTACAATAGATATAGTGTTAATTCGACAAATACGGCAAAATCGTATTTGCAAACATATTATACATTTATGCTTCCCTATATTGCAGAAGTAGTTATAAATATATTATTTATTGTATTTTATTAAATATATAAGTATATATATTTAAAAAAAATGTTATTATAACTTTCAACATAATTTCAGTATTTTATTAATTAAATGCATGTGTAGCAGTTACGTTTAAAGTTTCAAGTCAAATAACTTTAGTGAAATACAATTCGAATACTTAATTCCACTAAAATATTCATATAAACACAAGAAATCTTGAACAGGATGTACTTAACTCATGAGCTGCACTCAAACACAAAGCTAAGGGACAAAGCTACGCTCTTGTGATCTTCAACCGATCTTCCGGCGACAAAAGGCTCAGTACCCTAAACCCTCGCCTCGCTTCACTGGGAAAAAATTGGGATACAGTCCTTCGTTTCTTATGACAAAATCACATTAAGGAGCTTTCTCATATACACTACTACATTATTCAAGGAACATAGACGTCAACTTAGCCAAGTAATCGATACGAGAAAGCTGACGTATTTATTTTTTTGAGAATTTCATGGCGATCGACTGAAATACTAATAATCTGCTAGTTTATGTATCAGCTGTAAACGATTGAAACATATTTGACCTAATTATAACTCGGAAACTGGGAATTACCTGATGGTATCCAGGACAAATAATTAGGATAAGCCCTTAAAACTTTTAGTAAGTTACATTAAAATATACTCACGAGACGGTTCTTAAGTAGTTACGTAAGTTGGACAATCCAAAATTTATTAATACTACAAGAGATCGTATTACATCAGATCTTATTCTCTTAAAGCACAACCCAAACAGTAGTTATCAGCGATTTATTATCGATATATAGATAATAAAGTAATAGACGAATATCGCCATAATACTGAGTGGGTCTTGAAATTATCAATCGAAATCGGTAGAAGTCTCTCATACTTTAGAACAGTAATGCTGACTTTTTGAATGTTTAAATCGTTCAAAACACACAGATAGTTGATATATTTTAAAAGTTCTGTGGGATTCCTGATGTTATTTATGTTTGTGCTGCATTTAAAAGTGGAAAGTGTCAATGTCAAATATAGTTTATTTTCCCATTGCTTTATATGTCTGCATCCTTACCTTTTGGTAAATTTATTATTTTTGAGACATTGCTGATTAAAAATAAGAATTTGTTCTTAAATGATAAGCACTATAGTACAGAAAACATCTGAACCATATAGAATGATTCTTATGTTTCGAGATAGATAATATTTTGTAAATGTTGTAGAAACTGTGGAGAAAAGTATTCATTATAATCATTTATGCTTATACAAGCTTTCTTTGTACGTGGAAGAATAATAGCTATTATTACATTGCTTCATTCAGGAATATTATTGTTATTTGAGCGAAAAATCGTAATGTACGGGAATGAAGCGAAAGATTATTATAGGGAATTGCTAGGAGGTTAAAGAGGGACGATTTCAGGAGACAGGTGATGAGGATAAAAAAGAATACCCTTGAGAGACGATTTCGGCATGAAGTTGTTTTATGGAATGAGATAAGCGAGGGTGGATCTTAACTATATAATAAAAGAAATCTTTAGCATAGTAAGGCCTTAAATAGGTGACCTAAAAGAATAATAAAGAGGATCTGAAAAGGAATCATTGGGGACAATATTTTTTGGATTTGAAATATTTTATTTATCATAGAATTGTCATAACTTATTTATCATAGCCACTGTCATGTCTGTTATACAACTAAACGTGTAATGCTGTGTAGCAACTCTTGATATGTTTAGTAAGACGAGTTGTCATATTCGATGGAAATGTTAACACAGAAGATGTTATTCGAATTATATGCATTTAAAGCATACTCAAAAATGTTCAACCAATAATTTTTCGTAATATATAAAAATCGCTCTAGCATTTCCAAAATTATACAATGTCCAAGTTCGAAAGAATTAGGATGTTATAGAAAACTGAAAAGTTAACTTATATTACATCATTCCCTGCAACGTTGTATTTCTTTTGAATCGATAGATACAGGAAATTGAAAAACGGAGATTGCTTTCATTGTAACGGACGTTGAAAGCTGATTTTGTTTACATAAGTCAATTTGAAAACCTGATAGTATAAAACGATGATATATATATGTATATATATATACAGGGTGATCCAAAAGTCCCGGAACAGCAAAATATCTCAGCGGGAGTGCATTTTCGAGGAAAATGTTTCAGACAAAAGTTTAAGGATTTTTCCCTGGCTATTTAATGGCGATATTGAATTTGACCTTGAACATGACCTTGAAGGTTATTTCAAGGTCAAGTTAATTTTTTTAAATGGGAACCCCTATTTTTTTCACAAATTCGGAAAGAGCACAAAATTTTACGTCCGAATATGCTATGGCCGTTTTTTTCGGCAAGGTCATTTCAAGGTGAAACTTAAAACTCCCGTGACGGCGAAATATCTCAGAGGATGTGCATTTCTTTGGAAATTGTTTCAGACAAAAGTTTAAGGATTTTTCCCGGGCTATTTAATGGTAGCACAGAATTTGACCTTGAACATAACCTTCAAGGTTATTTCAAGGTCAAGTTTGTTTTTTTAATGGAAACTGCTATTTTTTTTCACGGATTCGGAGAGAGCACAAAATTTTACGTCCAAATATGCTATGGCCGTTTTTTTCGGCAATGTCATTTCAAGGCCAAACTTAAAACTCCCGGAACAGCGAATTAACTCAGCAAGAGGTCATTTTCGGGTAAAATGTTTCAAACAAAAGTTTCAGGATTTTTTCCGGGATATTTAATGCTAGCATAAAATTTGACCTTGAAAATTACCTTGAAGATTATTCTCAGGTCAAGATTATTTTTTTTTTTAATTGGAACCCCGTTTCATTTTCTTAACGAAGTTATGAGGATCTTCCGGTATTGAGAGTGGTTAAATTCATTTTGTTCAGTCGATGCTATTACTGGACGATCTGCTCTAGGGAGATCCTTTACAGTGCCGTAAACTTCGAAACAATTTATTGTTCTGCCAAAAGTCGATTTAGGAATCAGTTCCTGTCCCTCGCTTGTCCTCTAATTTTGTAAATAGAATAATAAACTGTTTAAAAAAAGTGTATACATACATCTTACGCAACACTTGTGCAAAGTGAACTTGGGCGCGCGAACAGCGACAGAGAGCACGAGTCACCAGCGAAGTAAATAAACAACATACATTCACATTGAATTTATACATACGTGTACAGTCTTATAAGGTTACATTTTGGTCTTAACTTTATCGTTTTGTGAGATACATGGATTTCCTATCTAAACGCCTTTCATATCTAAACGTATTAAGCATCATTTCAGTAACAAAATACATACGTATGTTTCGTACAAAGAGCAATGGCTGCGCTAAGTGAACGAGAAAGAATAACCATTCTCATGATGAGAGGCTGGGGTGATAACCAGCGATCTTTAGAGAATGTGCGAACCTTATTTAACGCATCATTTACAGAGGGACGAGAACCGATTTCTAAATCTACTGTTAGCAGAACAATAAATCGTTTTGAAGTTCACGGTACTGTGAAGGATCTCCCAAGAGCAGGTCGTCCAGTAACAGCATCAACTGAAGAAAATGAGTTGAATGTCGCGCTGTCAATAACGGAAGATCCTCATACTTCCATCAGGAAAGTTAAACAGCAGCACGACTTATGTTACGGTACAGTACAACGGATCTTAACTAAAAACTTAAAATTTCACCCATACAAAGTTAGACTCGTACAACAATTGAATGAAGACGATCCTGATAGACGCCTACAGTTTGCGGCATTAATGATGAATCGAATAGATGCTGATGCCGGTTTCTTGAATCGCATCGTATTTTCTGATGAAGCTACATTCTTCTTAAATGGGGCAATCAATAGACATAACATGTCTTATTGGAGTGAAACCAATCCTAATTGGATGGTCGATAGTCGTTCTACTCAATATCCTGAAAAAGTAAACGTATGGGCAGGTATTATAAACAATGCGGTAGTTGGGCCCTTCTTCATCGAGGGTACCCTTACTGGTCAAAAATACCACGATATGTTGAGGGACGACATCATCCCTGCTATTCAGGTTATTGTAGGCGAGGATTTCGATCAGACTTGGTTTCAGCAAGATGGTGCAGCACCCCATTATGCAACAGATGTTCGCAATTATTTGAGTGATGTATTCGCAGAACGGTGGATAGGTCGAAGGGGTGTAATAGAATGGCCACCAAGATCTGCGGATCTTACGCCCCTTGACTATTTTCTATGGGGTTATCTCAAAGATAGAGTGTATCGAACGAAACCGGTGAATATTGAGGAAGTAAAACAACGAATACGGGATGAGATCGCGGCTATAGAACCAGATATGATTAATAAAGTCGTATCGACTTTTTATAATCGCTTGGGATATTGCCAAGAAGTTCATGGCAATCACTTTGAGCATAAGCTTTAGTAAGATACATAATTTCATCAAAATCTTAGTATACCCATCTTGCCTTAACTGTCTGGGGACACCCACACACACACACGCACACGCACACGCACACGCACACGCACACGCACACGCACACGCACAGGTGACGGCGAGGGGAACCACCTGAACAAAGCACCCCGAAGAGGTGTAAACCCGACCGTGCTACCTCCACGCGGTACATCTTGGGTAATGCTAAAGCCGGCGGTAGCATTGGAAACAATGTAAAAATGTTACCCATACATACGGTATTTATAAACGTATCGGATGTAAAAAAAAATGTATATTTTTATCCGGGAACAATGATAATGCATTGCACTCTGGAAACTCTGGAAACATTACGAAAATAAAACGGGGTTCCAATTAAAAAAAAATAGTCTTGAGCTTAGAATAAGCCTCAAGGTAATTTTCAAGGTTAAATTCAATGGTGCCTCTTGCTGAGTTAATTCGATGTTCCGGGAGTTTTAAGTTTGGCCTTGAAATGACATTGCCGAAAAAAAAGGCCATAGCATATTTGGACGTAAAATTTTGTGCTCTCTCCGAATCCGTGAAAAAAAATAGCAGTTTCCATTAAAAAAAACAAACTTGACCTTGAAATAACCTTGAAGGTTATGTTCAAGGTCAAATTCTGTGCTACCATTAAATAGCCCGGGAAAAATCCTTAAACTTTTGTCTACAACAATTTCCAAAGAAATGCACACCCTCTGAGATATTTCGCCGGCACGGGAGTTTTAAGTTTCACCTTGAAATGACCTTGCCGGAAAAATCGATCATATCATACTCGGACGTAGAATTTCCCGCTCTTTCAGAATCCATGAAAAAAAATAGGGGTTCCCATTTAAAAAAATTAACTTGACCTTGAAATAACCTTCAAGGTCATGTTCAAGGTCAAATTCAATATCGCCATTAAATAGCCAGGGAAAAATCCTGAAACTTTTGTCTGAAACATTTTCCTCGAAAATGCACTCCCGCTGAGATATTTTGCTGTTCCGGGACTTTTGGATCACCCTGTATATATATATATATATATATATATATAGTTTAAAAAACTCTTTTACATAGAATCACTTGAACATCACGTTGTTTAAAATCGCTTCAATTATTTTTAAATGTCACCTGTTATAATTTAAATACTTCGTAGAATGGGAACATAAACTGCATTATGAATAGATAGGTTTAGTGATTTTTGTCCTCATTAGTTGCTGACTGCTATTAATGCCCAGCTGACAGTTTACCAACATCATCGTCGGTTATTGTTGTTTTGAAACTTATGTATATTACTGATTTATTTTTTATGTATTCAGCTTATAACCTTGAATTGATATTGTAAATTCTGTTATAATATAAGAATATCTTTATCATGCAAAAAACTGTTAAAAGAGCAATTAGAATATATTCTACAAGAAAGATTAGTCGTTGCTTCAAGTACATTAAATAACACTGGGTAACAAAAAATCGATCTTTTCTTGATCTTAAAATTTCTGTGTTTATTGAATGTTTAAGTGTCAATAAACAAGAAAATATTTATAAAAAAATTCTGTCCCTTAAAAAAGGGGGTTAAAGTATCAAAAATAATATTATTTCTCGCATTGTCTTAAAATCACGAAAACTCTAATCTATTATCATGCTTAAAAATCATTATTACTTTCACATTTATGAATAACATTTATTTTCAATTAGCTAGAATAGGAGTTGTAGTGTGCATGTAGTTTAGTCAATTATATTTCATTTCTTAGATTAATCCACGGGCAAATAATAGAACCATCATTTGCTGATCGAGTCTTGTAAACATCGTGATATAATTTGATTAAATATGACTAATCACGTCAGGATATTTTGGTGACAGTAACTTTAAGGGTTATTAAGTAATGGGTTGGAAAAATCAGATTATACATGATTACTTTAACATTCGTAGATACTAATAAATTTATTCTATATTTCACCACTTTCAAATTCGTCCAAATTTGAAATAAAATTTAATATTGTATCGGATGAAAAGTTGATAGGTGAAAGACAAATTTAAGCGTAACGAATAGCAAAATGTCTCTCAGTGGGACGTTTTACGCATTCGTATAAAACTAGTGACGTTTTGTAGAATTAACGTCACGTTTGTGAATAGTATAAATTACATTCAGTTAAAATGTCATTTACAATTCGGGAAAATACAGCAAGTGATAACGCTGTGAAAAGCGCGACTTTAGATGAGCCCATAAGTTAATTATTCGACATAGAAATTTCAAAATTAAATTTTTAGCGACCTCATTTAAACGTACGTTTTTCATTCCGTGCATGTTCATAGTGAAATTTCATAAAATACGACGATGAGAATTATATGTCATTAATAGCGTAAATTATGTACTGTTATTTGCATAATTTTGTCATTAACGTTAACATGTTAAATGTTGTCATATTGATCTCGTTTTATAACTCATTCCTCTAAATACAAATATAATGTATTAATGAAGTAATAACCAATTTTACGAGTATCCATTTACCTGTTATGCTCGAGGTCTTACTTCATTATGTGTTCATAAATCATTCAGAAAGTATTGTGATTACTTGCATTGAATTATTAATATCCCTTTAAGGTGTTTTGCAGAATCGTGTAAAGAATTTATGGAGGTGTAGAAATAGTGTTAAAATTGTGTTTAATTTTCTTTTGAAAAGTTCAGAAAACATTAAAAATTTATGTGAAAAGAAACAACTTCTTTAATAGTTGCATTTTTAAATGACTCAATTAGATAAAAGAATCTAACATGACTGTAAAATATCCACCAATTTCAACGTCATAAAAAAGAAGTACACGACTACTTTCTCGTTTCTTGCAAATTTTTACTTCATAAATATGCAAGAAAGGTTTAACGTACATTCAAAATATGTTTAAAAACTACCACAATAACATCCATGCTGATGAAAAATGCAAATTACAATATGAATATAGTATACTCTCATAGAAAAATTTCGGTAGTTAATAAAATTTTACCAAAACTTGTGAAATAAAATAGATTTGATTTATGACAATTGACACTTTTAGTCAATTTAAAATCGCTGGTGTTATATTCGTCGAGTTAAAAATAAAATAGATGGTCAATAGAGCTTAAATAGAGAGCGTTTAAATGAATTTTGTTGATGTTTCTTATTCTACAATCTGCAATGGAATATATTCTGATGGCACAAGTTTCTAAACTAGGTCAAAATTTAGTTTAGAAACTGGTTCAAAATTTTCATAAAACCGGGTGAGGATGAGTAACATTTGTTGTTTCCCAATTATGTTTTGCTTATTTTTCTTCCGGAAATTTTGGGTTTCTAACAAACAGCAATTCTGTTATAATTATGACAGGCCTAAATTTCCTCTATAGCGAATTTCATACATATTTCGATACATACTTTCTGGAAACATGTAGATAAATGTTGATCATAAATTTGTTTAGATTTCAATAGTTGTAGTATAATTTAGTTTAACTATTGTTCAACATTCAGAAACGCTTTTAAAATGTAAGTGGTCAGAACTCACTGCAAAAATATACCTGAAAAAGTTAATTAGTTCAACATTTAATTTCACTACTTTAGGATAGTTACTGCAACTATAAATACATTTAAGGATTGCATGGAATTGATTAAAAGTAGTTTAAGAATTCTGAATATGTTTGCTTTAGTAAACCAATATTTCATTACTTATTTATTAACGAAACAGATATAGTTCTAAAAGTAACTACCGAGTTAATACAATTAAATTAAATTGATTTGAATCAAAACCGAAATTCCTGCATTTAGGAATTTATATTAATAAAGCAATCATAGTTACCTATTAAATATTAGTAACCCAGTTTTTCTTATAGTTAGTATAATTTTATTAATTATTAATGATTGAAATTCAGAGGATGACTGCATAGATTGATGAATTAATTTGTAAGTAAAACAATGTAGGTCAGTTGATAAGCTGAATAGGTAAACAACTGAACTAAATAGGGCACATAATTACTATGAATAAAATAGTACGTTATACTAGAATATTTCCTTACACGTCTCATGTGCACATTATTTATAATTGAGTGTAGAGGTTACTTTCTGTTTATAGTAATATTTTACTATAAGATTTCATGAAGAGTTCTCATTTTCTATTTTTTATTTACAATGCATTTCGTTGATAATAATTGCAATAGTACCTTAGTAGCACGGATATTTACAAATTGATTTCTACTAAGGTAATCGTTAGTGCACACATTTTAGTGAGTACTTTTTAAATATGACTTGCAATTTAACAAAAATGGTGAGAAACAGTATCTGTTTCATTTAAAATGTATTCATTTCCAGGCAAATTATTTTACTTATTACTGAAACAAATAAATATTAACAAGCATAAAATAAGATACAAATTTACCGCAATTTAATCTACCGCTGTGATGTTATATGTCCATTACAGTAGCCTGTCAAAACGGAACTTCCGTTTAACCTCAACTGACATATCTTATTACTATGATTGTTATTATTAATCTCAATACTAGTATTGTATTATGCGTAAATTCTTAACGAGGAAAAGATGGAAGTCAAGTTAAAATAATTGCACATCGCATAAATGTTCATCTATTATTGAAATGCATGCATGTCAGTTTGGTTTATTGATTTATTTTCCTTCTAGGATACTTAACATTCAACCCCTTCCTTTTGGAAGACTAATTAGCATTGTGGTAAATTTAAACGATCTAATCACCACCATCTAGGATAATCTGTTACTACATTACGTTTACTGTTGACTCCAAATTTTAACGTAATTCTACCTCATGCAAAGATTTGCCAGGAAAATGTAATACAATTCCAAAAACACTATGTTGAAACATCATTTTTAAAAAAAATTAGCAATTCTGGTCAATATTCCAGAAAATATTTTCAAGCAGTCTGATTACTGATCACGCACAGATTAAAATTTTCGGGTGTTCGAGGTGTCACTGAAGTTACTGTATGTCAAGATCTAGGGTTCGATTTCGACTTCGGGTGACTTTTTTTTGTGACAATTTTATTTGTATGTGTATTTATATGTATATTTATGTTAAACACGAAATATCATAATTGTAAGATACGAGAAGAATACAAAAATTGTAAACGACTGGTGGAAGGGCTTCTAAATAAAACACCCGATTTGATCGATCACAAACTCAAATTCAAATTTATTACGATCGATCGGTGACGATCCGATCGCGACGCGAACCCCGAAACCGTCGACGTCCCGAAACACACAGAAAAAACCGATCGCCACTTTTTCACATCTTAGTTCGACTTTTGAATTTATCGTTCGTTTAAATGGAGTAAATCATTATATTACACACATTATAATATTCGAAATACCAATAATTATATCGAGATCGTCACCATTTTGAAGAGCCTTTTACATAATTCACCTAACAGGCCTGCTTCATTTTGAGAGGTACCCCCATTCGGATGTGCAATGGCGTAGGGAAAACCACCTTTGTGGGAAAAACCTACGCCAGGTACCGCAGTCGATAAAACATCGATTCTGTCCGTAACAAAAATATTTTATCTGTAAAAATTAAATAGTTATTTTTATTACAAGGGCGTAAAGTAAACCATTAAGCACGTCGTATGAACAATATTTGTTCGTTACAATGGGTTTAAACTCGAGTTAAATTCGAGTTGATAGTAGTAATAGTAACCCGAGTAGACATTTATTAGGGCCCTGATCAGGGCCTGACCAAAAGCGTTACACCCTGATCAGGGCCTGAACAAATTTCTGCTGGGGAAGTAAGGGGTCTTCCATAAACCACGTGGCCCATGTGGGGGGAGGGGGTCTGACAAAAGGCTATGCTGAGCCATGTGAGGGAAGAGGGGGGGGGGGGGGGGGTTGAAGCTGTGCCACGTGGTTTTTATTTGGAATTTAAAAATTAAAATATAAAATATATATAAAGCCAAAATTTAACATTTTTACTGTAAAAGTTAATTCTACTTCACTTAAAAAAGTCATTTTAAAAATCTGAAAAAATTTGAGAGTACTCTCTAACCAATTTTAAAACATTTTTGTTCTTCGGAAATTTTTTTTTAAGCTTATAGTTTTCAAGAAAAATAATTATTACACTTTCCTAGGTTTCAAGACTAATAATTGTTTTTCTTGAAAACTATAGACTTTGGAACAAATTTTCTTACAACAAAAATATTTTAAAATTGGTTAAAGAATACTCTCAAATTTTTTCAGATTTTTTAAATGACTTTTTTAAAAATTTCGATTTTTCGAATTTTCGAAAAATAAAAAATTGTATCCATACGTTCTGAAAAATTTGAGAGTATTCTTTAACTTATTCTGAAATATAATTGTTCTTAGAAAGTTTTCACTAAAGTCCATAGTTTTCAAGAAAAAAATTTGTCAAGTTTTTAAATGAAATTTGACATTGCGGTCGCCATTTTGTAATGATCACGTTAGTTTTTAAATATTTAAAAAATTTATGTTAAAAGTACAACTATTTATGCCACCTTCCGTGATGGGATTTTGTGGCAGCAAATGTTCTTTCGGCAAGAAAAAAATGTTTTATAAAAAAGTACACTGGATTTTTCGCGTTTTTTTGCCATTCTGGGCGCCATATTGGAAAAACAACACCAGATATTGGAAAATGGAATTCAGATTCGGAAAGAGGAGGCTTTAATACTATAAGATACACTGTTGCATACAAATTCATTCCTGCTTTCTATAAAAATTATTGATGTAAATAAACGCTAGAATTTATGCCATTTCAGGAAGAAACGGGTTAAAACACATTTTTTAATATCATTATGTACAGAGTAATTTGTTTAATTCTATGAACGATAAGAAAATATAGAGCATAACATGAAAATATTTCGCGGCATTGCGTATTTTAGGTTAGAAAGGCCTGTCAGACAAATAGCATATTCGGAAGAGCTGCACCGCCTGCACCGTTCTTGCACCGCCGACACCGCGGGTATTATTACAGAAAGGTTTTTATATAATTTAAAATTATTTGTAATATATACTCTATGTGGCTCTTACAAAGAACGCTCTATGTCAAATTTATGGTGAAAAACGCTCCATTTCTAAATTTATTATGAAAAACATAATATGTCAGGATTTCACTAAAAAACTTATTTAGAAATTGAGCGTTCTTCGTAGTGACATCTAACATAAAGCATTCTTCGTGGTGAGATCTGAAATAGAGCTTTCTTCATTACGAAATGAATTAGAGCGTTCTTCGTAAGAGCCGCCGATATAATGTGCTTAACAAATAAGATATAAAAAAAAATTGAAAAAACCACGTTCCTGCCGGGGGGGGGGGCGTCGGTCAAACGCCATGATAAGCCACGTGGGGGAGGGGGGGGGGGTCAAAAAGTGGGCAATTTAGGGCCACGTGGTTTATGGAAGACCCCTAACTGTTATCGCAGTTTGTATTTTTAGAAGGAGGAAAATGCAGTTTTAATTCTACAAATCTGGGCACGGAATCATATTATGTTATACAAAAACCTTATTATATAATTAGCTAATTGAAATTTAATTTCTACTAATTATTAGATATTTGAAACTGATTTTTTTCAGGCCACCCGATCCGGACTTTATTAGGGCTGCTACAAAATTTCTACTGGGTATAAAACTTATCTGCAACATTTGATTAAAGACAATGAATTATTATTGTTATTCCATAAACTGTAATGTTTTACTAGATAGCAAGTTTATGAAAGAAAACGTTTATTAAAAAATGATTGAAAATTATAATATTTTAATATTATGATAAGAAACACGTTTAAGTTTAATGCGATAAATTTGCCTTAACAAGGCTATGTTTAACTTTATTCTGTTTACTTAAACTTTATGTTAGATGAAGTTCATCCTTAATACACACAGTTTAACGTTATTAATATGTTACTTATTAACAAACATATGATTTTTGTTGTCAGGGTGTCGGTAAAGGGTGACAGATGGTAAATAATTAAGAATAATATTGATTAATAATAATGAACATTCATTATTAGCGAAATCTGAAAAGAATACATAAACATAGTCGCCGGTAATAATTCGTCGATGGTCGAAAGTAATTATGAGTGACTGAAGATAATGTGGAGATACAACATAACATTTGATTTACTTATTTTTGAAATTCAGTATTCGTGTTAACGTCCAGTTTTTTTCATGTTGTCGTAAGACACTTTTAAATATTATTTATTATTTATTGATAAATTTAAAGTAATAACTATTATTATCAATGTGTTAAATGTGCATACGTAATAATCATAAACACATTTATACAAATCAAATAAAATAATAAACATTTAATTTTATATACAAATGATCAATAACAGTTAAATTGAATTTAAATGTATTTCAGTGCATTTACATTTATTACTAGTAAAAAAGATCAACAGAATTTTACAATAATACTTTAAATGTTAGAACAACGATTTTATACATTTAATAAATATATTATTAACAGAACTTGACTATCATTTCTTCAAATAAACTATTCATAATTATTAACGAAAGTTTTGAATAGTTTGGAATAATAGCTGTCTGTAAGGAGCCTTGTCAAGATTAAACGTGTTTAGTAACTTTAAAACATAGTTTGCTTTACTTATAAGACCTAAAAGATACTTCAAAATCTTCATTTTGAAGTGATTGAGAAGAGTAAGTATCATGAATAATAAGATTAGTTATTAAACTTTAGAAAAGTAGCGAAATGATTTACTAACAGTGTCTGGCTGATATTTTCGAAGTGATTAGAAAAACATAAGAAATGGTTGAAAAACATGAATCTAAATGCACGAAATTAATTAAAAATTAAAAATAAATTAATCTGTTATTTTGCCTTATAAAACGACCTAATCAACGAAATAATACAATGAATATTTAAAAGGAATCAACGAATAGATTATGAATACGTGAACGGAACGGTAACTATGAATAAATAAAACATTGAACTAACGAATTTATAAGTGGGTTATATAATGAGGTGTGTGAAAGAAAATAGAGTAGTATTTTAGGTATTCAAAAGTAATGTCAAGAATAATATTACAGCGAGAATCATAATGCTAATAATCAAAAGTCAACACAATTTTTACCAAAAAAAATTTTTAACGAAAAAATATAGTTTTGAATTATAGTGGATTTGTTTAGCCTATCAAATTGTAAATTTTTCTATGTCTCTATATGGAAAAATGTCAAATTCATATACCACAATTTTATAATAAAAATTTGTCGTCTTCGGGGTTGCAACGACTCTAATACGGAGAAAATTAAATGATCAGACATGTGAAAATTATAATATTGATAGAATACAAAGTTTTACGAACAAAAATGAGATGGTTGGAATTACTAACTATAGATTGTAAGATAAGGCAACCATTGTTTTAGTAAATTTCATTAACTGATTTAATTGATTTACAATTCAATTAAATTGATTACACAGGGAACACTTTAGTGATACAGAATTGCCGAAAAATGGATTTTGAAAGAACGGTGCTCGTTTATTGCGAATTTCCCGACATTAGTATAGGCACCCTAATTAATTTTCTAGCTCTGCAACTTTTTTACGTAATTTTCGCATAGCTATTGAACGAAAACGTGAAACCCCGCATAAATCGGCATTTTCCGAATTTTTGCGCTATAACAAGAGTTATATTCATAGTAGATAAACATGATTTAGAGATTAATTATAAGGCTTGAAACAAGCTTCAAAATGATCCTTCATTCCTTGAAATATTTTTCTCAAATTCGAAAACTCGTCATTTAAATACTATACGTCGGAAAGAATATCGGTATTAAATTGTTTTGCTTAGAATGTCAAAATTCAACCCCTGCAATACGGTCTGTGAGTTGTGGGACATCCTGCACATATGTATCTGCAGCATATTATACATTTACCATCGAAACGAGAAATTTACGTAGGGTATTCTTTGTTTTATATGTATATCAATTTTGTATCGAACTTTAAGAAGAAAATTATACCTTTTCTACATGATCCTATATTCTTATTCTGTAGTATGCTTTAATCACATATAACTAATGATTTGAAGCATTTAATTGGTTTATTCATCAAAGCAAGCATGCAATTACTTATGCTTTGTTCGAGTCAGCCTTGAATCCATTCCGCCATTCCTCGATTCATTCACCAGCATTTCGCATTTAAGCATATTAGGGGCTGCTTGAAAAAAAGGCCTAAGTCGAAAAAGTCGATTTCTAGGAAATAAAAAGAAACTGTTTATAGGATTTATTAACTGCTCGTAATCAGTATGAACATCAACGACGGATATCCTCAATATTACACGAATACATAATAATATAAATTTTATCGCAATTGAAAAATGTAGAGTTTGGTATTTATTCTGAAAATTATTTTTGTTTCTTTATTCAGAAAAATTCGGTACATTCTGTAGAACTTGGATTCTTATCTATTATGATTGTTGATTTAGCGCCTATTATGGTAAATGCATTGACCTCTGAGCATTTACAAAATATTTACAAATGCAAGAGCTACAAGTAGAATTTGTATTTGAACTTGCATTACAACATTGTTAATATTATTATTTCTTATAATAAAACGCGGAAAGAACGAATTGGTTGGGGTAACCAATAAATTGGCTGTACTAACCAATGTCTGAGTGGGCTGCGACGCAGACAAGAAATTGGTTAGTAAGATTACTTCCAGTTGCTTGAGGGAACTATTTAATTGGTTGGAATAGGTCGTTCCCTCTACAATGTTATGGCCTACAAGTAACCCTTTAGGCCATCCGATTTCTGTTTTTTTTCTAACTAAATTCAGATGTTAGACGGAACCATGTTCATTACGTTGATTCTACCAACTCTTTTTCGGCGTAATAATAATGATAATTCGATTATTTTGATTTTCTTAAAAACAGCCTAAGTTGATTCAGGCCGTTTTCCATAAACCGTGGTTGTTTCAGCCTTAAAATAGTATATTACGTATCTAGGGTGGAAATCTTGCAATGCGTGTTTTGGCCCGCGATGCGTACACTATTTTTTGTCCCACCCGTACAAGAAAACTCCAACTCACCTTTAGGGATTGTAAACTGGTCCAAGGCTGTCAAGCACATTCAATGATCTTCACAGTGTGAAAGATTGTTTTTCGATGAAAGACTGTCAACAGATTGTAAGCGAGAGGAAAAAACATTTTTATCAGACCGGGCGGCAATCGGGCACTTTCCGCCCTCTTTTCCGGCGGAAAGATTAACTTTTCGTGCTGGTATGATAACAAATACTTTATTACTTCCTAATGAATGCATTAATAATATAACATGCTGCGCAATGCATCTCGTTTTCAGAAAAAAACACCTAAGTCGAGTTAGACCGTTTTTCACTCAGGTCCTCAGTTGATACCTAAACTCGAAGTACTTTGTAATCTTCAATTGTATTTAACTTCCCACAACAATTACGATTATATTTATTTCTTTCGTGAAGCTTGCATTAATCAATTTATTCATTTTCAAATTATCAAGTTTAATTTTTAATTATATTTTTTTTAATATATATTTTACTACTTCATACTACCCATTCATTGCGAGTTTCAAAATTTACAGATATTACTACTAACAAAGATTAACTACTAAGATACTTGATCAATATGCATACCTCTCCCTAGCCAAACCGCTCCAAACCGATGATTCGTCTGCAGTTTTACATTTTTTACAATGTTAAAAGGAAACACATTAAATTTAATGAACGTGTACTGGAGGCGTATTTCAATTCCGACATTAAACGTTTTTAAATGTCAGATCTTAAGTTTAATGTATGTATCTTAAATTGACTATACAGTAGTCCCCTTATAATAACTTACCGTGTCAGAAATATATTGCCACCGACATTTAGACTTCTTTCCTGTCTCTCCCAACACCAAAAGTATAAGAAAGAAAACAATAAAAGGCATGGAAATACAGTGGGAATGGTGAAAATAAGGAGGGTCTACTATATACCTACATTTGCCAAATATATTTTAATTTTTGTTGAAATTTCATATACATATAATTAGATATTAACAAACGCACATTAAAAATCATGTACAGTCTTAAACTGTATTGAAATTGAAAGAATATTTTTCATTTGCATAAGCATGAAATATAATACATTAGCACTTTGAGCCTTATGTTCCTTCACATTTGGACACATTTACAAACTTATTAATATTGTACTAGTTAACATTGACCCTACAGTGACATGTAGTAAATTGGAGAGACTTTCTTCATTAGCAAAACTATATACTTATTTTGATTAAATGAATCGAAGTTCTTATAGTTGCGAGGGTTAAAATAACCGCAATTTCGTTAGAGTAAAATACTCACTTCTTCATCGACGTATATGTACTTTTAAAATTAAATATTCAAAATTGAAAATTATCGCTCCCACAAACATTGGTATCTTTTCTTGATAGTTTTGTGCGAGTAATTGATGAAGACCTGACTTTAACAAAAATTTTCGGGCTGAGTTATTGCTTTTTGAGAGTGAATATTTCTTGACAAAAAAAGGTGAAAATACCGACATTAAAAATGCAATAACTCGACCGGGAAATTTAAAAAAAACCGGGTCTTCACCAGTTATTCAAACAAAACTGCCAAGGCAAGATATCAATGTTTATGGGAGCGATGATTTTGAATTTGAAGTATTTCAAGAACTTTTTTTTCCATTTCAAGTCAATGTTAAACTTCGAACCTCTGGTGGCACGTGTCACCGTGGCACGTGTCATCAATTTAAAAAAAGGACGGAACACGTGTTCATTTTTTTTGCATAAAGAGCCAAAATTCACCCATCGTTAATAAAAAAAAGCCCTTTTTTGACCCACCCTAATGTATTTAAAGTGCTAGCAAGTTTTATATGCACGAATATTTTACCAATCAAAATATGTCTATAAAAATATAATTTTGGTTTTCAATGAAAATTCATTAGTGACTCAGAATTTGACATTGAGATTTTAGACCTATGTCAAGTCTCAGATTTTATATACAAATATCAAGTTATATATTTTTTCATAAGATCGGAAAAAATCATCGACTACTTTATAGGTAATATAAACACCTTTCATTTTTATTTTGAACTAGTCTCTTCATTCTTTAACGTTGGGCGTATTCTTTAGGTTATGTCAATGCCATTTATGTTGTTTTTTTTTCATGAAAATTTTTTATATTCTGATATTAAAAGAAAGGTCAACATTATGTTCAAATATGTACTCAACTTATACATATATGACAGCCGTGAAATTGAAATGTCATTTGAATTTGAACAAGATTATGGTTGGGTTGATAAGGAAACGAGAGAAAATTGACTTTAAACCAGAATGGTGGTCCTGATATTTATGGTTTATTTTAACCTGAAGGTCATTTTTAGATCATATTATTGGACGTTAAATTTTGAGTTTTATATCTTGGACGAAAAGCTCAATGTAAAATCATAGTGATGGTTGAATTCTGATTGAAAAATAATCACTTTTAGTTGTTTAAAATTACTTTACCCGGAAAATTCTTCAGCTCTATCCAAGTTTGTTGCATACTCTGTTCGGATAAAACATGAAAACAGTCAAATCTTTCAACTAGATGAAATTATTCATTGCTCTCAGTTGTCTGGTATTGAAAATTAATTTTTCATGGAATTAACAATTGACTAATTATAGAAAACTGAGCAGCTCATCTGAATTAATGGGTTCTTATTATTTTGAAGTGAGCTGTCACTTCTTTCAGAAAATTAGCTATAGTATCTTTACTAGGGCAAATTCTTTCATTCAGAAGAGGGATTAACTTTTTAATTCGCAAAAAATATTTCTTCCATCCTCAGAAATTTAGATGTCTTCTATATCAAAATACGTAAAACTGTTGTCATTGCCACTTATTTTGTATTTTATCCGTTATTTATTTAACCCTTTAAGTCCTAAATGAGCACAATTTGTACATGGATTTCAGCATCGTTTTATTTATACCATTTTTCCATGTTTCAAAATTTTTATTGTGTAATTAAAACGTAGCTGAAATCCGTGTACAAATTATGCACATTTGGGAGTTAAAGGGTTAATTCGAAAAACGCAATGATGGATGTATCAATTATTGAAATCCATGAATAAATTAATCTATCCATCCTTAAATTTGAAAAGGATTCAATTCATATAACTGCATCAAATTGCAAAATGAGAAACGCTCATCGTTTCTCGTTTGAAAACGGACGTCAATAAAATTGAAAACGAAATTTACAGTTTGGAAGTGCGAATGTCAGTAGTTTTCCGTACGCTGGATACGGGTAAGGAATCGCTATCGCCTTCAGGTTTTTTACAGCCGCATAACAGTAAAACGGTATAAGAAAATCTTCGAAAGCGATACAGTAACAGGTGAGGGGAAACGGAATAAAGTAACATCTGGTTGAAAGAATTCAGAAGCGATATACAGAGAGACGGCAAATTTTTCGCGATCGAAGGGAAGGTAGGGCACTCGGTGCTGGAATATCGGCTTTCGGCTCGAGTGCATATATAGGGATGACCGCTAAGCCAGAACCGGCGGCGGCTCGTTCGGTCATATCATCTCCGTAAAGGAGGTAAGACGTAAAAAAAAATAGGGGAGAAGAACGTAAACCCGCCGAGGAAAATTCAGCCCTGACTTACGCAGATGACCTAGTGTGTCCCCTAAAGATCTGCGGAAGATGGAGGAAGTGCTAAAAACTTTCCCGGGATATATGAGGAGGAATGGAGTGATACTAAGTAGACGGAAGTAAAAAATGATGTCCGACGAAGGAAGAAAGTCGTGGGAGTGGTGAAGGGAGCTGGGGGAAAATGGGGAGAAGTTAAGTATCTACTTTGAAAGAAATGGACGGTGGAAGGAAAGGCACATTCGAGAAACGAGGAAAACGGCATTGTCAATAACCGCAGAGCCTGCGGGGAGTGGACATTTCGTCGGCCGACTCGGAAGTAGGGAAATTGCATTTGAATGACTCACTAATTTCGTGAGCTGACGACTCCCCAACTGTACAGAATGAAGCAAGACTGGGATTGGAGGGATGATACTGTATAATAGACAATCCCACCAAGAGGATGTTAAGAACGAATTGATACACGATATATATTTTAAGAGACGATTCGAAAGGCGATCGATGACTCAAGCGGTCAAACGACCCCTTCAGAAGGGAGAATTACTTTATATCGTTCTCTCTGATTGGAATTTGTTGACAGCAGTTCGTAGGGCAGTAAGGAATTCTGCCTTTTATACCGACCCCCGATGTTTTTCATTATTATTATTATATTTTTTATGTGCATTGCACTCATACTCGATTTTATTTATGAAATGAGTTTATCTAAAAACGTTTCTCGATACTCGAATATGAGTTCGATTTTACGCTCTCGTGTGATTTTCTATGAATCTATTCCCGATCAAACAGTTTGCTACAGACATTTCTATATTTTATTTATCGCATAATACGTATGAAGCGGAATAAAATGTAATACCTTATTTCGTAGATTCGGAATTTGAAATTCAATTTATTTATATCGTTTAGACCATTATACATTCATTTTGAAATCTTTATTCGTTTTATTTGAAAATCTGATTCTTTCAATAATGTACGAGAGGAAAAAATCGGATTGCAATTTTTTACGCGCGGCGGTCTACTTGGCAGGAAATTATGAAACTTTGACGTTTCTCTTATTGATAGGTTTAATACGAAGAAACTTTCAGATTCTTGCAAAGATCGATCGGCTTGCTTAAATCCCTCTCCATTAAGTATCTGGTAGATAACTGAGAAGAAATCGTGACGGCGAATCCATGTGGACTAGTTTCAAATTGAAACTTAAATCTTCCGTAAATAAAAACAATTGATTTTGAAGTGAAGGATTGTATTCATATTTATGTAATCTGAATAGATTCTACAGTTTTTCATAACGAAACATTGTCGTGTATTTCACTGTAGTATGAAATTAATTGGTAAATGCATAATTTCATAATTTCTACGTGAAACTATTTATTCAATGATATACTACTAATTTTCATTGATTCATGTGTTACATAATTAATTCTATAATTTATTAATTTATTAACTTAATAACTCGAAACCTTGTTTATTAATCTTTTATTCGTTCGATTATTCTGTCATGTATTTCGCATATGTAATTTAAGCTCATGTGATAAAAACTGAAAAGGCAATGCCGACAGTCAAAATTCAGAAATTTTTCAGTCACGATTGGATTTTCCAAAAATGTTTAGGAATTTCCACTCATCATATTCAACAAACAAATTTCTTAAAAACATGAACATGGTAATTTATGCAACTAAATGTCATTTCTAATGGCTGCAGGTCAAAGAATACTATTGAACTAAATTAAAAATTTAAATATGGTCTACTTTTAAGTATTAGATAAAAGACATTTGAGAATTAGGTTGGATTTACTATAAAAGTGGGGAAGTTCATTAAACGTCTAACGAAACAGTTGTTAAGGGTTATGCACGGCTTTATATATATTTATATATTATAGGCGAATCCAAAGAGCTTTTCATTTTTAGCACCCAGATTTTTTTTGTTTAAGCATAAACTTTATAATGATTTTCTTTAGCGATACCAAAAATGAAAGACAAAACAGGTTAAATTTAAAAAGACTAATGTAATACGCATGAGTAATTCCGCGATACTTTTAATATTTAGGATTATCAATTTAGAACACGAATTTAATATAATTCATAAGCAAGCAGAATTTGTTAATATGAAGAAAATGTTGGAAAATATGGTAAATCTGTAAAGCAGCTTTTGCTGTAGCTCGCCCTTTGGTTCAAAGAGGCCATTATGTAACCCTTTGTGCAAATAAAGACGTATTATTATTATTATATCATCCAATAGTTTTTGGTTGACGAAGAATAATTAGTTTCACACACAAAAAAAAAATGAAACTATACTATATTGATAGATTTGTCTTGGAAACTTTCCTGCATTTTTGTTCTTCTGGACAGAAAAGAAAATGAGCTTTTTCATAAAAGGACGCAATATTTTTTCTGTATTATCGTTTAGTATTGTACTTTTAAGACATACATTTCTTCTGAAATAAAATATAAGGATAAACATAAAGGAAACTACATTTTCATGAAAAATAAATTTTTGTTTACTTCGGATTACACCTCAGTTATTTCTAGTAACGCAAAAAATACCCATGACATTTTGAAAAATGATTTCAATACAATTTTGCATTTTTTAAGATCACTGATGACAATTTGATATTGGATTTTCTAAAATGAAAATGGGTGTTCCAATATGGCAAACGAGATCTTCAATATTAAATGCAGGAACATTATAGATTGTGATTTCTAAATAGAAATTATCCAGTCTAACTTTTTATTTCTATTTTTTTTGCTAAATATTCATAATATTCTCGTATTACAATAGTTTTTTTTGCTTATTGATTTATTGTTGGGATTACATTTTTAATGGATAGAACTGAAGACTTTGCCATTTTTATTACGAAGAGCCACATAAAATCAGAGGAAATGAAACGGAAAATACACAAAAAGACTCATAATCGCATTAAATCAAACGAGTGTAACTTATCCTCTCCTCTTCAGAAATGCACATTACTATTATGTGATTCATATTACAAAAGAAATCACTAATATGATTCATACAGGAGAGGCAAGGGGATTCTCATTCTGGTACTTCGAAGGATACACAATTCCACCAGGTTCATGTCATTGTCTCTGGGTCACTTAAAGAGTAGAATGTCAAATCAGCAGGTAGGGCACCAACTCATTATAGAATTGCGTTAAAATATTGAACCACTATTTTGAATTTGGAAAATCTAATGTAAAATTTGAAATCAGCGATTGCGAAAACCCTGAAGTATAGAATTTCAGGGAAATGTATGGAATGTCTGACATGTCATGTAGACTATTTTAAAAAATTTACCATTTTGAAATGGTAATAGCCTGATAATTTGATCGGAAAAAAAAACTATATTCTGACCATTTTTTATCATACTCGGGATTTACCCTTAAATTTCAAGGACGCAGCACAAATTTTCAAAAAAATTAGTTCCAATTTATTTTGGTTCTTTTTCCAAAATCCGAGTCCAGATGGTTCTCATTTTCAATTTTAACTACGAATTCTTGAAAAGCATACGAAAATTATTATTAAACATTGAATTAATTTCGAAATGTCTTCAGTTTATTTGCAAGAATAAGGCACATTCAAAAAATGTATCAGTGTACATATAGAGTTAGAATGGGGGATAAAAAATATTTTTATAGAATTAATAACTGCATAATTAACTGCCCTTTGCGGAATCCTTTTGAAACTAATTTAGATGGTAGAGGGAAAGTCTGAACTTCAGAAAACTGTATTTGGAAAGTTAATTTTGTCACGTGAATGATCAAGAATGGCGTCTGAACGAAAATTTTCGCTCATTATGTTTATTATATATATTATGAAGCTTTAACTAAAAAACTATAAGATTTTCGAAGAAAATTATACATACAAAAAAGGCTTAGAATTCATCAAAGAATATAATACAATTTTCGCAGAATTGTAGGAAACAATTTTTAAAATTTAAACTCTCGAATTTATTCAAAAATAAAAAAAAATCGAATAAATCCGATAAAAATCTAATATATTCGTTGATGAATTCTAAGCACTTTTTATTGATTGAAAGTGTAAATCTCAGAGTGATAAAGTCAAATTTAAGAAGATTTATTACATTATTTTGACACTAACTTAATACTGTTGGACTTCTTGCGGTCATTATCTTTATTTCATCTCGAAGACATGATCCAAGCAGGTAATATGTGAAATGGATAAAGCCGATTAAATTGAGACGTAAAGTCTTCACCAAAGAAATTCTTTCCTTAAGAGATATAAAGGGGATAGGAATGTACCCAAAATCCTAAGTTTCTGTAAGAAACAATTATAGAAGTCTCTGCGACTGCAACGGCACAAAAGAGCAATACAAGAAGGAAGTGCCAGGCGAACGAACTATTCACGATCCCCAATTCAGAAACTAAAATGGAGAGTAGTGTAGTATATAGCATGATGAGCTTAAAGCGATACCATATTCGTATATACATTTTACCCAATCACTGATGCAAGTCTAATAACAAAAAATAAAGAGATTACGTAACGAATTCAAATGTGAAGTGAATAAGCTTTTATGTGTGTGCGTAGTAAAAAAAATTGATCTAACAATAAGTTTGATCGAAAGCTATAGCAAAATAAGAATGATAGAAATGCCCCCTACTAAATCACCTATTTGACCAAATCTATTAGGAAGGGAATTACAACCTCCAAACCCATCTAACGGTAGTAAAATTTAAAAAACGATTTTTTTCGGTATAATTTTCTTCCGACCAGACTTTGTATTAGAAAATCTGGTAAAAAATCATGGAAGAGAAATTTTGGGTTGGAGTAATAATCACATTTATTGCGAGGCACGTAAGATTTACACTGTTTTTGCAGATACTAAATTTGAAATAGGATTTTTTTGCATATTTTTCCCGCTACTTATGATAATACTATACTGGTTTCTTAATAAAAATGGTGCGGCACCCGAATTTCAGTCAAAAAATATGTTTTTTTTTTGTGATTCTTAATGCAGCATGCTGGTGTCTCCAAATATCATTGTTTTGTGTACTTTTTCTCGCTCTTTACGATAACACTCTTAGTTTTTTTCAACGAACCAATTTCGGTCAAAAACTGTTGCTTTTTCTGTGTTTTTGCCATTTTCAATAGAGTATATTATATTTGTGGGTATAATATAAAAATATAATTTTTTGCTTATTTTTTTCACCCTTTATGAAACAGTAATAGACAATAGCATTTTTTAAAAACTTGTAGTGTTATCGTAAAAAACAGGAAAAATACGAAAAAGAATGACATTTTGAGCTACTTAAATTTAGCATCCTCCATTATACACAGCCCAAAAATATAGGTTTCGACTGAAATTCAGGTGGAGCACCATTTTTTTTTCAAAATCCAATATTGCTATCGTAAGGAGCGCGACAAAAATACGCAAAAACTGCAATTTCAAATATAGTACCTTCAAAAAACCAGAATTTAAGAATGTTCACTAAAATTATCAATAATTTTTGTTCCGTTCAATTTTGAGGTTATGTGCCTTGCAAAAGATGGTGGTTAATTGTAACCGAAACCCCCACTGTTATGACTTTCTGATGTAGACTTGTTAAAAGAAAACTATACCGAAAATACACGTTTTTTAGCCTTACCGCCGTTACATAGGGTTTTGCGGGTTCTAATTTTGGATTTCGGAATATTTTTTATCTACTTTAGGATAGTCTAGGTCAAGCTGGCGATTTGTGTGGGGCATTTTGACCACTCTTACTCTGCTATAGCTTTTGGCCGAATCCGAATGAATCGAAAAATAAACAATATCACTCTATGAAAATATTTGAGGATGTGAAACTTTTCAACAATTAATGAGAATTAGATCAAAATTGCACTCAAATGAGGTCTCTTTCAGTTATATATTTTATCCGTTTTTTTATCTGTTTTTATATCCACGAAATTGCGATTGTACTGAAATTGATTGTTCAGGAAAGAGCAAAATTTTTTCACATGGTTTGATATTCCAACAAATCCAATGAAAACATCGACAAATAACATTACATGTTCATTTTCTCGGATATATAGCAGTTTCTAACAATCGAGAAGTTGTGGCCAATATGAGTAGATATCAGAGTCGGATAGTTAGTATCCAATTTCGGTGGTTCTATTTTATTTTTAAGGCAAGGTTCCATTCTCCATGTGTCTTTAGTTGTCGATGCTTTATCGGGTTTGTTGGAATTTCAATCCAGGTGGCACAATCGTTTTGCGGACTTTTGCACGAGTCGATTGTAATTTTGCTTTTTCCTGAATTTGCATATTTCCGACTTGAAAATATCAAATAACAGATATAATTATTCCAAGAAATACGTTGCCCTGTAATAATATAAAATGTTTAAAAATTTCGGACCCGAATATATTTGCAATTGGTTCAGTTCAAAACGCACCAAAATTTTGTACTATTCAAATCTAGATGAGTCAAATTATGGATCATTTTATACTCCCTTAGGTTCACTTTCTGGTCCATTTAAAGCGAATTATGACCAATTAGATGCCATTATGTCAAACGTAAGTTGAATTTCATTAAAAACTGATGAAAAGTGTATCTGAAAGTGACCTTATTTGAATGAAAATTTGGTTTCATTTCCATCAATTGTCGACAAATTTCACATCCTGAAATGTTTATTAAAAGTGATCTAATTTGTTAATTATTTTATTCATCATTTTCATACAAATTTTATCAAATCTTGATCAATTTTTTACTGGGGATATTAAATGTAAGAATTTACCACGTTTTGTTCGTTTTGCTTTTAAACATTTTACTTTTATTGATATATATCGTCAATATTTGTTTCCATTATATTAATAATGTATTAGACTATCAAATGGCAAAGTATGTATTGAACAGACCGAACACAGTAAATTATATATAATTTACGTATGGTGTTTTTACTTACATTAGTATTTTCATGACCAATTTTGAATCGAAATGGAATATAAATGACAACGAGTTTCAAGGCAAAAATGGATCGATTCTTAATCACTCTTAAATATGACGTGAATCAAGAATCCACCAGAAATGGGCCGCAAAATGTTGATTTCTTTATCTCAAATTAGTCAAACCCAAGATTCTCCCGAGTTTAAAAATCATCATAAACTGACATTTTTTTTTACTATAAATCGATTAAAAAAATATATCCTCGCATCGACATTCTCTGCGGTCTAAATCTGATAAAAAATCAGCGAAAAGTGGGTTACCATCAATTAGTACGTTTTTTACTGACAGATAGTCAGTAAATACTCATTCATTCGTAAAATTCGACTAATCTTCAAGTAGATATTGCCTTTTTTTAGTTTATTAGTTTGTAGGATTAGTAATAAATTAGTAGGGTTTAACTTTTTATTAGCAAAAATTATTACTAATTCATTTGATGATCTACTTTTCATTTTCCTATTAGTAGTTTTTAACTAATTCAGATTTAGAGGGCTGTTTTTTGCTTATAAACTGATTCAATTTGGTCCTGGAATGTCTCAAAACCAGGATCTCATTTAAATCGCTTGGAGATCTGACCGATTTGGATCCAAATTTGATCAAATTTTGGTCGACTTATTTTGTCTCGCGTCGTGGAGTATCATTTATAATAAATGTATGAGTTGGTAACCGTAATCGTTTTGCAATAAAAGCTTAAAAATTGACAAGAAATATAATGTAGTAAAAAATAAATAAAACCGCAGTAACCTCTTGAAAATGAACAAGAGTTGGTTCGAAACGTCGAAGGAAAATTCCAACAAATCAAATTGTAGGGCAAAGCCGATCTGTTTATTTGTTTTTTTATTATATATACTTCTACACAACAACACCATTTATTTATTAAATATAATGTAGTGCTTTATAAAAACAAGGTAATATTAAAATCCGATCAATAATATCAGTTGTAGTGAATGTTAGAAAAATTGTTACTCTAAACAAATTCACAATGTTCCTTTTTCTTATTTGCAAAAATTTGGATTTCATATTATATGGGTATTCTGGATATATACACCTGTCAATCAATTTCAAATATGCGGAAAAAAGTTATACGAAATATATGTTAGAGAAGTGGGAATAAAATATCGACATATTTATACAACAAGATTTTGACAGGCAAGTAAAGCACGAATTTTAAGTTTTCAGTACCTAAAGAATAACTCGTGAGCTCATATCATGCAGTTAAAAGAGGTTACAGAATATTAAGAAAAGGTAGGCTGGGTTTACTCGAGCTAAAAAGGCTCCAGCGTTATTGAATACAACGGATGACATATACACATTTCTTAAATAAAACCTTTATTAAATCTTAAGACACAATTTTGGTTATACATTTGGTAATTTTAATAAAATGTGCGACTTTGCAGTCGCAGAACTTTAAAGACATTTGTAGGTTATATTTACGTAATTTTTTATACGTTTTTCAAGTGTTGAATGTCTATTTGACTTATAGGAACATTTTTTGAACGATAAGTAAATTTCGTAAATAGATGCATAAGCAGCAAATATTATTTCTCGACAGCTTGCTTTTAATTTTCGTAATTTTCATAAGTAATTCTTGGTTTAGACGGTCACCATACAAAAAATACAATTAACAAGAATTCCAAAATGGTTTTCGATGAAAAACACGAAAATATTGATATTTTAAATATCTGTATCATAGAAGGTACGTTAACAGGTATCGAATTATAAACACTCCAATATTTTTTGTAACTCGTTTATTTATCTCACATTTCATGTTTTCCATCGAAAACCATTTTGGAATTCTTCTTGATTGTAGTTTTTTGTATGGTCTAAACCAAGAACTATTTATGAAAAAAATAAGTAAATTTCACTGAATTAGGGCATTCTGGCTTGATCGAAAGAAATACCCTTGCTGCTTAGCAAGAAGGCACTCCATTTATTTTTACTTAGACGATGGATAACAGATTTCGGGATTTAAGAAACACTGTTTAGTATAATGGGGAAACCACCATTAAAGCCCGGCAAAGCTTGTAAAGGTTTTTCCGACGGAAACGTACAGTCCCTAGAATGTTCAATTGCGATAGATAAACCGGAAAGAAGCTAATTCTGAACATTGTTATATTCGATTGTTAACTGGAACAAAAGCAACAACGAATTGATGACGCTGAGTGCTGTTTGAAGTTATAATCGTGCGATAAAAAATATTTCCTTCATGGGTATGTAACAATGGATGAAACATAGATTCATCGTGAAACACCGAATTCAGCACGATCGTTAGCGCTTTGAAGAGAAGAGGACGAAATATACAAAGCGATCCAAAAACACAACAGTCAGCAGGCATGGCAATGAAACTTTTCTGGACACGCACATTATTTGGTACATCGTTGTTCTTATGAAGAGCCTAACTATAAATAGCGACTATTACATTGGATATCTCAGTATGGACAATTTTAATACAATTCACGTTTATTTTTCAACGTACTTAAATGAAATTTTACAGTAATTACATGTAGAAGAAATTACATTTTATTGCCCACATATGTAAAGAACAATTTCCATACATACTAAAAAATTTCCGTAAGTGCATTGAAAAATGTCCATACGTGTACTAAAAAATTTCTTTGTATCTGTGAAAGAGAAAAGAATCTTACAAAACAGTAAATTTTGTAAGCAAATATTAATTAAACATAAGTCATCAAATAAGACAAGGAAGCTACTTGTTAAATGATGAAAGACAGTACATACAAACGATTTTCATTAGAATTAAATAATACACTCACTAATATACGATTTCAATGTATGCTATTCGACAGGGTATATAAAAGTACCTGCACCAGATCAACTGTGATATACTAACAATATGAAACCTCATGTACTTGCGAGTAGAAGCGACATCTATTCACAGGTACGAGCAATAAAGCCGGAAAAATTCAAATCGAATTTTTGAAATATTTTCAACGTGGCACTATTTAAGATAACAACCACGTAACTCGGATTTCTTTTTCAAAGAAATTGTTGTAGAATACTTATAGATGTTACTATTTGAATTCAAATTTATTTTGATTTTGAATAGCTTTAATGTGCATACTCATTAAGCTTGTTGTTTATCTCCTCTGCAGTAATTCACTCCTTACAAAATCTTGAGGATGTGTGTCAGAACACACAATAGGTTTGGTGCTTGCGTTGCACGTAAAATTCCAGACTTTATACAGTCTAAAAATCCAGTTATTGTTTAAAGTGTAAATTTTTTTATGATGGTGTATAAATTGTGAAAAAATAAATATTTCACGTACAGCATAACGTGCGAGTACAATCACTTTCATAAACTAAATCACGTGACTCAACGATGTATTTACTCTGAGATTAGCTGTTTAGTAGGTTAATATAAGGATATAAAAATCAAACGATACTAAAACAGGAACGGGAGACAGCGTATTATCATATTTTATAACTACGGCTGGTTCTCTTATATCTACATATATACATAAACTTCGAGTGCTGTACCTAATAAATTGATTATCGCCTATAGCATTAAGGCCGAGTTCAAAAATAGAGAAAAACTATAAACCGTAATAGCACTGAAAAATCGAGCACATCATCGGAAGAGGTCGTAAGAGGAAAAGTAGACCGGGAAAGATTTTCGGAAAGCGGATAAGAAAACTACGGGAGGGAGAGAAAAAGCAACAGTTTCAATAAAAAGTCGTCGGATGAAAATACAATACATCGTACCAGGACATGAACAGCGAATCTATAGAAGTACAGTACCCGAAGAGCGAAGGTGGAAAAAGAATTCTGAATACAGTGGCTAGAATCGGTCGGTGCAGGGGGATGCATAGAGAGGAGGGGGGAAATGGATATAAGAACGAAGAGGCTCGGATATGCAGAAAATGCGAAAAGGAGATGGAATCTGTGGAACATCTTATGAGAAGTGGATGCAGATAGCGGGAAATACCAAAAATGTGACAGTGGAACTGTGTGAAACTCGAGTAGTAGAAGCGAGTCGGAGAGCTCGGGAAAATATGATATTCATCGTTCTCCAACGGAAAATGTAAAAAAGCGCGAATAGTGTGCGTAAAATAAAATCGGTCGGCTAGATGGCTGGATGTAAGTGCCACTGAAACGTAAGAGTTCTCTGGAAGCGCTGCCTAAATTCGACGGATGAATTTTTATTATTATTTGTTGCGTCACTCGCTACGTAAACGGTGAAAAATGATGCGCGTATCTGATATATACTTTTATCGCAAATGCTCGGATGTAAATAAATAATTTGCATACCGTTTCCCTTCACATTTATGGGCAAGTATATAGATCGGCTCTTGCGTATTTCCAAGTATATATACATAATTTTACTAGCTTTCTTAAATTGAATTCGTTAATTTCATTTTTTAGATATGGAGAAAATATTTTGCATACTTTTATTAGTATCATTGTATAAAACGAAAATGTAATTAAAATCTTCCCTATATGTTACCCTTTTTAATATTGGTTTTCTCAGTTTCACACGGACTAAATATTTTATGTGAAATACCGAAATGAAGTTGAGAATATCAGAAAATTTGATGCGTGCAGTTTTCGAGAATTGCAACAACTTCATATCGAGCTTTACTTCGATGGCTTCCCTCCCAGCAGGGCTAGTTCCAATCTATTATACATCTCTATTAGGAGCTGACATTTGTTGGTGGCTGTTTTTAAAACTACTCAAAGCTTGCATTTTTTAAGAAAGGTGATTGGGCCATCTGGCAATATGGTGGTTGAATGCTTGCAAATTGGTCGACGACAGCGCCAAATGTCAGATTCCAATAACTTGTCAATTATTTTCCATCTACTTGACAGAAAATTTTGAAATCGGATCGATTTACTATGTGAAGTTGGTGCAATATCGCAAATATCGCACGTCGCTTACGCTAAAATTGCGATATGAAGAATAATTCACCGAACATTCCGCAATCTTCGAAATTAATTGTGTATACCCCTCAAGTTTCCCTGCGTATCAATTACGCTCGAGGTCAGGACTCCCGTCCCTACCCCTCGTCCTGTACGTCGGGCATGTCACCAATTCCTTCTTTTGCGCTCTAGATATAAATAAACTATTTTGTCGCGCCTACATTCAAATCCGACCTTTCCGCCTGCAAAAGTAGGACTGTAATTGTTTTTCCGCCTGGTAGCTTAATTTAGCGGACGGAATAGTATATTACATATCTTGGGCGGAAACAGAGGCATTACAGCGAGTCACATCGGGTCACAATCGTCGCCCGATGCTTGCAATGCGTATTTTCGCCCTCGATGCGTACACTATTTTTTGTCCCACCCATACAAAAAGTCCAACTCACCTTCAGGGCGGGTAAAGTGGTCCAATGCTATCAAGCACATTCGATGATCTTCACAGCGTGAAAGATTGTTTTTCGATGAAGGACTGTCAACAGATTGCCAGAAAGAGGAAAAATAGTACATTACTCAACGAGGGAAGTAAAATAAAGAATGTCTCAGACTGTGTGTTATTTTTACCGGAGGCGAACGCCCGCTGAATGAAGTCAAGAATTTTCCCGCTCTGTGATGCTCATCTTTATCAGACCAGGAGGCCATCGGGCACTTTCCGCCCTCCTTTACGGGCGGAAAGATGGAGTTTTCATGTTGGCGTGACAAAGTAGTATTTTCCACTAGGTGATATCGGGAAGTTTTGCTTCGCGCTTACAATCTGATGATGGTCTTTCATTGAAAAACAATATTTCACTTGGTGGAGTGCATCAAATATCATTTGTCTTTATTCTCTCGACCCACTCTAAAGGTGGACTTTTCTAGTACGGGTGTCACAAAAAGTACTGTACATACGAGGACAAAAACACAGTTCATAAAATCGTGCGATTTTGAGGGCTCTAGGCATTGGAAAATCTCTTCAAAGCATTCGCCACCTCGCGACTCTATCATCAACTTTGGTGCATTGCTTTCGTTCCCGCTGATGATACGTAATGTACTATTATCACACCTGCACAAAACAACCACCTTTCCGTGTCAATAGAGCGGATGGAAAATTAGTGTTTACAGAAGAAGAGGCAAGTGCGCATGGGCACAGGCGTTTTGCAAATTTTAGCATCCGCTTTCCGCATTGACGTTCGTTATTGGGCCTCGAGGCCCTGACCTTTTTGGTGTACGGGTGTTACAAAAAGTATCGTGGGTATCACGGACTGAAATGTATTACGCGCTCGGGAGATTGTTGAATCTCTCGTCTGGGCCTGCGACTCCAGCCGTAGTGTTGCCCGCGCCATTAATATTTAATAAAAATGACGACCATTAATATATAATTTCAAAATATCATCGTGTATTCAGCCTGCACCATCAGAGTTACGAAAAGATCCATTTCTACCCCTTGGTGTACAACAAGAAACTCATTTTTCAAACTGGAAAATTTTACAAAAAGCGTTTCTTCTCCGGAAGTGAACACACGTATACGGGGATGACACAGGGCTTACACTTTACCCATCATAGTTTCAATATGTAAGATATCTTGTTTATGCATTTTCTGAAGCTGACCAAGAAACACTAGAAGCTCGTATTATAAGGGTTAATTATTTTTCATATTATTTCATGTAATTTTCGACCTCTTAAGGCTCTCCTTCAGGACCACCCCTCAATAAGTTGTGTTTACATTTATAAAATTCTTTCTATAGTGTTAAAGACCTGTTTCTTTTAAAAAACGTAGCAGTTATACTGGTATAATGTTGAAAAATCTTCTACACGATACGTATAAATTATAAGTAGGTAATATGTCATACCTAGATATTTGATGGACGTCTTTGATGAGCAAATCACGACGGTTTTGTTATACATACTTTTAATTTTTCTCGCAAATTTGTTCTAATAAAAGAAACTTGTGTCATGTATTGTTTTTCAATGAAAGACCTTCTTCAGATTGTAAGCGCAATGGAAAACTTTCTTTTTACACCTGCATAAATTTGCGGTCTTTACGTGGCGGTAAAGTGGCCAGGAAGGAGTCGACTTCCGCCGAGCACCACAACTGCGCTTCTGCGCATGTGCAAAGGGCGATCGCGCATGTTTCGCCGCCCGCCCTAGATACGTAATGTACTATTACCCCCCACATCTCGTATGTCACAGATCGGAAAAACACTTTTCCGCCTGCAAAATGCCGGTAGTTGGAGGAATAACAATTTTTCCGCCCGACGTAACAGGGCAGAAAATATGACCGAGGACAATCGGATACCTACTTTTGCAGGTGCGACAAAACAGAAATTCACGTCGATTTCATAAAAAAATTTGCTAGAAAAATTAAAACATAGTGATTTGCTCGTCAAAGTCGTTCATTCAGTAGGGGAGATCGGGGTATTATTGGACACGGAGTATTGTTGGACAGCGCGATATTTTTCCCGTTTGTAACGCTTGGAGTCTCCATCAACTAGCATCGACTCGTCTTATCATAATCTCATTTTCTATTAAGCACTTGACTTATTTTGACGCATTGTTACCTCGCTATCATATAAAACAAAATTTTGATGTTTGTAAAGTGTTTTTTTTTTCACTTAGTGTTTTGGTCACTTTTACAACACTTTTCGAAGAACCAAGTCAGGTAAATATATTTAAAATATTCTTGGAACTACAAGCTTTTGACGGATATAAGAGTTTTTGATGAAATTTGCATTGTGTTACTTATACACCGACATTTTGTAAAAATGAGCGTTCGGGGTATAATTGGACACTTCTGTGTTTTGGACACTGATGCGGAGGAAAATACTGATTTTGTAAAAATGAGCGTTCGGGGTATAATTGGACACTTCTGTGTTTTGGACACTGATGCGGAGGAAAATACTGATTTCTGCATAATTTGCATGAAAAATATGCCCGAAAAGAAAATCGCCGAAACATAGCCCATTGTATCGCTTGTGATCGAGATGTTCACTTGAATTGTGTCGGAGCAAACCGGAACACTTTCACGTGCCTTACTTTTTATTCATTGTAATATAGATATTCTTTCGGTTTCATTAATAAATAAACGTTTTCCAGCAATAATTTTCATTTTTTTATCGATTTACAAGACTGTCCAATAATATCCCGAGATTTTTTCAAATCTCAAAAACCAGTTTTTTGCGCCAGCTGATACAGAGTGTACAATTTGAAATAATTAGGTCAAATTGCTGGTACCAAATAAAAGGTTATTTATCGTACCACAAAATCAAGCTTTGAAATTTTGAGAAAAAGCAATTTTTTTTAGAGTTTCTGGACAAAATACAAATGTGTCCAAGAATACCCCGACCTCCCCTATTTAGTTATTATTTAATTTCGAGAATAAAAATACACTTATTTGATAGTAATGTCATTTATATATTACTATAAGATATTTCCCCACGACGATTATGTAAGGGATTTTAATCAAAGATTGAGTATTTCGGAGTTTTATTGTCATCTTGTGCTTTATTGCGAAATGCGACATGCCCTGCGTTACAGTTTGGAGATGCGAGTGTCACACTTGTCTTGGTAAATTCGACCAAGTCGGATTTACTAATACGACGATTCCATGTACTACACTGTGGAAGTCAGGTTACTGCCTTGACAAGACGTCCCGCGCCACTCGGCTGAATCTCGGAGTACACGAACGCATCCAGTACCGTAAATGTACAGTCCTAACATAAATGTTCTAAATGCATTTATTGTGGGACTGCTCACTTTTCCCGAGTGTTTCAAATATTGCTCGATATTTGAGTCATTATTTACAGACATTACAAAAATATTGTTTTATACTTACGTGACATTATTGAGTTGTTAATGATTCATTTACACATATACACACGGCGAGCTTAAATAAGTTATTACCAAAATTAAACAACCCAAATTTTTTTCAGGAATGTTTTCTAGGATAAAAAAAGATATTCTCTGCTAAAATCAAAATCATCCATCGGGCACTTTTTTAAAAATTTGATTGATTAAATTCGAGAAATTGAATCCGCATGAAGAATTTTGACATTCAAAATGGCGGGAGCAATATAGCGGATAAATAATTTTAAATTTACATTGACTTAGACAAAACTCTGTATCTGGTGATTTTCAAGGTCATTGATGAATCAGAAGTCAGAATTTTGAAATTCTAAATGGAGAATAAAATTTAAAAAATTGCATTGAATTAGACAAAAATCTATTGGATCCGCCATTTTGAATGTCACAATTCTGACTTGATATTCGTAATGAGCGACCTCGTAAACGCTCAAATACAGAGTTTTGTCTAATTTGATGTAGATTTAAAAATTTTGATCCGCCATATTGAATCGGCCATTTTGAATTTAAAAATTCTGACTTCGAATTCGAAATTAACGACACCGAAAATAAAGAAGTACTCATTTTCAAGCGATTTGGATGCAACCTGGAAAACCTCACAGAAAAAGTTAAGAGTAGTCTAAAATATAAATATTCTTGACAATAATTTATTTGTAATTATTATTTAACACAAAATATGATTGTATTTATACTGTCGACAAGCCTTTGTTGAAGCATATTGCTAAAATTTGGACGGTTTTCGGTGAATTCTTACTTCTAGGTTAAAACGTAATAGCAAAATGTAAGTTAGGTGCGTACTCTTGTGACAGTTCCCCCTACACTGTTAAAAATGGCTAGTAAGGATAAAAAAACCGACAAATCAACAAGCCGACAGGTCAAAAAACCGACAGTGACAATACCGACACAAAAAAATAGACACACCGACAAGAGGACGGTCATTTTCTGAATCTTTGGATTTTTGACTGTCGGCTTTTCGATTATCGTTATCTTTTACTATCGGTTTTTTTTTACCTGAAGGCTTTTAGATGTGTAGGTCTTTCCGTCCCACACGCGATCTACTTAGTACAGTACTAATTTTGGTATTAACAAAGAATTCCGTGTGTAAACCTTTTAAACTTTGCTTTGGAGGGACTTGTTATAAACACAAAGGGATATTTTACATTTATCTCAACGATATTATAAAGTACATCAAATTTAATAAGCCAAAATTGAAAATTGATAATGAAACTCCAATATTATTTATTAATAAATTAAATCGAGTAGGTCACGTACTGGCATTATTTGATTTTTATGAATGTCATCGCAGCACAATTAAAAGTCAGTGCAGTAATTACTAAAAATAATGAATTATTCGTAGTACAGTGGTGTGACGCTAATTAATATACAAAAGAAAGAATGACCTAACGATATTCTCTGACATAGAGAGTTTGCTTGAATTGTTCCACCGTTTAAAATAACTACTTATAGCACCAGTAACGAAGTCTACAGTAATGAAGGAATATCTTATCTATTCTCTGAAGAGCAGTACGTCTGTGCCTCCTCCAGAAAAATGAAACTAAAAATGTCATAAGACTTTGAAAGTTCGCAAACGTTCGATTGAAAGAAATTCTACGGCGAATTGTTTCTCCAATGAGAATCTCGTTTTTTAAATACCGTAACACTCAGCTGAAACTGTCAAGTACGCGAATTACATACTAATGGGCACCATTCAATATATCAAAGAAGGATGGGTGTAGGTCGTCTTTATTCAGTGAGAATATTTTAAATGAGAATTTTAAAAAAGATTGATTTTTAATGCTTGTTAATTTATGCATTTTTACAGTAAAAATGGATAGCGGTCTGGTCATTAAAATTTCAAGATGAATAAAGTACTTTTAAAATCCCATCAGTTTCATTATTTCTCTGTAAATATATTATCTTCTTTCTCATCCTTTATATTGTATAATAATTGAACATTCACGCTTAGAGATAGCAAAGAAACAGACAGGAGAGAGAGAGTAGGGGGATTCTGAATTGCAATAGAAAAGTTTGAAATAACACTACAAACTAGTAACAAATTAGTAAAAAAAAATTATACGGAAAAAAATGGTTAGTTCCACCAGCTTTTAAAAGTTTCTATTTTCGACTAAGCCATTTGAAAAAGGGCGGTTTGATCTACGAAAATAAAAGTCCGGATTTTGGACAGAACTTTCAACGCTGTAATTTTTGTTCCAAACGTCGTTAGAAAACATTGAAGTAAGTCACAATCGATAGATTTGGACGTCCTCTTTCAAATGCCGTGATCAGAATCAGACAAAGAAAAAATGTTATGATCATTTTATTAAAAAAATAAGATGTCATTAGTATCTTTTGAAATGGTCAGCATTATCCTTTTCAAAGCCAAAAAAAGCAATTTTTGCGAAGAAACATCGAAAAAATCAGTATTTTTTCAACCAAATGATTATAACATTTGTCTTTGAAGTCACCGGCTGATTTTGACCACGGTATTTGAAAGAGGACGTCCATCTATCGATTGTGACTTATTTAAATTTTTCGTAACGCCTTTTTGATCAAAATATACTGCGTTGAAAGTTGGGTCTAAATTTCAGACTTTCGGGACGAAAACGGTTAAAAGGTACCTTTTCTTGTGTAAAAAAATATTTAATATAATCCAATATTTGTTGATTTTTATTGAATAAACAGTTCCGTCTATAAAAGTGAATACTTCCAAATAATGTTGATCTCTTTTACAAAAGGTTGATGCAATTTTTTGTTTATGATGCGCGATTCTGGACACATATGATAATTCATTTTAATGTAAGCACACGCATTTACGAAGTACACGTGTTCTCTCTAATATGAAATATGTACCAACTGTTTTCAGAGATGATTTTTCTAGACACTGGTTTATTTGTCACGGTTAATAACACGAGGGATGTATTCATCTTTCCTTTATTATTATTTATATAATATTTGCTTTCATACGTTATTCTCATTACACATTTAACAATAAAGAAATGAAAAACTTGATAAGCTGCGCATAATATTAAAAACCAAACAACACAATATCATGCAGATCGTTTTTTAAAATTTTAAGTATATATACTATATTAATTAATTGTTTCGAACAGGTATACCATAGATTCGAAAGGATTAAAAATATCCCTTGAAACTATACGAACTAAATTAAATATGTAAAATGTTTGATTGACAAACTTATATATAATAAATAAGTTACAATTTTATTATTTCAACAAAACTCCTGTAAAAAATATTTCATAATAGAACTTTGTTATAACTATGCTTCATAATTTAAATCATATGCGAGAAAAAATGTATTTCATCGAAGGGATAAAATGTTTCTTCCACTGTGTACAGTTTTGCGTTACGTGCAAAAAACAGCTTGGAATTAAAATCATCTTTAATTTAGCGTAAAAAACAATTTGGAGCGTCATGTGTAAAACTGTTTTTAATACAACGGCCAAAGTCGCGAAGCCCAATATATTATCCATTACGGTGTGGTACAAAAAGATTCCGGTAAGAGTTTCGATATTTTCCGAGCACGTTTCAACCCCCTTGTGGTCGAACCCGAGTGTACTCAGTCCCTTCCACGTGGGACACTTTTCATCATAACTTTACTGACTATCCTACAATTTTGAACACATACTGAATATAAAGCTAAAATTGCGAGATTTGATTTATGACTTTCGGCGCCGGTAGCGTTAAGAATCATGAACTTGCAGAAACAACAAAAAATGACTGTTTTCTTACAACGAAAAACCAATTTAAAAATGCATGTTTATAAATTGTTACCGCATCGATCAGAAGGAATTTCTTGCTAGAGTTTCAGACAACAGAAAGTATATTTATATCGACGAATTTGCCCCATTACAGAAATTTATCGTCTATCGTTAAAGAGCTACAGATACAGATACTTCGAAAGCGTTCAATCGACCTTTTTTACACTTTCGCGTTACCCTCCGTTTTTTTTTTGGAAAAGTCCTAACGCGATAAGAATTCGGGTCAATATATTCAGTTTCACCATTTCCAAAGTGCTTTATAAAACAGCCCTACTTACCATTTAGAAAATATTTCGTTTTTTAACGGGTATTATAATGAATATTTTAAACGGTTGGGTTTCTTTATCGACCATGTACATCATTAATTTCAGTATTTTATCAAATTTAAGAAGGGACAAAGATCGTAATGTTATATTAATCCTTAAACGTGAAATAGATTTACTGAAGGATTTTTATTGGAAAAATAATCAGTTTTTAAATATGCTCTGCAAGTTAACAAGAAATCATGAACATTTGACCAGGTTTTTCCCGATAAAAGAACTTTCAGGTAAATTCAATTCAAGTTCGACTTTTCAAAGTTTCCCGTCATTTCATAAAACTGTAATAGTGTTTGAATAGGATTAATTCCAGTTTTATTTCGCCTCATTTCGGTCTGCCTGTTTAAATCAACATAAGGGAGCAGAATTTAAATAATTCGTAATGTATACGTTCTTTCGAAAGCCGTATGGCTATAATGGATAATTAATCAAAGTTAACAAAATTATAAAAATGTACGCATGTTAAACTTTTGAAATTTTAACAGTTAGCACTGTAGATATGCCAATAGAAAAATACGATTATTGAACTACTTTTGCTTGAAAGAGAAATACCTTACGAAATGAACTCAGTATCGATTTAGCAGTAAGGAATTTCTAGTATTTATGTCAGTTTAAGAACAAGAAATAATTAATTGCATCACGTCTTGAAACTTCCTGTTGCGCATGGTGATGCATATTCAAATAGCCAATAATTATTTAGATTGAACATTATTAATCATTAAATTGCTTATTGGGGGAAGAATATTTCGAGATGATCATAGGTTGAAGATGCTTCGTGCGGAATTTTCTGAAAATTTCATTTTTTCCACAGTTTTTGTACATTTTTGCTATTATTATTCTAATTTTAATAACGACATTACACGCAATCACGTGATTAATGTTAAATTTATACATTGTTTAAATTTCTGTAATCTTCTATAAAATATGGAATATTTGTATGTACGAAAAATATCATTACCGATGATTATACACAAATATCATACAATTACACAAATGAATCATGGCAATTATATTTTAGCAGACCAAATTATTTTCAGTATATATAATCAAAATAATTTAAATGCATGATTTAATGAGGGACGCAATACTGTTTTAGACAAAGCAGCAAAAAAATTACGCTTTAAAGTATATAAATGACATCTTGAGATGAGGAAAAGTTAAGATTTTAGTCAAAACTTGGTTTTATTCTACTCAAAATTTGAAGTATATTTGTTTCCCCTATACTTTAATACCCATTTTTAAATGCTTGTTACAGCTTCTAGAGCACCTTGTGCAACTCATAGACTGCAGCATTCACGCAATTCTAAATGAGATAAAATTAAATTGTAAATAAAGAAAATAAATTTTATAATAGACCCCTTTTTGCAATTTTACATATTAAATTGCAAAAACATCCAGTAAATGATGCCGAAGATTAATATCGTTTTCTTCAGACCGGGAGGAAAGCAACAACTTTCCTCCCGCAAGCGGAAGGAAGGATGCCGCTTATCCTCCCGGCCATAAAGAAAAATCGTATACTTCCCGCGGGAAGTAAAAAAGAATGCCTCAGACTGCCCGTTTCTCAAAAATAAATATTACACGCTGTCTGAGACATTCTTTATTTTACCTCCCTCGTTGAGTAATATACTATTACCGGACGCATGTGAGGATATTATTGGTCTTTTGAAAGGTCGTTTTTCCTAATGACTACAATTGCATATTATTTTATTTATACTAATTTTTATGCTAATTTTTATGCATATTATACACTTCAACCTATGTTACATCTATCATTACTATAATTACATAAAATTTAGAAGTTAATAACATACTTCCTTTTCGTGTTTTTATTAACCCTTTGATTCGTCTCTGATTTAAAATTTATAAAAATTGATTCGTGGTAATTTTATATCACGGTAACTGTATATCAATATCCAGTCTCGGCTCGACCCAGGAATACAACTGACTGTTCTGAAGTATCTTCTTCTCATTTTTACTTTGTCTCTTCACACGGTAGATTCAGACAAACCCGATCAGGAAGTCCTTAATGATTGAAGACTGGGCATACCCCGATATATATTGAAGCAGTCTGATTTAAGCTTATGAATCATCTAGCTGAAGGTGTTTAACCGATTGACCGGTTTAGCTTTTTCCACTTTTCGAGCCAATTTTGGTAGAAGCGAATCATCCACTAAAATTGGTGAAATCTGTTTCTATGAGGTTTTTTTTATGTTCTTGATACAATTCCCAAGCTCAGTTTCCATTTTGCAACATCCTAAAGGGGTGAAAAATAAGGGTTGAGGGTGAAATTTTCCGTTTTTCTATATACTTAGATCTACGGGTTTTTTATATTGCTGATTCCATTTCTAAGCTTAGTTTTCAAGTAGAGTAGAGAAGTGGAAAAATAAGAATTGTTGGTGGAATTTTTAGTTTTTCTAGAAACTTAGATCTAGAGGTTTTTGATACAGTTGCTTCCATTTCCAAGTTCAGTTTCTATTTTATAACATTCTAAAGGGGTGAGATATAAAGGTAGAAGTGGAATAAATTTTGGTAGAAAGGGTTGAGTGTCAAATTTTCATTTTTTTCCAGAAATTTAGATCTAGGGTTTCTGGTACCTTGTGCCAATGAGATGACGTTGTGTCATCATTCTCAATTTCGGTCTTTAAATCGAAGTTCTAGTGTACTATTTACGTTATTTTATGTCCGTTATCACAAATTATGCGAAACTGACAATAAATTCGCAATCAGCGACCCCGAAAACTTCAGTGTCGAAATTGATGTTATATAGAAATGGGTTCAATTTGGTTCAAATAGGTTAAAACATTCAAAAGTTATTAAAGAAAATTCGGTTAAAGAAAATTCACTTACTGTTAAAAACAAAACAAAAATACGACATTTTGTGTCACAAAATGCTATCTTAAAAAGTATCAATGACGAATAGAATTTGCGGGAATATTTAGACTTTTATAGATATACGTGCCATTATAAAAATATTTAAAATGCGATTCAGGAATCCAGTCGTCATAAAAAATAATTGTTTATTAGTGCAGTCTATAACCCTTGAAATATAACATTAAATATATAACTCCGCATTCGGATAGAAACATAATCGAACATTCTAAAAGTGGTTCGAAAAAAAGAGATCGCGAAAATAGGTGGACTAGCATGAAAAGTGAGAGGTTTTGTCAAACGAACGAACCGAGATAAATGTGCAATTGCATTTGTGTAACACGTGCCATTCTTTTGCTGGCGTTATATAATATACTATTTTTAACTTATACAGGTATGATAGAATGACAGACAGCAAGCAACATATTAGTTAAAAAAAAGGGTAAATGAAAAAGAAAATATAAAAAATTGTTATTACGGGCATTATTTTATTCATGCTAATGGAAATGAACATAATAATTCTTGTGTGATTCGTTAAGCTACGATGGGATCGGATCGTATATTTAGGTGTTTCATGAAAATATTACATGGAAATTTTATTGACCATGATATTAAGAAATGTATTTAGGAACGTTATAAGTATTTAAAATGTCTTAAATAAAAATTCTCTTATTAAACAGCCAAGAGTTGTTCATAACTCTATGTTGTAACTTTTGACATTACAACCTATTAAGAGCACTAAATGTCACTAACAGCAATTTACAAAATACGAATAGGAACTATCGAAGTTGTTATTGATTATAACTCAGTGTTATAAAGTAAGGATGATTTTTTACGATGATGGGAGAGGTTTATGCATGCATTAGAATAGGAAAATGATCCACCGTCATCCCCCAATTTCCTCCTAAACTGGCAACACTGATAAATTTAGGTCTAAGATGAACCCTGATATATTTATTACGCAATTCATATTTGGCGGGCTTATACGACTTACGGTATCAACTGATGGTAAGTGCATTATTCAAACATTTCAACATGCCATAGGTATTATGGATATTTTCTTTTATGTATTTCATAAAGCAACTGTCAACCTGTATAATGGAAAACAAACTAGATATTCTGAATAAGTTTTCTCGCAAAAGCAGCCCGTGTTCAATAATCAAAGATAAGAAAAAATACGTATAATGTCTATATAATATTGACTTTTGATATTTATATTTTGTAATTATTAATGTAATTTTTCGCCTTGCATTGGTACTAACTACAGACGCCTTCTACGTTTATCTGCGTCCTTTTTTTTCGTGTATTTATACACTGACCCAACTCATAATGTTTCGTTTTTCTGTCAAATTTTGTCTGATATTTATATTTTTAAGGAATTAATTATGTCAAACCAATACTCACTAACTACCTCAACAAACTGAAACATAAATGAAACATGATTATATCTAAAAGTAATCGAATGTAGCCTCAATTATTATTTAAATAATTCAAATAATTGATCATAATAGAAGAAAAGACAGGATATAAAGTAGCTTCAATCCGCTAGTTCACCCCGAACGGTTCGATCCCGTCGGAAATATAGAGTACGATCAAACTTATGCTTCATTGACTATACATGAGAATGGGTGCATTTCGGGTTGTTATTATATACTGAGTTGATAAAATTTTATTAATTAAGTTGCTAACCCAACATACTTGGTGCACGCGTGCTCTGAATGGGCCATGGATGAAAATTGGAAATAAACATTTTCGAAACTTCTCTCGTACACCGCAAGCTGGTCCAAAGTAGTAAATTCGGACACGCAGGATAATTTAATAGTAATATTAATGCTACACGAAAACTATCTAGGAAGTGATTCTCAACAATTCTTATAAAAGAAATTATGAGGCAAAAAGAATATTTTTATACAAATAAGTGTTTTTTTTTTAATATATCGTTTTAAACGAAGATGACATTGAATTCTTGTAGATAATAAGATTTATGTTATTTAGTAAAACCGTGGTAACTTGCTTAACTAAAATTTTCTAGCTTTTTAAAACAAAATACAGAGTCTCTACATTTAATAAATATGAGTGCTTTTGTACAAGTGAAGTTCATTAGCGTATTTCTTTAAATTTAATGAATTTTGTGGAGTCAATGTACGGAATGCAATATGAAAAATATCACTTGGGCCACAATGTTAATATAATGTATTAAAGGTACTTATACATAGTTACGTATGGACATGATACGCATATAAGACCAGGCTTCACAATCAGTTAGAGTTACATACTTCCATCTACTTTTAATAAAGTGAGATTTCCACTTTAGAAATAGTGAAAAAATCACCTTTAGCAGAAAGTGGCACAATTTTTACTTTAAGAAATTTAGAGAGCTGAACAAAATTTTTATTCGTAATTTTGCAAAAACCAAATTAAAGTGCTTTCATCAGAAACCTAGGTACTTTTCGGAAGAGTTTCGATGTGTTGAATACCAATCTGGTCCCAGAATTGCACTATCACATCAAGATTTTTAGATATCCTAACCCAAAAGTGTAAAAAATGAAAAAACAGTCGCGCCTTAACGAAACCTTTGATAACTCGATGAAAAAATTTGGAATCGAAATTACTACAAGAGTATTACAGAAACGATGAATAACACTTTAATCTGCGTTTTAGCAAATTGTGATCAACAATTTGGTTTCAGCTTTGGATTCAGCTCTTCAACAAATGTTGGAAAAGTATTGTCCTGTTTTTTGGTATGAAGATCAGCCTCATGTTGGCATGTGTAAATTAATATCTAAAAGCTCGCATTTGCTGGACAAAAATTTTGAAAGGAAACTACTCCCATATTATTCAAGTAAATATTAATAACACGTTTGTATCCATTTATTATACAAATACATACAAAAACCACTTTCCTGACATTGCTTGCTCATTTTAATGGTTGCATTGTGTAGGACACCCCTGAAAATATCTAGAAACTTGTTGTAATCACGGGGTAGCGTTACAAATCTACAGAGGGCGGTGTCATAAAATTACTTTATTTATTACTTCGACCCAGACTAAGTCTGGACGAAGTATTGAATTTGGTCACTTAGGGCGAAAAAAATTACCCTATAGTTTTTCATCAAATGTCGACGTTTCAGACCCTAAGGAACCCAAATCAACAATAAAAAAATTTGTGTCCGTGATCTTGTACGTCCGTACGTCCGTACGTCCGTACGTCCCGTTTTTTTGTCTCGCGATAACTCGCGAACGGATAAGCGTATTGACATAAATTTTTTTTAAAAATACGCGTCTTGGCATAACTTAGATCTGATTAGATTTTGGCGTAGATCCATCCGTCCATTACTAACAAAAATTAGCCCCAATTAAGTTTCTTCGTAGTTTTTTGAACTTATTTTGAAAAATACACATTTTATTAAAAAATGTTACAAACAAAAAAGATAGAGCATAAAATTCTCTACAAAAGAGGTTGTATGCATTTTCTTCCTAAAGTCAACGATAATGCCATAAAAACTGGTTTAAAATGCTTATGACTATTGTGTGAAAAAGTATTGAATTTGGTCACCTCGGCAAAAAAATTACCCTATAGTTTTTCATCAAATTTCGACGTTTCGACCCCCTACCCTATTTATCTAAATATTTATATAAAATTGTTTCAAAAGTATTAAGAAAGAACACCACTAATGTTAAAGATTCTTGGTCTTTTGTTGAACATATAAAAAACGTAACAATATCTACCAAAAAATTATAAACTAATTTCGTTGTGTCTATGTTCACGAATATCTCGAATGATTTAGTTCTGGAAACCATTAAAAATAAATGAAATGATATAAAAAAAAATACTTTATTAGAAAATCAAGATTTTATACTCGCAATATTTACATGCGTAGATTCGACATATTTATCATTTCGCAATATTGTTTACAAACAAAACTACGGCATGCCGATCGGTTCCCCTCTTTCTCCGGTTCTCTCAAATTTAGTTCTTGAATATGTAACGAAATGCATTGTAAACAACTTAAATATAAATCTACTTTTTTTTACAGATATGTAGATGACATTTTTACATCCATTCCCGAAAACAAATAATTGATCATGCTGCAACAGTTCAATAATTTAGATACTCAAAACGGACTGTTTACAATAGAATCTGTACAAAACAATTAAATTAATTATCTTGACACCAAGATCATAACTGAAGATAATGGAAATTTAAAAATTGATTGGTTGTAGAAAAAACCTGGTAAGAAAAATACCTCCACTATGAGTCCGCTCACCCCATGTCTCAAAACATTGGTTTGATCTATAGTTTAATCGATCATGCGATAAAAATTTCCTATTTAGAATTTCACAAAAAAAAAGAACTTAATCAAAATTGAAAGTGAAGTTTGTTTACTAACAGTTTTTAGTTATAATATATGCACTTACGAGAACATTCCCTATGTAACATAACCAGAAACTGGAAGAAAGATTCGCGCTTTTGAAAACATTCCCTATGTAACTTAGGTAGGAAAGACGAAGAGTGTAGGAGGGGTTGTTGATATGTTGTTGATAAAAGTGAAAATGAGTAATTTCAAAACTTCGACCCTCAACATATGTCAGCCGAAATATATTAATGTATAACATTTTTATGACTCCGGGCGCGAAGATCGATTTCGCGCCCAAGGGCGAAACTTTCGGGCTCAAATTATCGAGTTAAGTTAAATTTAAAAAGTTAAGTGGAGTGATGTATAAAATTCCTTGTTTTCATTGTTGTAATCCGTAAATTGGACACACAATGCTTAAAGACATACGATTAAATGAACAGCAAAGGAACATTTTTGCTTCGAAATCTGAACAGTTCACTAGTTTAACCCGTCACAGACCGACTGGACACGATTTCGATTATGAGAACACTAAAATTCTCGCAAGAGAACAAAATGGGAAAAAAGAGTCCACCTTGAAAATTATTGCATAAAAAAGACAAAAATAAAGTCAACGTTAGATTTGAAACTTCAAAGTTACCGGAAGCATACCATACTTTTGTTATCAAAAATAGATTTTTACGCTTTTAATATTTAAATTTAATAGTTAAAAAATACTTTAATAGTCCACGTATTTATGCAGACGATCTAACGTTTTCACTTATTCTTAGTACTAAATAATAATACTTTCGCAATTTCTGGCATTACTGTTGCAGTATAAATATGAGCAATTTTGAATCGGTTTGTTATAACCTTCTGAAGGGGACCCGTATTTGTTGGTCGAAATGTAAAGAAACTTTTTGACCCTCCCTTACTTCTTGTGCCCACCAACTGACCTTAATTTATGTGATAAATTTTATTCTTATATTTATTTTTATTTTTGAATGACATATATATACCAAACCTTGATTAAAATTGTATTAAAAACCTGAATAACTTCTATATTCCGAATATTAGAAAAATCAACACTTTTCAACATTTTTATAGAGAATATTGCGTTCGCCACTTTAAATTTTTGAAAAGCTGACACCTGAATAGTCATCAGCAACCTCAAAAATCCATGTATTAAATGTCAAGAGGAAAAACTTATTCAATACTTACAAACCGTTTTTATTAGTCTAGTAGTAGTGCTATAAAGTACAGAATCCAAATTCGTTAGAATATAAAGAAAAACAAAATTTTGAACTACCAAAATCGGATACTAACCTACATATTTTATACAATTTTGATAGAAAATCGACAAGCTTAAAATTAACCTAAATCATAGATATTGAAGTAAAATCAGCAATTGACAGTACTGTGATTTGATAATAATCGACAGAATAATAAAGAAGTCAAAAGTATTATAAGAATTGAAAATCGATAGTCCACGTACGAACCAATGATATGAGAATAGGTGACGAATGATAGTTTCGAAGTTCATGAAGAGAAAATTCTCGAAATTTGTTCGCATGGTACAGGGAAGCTCGGATTGAGTTGTCTTTCAACCTATCCGAGTTTGATTAATGGATCTCACTTTAAGGGAGCCATTTAAACTCTTTTTAAGTGAAACATTCGTTCCAACGTTAAAGTCAATTCTCTTCTGTTAAATTCGAATAATTCAAACTGTCGCCTATTTTCCTTTCAAACAATGGATTCAAAGTCACCTTTTTTTAATTGTCTATTTTATAATTAGCATCAGATGTACATTTTGTATCAATTTTCTGTTTACATTTTCTGATGTTTGAATGGTTCAGTTATTTCATTATCTTTTATTGTCACAACATGATCAGGATCATTAAATTGATTTCTTATTAATTGGTAATAATTATATTAATATATTCTTAATTAGTGTTGGTTTTTTCCGGTATGTATGTATATATATATATACCTCGAATCATGTCTTGGACGACCTTAAGATTAAGATTTTTCACACATTTCTTAATTCTTGCAGCAAGCTGAATATTGAATGTTGCTTCCCAACCATTTTTTTACACTTCCTGATACAATAAATTCCAAAAATCTTGAATTGGTCTTGCCCTCGGAGTGTTTGGTGGATATGCATACTTTGGTACAAAATGGATGTTTTTGTCCTTAAGCTAATTTAATGTTTTTCCGGCATAATGGCTGATTGCCATTATATATACTATAGTATCAAAAAACGTCTAAATTTTATAAATTTAACAAACCACAATTTAAACACAAATAATAACGAAAACATAATAAAAACAATAAGTTGCCCGTATATAAAAGGGCTTTCAGAGAACATAGTTAACATTTTCAAAAATCAAAATACAAGGATAGTGTTAACACCTTTTAAAACCAATATTGCACAAATTAAAATACGAAAAGACAGATTTCCCTTTGAAAAACAAAGCGAAGTTCTGAATAAAATTCCTTGTTTTCAGTGTAACAAATCTTATATCGGACAGACGTGCCGGCCTCTAAAAACACGAATAAGCGAACATAAGAGGAATTTTTGCAAAAAAATCGGAATAGTTTACAGGTCTAACCAACCATAGGCTTGAAACTGGACACGATTTTGATTATAACAACACCATAATCCTTGCAAACGAATAAAACTGGACTAAAAGAGGTCACCATGACAATTAGTTTATTAAAAAAGAGAACAAGATCGTCAACATCAGGCTCGAAACATCAAAACTACCGGAAGTGTACCATCCCTTTCTGTAATGAATCTAATTTCATCTTCTAAATTCATACATAGTTTGTCAACGGTTCCTTTATTCTTAGTACGATACCACCAACACATACAAAACTTCATATCCCTTAATTTAGTATAAATACGACGCAATTACCACCGGTTTCTTACTATATAGCCTTGGAGAGAAAACTCATATTCGAGTCGAAACGTTGCGCTAGATATTCATTTATTATTTATGTTAGAAAAAAAAATTCTCTAAATTATTAACCCTTATCTGTTTTCCCCCTTTTCCTCTAATTTTTCAATATTTATTAAACTCAACTATTTTTTAATTTCTATTATATATATTTTTACCGAATTTCTATTATATATATTCTATTATATTATTTTATATTGTTTTTATTATGTTTTCGTTATTATTTGTGTTTAAATTGGGGTTTGTTAAATTTATAAAATTTAGACGTTTTTTGATACTATAATATATATAATGGCAATCAGCCATTATGCCGGAAAAACATTAAATTGGCTTAAGGACAAAAACATCCATTTTGTACCAAAGTATGCATATCCACCAAACACTCCGAGGGCAAGACCAATTCAAGATTTTTGGAATTTATTGTATCAGGAAGTGTAAAAAATGGTTGGGAAGCAACATTCAATATTCAGCTTGCTGCAAGAATTAAGAAATGTGTGAAAAATCTTAATCTTAAGGTCGTCCAAGACATGATTCGAGGTATAAAGTCAAAATTGCGGAAAACGGAAGATAATGGTCCTGTAGTTCTCTACAAAAACTAAAATTATTATGTAAGTTTAATGTAAATCTAATATTAACAAATCATTTTTCTTTTAGTGAAAAATATTTCTATAATATTATGTTTTAAGTTTGTCCAGCTACTTTATTGGCACACGTTAAATATCATTCTGATGACGAGTCTTAGAAATTCCAACAAACTTCAATAACCCATTTGACTTTTCGAAATTTGAAAAGAGTTTTCATAATAATGTTATTATTTGTTTTGAATTTTATAAAAATGATAATTAAAATATATCCATTGTGATAGAATGGCGTTTATCAAAGAATTAGTCAAAGATAAATCAGCTTTCTATCTTCATTCTCGAGGATCTAAATCATTTTTATTGCGGACGATAAAATGATGACGATAAAGGTAATCACTTCGACCGCCAATTTTCAATGTTTTTCCTCACGGTTCTCCTATAGCGAGAAATCATAAACGTTAGAAGAGATCCGTTCCCGATAAAAGAAGTCCCACTAAATCGAATTCGAGTCGGTTCGAACCGAACTCTAAGTCTCCCATCATCAATTACGACGGTATAAAAGGGGCGTAACTGCGCCGCACAGATTCAAGATTTAAGGTCCAGAGCGAGTAGTCGTCTTCGTACGCGCATGTTGCCTATAGGGGACGAGTTCCATACTACACGGCTCAACCGCGATGCCAAGGAGCTCTTAACAATACATCGTACTTCAGAAGTAATTTGGTTAACCCAACGACTAAACTCGTACGAACACACACGTACCAAACGGAGAGTTTGTGTATGTCCGTGCGTACCATTTCTAACGCGCCTGCGCCTGTTTATTAGCGCGACCGAAAATCGATATCCGCCTTCTCCCTCTCGATTTGCCATTTCTTTCGACTGCGTCTTTCGCGCACCCCCGCATTTGCCCCCGCGCACCAACACCCCCTCCATCCCTCCGCGGTCCTTCTTCCCTCGTTCTTTTCTCATCTCTACGTTCTCCTGGTTTCACCTCCTCTCTCTCTTTTTTTTGTGTACTCTTTCTCTCTCACGCTATGGATCCTTCTCTAACTTGGGATCTCTCACTCCCACTCGGACTTGCCCGAGGTTCTATAATTTATCAAAAGTGCCGAATATATCTTATCAAGTGTCTAGTTTCCCTCTTTTCTATTGGCCGGGAGAGAGTGCCATTGAAAACGTCAAGCGGGAACGTATCGGCGGGACCCGGCGCAATTTATATCTTATTATTTCTCCTGATGCAATCACATCCGAGCGACTTTTGTCATAACGCGCGGGGAAAGAATTATTACACGCTCCTCCGCGATGGAAGCGTCATTCTTTCCGGTGCCAAACCTGATTTTCATATATCACTCATACACGATAACACCGGGCAGAATGTGCGATTAGGCTTATCGCTGCGGGATTAATAGTTTACGACGGGATTTTACTAGCCCGACGGCTGGATCAACCCTTCCCGGGTCATGGGTCAACCTGTGGTTCTTATTACGGTTGCTTTGCTTATAAGATCATACACGCACACGCACATACTCACGCAGACCTTTATGGAGAAGCAGTGTTTTCATACATATTTTAAAAGAAAACTAAGAAGTACGTCATAAATGTTTAGGCCTCATTTTCAGCGACTTCCAATGTAAAAAATTAGGATAATTTTTTAAAATATTTTGTAACAATTTTTCGATCAATATTAGACCTCTGCTTACTTAGTAGCAAAGACAACAATTAAGTGAAGGGACGCCAAACTAGGCCAAGCGGAGAATTCAAATTCCACATTATCAGATTTGAATTCTGCCCCTGGTATAGCATGGCGTCACATAACTATGATTCCATTGTTTCAAGATGTTGAAAATAATATTTTGCGCAGTTTACCGAATAGAAATATTTACGATGTGCTGCGATAGGATATGATCAGGAAATTTGAACCCAATCAGCACATGTACGCATGGAAAACAATTTTTACCAACGTTCTGTGTATTAGGAATGCTTTGATTTTGGTGTTGCCCACAAGAACTTTCATACAATGGGGCGCCATTATAATCTGTGGTGATATACAACGAAAAATACGGGAAGTAACTTGATTTTTCGGTGATTGCCTCGCGACCGTCATATTACATTGTGGTGACCATACAAGTATTAGAAGTGTTGCCATGCTTATTTCACAGATACGCACCGTGTAAAGCTGTGAAAGGTGTTCTCCATGCATCTGTTAGATCCGTCGGGTACATATATTGGACGTCCAAAATTCGTACGGTTTAAGTCCATGGTACGTCCGCATGACGTACAATGGCACTGAAATGGACGTCCAATGGACGCGACTAATTTTGGACCTAATTAAACGGACAAAAAAAGACAGTATGGACTAACATTGGACGTCCAGAACATATGTGAACATTTAAAAAAATAATAAAAATGGACCAAATTTTTTAATCCAAGTCATATATTGGACGTGTGTATATTCTGTAAAATATGAAATATTGGAGAAGTTATTACACCTCAATATATTTTAAAATTAATTTTATATTATTTATATTTTACATACATTTTTATATATCTATAAGTATTTCTATATATTTTACCGCCTACAAATATACCACGAAACGTAGAAAAACGCACCAACGTAGAATCGAACCCGGATCTCTCGCTTTCTACGCGAACGCTTTAACCTATATAACTTATCACATTTTAATTGTCAAACTAAGATATGGACAATGAAGGCACAACCTACACTTCAATTTGGACTGTGTTGTGCCTTCATTGTCCATATCTTAGTTTGATAATTAAAATGTGATAAATTGTAGTGGTTGAAGGGTTCACGTACAAAGCGAGAGACACAACCTACGCTTCCATTAGGTCGAAAATGGACCTCCTTTGTACGTCCAAATGTAGGCGTATTTTGGACGTCCGTATATGTACGTAGAATGGAGGTACGGTTTACATCTTTAAATTTAAGGATCAAATAATATGTGGGGGAGAAAAGCCCCATACCGATGTGTCGTACCATAACGACCCTCCGTATTTCTTAAAAGTGATTTTTACTAGTGTCAATGAAAAGCGGCGAACCTATTGAAAGTTTGAACGTGTATTGCAATCTTCACAAACAATTTTATTGTTTGAAGAAAAAATTTATATTAGGCGTTGGGGTGCAAAACCTGCCAAGTCCAACAAAATAAAAAACTGAGATAATCATATAAACATAGATTACATACAGTTCTTTGAATGTTTAGACATTGAGTATACGCAAAAAAAATGTTACCCTTTAAAATTGAGCTGTACACTTATATGAATCTGCTATCTTTCCAATATTAGCGGCAAATAGTTTTCTGCATTTTTCTCAAAACTGCATAAAACGGACTTGGCAGGTTTTGTACCCCAACTCCTCATATGTCATGACGTGCGACAAATTTTTGTACCTTTCGTTACAATTTGGAAAATTTTGTGTTACTCTTACTTTTTAAAATTATTTATGAGGCGATCACCTACGATTTATTCTAACAAAGTTACGACCAATTTGAGTTATGACATTTATCCCAACAACCTCGTGAGTATTCGAGTTATTCACCATTTTGAATCCGGCCTAAGTAAAACTTTCTAAGATTTAAAATGATTTGAATTTGTCAGAAAAATCATAAGTGATCCAGAAGTAGCTCATTTTGAATGGTGAGTTAATAGTAGATGGTGCGCAGTATCAAAGAAATGCATAGTTAATCTACATAACCACAAATATATGAAAATCCTAAGGCTATTGAGTGATTCTAATCTGTGAATAGGATTCAATCTATAAAATTTATTCGAAAATGATATACATCTTAAAAAAAGGGTAATTATGCAAGACTAGTTTTGGGACTTAATGCATTAAGTAGATTGAATAGATTTTAAATTGATTAATTAAGTGTTTCTTAAGTTACTCATGAGACATACCTATTATCTAGGCTTGTATTTTAAACTCACAATATTTCATCATTTTTTGGTGAAAAATTATGTTCCGTTTGTTCTATATGAATAATACCTATGACGTAATCATCAGATAATAACTGTGAAAACCAGTTTACTGATCACCATGAAATCATCCACGACAGAGACTGACCAGAAACTCGGTTATAATTTTTTTTCAAGAATTAAAAAAACGATCAAAAATATATTTTGATACAAAATCCTATTTTTTCCTTAATGCGAAAATTAATTTTACCCGCACGTATATCTTTCATTCTATAGTTGGGTACACTAGTTTCTCGCAGTGGAAGAAACATTGGTCGAAGAATATAAGAAAACGGGAGGTACATTTTGTCGTTTGCAGTACAGCTTTCTGAAAGCTTCTCATTTATAAACTGAATTTCAAGGATTTGTACAACTGTAAATCTATGGTGGTTAACAAAAAAGACGTAATATTTATAAGTCCATTATACGTGATTTTGAGTTATATAACTTAAATTGATAAAATTGTAATAATATGAATTTAAAAATTATTATGCATGCTATTCGATAGTACTCTTTCAATTTGAAACAGTGAAAATTCACCGATTTTCACTGATTGTCATGGTAAAAAAGGAGTAATGGAATTTCACTATTTTCGTCAATGAAATTCAGATGCTCTGTGAGACAATAAAATTGATGCACTGCTTGAATAAGTGAAACTTTAACTCGATATAGTGAAATTCGTTGGCCGTTACACTTTTATGCAGTGAATATGATGAAAGTCACGAACCCAATATTGAGTATTCATTCATTGATTCAAATAGTGAGTTTTTCACTGTTTCGAATTGAGAGAATTCAATTGTAGTAAACAATGTTTTATTATTATGAAATCTTTTCATTCTATGCTAAAATACTCCAACTTTGAAAGTCAATCTGGAAAAATTACATATGTCCATGTAACTAAAAAGTAGGGATTATTCTAAAGTATTTATTTCGTAAATAAATGCAGTATTATATCAAAGTTTTACGGAAAAGCATCGCTTTTTGTATCGTTTTTTACGCAGTCTGAAATCAAGCGAATCTGTAAACATTTTCGCAAAAACTATATATCAATTTCGATTTTCAAAAACAATGAATTAACTTATGCCCATTTCCCACACCACCACAGATATAGGTACCACTGCTCCCTACATGTCTCTACAATTATTCAGAGCACGTTTCGTTGATATCAAGTCGGTCTTTTGCGTTATTTCAATTATTTGATATAAATAAGTTCAAAAAAAGACTTTCGCTCAGCAAGGTATTGCTTTTTAAATAATACTTTATGAAACTGATAAGATAGAAAGACTTGATTTAAAAGCATTACGGTCCAAACAATGTTAAAAATGTATATTGTCCCCTTTTATTTCTTAGGAAATGAAAAATTTCACTTAAAAAGATTGTAAAGGGCGACGATGATCCAAGGAAGCGTAACTAACATCCGACATTCACAGAGTACGCAATCGCTGTTGGGTAGAAAGTTCCAAAACAAAATTCATAGAAAACAACATGTAATACAATTCATTTAAAATTTAATAACAAATCAAGAAAATTCATGGCAAATATCATAGTCAAATATATAATACAAATATTATTAGTAATAGTTAATTTCATTTAAGTTTAACTTTTCTACTGCGGGTTTTCTTATTCTTGAATATTTTAAAATCATATTGATGTATTTTAGAATTTTGTTTTGTTTCGAAATCGAAACAATTGTCTTATGTCTTTATTTTATAACCTATGTTAGATTAATATAGTCGAAAATCTTAAAACAATCCAACGTTTCCATTTTTGTCATCATAAAAAAAAGTTTATGTATTGTTCTAATTAAATTTGCATTATTTCTAATCGAGCATACGAGTATCTGTCATAAAAAAAAATAATAAGAAAGATTAAATTGTGACTTGCTTGTTTAAAACGTATACCACACATGATGGTATGGCGGTTGATAAAACAAATTTATAAACTAAAAAGTTCCTACATGGGTGATTCATGTTAAAATATTTTATTTAATCACTTCTAGGTTTAAAATATGAATTAAAACATAGTTTTCAAAATACAAGAAATATTAAAATTGAATATTTATGTTGCAGTTACAAAATATACCCAAACCCTCGTGACTAGTAATTTAGTCAAGTTACCCGATAAGAAATCTAAGGATATCATGTACACTTAAAATTTAATATATTCAGTTCTATTAGGAGAATATCTAGATTTCTACTAGATTTATAAAATTATAAAATGTATCATCAATTTACCCTAAATTGTAATTTTGAAAGTCAATTTAGTGATATAAATATCCATTCAAAATATTGATTATATTAATTATATAGAAATTACTCTCTAGCAGATCAACCTTGTTTTATCTGGAAGTAACTGCCCTTGCAGACTACAGAGGAAGGTCTGTCTGCTCAGTGAATACAACTACCCTTCCGTGCCGGCAGGATTCCACTCTAACACCCTTTACGGATAACTGAACTCCTTATCAAGAACCTATGGTAACTTATAGCGACGAAGAGTTAGTACAGTGCTTCAAAAGACAGAAGAAGTCAGACTACTAGACATAGCTTTGGATAGATACTGATTGCCGTCAAGCTCTTTTAATTATAGTTCACCAATTTCTTCAGTTATTGTTCATTTTTTTTTAAACTCACACACAAGTTGCGAATAAGTCGATTCTCTTAATGCAACAAATTGATTATTCCTAACGAAAATTTGTTTAAGTACGAGAATCTAAACATAAAAAGTTACAAAAGCATAAACGTACTTGTAATTTTTCTAATACGTACAGAATTACGTCTAAGGTTTTCAGAGAAAACCGTGGCTTCAGAACTTCGAATAGTTATCAATATTATGTAAAAGATCAGGATGGTCCCTATGCTCCACCGTTTAGCGTATCTGATTTCGAATACATTGGTGACTCAAAATTTGGTCGTATTATTTAATTTTGATTATTTTATTTTTCAGGCTATTCTCAAAGCTTCTTCAAATTTAATTGCGAATTTTAAAATACAAATTAAATAGTGTAATATTGAAACAGAATGCAGTTAATGCGCAAAATGCAAAATAAATAAAAATTCATAGTAAATGCGATATTCGATGTGAAGATGATTAGAAAGTGTCATTTTTTAATACGAATTATATTATAATGTATATTAGTGATTAAGCTCAGAAAATGACGGAAAAATATGATTGTTCGACATGTACTATATTATACTGTCTGTTAGTGATCCTTCTCTTCAGTCGCGCCTTTACACAGAGCCTGGTTAACAGTTGACCTGGGTAGATGCAGGTAATAGCCATTAATTTGTAGTAAAAATACAGTATAAATGACAGTTTAAAGTTGACACTTAGAGACAATTACAGAGTTGTCGCAGAATATCTCAAGGAATTCGTTCGAGTTTCATGACTTTTAGCCGAACAGCCATTCCAAACAATTATGTTATTTTCTAGATTATTAACGTAACTTAGAACCTAGAACAACCTCGTATGTTAACGAAAAAAATCCTATTGCATCAAACAATGTATAGAGAAATCAAAGAAAACTATGGTAACATGGAATGATTTATGATTCGAAGTGCTTCCACCCTCCCTTATACTACTCCATGTCTGTTTCCACCTAACTTCTACCTGTTGCAGATGTCAAAAAGACCTTGTAGAGAACGTGATTTGTAACTGATTACAAGGTTAAAGCCCAAATTTGAGGTTTTAAAGGAAATCGTTATGCAATTAAGGTCAGTATAAAAGAGACTGATTATATCGCTATGAAAAGAAACTGATGAATAAAATCAAGATTTTCCTAACAAATTTTGTCCTTAATGGTTTGTCGATCCCCTTTTCGTAATTGATAAATTAATCATTTCAAGATTTTTATTAGTAGAAATATTCGACTGGAATAATGCTTATACATAGGCGGTAGTGCACTAGACTAAGAAGTCACGCAATTCACCTAGCTTGTATGAGATAGATCCCATCCTGCAAACAATTTTTCAACTTCGTTTTCAAGCAATAATTTGCTGTGGGTTAGACGTGCCACGTTGTTTGTTTACGTCTCGAAAGTGTTTGTCTGGCGAATATCGACTAAAGGTTACTTTAATCTAATGTATGTTCCTGCAGTTTCCTACATTTTCGACAATTGGGAGGTATATCGCTATCTCGGAGGATCATCTGCAGCTGTCGTACATATTATAAATATTTATAATATATACGTATATATATATATATATATATATATATATATATATATATATATATATATATATATATATAATTATATAATTATAATATATATATATAATTTTTATTGTGTGAAAAATATTAGCCCCCCTTTTTCAGGATAACATGTTCGATATGCTGCAATTACAAGTGTTATACAGTTATAAGAAAACAGAGTAAAATTTTATCATTAATTGAATCAGTAGAATAGACAATCAAACTGATTTTCTCTAGATCAACCATTACATATCCGACTCTTATTAGTATTTTGCAAATATCACCATTAATGGAAATTGAAAAGTCTGAGAGTAAAATAATATTGCTTACTTTCTTAATGAACTGAACCATCATTGATTTACCTATATCAAACGATCTTACCTACATCTAACATTCGACTTTATTCTTTGAATATCGTTCTGACAATTTCGTCATCTCTACAGTTTAATATGTAAAATGTCTTACATTTAATTCTGAAGCCCTGAAGACGGGGATCTTGACGTTGGTAAGTATGTCACTAAATGTCTGTGCTGGTTGTTCATTTTTTAATCTGCAAAGTGGTGTTCTAATGGAACTTGAAGATGCTACTACATAGTATTCATTACGAGCTAGAGTTCACACCCTACATATGACTCAAAATTGTAATACGTGAAATGCATTTTTACAGATGATCTTTATAACAATTTATCGGAAAGTTTAAAAAAAATTATATTTTTGCATAAACATTTTTTTAGTCTCTAATGTAAGTTGCGTAAAAAAAGCAGTTATAAATATTTCTACAAATTTTGATATGTAAAACCAAGCTGTTTACAAATATCTCTGGTCTAATTTACAAACAAAAATAATCTCAATAAGTTCAATAGCTATTGCAAAATATTAGGCCATGGTGCAAATTTATAAAAGAAAGACTTTCTTCTTGATAGTTCGAATATTCAAAGGAACAACACAAAATACAATCGGAGCAGTACAAATAACTGCCATATTTTTTACTTTAAATTCTCTACAAGTTGTTTGCTATACATTATTCACTAATCATTTGAAACATCTATTGTTTGGTTCGTTAAAATGTTGCTCGGGTGATTTTGAGATCCCTAATAAGAGTGAATTTCACTTCAGGTATTGAAAATTCAAAATGGGAGACTGAATTCATAAAAAGTTACCTGAACCAACTGCAATTTAGTACTCAGCAGTTTTTGGAGTCGCTGTTTACAAATATGGCGCATCACTTATTGCCAGAATAAATCTGCAAGTTTAAAATTACACTGGCCAACAAAATTTGAAACCAGAAACTGGTCTATTATTTTTCTAAGGTTTTCTTTACGCTAAATCCAAATCTAAAGCATCTTGAAACCTGTATGGACATACGGTATTCAACTATGGGGAACCGCCTCCAACTCTAACATCCCAAAAATTGAGAGATTTTAAGCCAAATTGCTGCGTAATATCATCAATGCTCCCTGTTATGTGACCAATTAAAGTATCAGAAATGATCTTAAGATGCCCACAGTTGTCGCAGAAATAAAGTTGCTAAATAAAATATATAAAGAACCACCGACTTATCATCCAAATGAGCTCGCCACGGATTTACTTCTCACAAGCAGAACATCAAGACTGAAGAAATATAAGATTCTCTAACAAAAGCTGAGATCATTGTTGAAATTATCAAAACTATAAGTAAAACAAAAATCTTTCTTCTTAGTTATATATTTTTGTTTTCATGTCATGTACACTTCTTAATAATATTATAACAATGCAATTTATGCCCGAAATTGAAGCTGTAAAGTATTGCTTTGTACAATAATATAAAGTAGATGCTCACCAAATGGTGTGTATCTAATCGGGTTATATTTCTAATCTTGTATACAATTTTACTGAATGTCGTCCGGCAGATTATAAAATAAAATGGATAAAAAAAAATCCAAATCTGGCCCGAGAATTGTTCTATTACGTAATGATTTTGAAACATCTTAACTTAAATTGCAAAAAATACCGTTTTTTACCATTTTCGTAATGTATAACGATTCATTTTATTAGTTTTTTCTTAAACGCGGATGTATCTACCTAAATGTCTCAAAAATATGGGCTACATTAGACGTTATCGCACCTCCTCCTCGACAAAAAGTAATTTTTCAAATGATCAAGGATCAAGAAAAAATAGATTCTTTGTTATTCCTTATTAAAAGTGTTGATCCTTTTCTCATTCAAATTACATGCCACTAAAGTGGCAGATCTAAGCTCTGGTTGAAAGAAAAAAGATTCGATAACGTCAATTTCATTAATAAAGTTAATTTTTATTCTTATATTTTTAAGCTGTAACTTTAGTTCCTGGATTTTCGTTACACTTCCAGAGCAGATTTTAATACGGAATTCCAATAGGAATAGCGATTCGACGCGAACGGCAAGTTTTCTCGAACAGTGCAAGATATCGGTGCTGGCATTGTGCGCGATGAGAATGAGTTTCTGCACTGATTAAGCGAAACTGCCAGGTATGTCTGGTAATGGTACGCTATTAAATTCTCTCCGCGCGCGTGAGAAAAATATAAAGCACTTTATTCTTAACGGAACGATTGCAATGTTTGAACAATTTTTTTGTTGCGTGTTTACTGCATTTACCTCATTCGTAAATTTTCGAGTTTACGAAAATTAAAAAAAAAAAACAAAGAAAGTAGACTTAGGCTTCTTAAAACAAAAAATAAACATTTATAATTATAGTAACAGGCAGCACGTGACGAATAAGAACAGTGTTAAGCACATTTTTTATGGACATTGTTTGCTTTTCAATAATACCTTTCTTTGTAAATACTTTGAAAACAATTACATAATTGTGAAAGAAAAGTAAGGTGCGCGAACCCATTTTTCTTTAAGATTTGCGTGAGATTACTAAAATAAAGCTTCTTTTAAATACAAACCTGTCGTGATATTTTTCCGTTCACACTCAACGTATAAAATCTCCATAAAACGTAAAAGTATGATTCAGCAGCATAAAATATTTATTTGACAACTTCACTGATGAATTGGTTTTGCCTTCCCTTCCCTTTCATAACGTATGTCGTATAAATATCGAAATGATAGATTGATCGGACCTTCAATGATTTATACGAATGCATTAATAATCTCGAGTGGAAGATTATCTTAATGTCTTTTTTTAAAAACCTGATATTTCTCAAAGGGCATTTATTTATAATCAATTATGTACAAAGTTGAATACTAGTTACCTTAACATAAACTATGTATTATATGGCCCAAATAGCATATAATTTAAAGTGGGCAAAATTATTACACCATATAATTGTTTGGTGGCTTGACAAAATGGTTCATAATTCAGGCTGCGTGCATCTTTGTGTTCTTTTTAATTATTGTGTAATATGTTTATTATTTTAAAAAAATATTTTTAAGTGAATGGGGCAGCTTAGTTCCTTCATTAATAGTTAGCTAATTCCGCTATCATTCCTTATAAGTATACTATATTAGCACAGTACGGGTTTAACCGTTTGAGTCACGGTAGTAACCCACGTTACTACCTCGATTTCTTTGAATTTTAATTATTTACGTTCAAGTTAACGTATTCCGATCGGTCTTTTTGCTATTTTCTGTTACCTTAGTACTTAAAGAACATATCCACATGACTAGAAATACATAATTGTTTATTGTTTACTTTATATAAATAAACAAACACAAAAAAATCATGTTTTTTGGAAAGAATTCATTTTTTACGCTATTTTGAAAGATATTGACTTGAAGTTCGGGGTCGCTGATTACGAATCCGATGTCAGCTTTACGAAATTTAAAATGACGGATCCAAGATGGCTGATTCAAGATGGCGGTGATCGAGATGTAAAAAAGCGCGAATTGTGGTGAAAATGTGTATTTGGGGATTTCCGAAGTCGATAATTACGAATCCAATATCAGCTTTACGAAATTCAAAATGGCTGTGAGCAAGATGTAAAAAGTCGAGTTTTTTATGAAAACGCGTGTTAGGGAATTTTCAGCCTCGCTGAATATGAATTTTATGTTGATTATAGATAAGATGTTAAAGTTTCAAAATTTATCAGGAATTATATTTAAAATTTTTGTCCGCCATATTGGATCCGCCATCTTGAATTTAGAAAGACGAACCTCGGATTCATTATCAGCTACCTTGAAAACCCCCGAGTAGCAATTTTTGTCCCAATCGAATTATATTTTAAATTTTTGTCCGCCATATTGGATCCGCCATCTTGAATTTCGAAAAACTAACCTCGGATTCGTAATCAGCGACCACAAAAACCCCCGAGTAACAAATTTCAGCTAAATTCGATAAGAGGAAAAATGTCTGACTCAAAGGGTTAATCGAAAGCTCTGGACCCTATGGACCTACAACGAAACCGTACCCACAAACGACACACTACCCTGAGTATTATTTAACTATGAATATTACAATTTATATTAGACTATATTATATTAGTAATCATTTCTATGTTATTGAATAAAGTAGGTTTTTGAATAAATATTTTTATATGCTACTTGATATTTCACAAGCTCAGAAATGATCATAGCTGGTGCAACTATTTGTTCTCATTCCCATCACCTCTTTTCCACATCTCCATCTTGCTATTCATTCCAAATTCTTCCCCTCCTTTCTTTTACACATTGTTATATGTTTCGGTATTCCTATCACCTTCTTATACTCTGGACATGACCTTGACTGTCTTACTTTTCCCCTTCTCCTATTTATCCACTTCAATATCTCATCCTCTCAACATCTCCCATTTCTTTTCTCCCATTTCCGTCATTCCTGTTTTACTAAACTCCCCTCTCCACACTTTACTTTTCCCACCCCTTTATTCTGGTTTCCCTAGAATTTATCTTCGCTCCCCCATACATTCCAATCGCTCCCCCACTCCCTTCTCTAAATTTTCTTTCTGTCTTCCTATTCTGCATCTAGCCCATATTTCTACTCCATACTTTAAAATCCTCTTCACTATACTATCAAATAACTTTAATGTCCATGGAGCGCGGGTGGCTCAGTTGGTAGAGTATCGGCTTCGTAATCAGAAAATCCTGGTTCGATCCCGACCTCTGCAATCTGTCATCGGGACACCTCTATATTTGTTTATAAGTGTCTAATAACGCCATATCTCAGATGGTTCGGATTCCACCTTCATAAACTGTAGGTTCCGTCGCGACTTAGTCCTATTTGGGTTCACAAAAGTGAACGTAAAATAATATAAAAAAAAAAAATTTAATGTACATTTTATATCCTTATTATCCTTAAATTTTCTTTCTCCGTAACTCCAAACCCACCTCATTGCTACTTTTGATGTTCTTACCCTTTTATTTACATTTTTCCCCTCCATTCCTTTTAATATGTTCCCTAAATATTTATACTCTTTCACTTCCTCTCCGCTTTTTTCTCCCCACCACCAAAATCTTTTTCGTCTCTTCTTCCTTTATTCCTGAAAACCAGCACTTTCGACTTTTCCACACACAAATCTAACCTTTTCTTCTCCAACCTTTACTCACCTGAGCATATCTCTTAATATTTATCTTCTATCGCTAGTAACACCATACCACATCATCTGCATATTCTCAACACCGTTTCTCCATCCCCACCTTTACTCCTCCTCTGCTCTTTTTTAATTTATCTTCTATAGCCGCCAACAGTATTGGGCTTAATGGATACCCCCGTTTCATCCCCTTCTCTGGCCAGATTCTTTGGACACCTTCTCTCCTACCTTCACTACACATTTTGAATGCCGTATATTTCCCTCACTCTGTCTGTGAGTCTCTCATTGACCCTCTCTTCATCATCATGTTCCATAGAATCTCTCTATCTAACCTATCGAATGCTGCTTTTAAATCCATGTAAAACGCCTCTTTTTCTTCAAGCTCTTCCCCACTACATACTTGACAATCTCTATTTTATATATTGCCCCGCTTCCTTTTCAGAATCCGGCTTGTGACCTACACCATCCGTTTTTCTCATCTAGTTCTTTCACCACTCTCTTATTTAGGATACATTATGTATATGCTGCACTTATCAAGGTTACACCTCTATAATTATTCCTAAACTTTTTATCCCTTTTTTCATATTGCGACCACTACTACCACACTCCACTTCTATTCAAAACCTTTTCCTTCTCATACCTTTCTAATAATATTTTCCAACTCCCTTCCTGGCTGCTCTCTACCCTCTTTCCATGTCTCGTTTCTAATCCGATCGAAACCTGTGGCTTTTTACTTTTTACTCATTACTTAATTTACTATCTATTCTTTGTCCTTCTTTTCTATTTACTACCTCCCTGTACCCTACACTGCCTCTATATTCATTTACTTCTCCCAAAATTTCCATAAAATACTTTACCCATTCTTCTATTTTAATATCTCTGCTAACTCCCTCGTTTCTTTTCCTCCCTTTATTTATAAACTTCCACGATTTTGATTCCTTTCTATTTTTTCTATTTCTTTTTCTTCCTTTTTCTTGTGTTCTACATTTTCTTCTTGCATATCACTCTATACTTCCTTCTACTTTTTAAGAAGTTATTAAAACTTCCCTACACCTCTTATTCACTCTATTCATTTCTCTCTTCTTTTCTCTACACTCACGATCCAACCAAATTTTTTGAGTTAATTTTACATACCACTATGGTACATAATTTTAGAAAACATCATTTTTATAAGCTGGTAAAAACAAAGAAAATTCTAGGGTTAGGAATTCGTGTTCAACTCAATAAAATAAAAACATTATAATTTATACGTTAATCTTCACCGTATAAAAAATAAAATCTTCTGTCTTCGAAAATAATTATTAGAAAATTTAAAGAATACGGTTAGAACTCGTTAGATGATTTTTAACAAATAATTGCGTAGATCTTAAATTAATACACGATAAATAATACTGATATAACAAGACAGAACATTTATGATTGTAAGAATTAAATTGTAATATGCAATATCGAAAGACTCAATAACTGTTGTACTCTTTTTAATTTCCCAATTAATTTTTTTATGAAAAAAGGAAATTTATTTTATTATTTTAAATAATAAAAGTAATTAAGATGCTCAATGAAAATTGATATAAACCTGTTAGATTAATTAATAAATAAATAAACCATTATTATACATATAGATTAAATTAGTGTTTGATTCTGCTTCTGAATTCGATTCTGTCCTTTTGATTTTATTTATTGGTATATTTATTCGCATTCAACACAATCGATTTAAAATTTGCATTTCGCAATAAAATCGTTTATAAAATAACCGTTTCAAATTTCTGACAGGAATTTTAAACTTTACATTTTTAGTCCTAATATTAAGAGTCGTTTATATTATTACTTTAAATTCACGTAATTTTACAATATTTTATTGTATTTTTAAAATATTTTGATGTAATTTTATACAACTTTTGCTATTTTATGATATTTATTAAATGTGAAGTTATTTGAAATTATTATTTTAAAGTGTGCTCTATCATACCATACAAAAAAGGACATAAAAAGACATTATTTTAGAAGAATGTATTTAAATTACTTACTTTTCACTTACATTGCTACACTTAAGTTAACCATTTACCATTTGTAAGTCATATAACGGAACTTACCATTTTAAAATAATAAAACCCCGTGGTCGCGAAATTAATTATGACAAATTTTCATGTTTAACATGGAATAAAACGTTGGATTAAATCATTCGTGTTCAATTAACAATCATTTTATGATTTTGATTATGCAATTTATTTTATTTTACTTTTATAGTTCTTTAAATACATTGAATATCTAGGTTTATTAAATGCTGATTGAAATAATACATCAATCTCTGTTATTATGATCATAACCTCGATTAATTTAAACTCACAACCTCTCAATTATTCGCATTTAAATGCGATCATTTTGAATTTATCACTAATATTGATCGTACATATTAATACTGTGTTTCTGCAATTGAAATTCGCCATTCCACATTATTATCTGATAATTTCCGGAACGGATTATACTTAAATGCATTAAGAAGTTTTTCCAAAGAATTCATATCGTTATCAAGAAAAAAGAAATTACAAAAAGTATTTAAACACATACAAATCTGAAAGAGAAGTTTTCGACTAAAAATGTACACTTCCATATAATAACTAGAATCTAAATATTAATTTAAGATTTAAATTTTCCAATGAACACTAAAATAGTAATTTAATGGCAACTTTTCTCTACAATCGATTGTTTTATGCTGAGATACGGTTTTGGGTATCCCTTAATACATTTCAGGGTTGAAATCATTACCCGTTACATCCTATGATTAAGATCTTAGGTCCGAAATAATTTCATTACGTAACTTCAATTTCGCAAGACCCAGATTTCTGGTGGGTTGACATTTTGTATTATCGTCAATTGTGGACTTAAGCCAGCTCGTAAGCTACAGCTTAAGTTCTGGTGTAATTCATCATCGTCAGGATTAGCATTTTACAATTGTTTTCAAGAAACGTCTCCTAATAATACGAATCGCCGTAACATTATTAAATATTATAATTGTTAGCATATACGGACCCCGATTTCAATTAACAATCATGAAAACTTTCTAATTATTATATAAAAGGTTTAAATGTTAGTCTAAAAAATAAACCAAATGTCTAGACAGATTACTTAAAAAATGGCTGTTGTTATATTTTTGTATATTTCCTGAGTGATTATTACGTAAGATAACAGTAATCTACCCTAATTTATAGTATATGATAAACTCCAATATTTTCGATCGACATTCCTTGTCGTGTATTGGAATTTACGTAGCTTATTTCATTCCAGATTCCTGCAACCTATATTTTCATTCTATTATGTCACTAAATAAAAAAAATATTTCGGATTTATACAACAGCATAGATACGATATTGTTTTCGAAGTATTCATTGAAATAATCAAACTATATTTCTAAAATATATTTTATGCCAAATGACAGAAAATACCACTACAGGATTTTGTATAATTAAAACTTATACTTTTATTAACCTCTTGGTATTGAGAATAATGTTTTAAATAGTATCATCTATCTTTTAGAAATAAATTATTTTTCGAAAATTCGAAATTGAATGTTCCATACATTGGAGGAAGCATCCAAGTTCATTCGACTTTGAGCTTTCCACACAAAGTCGCGCTTGTAAAAGATTCGAAATAAAGTTACTTCCTATTCGTAGTGCTGCATCTATTTAAAGGGTTAAACCACTCTACCTAAAGCCTCCGTGGGTTCCGCATTCAATACCCAACACTGAATGAAACTCCTTCACATAACTTTTATACTTCGGTTGTTTTAGGTAATTTTAAAATTGAATAAAAGCTCGCTTTCCAGTATGATATTACTTTACATTCCCAATGTTACGCATAATCCTTTACGATGCATGTAACTGTAAATTCATATAAGGATTTATATTGCACATTTTTTCTAATGATTACGCAGTGAGAAGAAGTATAGTTAATCCAACCACTTTAAAAAAATGAAATAGTTGGAATTACTAACTATAGATCGCCATCGCGATCCATCTTAGTGTCTAAATAGTGACTTTGATAAATTAAGTACACTGTTAAAAATGTTCTTACATTTAATACATTTTTTTATGCGAAAATAAAGTGATCTTAATGTACAGTGTCTTAATTTTAAATTAATATACTCAAATATTAAAGAATTAATATATATGTATCGCACTCGAGTGTCGGTAAGGTAAGGTCAACTCGGGTAATTGCGATAGTGGGGTTATTATGATATTTCATATTTTCTCACAGTTGTACAGACATTTTTGTACTTGACATTGTACTTAACAATAAAAAAAAGACAGACCACTCATACAAAATTTCAGGTTAGAAACTATCATAAGGTGAGAATTCTATTGTCGACAAGCAATTTTAGATGTAAAATCTTCTTTCGACGATATAGAAGGTTTTTGTTTCAAAACTTTCTTTAGTGACAGATTTTCCATAGGTACAAGATTTTAGTTGTAAAACTTACAACTATATTCACCAGCATATTTACCAGAAAACTTCGGATCTGAAGAGAACCATGCACACAACATTTGAAATTTAGAAACTGCTTTCGACACTACTTTTACCATCGATAAGAAATTTTCTTCAGATGAGTGTTTTTTCACCAACAAATGATTTTACGCCTAAATTTTTTTTTTATTGAAGTTTTATCATCGACAGAAGATTTTTAGTTCAACATCTTTTTGTGGAGAGAGATTTACCATCAATTCAAAATTTTAAGTCTAAAACCACTTTTCAACAAGATTTTTACCATCGATAGAAGATTTTGGGTGTAAAGAGTTGCTTTGAAGAAAATTTTATCATTATTCCAATATTTTCGTTATCTAAAACCTTATACTAATGAAGTTTGTGCAGCCCAAAAACTATCCTACTTTAGAAAAGCTATACAAATTATTATACTAATATTAAATGTACATTTACAACAATAAATAATAATAAGTCTGAAAAATATTGATAAGAATTACAAATCATTTCAGTTCCTCGACTTTATGAAAAATATATTATTTTATTCGTGCTGATCTTTACATTCACTTTATGAAATTTAATATACGCGTATATTAATTTTAAAATAACCATGTATATTAAATTTAATACTCTTATATATGCAAATGACTGCATATACATGTATATTAATTTTGGCGACAAAATTCTTAACAGTGCAGCCAAGTCTACTATTTATATGATGAAACCAACTAAAAAACTTAGTTGTTCCAGATCCTACTTTTCAGATAGTAAAATTAAATGAACGGTTTCTAATGTAAACAAAACAATAATATTTCTCCGTTGACAATTTCTCAATCTTTAAATACGTAATAGAGTACATAACCTAAAACCACAGTTTTATAGTTAATTAAATATCCGTGAAAATTGCTGTAATAAAATTGATTAAACGAAAATAACCTGTTGTCAAAGTAAAAATAGTTATTTTATTACCACTTTACAAAATTGTGAATTACACGCCTAACATGCACCTTTTAATGTTGTCAATTATATTACATATTGACCCTTTTTTCTTAATGCAGTGTATAAAATATTGCCCTGAATATAATTGATTTAAAACCAAATCAAATATTATAAAAAATTAATATTTTGCTAAACGCCTCAAAATAAAAGTTCACCATGTGGACAAACGTGTATTAAAAGTAATTTAAAAAGTGAGGTGTATCAATAACACGAAGCGTGTTATTGGAATGAAGTATAGGTATATACCATTTTTTTTCAGTGGAATCGAAGTTTTACAAAAGCAATAACACCTTCTGCATGCCACCATTTTAATTAATATTCTCAATTATATCAATGTTTAGTACATGGATTTATTTTCTTCGGTTTTGAAAATTTACAACTTTAAAAGTTTAAAATAATTTTTCAATTAATAAATTATGCCAAAGTTATTTTTAAATTATTTCTCTCATTATATTTCTTTCACATTAAAAAAGTATTCGGTCTCGACGCTGCCGTCAGAAAGATTAAATGAACATATATTCATTGCAGCTAATTTTCCGCTAATACTCTTGCGAGGTTTCGAGTAATTAAATTGTTTAATTTCTGAATTAAGCTGCACAATTAAGCTGGAATTTCAAACATTTTTAATCGGAGGACCCGAACTTTTTATTTTGTTTCAAGTAAGTTCTTACATATAAGGAAGTATAATTGCTGTAATTAATTTATTTTATTACTAATTATTTTCTCTTTTAGTAGATACCACATGATATGTTCTTATCCATCACTTTTATGTATTGTCTTCACAATAGTTTATAAATGGTGGATTTATTTTCGGAAAGACTATTCATCATTTATGTAGTTTTTCACTCAGTAAAGTAGGGAATTAGTTTAAAAATCCTGCTATCATCTTGGAAGCTATCTAATACTTTTGTGCTATCCTTTTTTCAATGCTTATTAATAAGTAAGAACTTTTCTCCAATGAAATGGTATTTATACCTCCGTTAATTCTGGGAAAAATGGCTTCATTTTCACTTCGTAGTTCCCTTTTTTATGTTAGTTTTAGAGAATTTTGTTATGGATTTTATTTAATCTTTATACAAGTATAGATATTTAATAAAAACTGTATAATTTATAGAACCACTTATATTATTATATATTTTTTATACATTTTTTATAAAGAAACTGTATTAAAATTTTATGAAACTTTTATAAAACTTTTTTATCCAGGAAATCATTAAGAAGATAAGGGTAATTTAAAGTAGATGCATTAGTTTAGGATCAAGTATAAGGCTTTAGATTCTTTACAGCTGCCATATATATACACTTCTGTTCCCGGTGACCGACTTAAAAAAAGTTAAAGGCATTTTGAAGTCTGTATTTGATAAGGTAGCAATCTATATGTACACAAATAAATTAAAAATTACTGAAACGTTTCTCAAAATTCATGTTCTGTAACAGCGCACGGTGTTCTTAAACTAAATTAAATAAAAAGTCCCTACACCTTAAATTTTCTTTCACAGTTTTAAAATATATTGCTTCTAGATCATAGAAAACAAAAAATTAAAATCTTCTATCCAGCGCTTTTTGAGAAAAGTGCTTTTGATACTATAATCATTAATTTATTCTTTTTATAAAATAAAATATTATTGAACATAAATACGAATTTATGAACGGGTATATTATACTAACTTGTGTTCTATATGTTATTAAATGTTGGCTCTTTTACTGGCACTATGCTTCCAACTGATTTGAAGCTTGCTAACATGTTACTTGAAATAATATCGCATAGTAGTGCTAATCCATGTACTTGGTGTTATGCTCAAAAAAATGAACTGTATCTTTGTGGCCAATTGAGATCTGCTGCAAATGTAATGCAGAACTATGAGAAGCACTCTTACATATAATTCCTCCACCCGAGCTTCACCTAATGATTGGTGTCGTTAATACATACGCATATGTTGAAAGAATGTGAAACTGTAGCTTTGTCTACGTTTATGGAAGTCCTACCTTCAAAGGTACTTCGTGAAAAAACTGTTAGAAAATTATATCAATACCAAAATATGTAGAAGTATTCCGTGACTTTGAAAATGTTGTTACTGCGTGTTTTGGGTCACACCTTGAACGTAATTATAAAACAGGAGATTTTATCAAAAGTTACAAAAGTTTAGATGTTGGTGTAACGCCTAAAATTCATGCAGTTCTAATAAATGAACTTGAATTATATAAAATATCAACATGCAATATAATACATTACACAAGTCCGAAAATAATTATTGTCATCCCGTAAATTCTAGTAAAATAAAACGTAGAGTACTAGATCAGAACAGTGTCTCTGTTGTATACAAATAACTTCATGTCTGGTCTTTCCACAATCTCGACCTTTACCACCGAACATAATAAAAGGAAATACCCTAGGGACAAAAACCATGTGGCATGAAAACCCCTGGACGGTGGTGTACAATTTAGGTTTAATAGACAAATTAAAAGGAATCAGCATTTTTGAAGTTATATAATTTCTTGATCTCGGAAGAATTGTTGCGAGGACTTTGATGATCAAAGGTAATGATGCAGTCATTAACTCTTTAAGACCCACATTTTAAGGGATATACTATATACTAATTACTTCAAAATCTATGGTACACTTAATTTTCGGGGTCGCTGATTACGAATCCGATATCAGTTTTTCGAAATTCAAAATGGCGGATCCAATGTGGAGGTCAACATTTTAAACATTTGAGAAAAGTTCGCGAGAGTTCATGAGAAAAATCTGATTACGAATCCGAAGTCAGTCTTTTAGAAATTCAAACTGGCGGATGTTATGTGGTGACCAAAATTTAAAAAATTTGAAAAAATGAATATTCATACTTGGGGGGTATCAGGTGTTGCTGATTACGAATCCGATATCAATTTTTAGAAATTCAAAATGGCAGTTCCAAGATGGCGGAAAGTATTTAGAAAATTGAACGAAATTTTGAATATATAATTCGTAGATTTTCAGGGGTTTCTGCTTATATACTATACGAAAACACATTTCTGTATAAAGTAGGGTGTTTCGAAAATCGCCAAAAGTCTTCTACGCTCTACAGGACTGTACAAATATATGTTGCTGATTTTTTTAAAATTTGTCTGCCGTAAACGAATCCATAATTTTAAGAATCGAAAAACAAGCAACAGATTTGTAATTAGCAATCCTGAAAACTCCCGAGTATTAATTTTCATGAACTTTACTCAAGTTTTCAAAATTTTGGTCGTCATATTGGATCCGCCATTTTCAATTTCGAAAAACTGAAATCGGATTCGTAAATATCGACCCCGAAAACCCCCGAGTACAGATTTTCACGAACTTTTCTCAAATTTTTAAAATTTCGTCCGCCATTTTGAATTTCGAAAAATTGATATCGGATTCGAAATCAGCGATGCCGAAAATGTAAGTAACAATAATTAAAAGTACACGTTATTTGCCAAACCTCTTCGAAATTGAATTTTTTTTTTTTTTTTATTTTCTCCAAGGTTATTTACAATCTGTCGTTGACAATAAGTAAATTTGATATCGATTACAGTAACTTGAAATTATAAGACCCGATGGTTTATAATACTTTACATGATTAGCTACGTTGCATTTATGTACGTGTTCGATGCTCATTGGAGGACGAACTGGGTAGTGAAGTTGTTAGATGACAATGTCTTTATATTTGCGTAGTCTAGAGGTGGTTCGTGTGTCAACACTTAACTTTGTTGCTAGTTGATTAGGGTGTCCTTTAAGTCTATCCTTATATCTTCTATAGTGGGTTTTACTTTCTTCCTTTACCGTTTGAATTTTTAAGTCTTCTCGAATTAGGTAATTTGGAACATACCATGGAGCATTAACAATTTTTCGTAGTGTTTTCGCTTGAAATCTTTCCAGTATTTCGATGTTGGAAGCTGACGCAGGTCCCCACAGTTGGATACCGTAGGTCCACACCGGTTTGAGGATAGTTTTGTAAATTAGTAATTTGTTCTCTAGGGATAGCTTCGATTTATGTCCTAGTAACCAATACATTTTTCTTAATTTTAGGTCTAGTTGCGGTCAAGTCGCATTCCAAGATATTTAACTTCGTTACTTTGAGGTATATTATTATCGTTGAGGGAAACCGGTGGGCTTGTTTCGTTCCGAAGTGTAAACGTCACTTGTGAGGATTTGTTTTCGTTAATTTTTATTCTCCATTGTTTGATCCACTTGTTTGCGATGTTCAGGTATTGTTGGATTTTTTCGGTAACCATTTGTGGGCTGCTGTGGCTAGCAAAGATCCCCGTATCGTCTGCGTATGTAGCCAAGGTGATCCATCTCTTTGTGGGTAGGTCTGCAGTGTACAGAATAAAAAGTATAGGCCCCATCACACTGCCTTGAGGTACTCCAGCTAGGATAGTATGCAGAATTGTAATTGTCTCATTGATTTTCACTTGGAAGGTTCTATCTATTAGATATGATTCTAGTATTTTGTATATATTTTTAGAGAACATTTTTTTAAGTTTGAAAAGTAGGCCCTTATGCCAAACTTTGTCGAAAGCTTGAGCCTGATCTAGAAATACTCCAGCGCCGTATTGTTTGTTTTCAAAAACTTCTTTTATTTTTGTAGTTAACCTGTTTACTTGTTCGATTGTAGCATGCTTGTTGCGGAATCCGAATTGATGATCTGGAATTAACTTCTTAGAGTCAATTATCGGATTAATTCGATTTAGAAATAGTCTTTCGCAAATTTTTGCCATAACTGGTAGTAGACTTATTGGTCGGTAAGAAGTAACAAGGTTAGAGTTTTTTCCTGGCTTAGGAATAAGGATAATTTGGGCGACTTTCCACTGTTTGGGGCAGTGACATAAGCGAAAAACTGCATTCATTAATATAGTGAGGTATCTAACTGCTTTAAGTGGTAGTTCTTTTAATAATTTGCCATTTATTTTGTCATATCCTGGAGATTTTTTGTTCCTGAGAGTTTTGAGTAATTGTTGTACTTCGTTGAATGTTACTTTTTGTATTGGGGGATTGTCTTGAGTAGGATTTTCTTCGGTAGTAAGTAGTTCTCTTCGAAATTGAATTAATCATAAAAAACTGACGTTCTTAAGTGTCGATTTGTTTATAATAAAAACAAAAACAAAAAAATTTCCAAAAGTACGGCAATATTGAAAAAAATAAATCTTTGTCACATTAAAAATAATTTTTATTTTAAAATATTGGAATAAAGGTCCTCTACCTTCCCGTAAGGTGATCAACCATAATGTTGATGTAATTAACATATTTAACAAATATATAACGGCATATCCCTATTATATAAGTAATAATAAAATCTAATTATACTCTTTGTTTCAAAATTTTATTTGATTTATCAAATTATTTTTATCAAACTTCTAATTGATATTATACCGAACTCTTAAGAATTGAATTACGAATTCTAAAAATAAGATGAAAATAGTTTAGAAAATAGGGTTAGAAATGTGAGAAAATAAAAGAACAAACTCGAATTTTCTATTATAAATTTCCGAGGATAGAGAGCTTTTAGAAGCTGGAACTACTGGAAGGTTAGGTAGGATAAGAGGGGTTGGAAATACAGGAGAATAGAAAATCTTTTCTATTAGAAATTGGAGAGTGAGACTGTCGATGACAGTGAAAAGAACAGTAGGTCCGAAAAATGGTTCAAGTTACAACAATGGGTAGGCGATGATCATGCTCATTCTTACTACAAAGCGACGACAAATAAATATAATTGTCATAATATAAGAAAATACAAAAAATGTATTCGAAAACCGAAAAGCCGGACATGAAACGCGAAAAAGTCTGACGGAAAATCAAGCGCGTTGAGGAAGTGGACCGCCACTTCCGACACCAAATGTTATTTTAAAAAAATGGAAATAATCGCACATTTCAACAGTTTTTTATTTTTCTGCATTTTCTTTGTATTTGTAACATAACAGTAAGTAAATCGGGTAAGAATAAAAAATTCTTTTTCGTTGGTTTTTAAAATTTTATACTAGTTCTATGCATCTATTCAAAATACATTTGAATTCACTTCATTAATATTTAGAATTACGATGTACAATGATATAAATGAAAAAAATCAATAGACCCGAATAAACATTTCCGGAGCTGTCCCTCATCAAAAGCTTCGGACCGGATCAGGATTGTAACGCTACCGCAGATCCGTGTCAGATCCGGAACCCGGAGGTCCGGCCATCGGGGGCCGTTCAGGATCCGATCCGGATTTGGCTATATCTAACTTTTTCCAATAAGTAAGGGGACCCAGATATGTTCCTGATCCGGCTCGTATTTGGATATCTATCGTACGGGTAACATAACCTTAAAAATATATATTTTGAAGAATATTTGTACAAAATGAATAAGGAATTGAAACGTCGCCAGAAAATTCGTCAAAGAGTTCAAAAACATAAATTGAAAAGAAAAAATGATCAGAGTAATTATACGGATAGTAATAAGGATAAATCTGAAGAAATGGAATTTGTTTCATGTGATTCTGGTACGCAAATATAAAGTCAGTTTTTTGTATTAATATTACCAACTTTTTATTAACAACACAGCCACACAAAAAAAAATTTTTGTTTCGGCCTGGGTTTCTCCTTATGTACTGTATGTTTTTTGGGTCGCTGAATCCGACACCGAAGTCCATTTAACACTATATCCTTGTCAGGTTTTTTGACACAATCTCAAAAAATAATAATTGTAAACATTCATGATATTTTAACTCGAGTACCGTCAACTTTAAGAAAAAATGTTACTCAACATAAAATGTTCCGAATCACTCGAAAAATACATCTGAATTTTTACAAAATTTGTGAAGACGATTTTAGATTTTTTGGATTTCGCCGTTTTTCGAAAAATTTAAAATGGCTCAAAAATATTTGAAAAAATTTAGACGTACTTTTCGAGTGATTCTGAACTTTTTTTGTTATATAACTTTTTTCTTACAATTGAAGGTACACGAGTTAAAAAATCATGAATGTTTACCAATGTGTCATTTAGGATGCTATATTGGAAACGATTTGTATTGAAATTAATTTTTATAGGCCCGTAAATTTTCAGGTCGACTCTCAATTGCACAATTTTAAAAGGTTTTACGTAAAAAGAAAATGTTGTTAAAGTATTTTATCTTATTTTCACATTTTAGGATCGAATTATAGGTATTTTTTTGAGATTATGTCAAAAACCTGACGTGATAGAGTTAAATGGAGCAATGTTCTTACATATTTCACTAACATATATACGCTTTTGAGATAATCTTGAAATGACAAGACTTTTTTTCGAGAATCTTGTCAACCACCATGAAATTGAAATATATATTCAGATCTGGTTGAGAAATTGACAAATTATTCGGTTTTTTTTTGTAATGGTGGTTAAGGGAACTCAGGTGGCTCGGTCGATAATGTCAAATTCTACCCTAAAATGTTATCAAACTCCACTATATAACTATACAAACTTTATATACTACGACTACAAAAGTTAGCATTATATGTAGTCACAAAACAAATTAAAGGATTGATTGAGAATTGGAGGAGAAAGCCTGAAAGAAAAAAAAACTTGTCATTTCATTTACTTGTCGTCATAACCTATTCGTCGATCATTTTTTGTGGCACGTTTTTCTCTGATAATTCTCAATCAATCTTTCCGAAATTTGTTTTGTGACTACATATATAATGCTAAATTTCGCAGTAATGAGTCCGAAATTACGAAATAGCGCTCAGAAACTGTTTAACCTCATCCTAATACACTATATGTATATAGGACGGAGATTTGTCGGTAAACAAGGTTCTCGGAAAACCCGTATGGTATTTGTCACCTAACTGTATAGACCCCACATAAAAGTTTTTATGTATATGTATATAAGGAATTATAATTAAAAGCCCGATTTGAAACAGATCAGGATCGGATAGAGCTTTCTGACCTGCGGGACCCGGACCCGACACATATCTGCGGTTGCGTTACATCCGGATCAGGTTCAGATGAGGCATTCGGATCTGGATCGGATCTGTGCTAAGGCTTCCGGATTCGTTCCTGATCCGACCCGTAGGTGAATGTTTATTCGGGGAGTTACGGTGTAAATCAATAAATTCCCTATGTAGAAATGCAAATGTAAAACTTGATGTTACATAATAAAATTGGGATATATACGCTTTTATCGTAAGTTCTATCTTTATTCCAGCATTGCAATTAAGTCGCGGAATACTTTCAAAGCATCGACTTATATTATTAATAAATGAAGTGAAACTCGTAGACATTTTTAATCAATTATTTATAAGATCGAAAGTTATTTTTTGTACAAAAACGCTGATGACTTTTAATAGCGTATACTATATATTCTTCTTAACGCGAAGGAATAAACTAGTACGAAATTAAAAAACCTATAATTTACATTTTCTGGAAGACCAAAATTACCATATTCAAATGCAATGATCCAAATAATATTGTTATAAAAAGAGTCGAAATATATAATTAGAATGAACATCGATCCAGTGTCCAAAAAATGTAGTAAACATTTTATTATTTATATGTTTTTAATTTGAAGAAAACGTCGCTCTTTTATATCCCGAATTCCGCTACAAATTTACAAAAGAATATTTTTGTAGTAAAAAATAATGAATTCCTAAAAACAGATAAGGAAATTTGTTACTATCTTTTATTAGTGAAATATATTAAATTTGACAAACTTTTGTTACTACAGTTTTACAGTTTATTAAATTATTAAATTACAGTTATTACTTTAAAAAATACAAAAACTAGTTTAACTATACTATGTCTACCTTCTAAATCTGAATTGATATAAAAAAGACTGACTTAAAATGAAAAGTGGGTTACTATGTACTAGTCCATTTTTCAACAACAAATAGACAAAAAATTAGTCATGTATTACTGAAATTATACTATTAATTTATTAGTAAAAAATAATATTTGACTTATGAATAGTAGGTTTGAACTTTTTATTAGTAAAATGTATTACTAATTGAATGAGTAACTTTTCGTTCATGAATTAATATACTGAAAAAATGTACTTCTTTGGACGAAATTAATTTCTTAAAATTGATTTACTTGAATCAAGTAATCATAGTTATGATTCAAATAAATTTTTGTTGAAACTATTGTCTGGAAGCAAGACATATTAGTTATTTAAAAGAAGATCACGATTTACATTCATCATTTTAATATTTACTTAAAAAAAAGAAATGTTTTTTTTTAAATGAATACATATTTACTACGTTCCAGTAAATATTTCCTTGATCCAAGAAATGTGTTTTCTCCTTTACATAACATTTCTTTTCTTCGAGTGTACATTTATTTTTATAAATAAACCAATAAACGCTTACTTCGTAATATCAGTTCATTCCGTTGGACAACTTGAATTGAATCAAATATTCCCGAGTACAAATTTGTTCAGGCATTGATCAGGGTGTAACGCTTTTGGGCAGGCCCTGATTAGGACCCTAATAAATTTCTACTTGGGTTTATTTAATTTCAAGGAATATTTTCTTGATTCAAGAAATTTAGTTGTTATTCATGCAAGTAGCTCATTTAAAATTTTGGGGTTCATTTGGATTCGATGTCGCATGTTCGTTTCTCGTTATTGTCAATAGGTGACGAATAAATTATTCTGTATATTCGCAATCCGAGAAATCGAGTCTCATTAGATATAAAAGCCCTCATTACCTTTTTGTCCATATGCATATGATAAGCGAAATAGTCTCCAAGTAACATATTTAGGATCGTTTATCGGTTTATACTAGAAAAATTTGCGTTGCTACTCCCACCTATGTATTTATATTATGCAAAATATCATGTGTGTGTAAAAATTTTAAATAAACCCGTACGAATGTTAAAAAAACTACAGAACAAGCTGTGATGTGATCATCTTTTAGTTCTAAATTTTTACAGATACATATTTACTTTTTTCTAGTAATTATTTACTTAAAGCAATGAAACGTTTTCTAGAGTAAAAGAAATACTTAATGTCAACTTGGTAGAAGTAATTAATTAGCATGTTGACGTATATATTTATTTCTATCAAGTAAATTACTAAAATGAAAAAATGCTTTGTTTACACAACGAAATGATTTTTTTGAAAAATTTTGTGGAACAAAGTCAAGAAATTATTATTTTTTTCTAATAAACGGTGAATATTCTTTCTAATAAATATTTGGTTGCGACCATTTATAGACCATTTACTTGAAACAATAAAATTGTATGATACAATACAGATTTAGAGAGTACGTGAGATATTCAGTAATTAAATCTGTATACAAATGCAACTCTATTAAAAATTCAAAATTACTAAGATTTCGAAATATTATGAATTTCGTAATATTGAGAAGTGAATTCAATTTCCGAGGACAAGTGCGTACAAATGAATGCATTTGGAATATTAGATTAAATAATATATTTCAACAGCAGGATATTATAATTTTCGATTATGTAGGGTAAGTGCTCCTTTTACGGATAGTATTTCCATGTCGGTCACCCCGAGGGAATACGTGATCTGACGTTTAACCAGAGATGCTGCACACGATATTATATACGTTTTGAGGGCTTAGGAGGCAAATTCCGAGATAATAATCGTAAATAATTGCCCGTACCTGAAGTTCTGAATATTTCCGCTAACCCCTACACCCCTTCCAAAATTTTAGACCAAATTAATTATCTAGGCTCGTTTCGTCGTCTTTTCTTGGTGACTTAACTTTTAAACTGCATTAAATCCGTATCAGCCTCGAAGCGTATCGCACATGAACAGGGCGTGCCCAGCTTAGGAACAAGGGTATGTAGAATGTGAATTCTTAAATAAGTTATTATATTCGGCACGAGATTAACGATAACCTACAAGGCGATACTTCCCACGTTTTCTGAAGAGCAGGGTCATACATTTATTCCATCACGTTCGGTACGTTAAAATGTAATTATGTTAACTTTATGTCTCTCGGAGGATTATAGTTGTTATACTTGTAATTGAGTCTATTAATATTACAAGAATATTAGGAGTGATTTTTCTAAACTCGTACTAATTAACAATATTATTGATGCCTCTAGAACTTCCCTACGTTTAATAATAATACAATCGTTAATAAATTTTATAATAAGTAAATATTACTAACTTTTATAGGCAATTTTGTATTTTTACTTACGCTACATTTGATAAGAAATTTTAATAATTTCCATCGATAAAATATTTTATTCATACTTTTATACTACCAAAATGCGACAGAAATAGATTTAAAAGTGAGGTATTATTGAATTTAATTCTAACATGAAAAAGAATAGTATTTTGGCCAATTTAATACATAAATGAGCTGTAATTACGAAACAATTATTAACACATGGTTTAACATATTATGTAACACTAGAAGTAGGACGAGAGCAACAGAAACGCAGTGTGTAATTAGGGCAACCTAACTCAACCGATAAAAGTGACCGATACGTGTAATGACATAATAATGCTCTTACCCTTAATTGAACTATTTATGTGATATGTAATATGCATTATTTTTCGGCGAGGTAGATAATACGGTTCAATTTATTCTCTTATGTAATTCGACAAATGACGCTTATTTAAAAATTACTTACTCGATTGTGATATCTGCTCCTGACCACAGTACAGAAATAGCGATACAGTCGACTTTGTTTCATTATTTGACAATTACGAAACGAAACTCGGAAATGCATTTATAAACTGAAAATAACGATCCGAAGAAATATAAAAATAAATGCAGATACGAAAATAATCCGTTTGCGAGTATTCACACTGCAATATACTTTGAGTACATTGATAAATTTATGTGTAATATTAAAGCACATGTACACTATTTGGATGATGATTTTGTAAGACTTTGAAGATTTAAAAAATAAACTATATATTAGCAGTATCATGAATTTTAATAGTTAAATAGAGTATCGCAAATGATATATCTCTTTAAGAAATAGCTGACGGTATAACCGCATGATGCAATGGAATTATATTGCATGAATACCTCCTGTTCACTACTTTTTATTACATCAACAGTTTTCCATGTATTTGTACAAACACATACTTGCGTACAAAATAGTATTTGTCGTACCTATAGCCATAATTCAAACAATATTTTTATTCGATTCCTTAGATGCAAAAATGGTCATTACCTAGATGACTTAGCAAAATCCCTATCCTATCCTATCTAATACATGGGTCGTAAAATTGCCATTTTACGCCCGCAAAAGGAGGTGTAAAATAACCATTTTCCGCCTTTTGGGTAGAAAAATATCTTGATTTTCATTTTAAAACTTTCAGTTTACGTTCGATTCACTGAACCAACAGTTTGTACACGGGATTCGGTTAGCAAATTAAAGATTAAGTCTAGATTGATGCATTCTAATTAAGTCGACGTTCTAATTATTTTAATAATCCTCAAAAAAGCAATTAGCATTATTACGTATTCAACATAGTATTTAGTATTATTCCTTTCAACATTTTCCATCATCATTGAAAGCAGTCATTATCCATATCATCGACATCATTGTCTGTGTAGTAATCTACCACACTTCGCATCCTTTGAATTATTTACTGATAAACGCATGTAGAGGATAAATTCTAGTTAATCCTAGAGTCCTTTATTTCTGCAACCATACTTTTTAATTTCACTTTTAATAATTTGTAAACTTCGACATGTCAATTATAAGCTTGAATTACAGTAACAAAAATTAATTTGTGACATTTTTCGTACACCATACAACAATTAAGAGGAGGTCACTAATTGTAATAGGAAGCATTCATTATGGGAATGGGAATTCCACAAATCCGATGTCAAATTTTGTAATTTCTTAAAATTGATCATTTAATAATAATCAAATAAATTAGCAATGCTTGATTCGCAGTTTTAAATTTACTGTCACCTTTTTCAAGCAAGTGATTACAATGATAAAATAATAAAGGGACAGCAAATCAGTAGTTTTTAGTCCCCCTAGTCCCCGCAAGGCTCGTTAGGCCAACTACACATATGCTTAAATAAGAGGTATCTTGAAATCTGTTCTTTTCGTTTGTGACCCTCAAATTTGTTTCCACATATTTTTATTTCCAAATAAGAGTATCAATGTCAAGGACCCAAATAAAAATATCAGTGACTTGAAGTACGGCTCACATTCGTCTTCTAAAGCGACAACTCGTGCGAAAATTTGTATATATACTCAAAACATGTCCAGTATTTCAGAGCAATCTACATTTGAAGAATTAATTTTGAAAAAATTCATCCTTGGTATTGGGCTGATGTCATAATTGACATATCGGTGGTTGTTATCTACTATATTGCAATTTTTCAATACTTTTAAAAACATTTGCTGTGCATGATATTATATGAGAATGCAATTAAAAAATTGTGCAAATTAAAACGGTTATTCCGTTTTCGTTACACTTTTTCGTTCACTGACGGATTTCAACAAATTTTATTTTATATTTGGTCGCAATCTTGAATTCCTGGCTGTTCAGTTAAAATCAGTTTAGATCAGTTCTGATAAAAAATTGTTAATAATAAACTTTCTATTGAAAATTACTAAAAATTGATAATGCGTACTTTCAAAACTTCGACTCGATCGCTGGACAACCTAAGCATCAATGAAAAACATTTACATTATTAGTGATGAAGTAGGCATTGTTAGCACTGAAAATTTGTTAAAATGAGATTTATGTTTAAAAAACATAGAAACTATATTACAATTTACAATCATATACATTAAACCACATCTGAATTCTGCTAAAAGCATTCATTATCGAGGGTGGGAAGTAGGTGATTTGCGCACAAATGAAACCATTGCGAAAGTCAGTAATTTCGTTTGTGTATCGTATGCTATTTTTACCACTCGTCAGTAGAGATCATCTGTTGATGTCGAAGTATGTTTCGAATGCTAGTTCTTATACATTATGCCCTCTCCGAATCGCTAAGTGGCCAGTGATGGTCAAAAACTGAGGAGAGACTTCAAACTTAAAATTTTATTTTTATGCCAATACTTTTATCATCAAGTGTCAGAGAAATGCTACTTGATGTACAATTTATTAAATCAGTGAAAGAAGTTTAACGTGATGTTTGATGCTGGATGCCTGAAATTACCAATGGTCACAACTACCACTTTCATTATTTTCCACTACTTGTACAATAATTATTTCTGTTCAGAGTTTGGCGAAGTTATATAGCACTATATCTTTGGAAAGTCAATATTGAAATTTCAATTTTAATTGCAAAAATGAGATGATCGTTAGAGTATGGCTTTTCCGTAATGTTTTAATCACTCATTATATATTATTGATTGAAATTTGCGAAGGATGTAATTACTAAACCTGTATTAAAAAATATATATTTATTGAAAAGATATTTTAGTTCAAATCTTGTTCATTATTTTACTTGCATAACATCTTGACTTTAATTAAGCGAAAATCTATGAGATTTAAATGTTTCTTTTAATGTGACAACAACAAAATTATCAAACAGAATTAATAACTGAGGAATGTGATTTATAAACATTTCCAATAATACTTTCATATATATTTTTCACATTGTTTATTAATTACCATCAAATGTTCAAATAATTGTAGTACTTATATGAGCAAAAAATGATGCCATAAACGTACGGTAATTGGCCCAATTTTTTTGTGGTATCTGATACTCTAAAGTAATCGTTAGACTATGAGCGTGCACGCATGATAAAAATTCGATAAAACCATCTCAAATTAACCCATTATCGCCAGGAAGGACACATTTCCTACTTCAATTTCAATCAAGTATTTCATATGAAAATTAAAGTTCAAAACAATTGAAATGTATGTATCTTGTTATTTTCGAGATCGCAAAAAATAGGGTATACTTTTTTATAAAACATTTTTTTTTTCATAGAAAGAGTATTTGCCGGCACAAAATTCTTTCGCTACAGGTAAAGAAAATAGTTGTAATATTAAGATATATTTTTTAAATATTAAAAAAACTAATGTCATGATCACAAAATGGCGACCGTAGTGAGAATTTTCTTTTTAAAACTTAAGAAATTTTTTTCATGAAAACTGCAAAATCTACAAAAAAGGTTGTGAGAACAAACGTTTCTTAGCATGTCTCAAAGAATATTTTTTCAGAATGTGTTGATACAATTTGTTATTTTTCGAAAATTAGAAAAATTGAAATTGTGAAAAAAGTCATTTAAAAAATTTGAAAAAAATTTAGAGTAATCTTTGACTAATTCTAAAATATTTTTGTTCAAAGAAGATTTTCTCTACAGTTTCCTAAACTTTTTCCAAACTTTAGACAACATTTCCTTGGAACAAAATTATCTTAGAATTTGTCAAGAAATAGGTAAAATTTTTTCAGATTTTTAAAAAAATTTCGTTTCTCCGAAAATTTAAACAATCAAAAATTATATCAATATATTTTGAAGAAATTTGGGAATACTCTTTGATACATTCTAAGACATTTTTTTTCGTATAAAGTTTTGTCAAAAGTTTATAGTTTTCATGAAAATATTTCGTAACTTTTAAAAAGAAATTACTCACTGCCATCGCCATTTTGTGATCACGATGTTATTTTGTTAATATTTTTAAAATATATCTTAATACTACAACTATTTTTTTCACCGTTAGTGAAGGAATTTTGTGACTGAAGATACTCTCTCCTAGAGGAAAAAATGTTTTATTCAAAAGTATATCCGATTTTTTGAGTTTTTTTTTAATATTTAAACCACTATATTTAATTTTCTAATTACGAAAGCTCAATTTTGATAACGCAATGGTAAAGAGCAACCTTGAAAAAAATACGATACATACCTCTCAGTTTTGTTAACGTTCGATTTTCTTACGAAATACGTGCAAAAAGTGCAAAAAGTATCCTTCCTGGTGTTAATGGATTAAGGAGAATTTTTTATGAAATTCTCAACATGTGTTTATTAATATAAAAGTCTTGATATGTGTTACTATATTGTATGTTATTTAGCAGCAAGCTTGCTTGAGGGCATTCTGCACAACTCCCGAGGACGTCCAAATGTCAGCTTTTATCATTATGTTGACTTTCTCAAGGCGGCCTTTGAACATCCTTAGCAGCACCTAAGAACATAACTTTAGGAGGCTATATTATGTGGGTTCTTATTATATGTCGTCTATTACAAATCTAAACATGTAACTTGTGGAAATCCTAACGTTTATATTTAACACTTTGCACGCCGCCTACTCTTTATTCTCCAATAACCTTATTTTTACAATTTAAAGTAGATATAAATTAATTCTCAAACTTTCAATTAGATATAAGGTCACGAAAAGAGTTTTCATAGCATTTTTTACATTTTGAAAAACTCGTATTACTTACAGAGTTTCAGTTGTTAATATTTAAAAGTGGCCTGGGACTAAATTTTATTCTGACTTGCACCTAAAATGGTGAAAAATAAGACAAGAAGAAAGAAGCTTTGTTTTATTAATACTTTTCTGCATTTTTCATTCTTTTCAACATACCGCTCTTCTCCCATCTCACCTTGTACGTGCTGGATATCTTTCGACTATGCTACTTAATACGTTTCATCTAAAAATGAAACTCGTATTTTTCGGTTTATTATTGTCCTAAGATCAGTTTATATCGTTTAGCGTCTTTTGAAAACGTAATTTATTACGTAAATTGGAATTTCATATCCCCTTCAGCTCGATTAAAGTTACATTACGATATTCTGAATTACATTAATATTTTAAATTACATGAAAAGACATAACTTTAAAAATCGACTTGTTTAGAAAATTAATTGATAAATGTAACTTAACTAAATGTTCACGAAATTAGAGGAATAATCAGAAAATATTTCAATTTCACTGTACTATAATAGAAAAATGAGAACTTTGGGAATTACATTGTTAGAGAGTATTTAACATTTCAAATATTGGTTCAACACCGGAAAGTGTAGATTATTTTAACCCCTTCGCATATATTCGAAGCTACAAGCCTGGGGTCTTTAGGATTCTCCTCTACTTACACAGTTGATTATTATCGCATTTAATTTTTACATAAATTATTTAGTTGGATTCGATCAATTTGCTGCTTTAATTAATATGTAAGGTCATAAGTATATTATAATATTAAGTACCTCTATATTAGCATGTTTAACGCGAAAAATAATTAAAGTGCAATAATATTAAATAATATAATTCTATGACCTGTTTTAACAAGTGAATAAATTTTAAATTAACAAAATTGGAAACATGTAATTATATTCACGAATTAGGCGAACCCAAAATAGTAAAAAGAAAATCTCTATTGATTGTGAATAAGCAAGAAGTATCTATAAATTAGCAATATTGTGGAATTATCGGGTAATCATGATTATCGGGTGGTATAATTAACATTCATTACTTATAAAGTTATCACGAAAAATGAAATCAGATAAATCACTAATTTTTATTTGCATTAAAGTGTTCCATATTATCATTTGGTTATATAATTTTCACGAATTATTCGGTTTCACGGCATAACAGGATTAAATTTCAACCAGAACATATTTTAGATATTTCCATTAGTTCGACGTTGCGAATATGAGATGTACATTAAAAAAACAGGATAGGGTTTACAAAATTGAAATATATATATGCGCTTTCAAAACTCTATTAAAAATTATGAATCACTTTGGATAGACAAAATTTGTCATATTTTAGTTTACACTTTTAAAATGCATGCGAATTAACCGAAAGATCAAGTGATATTCAATATTCTTATATACTTAGAAACGGAAAATATGGAATCATTAGCACTACTGAAACAGCATCAAACTTGAGTTGTAACTACTACTACCGATTTTTGTATTTATTAACAATAGACCTGAGGTAATACCGCATTAATGTCGCCAAAATTAATTGTATGTGATTTTGATAAATTATTCCTTTTAAAAGTAAAAAGTATAGTAGGTGAAATGGAGTTTTTTGAGCTTTACATCTTCAAAAGCATAGAATACTGAAGAATGTTGATAAATTAATTTGATTTTTACTGAATTAGAAAAGTGGATTAACTCTGAACCAAAAGTGGATCATATTTAATATTGTTTATGAATTATTACAGTGTTGAAATATAATCGAACGGCGATAACTACTAACTTTTTAATAACACGACTGTAATACTACACTCAAAAAAAAGCCTTGAATTAATATGAATAGTTAGGTAATGAAAAGTTCAAATGAAATGTAGACTTCTTCAAAAGTATTGAAACTAAACAAAAATGAGATATTGTGCAGAATTTTCGCTTAAAAATTGAGCCGGTTGAGAATTTGAGATTATTTTCTGTGTGCACTTCATTTTTTTGTTTAAAGCATCGTTTTGAAGATTTGTATTTTTGAAAATAACCGCAGAAAATAAAAAAGATCACGTTTTTTCGCTTTTTTTTTAAGATGGCGGGCAAAATGAGACTGACCTCCATGCGTTACTATCTAGTAAGAAATAAAAGTACCGCCTTACCAAGTATTTTGATTTTCAACACATTGTTATTTTCTTTATTTTTGTATTGTCTGATCGTAGTCGCAGGATGTTCACGAAGGCGTAGGTGAAATGGGAATCAAGAATGCTCTCGATGAATTTGCCGAACATCATTCTGTTTACATCTCGAATGAGGTTTGAGATGGAAACAAACAACGTCTCTCAAGAGGCTGTCTCCATCGTTATTACACTTTGAACTTGCACCTCCGCCCGTGTAACATATACAGGGTGTGAATATTCTTGGAAAACGTTGCGAAATGAATATGCACATATATATATACTTGCATGCAAATGCACAGTAGCTTGTATGAAAAAAAGACAGGAATCAGGGACCTCTCATGCAATGTCGCCGTAACTAGTTGTAGTACAAATGGACTGACGATATTTCTAAGAATAAAAAACAACATATTTGATTTGAAGTAATATTGGATTGTTGTTTTCATTATATTTTACATTGTCTTGTCTGAAGATAAAAATCTGGGTCTAAAATATTAATGAATACTTAGTAAATTAAGTCGACATTTCTGAGAGTTCCTTTCTGTAAGTCAAAGAGCAAATCATTTTATTGTTTTTATTGTTATTAGGAATTTTGTAGTAAATAATAATAATAATAATATGTCTTTATTGCTAAAGCAAATGGGCGAGTTTCAGCTTAAAGCTGTTTTACAAACTAACCTAATTTTGTAGTATTTGCTAAAAATTTGAAACAACTTTAACTCATTGACAGTCGATGGCAGCTATAGTATCAAAATGACGTGTAATAATACACCGTTCAAAACTCTTTGACAGCCAAGAAATTCAAATGTATGATTCAATCCGCTTGCCCCTTTAAGTACTAATAAAATTTTAAATTAATTTTGACCGAAAGTTTTGTATTACAACTCAACTTCAAGCAATGATCATAAGCGTGTCCTTCAAATATACAATACAAAAGTAAAGAAACAATACTTCATTACTTATTAATAATTTTTTCTTCGCTTTTCTTTATTATTTTATTATTTCACATACAGAGTTTGTTGGGTATAAATATCGATCCCAAAATATCTGATTTTTTATTGTCGAAAAAAGAATCCTACGTTATATAACAAAGATGCAACAAACACACAAAAAAAGATTACAAGTGGTTATGATATAATTACAGTTATAATTGTATTTATTAAATATTTAATGACAATAATGCCGAAATACAAGAAAAGGTCAACATCACGATCCAAAGATAACCATCACTATTGTGATATGTCAAAAGTCGATGAGTTGGAAAGACGCCTGGGTTGCTTTACAAAAGTTGTCGAAATATTAGTCCAAGTTGGAAATAAACCACAACCAGCAATACTATCACATCAAATTGAAATTGTGAATCCTTGTTTTTCTGGTAAGACTAGACAAGTAGATTTTTTTTTTATTTCTTAAATTTTCTACACGAAATCTTGAAAGTCCATATCTAAAGGATATTGGCAGGGATTCATTGCGAATTAGTTAAAAAAAAAACAATTTTCAACTACGGATATAGAAAAAGGTTCAAATTCAAAAGAAGTTAAAAATTCTGACTTTGTTGACCAGGAAAAGATTGATCCAAAAAAGAACATTTTAACAGAAAATTCGGAATTAATGTTAAAAAATAAATTTTTTAAATAATAGGAGCAGGAGATGATGATGATGAAGTATCACCCAGATTTGAAGGTCACTTGGACAAATTGGCTTATATAAAGACTTGCAAACAACAAAAAGAACAAGATTTTTTAATTATATAATCGGAAAGGAGATTTGTTTACAGAAGTACTATAAATTAATGTAGAAATTGTTCCCCTTTTGTCAGAAATAACCAAAAGAGGGGATGTGCAAACCCAAAATGCAGTGTATACTGGTTTAGCTTCTTTGGGTGCAGTGGATTCTCTATTCTCTTACATTATCCACCAGAAGGAATACTTTCACCAACAATCATTATCTCGCAAATTGTTCAACGCACCTCAATTAAATTGAGAAATGAAAAATCGACGTAAAATAATTTTAAAAAAAACAAAATTGAGAAATATTTAAACCTTGAATTTTGAAAATCTGAGGTAAAATGTCATTATACCAAATTCCAACCGATTATTTTTAAAAACAGCGTCAATAATGAATTCTTTCGAACAAATTGTGTTTTTTTAATGTTTGTCTATTTATAAATCACAAATGATAAACAAGTATATCTTAATAACTGCTTGTATACATTCTTTTATCACAACAGTAATATAAAATAGCACAAAAATCGATCTAAATTTGTTAACCGGATTTTAAACGAGAAAATTTAAAGAAATCGAAGTGATTTTTGGGGGTTACTATACTTCTTAGAATAAAATAAGTGACACTACATTAAAACTTGAAAGAAAAATGAAATAGTTCGAACTACTAACTAACAAATATTTCTTTCTCTTTTGTTACAACTGCGGCTTATAATGCAGAATATGAGGCTTTAAAAGATGTTTGTTAAAAAGCACTTACAATAAAATACTCGCAACTACCATTGATTTAAACCGACTGATGATGGAAAACACATTATTGCGAACAAATTTCGTCTATTTCAACTTTGAAGAAAGGATATTTTTTAAATAGTAGAACCAATTAAAAAATGTATTTGTCCTAATCTACTATTTGGAGTTAATTTAGTAAAACCGTGGATTATTAGTTTTATTGTAATTAATCATCCATAGATTATGTACTTTAAAGTTCCCAGTATCCAAAGTAGAAAATGATTACAGTTTTCGGCCAGTTTCTTTCCAGTTTCGCTATTTCTCATGTTAAAGGTATAAGGAAAGTTGGTAATGTAATATAAAACTAGTCATATTTCTATCAGGAATATTCTGATAAACCATTTATACAGTAGAATTTGAGCCGTAAAGGATGTGTATTGTAAAATTTCCATCACATTTGAATTCTAAAAAGTACTCTCCAACTTCAAAATGTTTCCTTTTGGTACTTGGTCCTTACAGAAATAGTTATATACTTGTAATCTAAAATACTATTTAATTTTTAAAATAAAAAACAATACCTCCATCCGACAATGTTCTTAATTTAATGCAAGAATCCTGTTAGTTATTCAATCAATCAATCTACGTATGCTTTCAGAGGATTCCCGGTTTAGTCAGGAGTCGAACTCTAACAAACACAACTTGTTCGATATAAAGCAAACGAAAATGCAATTGCGTCACGCCAAATTCACGAGTTTATTTTTTATTTATCGTACATAAATCACCGGTATTGCGCAAATCTTTCATCATTTCGCAGTAAATCGTATGGAAGAAATGTACGGACATAAACAGTGTCGATCGTAGAAGTAATATCGAATGAAAATTTGTACATTGAAATAATGGAACTTTTAATGCATTTTAAATTTATTCAGGCTAGATCAAGTGAAAACGATTCTGCTTGACGTGTTATAGTCGAAACTAATATGGCAGTTATTAAATTATATATGAACCGAATAATATTCCAGATTTACTCATACTAAGAAAAATTGTATATTTTGTGAGTTTGCACCAACTTTTTAGTTCTTCGAACCTGGAAACCCCAGAGGTAAAAATTGATCTAAAATTAAACAAATTTGGCCGAATGCGAATGAATCGAAAAATGATACAAATATAATTTTTTTGTTAACTGTCACACGAAAAAAAGACAGACCAACCAAAGAAGTATGGTGAATTAAAATATTAGTAATATTCGCCGATAGGTCGATCATTGCCAGTAAAGAGAACTTTGCATGTGGAAACCCTTTCAACAGATATGGTCACAGGAACCATTAAACGGTTGGTGTGACCATAGTATAGAAGGGACATAATTATCAATATAGTATGGTCAAGACAACCACATCTTAGGTTATAACAACTATGGTGCTTTTCCGTGCAGAATAACGGCTTAATTTCACATTTAGAATAAAATTTGTATAGTAGAGTCCCGGTATAATTGCGTCTTGCTATATTTACCTTCGAGCATGTTTGCCCGGTTCCGTCTCGTTATATTTACCAGTTGCCGCTTTCTTTTCCCCCACCTTACGGGTTGAGGCCTCATGAAGGGCCTGCTGTGACGTCACGAACATAACGCGATTCAGTGGAGTTGAAGAAGCGCCATTTCCTTTCTTTTGCTAAATATAACGAGAAGGGAGGGGAAGATGAGTAACCTAACATCACAAACTTTTATTTCCAATACATTTTTATCTCAAATTCAAGGTCCAAAAAGAGGCGAATTTTTTAAACATTTTAGGATGGATCTTGGTTCTCCTGTGAGAATATAAAATATTTAAACTTTTCAGACGACAGAATACATTGGGCGAAGATTTTAATTACAATGGTTCTAAATATGCAAATTTTCAGATCTATAAACGATGCGAATTATGGGATGTGTTATACTGGATTAATTCAACATTTTGAACTGAATCATGTCCAACTAGATACTGTCGTCTGAAACCATCTAAGTTGAATTTGTTTGGATTTTAAAAAGATAGTGAACTCATTCTCGAAATCTGATATCATCTGAACGGTATACAGTACCATCTCAATTGGGTGTGGAACACATCAAAAACAGATCAAATCTGTATGGGAAAGGGACCTCATTTGGGTGCAATTTTTATCTAATTTCCATTGACGAAAAATTTCAGATTCTGAAGTATTTATTTATTTTATTTTTTTTTATTTATTAATTAACGGGCGGAATCGCCCTTTTTACTTAAGTTTAGCCATACTGTTATTAATCGAGAGAATTTTGCGAGAGCTGCAGATCGACTTACGAAGATGGCGCCATACTTCACATTTGTGTATGAAATGTAGGACTGCAGAAACCTACACCAAGTACAGCAGCGGTCATGAGTCGATTTCCGCCAGATAAACAATATTTTCGAAACGTAAACAAACAACGTGGCTCGTCTTACCAACAGCGAGCTGCTGCTTGAAAACGAAATCGAAAAATTGTTCACCGGACGGGGATCGAACTCGCGACCTACGACTCCGTAGTCCAGTGCGTTAACCGCCTGAGCCACGAAGCCGATAATTTAAAAAATATTTAAAAAAAGTAATCCTATTTTGATCATATTCCGATTCATTCTCTTTCGTCCAAATTTGATCAAAGGCTCTAGCAGGTTAAGAGGGGTCAATCGGCTCCAAACGGATTTTGACAGGCAAATCACTAAAAATTTCGTTGTCCCAAGAAAAAAATGTGAAATTTTTTATTTCATCTTCCACCCCTTTTCGGAGATATTGCCGTATAAAGGAATTTTAAATTTTAATTTTTTTGCGAGAACTATCGAATACCATTTTATTGAAAAAATTTGATCATATAGAATATACCAAAAGGTGCATAAAATTATTTTTTTCGTGACGTTCCAACATAACCATAGTTTTTAAAACATTCCTGAATATGTATAATTGACCCTATTTTGTTAGTTTATGATTGGCCAACTCACACAAATTCAGGAACACATATTTTGAAGCATATTTTGACTCTGAAGTTTCCAGAATTTTTTGAAACTGGCGTCATGTGTAAAAAATTAAAAACCGCCTAAGAAGCCAAAAAATCGGCATAAAATATATATCATGTCGACATAAAGCTCTAAAAGATTCATAAGAATAGCCTGCAGGCACAGCTAAGATGGGAAGACAACCGGAAGATCGTTCATCGTTCTGATTAAAACAATTATGCAATATTATGGCAGTTCAAAACATTAAAACATCCATAAAATCGGCTTAAAAAGTCAATTGTAAGTTATTACTAATAGAAATTTGAAACAGCCTAAAAATCCGATCAACATTAGTACTCAGCTTTAAGGCAGACTTAAACCTCTAAAATATTAATAATATATTCTTGAAGCTGTCTTGTATACTTTAAGTATTTTGCGATAGAATAGTGTCAGTAAAGTGCCATAAAATGGTCTTGAGGCAAAACTTTCTGATGTCAATGAAACGAAGTTGAAATAGAAAAAAAATTGGTTATAGGATGAAATTGTTACATAATAGATTCTCTGACTTAAACTCATCAGTTATCCCACGGTACTCCTCGAAAATTATCTTTACTGATGTATTCTATAGTGTCTTAGGATCGCGTAACTATTTCAACATAATTTTAATGACATCTGAAAGTTTTGTCTCAAGACTATTTCATGACAAAATACCCAAATTTTTTTACAAATTCTTCAAGAATACATTATTAATGTTTTAGAGGTTTAAGTCTGCTTTAAAGCTGAATAGTAATGTTCATCGGATTTTTGGGCTGTTTCAATTTTCAATTCTTAAGATCTCCCTAATAAACATTTTAAGTGACGAATGCCTAAGAGATAACTCTTAGATATTTTTATCGAACAAAGATATCTTAATGATGTCTTTAGGAAAACCCTTTTGCTAACAATATCTAAAAGATTTCTTGTCGAAAGACATCTTTCTAAAGATTCCAGAAAGATGTCTTACAAAACGATAGTGTTTTCCGTGCACACGCCTGAAAGATGTCTAAAAGATATCTTTTAGAGATCTTATCGTCATTTTTAAGATATTTTTCCCAGATTGAAAGATATCTTTTAGAGGTCTTTAAGACATATTTTTGCTTATTGGGTTACAATTGCCTTAAGACGATTTTATGAATGTTTTAATGTTTTGAACTGCTATAATATTACATAATTGTTCTAATCAGAACGATGAACTATCTTCGGGTTATCTTCCCATCTTAGATGTGTCTGCAGGCTATTCTTATGAATCTTTTATAGCTTTATATCGACATGATATATATTTTATGCCGATTTTTTGGCTTCTTAGGCGGTTTTTAATTTTTTTACACGTGAGTTTCAAAAAATTCAGGAAAATTTCAGAGTCAAAATAGACTTCAAAATACATGTTCCTGAATTTTTATGAGTTTGCCAATCATAAACTAACAAAATAGGGTCTAACCTTTATAAATTAGGCACTTAAAAAAAGTTTAATACCATGGCATTTTGATTAAATACATAACTGCAGCAAACACTAATTGAGAAAATGAAGAAGCTCCACTACATATGAGTACAAATAACGTTGTTCCGATATGGAAGCTAAAACTGCACTTGTCTTAATACACCATTACGCGACGTTATAAATTCACGCCATAGATACAGAAGCAAATACCTCCCGGCATTGACAGGCGCATTATCTGCAAAATTTCAAAAAGCATCGTTCGCGCATTTAAGAGAGAATTCACGATTCCGTGTTTCCCACGTTCTCGATCTGTATATCAAGTGAAATTAAATGAAATCAAACTGCGATTTAAAAAGTGGCATTAAGAAATACGAGCTTTTGGCCGATCTCCCTCGGAATGGCCCGTACATAAGCGAGAGCGTATATAGGAACCTATATACGGGTGCCTACATTACGTGCACATCCACCGGTAGGTAGATGCACGTGAACGCTCGCACAAACACACCCACACATAGGAGCGTATATTTGGCCCACCGGATCAGAGGCAGTATACGTTTCCCGGGTTTAAGGGCGTGTGCCAAGTGTTTTAGGGGTTTTAGTGGGAACGCGCAGAGTGCATACACGTTCGCCGCCACCACACGATTAGGACAAAGTCATTCCTCGCGACATGCGATTGCGCCATCGGGTATTGGATCTCGATATTTCCCCCCTCGCCCCCGACCCGCCCCTCGATACATCAATTCGATTTCGAAACGCGAACGAGCGGACGAGCGAGCGAGCTAGCTAGCATGCGAGCCAAAATCGGAAAATCACTCCCGCATGCCCGTGCCACCCCCGCCTGCCCCCATTTTACCCACCCCCGCCTGCCCCCAGCCACCCGTAGCGGCGAACTCGCACGGCGCTCCGGGCACCGCGTTTGATGTTCGTGAACAATCTTTCGGTATTCCCCGAGACCCCGCGATATTCAACAGCTCCGTAAAGCCTCTGCACTCAAATATTCACGACTTTTGCGGATATTGCTTTGCCGCTGGAGGCGACGTGGGACATTGCACGCGATTCGATCGCAAATAGACTTCCGCCAGCGCACTCCGCGTCTTAATTCGATTACGGGACCACCACCCCCGCACCAACCCCCTGGACGGAGCACCGCCAGATGAGAATCGCGTAATCGAGTAGGTAAATGAAGTTTCCGAGGGGGACACCGATAACGGATCCCTTTATCGAATTTGGCCCCCCCCGTGGGGAAAAATTATTTACTGACCACGCAACGAATGAATATTCAAAACCCTAGAACCGGATAAATATGTGTGATAGATAAAGGACGGTCGGAGCGATGTAATCCAACGGACCCGATGTTAAAGATCAAATGAAATTTCAGAGCGATGAAAAACTTTAACTCGATTCTCCAACGAAATTTCGTGATGCGAGACGCAATTCGCCGAGCCGTTTTGCATCCTGTTATTTTTATTTGTTTCTTTCTCTTTAAAGGAAGAAAAAAAGTCGTGGCGCTTTTTTTAATTTTCTCTTTGAGATACGTCCACCGGGGCAGTAGTCTATTTTGTAGTCGCGTTGATATCTTTTTCCGGATCCGCCCATCACATTCATTGCTCTACTGTATAAATCCTTCTAGTGTCGCGTCACCACTCGGTCTGCACTCTGTTTATATTGTTTTTTTTCTTTGGTTGAATTTTCACTTCTAGTGTGGAGCAAGACATGCACTGGTTAGAAATGAAGAAAAAAAAACATTTTCGAATATGAAAATATACGATGAAATGTCCCGCTTTCTGCTTTTTTGCACTTTTAGCTTTTGCTGGTGCTATCCAACTTATGTCTCACCCAATTCGGGGTAACAGTGGCGTTGTTTTTTACAAATTCGACAGAAATGTCACTTCGAAAAAACTATACCGAGGAACAGTCCTGGTAGTGATGTCACGAGAATCTGCCCAGAATTATCCTAGATTTTGATGATCTGACTAGAATCCAGCTCTGTAATATGGGTAGAAATCCTACTAAAAATGACAGGAATTCTGGCGTAAATCTACCGAGACACGAGACAATGAGACAGCTAATATATTGTAACATAAATGCGACAAGCTCCTACAACTTATCGACCTCGGCTCGGTTCGAGAATCTCGAATACCTCTCGATCGAACTCCCAATATGGCAACTCACAACAGCTGATTCGCGCGCCCATGATGTCGCGATTGTTTACAAAGCTGCTGTAAAGATCAAATCTTCATTTCTAAAGAAAAATCGTTTACATTTACATCTGCTCGTTTTGTCGAATCGATTGATTCTTACCTATTATACAAATTTTATATGATATTTTCAGTTTGCAATTATTGCTTTATGTTACTTTAAATATATATGTTACTGGTCTAGCGGGTTTTCATCTAGAATTCGTGCATATTTCTGCCGAGATTCTACCGAACAGATATTCCCAGCTGTTAGGATAATGGCTAGTTCAACCAGCCAATTTTCTACCAGGGAGGATATTCTCGTAAAATGCAGATATTTGCTACATTGATCTAAAAAATTTACCATACTGGCAAGACAAATTTTGTACTCATATTTTAATTATTTAATGAAAATGTAGAATATCTTTCACATATAATACAGCGTGAATATTTTTGGTGAAACTTGAGTTCTCAAAAAAATACATTACTTACTTTTTGAGTATTTTGGGACATCTAATTTCTCCCGTTGACAATCGTAGTTTTTAAGAGACCCCCTTTTTTTAACTATTAAACTAAATGTCTAAAAATTGTAGAGTCTTTTTAGAGAGAGAGTTTTCTTGTAGAGTAACTTTGGGCTGAAACTGGCAACTATTTATTTGTCTATTATCTGTGTATTTTATTTTCTTCCTTCGTGTGATCGGTTTAATCAAACCGAAGTTTTCTTTTTCATATAGAGATAAAACACATATGAATTTATTACAATGAGTGAAAAAATCATTGAACCGATCATTAAACCCACGTGCGATGACCACGATGAAATGTATTCTTTAGATGGTTGAAATATATTATTATTACTATGATTATTTTTCGTGACTGGATTTCAGCCAATCAGAGCGCGATATTCAAAGGGTTCTATGGTCATTTGTTTAAAATTATACTGGAAATTCCACGGTAGCTCCTGGAAATTGCATTCGAAAATTGCATACTCGCTACTCATTTGTTAAAACTTCTAAATTCATATATATTCGTCTCTTCTCTCTGCTCAGCTGTAACCTCAAATAACGGTCACAAAAAATAATCCACCGAATACCCCTCGACCTTCAAAATTAATCGCAATATTTCCCTCTAACTTTCCTGCGAACAAATAAATATGTTAAGTTTTGCAAAACTTGACATATTCACTTGTTTACAATAAAGCTATCGAGAAATATTCCGATAATTTCGAAGGTCTCGGGATATTACATCTGAAAATTGCACTAATTATGTTGATAAAAGATTATTTCTATTCAATAAACACTTACTAACACAACTAATTCTTCGTAACAATAATAAAACAATTCCTCCGTTAAAATAATATATTTAATTGTGCTATCAGTCGTACATTTTACTGTGCGATCAATTTTTTTCAGTGTATGGAAGTTCGATTTCAGTCTAAATATAATCTAAATCTAAAATTCTCCACGGTCTGAATTTAAGACAAGTTCTTAACAATATCCAATATTTGATACCAGATTTTAATCGCATGGTAAACTACTTTAAAGACTTTTGAAGAAGTTTACTTTTCCGCCGAACAAGGCTTCTTTTTGTTACATCTTAAAATTAGCTAAAGATTGGTCTTTCTTCAAGTCTTATTTTTGGCAGTGAACTTCTTATACACACAGAAAGAAAAAATATAGTTAATCGAATCACATTCCAATATTAAAATGCAGAAACACAAAAAATAGTTAAATTAACTATTTCTATAGAAAACACTATTCTAAATGGTAAAATTAACATGCAGTTAATAATTGTTCATTTTGTTCAATTGTTATTTATTCTACTATTATCATATGTTTGAACCCAAGTAAAATTTATCAATAAAAAATTCATCTAAATTTAATCAAATTTGTCCGAAAGCACATGAATCGAAAAATGTTCAAATTAAGATCACTTTTTTTAAGCATGTTAGGATGTGAAATTTGTCTGGATTTCGATTTGATTATATTTCGACAAGAAAGTTATTATATTCTGATCTACATCTGATACAATTTGAGTCTATGTAGTACCATTGTAGTACCATCAAACATGTATCTGAAAGAGACCTCGTTTCAGCACAATTTTGATCAAATTCCCTCTAATTGTTGGTAAATTTCACATCCTAATATATTTTTAAAATGTGAACTTATTTTGATCATTTTTCGATTCACTCGCTTTCCGCCAAATTTAGATCAATTTTTTTTACTCGGGCACCGATTTCTGAGTTTTTTCATTGTAACATTAACCATTTTTCACTGTATGCACTTTCTAGAATTATTAATTATATATATAACTGCGAAATGGTTTCTTAAACTTTTCTTGGTACGTTTAGATTGATGGCAGTTAAATAACTTTGTATCACTCCTTTTAAATCGAAAGGTTTTATAATATGCAACTTTCGTAATTAAAAATCTACATCTCTTGTTACTTTAACCGTATACATAATCAATGGAAAACTCTATGTATGCTGCTTCATGGTGCATTATACATGTTTTCTAGGTATAAATTATATATTAACTCATTTGTATTTGTCTCTTAGTTGACTTGAGAGTGTTGAATGATATTTGAAGTCATTGATTGAAAGGTTTATTATTAGTAAGACGTTATGAAGTAATGAAATTGTAAATTTATTTAAATGAAAGAGGTCTTCTAATGAAAATCATTCTATAATTCTCATTTTCTTAATAAATTACTCCTTTAAGTTTTTAAGGAAATTTCCTGAAAATAATAGATTATCGCAAAAAGTAATATAAAGAACTCATCGGTATGATTTTCAGGAATGTGAATACGCTTTTAACTTATTACGGGTTCTTGGTGCCAAATGCATGACCCCATTCTTGCGCCTTTACAGATAATCAGATAAAACGATTTAAAACGATTCTTCGAAAATATTTAGACTCGGGGTGTAACACGTACGTTGACTTTGTAATTCGTTTAATTAATCCATTTCATCTTAATTATACGTAATACCACTGAGACAGCTATATATTAAAAACGCGTACTTTCAAACGCAGAATAAGATTTTGTCTTCTATGATATATAATCTTGTTAAGTTAATATTGCAGTGTGACAATTCTCAAGCTAAAAATAAAGTAAAGTTCCACAATGTTACCGATAAATTTGTCTGGCATCTGTTATTTTCGAATCTTGCTAATTTTACCAAATTTGGTTTGAAGGGTAGAGAAAATCTCGTTTTCTTAAATTTGACGTGGAAAATTTAGAAAATTATGTGTTCAAATTTATACCTTATCTTAATTTTTATGACGATCTAACAATTACATTTTCTTATAATAAACACAATTCTAAAATACACCTTTACTTATAAATTATCTATTTCAGTAATGAACTTCAACGGCAAAATCATTACATAAATAATCAGCACGATATATTTACGTTTTTAATGTATAGTTTATTATATAATTCACTCATGTTATATTACAAAAGTATGGGTTTAATAACTTTAAAACACATAATTAAACTAAAATTAGTAATGTTGACTAAATACGTAGTAGCCGCTTAGCATCTAAATATTTAGTCAAATATTAGCTGTTTTTGCAATTAAATCATTATACCCATTAAACAACATTCAGTCAATTCATTTAAAAATCAGTAGAGATTACTCAATATTTGGCTGTTAACGGGCTAACATATTTAGTCAATATTACTACATGGTTAAAGAAACTTAAAGGATACAATCACAAAAATAATTTTTTAAATCAATGTTTCTCATCTGAGAGAATTAAAATTTTCTGACATTTTTCTCAAGTTGATAAGAAATATATATATCGTAAGAAAATACTTCGCCATTGGAAAGTTCCTTAATATCTACATGGATGATTGTGCATGTAGGTGATATATCCTGAGATAAGCAAAACGAACAGATTAAAATAACGGTCTGAATTAGATAAGAGGTATGTTGATTCAAAATAGAATCGCATCTTCGTAACTATTCTTTTCTAAAAACTTAATGTCCATTCTTTATTAGTAATTTGATTCTGGCTTTAATAATTAACGTATTGATTGTTTATGTAAGTATGAGTTTATAATTTGGAAAAACTGTACAGATACACATAAATATTCTTATTTTTAAAATAACGTAAAAATATGTGACTAAAATTATAAAACAGTATAATTATTAACACCATCTTCAAATTGCAAGATTGTAATGGATTATTAATTTTCTTTTAATAAAACGACAAACGTAGTTATTTTCTCTTTTATTTGTAACCTCGAGTATAATTCACTTATAAATACTAAAATATACTGTTAATTATAAAAGACATGCATTGTTTCAGTAACGAACTTAATCATTACTGAAATAATAAGAGTTTTTTATCAAGAATTTGTCTAGTATTACAAGTCCCAATTTTAGTTCTTAAATGTTGACGTTATTTATTTTAAAAAATGTTAGTAGCAATAGGAATAAAATATTAAATTTTAAGTGTTCTGAGATTTAACTACCATAATTTTCATTTTAGCTCGATATATTACATAGATGATTAAGTTTCGTAATCCAATTGCAAAATTTACATCAATTGGTGACATGAAAATAAAGCTAATCATTGTTTAAACCTTCTCCAAATTTCGTAGAGCATGACGGTATTGACCAGAGTTTCAGTTAGAAAGTTGTAAACAAAAATCGTCCTAAATCTGACTTCGGTTAATCACATCAGCATGGTTCACTTACCCTGAGATAAATTCGGGTGAAACTGCAGAGAGTTAACTGTTTAGAACACAAATGTCCTTTTCTTACCAGTGAAACTTGATACTAACGTGATACTGAAATACAACCTAACACAATATGCTTTACCTTTTTCCTTAAATTGATATCAATTGTGACGTGGTACATAAAAATATGTATGGGAAAATAAAAAAATAAAAGTTTATTAATAAAGTTACAAATAAATTAGTTGATCTCACACGTCAAATTTCCATTTTCCTGAAATGCATTGAAATTAGAAGCCGAGAGTTCAGCTAATTCATTTAATTAAAGTTTGGTCATAGCATTATCCTTTATTGACCCAATTTGTCCGTTTTTGTCCTTCAATTTTATACAGGGACAACTTTGGCATTTATGCTTAAAAAAGATTTGTAGGCGCATATTCTCGAGTGTATTCTTTCACAATCCGGCAGGCAAATTTTGAAACAAATCCATCCCTTCCTACTCTAATTCAATTTAAATTAAAAAAAAACATGATTTTTTTATGGTAACTTTTTTTTTTAATCGAATTTCGAAATTTTTTTCAATCGATAGCTTAAACCAAGAAAACTCCGGCTCAAAATGTGAAACTAATAAAGTTATACACACCAAAAATCAATTTTTCATCATGGAGGGGTTGTGCGACCACAACTAAAATGAATGAAATATATGACCGTGCACGTGCGTCTTCCGGTCTTCATCCCTCAAACTATCAATAATTGGTATACATTATTTTATAACTTTGTCGTAAGCATTGTCTTTAGTAAGCGAGAGTATAAAAGCTGCTCTTATTTCTTTATAGAACTTAATTTATTTGCAATTTTTCGTAACGTAAATAGTATTTTTTAAAAACTGCCGATTTTCACCCCCATTTTATGGGATGGTAACGAAATTTAACATGGGATAACAAAATAAAAGATATTTTCTACTATATGTGATATGATTTCAAAGACGGAAATAATTTTTTTTTTCACAAAAATCCGTAAAATACCGATTGTATGTAAAAGTGTTATTTTACGTGTGATGGCACAACCCCTCTATGATGAAAAATGAATTTTTTGTGTGCATAACGTGCAAATATATTTTCCCCATTTCAAGATATGGTCATATCGCCTTCTCCGGATGACTTGGTTACTCCTGACTCTCATCACTGTTGCCTACAAGCCGAATTTAGTGCTCCAAATTTCAATTTATTAAATTATGCACAGACTTCCTTTAATTTTAAGTGCGCTGATTACAATTTATTAAATGAACGGTTTCAAAGTGTACCGTGGAGTGAGATTCTTAATAGTAATGATATAAATATAAATGTTATGAAATTCTATGAGCAGATTTTTTTTCATATAAGTGAGGTGGTACCTACTATAACGACTAAATCTCATTTTAAACCTCGTTGGTATACCAAAGAATTATCACAACTAGTCAATGAAAAGAAACTAGCTCATACAATTTGGAAAGAATCTAGAAAAACTTGTGATTATCTTAACTTTAAGTTTCTTCGGGCCAAATGTATACGTCAGTCTAGATTAGCTTACGCTCAATATGTTCGCAAGGTTGAAACATATTCTCGCTCGAATATTAAGTCATTCTGGTCCTACGTTAATGCTAAAAAAAAATCGAATGAGCTTCCTGCCTCTATGTTTTTGGGGAATAACGTTGCAACATCGGGAGTTGATATTGTCAATCTTTTAGCACATCATTTTCAGTCCGTTTATTCCCAGGCAACACCATCTATAGCTCCATCTCATACTGATGTTACAATTACCGACGTTTCTCTACTAACTACAGACGATATCTTAAATGCAGTTCATGGGCTAAAGGATGGTTTTGCCTGCGGGCCAGATCAACTTCCTCCTTGTGTCATAAAGAATTGCATCTCATCCCTTCTTGAACCTATATTGTTTCTATTCAATAGCTCGTTGTCTTTTGGGATTTTTCCAGATTTTTGGAAAATATCTTATATAACCCCGATTTTCAAGAGTGGTAACAGACAGGAAGTTACAAACTATCGTCCTGTGTCAATTATAAGTTCGTTACCTAAGCTATTTGACACTCTCATTACTGATAAAGTCACTTCTAAATTTTCACACCTTATTTCACCCTCGCAACATGGGTTCATGAAGGGGAGGTCCACGGTTTCTAACCTGATTAGTTTTACCTCTTTCGTAAATGATGCTCTTGAATCTGGTTACCAAGTTGACTCTATTTACTTAGATTTTGCTAAAGCATTTGACTCCATCAATCACAATATCTTATCACATAAACTTTATAATATCGGCATTCATGGCCGTTTATTGAAATGGTTTGATTCTTACTTGGATGGCAGAACACAAATCGTCCGCATAAAGAATTATAAATCTTATTCTATTCAAGTACCTTCGGGTGTTCCTCAAGGTTCTCACCTAGGTCCATTCTTATTTAACATCTTTATTAATGACTTATGTTCAGTTTTCAAGTCTGCACATTATCTTCTTTATGCGGATGATTTGAAATTGTACACTATCGTTCAAAGTTCCGTTGATGCACTTAACATGCAGAAAGATTTAGAGCGTGTACAGGAATGGTGTACAGCAAATTGCCATAATTTAAATATTAAGAAGTGCAAAATATTGCGCTTCTCTAGAACGTCTGAATCATGGAATTACATTTATACCATCAACGGTTCACCATTAGCTGTAGTTGATTCTATGAAAGACCTTGGTGTAATTCTTGATAAGCGACTTACTTTTCAAGATCACTTAATTCAAATTACTAATCATGCTTATAAACTACTTGGCTTTGTTATAAGGTCTACAAAACAGTTTTCTGATCCGTTATCTATTATCTACATCTTTAAGACCTTAGTTCTCTCAAATTTGCAGTACGCCTCTCCTATATGGTCACCATATACTGCATATGGCAACCATGTTTTAGAATCAGTCCAGAGAAAGTTTATGAGATACCTATCTTTTAAGATTGGTTCTCCAATGACATTTTCCTCTCATAACTATCATGACATATCTACCAGATTTAACATCCCTATGTTGCAATCGTTACACCGGGTAAATGATATGATTCTTATGAAAAAAATCTTATCAGGTTTAGTATATTCATCTCATGTTATGGGTCTATTCTCCAATCGCATTTTCCGTATTACTTGTAGGAACCAGCGACCTTTAATTGAGCGAACCTGCACTACTAATAGGTGTTACTTTTCCACCGTATTTCGTTTAACTAGGTTATGGAATACCCTGCCTAGTGAAGTAAGAAATATTGAATCAGTCCCCAGGTTCGTCAAAGCATGTAGAGAAGCTACGTTATTATATTACGACTGATCAGTATCTCTCTTTGATTTTTTGTTTTTATAAGTAATTTTTCTTTCATATTTATAACAAATCTTATTTTTTCTTAATGATTTTATGTATACACGATTATGCGATTGTTAAAGTTTTGTTACAGGGGCATTTATGCCCGTTTATTTCAATAAAATAAAAATAAATAAAAAAAATAACTTTATTATTTTTACGTTTTGAGCAGGAGTTTTCGTGGTTTCAGCTACCACCAAAACCTCTTTCACATCAAAAATACGATTTAAAAAAAATTACACTAAAAAATCATGTTTTTTTAATTGAAAAATTCAGTAGGATGGGGTGATTTTTTCAAAATTTTCGTACCGGATTCTGAAAGAGCACACTTGAAAATACCCGTCTACAAATTTTTTTAAGCCTAAATAACAACGTTGTCCGCGCAGAAATAAAAATTGACGGACAAAATAGACAAATTGGGTCGTTACGAGCGGTAGGCATTTAGTATTTGAAAGCAATCTTCAAAAAATTATTTTTCCACCAGCAAACTTACTTCTTGATCGCCAGACGGGTTTTTCCACTATAGACCAATTATACGGCATGTTTATAAAGTGTAAATCGATAAGAATGCAAGAAACGTCTAGAGTAGTTTTTCAGGAAAACGATTTGAAAAATCAAAATATCACAATTTAGCTATTTGTCTTGTTATTAAATTTGTGTTCTTTTAGTATGTCAATCTTTAAAATTTGTCTAAACTACTGATTACACGGGCTGGTCAAATATGTTTATATTCAGCAGTCAAAAGTACGTAAGGACGTACTGTCTTATCTTTCAAGGTGACAATAACCATTTGTGCGGTACATATATCATTACAATTTAGTTATTTTTTGTTAATAGGTGTGGAAACTACATTTCTAAATTTTTTACTTACTTTCTCAATTCGAAATAGTGAAAAACTCAGTATTTCAATCAGTGATTGAATATTCACGGCTGGGTCAGTGATTTTCATTATATTCACTGCGTAAACAGTGAAACGGCGAAAGTAATTTCACTGTTTCGCGTTAAAATTTCACTGATTCGAACATTGACTCAATTGTATTGTCACAAAAACTACTTAATTTCACTGACTTAAACAGTGCAATTTCACTGCTTCACAGTGGCTCCTTTTTGACTGTTGAAATTAGTGACTATTCACTGAGAATCAGTAAATTTCTCATGTTTTAAATTGAGAGAGTAAGATGACAAAATAATGTAAAACGCGTTTAAAAGGTGTGCTTATGCTTTTTTCTTTCGTTTTCATGAGAAAAAAATGCGTTGATCAATAATAAATCAATTGAGTTCACGTTAGAAGCGAAGCATTTCAATAAAAAGTTATACTTTTACGAATTATACTTCTGTTATTTGATAGAGTTCAATTTAAAAGTATGCAAGTCTCTTTGAACGCATTTTTGGGAAATAAAACATTTTTAAATTTTCGAACTGTACATAACAATTAATGATGCAGCCAATTTAGAATCCGACAATAGTTACCTGAGTAGAACCAGATCTGCTGAAGCATTGCAAATAATTCAAAAAATCTTAATAGAATTTAATAGAAATAAAAAATATGAGGCACAATAGAAACGCATAATAAAAGTAAAAAGTACATATTTTTTCAAAACCCTTGTTATTGTTAAATAACAAGAGACGCCGCAAGCATTCACTTGCATTCACATTTAAATAAATTGGTCGGGGTAGCCGATAAACTTCGTTTTATTTTCGAGTCGTATACATGGGTATGTTTTATCTTGTATAGAATAGACTCTTTACACGTATGAGATTATTTAATTGGACGTGGGTTTCATATATCGGCCGAGTATGAAAATAATAATAATTCCACAATAAATGGCGCTTCTAGAAAACAAAATCGAAGTTGAAAAGGCCATTTAACAAAGGCGATTGAATGCTAGCATGCATCAGTCAATATCAGATTCAGGATCAGTTCATGGACGTTCTCGCATGGCTCAAACAATTGTGATTTGTAAACTTTTCCGTGAATGTAACCAACATCAGTGTTTTCTGTATTAGATGGCTCTTTTCCATCTCTGTCAGTGACATTCCTTTACAAATTCTTCGTCGTTCTGTGAACGTCCCTATCCAGTGTCTACAAGTCTCCTTCACTATCGTACTTCATTTGCCACTGCCTTCACTTCCACCTGTGACATTTTCCCATCTCTTGTAATATCCATCAACCGTCACATTTCATCTAACTTGTCGTTATCCCTGCATTCTGTATTATAAATGTATAGCTTCTCTAAACACTCTTCAGACCATAGAAGAGCATATTAAAAGAGAAAATATCCGTAAATAATTAGTTTTAATTAATTATTCTGGTAGTCTTATGTCGCAAAGCTTCTGTAATTTATTATCTACGAAATTATTTATTCTTTTAGCATTTTTGTCTAGCATCTTTTAGGGAGTACAGTAAATTTCTGGTGGATGCATCGTATTGATTAAAGTACGTGACAGTCGTTCACCATACACCACCGATCAAAAGTTTGGGTTCACTTGTTTTATACCCCAGTGTTTTTAACTAAAAAGAATAAAACCTAACGTGAAAGGTGAATGTTTATAGATTAAACACTTTCAGAGGGGCTTGGGAGGCCTAAAAAGGCTTAACTGGAAGTTTGTAACCAATGTTTCCGCTAGCATCATACAAAATTTCGTTTTTCGTAATTACTCGCGGTTTCCATTATAGCATACATTTCATCACAATTGCAAGATACTCGGTTTCCCGCATGAGTTATGGATCCCTAGTGATCAAATAAAAATCGAACTTCTACAACAGAAATTACGCACACCTCTTGTAGAGATGCTAACGCCTCGTCTGCCTCCGGCGACGACAAACCAAACTAACTTCATCTTCGTTCGCTGATCCATATTCATATTTCTGTTATCAGCTTCTTAATTTTCTCATAATCTTGCATAATTTATCGGTCTGATACAGGTTTCAGCCAAGTTTTGATACTCTTGGAACATAAAAGTATCAGAATTTTCCGAACATGTCTAATAGGATACATTGTGAAACGCACGCTTCAAAACATACGATATGAAATGCAGCATACGTTCTTTGTGTCTTATACTAAAATGGATATTATGATTTGCAGTCAGTTGATTCACCATGATTTGTGGATGAGTAAACAAATGTCGCGAATTCCTGATAAGTAAGCTTATTTAGATTTATTACTGAATTCGTACAGCTCGGAACCATTACAAAGCGTAGCTCGAGATAATGGGACATTTTTTTTCCATTTCATCGTAACCCATTTCATTTTCGTTTATTCGATGGTCTGCATCTTTCATAATCTTGATACTTGACCAGCTGGCAACTTCATAATCTAGGACACCTACAATACCTAACAATAAGGAATTTTCAATCAATTGTACACTCACGGTAATTCTACTCAATTGTAACAAACATAAGTATGTGTGACAGCAATCAGGCAGTCTTATGGAAACCTGGCTTAAGTTGTAGATCTAAGAAAACTATAAAAAATGGTATTGTGAAATTTTACCCCTCGAAATTACGTTTTATAACCAGAAAACCGTTTTTAGACAGGTTCATGTCAAACATCGTTCATAACTGCTATAATGTTTAGTGGATTTGAAAGCCGATAATATTTTGAAAATATAATTCCGGATAGAATGCGTCTTTGTTGAACGACAACGAATAAAAATTTTCCGTTTTAAGTGAGTTTTAAAAATGTTTTCGTATATGTGCGAAATGTTTTTACTCGTTCTTCATAAGTGACCTCTTGTTCTGGAGTTCTACATACCGCATATTAAGCATTGTATTTATAAACAAATTGCCTGCACGGTGTTTTTACTGAGCCTTTAATAGAATTAAATAGATTGTTTCCGGTACACTTATCATTTAAAGTTTTATTGTTAATATTATTATACAGCGCTTCAAAATTTCAATCAAGTCTGTTACAAAAAATAGGAGGTGATTCTTGTGGATTTTTCAAAATGTCCTATCACGTCAGGAATTTTTGTTACATTAGGTTAAATTATCAAAATGGCCTTTTGACCACCTTTTTTGTAACAGACTTGATTGACATTACGCAATAGGCTTACAAATTATATGTTTTAATTTTTAAAACTGACTTAACCCATTAAGTCCCGAAGATGCACATTTTTTAGTTGATTTTCGACCTTCATTCTCAATAGGAAATAAGATTAATAGGCCCTATTTTTAGAGTGCAAGCTCGATGCTCAAGTCTCGATTAATAAGGCTCTTGAGACTAAACTTAACGCGCAGGAAAAAATTTTGAAGAGAAGGAACATTACCTTATCATCACCGGTCTCGTTCCTGGGCCGGGATCGTTAAGGAAGGAAATTTCGAAATTTCTCTCCGAAAACTTCCCTCTCGAGTCCTCGGTTGCCGCTGCTAGATAGATCCGCTTCAATCCGCCGGCATATTTGGCAGAACTACTGCTTGAAGAAGATAAACATTTAATTTTGTCTTCCAAGAAAACGGCGCTTCAATCAACTAAGATTTTTATCAACCCGGATTATACTGATAAAGAGCGTCTCATGGCCTATAAGATCAGAGTCGCTCGCCGTGCTGCCGCAGCAAGTGGCGCGACTTTCGAAAAGAAAGGAGATGCCATAGCCACTAACAACGTTTGGCTGAAGTCGTCAGAATCGGAACAGGAATTTAATACTCCATGCTCCGCTCCTACAGTCAACAGAAATTCGACCTCTCTCCGCTCTCTACGAGTCGTACGCAAATCAACTCATGAAAGAAGATGTCGAAAGCCCACGCAGGATCTTCAACCATGGACACCGAAACGGGTTTTTAATTTGTCCCCGTCCTCTGTCTACTGTCAACGTGTCTCCGTGGTCGTCTTCTGCTGTAACTTCACCGCCTGTTACTGATAAGCCGTCTATTGGTCATAATTTATTAAAAATAGATTTTTGGAATGCGCATGGTTTCTCTAATATTAAAAAGAACACTTTTTATTCAAAGCATAAAATTATAAATTTTGTCGAAACTTGGCGAGATTCTGAAATTCGCACGGAGGATCTGTCAACTGGTCATTCAGTAATTAATTCACCAGCTATTCGCTCTAGTAATATTGGTCGCTGTAGTGGAGGCCTTTTATCCCTAATTACCCCCAACTTCAGTTTTGTCCCTCTAAATGCGTCTCCACACTGGCTTTTTTATAAGCTGAATATGCACCCGCGTAATTTAATTGTTGGCTCCTTTTACATCCCTCCTCTCTCCGACTTAGTTTCTCTGCTCCACTCCCTGCAACCTGTTCTAGATCTACTGAAGGACCAGTTCGCAGATTGTATTTTTATCTTAGGTGGCGACTTCAACTGCCGTGTGGGCTCTTCAGACCAACTAAGCGAGATTGGTCAAATTTTCGAGGAGTCCTCTGTGCGAGTTTATAGACGCTCACATGATGAGACTTTCAACCGACGCGGAACCCGCTTGTCTGATTTCATGACCACAAATAATTTAGCCTTATTAAATGGCCGAACGTCCAGTGACTTTCCGGCGCACTATACTTTTCTCGGACAAAGAGGTTTCAGTGTCGTTGATCTGATCTGGGTCTCTGTATCGCACATCCACTATATTCATGACCTCTCGATCGGCGACGACCTTTACGGTTCTGACCACTTGCCAGTGTCGGTAGCACTTTATCTTTCCGACGAAAAAGCTTCCGTTCAAGCACCCGATCAAGGTGCTATAATTCGTCGAGTGACTCGTTTTCAGAAGCCCTCGGACGGGGCAAACAGTGCTTTTGCGATATTTCAAGCGCTTCTCGCGCCCTCGCTTCAGATTGCCGCTTCATCGGATTGTATTGAACTCGATGCGCTCTACAACCATTTAATAGAATCAGTCCGTGGCTCGGCGTTCGCTTCCTGCTTTTTAAAAGAAACTTTAATTCGCGATAGGATATCACCCATCGGCTTTGAAAAACAGTGGTTTGACAAAGACTGTCTTTCCGCTAAGAGATCTTGTGCCCGTGCGCTGAGACATATGAGGGAGGCTGAATACACCGCGGAAGCATCGGAAGAGTTTAAGGAATCCCGCAGGTTTTATTCGAACCTATTAACAGCAAAAAAATTCTCTTATGACTCTAGCATCGCCGACAGATTTGCGGAAGTGCGCAACTCCGCAGATTTTTGGTCGGCAATACGTAAATTTCGTTCAAAACCGTTAATGCGCCGCCTAGTGTCAGATGATACCTGGAATGCGTTTTTTCTCGCGATCTTTCTGCAAACAGAAATGCTGCCCGAGCGGTACTTCGGCTCCTTTGACCCGGTGCTGGACTCACCTCTCTCTTTGTCTGAGCTTCGGGATAGTTTGAACGCCTTGAAGGTGGGTAAGGCCATCGGTCCGGACAAAATTCCCGCTGAACTTCTTAAACCTATGGACGACCAGTGGCTTTCCCTCCTTCTCTCGCTCTTCAATAGAATTTTCACTGAGGAGGCCTTCCCCTCAGGGTGGGCTGACTCGCTGATTTTTACCTTGTATAAGAAGGGCGCCCGCACCGATCCTTCTAATTACCGGCTAATTGCTATGACTAACGCTCTGGCGAAAATGTTTTCGCAGATTTTATGTACACGTCTGTCCAAGTGGGTACTGCAGAGAGACATTTTACCGGAGGAGCAATCCGGTTTTCGCGGGGGGAGGGGGACGGAGGATAATATTTTCTGCCTCCTCGCAGCCGCGCAGGTCGTTTTGAAACGTCGAAACGCGAAACATTTTAGTCTCTTTGTAGATTTTAAGAGAGCCTTTAATTCAGTCCCTCATACTCTTCTTTGGCGGAAACTACTTGGATTAGGCGTCAGCGCTAAATTTGTCAGGGTGCTTAGCGCGCTTTACGGCTCCGCGTCAGTATTGTATACTAACGAAAATGGAGAAACATCGCGTTTTAAGGTTATAACAGGTGTACTTCAAGGCGAAATTCTGAGCCCATTATTATTTATTTTATACCTTTCAGATATGGTCAAGTATTTCCGAGACAATAATGTGCACGGAGTGGACGATACCAGATCCACGGATCTGCTAATGCTCCTCTATACCGATGATCTAACTATTCTGGCTTTTTCTCCCTCAGACCTTCGCCTCAAGTTAGGAATTCTCTCAGACTACTGCTCGACTAACCAGCTTACCGTAAATGTTGAGAAAACTAAAATAGTCTGTATTAGAAGGGCTGGCCCGCTCGACCAGTTCTCGAGAGACTTCCTATTCGACAACACACCAATCGAGGTGATAGGCACTTACAGATTCCTAGGCATAGTATTTTCTTCCTCAGCGTCAGGCCTTCAGCCTTGCGAGGACGCCGTTACTCGTACACGGTCCGCTGCAGCCGCGTGTCTTGCGATAATAAATTCAGCAAAAATTGACGCATGGGACGCATATTGGAAGCTGTATAGCGCCATGGTCACTTCGGTTTTATTATATGCGGCTCCGTTTTGGGCTTTACGATATTTAGATAGACTGGAGTCGGCGCAGACTGACTTTTTCAAAAGGCTTCTCCATCTGCCGAGAAATCTACTACGTTTGGAACTTGGTATCCCTCCGATTGCGGTAGAGATACTAAATCGGTCTATAAAATGGATAATCAAGACTCTAAGATTGCCCGACTCCAGACTACCCAAGATTCTACTCATTCGCTTAAGAGAACTGGCAGTGGCGTCTCCGGAAGAACCCCGAAATTGGCTTACGCAACTTTTTTTGCTCTTGGATGAGGCAGAGGCTGCTGTCTTGCGGGACAACTTCAATGCTGAGTACTGGACCGCAGTTGGCCCGCGTTTAATCGCTAAATACGCAGATTCTTGGAGAGCAAATATCTGGCCAGATATTATAACTCCGAACATGTACAGTTGCCAATTTACCGCCAGCTCACTGACTCGGCGTATACACTGTATCCACCTCGCCTGTCTCTGCCTTGTCTAAGAGTAAAAGCCCAACTCAGACTAGCAACAGTCTATACGCGTTCGCTCTTAGTATCCGGTATGCGTCTCAGTTATAACCCGCAATTGCCATGCTCCTTATGCAATATGAATGCTCTCGAGTCACTGCGACACATTTTTACAGAATGCCCTTGTCTTGCACCAGTCAGACGCGCTTTTACCGCAAATGTACCCGCGTGCCCTTCAAGCAACCTCTTATGCGTTCTGATTAGCAACTCGGATCTTAGCTCTGCGAAGACTCTATTTAAGTTTGTGAGAGCAACGCTCACGAGAAGAGCATTTTTATTAGGCGACTAATGTTTTAATTTTAATTTTGTATTTTTGTGTCATGCGTGTTTTCCCTATTTCATTGTAGTTTTGCGTACCTTTCGTCCTACTTCGGAACTCTCCTCTCAACAGGATGTATCCCCATATGAGAGTAATAAATACAATACAAATACAAATACAATAAGATTAATATTGGCTTGAAAGTGACCAACCCCACAATATTCGAGTATGCCTTTTCGATTGGTGTAGTCAAAATTGCATTTAAATTGCTACAAAAACGAATATGGCGCATTTTAAACAAAAAATGAACAAAATTTCGTGTGTTTCGTTTTTGGTGAATTTTTTTTCGCAACAATAATGTTGTGGGATCGTTGCATATTTGTAATCAAAAGTGCACAAAATTTATGAATTTCAATTAGAAAATTGTTTGTTTTGTCCCGAATCAACCTAACCCTTTCAAAACGGCAATATGTTGAAAAAATGAACTTTTTCTTGAATAGTATAGACTTTAGAGAAAATTTGCTAAGAACAAAAACGGCTTGGAATGAGTCAAAGAATACTCTCAAATTTTAACAGAATGCATTGATACACTTTTTCATTTTTCAAACTACAAAACTAAAAACGTCTATATCTACTTATGCATTAGTACAATTTTACTAATGAATTAGTATTTTCACACTATTTCTCAGTAAAGAACTTACTAATTGATGGTAATCCACTTTTCGCTATAGATAAGTCGATTTTGATTAATTCAAGTTTAGAGAGTAAGGGAATGACTTGTCTGCTTTTCAAACATCAGTGTACGTTCTCAATTTCTTAATTTTTTAAACAAATTTGATACAAATACAATTAAAAACGTCAACTATTAATTACACAGAATTTATGACATTCAATAAACAGGTGTCGCACAAGGAAATTCTCAAGAATTGACAGCAATATACTACACAATAAATAGGGGAGACCAAGATTATGTGACTTCCATTTCTATTTTCGTTCATTTTAGGTGACAACTCCAGAAAAAATGAGATTGATATTTTTCCTTATAATCTTAAATATTTATATTAAAAACATTTATTTGGTATAATGTATACTATTAAATCACTGAATTTGTCGAATGTTTATTTTGAGCAATAACTAATATTCTAAATGTAATCCATTAATAATTTGCTGAGACAAAATTCATTATTTCTGTTAGATATTGATGTTTTAAGACAATTTCTTATTGCCCTTAACCTTTAAGAAGTGTTGTGAATAATAAAATGCGTCTGCGAGAGAATCTTATAAATTATGTGTAATTAATTGTTTTTATGTAAAATTTTATTATGTAAAAGTTTTATTTTTATTAATTTATTTATTTTTAAACATCAGGATAAAAGATATTACACTCAATTTTCTTACTACTGTAAAATACTGTTTCACTCATTAGTCACTTATATAATGAAATGATCAAAATAATACATATATTAGATCATTACCTAAACTAAGTATCATGCGGGCTAATAAATACTCAATTCTCCCCAATTGAAGGCATTACAAGTTACAAACCTAGAGAAAATAAAATTTTCTTGATATTTTTGTTATAAACTAACTTAACCTTAATATGTTAAATTTAAACCTGATCTTTAATAAAATGTTTTCTACATTAAAGTCCTAAAAATTAAAATTCTTTTCATACATAGATTTCCTCATAACAAAATTAACAATTTGTTAAAAAATGACACTATTCCGTGATAGAATTTTTTCATAATTACTAGTAAATTAACACTATACATATATTTTTTACAAGTTATGGACCATATATTCATTGACACGGAAATATACAACTTAGTAATCAAGAAAGAACTATGAAACAGAGATAAATTGAAATGCATTTTGTCAACTGGAATGACATGTATCTGTTCTTAATGCTATTTTATTATACATCAACTACTACTTGCGGACTCAGGAGTCTATTTCGAGCTTAGAATAATCCATCATCTTAAGGAGAGTGATGGTCCATAAATGAGGTTTCGAAAGAATATTTTATTATGCTTTCAAGATTTGAAAAGCTAATAATATTGTTGAAAGAAGAAATAACTATTGTACCTACATATTTTTAAACAAAAGTAACCCAATAGACAATTATGACTAAATGATTAATATTTAAATCACGATTAATAAGAAATACAAATATAAAATCAAAATGGGTCACAGGAATTAGCCAATATTCAGTGTTGATTCTACTAATCTATTAGTAAAAAATAATATGTGATTAATGAAGTAGTAGTTTTTCACTTGTTATATCCATACTTTATTATTAATTAAATGAGTCGCTCAGTGTTCGTTTTCGAATATTAATTGTTTTGAATTAATTCAAGCTTAGATAGCAAGTATGAAAATTTAATGTTGAACAAGCGTAAATACTAATATTATAAGTCATCTTGAAAATGCAAACTGATAATAAATAAATAATTTCAATAGCATACTTGAAAATTATTTTCAGAATCCTACTCTCTAAACTTGAATTAATAAAAAACGACTTATCTACAGCGAAAAGTGGGTTACCATCAACTAGTAAGTTTTTTACTGACAAATAGTACGAAAATACTAATTCCCTAGTAAAATTCTACTAATGTGCAAGTAGATATTGACTTTTTTAGTTTAGTAATTTATAGAATTAGTAATAAATTAGTAGGTTGTAACTTTTTATTAGCAAAAATAATTACTAATTCATTTGGTCACTCACTTTTCATTTTCTTATTGATAATTTTTAGCTAATTCCGATTTAGAGAGTATAATAGTAATTCGAAATAGAGATATGAATGTATTTTGTAAAAGTTTTTAGACGAACCAGATTTTTAGTTTTCGAAAAAAGTTATATAAATACAAACATTACGTGTAATATTGTAATAAAGCATGTTTCTCATACATGCAAGTGCTATTATAACAATTCTCGTATATATAAATCATACGATATAGTTTTAAAAATTACAATATTTCAATCTACTCCTGTTGAAGGCAGGTATTGCAAATGAAAGGTTGACGAGGTAATGATAAACTACACAAATTGTCATGTCAGATTTTTATCAGAGTGGTATACGATCGATTAAAATGTTCAAACATTTCTTTATATTTCTGTTTAATTTATTGCTATCAATATATTAGAATTCCGTAAAATAATATTTAGAGTATATTCGGTTTTATTTATTTTTCTTTAAAATTTCTTAACTTGAATATTTTAATGCCGTTTTCAAAATTCAAACGAAGCGTTAAATCAAGTATACATTTCAATTTCGTATTATACTATAAAGTGTAGATCACGAAGATGTTCATAATACATAATACATGGTCCAGTTTAACAACCTCATTGTGTATTACATAATGCTTGTCCAGCAGGTTCTAAAATCTGTTTATACTAGTTGCCTCAAGCGAAGTAGTCGACCATTGTTATAGAATATGTGATTATATGTTTCAAGCAACCCTTCTTAACTTTTTTGTTAATTTCTCTTACTATTCTAGAAAGTTTTACATATCCCCCTTAATACCGTTTGCTTTTATATCGACTTGCTTTTTCGCCGAGAAAGAATCAGGTTTACGTCATTTTTATTAGTGTATTGTTTATAGTTAAACTTAGTAATCAGTCTCACAATAATACAAAGTACGTTTCTTTAAAGGCTCTAATATAAATATAAATATTTATCACTAAAATATAATTTAAGAAAAGTCAGATTAATTAAACGTATTTAAAGTATTTCTGTACTAAGGGACTTTTAACAAATGATCGGTAGCAACCTTGAAATATACGTCCTTTGATCGACACTAGCTATGACATAAAGTACGTAAAATAAACTAATAAAAAAAATTAGTGGTTTTAATAAAAATGTACTTGATTCAAGTAAATGGTTTGTTTGAATGGTCACAACAAAAGATTTAGTAGAAAGAATATTCTCCGAAAAAATGAAATATACACTGGAAAAAAATAACTAATTCCTTGACTAAAATAAATATTTACTTGAAAGAAATAGATATTTACTTCACCATTCTAAATAATTTCGTTTTCCAACTTGATAGTAAGTAAATATTAATTTAACTCCAGAAAAGATTTCATTATTTCAAGTAAATCATTACTTGAAAAAGGTTAATCTTTATTTAGGAAAATTTAGAACTAAAATGATTGTGAACCAAAATTTATCTGAGTCACAAACGTGATTACTTGATTCAAGTAGATCAATTTCAAGTAAATATATTTCGTTAAAAGAAGTAAATGTTTAATTACAATTCTTTGCTGTGCCAATCCGTATCGTTAAAATATATTTAATACAACACCTTCGATAAAATGGAATGAATATAAAAAATAAAACTTAAAAATGTGTCTTATTAATATTTAATGTTATGTTGAGATTGTACCAGTCGTATTGAAACGGGATCGTTCCACTGCCCAATTCTAATTCTTCGCTGAAATTGAAGAAAATAAAATAAAATTTGTTCAATAAAAGTATTTCTAATTTTTTATATTGCAACAGTTTCCTATTTTAATTTTATACGTTACACGATTTAAAAGTACAATTGACATTTAGTTATTAAGTTGTCCGATATATACTGTCAGAAATTCTTTTATCAATACAAAATATTACTCATATCAATATTAAATTCAAATCACACATGACAAATGCTACAATCACCAGGCGAACTTTGATCTATTATGCTGGTCATGTTTGAACAATCAGCTAGCAATAGAATCGGACAAAATTTACTTAGGTTAACATTTGTTTGGTTTAAAATGGAGATTAATTGGCTATAAACTGACTAAATTCTGATCAAAATTTATTATTTTTAATTATTGCTAAGTAAAGCGATGTAGATATAAACTGATTTGAAAGCGATTTCTAAGAATCAAAAGGCAACGTGAATTCTTAGTGACCAGAACGAGCCGTGATGTGATCAGTGGCCGTGAGAATTAATCATGCCAGATTCTTATACATTAGTCCACAATTTTGAAATTGTTTGAAGAAAATGGTTTTGAGTAAGACATTAGATATAAAAAAAGAACCCCTAAAATAATATATACAAATATTTGTGTTGCGAATGTATATGAACATAAAAATATTGTAACTAATTTATATAAAACATACTTTGCCGTTATCAAAGGGCACAAATCGATTGCAAATATGTTAAATTTTAAAAATTGGAGTCTATTTTCGTGGAACCCTGAAATTCAATTACGGAAAAAATCACCCTAAGAAGGTTTCATCGAGTATATTTCTGATTTTTTATATGTTTTTTTTTTATATTATCGTATCGGTGAACAAAAATGTGGCATAAAAAAGTGATTTCTCGGTTTTCTTGGAAGAGGGCAGTAAGAAGGGTGAAACGTTACGTAGTTTAGTTTGTTGAAAGGTTCATGAAACTGAGCCAAAATGTTTTATTTCCATTAAAAAAAGGGCATTATGACGCGCTTAACCTGTGCCTTTATATATCTATGTTACACATCAACAATATGTTTTTAATTTATGTATTTTAAAGTGAATAACTAAAAATATTAATAAGGGTGAAAATAACAAGAATAAAAATCCATGTAAATATTATTCCTAAGTACCAGTGATAATTTAATTGTACCTAAGGTCCAAACTGTCCGTCAGATTACAAATAACAAGTACGTCACAGTGTCAGAACAATGTGATATAACTATGATGTAACATTGGTGCAACAGTTTTATAAACGACAATTAAAAACGATATGAAACAATATATATTATAATGGAAATAAATATGTGTACCTTATGGTATTTTGTACCATTCTCTAGAAATTAAATGAGAAACGTAAACAAATATGAAAACATTGCCCCGGCAGGGGATCGAACTCGCTTTTGCTCGCCTTCTTTTGTCTTCGAAAAAATTTTTCATTGACTTATCCTATAATTTTAGTGTTATGATTTTCGAGGTCGCTAAAGCTGAATATGAAATCGGATTTTCAGAATTCAAAATGGCGGATCCAATATGACGGACGCAGGTTCGAAAAGTGGTTCGATTGTTATGAAAATGTGTACCTCGGGGTTTTTAAGTTCATTGAATCTGAAATCGGATTCCTAAAATTAAAAATGGCGGATCCAATATGGCGGAAGCAAATACGGAAAATGGGATCTTCTTACGAAACGATTCACAAGACTGTCAAGTTGTATAACATGTTATACTTTCAATTTACGAGGAATGGTTTGGTAAATTTTATTCGTTATAATGTATCCGAGCTTCAGAAACTTAGAGACAGGAACTCGAATTCTAAATTAGCCATCACTAACATCAATTTTTCGAATTTGCACCCACCATATTAGATCCGCCATTTTTCAAATTCGGATCAGTTTTAGAATATGCGTCCGCCATATTGGATCCGCCATTTTGAATATTGAATTTCCGATTTCAGATTCGGATTCAGCGATCTCAAAATCTATGTTTTACCAAATCACAGTTGAATTGATGAAGTATAAACATGTTTTCTTCACATGCAGACATATGCGTCATGAGACAAAAGTACTTTTTTCTTCGTACATATATGCATTACTGACAGTTAAGGGGTTAATCAAATATTAATACCAAACTAAATGATATTTAGTCCAGGCTTTATAAATTAGTATCGGCAAGTCATAAGTCCTTCAAATATATATTTTATTAATATTACAAAAAGTATGCCTTTGAGCAACAAATTGGTTTTATATTACAGAAATTTATCAATTGTAGATCATGTATGAAATAGAATATTTATTCTCTTTTTAATAACTTAAAATCAAATTTATTTCCATGTTTCATGAGAATTTAAATAAAATGAAATTTCTGTAATAATACAAAATTTCAAAAGTTAATAAACGTACTAAAAAATCCTATAATTAACCCTTTCACGTAGATCAGATTAGAATAAACACGAACACAATTCTGTTTTTATGGACGATTAATGGTAATCGTCCTACGTTCTAGAGTTTTTCTGTATACAAAGCTACAAATTTTTTGTGGGGAAACCAATTCAATATTTATAAGAGAAACTTTCCCGAGTCTGAACTTGCATAATTCTAAGAATAAAATGTTGTATATTACTTATAAGAGGGACGTGTTATCTACGATATTTTTTAGCACGATACGTACGGAGGTCGATTATTCGCACTACATGCTCGTTTCGTCCCAGGGTGCGATCATCGAGCCCAGAATGTTAAATATTAAATTTCATACCTGAACATGCGAAACTTGAATGTGCAACATTAAAACGTAAATTGATTTGACCTTAAGAAAATGTCCAATTAACGTTGATTAGTTATTTGTATTATTTTTTGCTGAAGAAGATTATTTTATTTATAAATAAAATCAAATTGTAATTAATATCAAATTTGAAACTTGAATATTTATAGACGTTTCAAAACAGGTCACATCGTATTTCAGTCACTTGGTGCTTGCAGGGCTGTGAAATATTTATGAGCTGTGTCATTCAAAACTCCTTATTATTCTAATCAGGATTATCGTGAGCTAAAAATGTAGAATTGCAAGTATATAATCGAAAACAATAAGAGTCAATTTATGAAAGAAAAGATTGGAAGTATAAAGGATGGTTTATTAAGATTTGGATAGAGTCAAAGAATTCCGCAAATTCTCTGTAGTGCCCGAAGATCAACGAGATTATAAAATACTCGGGTAACTAAAATGAATTCTTGAGAAGAAAATAACTGATAGCTCCGGTTCAAAAGGAGTAGATAGCAATTATAAATTCACGAGCAAGATGTAGACGAACAGCGGCAATATTAAAATTAATGCACGTTCTAAATATTAATTTCTCATTTGAGGTAACTTATTTAAGAAAAGCAAGATTTCGGTACTTTAAATTCCTTTGATACTTCAATTGGCGCAATATGCCGAAAATCTAATTTCAGAATCTTTTTGATACGATGAAAATTCATTGTAATTCTATTTCTATTCAGACATTATGAATGTGTCTGTAGTATGTGTTAATGTATCAACGGCGTTAAGCAGTTGACAATTTTAACAGAGTGCTTACACCGGATAGGGGAACATAGGGTAAGTTGTCAGCGGAAATGGAGTAATTGGCTGTCTGATAATCTCAAACAGAATTTCCTATCGTCCTTGACAAATGTGGGAGTGGGTGTTATCTAAACATCGACCTCCAGAACTCTCTCCTACCAACGGGAAGATCACGAAGTTCACAACTTATCTTCTATTATAACGAACGCAAATTACACATTCATAAACTATTTTTAAGTAAAAGTAAATGTTTGCGATCGATTTACATTCAAAGAAGGTTGATAGACTTCCAATTTGAACGTTTTACGATTTATGATATATAAACAAATTTCAAGTGACGTATTAGATCACTTTTCTTCTATAATTTTTCAAATTTATATATAATCCTCGTTCTCTTTGCGTTTAATTGTAAACTTTTCTCCGATATTTTCTCAAAGTTTTAATGGTACACCTTAAACCCACTTCCTTCTCCGGGGCTCTTACTCAATTCATCCTGTATATATCTGCAATATAAATATTAAACAGGGTTGGTCTTAAGAGACACCGCTTTCTTGCTCCCTTTCCACCCAGAATTCATCCGACTCCATCCTACCTACTCTTATCCTACATTTCGTTTCTACATAAATGTCTCATCCTCTCTACCAAATTCTCTCTAATCCCTCTTATCTTCATCATATCCTACAAAGTACGGCTGTGTACATCATCAAATACAAGCTTTCAATACTAGAGAAACATAAATCGTGTACTTTCTTCGTAACCCTTTGTTTATAATCATCAATATTGCGGTATTTTCTAAAATAAATTTCTTGAAAGTAAGGTAAAATCATTTCTAAAAACGTAATATTTTTGTAGTACGAAATACTATGTCAGAAATGGTAAAAAAGCAGAAATTATTGCATCAAAAATATAAACCAAAATCTGTATATTTTTGAAACATTGAAAAATGTTTACTATTACAGATAATTTTTTTTTAATCTCGAGTGTTTACGCGGAAAAGAGGTTTGGTCAGCTCAACTAACCGCTTAGAGTTCTTAGCTGTAGATGAGAAATTGGTTGGGGTAGCCAAGTAAATAGTTTCAATAAAAAATAAATTGCTTATGTTACTAATTAGTTGGAAAACAAATCTAATAAATTGGTTGCTATCACTAGAGCTTTAGTTGCCTCAACCAATCCTTTTTCCGTAGGGACAATTTTTTCTTGTACAAAAATGTACATTTAACTAACACTTAGTTAAGAATTTTTGCAATTCGTAATAGCAAGCATACTAAAAACTTATTATTATCAACAAACATAAGGCTAAACATACGCATTTTGAAAATCTGTTAATAGAACACTATCTAGTAAGGTTCCATAAAAAGATGTTCTGCCATCAAAGCGACTTTTTATATAAACTTGTTGTATTTTTGGATTGTAAATTTGAATAATTCAATACGTCCGAACTTGCTAACTTTCCTAAACTAGTAAAAAGATCTAATGACATCAAACTGCAACAAAATAGTCAGAGAAATTATATAGAAATTAATTTGACTAAATTTTAAAAATGTTGCTTTTTAATTACATCTCCCACTTATTAACTTCCTTCAAAATACTAAAATTAAGTTCATACGCTTAGGATGTGTCTAACTAAAAATGCAGTTATTGTATATTACTTTCTCAACAAGTCCCATAGATAGTTTTTATTTACTTATTTTTATATAAGAGAGACTGGGATAAAGCGGTGAATTCAAAATATCTCTCAAATTCATCATACAAACTACACAACTCCTATGACCTTAGTAGCATCGTTTTAGCCCTCATATTTGAAAATTTACTATATCAGTTATTATTAAGTCAATGGCGCATTCCAATGATTAATATATTTTTCCGCTAAGTTTACAGTTTGTTGGGTTTGTAGAAACATTTTCTAGGAATTTATTGTTTGCACCAATTGAAGGTCCCATATTTTTATAGAGTAATAACTAGTTTACTCTGGGTGGCGTTTTTGAATTATAATTTGAGGATCGAGTTCTCGATTTCTAACCCACTAATGCCTGAAATTACATTTTTTTCTTACTTCAATTTCAATCAAATATTGTGTATCAAAATTAAAGTCTAAACAAATTTCAAACTACTTATCCTACCATTTTCAAGCTCGTTCTTCAAGATTCTGAGGTCAAAATTGAGATACAATTCTAATATGGCATCAAGTTTAAAGAAAATTGCCCAAAAATTGAGAAATATTTAGGTTTTTTTCGAGCTATGAGAATGTTGGGATTCTATTGAGAATATGGACTAAGGTGAATAAAATGCTTCCATTTTATAAAAAATTCTACTTTTATTCCATTCTTTAATAGAATAGCCTCAAAATGGCGACACAGTAATCCTTTCTTTTGAAAATTGTCGTGATGTTGTAACTAAAAAAATGAGCTTCTTTGACCTCGGAATCTTCCAGAGCAGCTTCAAAAATAGTAGGCTAAGTACTTTTCAATTTTTGTTTTATATCGATATTAAATACTTGATTAAATAAAAAGTTAATTTAAAATGTAATATAGCATTAAAATATTTCTATTTTTATAGTTACTGGCATACCATAAACGCATTTCATCAAAAGTTGTATTATGGACATAATTACATAATAAAAATGGACATAATAAAAATTCGAGTCGAATGACAGAGATGTATCAGGAACATTACAAAAAAGTGCGCCGCTTCACCCCAGTCTCCTTTATATGTATATTTATTTTTCGGGTAAATTTTCTTTACTCCAAAATAACTGCATCTTTATTATTATCATACAGCACCTAGGACAATGCAATGTACATTTTGCGGCCGTATAAGGTAAAAGTTATCCCATACAATCAGAGTTTACTGAAAGCCGACAATAGTCGACTGAAAATTTACAATAAGTCGACTTCAGAAAGTCTACTGTAAATTGACTATAAGTCGACTGACAGTTTACTGTAGATGATTTCAGTCTCGACTGCAGGTCTGATTTTGAAAGTTCACACTTTTGCCGACTAATGAAACTCGTTAAAAAAGCATTCCTTTCACACAAAAAAAAGTCGACTAAAAGTCGACGTTCAGTGTACGCTGGTTGTATGGTTTAAATATAGTCACGTTTGTCGCCATCAGGCGCGTAAGCGATGCCGCTATAAAAATGAGTTTTTTTTACTAAAAAGCATATAAAGTGACATTTTAGAGACTGCCCATACAGTGTCACGTGCGGACAGATGACAGTACTAAGTAAAACGATGACACTTGTTCCTATAATCGCATTGCTTAACCCTTTTGTCCAATTTGTCCGTTTTTGGCCGTCAGTTTTAAGCACGGACAACTTTGTTATTTATGATTAAAATAATTTGAATATTTGTAGGCGGATATTTACAAGTGTGCTCTTTCAGATTCCGGCACGAAAATTTTGAAAAAATCAGTCCTTCCTACCCAATTTTTCAATTTAAAAAAAAAAATGATTTTTTAATGTAATTTTGTTTTAAATTGTATTTTCGATGCGAAAGAGATCTTGAAATGAATTTTTCTATGTATAGCTTTATTATTTTTATATTCTGAGCCGGTGTTTTCGTGGTTTCAGGTATCGCCAAGACATTTTTCGCATCCAAAATACGATTTAAAAAAAATATTTCCTTAAAAAATCATGTTTTTTTTTAAATTGAAAAATAGGGTCGGAAGAGGTGGTCTTATCAAACCCGCCGGCAAATGTTAAGATTTTTTTAAGCATAATTAACAAAGTTGTCCGTGCTTAAAATTGACAGGCAAAAACGAACACATTGGGTCAATAAGGGTTAATATTTTTTTGCTGGTTGGAGTGTAATGTTTACAAATGAACGCTTACAAATCGACTTTTTCGAATTTTTTGTTTTCATCTCACTAACTTACATGAAAAACAAATATAGAAAATTTGAGAAAATGTTCTATGTGCTATAAATAATCGCAAATAAATAAAAATAAATAAATACTACTTCATTGCGACAAAAATTTTAAATTTATTGTTGTATATCGTGAGATATAGAAAAATTGCGATTCTGGAATAGTCCCATCTAAAAGTGGTGTTCCGCAATCCAGAATCGACTTTGAACGTTAACTTTAAAGTTTAAAGTCCGCGTTATTTTCAATAAAAAATATTGTAAATAATATAATGGAATAAACGTAAATGCTACACTTGAATGAATTAAATTGAAATATTTATTTTTGAGATCACGTTTTCTCATAATGCTATTTTAATAATAATATTGTTTTACACGTTCCATGTAATTAATGCTATAATATTAGTTTAAGAGACTCGCGGCACTGTCATAAACAAATATTTTTATTTACTTGATACAGCTGCCTTTCAATCAACTGTAATTTCAAATTCTATATATGTAACATTGTAAAACGCTACCGTTTAATCGTTACGTTCAACCTGCACAAGTCACCCATATAAAATGTATTTAATACTTTATGAAACATTTCCCTCGATATACATGTATTAATAATATTTGTATATTTTTATTAAATTACCGTAATAACTGAAGTAATGAAAATATATTTTCGTAGCAAAGCAAAATTTCATTGGGTTTCTTGACGCAAAGTTACATAAGCTACCCTTTAAATATTCCACCAGACGCCGATCGGAGTGAAATTTGGTACACGTAGTGTCGATAATGTAAACACTCACTGACTGGAAAGTTCGTATAAGCAAGAAAATATCCGTTTAATATTTTTGAAAACCCTCGTATAATAGAGAACACGTACGATCGAGAATTCTACGATTTCAGATATCGTGTCTTACTAGTACCGGTTTGGTGTGTATGCGACGGAAAACTTGTAGTGGATATTAGCTAAAATTACATCATATTGGAATCATAAAACGAAAACTATTTATGAGAAAGATACTACAATTAATCTTTTATTATTATTCTATCTGTTTGCTGATGTTTTTATTAATAATATTTTGTTTTTATAGTTTATAGGTTTGAATGGTGGTATGAAACTAAAATAGGATATAAAAGTAAACACATTCTACTTCAGTTAACAAAAACTTGAACTAAGATTTGGATACATTTAAATGGAATACAAATAGATGCATACTAATTTTAAGTGATGTCGAAGAATCAGTTATTAAGAACATTTTTCATAGCCATCTTAAAGATGGACAGCAAAATGTGCCCGTTTTTAGTAGCTTGATTTTTATATCGCAACTCTAACCAATCATTTCCTCCTGACATGCCATTAAACAAAAAAATCTCACAATATAAACGTTCAAAGAAAACTGAAATATTCATCATAAATGAGCCAGAATCATCGACCTTAAAAGTGGTAACTACTGTAATAAGTCATTAAAAGATAAAAAACAGAACTAACGCTATTTTCAGAAAGGATATTTCAGTCCGCGAAAAAATATTGGATTAAAGATTCGTCACCATAAAAACTTCTATTTCGTCTAGTATTGTATAAACATTATAAAGAAATACTTTCCCTTAAAAGATTGTTTTCTTGTAAAGGTTTAAATTGTGTTTAGCCAAAATCAAGCCACTGATCCACGTATGATCTTATGGGGTAACCTAAGAACTCGATAAAAAATAAAGTGAATACTATGAAAATGTACTGGCACTGCGTAGAAAATTGTCACATAACTCTAGATTCTGTATAGTAACCAAACAATTCATGCAACGCTTGACTATATTCTTAAAACTATAACGTTACTTCGTATGGTATCGTTATCACAAATCTATTTAGTAAAAATGTATAGAGTTTCGATCATTTTAGTTAGGCTTATTACTACCAGGTGCTCTCGTAACCCTAGTATCTCTATTTTGCATCATCATTGTCCCGTTATAGATGTATATTTTCATTTGGTCATAAGGCTACCAGGCGCCAACTATTGATATTGTATAAAGTATATCTTATGTCTACAGATTTCTACTTAAATATGATTTTGATACTCGTATATCTATATAATGGCATTGTAAACAACTTTTTTACTCACCATTATTTTAAAAATGTCATTCTTAATTTGAAAACTTCCTGAAATAAAAGGTAACTCTTTATTTTGAAATAGATTAAATTATAATGCCTTTACAGATTATCTAGATCGCGCCATTATAACTATCTACTCTTTTAATCTAAACCAGCAAAAAACTACTAATTGACAGTTTAGAGTCGCTCATTCACAAAACGCATTTGTGATAGCTATGATTTCAACAGCGAACTCTTCTAAATTGGCCGGAATATGATTGAAATGAGATCACATTTCTGCCGCTTCAAAGAATGGCGATTCACTGATCGATCCAGTGAATTTGAATGAAATCAGTGGAATGAAATCACGTTCTTTTTGCTGGAATAGTGTTTATACTAACATTTCATTAAAATCACTGGAATCGAACCATATGATTTGTACGGATAATCAGTGGTTTTCACTGAAAAACAGTGTCTATTTACTGATTAATTCAGCGAATCGGAGTAAAATCAGTTAAATGAAATCACGTGATTTTCGCTGGAATATAGTGCTTACTAACTGATCAATTAAGAGAATTTAGCTAAAATCGACTGAATGGACTGTTTCTGCTAAAAAATCAGCTCCTACTCATCTTAAGTAATATACAAAGCTATTAAAGGTATTTTAATTGTCAAGACACTTAATAGTTTCGCGTGTTGCGTGTGGTAAGTAGAAGCTAATTTTCTAGTATAATTAATCTATTCAGTAAATTTAAGTAAAATCTATAATACAAAACGTAGCTATTAGCTATTATACTAGAAATTTAGTAGCACCTGCATGCAATTTTAAAGGTTATAAAAATGGTTAAAAACGAACAATAATTACGATAAACATTATCAATAATACCTGAAACAGTTATTATTCAATTTTTCGATCGCGTCTCCAGTATTTCGAATTTCCTGCTTGCATGGGCAACTTGTGGAACTCAAATGCGATTATGAAAACGCAAAAAACAACACAGAATATTTATTTACATTTCCCTTATGAAAACTTCTTAGACAAGAAGAACCTGGTCAAATTCGAATAAAGTTCTTGCAGCCTTAAAATCTACTTTATCGAAATTGCATATAGATGTTCAGTTTTATGTAGAATGAATAGCAAATCACTGGTTATATTCAGTGATCGGTGTTAAAAGAATATACAACTGAAGAACCAACGGCATAGAGGGCATTTGGGTTGAGTTCTGCAGGAGTTTCAGTAAATACAATATTTCGTCTGGTTAAATAGTAAAATCAACTGGTTAAACAGTGAAATTGACTGATTTAATAGCGAACATTGTTTTCGTTTACGCATTTGACGAAATTTTCACTGATTCAGATTAAGAGAGTAATTCAACTATACAGAATCATTATAATGCTACGATTATTTTCTAAACAGAACTGGGGAAATGCTATAGTTACATCAACGCTACTATAAATTGTCTAGTTATACCATTTTGGTGGGCAATCATGGCAAATTAAACGTATGTGATTCGGTACTTACCAAACCTTCTTACAACTAGTTCGCAAAAATAAATCCCACTCGGAATTCTCCAAATTGTTTAGCGAACAGATTCGTCCATGTGTGAATTAACGACTTAATAAAAGGATCGTCTCAACACCGTTCTAGTATTCAGCCAAATTGTCGAAACCATAAACATAATATTTCGCGCGATCGTTGAGCACAAAAGGGTATTCGTAATTTATTACAATTGTTTTACTTGGTGCAGTTTGAGTGTCATTTTCTCGTGTCGCTGCGAAGTTCCGTAATACGCTCATGTATTTACGCGCCGCGAATGTTCCTATAAATTTTACGACAGCAGGGTATTATTCTTTGATCCCTACATTATTCCCATGCACGTAACATGTTCCAATAACCAAAATTATTATCATCATCGTTATTATGATTAGTATTATTATTATTATTTAAATTCATGCAGCACGCGGATTCGAGGGTATTCGAATGTACGACGGGTGGTTGCATATATAAGCTAGTGTACACTTATGCATGTAAAGCTTACACAGCAAACATATAGGAGGAAGTGTGCAAGGGGCTAGTTGCGTCTGCGCATTTTCGACTCTTGTATACTAGGTATTCCCGACTCTTATTATATATACACATATATACATATATACTTAGCTATTGTTGAGGGCATACATATACGTATATATAGATGGGCGGGTTGTACGAAAAGCGAGCAACCTGCGACGTAGCTGCAGTGGTGTACTTCACTCGAAATCCTGCATTCTTACGTCTCGTTTTTATCCACCGAACAAGAAAGCTCTTAGTTTTTGCTACGGACGCTGATAAAATAAATAATAAATCTTTGATTTTTCGTCTTTTCTTCAACAGTCCTTTATGAATATCGAGCCTTTACGCAACGCTACTGAAAAATTACTGGCTCAAAGATACCAGCGTAATCGAAATTTTATATTTCCATGATTTTAAGCGATAACAACGGTAAGAGGCGCACTTGTATTTTTCTTTGATTTACGGTTGCATTCATTACGAATTCAGCTTCAGAAAACCAACTGAGAGAAAATTCGAACAATTTGTATAAGGAATTAAATGAACTCGATTTCTTAAACTGAAAGGAACTTTATTCGAAATCCGGTTAATTATATTTAAAAAATTAAATGGTTCAATTTAATATTAGTATTCAACTGCGATAATTAATCGATGCATACTTTATTATAAGTATTGTTTCGAAATATGACGTTTGTGGAGAAATTAGCTCGACCTGTCTATAGATAAATTATACATGCTATTCATAAGCACTTTTTAACTGTTCTTGCACTTTGGAAACGAAGTTTCATCCAAATAACGAAATGTACATAAAACACGGTGACGGATTAAATTATTTGCCGGATTATTCAACGATTTATTGTATTCATTAATAACAGAATTATTTCGAAAGTTGCGATTATAGGTCGCCACTCGCAAGCTCTCCGTGAAACATCGTCCACCTGAAAGTTCATTGTCTCTTCAAGAGTAATCCAGGAATTAACGATTGTTAAACGCGTAAGCAAAAAATGTAATAAACGCTTTTACGTTCCATACGTATCAACAAAAATCAAATTAACCGTTGAAAGCTGGTAATTAATATGTATTTTAATTTTAAAACGGAAATTGAGCCTTTTTTAATTTGTTCACTCGCGTGTTTTGTGTGTGTAACTAAAACTTTTCGTTTTCCCCAAAATTATTGGTGAGCTAAGGAAGGGTCTTAAATTTTATTCTTATATTTACACAATATTTAGTAATTTCACTAAATTATCAAGTATCTTGTGATTAAGTGATCAGAAATGATTTAAATATGTAACCAAGATTTTTCTTACTTATTCAAAATCTATACGCAATTTTCTTGGAATGAAAGTAGAACTATCTTATAAGTAAAATTTTCAGTACGAGTTGAGATTTTGCTTTTCAAGGATAACACAGGTATACTAGGTTTTTTCTTTTTAGATATCGGAGTGGTTTCCGATGTAATTTTATGTGCTGAATACGATCCCGTATTTTAAAATTTCGTATCACGTCAGGATTTAGAGGAAAGTGGGAGAGTCAAAAATAAAAAGAAACTTATTATTAGGTGTTTTGATCATTTCTTTTCTCAAACATCTGAAGTGTTTAACACTTCAGCTTATGCTGAAATTAAAGCCTGAATATTTTCCTACAATAACCATATGTGCAATTTGTAAAGAAAAAATAGAACTGATAAAATGGAAGATCCAAAATGGCGGACGCAAAATCAAAGAGTTGAGCTAAGGTCAACCAATTGAACTCTTGAGTTTTTGTGGTCGCTGATTACAAACTTGATGTTACTTTTTCAACATTCAAAATAGTGGATACACTATGATATGGAAAATCACCACTTGGGAGTGTTTCTTTTTACGCTTGCTAACGACACATGTGATAGATTAATCTGGAATTGTAATTAAAATTTTTTACAGATTGGTTTGGTTGGTTATTATTTTACAGTTTAAGATTATATATTCATATGTGTACTTTATTTTTTACTAAAATATTCGAAACTTTGGATAATACGCTTATGGCGATTTATATTTTTAGTACTAAAAAAAGGTGCTGAGAAAAATATCAAAGTAGATCAAATTATAGTTAGAAATAATGAGAAATATAAATAACTTTATAAGAATTCATTCGCTTCAATAGTTTAATTGAATTACTCTATGAATTTTGAATCAGCGAAAACTCGGAAAGATTGAATATGTTCGTAATAAGTTTGTAATTATTTTTCAAAAAATACATAACAAACACAATTTATTTATTTCTCCAATAATAAAAACGGGTTCATCTGTATATTCATTCGGGGACAAAAAAAATTAATTAAAGTTTGAGTTTACAGGAAACTCTCAATAATACAACAAAAGGTTTGAAATTGTCGAATATTTTTGCATGGGTTCATTAAAAAATAAATCTGTCAAGTTTGACAACTTTTGAAACCTTCTGGAAAACTTGAGAACTTTATTTGTGTGTGAGGGGCCTTGAGGGACTCAGCCGATTAATTTTGGAGTTGGAATGGTATTGTGGTGGTTATTTTTCTATAATTTTCATTAAAAAACTGGCAATTAGACTCATTTTTGTAAAGTAAATATGTGAAATTCTCTCGGCTGACTACATTACCAGAATGTTTGTGTTTTGTGTATAGGCAACGTGCAAAATTTGTCGCTGGAATCGTCAAACATTTTCACTTCAATTTCATGTATTATATATAAAACGTCATCGAATGATGCAATACTATTGGTTAACATTTTAATCAGAAAAGTAAAAAGATGAAAACTCTAAAATTTGTAGCACGCAATATTGAAAGGTACTATTTTAATGATATTTGGATTGGAAAATAATAGTTACTAAGCTTATGAGTGATAAACAAAATTGCGAATCTTAATTTGAGATGAAACATTATTACATGTTATTAGAAATGAGATTGCAGGTTCTAATTTTCATATTAATTGCATCGAACATTAATATCAAAAACGTATAAATTCGTATTTTATTTCTACTGTAAATAGATCATCGTAAATTTTGCGCAATTATTTTTGTACAGTAATAATTGTCGGAAACATCAAAGCTTATTGAATTTGTTCCGAACATCAAAAAAGTGCAATAAGGTCATCTTATAAAATTGCGAATAGTTCCCGGAATAAATTAAGACACTTCCAAGAGTCTGAAAGACTACGCGACTTGAAAATTTTTCTTTTTGCCTATATCTTTGCGATAATTAGGTGCTGAGCTACGAAAGTTTTAAATCAGCGCCTGTTTTTGACAGGTGATCTTGTGCACTTGGGCGCTAGAGTGTGTCTTTTAAATTTTATGAAGATCAACTCCCCATTGAAAAACGCTAGAAATATCGTGTCTACCTAAGTGTATCATTCAGAAAAAGTGTATTCAGAAGAATATTATTTTAAACAATAAAAAGGTGATAGCTTAAGTGACACGAATCTGTTTCGTAAAATATTTTTAAATTATTTTTCACAGTTCGTTACTGTCGTCTTCGGTTTCATATTTTCTTATTAAAAGTCATAGAGAGTGAATTCATTTATAATGAAATATTTAAAATGTAATACGGAATCAAGCGATAATGATTACACGAATTTCGTAACTTTTTTAAATTCCTGAAATTTAATTATTGAGGAATTTGGCAGAATTTATACTCATGCAAACATATAAAACATAAAAAAAAAATGATACCGTAGCTCCGACCGCCGAAGGGCTTTCGTGCAAAATGGTCACTTGACGGATTAAAAATGTGTTAGAAAATATTAGAAATTTTAAATATATCACCCTAAGTGACTCCGAAAAGAATTTTAAACAATGTAGTAAATTTCTTATGAAAATAATAGATATCGTTGTTTACAAAAATGGTCAAGATGTTCTTTTTAGGTAGGGTCAACTAATCAATCAATTAATTTTTATGACACAAAATTAAAAGTTTGCATTTAATCAATATATACTTGATACAGTATTTAAGTATATTATTTACATTTTGTTAGTAAATAGAACAAGAATGCAACGTTAACACTTGATATCATTTTTTAGTAATTTATTTAAACTATACAACATGATGAGTCTTAGTCGAAAATACTTAATGTTATTTGTTATTTGTAGTTTTAAAAGTAATAAGAATATATTAGTTATTTGAGTTTTATTATTGGTCATGGTAATTAAAATTATTATTAAAATAAAATATGCAAATTAGAATACAGTAGAACCTTGGGAATTCTAAATTCACGGGACTGAGTGACTCGGGACTTCTTATTTTAGTGCGCTTGTGTTCTGCCCAATTTTCAGTACCGTAGGTTGACGAGGCATTTCCCCCACTATTTTTTGTATTGTATTTGTATTGTATGTGTACCACGTGTCGGAAATTTTGTACCACATTACTTCGAAGTGCCGAGGCTGGTGGCTACGAAGAATCGAGGTCCTTAGAAGTCCCGAAGTTCTACTCTAACTGCAATTTCAATTCATCTTTCTATTGACAATCATGTGTTAAATACGTGACATTTGTTTGAAGCATACAACATTATGTGGAAAACATATTCTTAGGTTTTGTAAAATTTTATGGTTTTTTATTTATTTTGACTCCTTTTGGCTTTTTATTTTATAATTATCTTATACTTTTATTATTTTTGCGGTCTGAAAAAATGGACGCGTGGTGGTCACAAAAACCGAAAATCACGTGAGAAATTTATATCGCCCACGGAATCGATTAAAAAACATCGTTCGATGCCAGTGCGCAAGAATTCGATTTTACTGGCAGACCTAGACATTCCTATGTCAAAAAACGATGCGTAAAATTGTATTTTACACACATGTATGAAAATATACTCTAAGATGCGATTTAAAAACAGTAATATAACAAATTATTTATTTGTTACTGAATACTTCAAGGTTATTCTCCCCACGTAATTACTTTTTTAATAACCTGTGTTTTAATATTTACTACATAGAAATTAATTACTTTTTTCAGCGGTTCATTAGTTAAGTAAAATTTCAACGATCAGGTGATAAGTTCACGTGTATCTGTTGTTTCCACTACTCGTTATATTGTTGTCCGTTCAGATTGCGTCGAACAATGACAATGTTGAAACTTTGATCAAGGAATACCAAAATCGAGTGTCAAAAAGAAAATCTCGTACAATGGCGTAGCGCCAAAATAAGGGCGCGCATTATTAAAGCAGAACTAGGTATATTCTCTTCAAATTTAATAAGATGAATTATTACGTTCCATTTTATGAATATCCCAGACTTTGGGGTCCGTAACGATCCAGTGTGTGAAACATCTTCGATGTCGTCTGAAGTCTTTCCCCGAGTTCAGTTCGAAGAAGCGCTAAAGAGAGGGAGAGAGAGTGAGAGGAGAAAAGAGCAGCTGTACCTATTGGAGTATATAACCAATCGCAACTTCTCATGCGTGTCAGCAGCAAATTGTTCTTTTATTCGCCAAAAGTTGTCACTACCGTTACGGCATATTCGACGATATTCCTCGCCCTCACTTTATAATAGAGTCATGGGAATCGGCCGAGTCTTATGTCATCGAATTTTTCTTTTCAGTTCATCCCTTTCTCTTTAAACAATACGTTTTGGACAAATAACTCGCAATAAATTCAGAATTACCAATATTTCGTTTGTTACAGATCACATCATCAAAAAAAGAATCACTTTGGTACATTACCTATGTTTTTTCTGCCAATAAAAACTAATGTAACCGGTTAATATTTCGTTTGTTGTCGTTAATTTAAATAAAAAAAAGTTGCATCTTATTTAATAACACCGAACGACGAAGAAAACTTATGTTATGTGCAAGAAGTGCAACTAGGTTTTTCTTAGATTTTGGGCCGTTGAATCCGAATTCTTGCAAAGAATTGGTCTTATACGTCTGAGTTTTTTTATATTTGAGGTTTAATGTGCGAAAAGTTGATATTTTCAGGAAATTTTACACATTTACTCCAAGAAAAAAATTGTAAGCTGAAAAATGAAACAAGACTAGATTTTCTTATAGATTTTGGGCCGATGAATCCGAATTCGGGAACAGAATTGATCCTATACGTCTGAGTTTTTTTATATTTAAGGTTTAAAGTTCGAAAAATTGCTTTTTTTAGGAAAATTTACACATTTACTGCAAGAAAAAAATTTTAACAGAATTTTCAAAACAGAATTTTAGAAATATCCGTATGAAAAGTCTCTCCGTGCATTGAATCTAAAAAAATGTAAGGATGTTCAAAAAGCAGTTTTTTCACAATCTAACCTCAAACATAACAAAATGTCAACAAGTTGAACAAATTCCGGACCCTGGATCCTGATCAGGAACCAAAAATCCATACGAATGATCTAGTCATGATCCATTGTACAGTTGAATTTTTTTCTTGCACAGAGTTTGTCAAGTTTCTCGGAAAAAACAATTTACCGCAATAGAAACCTCAGATTTAAAAAACTACGACGTATAGGACCAATTCTGTCCCCAAATTCAGATTCACCGGCCCAAAATCTATAAGAACAACCTAGTCTGCTTCCATATTACAGCTAAAATTTTGTTTCTTGCAGTAAATACATGTAAATTTTCCTGAAAAAAACAATTTTTCGCATTTTAAACCTCAAATATAAAAAAACTCAGACGTATAGGACCAATTCAGCGGCCCAAAATCTATTAGAAAAACCTAGTTGCGTTTCTTGCACACGACATAATTTTTTTTTGTGGTCTGGTGTAATAAAACTCAAATTTGGAACTCGAAAACTGCTGGTTCCTACCTCATGTCATACAAGTCATGGACCATTATTCCCAGCGATCTCAAACCGATTTTAATGTAAAATGCTCCTTATAACATCCGTTTTTGAATTTCTAACAAGAAATAATATAATGTATCATTCGTAGGTAAATTTGACGAACCAGTAACCGTTACCCCTTCAAAATTTGATGCAAATTTTTTGTATGGTTTCTCCGTCGAAAAACAGCACTATAACATTTTTGGGAAAATTTTCGATCTTTTTATGAGCTTGAAAGTGAAAAAAATAAGGATGTAGCAAATTTTGCAAAAATGTATAAAATTTCAAAAAAATGCAACAAATTTGGAACATTTGTCCAATGTAGTAGGTTATAGACGAATTATTTACAGTCAAATTTGCAAATAATAGGACAAAATTTGAAGAATTGTCAACAATTTCTTACATTTTAAAAGTTTCCTTAATTTTTTTTTCGATTTGTTGACATTTATTTACCGAAATTTTCAAAATGTCTAATATTTACCATTATGCCAACGGGAATTTTTGCAACGTCTTTAGAATAATTCTGATTCTGCAGACAAATTCGCGACTTAAGATTAGACACGTTCTGAAAACTTAGAATATTAATTGCAAAGTCCGTCTTCTTCATCATAAGATATTACTTATTATCGTATTGTTACATTTTGCCTAAGAATTTACATTTTTCATAAACTACTGTAGTATACATAAGAATTTAATTCTAATTGTCGAAATAAAATTTATATATATTTCAATTTATTTTAGTAATAATTATACATTTTTATAGTGATTCTAAAACATACGTATAATATTTTAACTACAATAGTGTATACTAGTACATGTATATACTATAATATTTTCCTTCGGTTCTCGCAAAAGTCTGTCAATTTATGATTGTATAATTAGAAAATATCTAAGTCTTTCGCAATTTAGTTCAATAATTTATGCGCCAATTTTACTTAATATTTGTAACATTCTTAGTTTGTTCATTACTTTTCCAAAATGTTTCTCTGATTAATTATATTCCCTATATTAAATTGTAACATTGATTCATTATTTTGTTGTGATCAGCAATTCAAATTTGTTCAACATTTTAAATAGAAATAAAAGCTTTTGAAAAATGAGCACAAAAAACAGAAATCATACACAAATATTTAAGGCCCGTACGCTGTCAGAACATATCTCTTTTTTATGTTTCTTGAGAATAATTAATAAAATTAGTCCGTACGCTTTGAGATAATATCTAGTGAGAACACTATAGTTTGTTTTACGAATGGTCGTGCAGAAACTCAAAATTCTTCAAGTATGTAAATAATTTTACTTGGCAATCTCGTATCATATATATCCTTAAGGTTAGGCTACTAGTAAAAATGAATAATCAAACGCACGATTAAGAAGAAGTAATTTAAATTAATAATATAAATGATCAGTTTTCGGTTCACAAATTTTTAGTCAAATCGGCCACTTCCATACCTATTAGACTCTTAAATTCCCCCTACTCTATTTGTTAATTATTTCAATTTATTGCGATGGAGCGATAACGTTCCGGACCAAAACCGACAACGTCCAGAAACGTACTGACAAAACCGATGGTTTTCCACATCGTCTGAGTTCGACTTTTCAATTTTTTGAAAATTTAAATCGACTACAACGTCACGTTATATACATCAAATTATAACCCGAGCCGAAATTTGTTCAGGCCCTGATCAGGGTGTAACGGTTTTGGTCAGGCCCTGTTCAGGGCTGTAATAAATTTCTACTCAGGAATATTTGAATTACAAATAATTTTATCGAGGTCGTCATCATTTGGAAGGACCTTTACATAATTTTCCTAATAGGACACCTTCATTTTAAGAAGCGTGCAATGGCGTAGGGAAAGCCACCTTAGTGGGAAAAAACCTACTCCGGGAACCACAGTCGATAAAATATCCATTCTGTCGAAAACATTTCCAAAAATGGTTGGTCCATAAAATACTGCGGACAATAAGGATTATTAAATGTGTTTAAAAAGTTTCTGATCCATGTATAGCAAGAGAACATAAATAATATTAAAAATAATAAAACACTTAAGATATAAGTAATCAAGAACACATCAACGATAAATTGAATGCAACTAAGTGAAGTTGCATAGCAAATTAAATGTAAATATTTTCGCAACATATGAATATACATAAGTAGATTATTAAATTAATGAATTTCGTAATGCAACAAAAATATTGTTCGTTAGTCAAGAATTGTGCTACGTTGGACATCAGCATATATTATAACACATACGTATACAAATTTATTATATGTACGACTTTACTTTAAAACAATAATGTGACTAAAGTTTATAGTATATATTGAAATAAATATTAATTGAATATCTAAATCATCTATCTAAATTAAATATATTAGTACTTTTTTAACAGTAAAATTCACACCATTTTGCTTTCAGACTTACATTAATAAATGTTGAAAATATCGTTGTTGTTGTGTCGTCATACATATTGAGTTCATAAAACTGACAATGTTTCTTCAAATGGTTGACATTCAGTCAGCCATAGAACCTCCTTGATCGCCAACAATACACCATTGCAAAGGAAGAACGAAGTGAAATTTTAGTGCACTTGAAGAATTGAATTGTTACGTAGCTCCACGTGTGATGAGCCAATATTTGATAGTAACCATAAATTTTTACGTTCATAAACATGTCCATTACCATACCCTTTTGAAAAATGTGACTGCACCTACGCTACTACGAAACGAAAAACTGACTTTTATGCTGGTAATAACTTCTCTACGGTTGGTTACCTCTACCCACATCTTGGCTGTAGAAACTCTTTAGAAGGTTCACATGTTTTCGTCGATGCTTGATACGATATCATTGTGTGAAGGATAAGTATTTATTCTAATAGACATTTAACTCATCACTTGTACACTTTTCACATGAAATATGTATTTGTACATGATTTGACGTATTCCCACACGTGATCTACATTTTACAAAAGTGTTGCAATGGCTATTTAATTCCCATCAAAATGGTTTTATATATAATATCATATAATACAAACAAATTTGCATTTTATGTCCCGACAAAACGCAATTGTCAACGTTACTAAATGCGATTTAAATGAGAAATTCAATGTTAATAATGAAAACCCCAATGTTGGCATATAATTTAATAATATAATTAATACTTAATTACGGTAGTAATGAAACTGAATAACTCAAGAGAACTTTCAACATATGTACTGTTATATGATAGCTCTGAAACAAGCTTCCATTTAAATTACTTTAAAAACAATAAAATAATTTCTAAAAAATTACGAGCAGTAGAAAAATGTCACAAAAATAACTTTATTCTAAACTTCTCAACGTTAATAAATTTTCTCATTTTAGGTAAATGAAAATATTGCATTGAATTAAAAGCATTCCGTTACTAATTAAAATGCGTTCGGTTGACATTTTCTAGAGTGAAAAACAGTTTCTGGATAATTCTTGTCAACGCAGGTTTATTTTAAATTAAAATTTTATTATTATACTTTTTATTTATGCTTAGAAAATATTTATAGGAGTCCTAGAAATAAATTTACGAATAAGTTAATATGTGTCTGAAATTAGTGAATGAAACTTTTTTCCTGATAAAAGCTATGCAGGGACAGATTTTATGATAGTTTTCTTAGATTATTTAATCTTCCTTGATGAATATTCTGATCGAAAAGAAATATTTAAACTGGTTGACTAAAAAAATTCGTCAAAATTCGATAGGATTTAAGCCACAGAAAACACAAATATATTTACTGGTACACCGATCACCACACGAATATAAACATCTACAAAATTTTGAATTCATCACAATAAGAAGCGTATCCATATAAACATTGAATGCCAAAAATGGAAATATATATTCGACCTATGAAGAATGTACAATCATCAAAAAAACAGTGCAAAGTTACAATTAGTAATGTACTAATGTTTTAAGAAAAAAAGTAAATAAAACAATTGTATTGTTCCATTTACTACAAATTTAGTTAATTTAACTACTTTTTAATTAAAAAGTATTCAAAGATTTTTTTCCGATTCGCGATTGAGCTTTGCAAAACTTTGAAAAATCCGTATTCGAAAACAAAGCAAAATCCTTTTCTAAAATTTCGTCAACCAATAGCTTTCTTCTTGAAATTCAAATTAAAAATTGTGTTTTGAATAAAAGACGGAAACAACATTTTTTATATTTTTCCATGTTTTTTTTTCTGAAAATTGAATGTTTTACGAAACTTTTGTGTGTATATATTTTTTGGAAATATAAGAATTTGAGCTTAGGAAAAAAATGATGAAATACAAATAACTACAAAACAAATGAATATTTTGCAAAATAGGGTTTCAACAATATTTAGTGATTCAAGGACTGCATAATAACAAATTATGAATACAATCGGTAATTTGATGTTCTTATATGCACACAAATTGGATATCCAGTAATACCTCCACAAAACTGAACCATTATGTTACGAAACAAGAATATTTTATACGACTATGAAAACAAACCATTTTAAACCTTTAACGTCCAAATATACAAAATTTCTTGATGAAGTTTGGCACTATATTTTAACATTTAAACTCCACAAGAAAAATTTGAAACTAATATTTTCTTATTTGCCAAAAATCGCGCTTTCCAATGCTATATACCAAATTTGTCAAATTCTGAAATAAAAAAGTTATACACGTTTAAAAAAAAAGCATGTCATTTTTTGTTTATTTTTTAATTCATAGAATTTTATTATAGATAATGGCATTAGCATATCTTTAGAAGTCACAAATATCGTGACCAAAATTAATTTTCTATATAAAATTCCACTTCATTGTTTTGTCTAAATAATCAAAGTGCTAAATGAAACAACTGATGTTGAGATGTGATCAATAATGGTTAGTTATTACAATTCTTACGATCTAAATCATTATCGGCAAATAAATAAGAGTCCTCTAATTTATGATATATTATGTCAAAATTTCAGTGCATAGATTAATATACATTAATTATTAATGGTAAGTACTGTAAACAATTCAGAATTAATTTCAATTAAGCAGTAATCGTAAAATGGAATACACCGACCAAATAACTTTTGCGAAATTTATTCCCTCTATCAGCATAGATAATCAATACAAATTTGCGTTAATCGAAATTATGATCGCAGTTTGTAGAAATGATGATTGAACTATTGATGATTATAAGTGTGAAACATTAACCAAAAAATTAAACTTAATTTTCAACTGATTTACACATATTATTAATTCGACTAGAAGCTTTTAGATTTCATAGTTAGTAATAATTAATTAAACTTAGACTATTGCAAACTAATTAATTACTTTTCTTTAAAATTCGCTAACTCTAAATACACATATATTTAATGTCTTAATTTTTCGCTTCTGACCATTTACTAGTCAGATTCAGTAACTAAAATGCAAAAACGTTTGACTAAAATTAGACTAGTAAATGAAAGTTATCATCTAGCGTTTCGAATTATTAACAACTATAAATATTCTATCAGAAAATGTAAGTAAGTGTTGTTTTTTATTAAATGACAATTGCCATGTAAAACCAATTTTTATTTATTAACTACACCCATTAACCGCCGAACGCACTAGAATTTTACCTCGAGTTCAGAATTTATTTCTCGCATGAAACATATAAGGAAAAAAATCGTATATAATAGAAAGTATATGTAATCCATCATGCTTGATTTTTTTTGTATTGTCTTATCATCAAAATAGAGGTCGATGCAACGAAATATTTATGCGTTTTTCAAAATTACCCATTATTCTACACGAAAGTAATTCTATTTAAACACAATTCATTACTCGGGGATGTTTGGAGTTACTGATTACGAATTTGTTGTTGGTTTTGTTTAATTCAAAATGGCGGATCCAATATGGCGGACCCAAAATATTAAATATTCATCGAATTTTGTGGCTTTCAGTATGGTTATGTTTTTTGCGTCGCTGATTCTGAATTCATGATTATTGTTTGAAATTCAAAAAACATGAGTATTGCTTTTGAAATTCAAGATGGCGGACACAATATTGCGGTCGGAGAATATTAAATATTAAGCGATTTTTGTGATTTTCAATATACGCCTGTTTTTTGGGCCGCTGATAACGAATTTGTAGTCAGATTTTCAAAATTCAGAATGGCGGGTATTATATGTACAATTTCAAAATCGATGAATATTTAATGCTTTGGGTCCGCCATATTGGATCTGCTATTTTGAATTTAATAAAACTAATAACAGATTCGTAATTAGCAACCCAAAAAATCTTCGAGTAATGAGTTTGGTTTAACTAGGATTACTTTCTTGTACGATGATGGGTAATTTTGAAAAACGACCGCCATATTGTTAATAAGACAAGAAAACAAAATCAAGTATGATGGATTCCTTTAGTAGACACACGGGTACACGTTTATGATTTATTTTCAGTCGATACAGATTGCGTTTTGAAAAAAAATTTTAGGAGAAACGTATAATTTATACATATTTTTGCAAAACAATTTTTGAATATTTTCGACCATTCGAAAGAGCGATCTTGAAACAGTAAAATTCATGTACTTTCAATTTCTTTCTTTATATATTTCATGCAAGAAATAATTGCTGAACTCGAGGTAAAATTCCAATGCATTCAGCGGTTAATTTGTTAAGACACACACTAAGATCAGCACACTTGTAAAATAACAAACCAGACTTGCAAATGTTCCGAGATGACATTACGAATAGAAGAAAATATAGTGCCTGTTACGGTTACGTGAATTACGAAGTTTTCAATCGTGTTATGAACTACTATGACGTCATTAACAAAACACTCATAAATACTAGTTTAACAACTAAACACAAATGTCTGACAAAACATGCTTTTTCTAATATTCCGCATGGCTTGATCCGGTATAGTATTATGTCGTACTTGATAAGACCCTGATCAACATCTAGGCAGCCTGAAAAGATTTAAAATAATTATTTTTTAATATAAATCTTTGAATATTTAATACTTCTTTCGACATATATGTGAATTAATGATATAAGAACACATTTTCACGCCTCATTCCATGAAATTTTAATGTATGTGATATAATTCTGTGTCCATATTTTGCGACATTTTACTTTAATCTGCAGGTACTTAAGTGGAGAAATTAACGAGGGTGGCTAATTTGCAGTTTAAGTCTGGCATTTAAAACGTCGAAATTTGAGAAAAAACTTGTCCGCTTAAGCACATTTAAAAAAATGGACGGCTTTAGAAATGAGTTCAACACAAGTAAAACATAACTGCGTGAGGAAAAATGGCATAGGTAAATTAATTAATAGTCCTTCAATAATCAGAGTAGATCAATCCTTTAAATATTTCATAATCTTAAACAGAAGATAAATTCATTTCATAAATACATAAAGCACAGGAAGCTTGGAAAATATTATAATGAGTTGACGATGCATTTTGCGGTCCTCGAGAATATTTAAACAGTTTTAAAATATTCATCAATTACCGTAATCAATATTATGAATAAATGAGGTGATTTTTTAAAATAATTTCCCTGACGGATGAAAACGTGTTTTTAAACGTTGCCAATTATTTATGGGTTTCATATCTATTCTTAATATCTTTACACATGCATGTAAGGTAATATAATTGAAAATGTCACTTAATTTTATTTAAATAATCATCAAAACAATTGAAATTTTGAAATCTATTTCTAATACTGCAAAAAATAATGACAGATACTATAATTAACAGCGTCCTCCAGACGTAGTTAATAGCGCCTAATTGTGGTAAAACAAAGATGATGAATTACTTGTGAACCTACATGCAAATGTGAAGAAAGCTTAGTGATAATCCGCAAATACACAAAGAATAGTGGTAATAATAAGATCACATAGATTAAGGAATTACTAGTATTTGCTTCTAGGTTTAAATCCTGGTACCTTGCGGATAAGCATAATAGCATTATAACACACGTTTAAAACTGTCAGTTTGAAAATTATTATTTTCTTGTTTTAAACTAACAGATAAGAATATTTGAAGATTGAAATTTGTAGATGTTGACGATCCTTTATGAATGGTATTTTTAGAATCTTAGGTGAGCAATGTCATAAATAGATGAAAATGTCCCCTTAATAATTGGTACAATTATCATTATGATGTTCTTTTCAACATCTGGTATATTACAATTTCGCAATCTTCAAATATCCTTAGAATTACATTTTCATGTAATCAAATTTAATTGTCGAAATGTTAAAATTGTTTTCCATACTAAACTTGTTAGCGTTCAACAAATTTACAAGCGATTTCAGATATTAATTTTCATAAATTAAAAGATAAACTTATGAATAATTACTAATCAGCGGGAATTATGTTACAATCACGTGGAATAGAAGAAGTGAAAATGTAAAAACTCCAAAGCTGCTAACCTGGTAGAATGTTTTCTAGAATTATAATGTATTCTTTTAAAACTGTTCTGAAGTTCTTTGCCGATAAAGTAGAAATTTACGATGAAAATCGACAATTAAAAATGCCTGAAACAATTTGTCAAAATTCGGGCTCTGTATGGGTGATTCTATTTGCTATATGCGGATAATTAATGAATGCAAAAAAAATAATTAATAATAAGTCGAGAACTATTGGAAATGGGTGATTTTTATTTATTTCCAATAACTCTCGGTTAATTCTTATTTGACTTCTTTGGCATCCTGCAAGGGTCCATATACAGTAAGCAGAATTACCCTTACAGAAGTCAAATTTTCAAAAATTGATTCAGACATTTTCAATTCACGCTTTTTAGAGTATATTTCTAGTTTATCGGCCGACAACTTCAGAGCCCTCTTAAAGTTCCGTATAAATATAATTAGATCTCGCAATATTGAAGCCTGCCGTTACTTTTAATTCATCGTTTTAAAAGCGAGAGCAATAAAATTATTTAAAATATGCCGTCGATACGTTATCAACAATATTTCTCCATTTTACGATAATACTGCTCTCTAAATTTGAATTAGTTAAAAACTGCCAATAATAACATGAAAAGTGAGTTACCAAATTAATTATCATTTTTAATAACAAAAAGTTAAAACTTACTGATTTGTTATTAATTCTACAAACTCCTAAACTCAAAAAGTCAATATCTACTTGTAGATTAGTAGAATTTTACTAATGAATTAGTATTTTCGTACTATTTGTCAGTAAAAAACTTACTAATTGATGGTAACCGACTTTTCGCTGTAGATAAGTCGTTTTTGATTAATTCAAGTATAAAGAGTGAGCAATTCTTACTCTTGAAATATAAACATCACTACTATTTTGACATTTTTCGAACAGTAATTTGCTACTGTAAAAATGGCTACATGCCTAGATCTTGTCATTATACAACTAAACTGGTTTTGGTGGTCAAACATTTCAGTCCATGTAACAATGTACAAATTCTTCGGTGAAATACAGGGCATTGAAATACGATTTTAAATTGTTTTAGATTCAAATGGACACAAAGTACCTGATTACTGTTAATTTGGGTAAGTATAACAACCAAACCAGTTTTTACATTATATTTTTATAAGTATTCAATTTACTGTCAATTAGCGAAGATTTATGTAAATACTGATTACATACATGACTGAACATAAATTATTGAACAAAAATGTGGATTTAATTTATTTTAAAATTAACTTTCACACTACATTATATTACTTTATATTACTTAAACAATTCAGAATATTACAAAACATATCATTCAATCACAACAGTTTATATGAAAAGAGGTTTTTCTAAAAAAATTATAAAATATTTTATTAAGCTTACTTTATTACTAAGAAATATTTAAAGCGGCTACTTAATTGTATAACTGCATTACATATGAGTTTACGTAAAATACATTTATGTATCGGGAAATACTAGACGGGACATTATTATTGTCTTATTTAAGTCAGAAATAGTTGATTTAACTATTAATTATTAACATGTGTTTTAATATTATAAAATAGTTACATTATCAATTTTTTTCTGTCTGTGTAGTTTTTAATAAACTCAAAAATTCAAATAAAAAAAAGTCTTATTTAAGTAGCATCTATCTAAGAAAAACAAATGAGTGTATACAAATTATCTGACTTTTAGTTAAGACTCTTAAGGAATCTTGTCCACGTGCGTATACAAATATTTTGTAGTGTTGTCTTGAAAAAATTGTTTACATAACTCTGACTAAATTTTTCTTGTCTATTGTTTGAATATTTAAAGATAAGTTCAGCATTTCTTTGTGACAGATTACTAAAACTGTCATATATGAAATCCATTGCATGCAGTGAGTTCGAATTATGCCATGAAATTAATTGACATTCAAAAATCTTACTCAATATGCACAAACATGTCTTAAAGATGTCAAAGAGAAAAGATCTCTATATGATATATTTTAGATGTCTTACGCAACAATTTCGGATATCTTTTAGATATATCCAAAAAATATTTTAGAAGAAAATTAACTGAGATTAAAAAACGTAAACAAATTTTCGTAATTATTACAGCTTTGTTTAATTTTAATCAGTTTAACTTTTTTTAATACATATGTATTGCAAGCTTATATTAGAATATCTTATGGTAGTTTTACATTAATCGAAAGGCTCGAAAATAAACAAATACCGCTGTTAAACAAATAAAAAAAAAACTTGTCCCGGCGGGGAATCGAACTCGGGTGTCTCATTCATTACGCTGACGCCTTAAGCACTACGCTTCATTGTAAGCATACGTGTAGAATAGAGAGATATAACCAAAATAATTATTGTTGTAAAAAACTTTCGTACGATATATAAAGAAATGTGAAATTTGTGTCTTTGGCAAAATATCTTTTAGATATCTTTTGCAAAATATCCCTGACGATGGTGTCCAAAAGATATCTTTTAGACATGCCTTCGTGAAAGTGTTTATTGGGTTATTAATCACGGAAATAAAGCGATACCTATTTCCTATGAATAAAAATAAATAAATGAAACTATTTTTTTGGTTAATGTATATATTCCTGCTTCTCCTTTGGATTTAGTAGACTATTTGGTATTCTTGGAAATTAATACTACCCAATTTTAGAACATACAAATTTAACAAAATGGCGATGATTTAAACAAAACCTTCATTTTCAATTTATTACAAAGACCCTTTGCTTCTTGTTCTCTAGATTTATTTTAGGTTTGTAATCTTACTGTAAATTTATGTCATGTATTATTATCGTATGTCTGCATGTAATAGAGCAATTGCAGGATTTCCTCTTCATACTCATAATGATTTGGATAAACCTTAGTCTCGAAAAAGTAATGATTTCGATATTTTACCTTTTGCGACATAGAATTATTCACAATTCATTACTTTTTTCGTAAAATATGAAAAATACCGGGACGAAAACTTTTTTGCATTTCTTATACAGAACCTAAATAACTATAAAAATAATAATTTTCCCGTTTAATGTTATTAGTATAATTGTTGTTAACAAATGAAATGGAAAAAACGTTTTATTTCGAATAAAATCATGTTTATGCAAACTATACAAGGTGTTTTTAACATACATTTATTTATAAAGGTTTTTGGGGTTCGTTCGTTACGAATGCGACGGTAGTTTTACCAAATTCAGTACGGCTGATCCAATATGGCGTTTAAATAAAATTTAAATTCATTTCGAAAAAAATGTGTTACCCTCGGATTTTCCGGATATTTGATTAAGAATGCGACGTTAATTTTTCCAAATTCATTGCTTCCGTAATGTTAAATTTGATAACAGTAGCCTCAGATTCGTAATCAACGTCACTGAAAACAGCCCAATAACAAATTTTCTTCAAATGGAGTAATTTGTACAATGTCCGGCATATTTGATCCGCCATCTTACCTCGTTAATAATAACGAGTACCATGAAGTGGTTTTCAATATTTTTGGATGAAATAATGGATCTGTCATTTTTAATTTTTAAAACTAGCACCACATTTGTAATCAGTGTCTGCTAAAACCCACGAATAACGAGTTTCAAGCGAATCTGATGAATTTTTTAAAATTCGTCCTCCATATCGAATTCGCCATCTTAAATTTTTAAAACTAACATCGCATTTGTAACCAGCAGCTAATAACGAGTTTCATCCGAATCCAATGAATTTCGAAAAATTTATCCGCCATATTCAATCCGCCATTTTTAATATTTTAAAACCGACGGACATAAAATTCGTAATCAGTGCCCCAAAAATCTCCAAGTAAAAAATGTCATATATTTTCAGTGTAAAGAAAAATGTATGCCGCAAAGTAATTACAGTAGTTTTTGAGGCGCTGAACATAATTCGAGGCAACAAAAAGTGGAAAAGTGAGTCGAATCAGATGAAATTGGTTACACGCAGATTTTTTAAACTATCTGACTATGGCGAAATTACAGATTAATTATTGTCCTTTAAGATAAAAAAAATACAACGCTGGATATTGTTTACTTTGCATAAGTAAGTGGAGTTTTGAAGGCTCCACAATGTCGTTCAATGCTTTTAATGTACATTTTCTTAGATATGGGATTAAAGCTATTATTTGATTATGAATTATAATGGCGGAACAAATTTAACGGTGACACACAGATGTAAATCATTCGGAAAGCCACAAAACGTATTAGTTTGTGTTCTGCGCCTTAGAAAATGTACATGAAAGTATTGAACACCATTGAGGATGCAAAAACAGTTATTTAAAATATAATACATAGATTTATGTTTTTGAGTATTAATAAAGGCCAAAGTTTAAGCTTTTGTTTAATCCAATAGTTTCAAAATTAGATACAGATTCTACGAATGAAATACTAAAAATAGTAACATTTTAGGCAACATGCTGTTGTTGAAATTTTGTTGGACTGCGTAATATTATACTTTATTTACACAGTTGTAAAATACGTGTCGCTTTATTATCGTTTGATATACTTTAATAGGAATCGATTTCAGGAAATCAGTTGTCAAACTCGAAATCAAACTCTTTTGTATTATTGGAATCGGTTTCGGTCGATAATAGTTTCATATTCTCATATTTCGCAATTTTGATGGGAAAGTGATTATTTTTTGTTAAGAAATTCTGTTACTCTACATTTAAAAACTATCCAATTTGGAAAACTCGTTGGCTGCATTTCAATATCTATCAAAACTTATTAACTTTTGATCAAATAAGTTGAATATATGTTTCAAATATGAATCAATTATGCCGAAACGAAATTAATTTTCACTTCCAGAAAATTGAGTAATAAAAATGTCAAAGTGTCACCAATTAGTCAGTCTTTCTGTTTTCGCGACACCTTTAACCATAATCAAATACTGGCTCAGTTTAATTTGCCCTAACAGTTATGTCATACCTCCTCCGCACTATACTAATAAAATTACAGTCATTAACCACATTTTCCCTCCGTCAAGCACTTCGAGGAATTAAACGTCGAAGATAACGCAAATTGAACCCAACGTATCTCTAGCGCTCGGCCAATATCATTCCTTTCTACGTTAGTTAATTTGAGACCACCTACGAAATTAACCCGAAAGAACGGTGTAAGTGTTTCATTACTTGGAAGAACTGCTGTGACTTTTTCATCGTTAAATTTTTATGACTATATATGCCCTTCATGTTTCATGCTGAACCACAATAAAAGAAACCGTCGGTAAGGGATGTTCTTTTTATTTAACTGCTTAATTTTTTCAGTTTTATGTATTCTATTAATTTTCTTTAATTTTATACTTGGAATATTTTTCTCTTGTTGTGAAAACTTACCGTGATAACTTTTTTCGTCTCGTAATATTATATGTAAGTCAACATTTTATAAATATTTCATGAGTATTAAAAATATATCCCAGCTGCATTACAATTAATATAAACAGTTGATTTATATACCTATATTTTATTAAAGGAATGCAAGTATCTACGCACGTGTAACGACATCCCGTTACCAATTATTGCGTAGATATTCTTTCAATATTTTTAGCATTCCTCCTCTGCTAGAAATATTTAAAATGTCAATTTGTAAAATAAAACCCTATACACGTCTAAGACAAGTCCTCTACTGTCTTACTGATGAGACCACATAGAGGAACCAGGACGAAACGTGTAATTTAGCAATAGGCATTTAGTTCTATATATTATCGCTAGAGGGATGCAGAATCTGATAGTGGTCGAGTTATTAATTTTTCATATATGCAGTCCGAAGAAATTAAAAGTTCTGTTTGCGATATTAATACACAGACAGGTTACATACACAATTTTTTCATATTTAGTGGTTGACATCAACAACCCAATATTTTAATTAAGCTTTATAATTTTATTTATTTGTAGTAAAAGAACCGTAACACCAAGAATCTAATTTTTGACAAATTTGAATTTCAAGCGGTTAAGAAAGTAAAACTCTTGATTTTTATATATATATATATATAAAACACTTAATTAAATTTCCTCTATATCCCAACTTATGATCGAAAGAAAATGTAAATCTCATTTTTAATTTTAGAGAATTAATATCCACATTCTTTGAAATGAAAATTGAGACACAACAGTAAAAATGTAAATTCTCTCTCTCTCTAAAAACAGCAAATGTTTAATCCTTATGTTAAATACAGTTTAATTTGTTATTTTTATTGTATAAACTGTTTTTATAAATATTAATTTTTTTATTTGCTATTTTCGTTCTGGTTATAAATTGCTTTAACAAATACGTTTATGTTCGATTATTTCACAATTGTATAATTTATTTTGTTTTATGTTTTGTAAGTGTAACGTACATTTGTCAACTGCAACACAAGGACAACATCAAACCTATTGCCTAATAAATGACACCTACTAACGCAAGTATCATATTTTTATACAGATCCTCAAAACAAACAAAAATCAAAGTATATGAAATTATTTTACTTTTGACGCTAATAAATCAGTTCAAACAATTCAAAAAACACTCGTCAGCTGTATCATAAAGGTAACATCACGATAGGTATACAAAATGTGATACTTTCGTCAGTTAGTTACATTTATTAGGCACTAGATTTGAAGTTACCCGTGTGATACGGCTGACAAGTCTGGCAATAAAATCGGTCCTTTAATATTCAACGACGAATACACAGAGGACGATGAAGGTATTTTTCATACTACATTTAAAAGACGGTTTGTGCAAATTTCTAAAATCTTTCGTCTTTTATACGGTAAAATAAATATTGTTTAATACATATAAGAATTGAGGGTCTGCGTGGAAAAACGGCCTAACTCGACTTAGATGCTTTTTCCAGAAATGAATGAAATTGCAAGAGCATGTTATTATGCTATTAATGTATTCATTAGGCAATACTGCTTAGGCTGTTTTTAAGAAAATCGTAATAATCGAATTATTATTATTATTGCACGAAAAAAAAAACAAGTTGGTTAGGAGAACCAACTACAAATTCTTTGGTAGAACCAACCTAATGAATTGTACTTGGTTCCATCTAATATCTGAAGTTAGTTTGAAGAAATACAAAATATTGTCCGCGTAATAAACTCAGTTTGTTGGACTAACAAATTAATTTGTTGGCCTCATTGTAAACGAAACCAGATGACTTTTAGTTATACGCCATAATATTATCGTTTGGTTGATTTATAATACATGCGACCAATTAAATAGTGCACTTACCCAATTGACAGTAGTTTTTTTAACCAATGTTTTGTCTATAGCTCAGCCCACTGAGACAGTTGATTATGACAATAAATTTATTGGATATCCTAACCACTTCATTGTTTTCGTATATTACTTTTAGAAATATTAATATTAACAATGTTATAATGAGAGTTGAAACATAAAATTTTATTTTGAGCTCCTGTATTTGTAAATATTTCGTAAATCCTCAATACATTTGTCATTATAGACGCTACTATTGATCTGCACGTATGATGCTGCATATATTCATTAAATATTCATAAAAAGTATCTAATTTAGCTGAATATTCATAAAAAACGAAACTGTTTTTCAGAATAACGGCATAACTTTACATTTTTCAATTGCGATAAAATTTATATTATTATACAGATGCGAAAACTGTTTACGTGCAATGTCGTAGATGTCCTTCCTTATGTTCATACTGATTACGAGCATTGTTGGTAAATCATGTAAACGGTTACACAGTTTTTTAATTTTCTCAAAATAGACTTTTTCGACTTGGGTCATTTTTCTAAGCAGCTCCTCAATTATAATATCAGGAAAAAGACGCTTCTCTCAGCAGACATATTTTCCGTATATATATCACTGTCGAAAATCAGATACAATTGGTATGACTTCATCGTTACGATTATCATCTTGGCAATATTACCAACGCATGAAAATCCATTCCAAACGACTGGTCATTAAGGTAAGTGCAAATTTGATCACGTGCCCTTAAGATAACACGCGCCGAAACCGCAAATTCGCCCCCTAAAGGGTCCGCAGTGCACTCAGATGCCTGAGTACACAGAAAATAAATCGAGCAATCTCCTCCATTTGCCCCGCGAATTATTCAAATCCCCTTTTGGCGGAGAAGGTGCACTAAAAAAATTATAAGATCTCGACACCCCAACGAGACGTCCGGGCACGCATCAGCGGTCGCCCGGCAAGGACATGGTCGCGATAACGCACGATACACCACCCAACGAGGATTACCATTCAGGTGCCTACTCCACATGGCAAACAATGTCTCGAAAGGCCCTACAAGAGTCGTTTCCTCCTCCTCCTCCCCAGTCCTACAGCAATGGAGAAGTGAAAGCTATTATTCCCAGGGCTCTCAATTGTCGTTTACCTCCCTGACCTTCGCATCCGTCGGGCGGGGCGAGACGGGGGTAGGGGCTTTGGGGAGGGTCGAAGAAACCGACGCAGCCAAAAGGGGGGCAGGGCAGGGGAGGCCGAGTCGCGGGGGTGGCCCCGAAACTAACGCGTATAGCGCACGGTGCCACCGGCGGGCGATAGTGGCCGAACGCGAGTGCTGCCGGTAGGGTGCTTGCTAGCTCGCTCGCTCGCACAACTCCCCCTACTCAGTCGATCAGAGACCTACGACTTATTTTCTACTCCGAACGCGCTACCGTAGTCAGTTTTCATTCGACGCGCCACACGCACACGCACGTTTCGGAGTTCGGTGTGCTCAGGACGGCACGCGGGGTGGTGATTGGTTGGTTCAGTATCGAAGAGGGGGTAGTGAGTAAAAAAAATAGTGCTTTAAAAAAGCCGAGTTATTCCGGCAAAAGTGCTTCACCCTTCGTCTACGAAGTGGAAAAACCGAGTGTTGTGTGTAATTAAAAAAAAAAAAAAGGAAAGAATTTTCCGCGGTAGGAAGGCGAGCGTTAAAAACGGGACAGGTTTAATTGTAACTGAGGGACGGTGGTGCGTGTAAACAACCGCAGTAGTGGAGAGTAAGCAACGCAAAAAGAAATTTTAAGAGATACGACGTCGGTTCCTTGGAGGCAAAAAATTAGCAAAAAAGTATTACAGAGGGAGTGGACCAATAAGGCGAAAGTCCGCATAGGCATTAATACGCGAAAAAAAGGAATACCTAATCGAGTTAAATAAATAAAAAAAGGAAGCGATTAATATCACCGAGTAAATATAAATTTAGTGGACTGCAGGTGGAATTAAGAGGGCGGTGGTAAATAAATTAGCGAGATAAAAAATAGGCGAACAATGCAACTCTATTAAATAAATCAAAGGGAAAGATAACGGAAGCGAATACACGCGTACAGGTGCGATACAACGCGAAAACGTGCTGGAGGAGGAGCCCATAACTGTGAATAAAGCACAAGTGTCGTCGAACAATACGAGAGGAGACGGGGGAAGTGCTTCCTTCAACAATGAAAGCGGACTGACGAGCGAATAAGACGAAATAAAAAAAGGGGAGTTGGGTGGTAGACAAAGGGGATTTGTTTAATCGAATGAGACAACCAGCTTCGATGATAAACCGACAATTTCCGCATCGGTGGTAATGCGATTACAACTTAATTCAGTTTCGATCGGGCTTTAACCACGACGCAGCTCCTCGGAAAATCAGAATTCAGCTCGGCTACGGAAGCATATTACGCTTTTTGGACAAATCGCGTGTGTTTTTTTTCTTTTGTTGGTTACACTGCGACGTACTGCAGTTGCCGAACTGTAGTAGGTAACGCGATTTCCGTCTAAAATACCGCAGTACAATTCCTGCTCTAATCATAATGCAGTTCCTGTTCCAGTCATAATACTCTCCGCCCTGTCCAAACTGCACTTTCCAACGATAACCCAACGCAGTTTCCTGGAGACTCGTCGAGTTTTCGATTAACGCAGACCAACTTGGTCGCAATAACGGCTTTTTACCGAGAAAAACTGCGGAGGGAAAAAGAAAGGAACAGTCACATTTCACGTGGAAACACCATCACGACGTGGTTTCGGGTTATGAGATAAGCAGTTTATGTTGGGGTGTAAAGGACCGAAGAAAAAACACGAACTCGCTGTCTCTGTAGGTGGACAAAAACACGAAGAGTCTCGGGACGTAACTTCTCGTCCGAGGGAAAGTCAGATTTCGAGGCTAAACAGAAAAGGTACATTTTCGCGCGAGAGTGGAAAATCCACTCGGTCGTTTAAGAAAATAAACGTACTTTCTGGACTCCGAGTAGGGGCACTCACCTACGTCCATAATAAAGATATTTTTTGTCAACTCGAGAGAGGAGAATTACGCTCGCTTCAAAGAACGACGCAATCTCCCGGCTGGAGAGGGAACGTTCTTGTTTCACAAAGAGGCACTCGTACGTATTGCGTTTCTTGTCAAAATATAGTACCATTTTCCGCACAATAGGAACTAATACCTCCCTCGTCAAAGGAGCACACATTCCTGACGTAGCTCATACGTCGAAGCGTTAGACGCCCTTAGAATCGTCAGATCTGCTTGCTCGGCAATATTTTTGCGGAGATAATCTCGTGCTTGGCAGGCAAATTGCGGACAGGCATTCAATTACCTCGCTAGAAAGGAGAGCACGTATCTGAGCTCTCGGTTGCGATGGGAGGAGATAATTCGATTTAGAAAGAGATACTTATCGAAGAGGAACGAGTCCGAAGGTGGTGCGAGACCGAGCCTCGTGTACGCAAGCGGTAGTTACGGTGGCGGAAAGCGGAAGTACGTGAGAGTCAAGGGACGCCGTCAACTTCCGGTTGCAGTTTGGGGAATCGATTTAAAGCTGCGAGTACAAAAGTGCACGCGGATCCGCACCAGTACCCGGGAATAATCGAGTGCGAGATTAATCGATAAAAGCGCGAGGCTCGCCACTGGAGCGGGAAAGCTCGAGCTCGACTTAACCTACCTCAAAGTTTGTACCCGCGGCGTTTTAAGGTCATTATCCGCCGATTAATGAACCCTACTTGGAGGCCGATCGAGTCGTCGAATCGGGAGACCGTACTGCTAATCGCACTTGAAGAGTCTCTTGGCCTTTAAGGAAGTCGTCGGGAAAAGGAGTTGGATTTTCTTCAGTTTTCCTCACTGACCCTCTCCGGTTTTTCCAGATTCTCGGTCGAATTCATTTATCGCCGAGGATATCCGATAAGCGGCTAGGCCGCTCGCAAGTGTCTTTTTTACTCTCTTGAGGAAAGAGAGCAAAGATTTGGAAGATGAGTCAGTTATGAACTGGTTAAGAAGAGAAGCTTTCACGGAATACGAGCAGTCTTCAGCCGAAAGATTGGCTGGAGGTCTTTGAAAGATCGATTAACGTGCGTCTGGCAATCTTTATCGGCTTCCGACTTTGAGAGTTCCGGCTATTCTCGCGTGTCATGGATTGGCTCATGGACAGGATCGGGCTGACGCTCCTAATGCTCACCGTTCTCACCCTCAGCAGTGAGTATTACAAGTGCATTAACATTACTAAGGTTTATTAGTTGCTCCTGATGATGGTATTTTGTAGGGTAAAATGTTTAATCTCTTTTGTAATCGTTGGTGTTTTAACATTATGCAAGGAAGTTAATGGCCTGTCTGGATGATAACACGGTGACGACACCGGAGGTATTCAACCGTTCTCGAGTCGTAACTTAAATTTAACGATGAAGTCTTAATCTTTCCGAAACTATGCGACGTACCACGTACCGCGGTAACTGAGGTGGCGAGTTTTCGGCTTAACCAACTAGTAAAAGATAAATAATGTTGGAACACGATAGACGTTTAATCTACGTTCGTTAAGTTTTAATGAAAAGCGCCACCTTCTTAGCAAGTCGCCCTTTTGTGAAACGATTCGTTAATGACTGCCGATTTATAAAACGTTAATCGTTATATTAAACAAGCTTTTACTTTTTACCTTCAGGGGATCGCGGATTACTTAAAGAGAAATGCTAAAGTTACAGGGACTTTTGCAAATTTAAATCTAGCTTACAGTTCTACAATATTTCAAGAATAAAATATTTTCTTTTTACAACGTAATTGCAAATTGACAAGTCCGCGATTTTCAATTAAAGTGTAGTTTAATGTTTCCTGTACATTTGTAGGTTGTCCAGATAAAAAAGTTTTAATTGTATAATTTTGCAAAGAACAGAAAGAACATAAAAACAGGGAGCCATTGGGTCTAGTGGTGGCAGTTGAAAAAATAAATCAACGCTTTAAGCAAGTACTTTTTATAATGGTTTAATTCGTTTATCACTATATTTCTTGATATTTTCAATTCAAATTATTATAGAACAAGCATTTCATTTGGGTAGCCTGTAACTCCTCTTTTTAAGCAAGTTTGTTGACCTTTCAATTTGCTAGATGAGATTAGGGAATATTCAGTATATTTCCAATGAAAACACTGCTACAAAATGAAAAATCATTCTATTCATGAATAGTTGTTTACACTTCTCTGATATCACATATGTGATACCAACATGTTCCTAATCTACTTTAGAGTAAATAGATTTTATAAACAAAAATAATTATTAATTATATTCCATTTAAAAAAATAATATTCCAAACGGTTGCATTAAAAAAAATCAATGTCAAGAAAGTATAATTCTAAAACATAACCTTACAATTTATATTTTTTCAGTCGCAAAATTAAAAATAGCATATACGATATAACGGTAACAAATTTCATAAACACCATTTACGCATTTCGTATACGTCTGGTTTGTAAATGCAGAAATCGATGGTGTGGACATTCTCATTCTCAAACATATCGATAAATCGAAAAACGTAGATGCTAGCCATTACTATCTTAAACATGTTTAAAATAAAATAACAGATATCAGCAGATATTTCTAATTGCTATCTTCCATATAACATGTTCGATTACAATATCTTAGATGTTATACCTTACTATGCTGATGTTTAGAAGAATTTTATAACATGGAAGTGCCACTAATATCTCAGATATTGACCATAAATATATTGACATTAACGGTGAATATCGTGATATCGAGTATCCTCATCATATCTAGTTTACTCTGTGTAACGTACAAAATATCTAGATTTAAAATAGTTAGACCCTGGGATATAGTATGTTTGGGAAAAATATTTAATACCGTTTCTAAGAAATTAATTTTTATTATTAATGATATTGTTGGTGAGAGAAAACATTATTGTTCATAAAAAGTTGAAACATGAAAAAAACATTTTTTACACAACTTCTTTTCGCCATTTAAGAATTTTTTAAAAATGAATGAATTTTAACGAGTGCAGCTTATCTTTTGGGGCAAAAGATTCTCTACAAATTTACCATACTATGTTTGAAGTGATCAGGTAAACAAATTTGGAAAAACGCGTTGGGAAAGCTGTAGAGAATATTTTTCTCGAAAAAATAAGCTCTCACTCATTAAAATTCCATTCATTTTTAAAGAATTCTTTACTGGCGAAAAGAACAAACTTTGAACCATTAACAAAAAAGTTTAAAAAATAATTTTTTTTAAGAACAATAATACTTTATCCCTTCAACAATGTCATTATTAGTGAAAATTAAATTCTTGGAAACATTATTAACTATTTTTCCCAAATTATTATAATATTTCCCAATCTATAATCCTGGGTCTACCTATAATCTAAGGTCTAACTACCTTAAGGAGCATGGTAGATGGATATTTTTTAAGAAAATCAAAACTGCAGAATCAAGTGAAAAATAATCACTGTTAATGAAATTTATTGTCAATTTATCAACTTTGCAAGCGGAGAATGAAATTGACCATTTTATTGAGGATTTACGTTATACCTGTATAAAGGGTCTTTTGATTACTATTTAACAATAACAATGTATTTAAATAACTACGCGATTCCAATAATATACGACTTTCGGATCTTTTTAACATATATCATTTACTAAATATCTATCATTAATTATTACAGTGATAAAAGTAATCTGATGATGAAATAAGTCAATATGGAATGAAGTCGACAGGTTCTAGTTAGAAATAATGATTAATTATACTGTTGCATTGGAATACTTATTTTAAAGGATTTTGAAAATAAACGCGTAGTTACTATTGTAACATCATAAATAGCTTTAAGTGAATAGTTGTCACATAAATGTTACTGTTGAATATAACATTTCATATTACTTCAGTTATTCGTAACAGTATCTTTGACAGCTGTTTTGCTCTTGACAGCTGTCGATATATTGCTTTTCTAGGTTAAGATTCTATACTTGGTCTAAATCAAAATATCTACACAAAGCACTCAGAACGGGAAATTCGAAATAACCGATGGATAACTAATAAAACATATCAACAGAAATATAAATTAAAAATTAATTAATTTATGAATTTAAATTAATGAGACACAAATTCATTCGTGTTTAGAAATCTGTACTTAATTTTGATTAGCAAATTTTTAAAACACTATTGTGAAAAATTATTGTAATGAAATTTCATAACTGCTATCTCTGTCGATTAAGTAAAAAAGGTAAGATTAATATTTTAAATAAATAAATGTACTAATTCATTAGTAGTTTTCCAATCTGAAAGTAGTAAGAAGTTTGTTAAAATAGTAGTGCTAAAATATTTAAAAAATTTTTAAATATTGTGTAGGCAGTTACTCATTCCGAATTAGAAACTACATATGGTTCCAATTAAACATAAAAATTGATTACTAAAATCGTTTATTAGTATCAATTTCTTCGATTTACTGGTAATAAATTCGATACTTTTAAGCTGCTAGAATTTCGTTTTATGAAAGTAGGATGTAAAATCCGATTTCATGTTTTTTTTTCGTCATATCAAATGAAATTTTGTCGACACTAGGGCGCAAAATTACAGTTTAAGGTATTAACGCATTAATGATTTAATGAACGTATCAGCATAATTGCATTTGCTTGATTAAAAAATATTATTTTTTATCTATCTGCATTCGGACTATTAATTATTATAATGTACGTTTGTAAATTTATATATAACAAAAAAAATATTTGTACTATATCAATACTAAATAAATACATAGGGCTGCGTGCAAGGTTTATACTAAGATATTGAAGATATTCTTCAAGTAAAAATAACTAATGGGTGTGGTCCAAATTAATCAAACGAAAGACAGTCAAGAAATACTTGTGAAAAATTTAAACTGATATTGGGTATACTTATACCATAACGTTTCTTTTTATAAATAAATGGATAATAAACAAGAATACGAGTTAATAAAAACGTGGTAAAATAAATAAAAAGATTCACAATTTCAATCAAAGCACCAGATTTTAAACAATTTCTTAGATCTTATGTGAAAATATTAAGTTTAGCACGATTTAATAACATGTATGAGTACAAGAATTAATATAAAGAAAGTTGCAGGTTATTCGATTGAATAAAATAAAAATTTTCAATTTCGACTACAAATTACATTTCTTATTTTAATTTAAATCGACAATAATAATTTTCTTACTTTGAAGTTCATTTTTTGTTATTTTGTTAAAAATTCGATGAAAATTTATGGAATAAAAATAAATGGAATGAGAAATGTAATGAAAAATAATGTAGACAAATTGTCAAAATTGTACAGTTTCCACATGCTTTTGATTTATAATCACGAATATATGAAAAATAGCGATTAAATGGTTTTTGTGAAATATCGACACTCTAATGCATGAAGAACGTGCTTTTCACTAAATGAACTTTATTTCGCGATTTATGTCATTCATATAATGAATCACATTTCACGTGCATGACTTTACTAAATTCATATTTTATTGTTAAATATCCGAGCATTATTATCGTGCAACATTAACTTGGTAATCCAATGCTAAGTTAATTTCTGCAAGTCTTTTTAATATGATGCAATTAAGAATAATGTGATTAATATAGCCATAATTTGATTCTATTTTCATTCATTTAAAGTAATTGATGTTAAATGAAAAAATTAATATTAATATCGGGATGGTAAATTTTTAATAATTTTCGCAAACATTCAAAGATACAATAATTTTCAGTATTATTTAATGAAGATGATAACGATATGTATTATACGTTAAGAATAAACATTGCTTTTTTATACTTCCGGTAATAAAGCTGTTTATAATTAAGTATGAGGAAGTAGAATTATACTAAACAAGAAAATAACTTTTTTCAATTGTATAAAAGTCAATATTTTCAATTATTATGTTTTCCTTACATCAAAGGAGATTTAAAAGAAAACATTACTAAATGCTAATTAAATACTATAATATCTTATAGAAAATCATAAAATGTTAAATCTAGCTAGTTAAATCATTTTAAAAGTAGGTACTTCACTCATGTGCAGATATCTCATTTTAAAACTCATTTCATTATATTTTATATTTTATTATACGAAGTTTTTAATTCATTAATATTTTCGTTCAAGAAATTTTTCAGTATTCATAGTATGACGAAATTTTTAATGTAAATATATTGCACTAGAATCGAATATTTTCAATTATTCCCCCATATTGATGAAGATATTGACAAAATTCTGGAACAACACATATTGGAGAAAAAGATGTGAGGATTTTTCCCAATAATTCAGCAAACCTCGTTGATATAAAACTTAAATAATTGTCTTAATTTACATTTTATGACACAGTTTTTAATATGAGTTATCATAATTTAAATACAAAACATGCTCATATACCAGTACTAGTTAAATAAAATCGTGGTAAAACTCTAGGAATGATCAAATATTTTAAAACGATCGATATGAAAAAAAAAACGCTAAAACACGTGACACAATTTTTCAAAACAATATAATACATAAAATAAAAAAAAATTCATGAATTTTGGGTAACGTTTCCAAATCAAACACAGGAGCTTGAATTTTTTTTCTTTCCTGACATACTTTTTATTCTTATGAAGTCTGTCAGCAAAAAATTGAATTCCTTTCAATTCATAGATAGCAATATTTCATCCAGTAATTCTTTTATGCGGATTTTGAAAGAGCAAATACAATCATAGAAAAACTGGTAACTATTTATGGATTGATCGATTTTCTATTTATTAAATTCGTTTAGTCGTAGCATTATAAAATATGAAATATTATTTCCTGCATCTAAAAGCCTTAGCATAACAAATAAAGCAAAATATACTGCACTGTACCTTCACATTAGACTTTTGACGTTTGTCATTTCTAAATAGAGCAAGAGATTTTTGTGATCGCCAGTACAAGACAAAGTTCTTTAGTATTTTGAAATAATAATTCCGCATCGAAATTCAGAAGAATAGTGCTATTATGCAGAGTAAATAAGGCAGCTGTCAAAAAAGTCGAAGTAAAGGGCCCTTCAGCGTGTGCATAGTAAAAGGGGGGAACTAATCAATAAAGTGAAAGACTAGAATATTAGGTCTTTCAAAAATACAAATTATAAAACACGTGATAATCAATTGTGTTAAAGTAAAATTAGATTAAACAAAGAATTAAAAATGTCATAATAACATAAAAATACACAAAAAAGAAAAATGGGTGAATAGTGAATTGTAGACCTGAAAACAAAAATAAAAAATGAAGGCAATCAATCTCAACCTCAAGATATTAACCAAATGCGTTCCCATGATGTACAAAGTTTATTTTTAGAGGCCCCTAAAGCGGAACTGTATTAGACATATCTTACTAACCCGAAAATATTTGACAATTTTTTGAAACTTTAGGCTTTTGTAAAATTAATTGAAAATTTCAATTGCATATTTTTTTGTGACTACAAATAATATATAAATTTTAAAAAATAACGATACTAATCGAATATAATATTATCTGTTAATGACTGAATGTAATAAAAATACATGACAGGCATATTAAATTCAGTCATTTTGAATATAAACTGAATTAATCAGGATATTTTCTGGATTTTCTATTTTAGACTTATCTTGAGGTATAAAATGCCGACTCCACTCTTGGTAACTGATGCTTTGCATGTCAATATTTTAAAATAGGTCGATATCTATAATGCTCCTTCTCAAGTGCTATAGTAATAATAATAATAACCAAAATGCGGTGAAATATACAGGTAAATGTATACAACAATCGCACGTCACATATGGCGGGAGCGCCCACATCAGACGCAGCTCTTCGTCGTTGCGCAAAGAGCAAATCAAATATTTGTCATGCTCTTAAAAACGAAAACACCCTTCGAGAATTTGTTGATCGCTTGAAAGCACGAAAATGAAGAAATCAATTTCGCTACTTCTGCCCATTTTTGTCGCAGCAATATTCACAAATTTTTCTGTTCTAAATGTTATATAAAAAACTTCCTTGCATTTTAATATTTATGTATATGTTGCATGTCCAAAATCAGGATAGCAATATTTCGGAATTAGATTTTGTTTGATATTTTCACGAAAAAAACTCGTACCAAAATTGGATATGAGGTATAGAATTCTAGTGGCGATACATTGAATTTCCTTGAAAATTTTACTTTTTTGCAATAACTGGTCTGGTTTCAAAGTTATTTTGATAATAAGTTCTGGGTATAAAGTTTTTTTGAAGATATTTTGACCGACAATAAATATTGGATTTTTTTGTTTTCACGGTCTAACTCAATTTGATAAACAGTTAATGAAATGTCATACTAAAAGAAGTTGAAGATCTTAAAACGAAGAAATTAACTCCATATGTATTAAGTTTCGGTAAAAATCGGAACCATAGGGATCCCTTTAATGTCGGAGTATTGTTCAAAAACCGAATTGGCAATAACGGTGTGTATTTGCTGAGAATGGGCTCCATTTTTATCGAATGACAATAAAATATGACAATGAAAATGATGGCCAAATTCTTCGTATTTTTAAATTGATCAATCATTCCCCTGTGGTGTTTTATTAACTACTTGCCAAAATTGGGTAGACCCAAAAAACCGAAAAAAATCATAATTGTTTCTGTTTATTTATCTATAACTAGAGAAATATTTATCATAGATCAAAATGTAATAAAAATAAATTTTAAATCTTCCAAAAACGTTTAAAATGAGTACTTACTGGTCAAAATAAATTTAAAAACAGACAAGTTATTGCATAAAAAGAGCTTTTTCTCAAAAAAATTCAATGGCGTATTATTTATTACTCAATATATTACTCAAATTCTATGACTCACAACTAATTTTTTTAACCAATATCACGCAGAAGGTAAAAGATAATTATTGCTACCTATTTTTTTAATAACATATATATACTTACAGAATATTGAGTTATAATAAAAATGTTTAGTATTAGATCTCATTATCATATTGTTAGATAATGAATTCCCTAAATCTGAAGAAGTAAGATAATACTAAACTTTACTATGAAATAAATAATTTTGCATCAAGAAATGGTAAAAATGTCAAATGTATTAGTAAAATTATTCGCATTGAACATTTTTGTTTGCTAATCTAATAAAAAAAATAATATATGACTAATGAAATAGTCGATTTTTACTTATTGTTAGTGACATTTTTTACTAATTAAAAGGGTAACACACCTTTGGTTTGTGAAATTTCGAGGGGATCATGTTTCTATTTGACATTTTCAAGATAATTTTTCCGTGTATTATTTCGTGTATCACTGAAAATAATATATACGAAAATTAAACCGAATCGAAAAGTAACATTTTAAACACACATATGAGATAAATGAAAATTGACAATCAATATACTGTAATTAAATCTTTTTTTGTTTACTTTCGAGCGTGAAAATGTAGCGATATTTAAAATACAGTGATAACATGCTTATTTTTTATTCCCCTGATGCAGGCAAAACATCCAATGCTTACGTTTTTTGAGTTATTTATTTATCGACTTCCAATTTTTATACAAGAGCAATACCAATCAAATTTTGAATGGACGTGTGGTTATTATCAAAATTCAAGGTTCGGAGTGTAAATATTGATAATAAATAGTATACAAAATCACTCGACTATGGTACATGCATCGATATTTTTATATTTAAAAAATAATTACTAACTTTGCGTAAGTGCTTTATTTTGGAACAAATTAATTTATTTATGGTAACATTTTTTGACATTATTTGTACGTAAATGAATTGCGTGTACCGATGAAAAGAATGGTTTAATAATTTGGTAAAATGCAGAAAAAATGTTATTGAAAACGTATTCAGTAAAAAATTATTTTGTGTAACACGTGAGCCTTTTGACTTCCATAATGGAACATAAAGTTCAAAGCTAATGAAAATCATGTATGTTGCAACGTTTACAATTTTTGGAATGGTTAAATTCGAATTAATAAAAGCTTACGAATAGAATGAT